>CM060919.1:802077159-804477159 GCA_030737875.1 Allium sativum
GTAGGTAATTATATGATTTTGACCTAATGTTTGTATCTAGAGATAACTTAGAAGTAAAATCTTGTTTAGAAAATACAAAATTGGAACGACAAATTTGTATGTTGATGAACTAAAGATGCAACTCACACGTGAAATACAAGACGAAACACAAAAAAATTCGCCCTAACTGAATTTCAGTGCATCCTAAAGCAAATGATAACGATAAATTTGAGTTGGGCTTTTGATTGGGGCATCTGAGCAGGGAAGTTGAATGAATGGGATTGTATTTGCATGCTATGAGAGAAGAAGCTGACATGATTTGTGACGACCGCCCATAACCCCCGCACTAAACAAGAGGAATAATGCGCTGAAAGGCGTGCCAGGCTGCTATGGACGATCATCATAGTAAGTGAACACATCGAAACCTGTCGTAGAACTCACAGCGCAATGATAAAATATAATAGAACATATACAACAGGTGATAGTAATGAGGTATCATATAACAAACTTTTGAAAACTCTTTCAACATCCAGAAAGATTATCCAACTGATATCCAAGTTTGTACATAAGGCCTCACTACAACTCTCAAGCAACTCAAACAGCGGAAACAGAAATACTAGATAGAATAAAACTGGTACGCCAGCCTCCTGCTCGTCATCGCTCAACTTCCTCGTATCACTAAGCTCCATTACCTGTAACCTGCTACTTAGTCTGCCCATCCACAACCGGATGAACAGCCCAAGGTAATAAGAGGAGACATAAAACCTTGAGTCAGACAATAGTCTTAGTGAGCGATAATACAGCTAACAAACTTCAACAAGAAAGCATATGAGAATGGGTAAATGAACAACTTATCTACCCACATCACCAGAGAAGAATTCACTTATCTTCCCCACATCGGACAGTGATAGCCTTTACCAAGCATTTCAACCATTAATCCATAGAAACTAGAACAACCATTTATCCATGGAAAACAGAAACAACCAGCAATAGCAATCATGGCATCGAGATTATATATATCTCATGTAAATCATCCTAGTCAAATTCAACATCCCCCGAATACAAGCCTCAGAGGCCGAAACCAATATCAGACAAGCACTCAAGGAACATCTACTTCGATGTTGGATAACCCACGTGAGATGGCACAAGCAAAACATCCAGAATTCATGACAGACTCTGGCTATCACCGCCAATCCTGCTTCGAAATCATCACTATCGTATGACGGCCAACCTTGCCATATGTTAAGGGCTAATGGTAACCCCAGTTCTAGCATGAACTCCATATGCCCAACCTTGGCAATGTCCAACCTTGACACTAGGCCTTTCCCCAACCAGAAAGACCCAGGGTACTCGACCAACAACCGGTCTTTTGGGCCTTTCAACGATACCCATCGTACCCCTGCTTTGAGCCTGCTAGAACTTACGACAACGATGACTTCTCGGCCTTCGCATCTCTAATCGTCCAACCTTGACGATGTTTCATAGCTCAAGCAACCTTCTCGAGCAGCCATTATCCACCAACTCATGACCTTTGAGTTGTCTCCGCATTCGTTGTTCCACCTTGATCAACGAACACATTTATCACTTCGAGTCTTCCTACTTGAATCACCTCGAAGTCACGCCATCACCGAACCAAAACACATCACTGCGCTGCGGCTAGGGTTCGGGGGGTTGCCCCCGAAAAATATTTTTTTCAGACCTTTTTGGTTTGTACCCGAGTCGTACCCGAAAACGTACTTTTTCAGAAAACGACCCTGCCAAAACCGACCAGAACCTTGCTCCAGAATGACCAGCCAAAAACCGACCAGCCTTGCTCCAGAACGACCAGCTAAAATCAACCAACTTGCTCCAGAATGACCAGCTAAAACCGACCAGTATTTGCTTCCCATCCAAAACCGACCAGGACTTCCAGAGCGACCAACTCCTCCTGAGCGACCAGCTCCTCCTGAGCGACCAGCTCCTCCATAGCGACCAGCTTTGGACCGACCCCGTCAAGACCGACCAGACCCATCGGACCGACCAGGACCAACTCCATCTGACCGGCCAACTCCCTGACTTGCTCCCCAAGCCATAATATGACCGACCACCTCATTCCAGACACTTCTGGACCGACCAGAGCCATCAGACCGACCAGCTCCGATCGACCACCTCTCCACGACCGACCCGACCAGCTCCAGGACGACCAGAAACCTGCACATCTCCAATTCGACTCTGATTTCGACCAAAACTTCGCCAAACGACGAAACCGACGAAACCAGCTTATCCGATTCATCCAAACGCAATCACAAACATGTTATGCAACCAACAATATCATCAATCTAACAATTTCCATCAAAACACATAAATTTCCCCAAAACATGATAAGTGAATCATATGAACATAAAAACGGATCTAACTTGCATAATCTTGAGAAAAATCATAAAATTAACCATTTAAATTATCTAGATCAGATCCTAAGGTGATTCATATATAAAATGGACTTAGCATGGTGTGGATCTAAGGAAAATAACATGGAAATGATGAAATTAACATCCTAAAACTCATATACTTGCATGAATCCGAATGAGAGATGTAAATCACTCACCAATTATCCAAATCTAAGCAAAAGCAATGAAAACGCAATCCGGACAGCGAACACTTCGAATCAAACTCTTCAATCCGATGAATTCGTCCTTGCGACGATGTAGATCTAGCCTCTTATGGTGTAGATCTTCGATTTCCCTCCTTGGATTTTGGAATTTTAATGGTGGAAAGATGTTAGAGGAAGAAGGGGATCAAAGCCTCCCCATAAGAGAATGGAAAATGCCAACCTTTCTCCATACCCCTTACCCCTGTTTATAGTCTCCACCCACCCTCTAATGGGCCTTCTCCAAATCAGCCCATTAGCCTTCCAAAACCTGAACAGCCAACTGAAAAACCTTAAAACAGCGATTTCTCCCAAACCGCTGAAGCAAATCCTTAATGTAACCACTCTACGGAAAGAGAATCATCAATTCCTTTCCAATGGCACAGATCTCACCCTCTGATTCGACCTGAGTCAAAAGTTATGCCCAGTACAAGACTGACAGGGGCAAAATGGTCACAAACAAAATCGGTAAAAATTATGGACATGTCACACATCCCCATAAGCAACATACCAAAAGATGAGAATGATCCAACCCTCAGGGAATAAAATAAAAATATTTTACGATCTTCCGATACATAAAATGCGGGCTGTTACATGATTAATTGAAATGTGTATTTTTATATAAACTCGATTCATATTTAATTAATAATTTTTTAAAATAAATAGTATGATTTAATAAGTTGCAAAACAAATAAATAAGTAAATTGTTCAGACTCAGTCTAAACCAAGCCAATAATATATAGAACACTGATACAGTTGTAAGGTGTAAACTTGTTTCTTAAATGGATATCAATTGTACAAGTTACTAATTTTATAAATTAATTAATTAATATAAATTAAGTAACAAACATGCCAAAATATAGTTCCATCACAACGGGGCAATTTCGTCATTCTCAATTTGGCGGTCATGTCGGGAACCATAGTGGAGCAAAATTATTTGACACTTGACCTCGAGTTTTACTTGATTTCAACTTAGTATGAAAACGTTATCGGAGTTTGAACAAAAAATAACTGATTTTATCTTATCAAAGTAAAATGGATTACCCATTTATAAATCTTTTTAAAGTGAATCAACCCGCTTATGACATACTTAATGAAAGTCCATATTTTAACGATCCATCTTTTTAAAGTAAAATGGATTGTTTAGATAGTTTTTTTGTGTTTAGGTTTAGAACTCAGAAATTTGAGTTTTGTTGTCCTACGGACATAGGATAGAACTCATGTGTAACTTGCGTAAGGACCCTTATCAATTTCTCATGAAAGCATCCGATTATAATAAATTGTCGAACGAACCAGAAATAATTTGTGTTTTATTTAACAACAAAATCAAATAAACGGAGGTATATTTTTGGTAATGATTTTGACAGCCGTATCATCTTTATTTTATGTTTTTTTCGATAACAAACTGATAGTATAATTCTGTTGATAAATTGTAACGACCCAGGATTTTGGCCGTTTAATTTTAAATACTTGAATATTTATTTGATATACGATAATAAAAAAAAAATTATTTTCAAAGAAACTGGTGGGTTTCGAATTTATTTAATTTAATTTAATATGGTATACGTGTTGAAATTTAATTTCAAGATAATTACTGTTGAGTTCAGAATAGGGTTATTATATTCGAATATCGGTCGGCACGCTAGAATATCGGTTCGTGACTTAAATTACAGGACCCCAAAATATATAATAAATAAAATCAAATCATGTATTTAATCGTACAAACAAACCACCCTCATATTTCATTTCACGCAGACCTACTATGTTTTTCTCGAGCCAACAGCTTTGTCTCCAAGCTTCACTATCAAGCAGACATAATTTTAATGGCTCGTACTCCTTGTTTTCCCAATCATGTATATATAAATGGCGACATCATCGCTTTACTTTCCCATTTTAAAATCAGTTCATTTAATTTCCTTTCGTTTCTTTTTTGCTGCTATCCATGAAATCAAAAACCGATTCCATTATTTCATATAAAAAAAAAAAGGGAATCTAATTCGATCTCGAGTTCAGATCTGGGGAAAGACTCGAAGATATGCACATCGCGATGGGGATTTGAGCAGATTTGTAGACATTCAAGGGCCGCGATCCAAGCTCTCGGACACGACCAGTGGAGGTAGTGGGTGAACCGCGGAAGGCATGGCGAGTCGGGTAATGGGATTTCGAAGTACACCAGTCACCAAAGCTATCGCAACTGGTACGAAGTCAAAGTCGGTTCTGGGAGAGTGGCAGTTGAATGTCGGAGCTTTGGTTTTGGGTGCAGTACTGGTGGATAAGATGTTGGTTGAGGATGGATGGGGTATAGGCATTCGAACGGTGAAGTGGAAAGCTGGTTTTGTGAAGCGTGGTGATGTCCGATTTGGGATTCATTGATTGGAATGTTGGATGAACGATGCTGAACTGGGTGGATTCTGATTTGTTAATGTTGAGACACTGGAGTTGGATTAATTTGGGAAGTTCAAATCTAAATTTGAGGATTGGTTTGTGGATTGGCAAATGTATTGGTCTATGGAGAGTTCAACATTTTAGATAGTATGTGATAGCAAAGAATGGAGATTGTCTGCAAAGTGTATGGTAAAATGCTCGAATGGGAAATGACAGTGTAGGGGCTGATTTCAGCTTTGGAATGATTCGGAAAATCGATCGATAAATTTACAAAGTACCAAGGTATATGTTTTATCTTTAAATATACATAGAAAAATAATTTAATTCTGTTATTAGTTAATTGGAATGAACAATAGTTTAATCATTAAATAAAAATAGTAAATCGTAGGTGCAACTCATTCCAGATAAATTCAGTGGCGACAATTCAAGACTATTCGAGTAGATTCATAACAAGACGATATGGAATTAATCAGGATATTCGACAATGGAAAAATCGAGGTGAGTAAAGCTCACTCACCTTTAGAATTATTTTTATTTCATTAAAAATAATTGTCTGTTGCTTGTGTGAATGTTTTATGCTTGTTTATATATATTAGTTATTTAGGCTATATATATATATTGGGTTGATTGATTGGTTGGATTCCCGCAGTCTCATTAGCGGATGCCCGCAGTTTCATAGCGGATGATTACCCTATACGTCCCACGCTATGATTAGTGGATGACCTTCTATACCGCGATATTCTGCCACGAAGCAGAATGGGTATTATTTATGTGCTAACATCTGTGGATGCAGGAAAACAGGTTGGAGGAATCCAACAGGATTCCTCAAAAATATATTATCTGTTTGTTTGTTGTTTGTTTAATTTCATATATATTCATATATGATGTGTTAAAAACCAAATGATTGAAAATTGGGTGATTTGATTGTTTAAATATCACTGGGCCAATTGAAAGGATATTTGAGATTTTTAAAAGGAAAAATTCTATTTTTAAATAGAATTTGAATTTTAAATGGAAATAAAATATAAACTTGTTTTGAAAAATAAAACAAGTAATTTCTTTATAAACGAAGTTTAGAAATAGTTCTTTTATAACGAAGTTATAAATGGAAGGAAAAGAATTATCATTTTATAATTCAGAAATAAAAATACCAGTGTGAAATTGGAATTTGAAATGAAATTTCAAAATAGGATGTGAAATGAAATTTTTAAATATATAACTCAAATGAAATTTGAGTATAACATTTGAATTTTGAAAAGCGTTTAAATATTTGAATTTTAAAAGGAGATTGAATATCAGAAATTCAAATAGAAGTTCAAATAAAATTTTAATATGCGGAATTAGCATGGAATATAGAATTTGAATTCAAATAAAGAAAATTCAAATAGAGATTTGAATATGAAAATTCAAATGGAGTTTGAAATGGGAAATTGGAATAGAGAGTTGAATATTGAATTTCAAAAATAAAATTTGAAATAAACTTTGAAATAGGATTTTCAAAGTAGGATTGGAAATAGAATTTCAAATTAGGATTTCAAAATAAGAAATCCAAATGGTTTTGAAATGGGATTTGAATTCAGGGGAATTCAAATGGGTTTGAGTGAAGAAATTCAAATGGGTTTGAATAATAGAATTCAAAATAAGTTTGAATATTAGAATTCAAATGGGGCTGGAAATGAAATTTGAATATTAGAATTCAAATGGAAAGGGAAAATGAAATTTGAATGTAAGAGATTCAAATTGAATTCAAATAGGATTTGATCTATGGAATTTGAATATGAAATTCAAATGGAATTTTAAACTATGGAATTTTGTATCTAGAATTTAAAAAGGAGTTTGAATATTTGAATTTCAATAGAATTCAAATATAGAAATTGGAATATAGAAGTTCCAATGGAATTTAAATATAGAGTTTGAATAAAAGAATTCAAATGAATTCGAACATAGAATTTGAATATGGAATTGAAATAGAAAATTCAAGTATTGAATTTGAATATCCAATAGAAAAGGAATTGGGATTTGAAATATAGAATTCAAAAGTAAGATTGGAATTTGAATCAAGGAATTCAAATCGAGTTAAAATGGAATTGAATTCGTTTTAAGAAGTTTAAAAAGTTTATATATATAAATATAATTAAAACGAACTCGCCGCAGCGCTGCAGTTCGTAAATTGGCGACTCGAACTTCAATTGAATATATAGAACTCGATTGAAGTCGGAATTCTTTGAAACAAGAAACGTCAGGACCAATTTGATAATTGTTTTCTAATGAAGGAGAAAAATCTGAATTTCGTCGTATAGATTTTGAGTTATGTCAAAATCAAATTTTTTTAAAATGCAGCGCCATAAACCATTATAAACCATAATGGATTTTATATATAAATATTGGGATTTTTAAGCCAAGAAAAATCCGGATTTCCATTTAAAAATCTAGACTTGAGTTAGAAAATAAATGTGAACTCAAGTGAAGTAAAGAAGATGATTTTTGAAACAATAATCCTGTTTTTGATTATTGAATAGAATTAACTAAATCAAAGGAGAATTAGTTAATCGAGTTTGAACTAAAGTCGAACCTTGAAAAGTGAAATTTGGGATTGTAAATATATATATTCGAAATCGAATATAGAACTTAAATTGGAATTTGAATTCAATTGATTGATAAGTAAGTGGAAATATATTCGAAACGTGTTATATTCAAATATACAAGCGAGATAGGCAGAGAGTTAGTTAAAGAATTACTTTAACGAATTGAGTCAAACAAGTGTACGAAGTTGAAATAAATGGGACAGGTATAGACATACAGGTGAACAGGTGTTAAACAGATATGGGATGGAGTATATGAAGATTTAAATTAATGTGCTCGACAAAAAGGTACATGTTTAATTCATATATGAGGTTTTATGCGCCGTATCGGCAAGCCGCTTGGCTTTTTCTTTTTCTTTTTGAGATTGGAAGATACCGGGATGCTATTTGAAATTTCCCGATGCTCCCGATACAGGGGAGGTTATGGCGAAATTTTCCGGAAATTTAAAAAGTTAGAATATTTTTAAGATATTTTGATAATTTGAAATCATTGTATCGACGTATTGAATTCGATAGTAAAGTGAATATAAAAATCGAATGTTGTAAACAAAAAGGGATAGAGATAAGTGATTGGAATGGTTTTCAATCGCAAATAGAGATTTTCTAATATATAGAAAATAAAAGAAGTTAATATTTGGAAACGTTTTCCAAATGGCATAAGAGGCCGAGATGATTATTTGGTTAACAAATATTGATAGAGAGAATGGAGAAGTAATTTAATTAATGAAATATTAATTAAAGGGCCCAGTGATTGTTTGATATGTTGGATGAACACTTGTTTTTATTCGATAGTTAAATCACAGACTATCGAAGTTTTTGGCCATCGTTGTCAATATGGAGAGACCGGTTGGATTATTATCCGAAGAACCACTCCGTATCGGCATAAGCGTTGCGAACCAAGTATGCTGAATATATTGAAGACGGAGTAAAGTGCAAGGGCTTTTCTAGTAATAGAAATAGTGCCTTCGGTTTCGTTCAATCCCAGAACGAACGTAAATGGACGAATGTCTGACAAAGTATTTCCAATGATCAAATGGGTTGGTCTGTATGAATATATATGGTTGCAACGGATTTATCCCTTAGCATAATATCCAGAATATTTGTGCAAACTCAACTAGTGATTAAGGGATCTGACGATGTGGCATTCAAAGTGATTGTGTTATCGATGAATGGTAAGTATGCGTAGCCTCAGGCATCAACAACCGGGAAATGACAAAAATCGGGCAGGCAGCATGGCTATGTGGGTCGCTCCCATTAGGGTGTATAATCACCTATCTAGAGAAATTCCTTTTGTTTCTAAATCTATCGATTCTGCCCATTCGGGAACGGTGGTTTGAGTCCAACCGTTGGTGATATACATTCGATACACTCAAGCGAAATGAGTGGTCGGTCATGTGTGGGCCGGGTTACAAGATGTTCTTGTTGAACCCAGGTGTATTTGCCTCTAGAGATACATCATCGGAAGGTGGTCCCATACCTTGTCATGTTGGAAATCCAATCTCCAATAAGCGCCATGCGGGTTTTGATTTTATACTATGTATGTGGAGCGTGAGATGCAAGCGTTCTGCTATTTGGTTATTTATTTGATGTAGACATTATTATAATATCATTGGATTTGATATCAAAGTGTTTTGGGTTATAGTAAGGTAAAAACCGTCCATGTTTATGTGTGGGCTGGTCTTACTATTATCTTTTCTTTTGAAAGGATTTTTAAAAGTTAAACAAGTGGTTGGAGTTTACTCACACCAGTCCCATGACTGACCCAGAGTTTATTTTGTTTGTTTTCCCTAAACTCTTGGGTGCCCAAATTTGTACGTGCAGTCAAGTGTTTCAGGCTTTTACAGATACACTTGGAGGAGCTTGAAGCAGGAGGCTTCAACGTTAGTTATGTAGAGTTACTTCCGCTGTACCAAATGCTGTATTGTACTCTGATGGTGATATCCATATATGATGTAAGATCTTGTATTTCAAAGCTTATGTTATATAATATATTTTATTCGTTCCGCTGTGAGTTTGTGATCTTCGTTTTCTTCTATTCTAATATTTCTTTCTTTCTATTTCTCATCCTCTAACTTCTTTCTAAAAATGAGTCGTATTTCTGTGTTATTTGGGTTGGACGTGTGTTGTATTTAGTCAACTCAGATAGCTCGGATTTGCGGCCCTTTACAGTTGGTATCAGAGCTTAGGTTGAGCGAATACCTAGGCTTTGGTGGAAATGTGCTCATTAGAGATAGGGTCAGTAGTACCCTAGAATGAGTTGAGTGTATATATATACGAGAGAGCGTATTTGTTATTTGATATAAAAAATTGTTTTATATTGTGTTGGCTAGTCTGTTGAGTGGTTTATGAATTCTGGTCGAATCGTGGGACGCCACGAAGTCGATAGGAATTTCTAAACACTTAAACAGAGAAATTCGACACAGTATTGTTTTAAAGTGGGTAAATGAAATAATTTTACCCAAAATTCTATTTTGATATATAACTAATAATTTTCTAGAATTATTATTATATGGATGTGTTGGATGTTGACTTTATAATCAAATGAGATTATAAATTTAGAATAGTTATTTATAACCAGAGTAGAATTTGTATAGGAATTAAATACGCAAATGAGATGAATTAGAATTTAATTCAAACCAGAATTTGAAAATTTAATCCTGGGAAGTTTGAAATATTTTGGAAGTATATTAAAATAATATAGATTTGTTTTAGAAGGATTTGAAAGGAAATCATTTTAGATGGATTTTGAAATAATAAAGCACTGAACTCACTTCAGTGGCTGGGAAATAATTCTGATGATGATTGCAACATCATCAGTGTTCATTTCTGAGTTTCTAAGTGATAGGTTGCTACCTTACAAAGTTTTGATGGAAATTTGTTTGAAAGAAAACAAGTAGTTTGAAAATTCAAATGTTTTGAATTTGAAATGGAAATGAATATACATGTATATATTTATGGGATTTCAAAAGAATTTGAAAAGAAAAACCCTGGGATTTGGATTCTGGAATTAAAATTTAACTTGACAAGTTAAATGGGTCGAGGTGAATAAATTGACTAGAATCAACTTGAAATAAATTGAAAGGAATATGAATTAGAATGCATATGAATGGAAACCAAAAGCTTTGGTTGAAAATAAAGTCATAGAAATATGAGGAGTTGAGTTTCAACATAAGTGAGATGTTGAAAAGAAATGGATTTGTACCCTTTTTCCTATCTTAGCAATTTCGAGGACGAAATTATTTTAAGGGGGAAAGAATGTAACGACCCAGGATTTTGGCCGTTTAATTTTAAATACTTGAATATTTATTTGATATACGATAATAAAAAAAAAATTTATTTTCAAAGAAACTGGTGGGTTTCGAATTTATTTAATTTAATTTAATATGGTATACGTGTTGAAATTTAATTTCAAGATAATTACTGTTGAGTTCAGAATAGGGTTATTATATTCGAATATCGGTCGGCACGCTAGAATATCGGTTCGTGACTTAAATTACAGGACCCCAAAATATATAATAAATAAAATCAAATCATGTATTTAATCGTACAAACAAACCACCCTCATATTTCATTTCACGCAGACCTACTATGTTTTTCTCGAGCCAACAGCTTTGTCTCCAAGCTTCACTATCAAGCAGACATAATTTTAATGGCTCGTACTCCTTGTTTTCCCAATCATGTATATATAAATGGCGACATCATCGCTTTACTTTCCCATTTTAAAATCAGTTCATTTAATTTCCTTTCGTTTCTTTTTTGCTGCTATCCATGAAATCAAAAACCGATTCCATTATTTCATATAAAAAAAAGGGGAATCTAATTCGATCTCGAGTTCAGATCTGGGGAAAGACTCGAAGATATGCACATCGCGATGGGGATTTGAGCAGATTTGTAGACATTCAAGGGCCGCGATCCAAGCTCTCGGACACGACCAGTGGAGGTAGTGGGTGAACCGCGGAAGGCATGGCGAGTCGGGTAATGGGATTTCGAAGTACACCAGTCACCAAAGCTATCGCAACTGGTACGAAGTCAAAGTCGGTTCTGGGAGAGTGGCAGTTGAATGTCGGAGCTTTGGTTTTGGGTGCAGTACTGGTGGATAAGATGTTGGTTGAGGATGGATGGGGTATAGGCGTTCGAACGGTGAAGTGGAAAGCTGGTTTTGTGAAGCGTGGTGATGTCCGATTTGGGATTCATTGATTGGAATGTTGGATGAACGATGCTGAACTGGGTGGATTCTGATTTGTTAATGTTGAGACACTGGAGTTGGATTAATTTGGGAAGTTCAAATCTAAATTTGAGGATTGGTTTGTGGATTGGCAAATGTATTGGTCTATGGAGAGTTCAACATTTTAGATAGTATGTGATAGCAAAGAATGGAGATTGTCTGCAAAGTGTATGGTAAAATGCTCGAATGGGAAATGACAGTGTAAGGGCTGATTTCAGCTTTGGAATGATTCGGAAAATCGATCGATAAATTTACAAAGTACCAAGGTATATGTTTTATCTTTAAATATACATAGAAAAATAATTTAATTCTGTTAGTAGTTAATTGGAATGAACAATAGTTTAATCATTAAATAAAAATAGTAAATCGTAGGTGCAACTCATTCCAGATAAATTCAGTGGCGACAATTCAAGACTATTCGAGTAGATTCATAACAAGACGATATGGAATTAATCAGGATATTCGACAATGGAAAAATCGAGGTGAGTAAAGCTCACTCACCTTTAGAATTATTTTTATTTCATTAAAAATAATTGTCTGTTGCTTGTGTGAATGTTTTATGCTTGTTTATATATATTAGTTATTTAGGCTATATATATATATATTGGGTTGATTGATTGGTTGGATTCCCGCAGTCTCATTAGCGGATGCCCGCAGTTTCATAGCGGATGATTACCCTATACGCCCCACGCTATGATTAGTGGATGACCTTCTATACCGCGATATTCTGCCACGAAGCAGAATGGGTATTATTTATGTGCTAACATCTGTGGATGCAGGAAAACAGGTTGGAGGAATCCAACAGGATTCCTCAAAAATATATTATCTGTTTGTTTGTTGTTTGTTTAATTTCATATATATTCATATATGATGTGTTAAAAACCAAATGATTGAAAATTGGGTGATTTGATTGTTTAAATATCACTGGGCCAATTGAAAGGATATTTGAGATTTTTAAAAGGAAAAATTCTATTTTTAAATAGAATTTGAATTTTAAATGGAAATAAAATATAAACTTGTTTTGAAAAATAAAACAAGTAATTTCTTTATAAACGAAGTTTAGAAATAGTTCTTTTATAACGAAGTTATAAATGGAAGGAAAAGAATTATCATTTTATAATTCAGAAATAAAAATACCAGTGTGAAAATGGAATTTGAAATGAAATTTCAAAATAGGATGTGAAATGAAATTTTTAAATATATAACTCAAATGAAATTTGAGTATAACATTTGAATTTTGAAAAGCGTTTAAATATTTGAATTTTAAAAGGAGATTGAATATCAGAAATTCAAATAGAAGTTCAAATAAAATTTTAATATGCGGAATTAGCATGGAATATAGAATTTGAATTCAAATAAAGAAAATTCAAATAGAGATTTGAATATGAAAATTCAAATGGAGTTTGAAATGGGAAATTGGAATAGAGAGTTGAATATTGAATTTCAAAAATAAAATTTGAAATAAACTTTGAAATAGGATTTTCAAAGTAGGATTGGAAATAGAATTTCAAATTAGGATTTCAAAATAAGAAATCCAAATGGTTTTGAAATGGGATTTGAATTCAGGGGAATTCAAATGGGTTTGAGTGAAGAAATTCAAATGGGTTTGAATATTAGAATTCAAAATAAGTTTGAATATTAGAATTCAAATGGGGCTGGAAATGAAATTTGAATATTAGAATTCAAATGGAAATGGAAAATGAAATTTGAATGTAAGAGATTCAAATTGAATTCAAATAGGATTTGATCTATGGAATTTGAATATGAAATTCAAATGGAATTTTAAACTATGGAATTTTGTATCTAGAATTTAAAAAGGAGTTTGAATATTTGAATTTCAATAGAATTCAAATATAGAAATTGGAATATAGAAGTTCCAATGGAATTTAAATATAGAGTTTGAATAAAAGAATTCAAATGAATTCGAACATAGAATTTGAATATGGAATTGAAATAGAAAATTCAAGTATTGAATTTGAATATCCAATAGAAAAGGAATTGGGATTTGAAATATAGAATTCAAAAGTAAGATTGGAATTTGAATCAAGGAATTCAAATCGAGTTAAAATGGAATTGAATTCGTTTTAAGAAGTTTAAAAAGTTTATATATATAAATATAATTAAAACGAACTCGCCGCAGCGCTGCAGTTCGTAAATTGGCGACTCGAACTTCAATTGAATATATAGAACTCGATTGAAGTCGGAATTCTTTGAAACAAGAAACGTCAGGACCAATTTGATAATTGTTTTCTAATGAAGGAGAAAAATCTGAATTTCGTCGTATAGATTTTGAGTTATGTCAAAATCAAATTTTTTAAAATGCAGCGCCATAAACCATTATAAACCATAATGGATTTTATATATAAATATTGGGATTTTTAAGCCAAGAAAAATCCGGATTTCCATTTAAAAATCTAGACTTGAGTTAGAAAATAAATGTGAACTCAAGTGAAGTAAAGAAGATGATTTTTGAAACAATAATCCTGTTTTTGATTATTGAATAGAATTAACTAAATCAAAGGAGAATTAGTTAATCGAGTTTGAACTAAAGTCGAACCTTGAAAAGTGAAATTTGGGATTGTAAATATATATATTCAAAATCGAATATAGAACTTAAATTGGAATTTGAATTCAATTGATTGATAAGTAAGTGGAAATATATTCGAAACGTGTTATATTCAAATATACAAGCGAGATAGGCAGAGAGTTAGTTAAAGAATTACTTTAACGAATTGAGTCAAACAAGTGTACGAAGTTGAAATAAATGGGACAGGTATAGACATACAGGTGAACAGGTGTTAAACAGATATGGGATGGAGTATATGAAGATTTAAATTAATGTGCTCGACAAAAAGGTACATGTTTAATTCATATATGAGGTTTTATGCGCCGTATCGGCAAGCCGCTTGGCTTTTTCTTTTTCTTTTTGAGATTGGAAGATACCGGGATGCTATTTGAAATTTCCCGATGCTCCCGATACAGGGGAGGTTATGGCGAAATTTTCCGGAAATTTAAAAGGTTAGAATATTTTTAAGATATTTTGATAATTTGAAATCATTGTATCGACGTATTGAATTCGATAGTAAAGTGAATATAAAAATCGAATGTTGTAAACAAAAAGGGATAGAGATAAGTGATTGGAATGGTTTTCAATCGCAAATAGAGATTTTCTAATATATAGAAAATAAAAGAAGTTAATATTTGGAAACGTTTTCCAAATGGCATAAGAGGCCGAGATGATTATTTGGTTAACAAATATTGATAGAGAGAATGGAGAAGTAATTTAATTAATGAAATATTAATTAAAGGGCCCAGTGATTGTTTGATATGTTGGATGAACACTTGTTTTTATTCGATAGTTAAATCACAGACTATCGAAGTTTTTGGCCATCGTTGTCAATATGGAGAGACCGGTTGGATTATTATCCGAAGAACCACTCCGTATCGGCATAAGCGTTGCGAACCAAGTATGCTGAATATATTGAAGACGGAGTAAAGTGCAAGGGCTTTTCTAGTAATAGAAATAGTGCCTTCGGTTTCGTTCAATCCCAGAACGAACGTAAATGGACGAATGTCTGACAAAGTATTTCCAATGATCAAATGGGTTGGTCTGTATGAATATATATGGTTGCAACGGATTTATCCCTTAGCATAATATCCAGAATATTTGTGCAAACTCAACTAGTGATTAACGGATCTGACGATGTGGCATTCAAAGTGATTGTGTTATCGATGAATGGTAAGTATGCGTAGCCTCAGGCATCAACAACCGGGAAATGACAAAAATCGGGCAGGCAGCATGGCTATGTGGGTCGCTCCCATTAGGGTGTATAATCACCTATCTAGAGAAATTCCTTTTGTTTCTAAATCTATCGATTCTGCCCATTCGGGAACGGTGGTTTGAGTCCAACCGTTGGTGATATACATTCGATACACTCAAGCGAAATGAGTGGTCGGTCATGTGTGGGCCGGGTTACAAGATGTTCTTGTTGAACCCAGGTGTATTTGCCTCTAGAGATACATCATCGGAAGGTGGTCCCATACCTTGTCATGTTGGAAATCCAATCTCCAATAAGCGCCATGCGGGTTTTGATTTTATACTATGTATGTGGAGCGTGAGATGCAAGCGTTCTGCTATTTGGTTATTTATTTGATGTAGACATTATTATAATATCATTGGATTTGATATCAAAGTGTTTTGGGTTATAGTAAGGTAAAAACCGTCCATGTTTATGTGTGGGCTGGTCTTACTATTATCTTTTCTTTTGAAAGGATTTTTAAAAGTTAAACAAGTGGTTGGAGTTTACTCACACCAGTCCCATGACTGACCCAGAGTTTATTTTGTTTGTTTTCCCTAAACTCTTGGGTGCCCAAATTTGTACGGGCAGTCAAGTGTTTCAGGCTTTTACAGATACACTTGGAGGAGCTTGAAGCAGGAGGCTTCAACGTTAGTTATGTAGAGTTACTTCCGCTGTACCAAATGCTGTATTGTACTCTGATGGTGATATCCATATATGATGTAAGATCTTGTATTTCAAAGCTTATGTTATATAATATATTTTATTCGTTCCGCTGTGAGTTTGTGATCTTCGTTTTCTTCTATTCTAATATTTCTTTCTTTCTATTTCTCATCCTCTAACTTCTTTCTAAAAATGAGTCGTATTTCTGTGTTATTTGGGTTGGACGTGTGTTGTATTTAGTCAACTCAGATAGCTCGGATTTGCGGGCCTTTACATAAATACTAACAAAGGTGATGATAGAAATGTAAATCGATATCGATACTGTATTAATAGTTGATGTACTTTTAAAATTTTAAACATACACAATAAAAAAGTTATTCACTAAGTTATTTCTATTAATAGCGGTGATAAATTACATGCCAAAAGTATATAACTGTTGAACATATATTAAGGGTGCGTTCGTGTGCCAAGAATGGCCCGTTGGGGCTTGCGAGGCGTTAGACTTGCGACGACGCGTCGCAAACTCCAACGGGTCGTTCTTGGCACTTTCCTAATGGTTAGAAATGGAGTTGTTAGGCTATCTCCCCTTCCTCTTCAAATACTAATCCTTTCAATTCTTCTTCCTCACACCAACTCTCTTCGGTACTCTTCTCCATCTGCAACTACCTCCCAGAACAATGTCGAACCGACAACCGAAGCATCATCGGTCCAGTGAGACAGCTAGGCTTTTGTTGCAATGTGCCGTTATTGCATACAACATATGGTAACAACAAAAAAAGGGTTCAAAAAGCCATACTGGAAAGCTATTGCTGCAACGGTGGAAATCAATGGACGAAGAGCAAAAGATTTTCTGGAAATGATCGACGACAATAAAGTTTGATAGAAACATGACAATCTTAAAAAGGAATGGGTAAGATGAGAAAGCGTCAACGAAAAAACTGGTGCTGGTTGGGATCATGTTTGATAGACTATTTCAGGCCTTGGAGGAATGATGAAATGATCATTTAAAGGTATTTTTCATAAATATTGTTTTGTTGTTTGTTAAACCGTTAGTAATAATCGTCTTTCTAATATGAATTTGGTCAGGGTATTATTAAATATAAAAAGGCACCGCTTGACCATTTGGATCTACAACAACTATTTCAAAGAACAAATGCAACTAAAAATACGGTGTATACGCCATCTTATAAGGCCGCTTTTACACAAGAAGAACAACCACAATACTTTACTCCTTCCATGCTTGGATCGTTTGCAAATCCAAGAGTTTTTGATGAATTTCAAAGCTAGCTAAATGATACAGAAGAACAAGGACAAAATACACCCAATTTGAATTCACCATCAAATCCTTCTTTGTATCATGAAATGCCGACTCAAACTACTGTTCAAGAAATCCCCGCGTTGCAAAATTGACACGTTGGTTCATCTTCTAATTGACGTGGAGTTTTCAGAAAATGTCGTGGTGAAATTGACGAGAAGATGGTTGACATCGTCGATTACATCAACGATCGAAAAGTGCGGAAAGTCTCATACAATTACGGAAAGTCCGAACAAAAACAGTGTACGGTCAACAGAAATTTCTTAAGCTACGCGAATCTGACAGCGCACATCAAATATATGTTTGAGTAAATTAAGGACCAGATTTTATTTTCGGTGAAGCTTTTACACATTGTTACACAGCCCAACAAGACAGATACATTTAACATTTTAAACGATGACGACGCAATATCAAAGTTGTCGTATGAGGCGCACCTCGAAAGTGTTTCTGTTAACTACAAAGCCTATTTGATCAACTAAGGAGGCGACAACAAATAAGATTTATACTACTATTTCAGTTTATATTGCGTAAAAATTGTGTTTCAATGATATTGTTTTGATTTATACAGTTCTCGTTTGACATACTCACTTAAATTAATAATTACAAATTAAAATGATACGCTTAAAGCCGCAAATGCATTACTCATTCAAATATCCTTCTTGGGCTTACGGCAAACGCACCCTAACTCATGTCAAAAATGTCAACATTTAACCATCATGAACAGATGCATACTGTAGTTAAATCTTCAACTTTACTACACATAGCTACCACTTGAACATACAGCATTAGGATCGCAACTTGTGTTTATGAAATGTTTCCCATATGGTCATTAATAAAAAGCTGTCCGAGAGTGCAAGTTGCAATGCAAGTTGCCAAAAAGAATCTTATTTCTAGTGCAACAACTGCACCGTTACATTTATTCAAATCCTAACTAATAATCAAAAGATAAAACGAAAAGGAGGACCAAAACATGAGGACGAGAGGAAAGGCGAAATGGCATTGCAACTTGCATTTATTTTCCATTGTTCGTACGATATCAAACGGCAACTTGTATTGCCAGCCGTATAGCGCACGATTCTCATGTACTATAAGCTGTAAGGGTACAACTAACAATGATACGTTCATTTATTAAACAAAACACGAGTTGTGACTTGTTCATTTCGTCATGACTAGTTGCCACCTAGTTGGAAACAGTCTGGTGGTTGGTTCACTGAACAAGTGTTGGTTGGGTATAACTGTAAAGTCTTTGCCGTTGTAATTCTCAAAATTACAACAATAAAGCCTTGCTGTTATAAACATATAACAGTAAAGTTTCGGTTTATAAAACAGATTGATTTAGCGTTTGGTTTATAACGAATAACGACAAAGCTTCTACCGTTATCAGGGGCGGACGCACATACTGCTGAGCTTGGGCCAATGCCCTATCTCAAAGTTCCAAACTCATTGCCCTATCTTAAAGTTCCAAACTCAATACAAAAAGACAAGATTTCCACAGCCTACCACAACTGTGTTGTGAGCTCTGCCCTAGCTAAACCACCATGCTAGGTACGCCACTGACCGTTATAAACTTTCAACAAAGACGCTTTGCTGCTATAAATTTATATAGACAAAGTTTTTTGCGGTTGTAATAAATTTATAACGTCAAAAGCTTTACTTCTATAATACAATATCCGTCTTATACCGTGGCTAGTCCTCTTATCTAGTTGAGTCATTCATTTTCTTGGTTGTCAATGATGTAAAAGAATGCTTTTTGAACAGAACGGATTATTGGTTATGGTGTAATGAATTTTTTTAACTAACATCATTGGTTAACCCAAAAATCAAACAAAGCTCCGAATTTCAAACAAAAATTTGAATTTGAAACGTCCAGCCTCAGTTGGAATTTTGATTCAGAGTGAACTTTCGTTCTCTGCAAAACAAGCAAAGAATCTGAAATTAGGCTGTCTGTTAATCAATTTATGTACAGCAAGTGGAGAATTTAAATAAAGTATTTGAAATGTATATTTTAATATAAATCTAGTTTATATTCAATTAGTAACTCGTTTACTAATTAATAGCATGTATCAATAATTAAAAAAAAACTAAATAATTAAACAAATTGTAATATTTTAAATCTTTCATATACAATTAAAACAATTGGATATTTTGATTCAGTCGCAACCCAAAAGTAATTATATTTTGGTACACACTTCATTTGAGTCTATTATTAACAAAACAAAATAAAATTAGCTAATCGTAATTTATAAGATTAAACAGCATTGAATCAATGTTTTTAACTTTTCCACCGAGTCAGTGCCCACAGATACACCCCATTACTGTCTTGATACGCTACTTGTATTCAGAAATTAGGCTGGCTGTCCCTCTGTATATGATATATTGTTAAGCAATACCCAAGAGCATCTCCAACAGAATTCAAGGTTGGATAATACCGTATGTAAGATTACGGAAAAGAAGATGAATTTTCCCCAACGGTGCTTTATCGGCGTGCAAGAACTACAACAATTTCTCAATTTTCTTATTGCGTCACGAGCCGATTTTATCGGCGCGCACCTTTTTTTCCAATGAGAAATTGTTGCGAGCCGATAAAATCGGCTCGCGAGTCAATTCAGACTTCTGAATTGACCCCGTAATATCTTGCTGAATATTCGGTGTTGGAACATTTGTTGGATGCGATTTCTGGTCCAATTCAGCATTCAGAAGGTGAATTGCTTCACCGTTGGAGATGCTCTAAGTAACACAAAAAATAATAGCTATTATATATATATATATATATATATACACACACACACTTTTCTTTTAAAGCATGGTGCAATGAAAAGATGGATAAATACTCAACGCTGAAACCATGCTTCAAACAAGGAAACTAATCAACATTACATATTTATACAGGCGACCACCAAAACAACTAATTAATTAACCTAATCCGTAATTACCCATGCCGTACATACATAGGTTAACATTAATTATTTATTTCCCATGCTTAACCATATTCTCGACCACATCCCGAAGCGCATTCAAGTTGCACCGCACAATCGTATCCACGAACGAGCAAGTGTCCTCCTTCGTGTTCCCTTCCGGCACGTCTACGACGTAGCTCTCCACCACCCTCGTCGACTTCGACGACGTGCCATCACACACCTCATGCAGCGAAGTGACGGACCTGTAGTTGGTCAGCCTGTGCTCGCCTCCGACGATCCTGAAGCCGATGACGTGCCGTTCGTCGTCGAGCGTCTCCAGCCGCTCCAGGCTGGAGACCGCCGGTATGCCGGATATCAGCCTGACCTCGCGTACGGACCCGACGGAGAAGGGGCAGGCGGGGTCGAGGAGGCGGCAGGATCTGACGAAGTGTTTGTAGGTCTGGGGAGAGTCGAAGCGGCGGAGAAGGGACCATATGACGGAGGGCGGGGCGGAGATGGTGGTGGAGACGACGGAGGAGCATTCCGTGGGGCTCAGCGGGTGGTCGTGGTGGGTGTGCTTTCTGGCGTGGGGGTGATGGATGATCGATGAAGATCTGGACGTTGTGGTGGTGCAAGGCATGATGGTTGCTTTATTTGGAGGGATGGAGTGTTGAGGAGAAGAGGTTGATATAGGGGTCTTTTTTTGGAAGAGTCGATGGTTTTATTTTTGGGGTGGTGGGCATTTTTTTATTTGGCCATTTGCATGATTTTGTATGCAAGTTGGTGTGCATGCCTCTTTTATTTTCTTGGTTTTTAGCTGAATGTCATTTTGGGGAAAATACCAAAAAGTACTGGTTGGTCATCATTCTAGCTTTGTAGTTTGAAATCGTTCCATGTTTCAGAACTTGATTACATTGGTTTTCGTCTTTTCCTTTCTTTTTAGTTTTATTTTAGACGTTGGTATCGTAGGGTTATTATGATAATGTTTACCATTACTTTTTGACAAATAACAGTGTCATGCCGTTTTTATTGGTAATCCAGAATTATTTACACCAAAGACTGATATACCGATAATCTGGTAACTGTTACACTGATAATGGTAAATTACCGTTTGTCAAATAAAAATCATAGCTTAACATTTTTTTATACACGCTGCATCTTTATTACACTGTACATATACACTGTTAATTAATAAAAAAATATAAATAAAAAGAAAATAAGTTTACTTGAAATTATTTCACCTAATTGTTGAACTAAATTTAATGATTTGTTTGATTCTAAATGCGAGGTGGAGCCTTGGTGTAACGGTAATCTCATTTGCTAGTGGCCTGGGCGCTCAGGTTCGAATATGGAAACAGCCTCTTCGCTTGCGAGGGAAATGCCGCGTATTATCGACCTTTCCGGAGCCCGTTATTATATGGGAAACATCGTGCACTTGGTTCCACCATTTGATTCTAAATGCATGTGGTAAAGTATATCAGATGAATGTACACACGTTTCAAATGGACTAGTAAAATTACCGTTACCGCTGGTATTGAAAAATTGTTACCGATAATTTACCGTTAAAAATGATAAATTTACCGTTATCATACCATTTTAATTGGTATACCGATTTCAATTAAAAACGGTTATCGATCGACTGATAATGGTATGGTAATGATAAATTTATCGTTGTCATGACAGCGCTAGCTACATATACCTTTTTCAATACAAAACGATATCGTATGCTTTTTGTAATTGTTTAAAATCGATAAATATATAAAAAATAAATAGAATATTTTAGTTTAATATAAACCTTTCTCAATCTCACTAAAAAATTAAATGTTAGAAATAAACAAATATAACAAAAATAAAGATTTTTCAACATTTAATAAGCATTAAATGATATAAACTTCAAGGTATATGCGGTCACCTAAAAAACCGGTCAGCCTTACTAAAAAAAATGATATAAACTTCTAACTTAGTAAAAGTAAGTAAATATCTTTCTTTATAAAAAAGTGCACAATCTACGCTGTAATCTTAAAAAAAACAAGACGGATAATTTTGGAGTGGGAACAACTTCGTAAATATATCATCATCATCATCCTTTCTTTCATATATTTTTAATGGAAACATCTTTCACACACACACACACACACACACACACACACACATATATATATATATATATATATTTGAAAATAGGTTAATTTTTTTTACTCACGAATTCTGCTTTGCATCCCATGCTACAGCCTGTTTATATAGTACGAGTACAAAGTGAAGAGGAACAAACATAATAACTAATGTTTTTCCACTTTTATTTAAAAAGGGCGGAAGTTTGAATTAGGGTTCAGAGCACTCACGGCGGATCCCAGATCACTAGTTGAATTTCTCCGTTTGATCCCCTGTAGTTCCACTTCTCCAGTAACCATAATTCTTGTTCCCCTGCACTGGTAATTAGTTTCTTCTTAGTTCTCCCGATTATCATCGCGATGTTTTTGTTGATGTAATTAGTCACTGTGAACACTTCACTTTCTTTGTGTTTAAAAGCACAGGAATTTCTTTCTCTCCATGCATGCCAATTTGTGGCTGCGAGATAAATCTTGTCGACCTCTACCACTAGCTTCGGCAAGTTTCCCCATCGTTCAGGTAATTTATTTCATGCTCCATAGTACCTGTATTGTCAGTTTTGAAGCACATTAGTTTCTGAATTTCCCGCATCCTTTTATTAAATTTGCATTCAAAGAATGAATGCTCTTGGGTTTCTTTATCATTGTTACATAAAACACAACGTTTTTCACTAATATTCCCCATTTAAATAATCTGTCCTTGGTCGGTAAACGATCAAGCATGACTTTGTAAAGAACGTGAGCCATTTTAGGTGGACATGATTTAGTCCACACAACATTTGTGACGGTCCGCCCCGCACCAGCCGGCATTTCCTCCGAGAGTGCGCTGTACACATGCCCAACTAGCACAGAACGGTCGCCAAAGAAATGAAAGAAGAGAGTGAATTAATCGAAAACTTGTAGAATGTCTCCCAGCGCATGGAACAAAATATAATAATAATGTACTTAACATAAAACAGGCGAGACAGTGCATAAGCTGATAAATAAAACCAACATCAACATAAGAGTAGCGGAAGTCTAAATACAGCTTATTACAACTTTCCAAATTACTGTCTCTAAAACAAAAGAAAGTTAAAGTAGAAGATGCACTACTAATGCCCAAGCAATGATCTTCAACAACACAGGGAGAATATCTATATGTATCATACGTGGAAGCCTCTTGCTCGTCTCCGAATCAGCTACTCGTGCATACCCAGCTAACCTGTCTCTAGTCTGCTCGTGAGAGCACCCAGAGTAATAAGAAGAGACATATATAAAACTCTGGGTTCAGACAAAAAGTCTGGTATGAGCGATAAGCAGCTAAACAGAACAACAACAGGTATACTAAACCATACCTGAACCTAGACCTGCAACCAAAGAGTCAGCACTACATACCGTACAATACTCTAAGGTGCCACTGAACAGATGGTGTAAAGATAACGGGGGTGGGGGTGTACATGTCATAGTGATGGCAATCAAATCAAACATAGAAATCATCCTCACATCTCTCACTCAATGCGTAAAGCATACGATGTCAACCATTGTCAATCAATAGACCCATCGAAGTAGTGACGGAGTTCGACTTGTACAACTACTGCTACTACCAAGCTTACCACATGGAGTCATGACCAAACCTTTACAAATGAACCCACTTCATTGGTCTATAGCTCTTTAGTCGTACCTAAGCCACTGTGGCCCTGAATCCGTTCACGTACTCCCTACACATAGTGATTCAAAGTTACAGACATCGACAACCCCTTAGCACACGTCCCGCAGCAAAGCCCAACTCATAAAGATAACTCGTTGGTTCCCAACTGGATCCTGAGTTCTACTTCCTACTTGGACTTCCTTTGCATCTCGGGTTTTGGTTGAATTGGTGTTGGTCTTCAGAAGACCCATCGCGTAGTTGGAGTAGAGGTTCAAACTCGGTTTGTTTCGGGTTCCCTCTTCAATGCGGTTCAGTTCGGGTTCCCTCTTCAATGCGGTTCGGATCGGGTTCCCTCTTCAATGTGGTTCGGAACGGGTTCCCTCTTCAATGCGGTTCGGAACGGGTTCCCTCTTCAATTCGGTTCGGAACAGGTTCCCTCTTCAATGCGGTTCGGATCGGATTCCCTCTTCAATGCGGTTTGGATCGGGTTCCCTCTTCAATGCGGTTCGAATCGAGTTCCCTCTTTAATGCGGTTCGGATCGGATCCGGTCCGGTTCGGGTACTTTCCTGCACTTTTCCTGCAACTTCCAACGACTGTTTATATGCCACTTGACGGCGTTTTTGACCACTCTAACTATTTTAGACAATCACAAAGCATACCATACAGTCATAGCAACAAATAGAAGTGACCATAAACACCAAAACAACAATATGACAAGGTTAAACGGATCAAAAATAGCCAAAATCCCATATTTTCCCTTAAGCATGTTTAAGCAAAACTAATGGTATGATTAGCAAAACTTAACCAAACTAACCAAATTTTCTAATCGATGCCTAAGACAATATTTCGAATTTTATCAGTATTTTTTCAGATTTTTAACATGTATAAATTCGCTAATTATCACTAATTACTCTTAATTAACCACAATTAGTGAGGAACTATGCAAATCACTCACCTTGGCCACAAATAAAATTTTCAGAACTGGAACCTCGCTGATTTGGGCAAATATTGATGTCTAACAACAGCTCTAATACTGATTTGGTGAAGATCTTCTTTGATTTGGTGTTGTTAAGCCTAATCCTTGATCAAAGGGTGATTAGAGATGATTCTAGATGTTGGCGGCCATTGTTAGGGTTCAAGAATGAAAGTGGCGGATGAAAATTGAAAATATGATCATTCTCTAACTGATTTCAGCCGCCTCATAACCGTAATCCCGAAATGGGTTATGGGCCCTCTTCCTAATCACCCTAATTAGGCCCGTTTAAGCTATTTTTCACCATCTGAAACTTGTTTCAGCCATATCTCCCAAACGGTAAGTCCGTTTGGCTATTGTGACCACTCTACGGAATTGTAAACCATCATCTGAAGCCAATGGAAGGGGCTTCAGGTCAAAATTCCCTTCCAGTCAAAAGTTATGGCCAAAACAGTATCGGTTAGGGGCAAAACAGTTATTTAAAAATTGACAAAAATCATGAACATGGGAAATGACCCCAATAGTCGTCTCCTAAAGTTACATGACCATACGACTTCGTATGTGAAAGAAAGAAATATTCTATGATCATGCGATGCGTAGAATGTGGGTCGTTACAACATTTCTCCATGGAACCATGGGGTGTTTCGTCCGTACATCATCCCAAAGTTCTTTGAGTTTAAAAATACCTTTATACCACCCCCATATGTCCTTAGTCCTTTCATAGTATACAGGTTTATTAACTAGTTCATCAGAGAGAGGTCGTATTACAAGTTGTATGTTACTGTCCCAGTCATAGTTAGTGATTATAGTGTCAACCATAGCATGTAGTGCACCATTAGCAGCATCCAAATGTATCAATGAGTCTTTTATTGTTTATCTAAGGAGGATCTCACCATAGGTCTGTAGCACCATTAGCAATGTCCCTTTGAATTATAAGCTTGAAATAGTCCCTTTGTGCCGGCATTTTTTCCAAATTGTCGGGACATTATTATCTGACTTGATGACCCAGTAATTGTTTTCATATATCTAGCCTGCATCCATACAGCCCACAAGCTGTTTGAGCTAGTAACCTCCAAGCAAGCTTCATCCCATAAGCCCTTTTGAGTTCAAATAGGTTTTTCATCCCAACTTCACCTTCTTCTTTGGGTCTACAGAGTAATTTGTAGCTGACCTTGTGCATGCCTCCCCTCCATATGAATTTTGCACATACAATATTAATTTTTGCAATGGAGTAATCGGGAATTTGAAAAGTTTGTAGCCAAAACCTGACTTTAGAAGTGATAACAGTGCGAACTAGTTTAAACTTCCTCGCAAATGACAAAAGTTTTGAACTCCAGCCTAGTAACTTGTCCCTAATGTCATCAACCAATTTACCACACTTAGTGGCGGTAGTGGTATTTTTTGATAAAGGCACTCCCATGTACTTAACTAGTAGAGTGCCTTTAGGAAACCCTATGGCAGTAAGATAGCTTTGTTTGTCCCTACAGATATTAATATAAATTTTTTTCCAATTCATTGACCTTTAGACCCACATGCGTTTCTATATTATCAAAAATATGGTTGAGTTAATTGAGAGATGTTGTAGAAGCTTTAAAACCTACTAATAGGTCATCAACGTAGATCAAATGTGTAACTCTGGTTGATGATTGTATATATGCTCAGCCACATTGATATGATCAGCAATTTCCATCTGCAGAGTAAACCACTCCATGACCACCGCAAACAGATAAGGGACAATGGGTCTCCCTGTCGAATTCCCCTACCGCCACTAAGTTAACGTAGAAGATCCACTACTAATGCCCAAGCAGTGATCTTCAACAACACAGGGAGAATATCTATATGTATCATACGTGGAAGCCTCCTGCTCGTCTCCGAATCAACTACTCGTGCATACCCAGCTAACCTGTCTCTAGTCTGCTCGCGAGAGCACCTAGAGTAATAAGAAGAGACATAAAACTCTGGGTCAGGCAAAAAGTCTTGTATGAGCGATAAGAAGCTAAACAGAACAACAACAGGTATACTAAACCATACCTGAACCTGGACCTGCAACCAAAGAGTTAGCAGTACAAACCGTACAATACTCTAAGGTGCCACTGAACAGATGGTGTAAAGATAACGGGGGTGGGGTGTACATGTCATAATGATGGCAATCAAATAAAACATAGCAATCATCCTCACATCTCTCACTCAGTGCGTAAAGCATACGATATCCACCACTGTCAATCACTAGACCCATCGAAGTAGTGACGGAGTTCGACTTGTACAACTACTGCTACTACCAATCTTACCACATGGAGTCATGACCAAACCTTTACAAATGACCTCACTTCATTGGTCTATAGCTCTTTAGTCGTACCTAAGCCACTGTGGCCCTGAATCCGTTCACGTACTCCCTACACATAGTGATTCAAAGTTACAGACATCGACAACCCGTTAGCACATGCCCCGCAGCAAAGCCCAACTCATGAAGATAACTCGTTGGTTCCCAACTGGATCCTGAGTTCTACTTCCTATTTGGACTTCCTTTGCATCTCGGGTTTTGGTTGAATTGGTGTTGGTCTTCAGAAGAGCCATCGCGTAGTCGGAGTAGAGGTTCAAACTCGGTTTGGTTCGGGTTCCCTCTTCAATGCGGTTCGGTTCGGGTTCCCTCTTCAATGCGGTTCGGATCGGTTTCCCTCTTCAATGCGGTTCGAAACGGGTTCCCTCTTCAATGCGGTTCGGAACGGGTTCCCTCTTCAATGCGGTTCGGATCGGGTTCCCTCTTCAATGCGGTTCGGATCGGATTCCCTCTTCAATGCGGTTCGGAACGGATCCGGTCCGGTTCGGGTACTTTCCTGCACTTTTCTTGCAACTTCCAGCGACTGTTTATACGCCACTCGACGGCGTTTTCGACCACTCTAACTATTTTAGACAATCACAAAGCATAACATACAGTCATAGCAACAAATAGAAGTGACCACAAATACCAAAACAACAATATGACAAGGTTAAACGGATCAAAAATTGTCAAAATCCCATATTTTCCCTTAAGCATGTTTAAGCAAAACTAATGGTATGATTAGCAAAACTAAACCAAACTAACCAAATTTTCTAATCGAGGCCTAAGACAATATTTCGAATTTTATCAGTATTTTTCCAGATTTTTAACATGTATAAATTCGCTAATTATCACTAATTACTCTTAATTAACCACAATTAGTGAGGAACTATGCAAATCACTTACCTTGGCCACAAATAAAATTTTCAGAATTGGAACCTCGCTGATTTGGGCGAATATTGATGTCTAACAGCAGCTCTAATACTGATTTGATGAAGATCTTCTTTGATTTGGTGTTGCTAAGCCTAATCCTTGATCAAACGGTGATTAAAGATGATTCTAGATGTTGGCGGCCATTGTTAGGGTTCAAGAATGAAAGTGCAGCTGAAAAATGAAAATAAGATCGTTCTCTAACTTATTTCAGCCTCCTCATAACCCTAATCCCAAAATGGGTTATGGGCCCCCTTGCTAATCACCCTAATTAGGCCCGGTTAAGCCGTTTTTCACCATCTGAAACTTGTTTCAGCCATATCTCCCAAACGGTAAGTCCGTTTGGCTAATGTGACCACTCTACGGAATTGTAAACCATCACCGGAGCCAATGGAAATGGTTTCAAGTCAAAATTCCTTTCCAGTCAAAAGTTATGGCCAAAACAGTATCGGCTAGGGGCAAAACGATCATTTAAAAATCGGCAAAAATCATGAACATGGGAAATGACCCCAATAGTCGTCTCCTAAAGTTACATGACCATACGACTTCGTATGTGAAAGAAATAAATATTCTACGATCATGCGATGCGTAGAATGCGGGTCGTTACACTCTCCCCCCCTTAAGAAATTTCGTCCCCGAAATTCCTTAACCCAAAACATACAAAGGACCCCGCATGCCTACCAGCCACAAACAACAATCAAACATGCAAAACAAACAAAACAAGCCTATCCTAGCATGCGGAAAGACTAAATCGAAATTGAAATCTTACCAGGCGAAGAGTTTTGGATACGTCTTCCTAATGCTCTCTTCTGTCTCCCAAGTACAGTCATTCTCATTCTCGCCCCACTGAACTTTGACTAGATTCACCGCTTTCCTTCGAAGTTGCTTCGTATCGTTCCCAACAATACGCATAGGCTTGCGGTTCCAAACCGCCTCGGATTCAACTTCGATATCATCCAACTGATCAGGTGAAATAGTCACATCTGGGTCGTGCACGAACTTCCTTAACTGGGAAACAAGAAACAAGTTGTGAACTTCTGCCATCTTCTCTAGTAATTCAACTTTATATGCCAAATTCTCAATTTGCTCAAGAACTAGAAATGGACCAACAAATCTTGGTGCTAACTTGCCTCTCCTGCCAAATCGTATCATGCTCTTCAACGGAGAAATCTTGACAAACACCAAGTCGCCAATGGAGAACTTTAATTCTCTTCTCCTCTTATCAGCATAACTCTTCTTCCTATCTTGGGCAGCTTTCATTCGCTGTTGGATAATCTTAATCTTTGCTGAAGTTTCTCTTATCATATCGGGTCCAAGCACATACTTCTCACCAGTTTCTACCTAACATGACAGTGAGTTGCACGGTCTTCCGTACAAGGCTTCAAATGGAGCCATACCGATACTGGAT
Source organism: Allium sativum (assembly GCA_030737875.1). Classification (NCBI taxonomy): domain Eukaryota; kingdom Viridiplantae; phylum Streptophyta; class Magnoliopsida; order Asparagales; family Amaryllidaceae; genus Allium; species Allium sativum. The sequence goes on from CM060919.1 coordinate 802,106,993, forward strand.
TGATAACTATTATTATATGCAAACTCTACTAGATGCAAATGGTCATCCCATGATCCACCAAAATCCAATACACAGGCTCTCAAGAGATCTTCTAACACTCGAATCACCGTCTCTGTCTGTCCTCGGTTTGAGGATGATACGCGGTACTGAGATGTAGTTCTGATCCTAACGCCTCTTGTAAGCTCTTCCAAAATCCACTAGTGAACAATGGATCTCGGTCACTCACAATGCCCTTGGGTATTCCATGAAATCTCACTACCCACTTTATATATAGTTCAACTAACTTAGTCATTGTCCTGTTCGACTTGACGGGTATAAATCTTGCACTCTTGGTCAATCGGTCCACAATCACCCAAATGCTATCATGGCCCGATCTAGTCCTTGGTAACCCATCAATGAAATCCATTGACACTTGTTCCCATTTCCATTTTGGGATTTCTAATGGTTGTAGCAAACCACTAGGCTTCTTTTGCTCAGCCTTAACTAGCTGGCAGTTCATGCAGTTGGATATAAACTTCCCAACGTCTCTTTTCATCCCTTCCCAGTAGTAGGTCTGCTTCATGTCTCGATACATTTTGTTACCACCGGGATGTATAGTCAGCTTTGAGTGATGACATTCTCTAAGCACTTCATCTCTCAATCCATTGACATTGGGTACAACTAGTCTTCCATTCTTTCTAAGCCATCCATCTCGATTAAGCCCATACTTGTTCATCTCTCCGTCGATTCCCATCTTTAACTTTGAGATGATTTCCAACAGGTTAGGATCGTTCCTCTGGCTGGAACCAATCTGCTCAATCAAAGTAGGTTTGATCGTCAAACTTGCTAACATTTCTGGATCCAATTCGCACCTTGGTCTGAAATCATACCCATCGATGTACTCCAGTTGCTTCCATTCTAGAAATATAGCCCCTAAACAGGCATGTCTTCAACTCAATGAATCAACCACCGCATTGCCCATTCCTGGTGTATATGCGATGTCGAAATCGTAGGAAGCCACGAATTCTAACCATTTTTGCTGTCGGAGATTTAGATCCTTTTGGGAGAAGAGATACTTTAATGATTTATGATCGGTAAACAGCTCAAACCTTTCTCCCCAGAGATAATGTCTCCACATCTTCAATGCGAACACGATTGCTGCTAATTCCAAATCGTGGGTAGGGTATCTTCTCTCGTGCGGTTTCAATTGCCGACTTGCATAAGCTACAACCCTACCTCCTTGCATCAATACAACACCTAGTCCGGTACCACATGCATCTGTGTATACCGTCATCTCTTCATTCCCCTTAGGAATGACTAACACTGATGCACATGTCAACTTTTCTTTTAGACTCTTGAATGCATTTTCGCACCTTTCGTCCCAGACGAAGGCTTGATTCTTCTTGGTCAACTGAGTCAATGGTGCTGTTATCTTGGAGAAGTCTTGGATAAACTTACGGTAATATCCAGCTAATCCTAAGAAACTTCTTATATATGTTGCATTCTTGGGCGTAGACCAATCTTGCACCGTAGCCACCTTCGCAGGGTCCACGGCAATACCATTCTCTAAAACAACATGGCAAAAGAATCTCACTTCCCTCCTCCAGAAGTGACACTTAGAAAAATTTGCTTTCAATTGGTGTTTTCTCAACACCTCCATCACTATCCACAAATGTTCCTTGTGTTCTTCCTCTATCCTCGAATAGACCAAAATGTCATCCACGAACACAAGGACAAACTTATTCAACTGATCTCTGAATACCCAATTCATAAGATCCACAAAATATGCCGGGGCATTGGTCAGCCCGAATGGCATGACCAACCACTCATAAAATCCAGACGGCGTCTGAAATGCCGTTTTAGCTATACTCTCAGCTTCCACTCTAAGAAGATGAAAACCTGTTGCGAGATCCAACTGAGAGAATACTCTCGCGCCACTCAACTGATCAAACAAATCATCTATCCGCGGTAGAGGATACTTGTTCTTCCTCGTCACTTTATTCAACTTGCGGTAGTCTACACACAAACGATCGCTGACTTGCACCCCGAGCTCTCGCTGCTCCCTTGGTGTCATACGACGAAGTGCCATCACTATAGGTCTGGCATCTTTCACTAAATCAATACGGAACTCAATCTCTCGGTGTGGTGGAAGCCCGGTCACTTCCTCGAAGACGTCCGGATACTGGCCAACCACGGGCAACCCTGACAACTCACTATGCGGGATGTCAAGGGAATTTAGAAAACTAGCCATTACCCCATCACCGGGTAGACCACCTAACACTACCCTCCGCCCATCATCCGCTTTAGCTGTCACCAAAAAGCCCTCACAGTCTACCACCACCCCGTATCTTTGGAGCCAATTGACTCCCAAAATAATGCCAGACCCAGTAAAGCCCAAAACAAAGCAATCACAAACAAACATGCATCCATGACTCGATAAGACCACATTATGACAAATCATGCTAAGGTTAGTCGAACCACCAATCGGGTTCGTCACTACTAAAGGTCTATCGACAATCTCGAGCTCCAATCCCAACCTATCTACCAGGTAACTAGATATGAAAGAACTGGAAGCTCCGGTATCAAACAAAACTCTAACAGGAACATCATAAACAAAAAGTATACCTTGAATAACGACATTCTTTCCCTTCTCCGCCACAGTTGGGGCATTCGACAAAGAAGGAATAGCATTAAGGGCATATGCTTTCACCATTTGCTTTTCTTTAGGGGGCTGCAGACACTTGTCCTTGTGATATCCCACTTGGCCACAGTTGAAGCACTTCCTATCTGCTGGCTTGGCCTGACACTCTTTGGCATAGTGGCCCTTCTTACCACAGCTGAAGCACTCAACATCTTTCTTATTCTTTTTCTTCTGGCCATCCTTATTCTGGTTCTGCTTCCTCTTATTCTGAGAACCACTCTTATCTCCACCACTTGCTTGTGGTTTTGTCTCCTCTGCAGATGCAACCTCAGTCTTCGACTTAGGGTAAAGACTCTCTGACCTTAATGCTTTCCCCACAATCGATTCAAACGTCTCATCGATGTGGTTAATAAGCCTTTCCCCCAAGTACTGATCCAAGCCGGTTGTGAACTTCTCGTTCTTCTTCTCGGCAGTATTAATAAGAGATAACCCGTACTTCGACAAAGTGTCGAATTCAGCAATATACTCCGAGACAGCTCTGCCATTCTGCTTGAGCTCCAAGAATTTCTTAAACAACACTGACTTCTGAGCAGCTGGAATGAACTTCTCGCTAAAGCGAACCTTAAACTTCTCCCAAGTAATCTGATCCTTGGGAGTAGCTGCCTTTATAGCATTCCACCAATTCATTGCCCGTCCTTGCAGCTGACGGAATGCTAGCCTTCTCTTCATCGCATCCTCGATACCCAAATCTTCGAAGATACGCTCGCAGCTATCCAACCAATCCTGAACATCCGTGGCCGACTCCGTTCCGTGGAACGGCTTCCCACCAAGACTAGTATAATCCTTATTCAGCTTGGCGAAATCGGCCCTAGGCGCCTGCACTATTGGACCACCATCCTTACCACCATTCGGGGCTGCCCTCTGCACATCCCTAAGCATCTCCCTCATGAGGTCAGTAAACATCGTCCTCATGTCAGCAGCATTCCCATTATTGGCTCCTCTACCGGCAGCTCATGCATATCGGCTCATCGTTCAATCTGTAAAGAGAAAACGATTAACCATCTCCACAGTGGTGCTAGTGCAGTGCGACTTCATCCTTAGCTATACTAATAGTATATATATATAGCTTTGAAAACCAAAACAATCACAAATACGCGCTCTCATATACGTACTATCTCTCCCTGGTGTCCTTCCCTAGGTTAACTACGCAACCTAGAGCTCTGGTACCAAGTGTGACGGCCCGCCCCGCACCAGCCGGCATTTCCTCCGAGAGTGCGCTGTACACATGCCCAACTAGCACAGAACGATCGCCAAAGAAATGAAAGAAGAGAATGAACAAATCGAAAACCTGTAGAATGTCTCCCAGCGCATGGAACAAAATAAAATAATAATGTACTTGACATAAAACAAGCGAGACAGTGCATAAGCTGATAAATAAAACCAACATCAACATCAGAGTAGCGGAAGTCTAAATACAGCTTATTACAACTTTCCAAATTACTGTCTCTAAAACAAAAGAAAGTTAAAGTAGAAGATGCACTACTAATGCCCAAGCAGTGATCTTCAACAACACAGGGAGAATATCTATATGTATCATACGTGGAAGCCTCCTGCTCGTCTCCGAATCAGCTACTCGTGCATACCCAGCTAACCTGTCTCTAGTCTGCTCGTGAGAGCACCCAGAGTAATAAGAAGAGACATATATAAAACTCTGGGTTCAGACAAAAAGTCTGGTATGAGCGATAAGCAGCTAAACAGAACAACAACAGGTATACTAAACCATACCTGAACCTAGACCTGCAACCAAAGAGTCAGCACTACATACCGTACAATACTCTAAGGTGCCACTGAACAGATGGTGTAAAGATAACGGGGGTGGGGGTGTACATGTCATAGTGATGGCAATCAAATCAAACATAGAAATCATCCTCACATCTCTCACTCAGTGCGTAAAGCATACGATGTCAACCACTGTCAATCACTAGACCCATCGAAGTAGTGACGGAGTTCGACTTGTACAACTACTGCTACTACCAAGCTTACCACATGGAGTCATGACCAAACCTTTACAAATGAACCCACTTCATTGGTCTATAGCTCTTTAGTCGTACCTAAGCCACTGTGGCCCTGAATCCGTTCACGTACTCCCTACACATAGTGATTCAAAGTTACAGACATCGACAACCCCTTAGCACACGTCCCGCAGCAAAGCCCAACTCATGAAGATAACTCGTTGGTTCCCAACTGGATCCTGAGTTCTACTTCCTACTTGGACTTCCTTTGCATCTCGAGTTTTGGTTGAATTGGTGTTGGTCTTCAGAAGACCCATCGCGTAGTTGGAGTAGAGGTTCAAACTCGGTTTGGTTCGGGTTCCCTCTTCAATGCGGTTCGGATCGGGTTCCCTCTTCAATGCGGTTCGGAACGGGTTCCCTCTTCAATTCGGTTCGGAACAGGTTCCCTCTTCAATGCGGTTCGGATCGGGTTCCCTCTTCAATGCGGTTCGGATCGGATTCCCTCTTCAATGCGGTTTGGATCGGGTTTCCTCTTCAATGCGGTTCGAATCGGGTTCCCTCTTCAATGCGTTTCGGATCGGATCCGGTCCGGTTTGGGTACTTTCCTGCACTTTTCCTGCAACTTCCAACGACTGTTTATACGCCACTTGACGGCGTTTTTGACCACTCTAACTATTTTAGACAATCACAAAGCATACCATACAGTCATAGCAATAAATAGAAGTGACCATAAACACCAAAACAACAATATGACAAGGTTAAACGGGTCAAAAATAGCCAAAATCCCATATTTTCCCTTAAGCATGTTTAAGCAAAACTAATGGTATGATTAGCAAAACTTAACCAAACTAACCAAATTTTCTAATCGATGCCTAAGACAATATTTCGAATTTTATCAGTATTTTTTCAGATTTTTAACATGTATAAATTCGCTAATTATCACTAATTACTCTTAATTAACCACAATTAGTGAGGAACTATGCAAATCACTCACCTTGGCCACAAATAAAATTTTCAGAACTGGAACCTCGCTGATTTGGGCGAATATTGATGTCTAACAACAGCTCTAATACTGATTTGGTGAAGATCTTCTTTGATTTGGTGTTGTTAAGCCTAATCCTTGATCAAAGGGTGATTAGAGATGATTCTAGATGTTGGCGGCCATTGTTAGGGCTCAAGAATGAAAGTGGCAGATGAAAAAGGAAAATATGATCGTTCTCTAACTGATTTCAGCCGCCTCATAACCCTAATCCCGAAATGGGTTATGGGCCCTCTTCCTAATCACCTAAATTAGGCCCGTTTAAGCTGTTTTTCACCATCTGAAACTTGTTTCAGCCATATCTCCCTAACGGTAAGTCCGTTTGGCTAATGTGACCACTCTACGGAATTATAAACCATCATCTGAAGCCAATGGAAGGGGCTTCAGGTCAAAATTCCTTTCCAGTCAAAAGTTATGGCCAAAACAGTATCGGTTAGGGGCAAAACAGTTATTTAAAAATCGACAAAAATCATGAACATGGGAAATGACCCCAATAGTCGTCTCCCAAAGTTACATGACCATACGACTTCGTATGTGAAAGAAAGAAATATTCTACGATCATGCGATGCGTAGAATGTGGGTCGTTACAACATTTCTCCATGGAACCATGGGGTGTTTCGTCCGTACATCATCCCAAAGTTCTTTGAGTTTAAAAATACCTTTATACCACCCCCATATGTCCTTAGTCCTTTCATAGTATACAGGTTTATTAACTAGTTCATCAGAGAGAGGTCGTATTACAAGTTGTATGTTACTGTCCCAGTCATAGTTAGTGATTATAGTGTCAATCGTAGCATGTAGTGCACCATTAGCAGCATCCAAATGTATCAATGAGTCTTTTATTGTTTATCTAAGGAGGATCTCACCATAGGTCTGTAGCACCATTAGCAATGTCCCTTTGAATTATAAGCTTGAAATAGTCCCTTTGTGCCGGCATTTTTTCCAAATTGTCGGGACATTATTATCTGACTTGATGACCTAGTAATTGTTTTCATATATCTAGCCCGCATCCATACAGCCCACAAGCTGTTTGAGCTAGTAACCTCCAAGCAAGCTTCATCCCATAAGCCCTTTTGAGTTCAAATAGGTTTTTCATCCCAACTTCACCTTCTTCTTTGGGTCTACAGAGTAATTTGTAGCTGACCTTGTGCATGCCTCCCCTCCATATGAATTTTGCACATACAACATTAATTTTTGCAATGGAGTAATCGGGAATTTGAAAAGTTTGTAGCCAAAACCTGACTTTAGAAGTGATAATAGTGCGAACTAGTTTAAACTTCCTCGCAAATGACAAAAGTTTTGAACTCCAGCCTAGTAACTTGTCCCTAATGTCATCAACCAATTTACCACACTTAGTGGCGGTAGTGGTATTTTTTGATAAAGGCACTCCCATGTACTTAACTAGTAGAGTGCCTTTAGGAAACCCTATGGCAGTAAGATAGCTTTGTTTGTCCCTACAGATATTAATATAAATTTTTTTCCAATTCATTGACCTTTAGACCCACATGCGTTTCTATATTATCAAAAATATGGTTGAGTTAATTGAGAGATGTTGTAGAAGCTTTAAAACCTACTAATAGGTCATCAACGTAGATCAAATGTGTAACTCTGGTTGATGATTGTATATATGCTCAGCCACATTGATATGATCAGCAATTTCCATCTGCAGAGTAAACCACTCCATGACCACCGCAAACAGATAAGGGACAATGGGTCTCCCTGTCGAATTCCCCTAATACTGGTTATAAAACCTTTGGGTATGCCATTGACTTAAATAGAGTACGTAGGGGTGCGAAAGCAGACGTTAATTAGCTTAGTGAGTTTGTTCGGAACACCCTATAGAACATAATATTTGAATGATAAAATTATGATTTACTTTGTCATATACTTTATGGAGATCAATTTTAAGACATATCTTATCAACACCCTTTATATTAAACTCGCGCACCAATTCATGAGCCATTAGATAATTTTTGAGATGTACCTACCTATAATGAAGGCATTTTGGCATTGAGATATAAGTTCAGGTAGAACTTTTTTGAGTCTATTACAAATAATTTTGCTAAGAACTTTGTATACCACATTACAGCATGTTATAGAGCGTTAATCCTCTATTCTGGAAGGGTTAGACACCTTGGGAATTAGAGAGAGAAATGAGTGATTCGTGTCTTTGGAAAAATCCCCCGAGTCTAGTGCTTCTTGACATGCTTCTAACATGCTTGTTTCAGGTCTTTCCAATGCAGTTTGAAGAAGGCTACCCCCATGCCGCCAGGGCCAGGGATGGAGTCACAATGGATGGAGGCCAAAGCACTGTACAATTCCCTCTTTTCGATCTTACCACCCAACATCAAATGTTTTCGGGTAAGCTGTCATCAAACTCTCCATTGAATAATTCTATGTAATAGCAATTGTAGTTGCTTCTAGCTTTTTGATGCTTTGGCTTGCATCAACCTGTTCATTTAAGGGATGTAGAAGATTATTATATGCTTTCTTTGGGACATTTTAGTATAAAATATGTTATTGCATTCATCTGCCTATGTGAGCCATTTGTCCTTAGCTTTTTGTCTAATTTCCAGCGATTGCTTGGCCAATTCTTTTTTAAGTTGTCTCTGAGTATGTAGAAATCATTGTTAAGACCTTCGTGCATAAGATTAACGTCAAGTTGAGTTTGAATTGTCTCCGGTTTTTCCTGCAACCTTTGGACTATGTCACCTTGCTTGGGTCAGGTTTTGTTCCATTCTTTGAGTCTGTCTTTACACTGTATAAGAGTGATCACCAACTTATATGATTTAATACCATCGGGGGGAGGGGAAGAGTTAAGCCTGACTGCATCAGTGTAACCTTCAATCAGATGCTAGTTATTGGTATATTTAAAAAGGTTCGCCTCAGAGAAATGGGTTTGTGTCATTGAAATGAATAAGGAGGAGGAATAGTCACCTGTAGATGAGGTTAGGACAATTGCCTTAAGCTAGCTGATCTTATTTAATAAGTTAACATTCTCAAGTGCACGATCCAGTCTAGTTGAAATTTTTTGGCCTCATCACTCCTCCATGCGAGCTATAGGATGGAATGGGGAATTTCAAATAGCCCGCTGACCAACTGGAAATTGTTGAATTCTATAACTTAGGGTTGCTTAAGCATAAGTCCCCCTTCTTCTCACAAGTACGAAGGATAGCGTTAAAATCTCCCATCATCAACCAAGAGGATTGGATACTTCCGACATTTTCTGTTAATTTATTCCAAAAATTAATTCTTTTAGAAGCCATATTACTTGCATAGAAAGAAGTAAAATAGAGTTCGAGACCTTCTATATAGTTTTCCATTCTGAAATGATTCTCCTTTGTACTTTGATAACTATAAGTTCGTGACCATTGTGCTGAAGAACGAAGTTTTGATGACAACTTTATTTCAATATTAATTGATTATAAAATATATGCCAACTCTTTTGTCTAGAATATATATATATATACATATGCAAGATTCATATACAGAAATTATATACTAAAGACTGTACAGTTTAAAGATATTAAAGATTCAAAATTCAGAGATCTTTCAAGACTCATGAGTATTCAAGATTTCAAGAATACAAGACTAATATAGTTATAGAGTCTAGATTATGTGAGACTCTAAATAGCACTCCAGGTTTAAATTCAAATTCAAATTTAAAATTTTGTTTTCAAATTCTACCTTCAACCCTCTCTATTCTATTTTCTATTTTTTCTATTTTTTCTTCTAACTTTAATTTTGGTTTCAAACTCAAGATTTATAAGTTTTATATATATTTTTACATTTTATATTTATATAGTTTTAAACTTTATAATTTTATAAATATGTTCATATTTATGTTTTCATATGATTTCCTAACTTTATAATATTAATTCATAACACTATATTTTAATTCAAGAATTTCCAGAATTATATTTATATCAAAATACTTTGAAAATGTTCAAAAATCATAATTCTACTAGGTATATGTCGACATAAAGAAAACACCATGACGACGTATAACTGTCATTTTTTCAATTTTGAAAGGAAGTGTCTTTTAACTATTCGTGATGGTTCTGGAGCGTTGCAACCTTTCACACACTATAAAAATGGCTTGATTTTAAAATTTTAATCACTCCTTCTCCACTTTCACTCTGTTTCATTACACCATTATTTCTTATCATTTTTATAACTTCTACACCTATACTTTGCCAAATTCAATTCTATTTTCACAAATCTTCTTCTCTCTACACTCTCTACTCACCACTCTCTGAATTCAGTGCTATTGAAGAGTTATAAGGATATTTGTAATAGTTTGGGTTGTGTAAAGGAATCCATGTTATCCCCTGTACTCGTGAAATCAAGGACGGGTAATTGGTGGTACCCCTTGTAGTCGTGAAATCGAGGAAGGTATACTTAATCAAGTGTGTGGGTGGAAACGATGGTATCCCTTGTAGCCGTGAAATCAAGGAAGGTGTACTTGATCAAGCGTGTGAGTGGAAATTGTGGTATCCCTTGTAGCCGTGAAATCAAGGAGAGTTGTAATTGGATATTGATATAGTAATAAAACTCTACGCAATCCAGCATTGCGTGAGACCAGACATAAATTCCGAACCAGTACAAAATCCGGTGCGTTCTTTCCAATTCTGCATTTTATTTCTGTTTATGTTTGTGTTTGTATTTGATTATGTGTCTGTGATTGTGTTTGTGGTGTTTGATCCATATAGTAATTCACATAAGTTTTAGATTATGTTTAAAATTCTCAAAATCACTATTCACCCCTCCTCTAGTGTTTGTTTTTCCTTAACGATCTATTCCGCAATCCCTAACAATTGGTATCAGAGCAAGGCCTTTCAAAAAGTTCATAATCTGGTTTTTGAAAATAGTGATAATGGAAGTCAACACTGGTAGCAATAATAGTTCTTTTATAGAGGGTCAGTCCACAGTTAGACCCCCACTGTTTAATGGTAGTAATTATTCATATTGGGCATGTAGAACAAAAATATATTTACAAACAATAAGATTAGATACATGGTATAGTACACAAAATGAATTTGTTGAACCACAACTGCTTTTGCACAATGGACAAATGAACAAAAGGCTGCACAAGGTAATTCTAAAGCCATGAATATGTTATTCTTTTCATTAGATAGAAATGAGTTTAATAGAGTGTCAGCATGTGAAACTGCTTATGAAATTTGGAGAACTTTACAAGTTACTCATGAAGGAACTAGTAAAATTAAACAAACTAAAATAACAATGTTAGTAAATCAGATTTAGTTATTCAAAATGAACGAGAATGAGTCTATTACAGATATGTATTGCAAATTTCAAGAGATAGTGCATTCACTAACAACACTTGGAAAAAACTTATTCTGAAACTGATCAAGTCAGAAAAATACAAAGTTCATTAACTCCAAAATGTGATCAGAAGACTTTGGCAATTGAAGAAGCCAATGATGTGAATGAAATGGAGATTGAGGAGTTAATCGGAAATCTGATGTCTTATGAAGTCCAGTTACAGAAGAGAAAAGAAAACATGCCAACTGAAAGAAATCTATTGCATTAAAAGTAACAACAAATGATTCTGACTCGAGTAGCGAAGATGATGAAGAAATAGCTCTTATGACAAGTCATTTTAGAAAATTTCTGAGATATAGAAGGAAAAATTATATCCATGGAAGTTCAAGAAGTAATGATGGTCGATGTTATAACTCCAATAAACCAGACCATGTAAAGAAAATGTGTACATATCTAGATAAATCAACTCAACAAATAGACAACATCAATTCGTCGAGAAAGAGAAAGAAAGCATACGCAGCAACATTAGATGATTCAAATTCATCGTCAAGTGATGAAGAACCAGAAACCGGAATATGAATATACGCTTGACGGCAATTCATAATTTAGAAAATTTCAAAGAAAAGGATCTAAAAACCGGGTACGTCTTAATTAATTTCTTGGTTTATTTGGTTGAATGGTTGCTTTGTTTGTTTGCCTTGATTTAAATTTAAAAACTTTAAAATTTGAACTTGAATTTGAAATTCAAATTTGAATTTTGAAATTCAATAACAATATAATAATAAATAACAAATAAAAGAACAAAAATAAATTGTTTTTGTGTTTACTGGGATTAGAATTATTTCATGAAATCGTTAAACCTGAAATATAAATCGATAATGTAAATTTCAATTCACAAAAATTTATTTCTCTTTGAAAATAGACAAATATGTCGACATACGTATATGTATATGTCGACATATCTGACCAGTAATTTGAACTTCAAACTTTGAATTTCAAAGGTTTAAAATTTCAAACTTCCCTCCAACTTTTTACCAACTTCCTAGGTCTGAAAAGGTGTCATTTCAATCTGAAAAGTTGTGCCTGTTGAATTCATGTCCATTCAATTTCTATATATACATCTATTCTCTGTACCTTTCATTCACAACTCAAAACAATATTCTTCATATCTATTCTCTTCAAAATTATCAATTCAATGGCTTCCTCAAGTTCATCTCAAAAATTGAAGATAACCAAAACCATCAATGGCTATCTTCATAATGACAAAGAGGCTATCAAAACCTATGTAACTATTTAGCAAATGCAAAAGTTAACACGGGTGCTTTCGCCATCTTTAGCGATTTTCCCTCTTATGATCTCGTTTCTCTTTTCGAACACAACGAAGTCTTGAGTTTAATTGACTCTCGTGGTAACGACGAAGTGTGTTATCCCAAACCCGTCAAGATGTTCTACGCAAATCTCAATTGCGGATTTTACGAAGGCAACAAAAACCAAATTTGGAGTAGTGTCAAAGGCACTCAAATTATTCTCGATGGCGAATTTTACGAAGGCAACGAAAACCAAATTTGGAGTAGTGTCAAAGGCACTCAAATTGTTCTCGATGTCGGACTCTTAAGCACTATTCTAAATTATAGAAGCACGGGCACGTATTTTTCGGATTTTATTGTTGACGAAACCGATTTGGAAACCTATCATGACATATTTGAAGATGGTGCTCCAATGGAGTTCAAAAATCGCTTCTTTTGTCCAAAAATAAGAATTATATCAACTTTCTCCTCCAACATACTATCACTCCCCGTTCCGGAAATTTCAACAATCCAACTCTTAATGTTTAAAAGGCTCTCTTTACTATTATGGGCAGCTATACTATCAACTGGGCCGAAATGATCTTAAATGAAATTAAGCCCATAGAATTATCGTCAAGAGAAAACACTCTCTATTATGTTGTTGATCTCACTCGTATCTTCAAATACTTTTATGTTGATTTTCATGGAGAAGAATTTATGCCTAGAAAAGTGTTTGACGCATCAAACATTCATCTTACGCTAATTCCTCTCACTTTCAAACCGTATGAGACATTCGAAGCCAAACAAGCTCGAATGCAACAAGAATAAGAGCCAATGGAATTCGAAGAAGAGGCTTCTACAGAAAGTGTTGAGCATTTACAAAGAGACGATTGTTCAAAATCAAGTGAAGATCGTCAACAATCAAAACAAGCTCATCAAGAAACTTTCCAAAGTGTCCAAATTTATGGTCAAGATAGGAAGAAAGCTAGGAGTCTCACCTTCCTCGTCGTCATCATCATAAAACTAGTCTATCTAGTTTAATCTATCTTTATGTATTCGCTTATGTTTTCTTTCGAATCTAGTATTAAGTGTGTCTTGATTAGTTGAATGTATTAGCTTTCTATTAAGTAATGAATGGAGTTTTATCTACGTTAAAATCATCTTTATGTTTATGTAAAAACTTTAGAACTAATCATAACATAATGGAGATCAAAAGAATTCAAAATTTTCAATTTTAAATTTTTCCACTATGATATGTCAACATAAAAATAAGTATATATCGACATATAACTGCCAGATTTTTAAATTGTTTCAAATTTTAAAATTTAATAACTACTCACGTCCATTCAAAATCCAAAGAATTCCAGACTCTATTTAAGCTTATTTCTTCCAGAAAATTTCATTATTCCATTTCTACTTTTTCCTTATTCATTTCTTATTAAATCCATGGCAAACCCTATTCATAATCTAAGTGAAAATCTTGATGACTCTTTGAATTCCTTTAAAAAAATTCTCTCCATAGTACTACGTAATCAGCGCAAACTAGAGTTAATTCAAATGAGAATGGTTGAATATCAAGAAAACGTTTTGATGTAATCTGTTGGGAAATCTCTTCTTATTTCAGAGATGAAAACAACCAAACATCACATAACACTGAAGAATGTTGTATATGACGTAGTTGTATACACAATTATATGATTTTTGTTTGACGATAACAATCAAATAAATATTATTTTAAATGTGTTTGTTACTGCACTGTTACATATATACATCACAGACAGGAATATAATATTTATATTTAAATGGAATACTGCTGCACTAGAATTGAACATTCAAACTGTATTCTATTTGAAAATAAATTCTATTTCAACATTGAAACAGTGCAAATTATATGACTCCACTATTTGTACATATTCACAGATATTACACATGATATTGTACTTGTATATAAACTGAAAACGTTAGACAAATTTATTTGAACACAATAAAATAATATTTTATTTCAAACAAAATTTGTTTATTACAAATATTAGTACAATTCTCTCTACAACACTCATACAGTCGCTCTGTCGTTTATACATACGTTTTCACTTTCATATATATACAGACAAATTTACTGACATTGCTTCATTCATTGTTTTCAGTCTTCTGTTTTCGCAGCATATTCACTGTCAGTCCAGTGATCATCTTCATACCTATCATATGCAGAAACACACACAGTATATGGAACATAAATAATTTTCAAAATACATGTGAATATAAATTTTATTTTTAAAATTATATTTTCCTTAGATTTCTGGTGTGTTTCCATCATTTTTCATGACTTGATCTGATTCATACGCGTCTAGTCAGTTTGTATATGTATAGTACAGGGACAGGAAATCTTGTCTTGTGGTGGCATATACACACGTGTGCACTGCCTCGCCAATTAGCATGCAGTGTGCAACTGAGGAGCAACCACGTGGACCAACTCGACTCAGTCCGTATATGGACGGGCAAAATAAAACATGAATGGTCAAGTAGAATAAACAAGGAAAAATGTATGGCCGATGCAACACAAAATCACGTAAGCTAAATGGTCAACATAGTCAACACAAGCAAACAATTCCAGCACATCTCACAATGGTTTAGCACATATACATGGATCAGTTCAGAATGGTGCATAGTGCCACAACATCAACATGAATCACAAATCTGAATAGCACGAACAACAAAACCAGTCCAAATACATATGGCCAGATCATGCATGGTGTAATGGACAGTTTTTTTCCAAAGTGGTCGAGCCATAGCAGCTCAGGGAAGATTCACATATATATGGGATGATTCAATTCAAGTCAGCATGTTTAGCAATGGAAAGCAAGCCCAAATACAAGCAAGCAAGATTCAGGCCAGTACAAAGTATACACATGTGTGTAAATATGAATACACATGTTCTCAGCCTAAACAAGAATGCAACATAGTTCATCCAGGAGTCAAGTTCAAGATT
The DNA here is from genome assembly GCA_030737875.1 of Allium sativum. Classification (NCBI taxonomy): domain Eukaryota; kingdom Viridiplantae; phylum Streptophyta; class Magnoliopsida; order Asparagales; family Amaryllidaceae; genus Allium; species Allium sativum. Next base: position 802,122,222 of record CM060919.1, read on the forward strand.
CAAACATGAATATGAACCAAACATGAAGTCTGTCACATGGTTGAGCACACTCAAGTATCAGAATATGGTGAAAAAGGAACAGGCAGATCAATACAGTGTCGAAAACAGTTCAACTTAACAATATGGACGGAGCACATGTGCAAGCTAAATTAAATGCTTATAGGAAGTACATTTGAACAAAATTGGAAATGTTTCATTACAATATATTTGGTATTAAACCATGGCAACTGTAGATTCAGGTGAAAGTGTGTAAACACAAACTTGTGCATACTCATGTGTGTATAGAGAAACGTAGTATATCAAAACTTAAGGGATCAACAGTGAATTAGCATGATCCAAATAAATGGTAAAATGGTGTACACAGTCAGCAAGATACCATGGTACAAAAGTATGGTCATATACAAAGTCAAGATTATGGAGTGTTGACATGCACAAGAAACAGGTGCATACATAATCAAACCAATTTATACATGGTGCAAGAGCACATGCCAGAAAAGCAAATTCAATATCAAATATATGCACGAACACTCTGGAGTGAATGGGCATACATACAATGCAAATATCATGTTCATGGATGCACAAATGATGGTTAAGCTAGAGCAGAATTGAAGATGTGCACATGGGTTAGAATCAGATGTAAGTTTAAAGTGCATATAGACAGGAATATCAGTAAAGACTCAAGTATATTACCAGGATTTTTTTAAAAGCATGGAATTCTACAGCTTACTAAGATTGGCAAGAACATGTATGGCAAGAAAAACAATTTAGTTTTATTTCCAGGATATTTGCATATCAATATTCAAGGGATCACAAATGTTTCAGGAATAAATCAATTCAGAATGTCTGCAAGGATTTTCAGTAATCGTCTCACAAGTTTTGGCAAAACTTTTAAATCTTTCCTATTTTTTGATTCAATCAGGGATTTTATTCAAAGTAACAAAACAAAATCAAATCAGTCCATTCTTTCAGCAAGTTTGCGACAAGAAAACATTTTTCAATTCCAAATATTTCCAATTTTGACCAACAATGTTTTCGACAAGAAATAATTTCCAGAAATCCAAATTCATACAAGGCAACAAATCAGGAAATCATGCAAGGGATCATATTTCCAGAAGTCCAGGTTCATCTCATCATTCACGGCTTTTAAACAAGGCAACAAAATTCAAATTTAATCATGGAAAAATCAGTCAAGTCAACGTAATGAAATTAGAGAGTGATAATAGGATATTATTATCCTATTTAACAACCAAATTCATTACTAGCTATTCATGAATCGAAACCATAATTCACAATTTCAATCAAAAAGGTAAAATCAGAAAACTCACGTCTTTTCAAAGGTTTCGACCAAACTCCAGAATCGCAGTCGATCATTAGGGAACCAGACTTCAGTAATTGATCATAAGAGAACTAGTTTTCAAGCATTTGAGAATCGATTTGGAGTCAACAAAGAAAAACCCTAGAAGTTACCCAATAGCCACCGCCATTTTTTACATCAAGGAGATCGGGAATAATAAAAGAAAGAAGGGTGCAACCTATTTGTTTTGGCTGGCCAAGTCAAGTGTTAAAAGGAGTGTTTAAATCTCTTTTAAACTCTAGGGTTTTGATTTAAATTTTGTTGTATTTTCAATTTCATTTGTAAACCGATCAAACAGTTCTAGAGTCTGTAAAATCTAGGGGGATCCAGTTAGGGATTAACTGTTTACTAGTGTCTGTAAAACTAGGGGAAAATCTGGTCTAGTGGATATAGATCAGTTTAGGGTTTTGGGCGTAGGATAATAATAGGAGAGAGGGGTTCGCAAGCGTACATGGTCTTGTATGCGGGATCTGTTCTTTTACCTAGTAGAAACCTTAGGAATGTAGCAGTAAGCAGGGTTTTGCCGAAGCTGGGTATATCTGAGTGTGATTTATTTTCTGTACTTTAATTTCTACTGCATTCTGTAATTTGTTTAATATTTTAATATTCCTTAAGTTTGAACTTAGCAATAAATTGTGATAAACCCTATTCACCACCCTCTAGGGTTAATCTAGGTCCAACAAGTGGTATCAGAGCAGGTATTTTGTTTAACTCTAGAGCAATGTGTTATCTTAGTTGTCAGTCCTCTGAGAGTAAGTCTAGTCGTATTCCATCTATTTTTAATGGTACAAATTTTTAAATTGGAAATTTGAAATGGAGTTGTATTTAAAATCTATTGATGTTAAATGTTGGGATATTGTTATTAATGGATATGATATGATTAGTAGAAATGATATTGGGTTTAATTCTTGTGCTATTCATATTTTATATTCTTATATTGATGTTGTTCGGTATAGCCTTATTTCTCATTGTTTAACTGCACATGAAATCTGGAGGACTCTAAATGCGCTGTATGGAAAATCTGACGACTGCTCAAAACCCCGGAATGTCAACTCAGATTCAGAGTTTTGCTTAACTGGATTTAGGATGAGAATTTAGATGGATCAGTCGACGGAGATTCAATTGATAATGAGATAGGAAATTTCTCATATGAAGATCTAGTTTATATGTGTGCTGATTTAACTAAATCCGTTGATAAACTCCAACTGAAAAACAAAACTCTAAAATCTAAAAATCTTGAGTTGATCAGCAAATATAACTGTTTGGAATTAAAACTTGAAAACGTCAGGAAATTTGAAAATACTAGTTGTAAAAATTGTTCGAAATTGAAAACCGATCTCATTTGTCCCGATAAAAATATTCAAAAGCTTGAAAATGAAATACTAATCCTAAAAGAGAACGAAATTGAGTTATTAAGTTCGAATAATTTTCTGCAAAAGGAATTTGAAAATTTTAAGACTACCAAAAATTCCAAACATGAAATTTTTGAAAAAGAAAGCTTGTTGAAAACTGAATCTGTTTTGAATGAGCTTGAAAACGAGATTGAAAAATTCAAGAATTCTAAGAAACAACAATTTGAAAAACAAATTCAGTTTGAATCTGAGATTTTTGAATCCAAAACCAAGATTAAATTGCTTGAAAACGAAAACTTGGATTTGAAACAAAATGATACTGAAAAGAGAAAGGTCAGCATTAACCGTTGTTCAAATTTGATGAAAGAAAATTCCGATATTAAATCCAAAATCAATGATCTTGAATTGAGTTTAAAACGATTTTCAACAGGAGAAAAATCTTTGAATATGTTGTTGAAAAATCAACTTTCTCCAGGAAATAAGAATGGTCTTGGTTTTGGAAAACGGAATTTTAATCATTTTAAGAATCCCTCAAATCACTTTGGAAATGTTTATTTTGAAAGTTTAAACTCTGAAAACTTCAAAGGATTTTTAAATCACAATCGAGATGAGAATTTGTTTATAACAATCCATTTGTACATTCTTGGATCCCAAAAGGAAATAAAACATGTTGTGTTAAATTCAAACAGATTTGGGTTCCTAAGGGTACAAAAGTTAATTCGTATGGTTTGTTGTACAAATAAGTCTGGGTACCAAAACATACGAATACAACTATGAGTGGTTTTACTAATTTTGGACCACTCGATCCTTTAAACTGTTAGGTACCGAAGGTAGCTGAGGAACTGCTGTGCTAAAAGGAAATTTGAAATTAAGTCGGTCTACAATTCTGTATTATTTACAGTTCCTCCAACCAGGATTTGTTGAGTTAGAGATTCTGGTTTACATCGACTTCAGGTATGATCTCTAAACTCACCTTTGTAAATATTCTTTGTTTTTATTTTCTTTGTTTATTTCTCCTTCCGTCCCTTCTGTTTATTTTTTGTTTGATTTGTCACTGTCATATCTTTGTAACTTCTTGGACTTCCTTAACTTCAAATTGCAGAATTCATATTTTTCTGGAAATTTGCTTCATTAGAATAAAACACTGATGTTTCAATCATTTCCAGATCTTGAGTTTAATCTTGTAAATATCTGCAGTTGTTTTGAAGTTCATTTTCTGTTTTTTTTTTGAATTCCTAACAGTGTTGACATATTCTTGTTATATCTTGAACACTGTCAATATGAACTCTAAATTTTTTGAAGATCTAAAAAACAATTGAAATTTCACACATCTCTGCTGTTCTGAGGTTCTTCTAATTCATTTTAGAAAAGCTTGAAATAATATACCCATTACAGCACACTGCTACTTCTCAGTTGTGATAATTTCATTGATTTTCAGATTGGCTTGAATTTTTTTTTTTAACTCTCTTGAGACTCATTGTTTACATCTTAAAACTCACTGTTATTCATGATTATCTGGCTTAGATTTTTGTTTTGTTTGAGATCATTTGAAATTTCTGATATTTTAAATCTCACACACCTCTCAGATCTGAAATTATTAATTCTGTGTGATTGATTAATTGTATCTCATGATTTACATTTGTTCTAGTGATTTCAAATAAATCATTATTTTTGGATCATGAATTATTACTCAAACTTGATGTGAATGATCTGAATTTTCTTTGGGCCTGTCAGAAATAATTTGGAAAAATTCTTTGAAAATCCGGTCTTGAAACTCACTGTTATTTCATGATGATTTGACTTGAATATTTGTTTGTTTAAAATCATTTGAAATTATTGATTTATTGAATCAAACACATAACTTGAATCTGAAATTTACATTCTGGTGTGATTGACTCACTAAATCTTGAAAGTTTCATATTCCTCAAATGATTTCAAATAAACGGTATTTTTAATCTTGGATCATGAATCATATTCTGTAACCATCAGAAACATCTTCTAACAAGTCTGTTGTGCTATTGGTTTCTGTGCTGCCCTGATACTGCTTTTGAAAATGATCTTAGATAACTACTTGTTTTGAATAAAATTGACTGCTGCTAAAATAACTTTGCTTGTCTTGTCTGCTTGGACCTTATGATTGAATTTCTGTTTGTCTGTGATATCCTGATTTGTCTCCGGTGTCTTGTTACAATCCTCATCAATAGGGACACCAAGTGGTATCAGAAGTGCCTTATATTTGTCTCACTCATCTGTACTTAGACTCTAATCTTCACCTTGTATAGATCCACATACTCTTTTTGCCTTGTACAAATTTATCCCTCTTGGCATGTATAGATCTTCATATTCCTCTTGTAATTGATTTTCAATTTTAAAATTATTTATTGATTATTCATTCAGAAATTGAAATCAATATCCAAATTGAACTGTATTTATAATTCATCTAAATTAATATCAGATTTTGAAATTGTGATGAATCCTGACTACAGTATATTTCACAACAAGAGGAGATTTTATTTATTTTTTCATGATGGTTGAACATTTATTATAATATCTTTGAATTGGCAATTATTTCACGACCATCTCCGTTATCTACCATAATTCTGCCATCCATGATAATTTTATATAAATGTGGAGAGTTAAATACTTTAAAAAAAAATCATCTTGAATAAACAGTGAAAATATTTGTGATAGAAATTGGACAGTGTTATTATTCAGAATTAGTGATAATTGAAATTTTTTCAATAATCCCGGTACAGTCGAGCTTATTTCATAATATGATTAATTTAGAAATTTATTTCACAGATCATTTCTGTACCTACCGCATCTCTACCATCCATTTTTTTTGTTTTATATTCTGAGGAGTTTTTCTTTTGAAATTGAAAACGATATATAATTAATACATAGGTGTGTCTCTAACCTCATTTAAAAATCCAGGCTCTGGTCATGCATGGTTATGAGATAACTTAAAATTTAAGCTGCGACTAACCTCATTTAAAAATACAAGATCTGGTTATGCGTGGTCAGTGTGCTCTTAAAAGAAAAGGAAATAATGCGCTATAAATTAAAATTAATATGAAATTCTCCTTGGTGTTTTAAAAAAAAAGCCTATCAATCCATTTTCTAATCTACGAAATGTGTTAATATCTTATGACGAATTATGATTTGTTGATTGATAGTTATTGGGATTTGAGATTATACTATTTTGTTACTTAAGTTGAATTAATAATTATAGTCCAAATCCATCACTATTCTTGTGCAAATTCTTTACAAATTTTACTTGAATTTTTTTGGAAATTATTGGAAATTATTCTTCTTTTTAACTCTCTCCACTATATATAAATTTCATCGTAAGTCCGTCATTCTCTACAATGTGAAATATGCTACTTGTTCTTAGAATATTATGATTTTTGTTTGAATGATTGAGATTTATGGTGACCGTTCTTCCTCTTATGCTGATATTATATCAATTTGTCACTTTTCATCTATATTTTAAATTCTGAATCCTTTTGATGATAACAAAATGGGGAGACTGGGTTGAGATTTTGATTTATGAGTGAATATTTTATAAATATTTTTAATTTTGAAAATTTATTATTATTCATATCATTCATTTCACTCATGCACACTTATAGGGGGAGTTGTCTGTTGTAGGGGGAGCTAATAAATAGGGGGAGTTCAATATTCACTGTCAAACACATTTTATTGTGCTCAAAATGTTTTATTTGTTTGTCATCATCAAAAAGGGGAGATTATTTTATATGACGTAGTTGTATACACAATTATATGATTTTTGTTTAATGATAACAATCAAATAAATATTATTTTAAATGTGTTTGTTACTGTACTGTTCTATATATACATCACAGACTGGAATATAATATTTATATTTAAATGGAATACTACTGCACTAGAATTGAACATTCAAACTGTATTCTATTTGAATATAATATTCTATTTCAACATTCAAACAGTGCAAATTATATGACTCCACTATTTGTACATATTCACATATATTACACATGATATTGTACTTGTATATAAACTGAATACGTTAGCCAAATTTGTTTGAACACAATAAAATAATATTTTATTTCAAACAAAATTTGTTTATTACAAATATTAGTACAATTCTCTCTACAACACTCATCCGGTCACTCTGTCTTTTATACATACATTTTCACTTTCATGTATATACAGACACATTAACTGACACTGTTTCATTCACTGTCTTCAGTCTTCTGTTTTCACAGCATCTTCAGTGCCAGTCCAGTGATCATCTTCATACCTGTCATATACAGAAACACACACATACTATATGAAATAGAAATAATTTTCAAAATACATATGAATATAAATTTTATCTTTAAAATTTTATTTGCCTCAGATTTTTGGTTTGTTTCTCATCGTTTTTCATGACTTGATCTGATTCATCTTTGTCTAGTTAGTTTGTATATGTATAGTATAGGGATAGGAAATCTTGTCTGATGGCTGCACATACACACGTGTATAGATATACACGTGTGCGCTGCCTTTCCAATCAGCATGCAGTGTGCAACTGAGGAGCAGCTTTAAAATTTTATTTGCCTCAGATTTCGAGTGTGTTTCTCATCGTTTTTCATGACTTGATCTGATTCATCTTTGTCTAGTCAGTTTGTATATGTATAGTACACACGTATATAGATATGCACGTGTGCACTGCCTTGCCAATCAGCATGTAGTGTGCAACTGAGGAGCAGCTTTTAAATTTTATTTGCCTCAGATTTCTAATGTGTTTCTCATCGTTTTTCATGACTCGATCTGATTCATCTTTGTTTAGTCAGTTTGTATATGTATAGTACAGGGACAGGAAATCTTGTCTGATGGCTGCATATACACACGTGTATAGATATACACGTGTGCACTGCCTCGCCAATCTGCATGTAGTGTGCAACTGAGGAGCAGCCACGTGGACCAACTCGACTCGGTGCGTATATAGACATGCAAAATAAAACATGAATGGTCGAGTAGAATAAACAAGGAAAAATGTATGGCCGACGCAAACAAAATCACGCAAGCTAAATGGTCAACATAGTCAACACAAGCAAGACAATTTCAGCACATCTCACAATGATTCAACAAATACACATGGATCAGTTCAGAATGGTGCATAGTGCCATAACATCAACATGAATCACAAATCTAAATAGCATGAACAACAAAACCAGTCCAAATACATATGGCCAGATCATGCATGGTGTAATGGACGGTTTTTCTTTTCAAAGTGGTCGAGCCATAACAGCTCAGGGCGGATTCACGTATATATGGGATGATTCAATTCAAGTCAGCATGTTTAGCAATGGAAAGCAAGCCCAAATACAAGCAAGAAAGATCCAGGCCAGTACAAAGTATACACATGTGTGTAAATATGAATACACATGTTCTCAGCCTAAACAAGAATGCAACATAGTTCATACAGGAGTCAAGTTCAAGATTCAAACATGAATATGAACCAAACATGAAGTTTGTCACAAGGTTGAGAACACTCAAGTATCAAAATATGGTGAAAAAGGAATAGGCAGATCAATACAGTGTCGAAAACAGTTCAACTTAACAATATAGATGGAGCACATGCACAAGCTAAATTAAATGCTTATAGGAAATACATTTGAACAAAATTGGAAATGTTTCATTTCAATATATTCAGTATTAAACCATGGCAACTGCAGATTCAGGTGAAAGTGTGCAAACACAAACTTGTGCATACTCATGTGTGTATAGAGAAATGTGGTATATCAAAACTGATGGGATCAACAGGTGAATTAGCATGATCCAAATAAAGTACACAGTCAGCATGATACCATGGTACAATAGTATGGTCATATACAAGGTCAAGATTGTGGAGTGTTGACATGCACAAGAAACAGGTGCATACATAATCAAACCAGTTTATACATGGTGCAAGAGCACATGCCAGAAAAGCAAATTCAATATCAAATACATGCACAAACACTCTGGGGTGAATGGGCATACATACAATGCAAATATCATGTTCATGGATGCACAAATGATGGTTTAGCTGGAGCAGAATTGAAGATGTGCACATGGGTTAGAATCAGATGTAAGTTTCAAGTGCATATACACAAGAATATCAGTAAAGACTCAAGTATATTACCAGGATTTTTTTTAAAGCATGGAATTCTGCAGTTTTCTAAGATTGGAAAGAACATATATGGCAAGGAAAAAAATTTATTTTTATTTCCAGGAAATTTGCACATCAATATTCAAAGGATCACAAACGTTTCAGGAATAAATCAATTCAGAATGTCTGCAAGGATTTTTAGTAATCGTCTCACAAGGTTTGGAATTTTTTTTAAATCTTTCCTGTTTTTGAGTCAGTCAGGGATTTTATTCAAAGTAACAGAACAAAATCAAATCAGTCCATTATTTCAGCAAGTTTGTGGCAAGAAAACATTTTTCAATTCCAAATATTTCCAGTTTTGACCAACAATGTTCTTGGCAAGAAAATATTCCAGAAATCTAAATTCATACAAGCCAACCAATCAGGAAATCACGCAAGGGATCGTATTTCCAGAAGTCCAGGTTCATCTCATCATTCATGGCTTTTAAACAAGGCAACAAAATTCAAATTTAATCATGGCAATTCATGAATCGGAACCATAATTCACAATTTCATCACTGGCTATTCATGAATCAGAACCATAATTCACAATTTCAATCAAAAAGGTAAAATCAGAAAACTCACGTCTTTTCAAGGGTTTCGACCAAACTCCAGAATTGCAATCGATCACCAGGGAACCAGACTTCAGTAATTGATCATAAGAGAACCAGTTTTCAAGCATTTGAGAATCGATTTGGAGTCAACAAAGAAAAACCCTAGAAGTTACCCAATAACCGGCACCATTTTTTACACCAAGGAGATCGGGAATAATAAAAGAAAGAAGGGTGCAACCTATTTGTTTTGGCCGGCCAAGTCAAGTGTTAAAAGGAGTGTTTAAATCTCTTTTAAACTCTAGGGTTTTGATTTAAATTTTGTTGTATTTTCAATTTCATTTGTAAATCGATCAAACTGTTCTAGAGTCTATAAAATCTAGGGGGATTCAGTTAGGGATTAACTGGCAGTTTACTAGTGTCTGTAAAACTAGGGGAAAATCTGGTCTAGTGGATATAGACGAATCTAGGATTTTGAGCGTAGGATTAGAATAGGAGCGAGGAGTTCGCAAGTGTACATGGTCTTGTATGCGGGATCTGTTCTTCTACCTAGTAGAAACCTTAGGACTGCAGCAGTAGGCAGGGTTTTGCCGAAGCTGGGTATATATGTGTGTGATTTATTTTCTGCATTTTTATTTCTACTACATTCTGTGATTTGTTTATTATTTTAATATCCCTTAAGTTTTGAACTTAGCAATAAATTGTGACAAACTCTATTCCCCCCCCCCTTAGGGTTAATCTAGATCCAACAAAGAAGAGTGAAAGGACACTAAGAAGAACCCAATCACTAGACAAGATGAATGTGTTGAATTCCCAAAAAAGTTTGATTATTCGGTAGGATTTGATTGATTTGTTTGAATTTGATTCTATGATTTGAAATTTGTGTGCGCGCGCACACACACACACACACACACACACACATATATATATATTAAGACATATGGTAGAATAATCAGATAAACAATGATCTGAAAAAAGTGTGTGTACTTGCCAAGTATTATACACACAAGGATCGTGTAATATGACGAACAATAGTCAAGTATGGAGTAATAGATAATCATAGAACTGTATAATAGTAAATGTTGTAAAAAAAAAGGAAAAAAAATCACACCAGGGATTTCTATACTGGTTCGGGGCCCCGCCCTACGTCCAGTCCCAGACTTCTATCTGGATTTACACTAATCAACAACCTCACTTCACTCGGAGGAACAGGTATACAACACCCGAACAGCTGAACGGGAATTTCGCACCTCTATCAACACGAGGACTTCGCAACTTGCCTCTTACAATAACACGAATTTGTCAGTTCTTGTACAACCATCCTATAATCTTATCCATAAATAGAATTTGTGTTTGTGAAGATTTTGGAAGATGATATCGTGTTTGAATCAAAAGAATAATATATAAATTCTAAGATTCAAGAACGATATTGTGAAGAATATGAGCGTTTGAGTGCTTGAGAGTTCAAGAATGAAATCAACAATATAGAGAATAGATAGAAAGAATTGGTGGTTAGAATTGATGATTTCAAGGTGTTTATATAGGAGATAAATAGTTGTAACCATTAGTAAAGAGTTATAATCAATAGATATGACCATTGATGAAGAGGCAGAGAAGCAACCCTTGGAGAAATGGAAGTGACTATTCAAATAGTTGTTTTTGTTTAAAAACGGTCGACAGGTCAAAAAGGATCAGTAGATAGGAATTTAAATATATATATATATGTGTTATATGTATATGTGTGCGCTTCATTGTGCAAACTAGGTAAAAACGGTCGACCAGTCTGTTTTGGGCGGTCGACCGGTATTGCACAGTTTGCACAATTTATGTGCATATATATATATATATATATATATACATATACATAAGTGTATATATTTAAACATTGATTATTTGAGGATAGATTTTAACATTAACGAACACTATTATCATACCAAATAATCAATTTCTAATGACTAATACCATATGAAGCTCCGTATCTCCTTAAAACAATGAACGTCGCCTTTTTGTCGATCATTGCGCATTACTTTGGCCTAAATCAAAATTCCTTGACTCAACATTCTCCCCCTTTTTGATTGATGACAATATAGCTCTGATTCTCCCTCTATATATAATCTCCCCCTGACTCTGTGTCGGTATATTAACTATATTTCCTGCATATACAATGTTAGTACAACTTTTCCCCGCATATATAATGTTAGTACCATATTTCCCCCCTTTGTCATCGACAAAAAGGTCTAAATAAGCAGATGAACAATGAAGTTGATATTATCAGAGATTAAAGCAACATACAATACATAACATAGAGCAAAAGAGTTATAGAGTATGAGCATACATAGGTCTTACTACGAATAAAAAACAACGACACAATTTAGATACAAGTGTCGGAATAAGTCTGAAAATAATAAAAGGTCTAAACGGTGCTCCGAACCAGTATAAAAATCTCTGGTGTGATTTTTCCTTTTACTTTTTACAGCATTTACTATTATACAGTTCTGTGATTATCTATTACTCCATACTTGACTATTGTTCGTCATATTACACGATCCTTGTGTGTATTATAGTTAGTAAGTACACACATACTTTTTTCATGATCTACCCCGTTGGGTTATTCACCTTCAGACATACGAACTAGTCCTAGCGCCTCCGGTTAATGTGTTATTGTACCCTGTGTCTAAACGTTTACTTACTCGCTTTCCCTGTTAAGTTACCAAATTTCTCTTTCTTATTAATTTCGGTTAAACAACTTAACCCTGTAAGTTCATTAATAAGCCATTAACATGTTATTCTTATTAGCAGATCTCAGATTCACAGGTTTATAGATAACATGTTCTTTTATCAGCAGGATTCGGATTCTCTGGTTTACAGGTTACTTAATGTATAATTAAGTACAACTTATTGCATTTCATAAGCTTTGTCCCCTTTTTCTCTACTAGTTACAAACAACAGGTTTCAAGTTTCCAGATTTACAATTAATGCCATTTGTTTCTATCCTGTTATATACATATATTCATATATATGTTTATGCACCGGCCCTCTTACATAAATCCGACCACTTGTGGATGCCGGATTTGTCAGGCGGTTCCAGGCAGACATCTACCACAAGTTGGAGTTTTCCTCGTGTAATAGCGCCGTTATATCTATGTTTATGCACCAGATCTCTCACATTAAATTAACTACTTGTGGATGCTGGATTTGTCGGGCGGTTCTAAGCATACTTCTACCACAAGTTGAATTTAACTTCATGACTAAGTGAGGTTACAATTTTCTATTTACTGTAAATTTAGGCATATTCATTCTTCAAAATTTTACTGTAATTCTTATTACAGTCTTTTGGAGCAATAATATTCGTAACAAATGTTCATTGTGTTTCATAATTACAGTGTTTACAGAAATTCTTAATTCAGATAGGTGATTAATGGAAATAGGCTTTTATATAACCCTAACAGATTAAACAAGTTAAGTGTTACAGGTTAACAAGTTCATATAACCTCAACAGTTTAACTAGGTTTATTTAACCTCACATATTCAACAGGCTTACTTAACCTTACAAATTTAACAGACTCCATAGGTTACTTATAACTTCATTAACATGTTCCACTTAGTCTTGTATTAAGCCTACAAATTTACATGTTCGTACAACCCCAAATTTCCAGTCATATTCCGCAGTACTTAGTTTCAACAGATTTCAGCAGGTTTACAATTCAGCAGATTAAACAATTCAGCAAATTTATTGTACATATCAACGGGGAATGCCAAACGATAAATATACCATTATCAAAACAACATAACTTAAATCCACTCACGTAATAGCTTTCCAATTCATGAATTTGGTCCAGACCTAGCATTCTATGGCTCTCCTAACTGAATCTAGAACCTGAATAACTATGGACTCACAATTCTCAAACTAAAGGAAAAGGGAAGAAAGAAGAGAAATCTAAATTGACCAGATACAAGAATTTATCCAACTTCGATTATAATTCTGAACACGTCATTTGCAGATATACAATCTTTTCCTCCAGATCTTGAATCAGAATTTCCTTAGATTAATTATTCTATTTTTCTGAAGAGATTTGAGGAGGAAGAAGAACAGCAGAGCTTAGGCAGCCTCTTAGAAAACATGAGATTTAGGCTAGGCTCTGCTAGCCTATTTATAGGTGTTCTTACCCACACATCGCTTTTTCAGCAATGAATATGGCCACAAATAGTCCAAATTCGCACTTCAGAGTTTTCCCAAATTGGGGGAGGGGGAAGGGTCGACCCCTAGGTCTACACACCCCTTTGGGGGTCGAACCACCGCTTTGGGGATCGACCCATAGGTCTACCCACCCCTTTAAGGGTTTTCCCATAGGTCTATCCACCCCCTGCGTTGATGAGTCTCTTTAAATTTATTTTAATTATGTATATATAACCACTTTGTGTGTATACAAACTTCTAATGCTCATAACTTCTTCATACGTTGTCCGTTTTATGCAAACTTGGGGTCTATCTGAACCAAAATTCCGAGACGAACGCAACGGTGATGCCGGTTCCACTTAACCTTGAATATTTAATTAAGCTATTCTTTAGTTTATTATCATTAATGTTCTTTAAAATTATGGGTGTTACAAAATCGAGAGCCGTTAAACAACTCAAACTACAATACGTCAACGTAGAAGAATTACAAAACATCAGGGATCCAAGGACTGCTGTTATGGCTTCGAAGATATCAGATCTTGTTGAAATGTTGTTTGTTAAGTTTTAAATTTTCATCGAAAAACAACACATGTGAATTACAAAGCATTATGATTGTCAGACATATCATTTTGCGTTTTAGCATAATAATGTGTATTAAATATGCTTGAAGGAGATTTATAAATCATTTGATATATTAACATTACAGTAGCATATTCTAGAAAGTGAGTTTGAAAAATATAATGATAGTTCAATGTGCCATGGGTACATTGCAAAAAATTATGCATGATTTTTTTTTCAAAATGAAAGTTTAACGTAGCTTTTTGGTTATGAAGGTCAATAAGCAGATTATCATGCACTAACTGATACTTAAGGAAGAGTTGTAAGTGCAATTAATGCACTACAACAAAAAACACTTTTCGCAATAGGCAATATCTGTAAGTGCAATTAATGCACTACAATAAAAAAACACTTTTCGCAATAGGCAATATCTGTAAGTGCAATTAATGCACTACAACAAAAAACACTTTTCGCAATAGGCAATATCTGTTGCAGTAGACCAATTGCAACAGGCCCACGCCTGTTGGTATAGCCGGAGTTGTAAAAAGTCCACAACATTTTCCGCCTATTGCAATAAGATGTTGCGATATACTTTTTTGCAATAGGCCTTTGTTGTCGCAACTGATTCTTTTGCAACAACAAATGCCAGTTGCAAAATAGTCTTATACAATTTTGTGTCTGTTGCAAAAGAATTTTTCACAACTGTTTTTATCCCTTGAAATTGAATCTCTTACAAAATGTTTTGCGATTTCAACTATTATAAAATCATGTTTTCATAAATTAAAATACATACAATTTAAATATCAGATCAAAGATAATACTACTCTAAATATTTCACTAAATATACAAAAGTTCAAATTTTATTACAATATTTTTAAATTCAAGCAAAAACAATACATTGACAAAAAGACTTGAGTCTTATTTCTAAACAAATCATTAAATACTCGATTAGATGAGGTCTGGTGTAGTCCAGAGTCTTATTTCTAAACGAATCCCACCAAACTTTACCCTGCCCATTAACCGTTCCATTATCATCTGCAATATGACAATTATATTATGAATATGATGATATATATATTCATAACCTGAAGTTCAACAGCGTAAAAAGTGCTCAGGTGAATACATGATAATTCATTTTGGACTAAAAGAATATATGATTATAAATCCATGTTAAAATGTAGAGAAATAAATGAATGGCATCAATAACATAGATATAACATTGCAAGCATTAAATTTTAATATTTGAGTTTGAAAAACTATATTTTATAATATCATCGTGTGTAATGCACGATTTACACACTAGTTGTATATATTAATTTCAAGAAAAATTTGGCAATATATAAATGAAAATGTATGGTAAAGGAATGAAGACACATATAAGCATTTATAATTCTGGATGAATCAATAAACAGTTAAATGCATGCATTATAGTTCCAACTCTATATTTCTAGTATTAACGTAGCACTCAACTACTTGCGACATCTTTTTTTTGATGAAAACAATGTCATGTTGGTCTATGGAAATATACTTGCCTGGATATTCTAACACAAGAAAAAACATTGCAGGACCAGTAAATGAGCAGATGCTGCATCAAAGACTCGAAGTTGAAACTGAAAAAGACCCCAAATATAATATTCTTACCTCGACAAAACGGATACCTAACCATAATGTATGATGCGCTCCAAGCGTATGGCAACAACTACCAGGCCCCCAAGTGACCATCGACAACGTGAACCCACTGCGCCGCCTCGACAACTAGAACATAACCTGGGAATGAATGAGGGTTGAATTCAAAAACACAATGAGAGGTACCTACGCCTTCAAAAAGGACAGTGCAACATGCCTGTATGGAGAGCAAGCAACCTATTACACAGACATGGACTTCTCGAACGTGATGACCTGTGATATAAAGCCCATTACTACAGATGTGCCTCCGGAGAGGGAGAATGACGAGCAATTGGGGAAGATTCCTCACTGCTGCAAGAACGGGACCTTGCTTCCACCTATCACGAAATCTTCACTATCACAGTCAACTGTTCAGTTGCATGTTTATAAAAGTGCATATCCTGCTACATATGAAAATTATAGTTATGTACCAATATATAAATAACATGTGTATATGTACACATATAGTATATACACCTCCAAAATGCAGTCAACTTATTTGCACATAAGCACTATATCTTAATTTGATTAAACACTAATATAACAATGACCAGTCAAGAAAGGAAAAAAGAAAACAAATCTTAATTGAGCTTCATAAAAATATGTATATGTAAAATGTAGAAACATATATTATAAGGGGTACAAATTGTCACATATAAAATTATCTGTGTTACACCACTGAAAGTATCAACAGACCTGTAAATGCAAAATGAATTGCTATGGAAGCTTAACGACAGTTATTTTCACATGCTGACACACTATTATTTTCACATATATCAAACTAACCAATGCATAATTTTATCAGGTTGGCCAGCAAGGATGACTCTCTTTTATTGGGAAGACTACATGTTCAAAAACTGGTTCACTGCAATACAAATACCAATGGCCTTTGTAGGCTACGAGAACACAGACTCATTCAACGGAACCAAACTACCCAAGCACCACAATACCATTTTTTTAGCGGGTTACCAGATCTGAACTACCTTATGCCTGAAATGGATGGGGACGACGCTAAACCGAAATCAATTTATACAGTTCCGGGAAACTAAGAGAAAAACTCCAAAAAATAAACATTTTAAATGGAGACGGATTTCCGACTTTGCTCATCTTTAATGGAGAAGAATGTGCATTATCAGATCATATACCATCCGGGTCTAGCGAACGGGTGAAGTTTGAGATCACTGTACCCATTTTGATGATACTGATTACGTTTATAGTTAACGTATAATGCGAGTATTTAGTGCATTTTGAAACAGTACAGGAAAAGATAGTGATTTTTTAACTGATGAAAATGTGAAACAATAGTCACATTTTGATTGTTTGATGTTATGTTTAATTAGAAACTATGTTAAGGTTACAAGGAAAAATAAACAGAATTCAAGTTACCAGGAAATAACAATAAAATTTAAGTCTAGATCTTAACGTCCAGTTATTTCATGTTGCGCTTAATTTGTATTTGTGTCTACTGGACTTCTTTTCTGCAATGCAGTATGTAATTTATTCTTTAGATTGATAAAAATGAGCAATGGCACAATTTAAATTGTACATAAATCTCAGTTGGTCTCAAGAATCAGAGGATACTAAAATAAAGAAACTATGTTCAACGAAGAATTACAAAAAAGGATACTCATGGCGTTATAACTAGTACTGAATGCCAGTTTAGGAGTGTACAATCTCCAAAATTATGCAATGTGAGCAAAATATTATATGACCAAATGAAAGCAACAACGTTCATCAATGTTATTAATTTATGTCGGAATCGAAATTAAAGCATAGGTAATTTCGTATTTTAGGTTTCAGTCTATAGTATAACTGAAAAGAAGTATCAATTGGGTGTTCAAATTAACAATCCACAATAATAAAATAGTATAAACTAAAAGTAGGAGTTTTAAAACTGCTTACGGTGATTCAAATATCAAACACGCCATTAAGCCATTGAGATGGAAAGAGGGAAGAGAAATATCTACGACTAAATATCAATCCCCAAACGCCTCTTGCGAGCCCTATATTTTATTTCTGTAGCTTCCCTTTCCATGGATACTAGTATGCCTAGCTAGATAGATTTTTTGTTATTAATTTTATCGCCTTATTTGCTGGGTAGGCAATTTGTGATTCGTGATTTTATGATTTTAGAGATCAGATTTAGGGATTTTGATTTAACGATTTCAGAATTAGGTTTAACGACAAGGAGGTAGGCGGTAAAACTAAAATGATAGCGGGATCTGAAATTTAAGGATGCCGCCTTTTTGTTACTTTGTTAATCGGTGGGTAACATTCTGCTTTCTTGGGGAATAATGTTCTGTTTTCCTAACTTTTAAACCCAGGTTGTAGTATCAATTATAATTATTAAATACGAACTAATATTAATTATCAAATTTAATAAAATTTAATTATTAGTGGTTTTACTTCTTAATTATAATTGAATATTACTGTTAAATACAATATATGCTGAATATTTATTAATTATTTAATATTTTTTGCTAATTAGAATTGTTAATTATTAAATGTAGTTAATAATTGTTAAATATAATTTACGCCCTATTAATAACTAACCATGGTAAATTATTGAAGTATTAATTCAATTCAATTAATTATTATTACTTAAATACTTATCAAATTATAACTATATATTACTTATTACTTCATACTTTTGTATTTAATAGCAATTATGCTTACCAAATGTAGGGAAAAAAATAAAATTTAAAAGTCTATTTTTCACAATTGGCTTAACCAGTTGTAAAAAACACAATTTATTAATCATTAATAATTAAATATAATATTAGAAATATAAAAATAAGTATTGATTGCAACTAGAAACTATTAATCAATTCACCAAAATATCTCTATCAAACAAATATTATAAATTAACTCATACAAGAAATTATTATTAACTATTAAGTACTCCTTAACAATAACATTAATCAATTACCGTTTATTTATTTATTATGAATATATTTATTATTTAAATTTTTATTATTTATTTAATTTTTAAACATATTCATATTTCAAATTAATTATTAATTATTATCCATTAGTTTTTAATTATTAATTTATTATTATTTAATACTTATTTATCTATCTTATTATTATTTAAATGTTAATTATTAATTATTATTATCTAACTATCAGTTATAAATATCACTTTAAAATACTTTAATTTTATTATTAGTTAATAATTATTATATATTAATCTTAATTATTATATAATTACTAGTAGTTAATCATTTAATGACAACTATTTAAAATTAATTATTAAAAGTTAATCAATAAAAACTTATACTTATTTTTAGTATGTTTTTCGCAACTGACTTTACTGATTGTAAGAAATATAGTTATTGCAACTAGCGAAAATAGTTGCTAAAGATATTTATTCGCAACAAGCTAGGAATTACAGTTGCAAATAATATGTTTGTTGCAACTGATATGGAAGCACAATTGGTAAAAGTATGTTTTTGCAATAGGAAGGGAAGCGTAGTTGCTAAAAATATGTTTTTCGCAACGGAAAGAAAATGCATGTTGCTAAATCTTATCTATTGCAACTGCTATAATAGGTCTGTTGTTAGATATCATTTACTGCAACTGTCATTTATCGCCTGTTGCAAATAGTTAGTTGCAATAGGGTATTTTTCTTGTAGTGATGGCTAGTTCGCATAATTTGTGTGTAAAAAATGATAGCTTATCATAGTGTTCAAATGTAAAAGTCCATCGATGTGTTTAGAATTTTCAAAATGACAGTTTAACGTAGCGTTTTGGTTACGAAGGTCGATAAGTAGATTACCATGTGCAAACCGATACTTAAGGAAGAGTAGCAAGTGCAATGGCTAGTTGGTATAATTTGTGTGTGAAAAATGATAGCTTATCGTAGCGTTCAAATGTAAAAGTCCATCGGTGTGTTTAGATTTTTCGAAATGAAAGTTTAACGTAGCATTTTGGTTACGAAGATCGATAAGTAGATTACCATGTGCAAATTGGTACTTAAGCAAGAGTTGTAAGTGCAATGGCTAGTTAGTAAATTTGTGTGTGAAAAATGATAGCTTATTGTAGCGTTCAATCGTAAAAGTCCATCGATGTGTTTAGATTTTTCAAAATGAAAGTTTAACGTAGTGTTTTGGCTACGAAGGTCGATAAGTATATTACCATGTGCTAGCCGATACTTAAAGAAGGGTCGTAAGTGCAATGGCCAGTTGGCATAATTTTTGTGTGCAAAATGATAGCTTATCGTAGCGTTCAAATTAAAAGTCCATCGGTGTGTTTATAATTTTCAAAATGAAAGTTTAACGCAGTAATTTTTGTTACAAAGGTTGATAAGTAGATTACCATGTGCAAACCAATACTTAAGGAAGATTTGTAAGTGCAATGGTTAGTTAGCATAATTTGTGTGTGAAAAATGATAGCTTATCGTAGTGTTTAAATGTTAAGGTCCATCGGTGTGTTTTGAATTTACAAAATGAAAGTTTAACGTAGCATTTTGGTTATGAAGGTCGATATGTAGATTACCACGTGCAATTCGTTACTTAAGGAAGAGTTGTAAGTGCAATGGCTATTTGGCATAATTTTTGTGTAAAAATTGATAGCTTATCGTACCGTTCCAATGTGAAAGTCCATCGGTGTGTTTAGAAGTTTTAGAATGAAAGTTTAATGTAGCGTTTTGGTTATGAAGGTCGATAAGTAGATTACCATGTGCAAAGCAATACTTAAGGAAGAGATGTAAGTGCAATGACTAGTTGGTATAATTTATGTGTGAAAAAATGATAGCTTATCATAACGTTCAAATGTATAAGTTCATCGATGTGTTTAGAATTTTCAAAATGAAAGTTTAACGTAGCATTTTGGTTACGAAGGTCGATAATAGATTATCATGTGCAAACCGATACTTAAGGAAGAGTCGTTAGTGCAATGGCTATTTGGTATAATTTGTGTGTGAAAAATGATAGTTTATTGTAGCGCTCAAATGTAAAAGTCCACCGGTGTGTTTAGAAAATTCAAAATGAAAGTTCAACGTAGCGTTTTGGTTACGAAGGTCGATAAGTAGATTACCATATGCAAATCGATACTTAAGGAAGAGTTGTAAGTGCAATGGCTAGTTGGTATAATTTGTGTGTAAAACATTATAGCTTATCATAGCGTTCAAATGTAAAAGTCCATCGGTGTGTTTAAAGTTTCCAAAATGAAAGTTTAACATAGCGCTTTGATTACGAAGGTCGATAAGTAGATTATTTTTGCAAAACACTATATTAAACTTTCATTTTGAAAATTCTGAACACATTGATGGACTTTTACATTGTGAATGCTATGATAAGCTACCACAGGATTGATCATGGGCTCGGTCATTGGCTCAGTCAAGGGCTCGGTCATGGACTCGGTCAAGGGCTCGGTAAAGGGCTCGATCATGGGCTCGGCCATGTGCTTAGTCAAGGGCTCTGTCACGGACTCTGTCATGGGTTCAATCATGGGCTCGGTCATGGGATCGATCAATGGCATGGTCATAGGCAACCAGTGAAATGTATATTTGTTTATCAGTTTTTTTCAGTGCTAAATTTGCTTATCATTCGGCTACCATCCATCTAATATTTCTTTACGATGCATGCAACTAGTAAGATGACATATTAAACTATCATTTTTAGATTATTCTTTATTTAAAAAATATCATGACCAAAATGATATATTAATAGAAAATTATTGAGTATGCTGACATGGCTTTGCGTTTATAACATTCGGTGTTTTAAAAAGTATTGACAAAATTAAGATGTATTTATATAGAATGATTAACATACATATCACTGAAAAAATGATAGACAAACATAGCATGATATTGTTACAGCTGGATATGTTACTTTGTTTGTTCAATGTTTTATATTGTAATGATAAATGATAGAGAAATATAACATTAGATGTTTGACAGATAATAGACAAAAGCAAGATAAATAGCTGCTTAATGATAGAAAAATATAGCATTGAGAAAAAATATGATAGACAAACATAGCATGTGGAACAGATCTGCACCCAAAACGTATTGTTTAACCGAACAAACTAAAAAAGGGCCTAATTGGGTACCTATGACACGTAAAAGATGTCCGCACGCAAGGCCTACTCAAGTACCTATGACACGTAAAACACATCCGGGCACAAGGCCTAGTCGGGTAATTCAGCAACGAATCTACATCTAGCAGGGATTAATTAACCGAGCAGGTACTGATGACACATAAAAGACATCCACACGTTAGGCCTAATCGGGTATCTACGATGTAAAAGACCCCCGAACGCAAGGCCTAATCAGGTACTTTAGCAACGAATCTGCACCCAGTAGGGATTAATTAACCGAGTGGTTACCAATGACACGTAAAAGACATCTGGACGTATGGCCTAATCGGGCGCCAATGACATGTAAAAGACGTTTGGACTGTAACAATCTGGAATTTCTGAACCAATTTAAAATTTTAATTTTAGCTATTTTAATGGGTTTTGAATATTTAAAATGATTTATTTTGAAGTTAGAACGTATAAATATTTCATTTAATTAAAAATGAACTCGAAATGGCGTGGTAGTTTGAAAATTCAATTTTAAACTTTGAATGAATATACAGAATTCCATATAAATTGGATTTCAGTAAAACAAGAAACGTTGGAATATTTTGAACTGTAATTTTCTAACGAATGAAAGAAACTGAGATTTCACTTAATAAATTGAAAGTTATGATCAGTTATAAATTTAGAATAGCCGCTATGAAATTTAATTATATTTCAAATAATATATAGTCCTTAAAAACAGCCATTTTGCAAACGATCTCCGTTTTTGACAGAACCACTTTTATTGGATTCGGAATGTCAAATTATTGTCAGATTTCAAATTTCATAATCTTTGGAATCAATATGTGAGAACAGTAAATTTAAACGTGTTTTGTTAATTCAGTTTAAATTCAATCGACTAGATAAAGGCCATTTTTCAAACGTTCTCCAAATTTGATGAAACTAATTTTGTTAGGACCGGATCATCAAAACATAGCTGGATTCCAATATTCATAATTTTTGGAGTCAATATATGGCCCCGGTAACTTAAAATGTATATTGAAATTCAATATTAATTGTATATTAATTTATATTTTAATTTTGATAAAAACTGATCGAAACAACCGAATTGGCTTATGGAACATATCCCATTGTGTCCGGAATGAGGGTATTTGGTTAGGGACGATAGTCGTTGGGTTCGATTAGGAGTTCGGATGGATAAACACGTATTTTTGGAATTAAATAATAATAAAATAATATATATGTATATATGAGTAGCGGATTAAAAATAGAATTTTTATATAATAGAAAATATAAAAATATGATTTTTATTTATGTAGCGAAATAAAATTTTGATTTTTATTATATATATAGTGAAATAAAAACGTGATTTTTATAGCATTGAAATAAAAAAATGTGATTTTTAATTATATATATAGCGATGTTAAAAACATGAATTTTAACATATACCGCATGAAACAGATCTCGTTGGAAACGCGGTGAAGATTTTCTACATATAAAGAGTCGCGGCGTTTGGTTTTTCTTCAAGGTGAGAACTTATCACTTTCATTTAATTTTTTAGTTAAAATATATACTAGGATGCAGACGGTGCTTAGCAGCACCCGACACCCGTCGCCCACAAACTATGGACGACTTGTTTGTCTGATTGATTGTGTTGTGAAAATTGATTGTGTGTTGTGGAATGGAATAAAATATTTTATAGTTAAAATTTTTAATTTTTAATGTGTATATGAATAAAATAAATATTTATAAACAAATTGGACGATTAGTTTGTGTACACACATTTGACTGATATTGATTGAGACGATAAATTTTACACATCACCCAACTGCACAAATAAAATTCATTATTTGTTGATTGAAACCCCGCACGGGTATTGGGATGATATTAGACATACACTAATCCCAATAATTAGTTGTATGTCAATCGATTGGTTGACAAACTGTTGTAAGCGTTAAATATTTATATTTAATGTTTATGCAGTGTAGAATGCACTTTGGATGATGGTTGACTCTGTTTAGTTGTTGTTGTATACATGTGTGTATGAAATCCATATAAATCAAATTATATGGTAGTTGAATGTGTCTGATTCCAGTTCAAAAAGAATGAATATTTTAAAAAATAAAATAACGAATATTTTAAAATAACGAATATTTTAAAATAATATTCAGTAAAAGATCAAAATATGATTTTGATGTCCGATTTGGGATGGACATGAATATATATAAATATATAAAGCCGTGTTGATTAGATTAACGCCATTTTGACGTGAACGATATTTATATTGATTTTATTCGTTTTTATAATGAATATCGGAAAGGAATTGATTTCAAAATCTAATGTTTTGAAAACATTATCATTTATACATTAATGATATGAAATATTCAATTTTGATTTGAAATTGAATATGAATTTGAAATCGTTTTGAAAACGAATTTAAAACGTTTTATAAAATATGTTTTAAAAGGAAACTGATGAAATATAATATATATATATATACATATATATATAATGGCCGGAATAGAACACGCTGCGCCGCGATAGTTCGCGAATTTCGACCATTGACTTCGAACGGACATTACGGGAGATCCTACCGTCGGATTCTCCTAAAACAGGAACCGTTTGGTTCGTACTAAAATGAGCTTTCTAACGGATACAACAAATAGAAATATAACGGTTGGATTTGGAATTATGTCCAAATCAAATTTGGAAAAGGTCGTTGTAAGTGCAGTTCAATGGCCGTTTATGAAAATCGACTGTACGGGCCTTGGTAAAATTATTAAAAATATCAATAATTAGTGTAAAATCATAAGTAATGATTTGAAAAGAATTGGGATGAAAAATTCTATATTTGGAAAGATAAAAATAGATTTTTATCGAAATGAACTAGTTATTAACTAGAATTATAACCCATTATTTCTAAATAAATAAATTGGATTTGAAATGGTTTTAAAAATAACCAGGATTTCCAATATATGAAATGGAATGGATTTGAATTGAAATTATCATCGGAATATTTCGATATTAGATTCCGGGATTATACGTGCATTATGGAGGAATTTGGAAGATGTATATATCGTTATTCCAGTACGATGTTTGTTGAGTTCAGAATTTGGTATTGAATATAAGCTGATATATTTTCTATTCAAAGTCTTGTATTTAATATCAAATGGGATTTTGGGTTTGTCGTGAACGCTGTCTTCAGTAACACTGCTCTTGAACCCCATGTGAAGAGAATAAATCTTTTAATTAAGATTGTTAGAGTTTCCAATTATATTTAATAATTGGAATAAAATGGAATGTGAATTGGGTTTATCGTGAATTGTGTTCTTTAGCGACATTCAATCTTTAACCCGATTTACAGTGAAATATGATTTGGAATTTACAAATCTTTTGTTAAGATTTAAAAGGAGATTTTCCAAAGTAAAGCTTTCCAATTTAACATATTATATTGGAATGGAATCCGATTTGATAATAATCGAAGTAAATTTCTGTGGAGGAAGACTGTTAATATATATGGAATTTAAAAGGCTTTGCCATTATTCCATTTATTGTATCGGTTGGATATGGAAGTTCATATCGGTTATATATATTGATCTGTTTTCTGTGAAGATTCCATTGTTAATGGAATGTGATTTTTAGTTTATCGTGAGTTGTGTTTTAAATGACATTAGTTCTTTAACCCAGTTAAAGATAAGATTTATTTCTTAACTTTGAATAATCATTAAGTATTGATATTTGGAAATTAAAACTAAAATAGAGTTTTAATGAATCTTTAAATAGATTTAAAGGTGAATTTGATAACTAAAATGATCAAATCTAAGAAGTGATCGAGAATGGAGTATCACCAGTTTTACTCCAAGCGTTAGTTAAATCTTTAATTAGATTTGAGCGTGAAATTGTAATTAATTTTACTGATAACAACGTGGTGTTAGATATTAAGTATTAACAGTTTTACTTCATGGGAACCTTTCCCAAAGTATAAGAATATTTGAATAAAGGAATATTTTGGATTGGAATGAGGCGTATCTTGTGTTTTTATAGCACTTGTTTATTATATACGCGAGTTATTCAGAAAGACAGGGTTCATCCCATTCTGAATAACTGATTCGACAATATGTCGAGGATGAAGATGGTGGTCGAAGACCGAAGGTCTTCACATCGTTTGGATGATTACTGATGTCTTGATAGGGTTGTACACCGAAGACAAGGTAATAAGTGGTGATTGTCCAGACGTACTTGGAGATCGACCGGATATGCGAGGGCCTCTCTCATATATTGGACATACGGGACGAGGAATAATGTGTCTCCGGCTTCGTTCAGACCCAGAACGAACTTGTAAATGGATGTGTGTCTGACATCGGATTTCATTCTGTGTGATTGATAGACATCGGTTGCATAGCGTGAATTTCCTATGTGGCATGCTAAGATGTAAATGATTAAGGCTCCTGCTGAAAAGCAATCTTGTAGTTGATGATCAAAGCACGGCTTTAATATAACATAACTTTGTGTAGCATTGATTTGCAAGCCTCACACCCCAGTGTGAACCAAAAACGGGAGAGGACATCAGAGAGGGCATGCGTTTCCTTCTAGCTAGGAGTCCTGTCAGCGTTTTGCAAGTCCTAACGTTTTACTTATGTCAATGATGGATAGCGAGGCGCCTCGGTTATATCGGTCGTTCCGGGACCAATGTTTTGGTCGGGATATGGCCAGTTTACGGCCCATAGGGCGGGGAAACACATTGTTCAAGAATTTTAATCCACTCGTGTGGATCGGCCCTGACGATCCAAGGGTCACTTGAGCTCTGATCCTGAGACATGGGCAAGATTGTCTTGAAGTGGTAAGGACGATCCCTTGCCTTGGTTCACAGATGGAAATCCAACTTCCAATACGACATTTTTCGGTTTTGATTATAGAGCGTAGTATGACGACATAGTGGGATGGGGGCACTCATGTCGTCTATGATTGATACATTTTTATTTGAAGTTGATTTCTTCACTTATAGTAATAATAAAAGATGAAATTTCACGTACCAAGCATTATTGGCTATTATAAGGTAAAAACTCTATCCTCCGACTTGCGTTGCATTGTGTGATGGGACCTGAGTCTTATAATAGCTTCATTGCTCTTTATTTAGCATTGCGCTATTGTTTTTATGCACTGGTATACTTGGGAGGAAACCCGTTCTGTGTTATACTGCGTGGTCCCTTTATTTACCTAACTTTAAAATCAAAATAATAATTGTTTTAGTTCTCACACTAGTCACATGACTGACCTGGAGTTTATAGTTTTACCCTAAACTCTGGGTGCCTTTATTTTCCACACGGGCAGCTAGTAGTTTTGGTTTTGCAGATTTATATTCACAGGATCCTGGTTTACAACTGGAATGATATTCAAAAAGCCTTGTATCCGTATATTCCTTTCAGTTGTGCTTTGTATTATTTTTCCGCTGCTATGTGTATAAATGTAATTTAAATCTCTGATATTGTTCGAATGTATATTATTTTTTCATACTCTGTATATTCTTGTACTCTGATGTAAATTGTTGTAATAAGCAATGAAATGTTCTTCAGTTTGTGTTCTGATCTGCCGTGTTCTCAAAGCAATCCGTTCTTTCTCTTCTCTTCGGAGACCGGGCAAGTTCGGGTTGTTATAGCTGGTATCAGAGCTTTGGTTTACAGAGCTCGAGAATAAGACATATTAGAACCAAACGAAAGAATTCATCAGTGATTGGATTTGTAATATCCAGTAGGAATGTCTCGTTAGAGATAGGATCAGTAGTATCCTAGAATGAGTGTGAAGAGTGTATTTTTAAAAATGAAAATGAAAACAAATTTTGTTTTGAAAATTAGATCCAATATACATATGTGAATATTTATTTTGTATTGAATTTGGACAATTGGGTATATAGAGATTTTGAATATACGTTTGATCTACGTGTATTTGAAACCTCAAATATACAGGATAGATATAGAATCACACTTTAATCACCCGGAGATGATTCTGATGATCAGTATACCATCATCAGCATTTGTGTTCGAGTTTCGAAAGTGGGGTGTCTGTATGATTCCAATTGACTAGTGTGAGAGCCAAACTAGATAGGGCTTATTTGTTGTGACTTGGCATTAAAAAACATGATTTTTGGATACATAAAAGTTCTAAATTTGAAACATTAATCAACTAATTGATTGATGGTTGTGTTGTTTGATTATTAGTTTGACTAATGAGATTGTTGAAACTAATATGTACGTGAAAGGTAAATTTAGCCAAATCAAGTCAAATTTGAACTGAATTGAAATTTATTGCATTTGCATATACGTATACATGTATATACATTGAACAGGTCATAGAAGGGAAGCTAAGCAGAGGAATAAAATTGTTTGCCTGACAAATAGGTACATGTTTATTGTATTTCTTGGGGTTTTTGACGATTTTATGAGCCGATTGGCTAGCTGCTTAGCTGTTTCCTTTTCTTTTTGATTGGAGAGGCTTGTGTGGAGATTTGTGGATTTTCCCGGTGCTCTCGTACAAAGGAGGTTATGGCAAAAAAATTCAAAAATTTAGGGTGTTACCCAAATTTTTGAAAAATTTGAAAAGTTCTTAGAAACTGAAAAGTTGAAGAACTTAAGCCATAATTAAAATAATGAAAGTTGAGTTGGTTAGTTAAACGACTTTCAGCTTCGTTCCTTTTCGAGGACGAAAAGATTTTAAGTGGGGGAGATTGTAACAACCCGAAAAATCAGAACCAATTTGAAAATTTTATTTTAGTAATTTTGATGAATTTTGAATATTTAAAATGATTTATTTTAAATAATAACGACGAGAAATTTGTTTTGAATAGATTTGGAATGTATAAATTTATTTTAACCAACGTTAGAATATAAATAATTGTTTTTAATTATAAAAGGAATTGGAAATAGCGCGGTAGTTTAAAAATTCGATTTCAAATTTCAAATGATTGTACAGGATTCAAAATAAACCGGATTTTAGCAAAACTAAAAATATTAGAACCTATTTGAGGATATCTTTTCAACGAATCTGAAAAATTGAAATTTCATAGCGGGAATAAAAAGTTATGCCCAGTTGAAAATTCAGAATAGTCGCTATGGAAAATATAGCCCTTAAAAATGAAAATTTTGCAAACGACCTCCATTTTCGACGAAACCACTTTTGTTGGATCTGTAGTGTCAAATTATTGCTAGATCCCAATTTTCATAATATTTGGGGTTAATATATGAGTGTGGTGATGTTAAACGTGTTTTGACAGTTTCATTCAATTTGGATCGACCAGAAAATGGCCATTTTTTAAACGGTCTCCAAATTCGACGAAATTAGTTTGTTAGGACCGTATCATTAAAACATAACCATATTTATTTTTCTGAAATTTTTGGGGTCCGTATGTGGCCCAGGTAAATTGGAATGTGCGTTCAAATTCAATATATTAATTTATATTGTGATTTTAACGGTAACTGGTCGAAACAGCTGAACCGGCTTACGAAAAATATCTCATTGTGTTCGAAATGGTGGTAATTAGCTAGCGACGATAGTCGGTGGGTTCGATTTCGATTTCAAAATAAAAAGTTGCTTTTTGAAATTTAAATATAACAATATATATATATATATATATATATATTATAAAACCCCCTACCCTCCCCTTATCTCCTTCAGTCAACGCAGAGAGAGAATACAAAAAGGGGAACCGCTCAAAACCCTATCTCGTTCTCACCACCGTCGCCCCTCGTCTGCGCGCCACCGCCAGAGGGCCCCACCGCCATGCCACCTCTCCTCCGCGCCTCCTTCTTCTTCCCTCCCCCCCGGTCGATCGAAGCCCAAGCGCGAAACCCTAGGCTGCGCCACCCCAAAACCCGTGCGCCTCCCTTCCCATCGCGCCCCTCCGCGACTGCCAGTGCCCTCCCCCTTCCGACGATGGCGCCGACACTTCCTCCCCCATCTAGCGCTGTGAGTTTTTCTATTATCATTTTTGTTCTCCTTTGTTTATTTTAATGTAAGTAAATTGAAAATAAAAATCAGTTTTATTGTGTGAAATTAAATATAAAAGTAGAATTTCTAAAAGCATGATATTAAATCAAAAGATTTGATTTTTAACATTCAAAAGATTTGATTTTCAATTTGAAAAAGATGTGATTTTTATATTGAAAGAGAACTTATAAAGATGTGATTTTTATATTGAAAGAGAGCGATAAAAATTCGATTTTTATATATGTGAAAGTGAAATAAAAATTTGATTTTTATGTCGAGAGCAAAGCTATAAAATATGATTTTTTATATTATAGAGATAAAAAAAATTATGATTTTTATAATTCAAACATCGATATAAAAATATGAACTTTATTTTTATCATTAAGTAGCGAGAATAAAGGTTCGATTTTTATATTAGTAGCGGATTAAAAATAAAATTTTCATATAATAGAAAATATAAAAATATGATAATTAATTATGTAGCGAAATAAAAATCTAATTTTTATTATATATATAGTGAAATAAAACCTTGATTTTTATAGCGTTGAAATAAAAAAAATGTGATTTTTAATTATATATATAGCGATGTTAAAAACATGATTTTTAACATATACTGCGTGAAACAGATCTCGTTGGAAACACGGCGAAGATTTTCTACATATGAAGAGTCGCGGCGTTTGGTTTAGCTTCAAGGTGAGAACTTCTCACTTTCATTTAATTTTCTGGTTAAAATATATACTAGGATGCAGAAGGTGCTTAGCAGCAACCGACACCCGTCGTCGACAGACCATGGACGACTTGTTTGTTTAATTGATTGTGTTGTGAAAATTGATTGTGTGTTGTGGAATGGAATAAAATGTTTTATAGTTAAAAATATAATTTTTAACGTGTATATGAATAAAATAAATATTTACAAACAAATCGGACGATTTGTTTGTGTACACACATTTGACTGATATTGATTGGGACGATTAATTTTAAACATCACCCAACTGCCCAAATAAAATTCATTATTTGTTGATTGAAACCCCACACGGGTATTGGGATGATATTGGACATACACTAATCGCAATAATTAGTTGTATGTTGTAATGACCCGGGTTTTTGACGATCTTGGTTATCCGATATACAACACGATGTCGACTAACCAAACATCGAAAAATACCGGTCGTTAATGAAAGAAATTAGAGGGTGAGAATAGATAAGATAGAAACTTAGAATAGAAGAAGAAGAAGAACACAACATCAGAGTAACACGAATCTCACAGCGGAACGAATAACATATAATATATGTAACATAACTTGAAATATACATCTGTACTTGAATATACATCATTATCAAAGTACAACACTTACAACACAGCGGAAATAACTATAGCTATATAATCCTGAAGCCTCCTGCTCCAGCTCTTCAAATGTATCTGTAAAATCCCGACTACTTGACTGCCCGTACAAATTTAGGCACCCAAGAGTTTAGGGAAAACAACAAAATAAACTCCGGGTCAGTCATGGGACTGGTGTGAGTAAAACAGTTTAAAACAATTCAAACAGGTAAAACATATCTCATAAGACCACGCCGTATAACGGAACGGGTTTTTCCCTTATGAGAATCCAAATTATCTTTATATCAAAAACCTTTTGATATTATAATAATGTCTATCAACCACAGTATAATAATCATCTAGCAGAAACGCTTTCATCTCATGTTCTACATATATAGTATACAATCAAAACCGCAAGCACGTATTGGGTAATGGATTTCCAACAATGACAAGGTATGGAACCACCTTTCGCTAGTGTACCTGTAGAAAGGAATACACTGGGTTCAACAAGAACATCTTGCAACCCGGCCACACATGACCGACCACTCATTTCGCTTGAGTGTATCGAATGTATATCACCAATAGTTGGGATCAGCAACCGTTTCCCGAATGGGACAGCATCAACAATAGATTTTTAGAAATAAATGAAACTCTAGATCAGGTGATTATACACCCTATTTCAGTGCGACCGACTTAGCCATGCTGCCTGCCCGATTTCTGTCATTTACCGGATGTGAGGCTAGAAGCTACGCTTTATCATCACACCAGATTCACTTTGAATCCTACATCGTCAAATCCATCGAACCACCGATTGACGTCCTCAACCATACATTATGTGTTAGCTAAAAGAAGTTTCCTTCTCCGCTTCCACTCTTGGTATGGTTGGAAAAATCAATATACGTGATCGTCTGGAAATACTCTGTCAGACATCCGTCCATACAGGTCACCCAGGAACAGGATGAACCGAAGGCACTATTCAATACATCCATCTTAGACACTGTTATCTAAGACTTATACAATAGCCCTTGCACTTTACTCCGTCTTCAATTACCTTTGGCATATATGATTCGCAACGCTTATGCCAATACAGAGTGGTTCTTTGGATAATAATCCAACCGGTCTCTCCATATTAACAACGTTAAAATGGTCAAAACTTTGATAGTTTGTGATTTAACTATTGAAGAAAAACACGTGTGCAAACAACGATATTGTTTCCAGATGGAAATTCTATCAATCAATCATCAATCATATATATATACACACACACACTCATATTTCCTATTTCAATATTTGATTACGTTTCTGATTCTATTTGGAAAACATTTCCAAATCTTCTTTACTTGGATTTAAACAGATGTTTAAATCAACATCGCGACGACAACTCAAACCACTATACTTATTTACTAAATCACTTAACCACTTTCACTCTCGAACCTTACCATTTCTAAATTAAAAACGAAGTCAATCAAGTTGGGGTATAACTACCTCTCAGACCTTAACTGAACAACATTTTGTGACGGCAAGGAATTTCGCTCGGTCCGAACCAGTCGCTAAACCGATCCAGGCCGTTCGAAACACCCTATCGTTTGAGAACAGGACAAAACAGAACGCATACGAAAGAACATTTCATTGTATATTACAACAATGCATCAGATTACAAGAATATACAGAGTATAAATGAATATTACACAGAAATATCAGAGATTTAAATTACATTTAAATACATCGCAGCGGAAAATAATACAATACACAACTAGAAGAGATATACGGATACAAAGCTTTCCGGATATCATTCCAGCTGTAAACCAGGATCCTGTGAATATAAATCTGCAAAACCAAAACTACTAGCTGTCCGTGTCAAAATAAGGGCACCCAGAGTTTAGGTTAAAACAATAAACTCCAGGTCAGTCATGTGACTGGTGTGAGAACTAAAACAGTTATTAATCTTTATTTTTAAAGTTCGGTAAATCAAGGGACCACGCCGTATAACACGGAACGGGTTTCCTCCCAAGAATACCCGTGCATAAAACAAACAGCGCGATGCTAAATAAAGAAAAATGAAGCTGTTATAAGACCCAGGTCCCATCACACAATGCAACGCAGCCGAGGATAGGGTTTTCCCTTATAACAGCCAAAGAATGCTTGATACGTTTAAAACAAATCATTTGATACTATTATAAGTGCATAGTGTATAAAACACTTCAAATCATAAGTATCAATCATAGGCGGCATGAATGGCCCATAACACTATGTCGCCATATATAAGTTTACAATCAAAACCACAAATGTCGTATTGGAAATTGGGTTATCATTTATGGTATGAACCGAGGCTAGGGCAAGATCCTCACTGATTCGAGACTGCCTAGCCCGAGTCTCAGGAATAGCCACAACTGCCCCATGGATCGTCAGGGCCGGTCCACCGATGTGGATTATTATACCTGAGCACTACGTTTCGCCGCCCTTTGGGGCGTAAGCGAGCCAACTAAATGACTCCATCGGTTCGAGAACAACCGATCAATCCGAGGCGCCTCGCAACAGCAACAACCACATAAGTCAAACTCGTCAGGGTGTGTAAAACCACTGACGCCACTTTTAGCTAGGAGGAAACGTAGGCCCTCCCTGATGTCCGTCTCCCGTTTTTGGTTCATACCGGGTGTGAAACTCGCGAAGTAAACGTTACACAAAGCTACGCCACAAAGGCCGTGCTTCGATCATCAACCACAAGACTTTGCTTTTCAACAGAAGCCTTGATCAATTGCCACTTAGGCATGCCACACAGGCAATTCACTCCATGCGTTTGATATCCATCAATATATAACCCCTGAGCTCGTACGTCTCAGAGAAGGGCGTTAAGCAAGAGAATAAATTCTCCGCCGCCAAACAGATATATATTTAATAGAGATCAATCACACGGACTAAAATCCAATGTCAGACACACCGTCCTTTTTCAAGTCCATTCTGGGTCCGAACGAAACCGGAGGCACCTAGTACCCCGCATATCCATCGATCTCCAAGTACGTCTGGACGATCACTAACTGTTTCCATCTTCTTGGGTGTACAGCCCAATCAAGATCATCACTAATTACCCAAACGACGTGAAGACCTCCGGTCTTCGACCATCGTCTTCATCTTCGACTTATCGTCGTATCAGTTATTCAGAATGGGATAAACCCGGTCTTTCCGAATAACCCGCGTATATTTTAAATAAGTGTTACACAAACACAACATACGCCTCATTCCAATTCATCAGTCACTAACCGTAAATTAATCAAGAGAATAATTCCCCAAATATTAACCCCGAAGGCCGAAACCAACATCAGATCAATATCCAGAAAACCATTCTGCTTGGCTAACCGACAGTTAGTTTCTAAATTTCACATTCATAGGGAAAGGTTCCCATTAATTTTATCCATGATAAATTCCTGGAATTTATTCTCTAATCTTCTTTTGAATTTCGATTCAACTAGTCGGGATTAACGAAACTTACCGAAGTAATCATTTGTTTTAATTTCCCAATCCCAACATATTAATCCCATGAAGTAAAACTGGTAATACTTCATATCTAACACCACAGTGTTATCGGTAAATTCAATTACCATTTCACATTCAAATCTAATTAAAGATTTAACTATCGCCTGGAGTAAAACTGGTGGTACTCCATTCTCGATTATTTCAATCTAATTAAAGATTCATTAAAACTCCACTTAGTTTTAATCGTTAACTGGGTTAAAGAATCAGTGTCATTTAAAACACGGTTCACGGTAAAC
The DNA here is from genome assembly GCA_030737875.1 of Allium sativum. NCBI lineage: Eukaryota > Viridiplantae > Streptophyta > Magnoliopsida > Asparagales > Amaryllidaceae > Allium > Allium sativum. The sequence continues at coordinate 802,157,130 of CM060919.1, forward strand.
CCAAAATATCATTCCATTAATTATCGGGTTAAAGAACAAGTGTTATTTAAAACACTGTCCACGATAAACCCAAAAATTAATATCAATTCTATTCCAATTAAATATTGTTTAATTGGTACACTTCATTAAATCTAAATAAAAAGATTTAATCTTTTCTCAACTGGGTTCAAGAACAGTGTTAGTGAAGACACCATTCACGACAAACCCAAATCACATTCGATATTCAATACAAGGCTCTGAATAGAAAATATATTGGCTTATATTCAATATCGAATTCTACGACTAACAGATGTCGTATTGGAAATAACGATATAAATATATATCTTTCAAATTTTCATAACAACACCTGTATAATCACGAATTCCAACATCGAAATATTCCGAAGACAATTTCGATTCAAATCCACTCCAATGAAATCATTGGATATTCTGGTTATTTTTAAAACCCTTTTTAAATTCAATTTATTTATTTAAAAATAAATAGAATTATAATTCTAGTTCAAAACCAGTTCATTTCGATAAAAATCTATTTTTATCTTTTCAAATATGGAGTTTTTCATCCCAATTCTTTCTAAATCATTTCTTATGATTTTACACAAATTATTACTATTTTTAATAATTTTATCGAGGCCTGTACAGTCGATTTCCATCAACGGTCATCGAACTGCACTTACAGCGACCTTTTTCAAATTTGATTTGGACATAATTCCAAATCCAACCATTAGATTTCAAATTTCTAATATTCGTTAGAAAGCTCTTTTCGATACGAACCCAACGGTTCCGGTTTTAGGTGAATCCGACGGTCGGATCTCCCGTAATGTCCGTTTGAAATAAATGGTCGAAATTCACGAACTGCCGCGGCGCGGCGCGTTCTATTCAGGCCATAATATTATATATATATAATATATATTTCGTCGATTTCTATTTAAAACGAATTATATAAATAGTTTTAAAATCGTTTCAAAAGCAATTTCAACTTTCTTTTCAATTCAAATCAAAATTGAATTCTTCTTTATAAATTCGTTTTAAAATTCATTTCTATTCAATTCAAATTTCAATTCAATTTGAATTCACTTCAATTCACTTTCAATTCAGTTTGAATTCGTTTTCAATTCAATTCATTTCGAAATCGTTTTCAATTCAATTCATTTCGAAATCGTTTTCAATTCAATTCATTTCGAAATCGTTTTCAATTCAATTCATTTCGAAATCGTTTTTCAATTCAATTCATTTCGAAATCATTTTCAATTCAATTCATTTCGAAATCGTTATATATTCAATTCATTTCGAAATCGTTATATATTCAATTCATTTCGAAATCGTTATATATTCAATTCATTTCGAAATCGTTTTCAGTTCAATTCATTTCGAAATCGTTTTCAATTCAATTCATTTCGAAATCGTTATATATTCAATTCATTTCGAAATCGTTATATATTCAATTCATTTCGAAATCGTTATATATTCAATTCATTTCGAAATCGTTTTCAATTCAATTCATTTCGAAATCGTCTTCAATTCAATTCATTTTGAAATCGTTATATATTCAATTCATTTCGAAATCGTTATATATTCAATTCATTTCGAAATCGTTATATATTCAATTCATTTCGAAATCGTTATCAATTCAATTCATTTCGAGATGAGTAAAATCGATATAAATATCGTTCACGTCAAAATGGCGTCAAACTAATCAACATGGCTTCATAAATTTCTATTTTCAAACATTCTATTTCAAATATTTCTTTTTCAAAATATTTGTTATTATCAAAATATTTCGTTCAACACATGACCAATCTCAATGGATGAGTACTGTCAACACATGAACCTTTATTTTATATTGATAAAGATGTAAATTTTATTATCAAAATATTTCGTTCAACACATGACCAATCTCAATGGATGAGTACTGTCAACACATGAACTTTTATTTTATAATATTCTTTATTTTTCAAATTGGAATGAGGCCCAATCAATTACCATATAAAATTAATTATATGGATTTTCATACAACATATGTATATAATAGCATTGAAAATAATCAACCATCAACCAAAGTGCACTACACTGTATAAGCATCAAATATAGATATTCCACGCTTATAACAGCCTATCAATCAATCGATCGACATATTTAATCAATCAGGATGAGTGAAATTCAAATTTCATCCCAATACCCGTGTGGGGTTTCAAACAATCAAACACATATTTTATTTGTGCTGTTGGGCGATGTGTAAAATTTATCGTCCCAATCAATGTCATTCAAATAGGTGTACATAAACAAACCGTCCGGTTTATAAATGAATATTTTATTTTGTTCACTTCACGTTAAAAATTATATTTTTTAACGATAAAACATTTTATTTCAACCTATGAATTTCTATTCAATTCATTTATTCAATAAAATGATATCTTTATTTTTCTAACTTATTTTAGAAAATTTCGGCGGCATAACGGCACGATACTAGAAACGGGACAAGGCCTAGCCTTATCCCCGGTCTGTGGACGATTGTGTCGGGTGCTACTAAGCACCGTCTGCATCCTAGTATATATATATAACCAGAAAAAAAGAAATTGAAAGGTGAGAAATTCTCACAGAGGGTTCCACTCCGCTGTGCTTTGCTGCTGAACTGCTAAACCGTTTGGATTTGTTTGAAATTCCAATGCAGTCCCTTTCACGCTGTTCACATTAAAAATCACATTTTTACAATGACATTTCATATATAAAGATCGTATATTTTTATATTTCTGCTACCTCTATAAAGATCGAATTTTTATTTCGACGTTATAAAAAATCACATTTCTATTTCACGCCTTATATAAAAATCATATTTTTATTTCACGCCTTATATAAAAATCATAACTTTTAAATCACTCTATATATATTTTAAAACTACATTTACATATGTTAAAAAAAACTGCATTCATATATGATAAAAACTGCATTTCTTATATGTTAAAAACTGCATTTCTTATATGTTAAAAACTGCATTTCTTATATGTTAAAAACTGCATTTCTTATATGTTAAAAACTGCATTTCTTATATGTTAAAAACTGCATTTCTTATATGTTAAAAATTGCATTTCTTTTCTATTCAAAAATCTATGCTTTTAAAACAATATTATTTATACAAAAATGTGATATTTTTATCTAAACTGATTTAATTAATAACTAATTAATTAAAGAAATTAGTTACCTTAATCATTGGAGAAATTAACGGCCAATCCATCTTCGTCTTCTTCCAGCATATAACGAACCCAAGCTCGAATTGAAAATCTCCTCCGTCGAACTCTAATCGGAACGCCGGAGCATCATCAGAGAGGCCCACGTGATGCGGAGCAATGACACCACCCATCGCCGGTGAGAGCGCCGGATCCGATCCCCCCAACGCGTCAGAAAACGCCCTCGATCGTGGGGATTTTGGCCACTGATTTCGTGAAAACCCTGACACCATTCACGATCTTATCCGTTGAACTTCTTGAGCTCAAAGACCTCTTCGATTTCCATTTGGAAGTTTCGAAAATCACAGCTTAGATTAGGAGATCGAGTGGATTTTGTTTTGGAACTTTCTAGCCTTCGATTTCATATAACGGCGGCTCCAGAATTTTATGGCTAGGGTTAGGGTTTTAAATGCCTATATATAAATATAATAATATTATTTAATTCCAAAAATGCTTGCTTATCATTACGAACTCAAATTCAAACCCAACGACTGTCGCCCCAAGCTAAATACCCCCATTCCGGACACAATGGGATATGTTTCGTAGGCCAATTCGGCTATTTTGATTAGTTTTCATTGAAATTAAAATATAAATCAGTATATATTCAATTTGAACGTACATTTTAAATTACCGGGGTCACATACTAACTTTAAAAATTCCAGAAAAATATTTTCTAGCTTCGTACTGACGATACGGTCCTAACAAAACTAGTTTCGTCGAATTCTGAGACCGTTGGAAAAATGGCCAATTTCCAGTCGATTAAAATCAACTGAAACTGGTCAAACGCGTTTTCCTTTGCCACGCTCACATATTGATTCGAAAAATTATGAAATTTGAAACCTAACAATAACTTTACATCACGGACCCAACAAAACTGGTTTCGTCGAAATCCGAGGTCGTTTGCAAAATGTCCATTTTTAAGAGCCTGAATTCCATAGCGACTATTCAGTATTTTCAACTGGACATATCTTTTGATTCCCGTTATGAAATTTCGATTCTTCGGATTCGTTGGAAAGATATCCTCAATTAGATCCTAATGTTTTTGGTTTCACTAAAATCCGGATTGTTTTGCACCCGGTATATTCAATTGAAGTTTGAAATCGAATTATCGAACTACCGCGCCATTTTCAATTCCTTTTATGATTATATATAATTATTTATATTCTAATGACGACGCGTATAATATATACGTTCGAATTCTATTCAAAATAAATTTCTGGTCGATTTTATTTAAAATAATCTATTTTAAATATTCGAAATTCGTCAAAATTGCCAAAATAAAAATTTTAAACTGGCCCAGATTTTCCGGGTTGTTACACATTTCAAATCTCGAAATAGGGTAAGTTCATCTTTTAACCCTTTAACACTTCCTTACGTAACTCTCCTTCGAATTATCTCTATTCGACAATTCTTTCTTTCAAATAAGGTATATTCGATAACTCTATTCAATTTACTCTATTCGATTAACCCTTATCAATTTACTCTATTGGACTAACGCTATTGGATTAACTCTATTTGATTTAACTCTAGTCGATAACTCCTTTCGATTAAACTATAATCGATAACTCCTTCGATTAACTAATAATCGATAATTCCTTCGATTAACTAATAAGCGATAACTCCTTTTACTTATTCGAATCACTAATATTCGATAACTCTATTGATTCTATTCGAATAAACTATATTCGATTAACTCCTTCGATTAACTAGTAATCGATAACTCTTTTCGATTAACTAATAATCGATAATTCCTTTTGAATAACTCTAGTTCGATTTAACTCTATCGAATAACTAAATTCGACTAACTCCTTTCGAATAAACTATTCATTTATAAAGATTTACTTTTAGTAACGGTTCTTCACTTTACAAATGATTTCCTTTTTATAGCATCCTATTCGGTTATAAACAAATTCCTTTTTATAACTCTATTTATTTTCTAAATATTTCCTTTTTAATTCTATTTGTAAATGGTTTTACTAATATTTCCTTTTCGATTTCATTTGTAAAGGTTTTACAAATATTCCTCTATTCAATCTCATTTGTAAATGGTTTACAAACATTTCTCTTTCTATTTATCTGACAAATATTTTCCCTTTTATGTTTGTTTTTACAAATATCTTCCTTATCCTTGTTTCACACATAATTTCCTTAATATTTGTTTTACAAACAATTTCCTTTTAATTCCTTTTCACAAATATTTATTTAACAAATAAATATTTCTTTTTATAAAATCTTTTGATTTTATAAATATTTCTTTTCAACATAACATTTGAAAATCTTCTTTACAGCATTCTAGTATTTCTTATGGTATTTAACATACCATATAACAACGATAAATATCGTCCAAATACACATAATCAACAACAGATTATATACTACATCATATATCACAATGTATGAATCACAGTAAAATAAATTTTGAGGAATCCAGTTGGATTCCTCCAACCTGTTTCCCTGCATCACAGATGTTAAACAATATAGATAACATCACTTTCAGTTCCATATGATATATTCTGTTAAACAGAATCAATATAGAAATTCACTAACTGGCTAGCAGTTCAATCATATAGTCAACACACAGTCAATCAGCCAATATTTAACAGTTCTAAAAATACAACATGAAATTATAAACTGTTCAGAGTTAGTGAGACTTACTCACTTTCGACGATCATCGTTAATAACGATAACCATCGTTTGATTCAGATGGACAATTTATTTTACGATAAATTGTAAAGAGCTCCGATGGACTTCCAGTCAGTCTCATTGTGTTGCTCTCGTCCATACGATCCCGACAGATCTTATTTCGTCAAATTCTGATAAGGAACGAGCAAGATATGACCATTCAAGTAAATACACTATTCAAGTTTTAAATTAAACTAAACCTTTATTTAAAAATGGGCCTTCCTCTTACGTTTTAACCTTTGGCCCATCCACCTTCGTACTAGCCCAAACCGAACCCTTCTTCCCCCAAATATTTCTGCCGTGACCTCCTGTCACAAACCGAAGCCATTTCCCTTCGTTTAATCACCTCGTCCTCTCCTATTTCTTCGCCGTTCACCAAACACAAATCACCATTACACTCTCCTTCATGTTCTCTTTCACCTCATCCCCAATTTGAAGAACTCGCACCCCTCACAGAACTTGCGACGTCGAGATGCCCAGGGATGACGATCGATAGTTTTGTTGTCGGAATCCCCTCCAACTAATCGCACAGATGCTAAATCACCTGGCTAACTCCCATCTCATATCAAAACTCCAAACAAATACCCAAGTCTCACAAAACCGCAAGCCCTAGTCGTTGTGGTTACAGCTCGATCATCATAGAACACCACCGAACCCACTGAAATTGGTACAGAGGTGAAGGAAATCTCTTAAGGAACCGAAATATACAGGGTTTGGGATTTATAAGATTTTATCCAATTTGATTTGCATTTTTGAAGGTGAAAGTATTTCACTGTAAGAAGAAATGTGTCGGCGGAAATTTCTGTTGACTAGAGGAAGTGAAAATTAGGTTTTAGAAAAATTAATGGGTATTTATAGAGGATTTGAATATTTTTATATTTATTATTATATTTGTTTTTAACCAAACGCTATCTGCAATCGTTCTCTAAAATTCCTGTGACCACATACGATACCCAGAAATCACGAAACTGGACACGTAGCTAGAGTTCGACATTACGGTCCAAACGAAACTGGTTTCGTCGAATTCCGACTTCGTATGCTCACACAACGTATTTTTAACCGTCAAAATACTGACTATTTTTCACTCTAAAAATCCGTACGACCACACAGCGACTCTAAAAATCACGAAACTTGACATCTAACAATAATTTGGTATTGCGGATCCAACAAAACTAGTTTCATCGAATTCCGACTTCGTTTGCAAAACCGGCTATTTTTAAAGTTTGGATGACCCATTTAAATATATAAATATATTTAAATATAATTTAATTTATTTTATCGTATATATTCACAGTTGAATACCATACAGCTCTAGAATATCCCTATATGAATTTCTAACTTGATATTTCAATCTGGGTCAACCCGATATTCGATTTATATTGAAATTCCTTTTTAAAATATAAATAATTCCTTTTTAAATTATAAAGGAATTCCACAGCGACTTTTCTAAAATTTGATTTCGACATAAATCAAAAATCTACACGACGAAATCCCCATTTTTCTCTTCCACTAGAAAGATATACTCCACCAGCTCCACACGTTTCTTGTTTCACAGAAATCCGGCTTAAAACGAATCCTGTACATTCAGTTGAAGTTCAAATCGCCAAATTACGAACTACAGTGCCATTTCAAGCCCGATTTTAATTATAATATAATTATACATTCAAACCGTCGTTATTTAAATATATTCGTTATTCAAATTCAATCCCAACCTGAATTAAATATCACAAATGATCCGGTTCACACCATATCGTCATTTCAGCCAATTCTGATTATTTCAGAGTTAAATATATTATTAAATTTACTATTTTAATTAAATATTAACCATTATTTAATTTCACGACCATTTAATTCACTATACCACCATTTATATAATTAAATTAATTAATTATAATACCTCTGCCAATGCGGGTCATTACAATCTTCCCCACTTAAAATAATTTCGTCCTTGAAATTGCTAAAAGGTATAGGACGACCCTATCGACTGGTTAGAACATATTTGTTCACTTCTTAGCTTCAGTTTCAACTGAACCAATTTAATTTCAATTAAATATTAATTAATTCTTATCAATGAAAATTTTCAAAGGTCCTGAAAATTTTCTAACACCTTAACTCTTCGAAAAATTTCGCCAACACCTCCTTTGTACTGGTCAATCGGTCAAACTCCAACTCGCCTCTCTGGGCCATCTCCATCCCAAAAGAAAATCAAACAGCCAAGCGACTTGCCAATTCGGCTCATAAATCTTATATCCAATAGAAACATAAACTTGTACCTTTTGTCGGCATATCATTATATCCTTTCCACCTGTTATCAATTCAGCGGATACAAGGATCATCCCAATCAAATTCCAATCTGCTTTTATCCACAACACAACCATTCGCTTATATCCGAGCCAAATATCATTTCAACTCGAGTTTCTTCTCGATTCCCAACTCTTAACTTGATTATCACGTTACACATCAAATTTGAATCTCACAATCCAATTTGTCTTGATATCATTCTAATTCAATCTCAGTTACCACTTTACTGGCTTTACTTTAATTCAAATTTGCTTTCACAAATTTCTGTTAAATTTGTTTTTAATTCAAACAGCCTTTCCCTGGGAGTTTTTAAACAGTTTACTCTATTCAAAAATCAAATTTTCCTTTTGAACATGTCACTGAGCCCTTAATTAATATTCCATTAGTTAAATCACTTCTCTATTTCTTTATCAATATTTGTTAACCAAATATTTTCAATAATCATATTGGTCTTTTATGTTATTTGGAAAACATTTCCGAATATCGCCTTCCTTTATTTTCTAAACTTTAGAAAATATATGCTATTTATAATTGGAAAATATTCCAATTGCTTATCTCTTTTTCGATCTCGTTTATTTCTATACTTAGGAAATATTCTTTATTATATTTCCAAGCTTACACTTATTTGGGTTAAAATGGATGTTGTGTAAAACATCGTTACGACAACCCAAATACTATATTCAACTAACTCTTATTCAACATTGATCTTCGAGCCTGAAATCTTACTATTTATTTGTTAATAATGAAATCAATCAAGTTGGGGTATAACTACCTCTCAGACCTTGACTGAATAACATTTATAATGTCAAAACAGATATGACTACTTACTCGAATAATCAATACCATACAACTACTTATTCACTTTTAAACACGTATACGCTTCCTCTTTCTATTCTTACTAGATTTTATTCTTAGTCTTCCTTTATGATTTTACTATTCTATTTCAAAGTTCGTTTCCTTATCGACTTCTATATATATATCGATACGTTGATTTCTAACTATCAAATTTCTTAAAAATAATCTAACTCCTTAAATTCCCGGAAAAATTCGCCATAACCTCCTTTGTACTAGGAGCATCGGGATATTCCAAATAGCCTCCCATGGCCCTCACCAATCAAAAAGAAAAAGAAAAAGCCAAGCGGCTAGCCGATAAGGCGCATAAAATCTCATATATTAATTAAATACATACTTTTCGTCGAGCATTCTATTTATATACCTTCATACCTTATCCATACTTATCTCATGTATATTTATACCTGCCCAATCTATTTTAACTATACCTGATCGTTTTAACTCAATTCGTTAATTAATTTGTTAATTAACTCTTTAGTCTATTTCACTTTTGTATTTGAGCATGACATGTTCAAATATATTTTAACTTGCTTATTAACTAATTTGAATCCAAATTTCAAATTTAAGTTCTATATTCGATTTCGAATATCCATTTACAAATCCAATTCACCTTTCAAAGTTCAACTTCAAATTCAAAACTCGATTAACTAATTCCTCTTCGACTTAGTTAATTCTATTCAATTTCTATTTAAATTTTATATCACTTCTATCATTCAAATTCTATAAATTAAATTCTATTCAAATTCTATATATTCAAATTCTATTGTTTAAATTCCATTTGAATTCTATATTCAAATTCCATTTGAATTTCTATATTCAAATCCTATTATTACTCTATATGAATTCTATATTCAATTTTCCATTATTTAAATCTTCTTTATTCAAATCTCATTTGAATTTCTATATTCAAATCCCCTTTGAATTTTCTATATTCAAATCCCCTTTGAATTTTCTATATTCAAATCCCCTTTGAATTTTCTATATTCAAATCCCTTTTCAAACTTTCTTTATTCTTTCTTTAATATAAATCCCATTTTGAAATTAAACACAACTTGTCTTTCCCAAAACAAATTCAAAACAGTATCTCTGGTAGTAATTTGTCACTTACAACTCAAAAATGAATACTGATGATGCAGCTGTCATCATCAGAATCTATTTTCCAGCGATCGAAGTGAGTTCAATACTATAAAACCATTTCTAAACATTTCCACTTTGAAATTCATTTCAAAGTATAATTCACACTACTTGTAAAACAATTTAAAATCTCCCAGGATCTTAAATTTTCCTTATTTTTTAACCAAATCCATCTACAAACACTTATCCAATTCTCCAGAGTTTTAACTCAATTTCTGGTTTAAAATTTCAGATTTAACTCATCTGATTTCACGTATTTCACTTATATGAATTCTGATTGGTTATTTACATAACCATTTAATTTAAAATCTTACTCGATTATAATAACAACCAATATGTCCACTATATTAAAATTTTGATATATATATATATCTTCTCTATATCAAAATATACCTTGGGTAAACTTATTTTAATTTACCCTCTTTTCAAAACATATCACGTCAACCCATCGTATTCGAGTGTTTATAAACTCCTACCGGTACAGTGGATCAAACTGATCGACCAGAACCCATAAACAACTCAACCAATGAATCTCCACAATATAAAACCACTTTATATCAAATTACAAATACGCACTCGTATATATACACTCAAACTCAATCTAGGGTATTACTAACCCTATCTCTACCGAGTCACGCCACAGAGCCAAGGTAATTCACTTAACCTTATGCTATGATACCAACTGTAATGACCCGGGTTTTTGACGATCTTGGTTATCTGATATACAACATGATGTCGACTAACCAAACATCGAAAAATACCGGTCATTAATGAAAGAAATTAGAGGGTGAGAATAGATAAGATAGAAACTTAGAATAGAAGAAGAAGAAGAAGAACACAACATCAGAGTAACACGAATCTCACAGCGGAACGAATAACATATAATATATGTAACATAACTTGAAATATACATCCGTACTTGAATATACATCATTATCAAAGTACGACACTTACAACACCGCAGAAATAACTATAGCTATATAATCCTGAAGCCTCCTGCTCCAGCTCTCCAAGTGTATCTGTAAACTCCCGACTACTTTACTGCCCGTACAAATTTAGGCACCCAAGAGTTTAGGGAACACAACAAAATAAACTCCGGGTCAGTCATGGGATTGGTGTGAGTAAAACAGTTTAAAACAATTCAAACAGGTAAAAGATATCTCATAAGACCAAGCCGTATAACGAAACGGGTTTTTCCTTTATGAGAATCCAAATTATCTTTATATCAAAAACCTTTTGATATTATAATAATGTCTATCAACCACAATATAATAACCATCTAGCAGAAATGCTTTCATCTCACGTTCTACATATATAGTATATAATCAAAACCGCAAGCACGTATTGGGTAATGGATTTCCAACTATGACAAGGTATGGAACCACCTTTCGCTAGTGTACCTCTAGAAAGTAATACACTGGGTTCAACAAGAACATCTTGCAACCCGGCCACATATGACCGACCACTCATTTCGCTTAAGTGTATCGAATGTATATCACCAACAGTTGGGATCAACAACCGTTTCCCGAATGGGACAGCATCAACAATAGATTTTTAGAAATAAACGAAACTCTAGATCAGGTGATTATACACCCTACTTCGGTGCGACCGACTTAGCCATGCTGCCTGCCCGATTTCTGTCATTTACCGAATGTGAGGCTAGAAGCTACGCTTTATCATCACACCAGATTCACTTTGAATGCCACATCGTCAAATCCATCAAATCACCGATTAACGTCCTCAACCATACATTATGTGTTAGCTAAAAGAAGTTTCCTTCTCCGCTTCCACTCTTGGTACGGTTGGAGAAATCAATATACTTGATCGTCTGGAAATACTCTGTCAGACATCCGTCCATACAGGTCACCCAGGAACAGGATGAACCGAAGGCACTATTCAATACATCCATCTTAGACACTGTTATCTAAGACTTATACAATAGCCCTTGCACTTTACTCCGTCTTCAATTACCTTTGGCATATATGATTCGCAACGCTTATGCCAATACAGAGTGGTTCTTTGGATAATAATCCAACCGGTCTCTCCATATTAACAACGTTAAAATGGTCAAAATTTTGATAGTTTGTGATTTAACTATCAAAGAAAAACACGTGTGCAAACAACGATATTGTTTCCAGATGGAAATTCTATCAATCAATCATCAATCATATATACACACACACACACACACACTCATATTTCCTATTTCAATATTTGATTACGTTTCTGATTCTATTTGGAAAACATTTCCAAATCTTCTTTACTTGGATTTAAACAGATGTTTAAATCAACATCGCGACGACAATTCAAACCACTATACTTATTTACTAAATCACTTAACCACTTTCACTCTCGAACCTTACCCATTTCTAAATTAAAAACGAAGTCAATCAAGTTGGGGTATAACTACCTCTCAGACCTTAACTGAACTACATTTCAAATCTCGAAATAAGGTAAGTTCATCTTTTAACCCTTTAACACTTCCTTACGTAACTCTCCTTCGAATTATCTCTATTCGATAATTCTTTCTTTCGAATAAGGTATATTCGATAACTCTATTCAATTTACTCTATTGATTAACCCTTATCAATTTACTCTATTGGACTAACGCTATTGGATTAACTGTGATGGCCCGCCCCGCACCAACCGACATTTACTTCAACAGTGCGCTGTACACATGTCCAGTCAGCATGGGACGGTCGTCAAGTAAAGGAAGGAAAGAAGGAAATAAACTAACAAGGTACCTGTAAAATGTCTCACAGCGCATGGAACAAAATATAATAACAACATACTTGACATAAAACAGGTGAGACAGTGCATAAGCTGAAACAAACTAACATAGCAGCGGAAAATCCAAGTACAACTTATGATCCAAAGCTAACATTATTACAACTTTTCAAACTGTCTCAAAACAAAAGCAAGTTAAAGGAGGTACACTACTAATGCCCAAGTAGCGACCACCAACGACACAGGGAGAATATCTATATATCATACGTAGAAGCCTCATGCTCGCCTCCGAATCAGCTACTCGCGCATCACCAGCTAACCTGTCTCTAGTCTGCTCGTGTGAGAACCCAGAGTAATAAGAAGAGACATAAAACTCTGGGTCAGACATAAAGCCTGGTATGAGCGTTGAGCATCTAAACAAAACAATAACAGGTAGATTAAACCATACCTGAACCTGGACCTGCAACCAAAGAGTTAGCACTACATACTGTACAACACTATAAGGTGCCATTTCAAATAGTGTAAAGATAACGGGGGTGGGGGTGTGCATGTCATAGTGATGGCAAACAATCGAACATAGCATCCATCCTTACATCTCTCACTCAGTGCGTAAAGCATACGATATTCACCACTTCGATCACCAACATACCTTGCTATGATCACTTTGCCCCATGAAGTCATAAATGGCTTCACTGCACTGATACATAGCCACTAATCCTTTGCTATGTCCACTTTGCACCATGGAGTCGCAATGACCCTACTGCGCTGGCTCATAGCCTCACTAATCCTTTACAATGTCCACTCTGCCCCCATGGAGCCATAATGACCCCACTGCACTGGCTCATAGTCTTACTACGCATCACTTTGCCCCTCGAGTCATAATGACTCTACTGCACTGATAACGTAGTCTTGCTACCATCACCTTGCCCCTCGAGTCTTAGTGACTCTACTGCACTGATAAGTAGCCCATCATCCATTTTTAGTGGTGAATCGAAGTTATGAACATCGACAACTCCTTAGCACACGTCCCGCAGCAAAGCCCAATCATGAAGTGAACTCATTGGTTCCCAACTGGATCCTGAGCTCTAACTTCCATTTGGACTACCTTTGCATCTCGGGTTATTGGTCATCACCGGATCGGTTCGGATCTCCCTTAATCACTAGTGTGGTACGGATCAGAATGCTTCCCTTCACTGGATCGGGTCGGATATCTCGAGCTCCCTCCCAATATGTCGGTTCAGATTGGAAGACGTCGCATCTAGGGGATCGGGTCGGGTTCTTCGATTCCATTCACCATGCGTCGGTTCGGTTCGGAGGTGACCATGCGGGTCGGATCAGATGATGTATGCCACGAGAAATGCAAGTGGATAGAAGCTTCCCCCAGTCCTTGTTGTCCTCCTCTGTTCGGATCGGGTATGGAGCGTGAGAGCGGATCGGAGCTTCTGCATTCAAGTGGGGGCGCGGATCGGGTCCTCCTAACCGATCCGATCCGGTTTGGATGTCTTCCTGCACTTTTTCCAGCAAGTAATTTACGCCACTCGACGGCGTTTTCGACCATTCCAACTATTCTAATCAATCACAAAGCATACCATATAGTCGTAGCAACATGCATAATCAACCACAAACATCAAAACAACAATATAATAGGTTAAAGTGGATCAAATCTAGCCAAAACCCCATATTTTCCCTTAAGCATGTTTAGGTGAAACTAATGATACGATTAGCAAAACTTAACCAAATTAACCCAAATTCATATCAGAGGTCTAAAACATCATTTCGAATTTTATAAATATTTTTACAGAATTTTATCATGTTTAAATTCGCTAATTAACACTAATTACCCCTAATTAGCCATAATTAGTGAGGAACTATGCAAATCACTCACCTTAGCCACAAATAAAACTTAGATCTGAAATAGATCTCTGATTTGGTGCGAATCCCAATGCTAAACAGCAGCTCTAACGTTGATTCGGTGAAGTTCTCCCTTGATTTGATGTTGCTAAGCTTAATCCTTGATTAGAAGATGATTTGGAGGTGATTTAGAGGTTGGAGGCCATTTTTAGGGTTTCTAAGAGGTAAGTGGAGGCTAGAAAACTGAAATGGAATGAATCTCTAACTCTTTTCAGCCTCCCCATAACCCTAATCCCGAAATGGGTTATGGGCCCATTCACTAATCAACCTATTTGGCCCGGTTAAGCAGTTTTTCACCTTCCAAACCTTATTTCAGCCATATCTCCCAAACGGTGAGTCCGTTTGGCTATTATGACCACTCTACGGAAAGGTAAACCATCAAACGAATCTAATGGAAGTGGTTTCAGGTTAAAATTCCTTTTCAATAAAAAGTTAAGGCCGAAACAAGATCAGATAGGGGCAAAACGGTCATTTAAAAATCGAAAAAAATCATGAACATGGGAAATGATTCTAACGGTTGTTTCCCAAAGTTACATGACCATACGAATTCATATGGGAAAGAAATAAATATTCTACGATACTCCGATGAGTGGAATGCGGGTTATTACATTAACACTATTTGATTTAACTCTAGTCGATAACTCCTTTCGATTAAACTATAATCGATAACTCCTTCGATTAACTAATAATCGATAACTCCTTTTACTTATTCGAATTACTAATATTCGATAACTCTATTGATTCTGTTCGAATAAACTATATTCGATTAACTCCTTTGATTAACTAATAATTGATAACTCTTTTCGATTAACTAATAATCGATAATTCCTTTTGAATAACTCTAGTTCGATTTAACTCTATCGAATAACTAAATTCGATTAACTCCTTTCGAATAAACTATTCATTTATAAAGATTTACTTTTAGTAACGATTCTTCAGTTTACAAATGATTTCCTTTTTATAACATCCTATTCGGTTATAAACAAATTCCTTTTTATAACTCTATTTATTTTCTAAATATTTCCTTTTTATTTCTATTTGTAAATGGTTTTACAAATATTTCCTTTTCGATTTCATTTGTAAAGGTTTTACAAATATTCCTCTATTCAATCTCATTTGTAAATGGTTTACAAACATTTCTCTTTCTATTTGTCTGACAAATATTTTCCCTTTTATGTTTGTTTTTACAAATATCTTCCTTATCCTTGTTTCACACATAATTTCCTTAATATTTGTTTTACAAACAATTTCCTTTTAATTCCTTTTCACAAATATTTATTTAACAAATAAATATTTCTTTTTATAAAATCTTTTGATTTTATAAATATTTCTTTTCAACATAACATTTGAAAATCTCCTTTACAACATTCCAGTATTTCTTATGGTATGTAACATACCATATAACAACGATAAATATCGTCCAAACATACATAATCAGCAACAGATTATATACTACATCATATATCACAATATATGAATCATAATAAAATAAATTTTGAGGAATCCAGTTGGATTCCTCCAACCTGTTTCCCTGCATCACAGATGTTAAACAATATAGATAACATCACTTTCAGTTCCATATGATATATTCTGTTAAACAGAATCAATATAGAAATTCACTAACTGGCTAGCAGTTCAATCATATAGTCAACACACAGTCACTCAGCCAATATTTAACAGTTCTAAAAATACAACATGAAATTATAAACTGTTCAGAGTTAGTGAGACTTACTCACTTTGGACGATCATCGTTAATAATGATAACCATCGCTTGATTCAGATGGACAATTTATTTTACGATAAATTGTAAAGAGCTCCGATGGACTTCCAGTCAGTCTCATTGTGTTGCTCTCGTCCATACGATCCCGACAGATCTTATTTCGTCAAATTCTGATAAGGAACGAGCAAGATATGATCATTCAAGTAAATACACTATTCAAGTTTTAAATTAAACTAAACCTTTATTTAAAAATGGGCCTTCCTCTTACGTTTTAACCTTTGGCCCATCCACCTTCGTACTAGCCCAAACCGAACCCTTCTTCCCCCAAATATTTCTGCTGTGACCTCCTGTCACAAACCGAAGCCATTTCCCTTCGTTTAATCACCTCGTCCTCTCCTATTTCTTCGCCGCTCACCAAACACAAATCACCATTACACTCTCCTTCACGTTCTCTTTCACCTCATCCCCAATTTGAAGAACTCGCACCCCACACAGAACTTGCGACGTCGAGATGCCCAGTGACGACGATCGATAGTTTTATTGTCGGAATCCCCTACAACTAATCGCACTGATGCTAAATCACCTAGCTAACTCCCATCTCATATCAAAACTCCAAACAAATACCCAAGTCTCACAAAACCGCAAGCCCTAGTCGTTGTGGTTACAGCTCGATCATCATAGAACACCACCGAACCCACTGAAATTGGTACAGAGGTGAAGGAAATCTCTTAAGGAACCGAAATATACAGGGTTTGGGATTTATAAGATTTTATCCAATTTGATTTGCATTTTTGAAGGTGAAAGTATTTCACTGTAAGAAGAAATGTGTCAGAGGAAATTTCTGTTGACTAGAGGAAGTGAAAATTAGGTTTTAGAAAAATTAATGGGTATTTATAGAGGATTTAAATATTTTTATATTTATTATTATATTCGTTTTTAACCAAACGCTATCTGCAATTGTTCTCTAAAATTCCTGTGACCACATACGATACCCAGAAATCACGAAACTGGACATGTAGCTAGAGTTCGACATTACGGTCCAAACGAAACTGGTTTCGTCGAATTCCGACTTCGTATGCTCACACAACGTATTTTTAACCGTCAAAATACTGACTATTTTTCACTCTAAAAATCCGTACGGCCACACAGCGACTCTAAAAATCACGAAACTTGACATCTAACAATAATTTGGTATTGCGGATCCAACAAAACTAGTTTCATCGAATTCCGACTTCGTTTGCAAAACCGGCTATTTTTAAAGTTTGGATGACCCATTTAAATATATAAATATATTTAAATATAATTTAATTTATTTTATCATATATATTCACAGTTGAATACCATACAGCTCTAGAATATCCCTATATGAATTTCTAACTTGATATTTCAATCTGGGTCAACCCGATATTCGATTTATATTGAAATTCCTTTTTAAAATATAAATAATTCCTTTATAAATTATAAAGGAATTCCACAGCGACTTTTCTAAAATTTGATTTGTACATAAATCAAAATCTACACGACGAAATCTCGATTTTTCTCTTCCACTAGAAAGATATACTCCACCAGCTCCACACGTTTCTTGTTTCATAGAAATCGGGCTTAAAACGAATCCTGTACATTCAGTTGAAGTTCAAATCGCCTAATTACGAACTGCAGCGCCATTTCAAGCTCGATTTTAATTATAATATAATTATACGTTCAAACCGTCGTTATTTAAATATATTCGTTATTCAAATTCAGTCCCAAGTTGAATTAAATATCAAAGATGATCTGGTTCACACCATATCGCCATTTCTGCCAATTCTGATTATTTCAGAATTAAATATATTATTAAATTTACTATTTTAATTAAATATTCACCATTATTTAATTCCACGACCATTTAATTCACTATTTTTAATTCATGTATAAATATAAACGCTTTATTATTTATTAATTTATTTAAGTAAATTAATTATAATAACTCTGCCAATGCGGGTCATTACATATGTCAATCGAGGTTGACAGACTGTTGTAAGCATTAAATATTTACATTTAATGTTTATGCAGTGTAGAATGCAATTTGGATGATGGTTGACTGTGTTTATTTGTTGTTGCGTACATATGTGTATGAAATCCATATAAATCAAATTATATGTTAATTGACTGTGTCTGATTCTAGTTCAGAAAGAATGAATATTTTAAAAAATAAAATAATGAATATTTTAGAATAACGAATATTTTGAAATAATATTCAGTAAAAGATAAAAATATGATTTTGATGTCCGATTTGGGATGGACACGAATATATATAAATATATAAAGCCGTGTTGATTACATTAACGCCGTTTTGACGTGAACGATATTTACATCGATTTTATTCATTTTTATAATGAATATCGAAAAGGAATTGATTTCAAAATCTAAAGTTTTGAAAATATTATCATTTATACATTAATGATATGGAATATTCAATTTTGATTCGAAATTGAATATGAAGTTGAAATCATTTTGAAAACAAATTTAAAACATTTTATAAAATATGTTTTAAATGGAAATCGATGAAATATATATAATATATATTATGTACATATAATGGCCGGAATAGAACGCGCTGCGCCGCGGCAGTTCGCGAATTTCGACCATTGACTTCGAATGGGAATTATGGGAGATCCTACCATCGAATTATCCTAAAACTAGAACCTTGGGTTCGTATCGAAAAGAGCTTTCTAATGGATACAAGAAATTAGAAATCTAACGGTTGGATTTGGAACTATGTCCAAATCAAATTATATTTAATAATTGGAATAAAATGGAATGTGAATTGGGTTTATCGTGAACTGTGTTCTTTAGCGACATTCGTTCTTTAACCCGATTTACAATGAAATATGATTTGGAATTTATAAATCTTGTTAATATTTAAAGGAGATTTTCCAAAGTAAAGCTTTCCAATTTAACATATTATATTGGAATGGAATGGAATCCGATTTGATAATAATCAAAGTAATTTCTGTGGAGGAAGACTGTTAATATATATGGAATTTAAAAAGGCTTTGTCGTTATTCCATTTATAGTATCGGTTGGGTATGGAAGTTCATATCGGTTATATATATTGATCTGTTTTCTGTGAAGATTCCATTGTTAATGGAATGTGATTTTGGGTTTATCGTGAGCTGTGTTTTAAATGACATTAGTTCTTTAATCTAGTTAAAGATAAGATTTATTCCTTAACTTTGAATAATCATTAAGTAATGATTTTTGGAAATTAAAGCTGAAATAGAGTTTTAATGAATCTTTAAATAGATTGAAAGGTGAATTTGATAACTAAAATTATCAAATCCAATAAATGATCGAGAATGGAGTATCACCAGTTTTACTCCAAGCATTAGTCAAATCTTTAATTAGATTTGAACTGAAATGGTAATTAATTTTACCGATAACACCGTGGTGTTAGATATGAAGTATTACCAATTTTACTTCATGGGATGAATAGGTTGGGATTGGGAAATTAAAACAAATGATTACTTCGGTAAGGTTTGCTAATGCCGACTAGTTTGGATAAACCATAATTTGGTATTGATTGATTTCCAATGGAAGATTAAAGAATAAATTTAAAGAATTTATCTTTGATAAAATTAATGGGAACCTCTCCCAAAGTATAAGAATATTTGAATAAAGGAATATTCTGGATTGGAATGAGGCATATGTTGTGTTTTTATAGCACTTGTTTATTAAATACGTGAGTTATTCAGAAAGACCGGGTTTATCCCATTTGGAATAACCGATTCGACGATATGTCGAGGATGAAGACGATGGTCGAAGATCAGAGGCCTTCACATCGTTTGGATGATTACTGATGTCTTGATTGGGCAGTATACCCAAGACAAGGTAATAAATGGTGATCGCCCAGACGTGCTTGGAGATCGACCAGATATGCGAGGGCCTCTCTCCTGTATTAGACATAAGGGACGAGGAATAAGGTGCCTCCGGTTTCGTTCAAACCCCGAACGAACTTGTAAATAGATGTATGTCTGACATCGGATTTCATTCTATGTGATTGATAGACATCGGTTGCATAGCGTGAATTGCCTGTGTGGCATGCTAAGATGCAAATTATCAAGTCTTTAGTTGAGAAGCAGAGTCTTGTGGTTGATGATCAAAGCATGACTTCAATATACCATAGCTTTGTGTAGCGTTGATTCGCGAGCCTCACACCCCGGTGTGAACGTGAAATGTGAGAGGACATCAAGGAGGGCATGCATTTCCTTCTAGCTAGGAGTTGTAATAACCCGGAAATCCGAGCCAATTCAAAATTTTTATTTTGGCAATTTTAGTGAATTTTAAATATTTAAAATGAAATATTTTAAATAATATCGACGAGAAATTTATTCTGAATAGATTAGAACGTATATATTTACATACGTCGTCATTAGAATATAAATATTTATTTATATATATAAAAGGAATTGAAAATGGCGTGGTAGTTCAATAACTCGATTTCAAATTTCAAATTTCAAATGAATGTACATGATTCAAAATAAATCGGATTTTAGCAAAACAAAAAATATTTGAATCTAATTGAGAATATCTTTCCAACGAATCCGAAAAATCGAAATTTCATAGCGGGGATAAAAAGTTATGTCCAATTGAAAATTCAAAATAGTCGCTATGGAATTTCGGCCCTTAAAAATGGGAATTTTGCAAACGACCTCGGTTTTCGACGAAACCACTTTTGTTGGATCCGTGATGTCAAGTTATTGCTAGATTCCAAAATTCTTAATTTTTCGAATCAATATGTGAGCGTGGCAAAGGAAAACGCGTTTGACCAGTTCCAGTTGATTTTAATCGACTGGAAAATGGCCATTTTTCAAACGGGCTAGAATTTGACGAAATTAGTTTTGTTAGGACTGTATCGTCAATACGAAGCTAGAAAATATTTTTCGGGAATTTTTCTATTTAGTATGTAGCCCCAGTAAATTGAAATGCGTGTTCAAATTCAATATACATTGATTATATTTTGATTTGAACGAAAACTAATCTAAACAATTGAATCGGCCTATGAATCATATCCCATTGTGTTCGTAATGGAGGTAATTAGCTATGGACGATAGGCGGTGGGTCTCGTTTGGAGGTCAAAATAAAAAGTTGCTTTTCGGAAATTTTAAAATAATAAAATATATATTATTTATATAAACCCCCCTCTAATTTCTCCCCCGTTCATTATATCAAAAAAAGAAGAAGAAACCTAATCGATCGCACCCCCCCATACCTCCGCCGCCGCCGTTCGGCACACCCCCCTGGATCGAAGATCGATAACCCCCCCCCCCCCCCGGGCGAACCCTAAACCCTACCGCCCTAAGAAGACCGCCGCCAGTCCCTCGACTCCCCCCTCTTGCCGCCTCCACTCCTTTCGACACCCCCAACTGCCAGTTCGAATTGAAGCCCTCCCCTCCTCAGTAAATACCAATAACACAGTAAGCATTTCTGTCTTTATAATATGTATATATTTTTTTATTTAGAAGAAATATAGGATTTTTGTTTAGAAGAAATATAGGATTTTTATTTAGAAGAAATATAGGATTTTTATATAGTAGAAACAATAAAGATGTGATTTTTACATAATGTAGATGATAAAAATATGATTTTTAATTAGGTAGAATATTAAAAATATGGTTTTTATTAAGGTAGAGTAATAAAAATATAATTTTTATATAGGTATGATAATAAAAATTCAATCTTTATATTAATAGTAAATATATAAAAATATAATTTTTATATAGAAGGAAACATTGTAAAAATATATAAAGTAGAAATATAATTTTATTATATGATTAGAGCAATAAAAAATATAATTTTTATTATATTACTAGCAAGATAAAAATATAATTTTCATCATGGAAGTAGCGGTGTAAGGGAGTGATTTTTACATATGTAGAAGCGATATAAAATATAATTTTTTTTATGAAGTTAGCGTGATAAAAATATAATCTTTATTATATGAACACCGGTATAAAAACAAAATTTTTATCTATATAGTAGCGGTATAAAAATAAATTTTTTATCCATATAGAGCAAATTAAAAATGTGATTTTTATATACATAGCAACAATAAAAAAAAGTGATTTTTATATATGTAGTGAATACGGGCAACGAAAGTGACAAAAGGCGAGAACGACGAAGATTCCTACATATGAAGAGTCATGGCATTTGGTTTAGCTCTTAGTGAGAACTCCTCACTTTTATTTTAATTTCTAATTGAAATATATACTAGGATGCAGATGCAGACGGTGCTTAGTAGCACCCGACACCAGTCGTCCACAGACCATGGATGACTTGTTTGGTTGCTATGTTGTGAAATTTGATTGTGTGACTTGGAATGAAATAAAATATTTTATAGTGGAAAATATTTTATAGTTAAAAATATAATTTTTAACGTGTATATAAAATAAATATTTGTGCACAAATCGGCCGATTTGTTTATATACACTGATTTGACTGATATTGATTGGGACGATAAATTTTACACATCACCCAACTGCACAAATAAAATCTGTGTTTGTTGATTTGAAACCCCACACGGGTATTGGGATGAGATTTGACGTACACTAATCCCGATTGTTTAGTTGTATGTCAATCGATGGATTGATAGACTGTGTAAGCGTTAATTATTTATATTTAATGCTTATGCAGTTGTGTGGTGCACTCTGGATGATGGTTGATTATTTATCGTCGCTATTATATAAATGTGTTGTAGAAAATCCATATAATTAACATTATATGGTAATTGATTGGGCCTCATTCCAATTTGGAAAATAAGAAAATAATTTTATGTGTTGAATAAAAGCCGTGTTGATTTGATTGACGCCATTTTGACGTGAACGATATTTATATCGATTATATTCATTTTATAATGAATATCGAAAGTGATTTCAAAATCTGATATTTTGAAATGAATTGAAATTCAGATTTAAACTGAAATGAATTGAAATTCGAATTAAATTGTAAAGAACTGAAATTCGAATTAGATTGAAATAGAATTGAAATCGTTTTGAATGGAATTTAAAACGTATTGAAATTGAACTGAAATTGATTTGAATTGAAAACGATTTGAATTGAAATGGATTTGAATTGAAATCGAGTTGAAACGAATTTAAAACGAATTTATATTGGAAAGATTTGATTTTGATTTGAATTTGAGATGGAAGTTGAAATCGTTTTGAAAACGAATTTAAAAAGATTTATAAAATACGTTTTGAAAGGAAATCAATGAAATATATATAATATATAAATTATATATATTGAATGGCCTGAATAGAACGCGCCGCGCCGCGGTAATTCACGAATTTTGACCATTGAATTCGAACGGATATTACGGGAGATCCGACCGTCGGATTCTCCTAAAACCAGAACTGTTGGGTTCGTATCGAAAAGAGCTTTCTAATGAATATTAGAAATTAGAAATCTAACGGTTGGATTTGTAATTATGTCCAAATCAAAATTGGAAAAGGTCGTTGTAAGTGCAGTTCGATGGTCGTTGATGGAAATCCACTGTACGGGCCTTGATAAAATTATTAAAAATAGTAATAATTTGTGTAAAATCATAAGAAATGATTTGTGAAGAATTGGGATGAAAAACTCCGTATTTGAAAAGATAAAAATAGACTTTTATCGAAATGAACTAGTTTTGAACTAGAATTATAATTTATTCATTTTTAAAATAAATAAATTGGATTTGAAATGGTTTTGAAAATAACCAGGATTTCCAATAATTGAAGTGGAATGGATTTGAATCGAAATCATCTTCGGAATAGTTCGATGTTGGATTTTGTGATTATACAGATATATATATATTGTTATTTCCAATACGATATTCGTGGGTCGTAGAATTTGATATTGAATATAAGCTGATATATTTTCTATTCAGAGCCTTGTATTTAATATCAAATATGATTTGGGTTTGTCGTGAATGGTGTCTTCATTAACACTGTTCTTAAGCCCAGTTGAGAAAAAGATTAAATATTTTTATTTAGATTTAATGAAATGTTCCAATTAAATAATATTTAATTGGAATTGAACTGGTATTGATTTTTGGGTTTATCGTGAACAGTGTTTTAAATAACACTTGTTCTTTAACCGATAATTAATGGAATGTGATTTTGGGTTGTCGTGAACGGTATCTTCAATAATACAGTTCTTAGACCCAATGGAGTTAAGAAAATCAGAAACTAACTGGAGATTAGTTAAGTTGAATGGTTTCTTAGGTATTGATCTGATGTTGGTTTCGGCCTTCGGGATTAATATTTAGGGAATTGCTCACTTGCTAATTTACGGTTAGGGACTGATTGAAATGTGATGTGATTTTGGGGTTTATCGTGAACTGTGTTTTAAATGACATTGATTCTTTAACCCAGTTAAAGATTAAAACTAAGTGGAGTTTTAATGAATCTTTAATTAGATTGAAAAGATCGAGAATGGAGTATCACCAGTTTTGCTCCAGGCGATAGTTTAATCTTTTATTAGATTTGAACGTGAAATGATAATTGAATTTACCGATAACACGGTGGTGTTAAATATGAAGTATTACCAGTTTTACTTCATGGGATGAATAGGTTGGGATTGGGAAATAGAATAAATGATAACTTCGGTGTGGTTCGCTAATCCCGACTAGTTTGAATTGATATTTAAAAGAAGATTAAAGGATAAATTTAGAAGAATTTATCTTTGATAAAATTAATGGGAACCTTTCCCTAAGAATGTGAAATTTAGAAACTAACTGGAGATTAGTTAAGTTGAATGGTTTCCTGGGTATTGATCTGATGTTGGTTTCGGACTTCGGGGTTAATATTTGGGGAATTGTTCTCTTGCTAATTTACGGTTAGTGACTGATGAATTGGAATGAGGAGTATGTTGTATTTGTGTAACACTTGTTTATTATATACGCGATTTATTCAGAAAGACCAGGTTTATCCCATTCTGAATAAATGATTCGACGTGGTGTCGAAGAGGAATACGGCGGTTGAAGACCGGAGGTCTTCACGTCGTTTGGATAATTACTGATGATCTTGATTGGGCCGTACACCCAAGAGGAGGGAATCATTTAGTGATCGTCCAGACGTACTTGGAGATCAATGGATATGCGAGGTACTAGTTGCCTCCGGTTTCGTTCAAACCCAGAACGAACTTGTAAATGGACTGAGTGTCTGACATTGGATTTTATTCTGTGTGATTGGTTTCTATTGAATATATATCTGTTTGGCGGCGGAGAATTTATTCTCTTGCTTAACGCCCTTCTCTGAGACGTACGAGCTCAGAGGTTATATAATGATGGATATCAAACACATGGAGTGAATTGCCTAAGTGGCATGCCTAAGTGGAAAATGATCAAGGCTTCTGTTGAAAAGCAGAGTCTTATGGTGGATGATCAAAGCACGGCCTGTGTGGCATAGCTTTGTGTAGCGTTGATTCGCGAGCCACGCACCCCGGTTGTGAACCAGAAACGGGAGAAGGACCTCATGGAGGACATGCGTTTCTTTCTAGTTAGAAGTGGCGTCAGTGGTTTTACACGCCCTGACGAGTTTGACTTATGTGGTTGTTGTTGTTGCGAGGCGCCTCAGATATATCGATGACTATGTGAAGCCGATGGAGTCATTTGTTGGCTCATTTACGCCCCAAAGGGCGGGGAAACGTAGTGTTCAGGCATTTTAATCCACAACGGTGGACCGGCCATGTCGCTCTTAGGGTCACTCAAGCTCTGATCCTGAGGCTCGGGCTAGAGGGTCTCGAATTGGTAGAGGACAATCTTTTGCCTCGGTTCACAGAAGGAAATCCAATTTCCAAATATGATATGTGCGGTTTTGATTGTAAACCTATATATGGCGACATAGTGGCATGGGACGCTCATGTCGCCTATGATTGATATTTATGATTGTATATAAAATCAGAAACTAACTGGAAACGAGCTAAGATGGGTGGTTTCCTGGGTATTAGTCTGATGTTGGTTTCATCCTTCGGGGTTAATACTTAGGGAATCGTTCTCTTACTAATTTACAGTTGGAGTCTGATTAAGAATTAAAACATGAAATTTAGCGTATCAAGCATTCTTTGGCTATTATAAGGTAAAAACCCTATCCTCCGGCTTGCGTTGCATTGTGTGATGGGACCTGGGTCTTATAATAGCTTCATTGTTCTTTATTTAGCATTGCGCTGTTGTTTTATGCACTGGTATTCTTGGGAGGAAACCCGTTCCGTGTTATACGGCGTGGTCCCTTGATTTACCTAACTTTAAAATAAAGATTAATAACTGTTTTAGTTCTCACACCAGTCACATGACTGACCTGGAGTTTATTGTTTTAACCTAAACTCTGGGTGCCCTTATTTTCGACACGGGCAGCTAGTAGTTTTGGTTTTGCAGATTTATATTCACAGGATCCTGGCTTATAGCTGGAATGATATCCGGAAAGCTCTGTATTCGTATATCTCTTCCAGGTGTGTTTTGTATTATTTCCGCTGCGATGTATTTAAATGTAGTTTAAATCTATGATATTATCTGTGTAATATTTATTCATACTCTGTATATTCTTGTATTCTGAGGGAATTGTTGTAATAAGCAATGAAATGTTCTTCTGTCTGCGTCCTTTTGTGTGTTGTTCTCAATGTATCCGCTCTTTCCTTACCGGGGAAGTTACGGGTCCTTAATGAGGCCATTATATTCATACTATTCGGTTTAATACACCCGTCGTCCACAGACCATGGATGACTTGTTTGTTTAATTGGTGTGTTGTGAAATTTGATTGTGTTATGGTGAATGAAATAAAATATTTTATGGTCAAAAATATAATTTTTAACGTGTATATAAAATAAATATTTACAAAAAAATCAGATGGTTTGTTTATATGCACTGATTTGACTGATATTGATTGGGACGATAAATTTTACACATCGCCCAACTGCCCAAATAAAATCTGTGTTTGATTGTTTGAAACCCCACACGGGTGTTGGGATGAAATTGGACATACACTAATCCCAATAATTAGCTGCATGTCGATCAATGATTGACAGGCTGTTATAAGCATTGAATATTTATATTTGATGCTTATACAGTGTAGAATGCACTCTAGATGATGGTTGATGATTTATCGTTGCTATTATATACATGTGTTGTAGGGAATCCATATAATTAACATTATATGGTAATTGATTGGGCCTCATTCCAAAATAGAAAATAAATTCATGTGTTGAATTGAAAATAAATTCATGTGTTGAATTGGAAATAAAATCATGTGTTGAATTATAAATAAATTCATGTGTTGAATAAAAGCCGTGTTGATTAGATTGATGCCATTTTAATTTGAACGATATTTATTTCGATTTTATTCATTTTATAATGAATATCGAAAGTGATTTCAAAATCTAATATTTTGAAATGAATTGAAATTCGAATTAAACTGAAATGAATTGAAATTCGAATTAAATTGAATAGAATTGAAATTCGAATTAAACTGAATAGAATTGAAATTCGAATTAAACCGAATAGAATTGAAATTCGAATTAAATTGAAAAGAATTGAAATTCGAATAAGATTGAAATAGAATTGAAAATTGATTTGAATTGAAATCGAGTTGAAATGAATTTAAAACCAATTTATATTGGAAAGATTCAATTTTGATTTGAATTTGAGACGGAAGTTGAAATCGTTTTGAAAACGAATTTAAAACGATTTATAAAATACGTTTTGAAAGGAAATCGACGAAATATAATATATATATATATATTACATATATAATGGCCTGAATAGAACGCGCCCCGCTGCGGTAGTTCGTGAATTTCGACCATTGACTTCGAATGGATATTACGGGAGATCTGACCATCGGATTCTCCTAAAACCGGAACCGTTGGGTTTGAATCGAAAAGAGCTTTCTAACGAATATTAGAAATTACAAATTTAACGGTTGGATTTGGAATTATGTCCAAATCAAATTTGGAAAAGGTCGATGTAAGTGCAGTTCGATGGTCGTTGATGGAAATCGACCGTACGGGCCTTGATAAAATTATTAAAAATAGTAATAATTTGTGTAAAATCATAAGAAATGATTTGTTAAGAATTGGGATGAAAAACTCCATATTTGAAAAGATAAAAGTAGATTTTTATCGAAATGAACTAGTTTTGAACTAGAATAATAATTTGTTTATTTTTAAAATAAATAAATTGGATTTGAAATGGTTTTGATAATAACCAGAATTTCCAATAATTGAATTGGAATGGATTTGAATCGAAATCGTCTTTGGAATATTTCGATGTTGGATTTCGGGATTATACAGATATTGTTATGGAAATTTGAAAGATATATTTATATTGTTATTTCCAATACGATATTTGTTGGTCGTAGAATTTGATATTGAATATAAGCCAATATATTTTCTATTCAGAGCCTTGTATTTAATATCAAATGGGATTTGGGTTTGTCGTGAATGGTGTCTTCATTAACACTGTTCTTAACCCCAGTTGAGAAAAAGATTAAATCTTTTTATTTAGATTTAATGAAGTGTACCAATTAAATAATATTTAATTGGAATTGAATTGGTATTGATTTTTGGGTTTATCGTGAACAGTGTTTTAAATAACACTTGTTCTTTAACCCGATAATTAATGGAATGCGATTTTGGGTTGTCGTGAACGGTATCTTCAATAATACTGTTCTAAGACCCAAAGGAGTCAAGAAAATCAGAAACTAACTGGAGATTAGTTAAGTTGAATGGTTTCTGGGGTATTGATCTGATGTTGGTTTCGGCCTTCGGGGTTAATACTTAGGGAATTGTTCACTTTCTAATTTACGGTTAGGGACTGATTAAAATGTGATGTGATTTTGGGTTTATCGTGAACCGTGTTTTAAAGGACATTGATTCTTTTACCCAGTTAAAGATTAAAACTAAGTGGAGTTTTAATGAATCTTTAATTAGATTAAAAAGATCAAGAATGGATTATCACCAGTTTTGCTCCAGGCGATAGTTAAATCTTTAATTAGATTTAAACGTGAAATGGTAATTGAATTTACCGATAACACCGTGGTGCTAGATATGAAGTATTACCAGTTTTACTTTATGGGATGAATAGGTTGGGATTGGGAAATTAAAACAAATGATTACTTCGGTAAGGTTCGTTAATCCCGACTAGTTTGAAGTGATATTCAAGGGAAGATTAAAGAATAAATTTAAAAGAATTTATCTTTGATAAAATTAATGGGAACCTTTCCCTAAGAATGTGAAATTTAGAAACTAACTGTAGGTTAGCTAAGAAGAATGGTTTCCTGGGTATTGATCTGATGTTGGTTTCGGCCTTTGGGGTTAATGTTTGGGGAATTATTCTCTTGCTAATTTACAGTTAGTGATTGATGAATTGGAATGAGGCGTATGTTGTGTTTGTGTAACACTTGTTTATTATATACGCGAGTTATTCGGAAAGACCGGGTTTATCCCATTCTGAATAGCTGATACAACGATAAGTCGAAGGTGAAGATGATGGTCGAAGACCGGAGGTCTTCACGTCGTTTGGATAATTACTGATGATCTTGATTGGGCCGTACACCCAAGTGGAGGGAATCAGTTGGTGATCGTCCAGACGTACTTGGAGATCAATGGATAGGCGAGGTACAAGGTGCCTCCGGTTTCGTTCAGACCAAGAACAGACTTGTAAATGGACTGTGTGTCTGACATTGGATATCATTCTGTGTGATTGATGGATATCGGTTGCATGGAGTGGTTTGCCTGTGTGGCATGCTAAGATGCAAAGGATCAAGGCTTCTGTTTAAAAGAAGAGTCTTGTGGTTGATGATCAAAGCACAGCTTGTGTGGCATAGCTTTGTGTAGCGTTGATTCGTGAGCCTCACACCCCGGTTGTGAACCAGAAACGGGATAGGACATCAGGGAGGGCATGCGTTTCCTTCTACTTAGAAGTGGCATCAGTGGTTTTACACGCCTTGACAAGTTTGACTTATGTGGTTGTTGCTGTTCCGAGGCGTCTCGGATATATCGGTGACTGTGTGAAGCAGATGGAGTCATTCGTTGGCTCATTAACACCCCAAAGGGTGGGGAAACGCAGTGTTCAAGCATTTTAATCCACATCGGTGGATCGGCCCTGACGATCCAATGGTCACTCGAGCTCTGACCTAAGACACATGCTAGAGCGTCTCGAATCGGTAGAGGACTATCTTTTGCCTCAGTTCACAGATGGAAACCCAATTTCCAATACGAGACAATTGCGGTTTTGATTGTATACTTATATATGGCGACATAGTGGCATGGGACGCTCATGTCGCCTACGATTGATATTTGTGATTATATATAAAATCAGAAACTAACTGGAAACGAGCTAAGATGGGTGGTTTCCTGGGTATTGGTTTGACGTTGGTTTCGGCCTTCTGGGTTAATACTTAGGGAATCGTTCTCTTACTAATTTATGGTTGGAGTCTGATTAGGAATCAAAAGATGAAATTTAGCGTATCAAGCATTCTTGGCTATTATAAGGTAAAAACCCTATCCTCGGCTTGCGTTGCATTGTGTGATGGGACCTGGGTCTTATAATAGCTTCATTTTTCTTTATTTAGCATTGCGCTATTGTTTTATGCACTGGTATTCTTGGGAGGAAACCCGTTCCATGTTATACGGCGTGGTCCCTTGATTTACCTAACTTTAAAATAAAGATTAATAACTGTTTTAGTCCTCACACCAGTCACATGACTGACCTGGAGTTTATTGTTTTAACCTAAACTCTTGGTGCCCTCATTTTGACACGGGCTGCTAGTAGTTTTGGTTTTGCAGATTTATATTCACAGAATCCTGGTTTACAGCTAGAATGATGTCCGTAAAGCTCTGTATCCGTATATCTCCTTCAGTTGTGCTTTGTATTATTTTCCGCTGAAGTGATGTATTTAAATGTAATTTAAATCTCTGATATTTTCTGATGTATATTATTTGTTTATACTCTGTATATTCTTGTATTCTGATGAATTGTTGTAATTAACAATGAAATGTTCTTCCGTCTGTGTTCTTTTGTGTGTTGTTCTCAAAGTATCTGCGCAGTCCTTATCGGGGAAGTTACGGGTCTTCGCGGTAAACTGTATTGAAAATTTATCGCATTTGCATGCATGTACATGTACTTACATTGAACAGTTCATTGCAAAGAGGCTAAAGCAGAAGAATAAAATTGTTTGCCCGGCAAGTAGGTACATGTTTACCATAATTTACTGTTTTGTTTGGGTGATGATGATTTTATTAGCCGATTGGCTTTTTCTTTTTCTTTTGGATTGAAGAAGGCGAAATATCCCGAAGTCCCCGGTGCAGGGGAGGTTATGGCGAAATTTTTCGAAAATTTAGGGTGTTAGACAAATTTTTGAAAAATTTGAAAGGTTCTTAGAAACTGAAAAGTTGAAGAACTTAAGCCGTAATGAAAACAATGAAAGTTGAGTTGATTTGTAAAACAACTTTCGGCTTCGTTCCTTTTAAGGGACGAAAAGTTTTAAGGGGGGAGATTGTAATAACCCGGAAATCCGAGCCAATTTAAAAATTTTATTTTGGCAATTTTAGTGAATTTTGAATATTTAAAATGAAATATTTTAAATAATATCGACGAGAAATTTATTCTGAATAGAATTAGAACGTATATATTTATATACGTCGTCGTTAGAATATAAATATTTATTTATATATATATAAGGAACTGAAAATGGCGCGGTAGTTCGATAATTCGATTTCAAATTTCAAATGAATGTACAGGATTCGAAATAAACCAGATTTTAGCGAGAATTTTTTTTTTGAATCTAATTGAGAATATCTTTCCAACGAATCGGAAAAATCGAAATTTCATAGCGGGGATAAAAAGTTATGTCCAATTGAAAATTCAGAATAGTGGCTATGGAATTTCGGCCCTTAAAAATGGTAATTTTGCAAACGACCTCGGTTTTCGACGAAACCACTTTTGTTTGATCCGTTATGTCAAGTTATTGCTAGATTCCAAAATTCGTAATTTTTTGAATCAATATGTGAGTGTGGCGAAGGAAAACGCGTTTGACCAGTTCCAGTTGATTTTAATCGACTGGAAAATGGCCATTTTTCAAACAATCTTAGAATTTGACGAAATTAACTTTGTTAGGACTGTATCATCAATATGAAGCTAGAAAATATTTTTTGGGAATTTTTCTAGTTAGTATGTAGCCCCGGTAAATTGAAATGCGCGTTCAAATTCAATATACATTGATTATATTTTGATTTGAACGGAAACTAATCTAAACAATTGAATCGGCCTACGGAACATATCCCATTGTGTTCGGAATGGGGGTAATTAGCTATAGACGACGGGCGGTGGGTCTCGTTTGGAGGTCGAAATAAAAAGTTGCTTTTAGGAAATTTTAAAATAATAAAATATATATTATTTATATAAACCCCCCCCCCTCTAATTTCTCCACCGTTCATTATATCAGAAAGAAGAAGAAAAAAGAATAAGAAACCTAATCGATCGCGCCCCACCACCCCATACCTCCGCCGTCGCCGTTCGACACACCCCCATGGATCGTAGATCGACACCCCCCTCCCCGCGAACCCTAAACCCTACCGCCCCAAAAAGACCGCCACAGTGCCTCGACTCCCCCTCTTCTTGTCGCCACCACTCCCCTCGACCCCCCCCAACCGCCAGTTCGAATTGAAGCCTCCCCCTCCTAGTAAATACCGATAACACAGTAAGCATTTCTGTCTTTATTATATGTATATTTTTTTATTATTTAGAACAAATATAGGATTTTTATTTGGAAGAAATATAGGATTTTTATATTGTAGAAACAATAAAGATGTGATTTTTATATAATGTAGATAATAAAAATATGATTTTTACTTAGGTAGAGTATTAAAAATATTGTTTTTATTAAGGTAGAGTAATAAAAATATAATTTTTATATAGGTATGATAATAAAAATTCGATCTTTATATTAAAAGTAAATATATAAAAATAATTTTTATATGGAAGGAAGCATTGTAAAAATATATAAAGTAGAAATATAATTTTATTATATGATTA
The DNA here is from genome assembly GCA_030737875.1 of Allium sativum. Lineage (NCBI taxonomy): Eukaryota > Viridiplantae > Streptophyta > Magnoliopsida > Asparagales > Amaryllidaceae > Allium > Allium sativum. Next base: position 802,190,721 of record CM060919.1, read on the forward strand.
GAATTATAAAAATATGATTTTTATATTATAGGAAGAATAAAAATGTGATTTTTATTCATGTAGAGCAATAAAAATATATTTTTTATTATATTACTAGCAAGATAAAAATATAATTTTCATCATGGAAGTAGTGGTGTAAGGAAGTGATTTTTACATATGTAGAAGCGATATAAAAATATAATTTTTATTATGAAGTTAGCATGATAAAAATATAATCTTTATTATATGAACACCGGTATAAAAATAGAATTTTTATCTATATAGTAGCGGTATAAAAATACAATTTTTATCCATATAGAGCAAATTAAAAATGTGATTTTTATATACATAGCAACAATATAAAAATGTGATTTTTATATATATAGTGAATACGGGCAACGAAAGTGACAAAAGGCGAGAACAAAGAAGATTCCTACATATGAAGAGTCGTGGCGTTTGGTTTAGATCTTGGTGAGAACTCCTCACTTTTATTTTAATTTCTAGTTGAAATATATACTAGGATGTAGATGGTGCTTAGTAGCACCCGACACCCGTCGTCCACAGACCATGGATGATTTGTTTGTTTGGTTGCTATGTTGTGAAATTTGATTTTTGATTTGGAATGAAATAAAATATTTTATAGTGGAAAATATTTTATAGTTAAAAATATAATTTTTAACATGTATATAAAATAAATATTTATAAACAAATCAGCCGATTTGTTTATATACACTGATTTGACTGATAATGATTGGGACGATAAATTTTACACATTGCCCAACTGCACAAATAAAATATGTGTTTGTTGATTTGAAACCCCACACAGGTATTGGGATGAGATTTGACGTACACTAATCCCGATTGTTTAGTTGTATGTCAATCGATGGATTGACAGACTGTGTAAGCATTAATTATTTATATTTAATGCTTATGCAGTTGTGTGGTGCACTCTGGATGATGGTTGATTATTTATCGTTGCTATTATATACATGTGTTGCAGAAAATCCATATAATTAACATTATATGGTAATTGATTGGGCCTCATTCCAATTTGGAAAATAAGAAAATAATTTCATGTGTTGAATAAAAGCCGTGTTGATTTGATTGACGCCAATTTGACGTGAACGATATTTATATCGATTTTATTCATTTTATAATGAATATCGAAAGTGATTTCAAAATCTGATATTTTGAAATGAATTGAAATTTGGATTTAAACTGAAATGAATTGAAATTCGAATTAAATTGAAATAAATTAAAATTCGAATTAAATTGGAAAGAATTGAAATTCGAATTAGATTGAAATAGAATTGAAATGGTTTTGAATTGAATTTAAAACGTATTGAAATTGAACTGAAATTGATTTGAATTGAAATCGATTTGAGTTGAAATGGATTTGAATTGAAATCGAGTTGAAATGAATTCAAAACGAATTTATATTGGAAAGATTCAATTTGGTTTGAATTTGAGATGGAAGTTGAAATCGTTTTGAAAAAGAATTTAAAATGATTTATAAAATACGTTTTGAAAGGAAATCGACGAAATATATATATATAATATATATATTATTTATATATAGAATGGCCTGAATAGAACGCGCCGCGCCGCGGCAGTTCGAGAATTTCAACCATTGACTTCGAACGGATATTACGGGAGATCCGACCGTCGGATCCTCCTAAAACCGGAACCGTTGGGTTCGTATCGAAAAGAGCTTTCTAATGAATATTAGAAAATAGAAATCTAATGGTTGAATTGGGAATTATATCCATATCAAATTTGGAAAAGGTCGCTGTAAGTGCAGTTCGATGGCCATTGATGGAAATCGACTGTACGGGCCTTGATAAAATTATTTAAAATGGTAATAATTTGTGCAAAATCATAAGAAATGATTTGTGAAGAATTGGGATGAAAAACTCCATATTTGAAAAGATAAAAATAAATATTTATTGAAATGAACTATTTTTGAACTAGAATTATAATTTATTCATTTTTAAAATAAATAAATTGGATTTGAAATGGTTTAGAAAATAACCAGGATTTCCAATAATTGAATTGGAATGGATTTGAATCGAAATCATCTTCGGAATAGTTCGATGTTGGATTCCGTGATTATACAGATGTTGTTATGGAAATTTGAAAGATATATATATATATATCGTTATTTCCAATACAATATTTGTTGGTCGTAGAATTTGATATTGAATATAAGCTGATATATTTTCTATACAGAGCCTTGTATTTAATGTCAAATGGGATTTGGGTTTGTCGTGAATGGTGTCTTCATTAACACTGTTCTTAAGCTCAGTTGAGAAAAAGATTAAATCTTTTTATTTAGATTTAATGAAGTGTTCCAATTAAATAATATTTAATTGGAATTGAATTGGTATTGATTTTTGGGTTTATCGTGAAAAGTGTTTTAAATAACACTTGTTCTTTAACCCGATAATTAATGGAATGTGATTTTGGGTTGTCGTGAACGGTATCTTCAATAATACTGTTCTTGGACCCAATGGAGTTAAGAAAATCAGAAACTAACTGGAGATTAGTTAAGTTGAATGGTTTCTTGGGTATTGATCTGATGTTGGTTTCGGCCTTCGGGGTTAATATTTAGGGAATTGCTCACTTGCTAATTTACGGTTAGGGACTGATTGAAATGTATGTGATTTTGGGGTTTATCGTGAACCGTGTTTTAAATGACATTGATTCTTTAACCCAGTTAAAGATTAAAACTAAGTGGAGTTTTAATGAATCTTTAATTAGATTGAAAAGATCGAGAATGGAGTATCACCAGTTTTGCTCCAGGCGATAGTTAAATCTTTAATTAGATTTGAACATGAAATGGTAATTGAATTTACCGATAACACCGTGGTGTTAGATATGAAGTATTACCAGTTTTACTTCATGGGATGAATAGGTTGGGATTGGGAAATAGAATAAATGATAACTTCGGTGTGGTTCGCTAATACCGACTAGTTTGAATTGATATTCAAATGAAGATTAAAGAATAAATTTAGAAGAATTTATCTTTGATAAAATTAATGGGAACCTTTCCCTAAGAATGTGAAATTTAGAAACTAACTGGAGATTAGTTAAGTTGAATGGTTTCCTGGGTGTTGATCTGATGTTGGTTTTGGCCTTCGGGGTTAATATTTGGGGAATTGTTCTCTTGCTAATTTACGGTTAGTGACTGATGAATTGGAATAAGGCGTATGTTGTGTTTGTGTAACACTTGTTTATTATATATGCGAGTTATTCAAAAAGACCGGGTTTATCCCATTTTGAATAACCGATTCGACGTGGTGTCGAAGAGGAAGACGGCGGTTGAAGACCGGAGGTCTTCACGTCGTTTGGATAATTACTGATGATCTTGATTGGGCCGTACACCCAAGAGGAGGGAATCAGTTAGTGATCGTCCAGACGTACTTGGAGATCGATGGATATGCGAGGTTCTAGGTGCCTCCAGTTTCGTTCAGACCCAGAACGAACTTGTAAATGGACTGCGTGTCTGACATTGGATTTTATTCTGTTTGATTGGTTTCTATTGAATATATATCTGTTTGGCGGTGGAGAATTTATTCTCTTGCTTAATGCCCTTCTCTGAGACGTATGAGCTCAGAGGTTATATATTGATGGATACCAAACGCATGAAGTGAATTGCTTGTGTGGCATGCCTAAGTGGCAAATGATCAAGGCTTCTGTTGAAAAGCATAGTCTTGTGGTGGATGATCAAAGCACGGCTTGTGTGGCATAGCTTTGTGTAGCGTTGATTCGCGAGCCTCACACCCCGGTTGTGAACCAGAAACGGGAGAAGGACCTCAGGGAGGACATGCGTTTCTTTCTAGTCAGAAGTGGCGTCAGTGGTTTTACACGCCCTGACGAGTTTGACTTATGTGGTTGTTGCTGTTGCGAGGTGCCTCAGATATATCAGTGACTATGTGAAGCCGATGGAGTCATTTGTTGGCTCATTTACGCCCCCAAAGGGCGGGGAAACGTAGTGTTCAGGCATTTTAATCCACATCGGTGGACCGACCCTGTCGCTCCAAGGGTCACTCGAGCTCTGATCCTAAGGCTCGGGCTAGAGAGTCTTGAATCGGTAGAGGACTATCTTTTGCCTCGGTTCACAGAAGGAAATTTAATTTCCAAATACGATATGTGCGGTTTTGATTGTAAACCTATATATGGCGACATAGTGGCATGGGACGCTCATGTCACCTATGATTGATATTTATGATTGTATATAAAATCAGAAACTAACTGGAAACGAGCTAATATGGGTGGTATCCTGGGTATTAGTCTGATGTTGGTTTCAGCCTTCGGGGTTAATACTTTGGGAATCGTTCTCTTACTAATTTACGGCTGGAGTCTGATTAAGAATTAAAACATGAAATTTAGCGTATCAAGCATTCTTTGGCTATTATAAGGTAAAAACCCTATCCTCCGGCTTGCGTTGCATTGTGTGATGGGACATGGGTCTTATAATAGCTTCATTGTTCTTTATTTAGCATTGCGCTGTTGTTTTATGCACTGGTATTCTTGGGAGGAAACCCATTCCGTGTTATACGGCGTGGTCCCTTGATTTACCTAACTTTAAAATAAAGATTAATAACTGTTTTAGTTCTCACACCAGTCACATGACTGACCTGAAGTTTATTGTTTTAACCCAAACTCTGGGTGCCCTTATTTTCGAAACGGGCAGCTAGTAGTTTTGGTTTTGCAGATTTATATTCACAGGATCCTGGCTTACAGTTGGAACTATATCCGGAAAGCTCTGTATCTGTATATCTCTTCTAGTTGTGTTTTGTATTATTTCCGCTGCGATGTATTTAAATGTAGTTTAAATCTATGATATTATCTGTGTAATATTTATTCATACTCTGTATATTCTTGTATTCTAAGGGAATTGTTGTAATAAGCAATGAAATGTTCTTCTGTCTGCGTCCTTTTGTGTGTTGTTCTCAAAGTATCCGCTCTTTCCTTACCGGGGAAGTTACGGGTCCTTACAGGAGTGGTGTCAGCGTTTTGCAAGCCCTGACGTTTTACTTATGTGGATGATGGATAGTGAGGCGCCTCGGTTATATTGGTCATTCTGGGGCCGATGGTTTGGTCGGGATATGGCCAGTTTACGCCGCATAGGGCGGGGAAACACATTGTTCAGGCATTTCAATCCACTCTGTGTGGACCGGCCCTGACGATCCAAGGGTCACTTGAGCTATGATCCTGAGAAATGGGCTAGACTGTCTCGACCCAGTAAGGATGATCCCTTGCCTTGGTTCACAGATGGAAATCTAACTTCCAATACGACATTTTTTAGTTTTGATCGTAGAGCCTAGTATGGCGATATATTGGGATTGGGGCACTCGTGCCAGCTGTGATTGATACATTTAAATTTGAAGTTGATTTCTTCACTTATAGTAATAATAAAAGATGAAATTTCATGTACCAAGCATTTTTGGCTATTATAAGGTAAAAACTCTATCCTCCGGCTTGCGTTGCATTGTGTGATGGGACCTGAGTCTTATAATAGCTTCATTGTTCTTTATTTAGCATTGCACTGTTGTTTTTATGCATTGGTATTCTTGGGAGGAAACCCATTCCGTGTTATACGGCGTGGTCCCTTGATTTACCTAACTTTAAAATCAAACTAATAAAGTTTTAGTTCTCACACTAGTCACATGATTGACCTGGAGTTTAATGTTTTAACCTAAATTCTGGGTGCCCCTATTTTCCACACGGGCAGCTAGTAGTTTTGGTTTTGCAGATCTATATTCACAGGATCCTGGTTGGAATGATATTCAGAAAGCTCTGTATCCGTATATTCCTCTCAGTTGTGTTTTGTATTATTTTTCCGCTACTATGTATTTAAATGTAATTTAAATCTATAATATTGTTCGAATGTATATTCTTTCTTCATATTCTGTATATTCTTGTACTCTGATGTAAATTGTTGTAATAAGCAATGTAATGTTCTTCTGTTTGTGTTCTGATCTGTCATGTTCTCAAAGCAATCCGTTCTTTCTCTTCTCTTCGGAGACCGGGGAAGTTTGGGTCGTTATAGGTTCACAAAATATTGATTTTCAAAAGCGATGGATGCCATTGATTTATTTATTTCTGAAAGTGGCGGCTTGAATAGAGAATAAGAAATAAGGGTATGCTTAGGTTAGAATTAGAGATGATTTATAGGTAGGAAATTAGGTTTAAAAAAGATTTGTATGAGATGTATACATATCAAAGAATTTGATTAGTTAAATAAAAAAATTATGCAAATTTTTATTTGTCCATCTTTAATTCAATCCCAAATAATATTCCAAGAAAATACCCTGAAGGACAAAATGAACAAAAAATTGTTCCATAAAGACAAGAGGCTAAAATTTTGTCCATAAGGACAAATTTTAGTGTAAAGGGAGGAATTATAGTGGGCTCCTGAATTCCTCCCTTTACACTAAAATTTGTTCTTGTGGATAAAAATTTACCCCCTTGTCCTTATGGAACAATTTTTTGTTCATTTGGTCCTTAAGGCTAAAAACCCCGTAATATTCCCCTAAAATAAGGCTTATATTAATTATAGGAATCAATTACATACGTTATAAATTGATTGGTTTCATTAATTAGTTTAAACGTGCCAATATTCATTATAGGAACCAATTAAAATTTTAATGTAGTCAATTTATTTTCATTAATCAATCCTTAATTCAATTTCAAACATTACCAACTTAATCCTAGTCCAACATTGGACTCATATTAGTTAAGTTTTTGGTTAATTATTGTCCAAATCACATAAATCAATTTACAATTTGATATATTTACATTCATTAACTAAATCTACTTCCATTCGAATGTTCATTCTCATTAACCTTCGTTACCTAAGTTTCATTGACTGGTATAATATATAATTACAAATTTATATTAACACTTTAACTTCTTGACATTTTGGTAAGTTTTATTTTGCAATAGGATGTAATATAGTGTCATTCGATATGTCCATTTCAATTGGTAATACATATTCAACCATTTAATTGTATTTTCACATTATTTCAATTCTCTATTTAAATATAGATTTTCCTTTTATTCCATTAATTTATTTCTATAACAAGTTCATTTTTCCTTCATACACTTCCATGTCCATTTCATTTATTCATATAACTACTTCTCTATTTGGACATCACTATTCCTAGAGAAATAGATTTACTTATATTCCTTACCTCCATTCATATTCATTTGCATTATTCATCATTTGAAAATTTCTTTAAATACTCTTCTCTTCATAATACGCAAAAAGAGTACAACATTTTATGAACAATGATTTATTTAACTAATCTATTTCATTAGTCCAATTTTATTACTTTACTTAGTAGAATTCAATTTTCATTATTCAGTTTTATATTAAATTCAAAAGTTTATAATCTTTATTTAAATCAAAATAGAATACAAACTAATTTCGTAAAAAAATTCTTCGTTTGAATTCCAATATTGATCTTTTACTACCTCAAATTTTTGTATTTCAATTATAAATTACACAAATCAAAATATTTCAATATTAAGTTTTAAATATCATTGTTATCAAAATAAACAAATTAACAATTTTATGAGCAATTAACATATGTCACTATTGTCAAGCTAAGCTGAACATGATTGCTTAAATAATTTAATTAAGTTCATACCACACAATTTTTCATATCTGAAACATTAAAGTTAAATTATAAATTTATTGACTCAATTTAATTCACAAAATTTAATATTAAAGCCCAGATCTCCATGTTTAACTGTATATACCAAATCGTAGTTATATTTACGATCAAGGCAAATTGTTACATTTTATAACTAGTATAAAATCATTACATAATCAAACGATTTGTATTATTCATATTCATAAATTAGAATTATCAATATAAAATAAATCCCAACATTAGTTAATCCATTTTATATTGTTAATTCAATATAATTTTCAAAATAGATTATCAAACACTGCCATTATCATACGTAGCTATTGCAATTCATTGTTTAACAAGTCAATTTTAGTTCATAACTTATCAAAATACTACATAAATCATTAATTTTAATATTTAAATCAAAATTGTTCAAAATCTCATTAAATCTAATATTTCAAATTGTCACAAAATCTCGGGATGTTACATTGAATTACATTGGATACATTTATTTCTTTTATTTTGAGAATAGCCGTAGCCACCATGTCTCTTTATAGAAGGTCTACCTGCTCCACGAACCTCTTTAGGAGGCCTAATAAAAACACCATATTCAACAATACCTAACTTATCAAAATTGGGAATTGGACTAATAGCTTCAACATATGACGATCGAAAAGCGTCAACAATAAAGTAGTGCTCCACATAATCGTAAACTGATAACCTTAACTTACTAATACAGTTGATTGCATGAGCACATGGAAATCTGGTAACTCTCCATTGATTATAACTACATGTACGATTTTGAAGATCAACAATGTGAGACTTTGGTGATTTCACTTCAAAAACAAATTAGAAGACTTGAATACATCCCAACCAAAACCGTCATTAACTAATTTTGATAAACGTTCCTCCATAACAGGACAAAGAACCGTGTTCCATAGTTGACTTTCTTCACTCCTTCTACCCATCTGCACCATTATTTTCACTCGAATACCATCCAAGAAAGCAGTTATTGGCATGATTCTATCTTCTAAAATCCACGAGTTAAAACTTCCAGCAACATTAGAAAATACTCACCTTAACGTTTTCCTTTAAAAAAATAAATCCACCCAATGATCAAAAGGCTTATCTCTTAAAAAATTATCTGCTGCGATACTGCCAATTTCCTTAAACTTTTCAACATATAGATCAAAATCAAGAATAGTAGAAGCTTTTTCACAAAGCCTAAATAACTCAACAATTGATGAATCACCTTTACTAGATTTTACAATAGTACCGATATTTTGCTCCATGTGAAGTAAACAATAACTATGACAAGAAGAAGGAAATATTTTCCTAATGCCTGCAATCAAATCCCACTGGCGATCTGACATAAAAACAACGGACGATCTTCATTAAGAATGCCTTTTAAATGAGAGAAAACCAAGACCAATAAGCTTCATTTTCATGCGAAACTATGCCAATTGCAATTGGGAAAAAAACTTATAAAAAAATAAAAGTTAACAACAAACAATTCATAATAAATATAAATTATATTGAATCTACAATTCTATTGTTACTATTACAGTTACATTATGTATTACTGTTCAAAATGATATGTTCAAGTAGCATTTTACTTCTACAACTAAAAACAATAATGTCAATAACTATATCCACATGTATCTGTTTAATGTAAAAAAAAGAACGTAAACAACATTTAATCAAACATAGTAAACAACTGAAAAAAACAGAAATGCAATAGTAAATACGAAAATTATATATAAACATATCATCTAAATTTATATTAATACAGATAAAGTAAAATATAAAGAAAACGTAATAAAAATGATAGTCATACCTTGATTACCATTCTTGGCTGTAGTAGCTAGCAATACTCCAGGATTTCCTTTCAAAGCAACTGCATCTAAAAAAATCAATGGTCGACAAAACTTGAATTCAACTAAACATGCACTAAAACCAATACAAATCCTTTCAAATTGATTGGTTGGAGAATTAACTTCTATAGCTGTATAACTACCAGGATTATATCTTTGCAAAGCCTCCAAATACCAGTTTAATCATTATATAACTTAGCGTTATCTTCATATATTTCTTTCAAAGCCAATTTTTTTCCACTACAAGCATAATAATATGAGAGATTAAAGTTGTACTTTCTTCTAAATTCTTTCATAATTTCTTTTGGCTTCTTCATTGGAGCATCTCGGTAATCAATGATTTTACAAATCTACTTGAAATGTGCACTTCATTAACATTCCTAAGACCAGCTCCTCAAGAATGATCAAACTTATAAGTTCTAATAAAGAAACGAGAAAGTTTTCCATGATTTGAAGAGGCATCAACAAAAAAATCACAACTATCCTTTCGTTAGGAATTTTCCTAGGATCTCTACAAAATTAGATTTTAGAAGAGATAAGAAGTAAAAAAAAAAAAAAATGACAAAATAATTCCACCAAAAACAAATTTTTATTAAACCACAAAAAGATTACAAGAAAAGCTAAAATTGAGAAGATATATAAAATCCTAACACATAAAGAGAACATATATTTTCTCCCATGTACAAATAATGAATAATGTAATGCCTATTTATAATAAGATTGACAAAATATCTTTTTTAAGAGGCTATTGAATGATTTAATAAGTCTTCCCATATAGAATATTTGTTTCCTTTTCTAATGCAATAAAGGAGGCAACTAATTACTCCATAAAATCTACCAAACCTTTAAAAGATGCGATTAATCGATCTTCAATAATCTAGGAAACCTATAAAATAGGCAATGAATTTGAGTCATGATTATATATAGACTCAAATGTATTCAAGATCTACATAAATATGGAATGTTGTATCACGAAAAGCCTAAAAAAATTACGTGAACAAATAACTGAAATCCTTTCAAGGGCATTTCTAGTATAAATGAGTTCATATTAATTTGTAATTTGATAAGGCATTAAAAATTCCCTAAATCTTCAGCTCCACCAAAACAAAAACCAAGAAAATCCACAAGACTTTTTTGAGAATGTCTTTTTAGCAAATCTTTCAAACAGCAAGAAGAATCAGCATAACTATCACTGTTAGTAGCAGAACTATTACTAATTGAAGTACTATGAATGTTAGATTCATGTAAAGAAGTACCACCAATGTCAAACTTCAAAGCACAAACAGTTGATTTGACCATAAACTTAAAATACTGAATCTTCTTGAATAATTGAAAGCACACAATACTAAGAAAATCTGAATCAGTGTGAATAATTACAATCTTATTCTCAAGAGAATAGAATATCTCAATGGGAAAAGGATTTAACTGTGACCAAAATTCACAAATCTCAGTCTTAAATTCATATAGAGAAGTATCCATAGTAAGACGAGTAGAATATGAATACTCGTTGTAATAAAAAAATAACAAGCAAGCTGTTTGGATCAACATTGCTAGTACCACTGCAAAACCAAAAAAGATAAAATTATTCAAAGTTATTATGAGTAGACAAAATATTGCTATAGCAACTAAAATACAGTCAAAAACAATGAGAAGTTACTATAAAAAAATGATAGACGCAAATAGCATAACAACAAAAACTCCATTGTAGACATAATAAACCGCGCATAAAAAATAAAATAAAATCACAAAAAAATCGCATACCTTGAAAAAGGAAGAATAGTGTTTGGCGATCTCAAATCATCCATGTATCAGCAAATAACCCAAAAAATAGAAGGAAATTGTAATCGATACGTACGAAATAAGAATGTAAATTACGAAAATAATACCTGAGATAGATTTGCTGTTGGAAAAATCACCAACGCATAGAACCGATAATATTAAAAGCCTAATTTTATTTTGAGATGAAGATCGTCTGGAAGAGAGGATCGAAAAGCGATGGAACGATCGATTTGAAATTTTTGAAAACTTTTTTCCTTGAAACTAAAATGAAAAGCCTGCTTCCGCCTGACAAAAATAATAAGGCTGCATCCTACAATTGAAAAAAGCCGATATGTTTTTCCTCTAACCCATTTTCCTGAACATTAAATTTATTATATATAATTTCTCAACATGAATTTATGTTTTATTTTGAGTGGATTCATCATTTAAATAATAACGTATCCTTCAAGTTCGGTTAAATGGGTTACCGACTGAATTAACCGAAATTAATTTGGTTCGATTTAGAAAATTTTCGATTCTAATTCGGTTTGTGTTTTTTTACCTCAATACTAATTGAAGCGACTGAACGCTTACCCCTAAAGTCTCGTAAGAAATCTATAATGAAGCTATAATGTTATCAAGGTAGAGGACAAGTTAGATCCAGATATCCTATGAATGTGAAAAGAACCAACTGTAAATATGGCAATAAGTAAAAAATTTAATAAAAAATTAGGAAATTCACAAGGAGGTTTTGAAGTTAAAGTAAATGATGAAAGAGTTGATAAATCTATTGCATAGATCTCCATAAGTGTCAAGCAATAAATTTTATTTTGACATTTTAAGAACACGTTTAATTATCTTAGCTTTGTCAAAGGATCTTTTATCATAATGGAAGTTATTACAAGCACACCTAATGTGCTAGTGCATTTAGGAGGAAACAACATAAGATGGGAAGACCCTGATAGAATTTCCCTTAGAATTAGACAACCATTTAAGACGTCTCTCTATTAGGGCAATGTCATAACATCTATTTGCATGGGATTTGGCGTGAACACCGAGAAGTAGATTTGAGGAGAAGTGGATGAAGAAATTAAACAGAAAAGCTGCGGAAAAAACTAAGAAAACAACAACAAAGAATTACATAACATTTATAGTGGCGAATCTACGCACACTTTGATGATTTTAGCTATTTATTTCCAAATTTAGTGATTACAGTACCCACACTGAAACAGGCAATTCGTAACATTTGTAAGTGTGACTAATAATTTCGGTAGCACTTTTCCAATGTTACCAATGACCTAAGAGGAATAGAGCGGACAAATTTATGCATTGAAGTGTTACTAAAATGCATTTTAGTAATGATTATATGCATTGTAGATGTATTATGTGTGCTGTTATTCACACCTCCATTTAGACTACTGGCCACCTTTAAAAAATTAATAAAATATATTATTTTTGACCTACTTCCTACCGCCACTTTATTTCCTTTCAGTCAGTCAATAACAACTGTACTGTCTCTTCTCTTCTCTTCACAAACAACGTAAATTCTCAGATATCAAACCCTAAACCCCAACACCAATTTTCAGATGTTTGCAAACGACGGTCAATAGGTTTGTTCGATTATGAAGAACCGTTTACACCAATTAGCAAACTTCAACTATCAATGATTTCAAACCCATTTCTAAGCCTGTACCTAGCATCGATTTCAGAAGAAAAAGAAAAAAATTAGAGTTCGAATCTTACTCAACTTAGACGACTTCTTCCCTCTTGTCATCGTGAAACGAATGTTATCAGCTGATTGGACGCTTGAAATTGTGTTGATAATTTAGGAAAATCTTCAAGCTTGTAGAGCGATGAAGAAAATTTTAAGAAGAAGACTTTTTTTTTGGAACGATGAAGAATTGAAGGTAGAGGTGGTAGCCGATTAGAAATTGAATAATTTAGGTGGTGTAAAGGAGTACAGAGGCATAAAAAAGAGGTGATCTTTAGTACAAGTGGTTAGACTAGTCACTTAAATGCGTTGCAAAATGTAGATTTGGTGACACTTGTAAACTTTAGTTTCACCCACCAAGCATGCAACCTTAGTTTTCCAAAAACTGAACATGCATGCTTGTTTTAAAAAATAAACATGCATGCGTGGTATGAAAACTGAACATGCAACCTCTATTTTGCTAAACTGCTCATGATGATTACAAACTTATAGCATGCGCAAAAATCTTGCTATATTGTGTTTACCTCTCTCTGCTTAGTGTTTGTTCTTTTTCCTTGTGCGCCACTTGTTAAAATTTGATGATACAAAATCACAAATAAGTGGAAAGAAACATGCAAAGGGAGAAGTTATCACATGTGTTCATTATGGAAATGAATAATTATTGGATAGCATTTATATGAGATTGCAGAAAAATAAATGCATATGAAGATTAAGGAATATTATATGAAAGCATATTTGCATTTTATTCTTTCTTGGTAATTGTATTGATATGTGTTTATTTTCTTCATCTTTGCTAAAAGGAACAGGTAAGTTATTTCTATATTTGCACAGTTTGTTGCTATTGTAATTTGTCAATATTATCTTCTTACCATATCTTGGTAAGATAATTGATGACTCACGTATATTTTACTGGCTATATATTGGGGGTAACTTCATTGTAAACTCATTCTGACATTTAGCCAGAGATTCCTTGATCCTGATTATTGTTTGTTGGAAATTTATGTGAATTATTTAAAATATAGAAATAAGTGTTTGATGGCTCCTATATGTGAATAGTCCCACATCATGGGATTATAAGAAAGATGCAAGTATTTATACTTGTTTCTAAGAAGTCATGTTGGGGCCTTGGGCTCCCAATGCATGCTTTGTTGTGAGGAGGGAGACCATGCATCATGAACACCACACACGCGCGCGCGACCGACCGACCGACCCGGCCCGGCCCGGCTCGGTTCGGTTCGGGTTTGGGCTTGGGCCTTGGCTATGTGGTGTAGACACTTATATTTTTGGACCAGAAAACCTTGACTTTTTCAAACCGTTTTTATGAAAAATATTTCTGAGCCGACTTTATCATGAAGCGGTAAACTTTTGACCCGGTATTTCAGCAGATCCTATTTTCTCCTACTGCCCAGTATTTTCGATTAACCCTAATCCCCGTCTATATATTATCTTCGGTTGTAGACGAGATAAGTACAGAAAAAAATACTTTTTTTCTCCTCCGCCATTAAAATATTCTTACAGAAATTTTCGAGCAGTTATTTATTTCGAAAGTGCAAATCTGCACTGATTTGTTGTGCAAACAAATCAGTTACTATTCTATGAGGCTGTTTTATCCTAGAGGCGGCGGCGAGAATACGAACTGGTTTTGCACCACCGACCAGATCGCCGAATCGTCTTCAAGAGAGCGACCTGGTCCGCGACTCAGCCATTGTTTCCCAACAATTTGAAGGCGTTCCGTGAAACAATGGCTTCGACTGCCCCATTTACATTCTGCGACCAAACATCTTCAACCTCGCTCATTTCTGATACCCGTCTAGGGTTTGCTGTAATCATTTCTATGTTTATCTGTACATACCAGACCGCAGCTACCACTTTGGATATTCACTAAAGATCCCAGATCTAATAATTTGGCCTGATTGAGCTTTCGGGTATACCTTGGATCTGAAGAAATACATGTACGGTGAAGATGAGATAGTTGAGTTGAGAGAGCTGATGCGCGGTCATAAAGAGAAGTAAAGCTTCAGAACTTGTTTCCTACTTGCAACTTAATGCCTGGTATGGTTTTAAATTTTTATCGTTTCTTTTGCTCCATGTGACGTTTGAAGTATGATAACTTATACAGTAATGTGCTTTGTCAATGCTGATTAAATTGGTTGTGAATGCCGAAGCACGCATACATGGTTAAATGTAATTACACACTCAAGTGATGACCACGAGGTTGAGCAAGTAGAAATGCATGAATTGCGATGTTCAGACTGTATTATGATGCATAAATCTCTCGATTTATTTATATATATTTTTAGGGAAGATAAGAAGTTGCCAAAATAAATAATTGGTCAATACATTTGAAATGCATATGATTATATGGAAATGTCACTAAAAATTTGACATTAATAGAATGTGTATGTTATTTGAAAAATGTCAGTAAGAATTGACATTAATATAACACATATAATAATGGGAAATGTCACTAAAAATTTGACATTAATAGAATGTGTATGTTATTTGATAATGTCCTTAAGAATTGACATTAATTAATAGGTTTTTTGCATCAAATAAATTGACATAGTTTATATGCATACAAGTGAAAAGATAGAATATAGAACACCTTTGTTGCATACATGTGGATAATTTATGTTAGTCTCTGAGTTTATGAATATTTTCCTATGAGAAAATATAAATTCTCAAACATATGAACATCTCTAAAAAATAGTAAGCATCAACAACCGACCAGTAAATAACAGAATGGAATCCGCAAGGAAACCATAAATGACAGCAACAACCAACCCAAATGAATGATTCTGGACAGTTATTCTATAGTACAACTGTAGAAAACCAGATCATATGACATGAATGTATTGGAACAGGACAAGCCCTGCACCGCAGGCTAACCTGACTGAGGAGTCTCTTACGGTTATGATTACTGAGATTCGCCTTATTGGTGAATTAGAGAGTTGGTGGGTAGACATTGGTGTTTCTCGCCATGTTTGCTATGATCGTGATATATTCATAATATACACGGTTGCTGACGATCAGAAAGTGTGTTGTGAGATTCTCGCACCACTTAAGGTGTAGAGACTGGTAATATGAAAATAAAACATATGATTGGAAAGACATTGATTCTTAAAGATGTGATGCATTTGATATGTTTGAAACATTCAAAATTGAAATCAAGCAAATAGGAAAATTAAGAGACTACATAGTGATAGTGGAACAGAATATGAATCAAATTCTATTCTGGATTTTTTATGTGATATATTGTACATAAGAGAACTGCACCATTTTCACCTGAAATGGAAGGTAAAGCTAAAAAAAAATAGAACCTTTACCGAATTAATAATTGTCATTTTATTAAATTCTGGTGCAGCAAAACATTAGTGGGGGAATATTTTATAGACTGTATGTTATGTTCTGAATAGAATCCCCAAATCTAAGAATAAAATTTCGCCTTATGAAATTTTAGAGAAATATAAATCCAATATGTCATATTTTAGAACTTGGGGTTGCTTAGCATATGTTCGCATTCCAGACCCTAAGAGAATAAAATTGGCAAGTAAATCATATGAATGTGTATTTATAAGTTATGCTGTTAATAGCAAAGCATACAGAATTTATGACCTAAATACACATAATATAATTTGAATCAAATGATGCCAATTTTTATGAAACGAAATTTCTTTTAAAATTAAGGAATAGTGGGGGCACATCAAGTACGCCTATTAGAACAGAACTTAATAAAAGTTCTGAAGTTGAACCTAGAAGAAGTAAAAGAGCAAGAACCGTAAACGAATTTGTTTTGAATTTTTGTGATTTTACTATAGAGGAGAATCCCTTAAACCTCCAAGAGGCCTTATCTTCTTTAGATGCCGATTTTTGGCGAGAGGCTATAAATAATGAGATGGATTCTTTGAAATCCAATAAGACTTGGCATTTGACATATTTACCCTCTGGTTGTAAATCTATAGGCTGTAAATGAGTACTTAAAAAGAAAGCTAAAACCTGATGGTACTATTGATAATTACAAAGCACGACTAGAAGATAAAGGTTTTAGAGAAAAAGAAAATATAGATTTCTTCGACACTTTTTCACCTGTAACTAGAATAACATCCATCCGGGTATTAATCTCACTTGCTTCCATTCATAATTTATTAATACACCAAATGGATGTTAAAACCGCATTTTTGAACGGTGAATTAGAAGAAGAAATTCATATGGACCAGCCTGAAGGATTCGTAGAACATAGTCAAGAACATAAAGTATGCAAATTAGATAAACCATTATATGGTTTAAAACAAGCACATAACAATGACATAAAAAAAATTGATAACTTTAATCATTTCACATGGTTTTAAAGTTAATGAAAGTGACAAATGCATTTATTACAAATCTGAGAATGACATTTGCACTATTATATGCCTTTATGTAGATGACCTACTCATCTTTGGGTCAAACATTCATGCCATAAACTCAGTCAAATCCTTATTAAATACCAATTTTTGATATGAAAGATCTAGGTGAGGTGAGTGTAATCCTTGGTATTAAGATTACTGGGTCAAAAGGGGATTTTCTTTGGATCAATCTCATTAAAATGAGAATACTCTAAAGAAATACAATTATTTTGACTGTAAACCTGCATATACACCATATGGTCTCAGTGTAAAGTTATTTAAGAACACTGATGAAGGTGTAAGACAGTCTGATTTTGCGAGCATCATTGGCAGCCTTCGGTATGCCACTGAATGTACTAGACCCGACTTTGACTATGTCGTGGGATTATTATGCGGATTTACCAGTAGACCCAGTATAGAGCACTGACATGTTATTGAAAGGGTCATGAGATACCTTAAACGAACCATGAACCTTGGATTACATGATGAAAAGTTTCAAGCTGTACTTGAAGGATATTCCAATGTTGACTGGAATATTTTATCTGATGATTCTATTGCGACCAGTGGCTATATATTTAGCATTGCTGGAAGAACTATTTCTTGGAAATTTAAGAAACAGAATATCTTGACTCAGTATACTATAGTGACTGAGATAAGAGCACTAGCCGCAGCTAGTGAAGAAGCAGAGAACTAAAGAAATCTGCTAGTTGAGATCCCTATACGGGAAAGATAGACACCAGTGGTGTAATCGATTGTGATAGTTCCGCGGCTATTACAAAAAGTATAGAACCGTTATAACAACGGTAGAAAACGACGTCGTAAGCACAATACTGTAAAAGAACATCACATATATAGTGATGAAAGATTTGACGACTATTGAAAGAAAAACAGAACCGATAATACAACGGTAAGAAATGACAGTCGTATGCACAGTATTGTTAGAGGACATCACATATGAAGTGATGATAATTTGGCAGATCCTTTGACGAAAGGACTGACCAGAAAGAAAGTTCTTAATAATTCTAAAAGAATGGGACTATTGCCCTGAGATTGTGGAATCACGCACAATGGTAACCTGACCTAAGTGACTGGAGATCCCAAGAAATAGGTTCAATGGGTAAAAACAAGTTGTGTAGTGACAGAAGTAGAACATGTTATTTAATAAACTAAGAAGCATGTATTCCTGAAGTGATTAGAGGATGAGTTAATAGAAACTCTTAATGAGATCTATACTCTATTTGGAGTGGAGTACCTACCTTCAGGAGTACTCTTGATAGACTCACCTGTGTGAATGTGGAAATGTGGCCGTTTCCTATGGAGTTTTGGGCAGAACTTCTAGAGCGTTCACTAAACTGGGTGTACCGGCCCAGAAGTCTGAACCAATTTAAAATTTTTAAATTGGCTAAAATAATGGATTTTAAATATTTAAAATAAATATTTTAAATAATAGCAATGAAAACTGAGTTTGAATCGACAATTGAAAACGAATATAATTAATTCTAATTATAAACAAGGCCTGAAATGGCGCTGCAGTTTCAAAAATTGAATTCAAACTTTGTCGGACTGTACCGGGTGCAAAACAAAACGGATTTGAGTGAAACCAAAAATATTTAAATCTGTTAGTGAATACCTTTCTAACGAATCTGAAAAATCGAATTTTCATAGCGGAAAGCAAAAGTTATGGCCAAATGAATTTTCAGAAAGGTCGCTATGGAATTTATATAGCCGTGAAATTGGCCATTTTGCATACGACCTCGGAATTCGATGAAACCACTTTTGTTGGATCCGGGATGTGAAGTTATTGCTAGGTTTCAAATTTCATAATTTTTGAAGCTAGTATGTGAGCGTGGCAAAGGAAAACGTGTTTTGGTCAATTACAGTTAAATTGGATCGACCAGAAATGGGCCTTTTTGCAAACGGTCTCAGAATTCGACGAAACTAGTTTTGTTGGGACCGTATCGTCAAAACATAAATAGATTTATTTTTCTGGAATTTTTCGAATCAGTTTATGGCTCTGGCAAATTGAAATGTACGTTCAAATTGAATATTGAATATTGAATGTTATATATTTTAATTTGAAGGAAAACTGACTGAAACAGTCGAATGGGCCTACGAAACATATCCCATTGTGTTCGGAATGGGGGTAAAACGTTGGGGACGACAGTCGTTGGGTTTAGATTGGTGGTCGTGTCAGAAAACCCCTTTAAAACTCCCCCGACCAATCATATTTTTTTAAAAATAAAAAAAAGAAAAATCCTTTTTCTCTCTCCCCGTAACAGCCGATCGACGGCGAAAACCATTCTCGCCGTTCCCATCCAATTTCCGACCAAACCAGGCAAAATTAGCCTCTCCTCCAGTTGAAGATTTTGAAGAGCTCGAGAAGATCTTCAAATCCATATATAGTTTGTATTTTTTCGTTCAACATTCAAGGAGATATCGAGCTCGAAAGTTCCGAGCTTCCAACCGCCGCCGCCGCTTCCTGCCAGCGTCGAACTGGCCAACTCCCCCTGGTGCCTGAGCGCCTCTCCTCCCCGTTCGACACTGCGTAGCCCGATTGTTCTATCGATTCACGGATTTCACGAAATCGCGTGACCTAGTTTTGAACATTTCAGAAAGGTATACGGCTATATATATATTTTCAACAGTTTTAACACCTTTAAACCGTTGCAAACTTTGAAAAATCATATCTTTTTCGTTTCTTGACGAAATTTGATGAAACAGGAAACATCGTGACCGTGTGGACGTCTTCTACATTTTAGAAGAGACCGCATATTTTTCTGAGCCTTCTGCTATTTTTGGTGGAGTGGAACCCAATGTGAGATTTCTAATTTATAAACGATATGGAAAATGACGATGTATAAATTATATAGTCGATGTATGGGTTATATAAGCGTTGTACACCTCATGTAGAAGCGTTGTATAAGTTGTACGTTCAATGTATAAGTTGTACGTTCAATGTATAAGTTATATATGCGTTGTAAAAATTATATATGTGTTGAAATAGAAGTGAATTGCTATATATAAATATATATATACGCCCCTCGTCCACAAACCATGGATGATATTTATTGGTTGTGATTGGTGTGAAAATTGATTGATAGCGAATGGTTGATTGGGATTGTTTGTGGTTGTAATTGATTGATTGTGGTTGAAAAATACCCATTTGTGGTTGAGAAATATTTGGTTGAAACCACGTAGGATTAGTTTGTGGAAATGAAATAAAAATATACATGCCGCCTGCGTGCGAACTAGATGCATGATCCCCATTGTCAAAAACCGCGAGGTTTTAAGGTAGAGCGAGGAGCCGTACTAGGGACGGTCCCGGTTTTAACTACCCTACCGTTATGCTGCCGAAATTTTGAATAATATTCATGTGTTAGAATTATTTTCATTTGCTGAAACTATATTTATTCGCTGTATAGAAAACCTTCATGTGTTGAATTGAAATACATTCGTTGATTAGAAATTCATGTGTTGAATGGTATTCGTGTTTTAAATATAAAAATCACATTTTTATCTATATATATAAACTATAGAAAACCTTCATGTGTTGAATTGAAATTCATTCGTTGATTAGAAATTCATGTGTTGAATGGTATTCGTGATTTAAATATAAAAATCACATTTTTATCTATATATATAAACTATAGAAAACCTTCATGTGTTGAATCGATATTCATTCGTTGATTAGAAATTCATGTGTTGAATGGTATTCGTGTTTTAATTATAAAAATCACATTTTTATCTATATATATAAACTATAGAAAACCTTCATGTGTTGAATTGAAATTCATTCGTTGATTAGAAATTCATGTGTTGAATGATATTCGTGTTTTAAATATAAAAATCACATTTTTATCTATATATATAAACTACAGAAAACCTTCATGTGTTGAATCGATATTCATTCGTTGAATTGAAATTCATGTGTTAAATGGTATTCATATTTTGAAATAAACTGTTTTCTAATAAAAATCACATTTTTATCATCTATATGAAATGTATAAAATAATATCGTTTTTAAATAAATTGTTTTATAATAAAAATCCTATTTTTATTACCTATATGAACTATATAAAATAATATCGTTTTGAAATAAATTGTTTTATAATAAAAATCCTATTTTTATTACCTATATGAACTATATAAAATAATAGTATTTTGAAATGAATTGTTTTACAATAAAAATCATATTTTTATTATATGCACGAATCGTTAAAAATAGTGAAGTGTTGAAATAGAAGACAGTTAGATAAAAATATCATTTTTATCAAATGTATGAAAAGAATGTAGCTTTGAAATCGAAGAATCGATATATATATATATATATAAATAGAATTAAAATATATCGAATGACGACGCTGCAGTTCGTATTTTGGAACCGTGATTTCAAACGATTATACCGGGAGATCCGACCGTCGTATTTTCTTGAAATCGCAACCGTTGGGTTCGCTTTGGAAATATCTTTCCAACGGCACCAACTTTGTAAAAATCCAACGGTTGGATTGTCTGGAATGTTTAATTCAAATCTGAAGAAAAACAGCGCCAGAATCGATTATATATATATATATATACATATATATATATATATATATATATAATCGAATAACGACGCTGCAGTTCGTATTTTGAAATCGAAACTTCAAACGATTATACCGGGAGATCCGACCGTCGGAATTTCCCGAAAATGGAACCGTTGGATTCGTTTTGAAAAGATATTTCTAGTGATGTAAATTTTGTGAAGATCCAACGGTTAGATTTTCAGATATGTGCAAATCAAATCTGAAGAAAAACAGCGCCACGGTCGCGTTACGGCCCGAAGCGTCGTTTTGAATGAATTGGCTATTTTAAAAATAAATAAAAATAGCGATAAATCATTATAAAATATTATAAACGATATGGATGTGATTTAGAAATTAACTGAAAGTTGACTAAGTCGAATGGTTTCCTGGGTGTTGATCTGATGTTGGTTTCGGCCTTCGGGGTTAATACTTGGGAAATCGTTCTCTTACTGATTGACGGTTAGTGACTAATGAATTGAAATGATGCGTGTATATGTTAGTGTTGCACTTGTTTATTATATACGCGAGTTGCTCAGAAAGACCGGGTTTATCCCATTCTGAATAACTGAATCGACGATAAGAAATCGAAGATAAAGACGGTGGTCGAAGACCGGAGATCTTCACCTCGTTTGGATAGTAACCGAGGTCCTGATTGGGAGGCATCCCGAAATATGGATAATGAGTGGTGATCGTCCAGACGTACGTGGTGATCGATGGGTTTGCGAGGTATATAGTGCCTCCGGCTTCGTTCAGACCTAGAACGGACTTGCAAATGGACAGTGTGTCTGACATTGGGATTTATTCTGTGTGATTGATAGCCATCAGTTGCACGGTGTGAATTGCCTGTGTGGCATACTAAGATGCAGTGATCAGGGCTTCTGTTGAAAAGCAAAGTCTTGTGGTGATGATCAAAGCACCACCTGTGTGGCGTAGCTTTGTGTACAACGTGAAATCGCGAGCCTCACACCCCGGTATGAACCAGAAACGGGAGAAGGACCTCAGGGAGGGCATGCGTTTCTTTCTAGTTAGAAGTGGCGTCAGTGGTTTTACACGCCCCGACGAGTTTGACTTATGTGGTTGTTGCTGTTGCGAGGCGCCTCAGTTAGATCGGACGATCCGGGTCCGATGGAGTCATTCGTTGGCTCATTGACGCCACAAAGTGCGGGGAAACGTATTGTTCAGGCATAATAATCCATCTCGGTGGACCGGCCCTGACGATCTAAAGGGTTGATGCGTTCTGATCCTGAGACACGGACTAAAGCGTCGCGAATTCGGTAAGGACTATCTTTTGCCTTAGTTTATGACGGAAATCCAATTTCCAAATACGACATCGTGCGGTTTTGATTGTATATATATATGGCGATATGATATATGGTACCCATGCCGCCTATGATTGATAGTTATGCTTTGAAACATGTAAACACTAGTAATGATATCAAATGCTTTTGTTTTATTCGTATCAATCATATTTTGGCCATTATAAGGTAAAACTCTATCCTCCGGTTTGCGTTGCATTGTGTGATGGGAACTGAGTCTTATAATGGCTTCATTTTTATAAAAAGCATAGCGATGTTTAAAAAGGATGATTTGTTTTTAAAGCACTGGCAATCCAATGGAGTAAACCCATTTCACGAAAGTGGTGTGGTCCTGTGATTAGCCATATTATAAATGTGTTGAGTAGATTTCTCATACCAGTCCCATGACTCACTCGTAGTTTGTTTCACTTTCAAACTCGGGTGCCCCTTTTTCTACATGGGCAGCCTTGTATTCAGGTTTAGCTGGTTCTTTCTGGATAGCTGGAGCTGAAGATGGATTTTATCATTTATCTCTTTTTATGTTGTTCAGCTCCTATTGTACATTATGTTTGTTTTTCCGCTGTAGACATATATGTATAGTTGAACTGTATCTGTACTAAGTAAGATCCTATATACTGTGTAACTCTGATGATTACTTTTATCCAGTATATTCTATTGTTCATTATCTGGTGTATTTATTTATTTCTGTTCTGCTATTATCTGTTTCTGTGTTATATTACAAGGATTACCCTTGCCGCCGTCAGTACGGGGTTTGGGGTCGTCTCATTGGGATAGACGTGCATGGCCATAAACGCACGGGCTTATTTGATTGCACTATAGAAAAGGTTGTGCGTGGTTTGATGTCAGGAATAGAGTTCAAGACTACGTGTCACTCTAGTAAAAACTGAATCTTACTCACTATGCAAAGGTTCAAGTCGAATGACACCTTTGTTTATGCACAGTCTTATGTTTTTAGAAACTGCTCGATAATATTTTAAAAAATTCAAGTGGGGGATTGTTGGAAATTTATGTGAATTATTTAAAATATAGAAATAAGTGTTTGATGGCTCCTATATGTGAATAGTCCCACATCATGGGATTATAAGAAAGATGCAAGTATTTATACTTGTTTCTAAGAAGTCATGTTGGGGCCTTGGGCTCCCAATGCATGCTTTGTTGTGAGGAGGGAGACCATACATCATGAACACCACACACGCGCGAGCGACCGACCGACTAGACCCGGTCCGGCCCGGCTCGGTTCGGTTCGGGCTTGGGCTTGGGCCTTGGCTATGTGGTGTAGACACTTATATTTTTTGACTAGAAAACCTTGACTTTTTCAAACCGTTTTTATGAAAAATATTTCTGAGCCGACTTTATCATGAAGCGGTAAACTTTTGACCCGGTATTTCAGCAGATCCTATTTTTTCCTACTGCCCAGTATTTTCGATTAATCCTAATCCCCGTCTATATATTATCTTCGGTTGTAGACGAGATAAGTACAAAAAAAAAATACTTTTTTTCTCCTCCGCCATTAAAATATTCTTACAGAAATTTTCAAGCAGTTATTTATTTCGAAAGTGCAAATCTGCACTGATTTGTTGTACAAGCAAATCAGTTACTGTTCTATGAGGCTGTTTTATACTAGAGGCGGCGGCGAGAATACGAACTGGTTTTGCACCACCGACCAGATCGCCGAATCGTCTTCAAGAGAGCGACCTGGTCCGCGACTCAGCCATTGTTTCCCAACATTGTTCAATTGACACAACAGATAATAGAATAATTATTGTTAGATTCATTGATTTTCAATTGGCAAATCTAAATCCTGATTATGGTGCTTTCGCATTTGTGCTACCTTCGTTGCACAACAAATGGATATCAGGACATTTTGTGAAATTCTCGCACTACACCTTCAACAACAACATGGAAAGCAACAATGCATCCTCTTTCTTTTATAAATGTGCCTATTTTATCATGCTTATCGATTTTCGGGCACGGAAGTTGAATTTGAATTGAAAAAAACATAGAGTTATAATAAACTTCCTTTGAATTGTATTTGAAAGAATTCAACATTTAATTTGGGGGAATAATCCTGAAATCCTTTTACTATAGTTTAGTTTTGTAGTTAATTGGAAGGTGAAAATGAAAGAATGTAGTGGGAAGGATTTGAGAACATATTTCAAGATGAGATGAAAAATAAAGATTATGTAGAAATTGGGTTTAGCAATGATTCTTACTTATTAGCGCGAGTACATTTAATTTTGCAAACAGGATATTAGATTGCTTATTGCTTAATGTCTATTCGTGCTACTGCTTTTACTATGGTATAGACAAGTTCTTAATCCCACATTATTCTTCGTCAAAGGAATATATATAATTTTCTATTTTCTATTTTTTATTTTATATACAAATTTAGAAAAGAGAATTAGTACAAGTACATCTTAATGCTTGTATAAACTACTTCCTCCCACATCGTTAGTCTTATTTCAACTGCACTCATACTTTTTGCAATTTATAAATATGTCTATTTCAGATCAATTTTATTTTTATCATATAAAGTAGTGAAACATTTGCATTAGGAACAATGAATCAATCTAAGTTCAATGATAAGTGAGGAGATAAACACATTTTTGCGTACAATTTTTATTTTTCAAAATAATACATATTAAATAATGAATATTTTCCAATTTGCGATATTTGTTATAAATTTTTTGAAATATACATTTTTGTTTAAGAGAATAAGTACCAAGAGCCATTGTATACAATATCTCTATGAATTCTCCATGTCTCAGGTAGCTCAATTAACACATGATATGCCATTTGCAAGATATTTGTCTTTTTATTAGAAGAATAGAAGTCAATAAGTACCTGACAGTTAACTTAAATTTCATAGTAGGTTACAACTTACTGCAATGAAAAAGTAATACTTAAAGGTATTTCAAAAAAAAAAAAAGTTTATTTTAACTACAAGTTCATTTAAAGGAAAAGAAATTTTTGTTTGATTACATTTCAATGTCTTGCATACATATAACTAAGAGATGTACATTTGCTTCATCATTTACTTAGACATGTATTATTCTGATTTTTAAGCAGATAACTCAAGTGAACAAATCATATATGTTTAAGACACGCGGAAAAATCATTAATGTGGCTATAGACATTTAACCATCAAATGATAATGGTCAATCATCTTGTGTGTATATAAATGCAATAGAATATAGAACATGATCATCTTTGCATATGTATTTAAAAAATCCAAATAATCCTTACATACTTAAATTTCGCGCATAATATTTAAATTTCGCACGAAGAATATGTAACAGTCTTGTAATCCAAATGAAAAAAATATAACGCACACAAAAAGCTGAACAATCAAACTAACATTTACGTAAATAAATACATTCGTATTTAACCCGACATTAATGTTTCTCTCAGTATTCAAAAACTTAAGCATGTAATGATGTGTAATATAAATTTCCAGTGAGCTGCAAAGTGATGATGATGATGATGCAAGTTGCACTCCAAATACGTACCTTTAAAGATCATTTAAATAACGTTACGTGCATATTAAGTTTGTGACATCACGGATTACGTTGCCCAGATATTACACTAATAAATCTAATGTGTTGCTATTGGTATCAATTTTTCGTTTTTGCCCACCAAAACTAAAGGCCAACCAAAGAATATCATTTCATTCGGCCACTATACGTTAAAAATATTAATATGAACAGGCACCCAAGTAGGGTATGAAAGCTTCGATTTCTTCCTGCCGAATTTACAATCATATTTCGGTTGATAGTAGTACTAATAAAACTAATGTGTTGCTATTGGTATCCATTTTTCTCTTTTGACCACCAAAACTAAAGGCCAACTAAAGAATATCATTTCCTTCATTCGGCCACTATACATTAAAAATATTAATATGAACAGGCACCCCAGTAGGGTATGAAAGCTTCGGTTTCTTCCTGCCGAATTTACAATCATATTTCGGTTGATAGTAGTCGTACCGTTGTAGCCGTACCGTTGCTTTCTGCCGAATTTATATTGTTAATTCGTTTGATTATGGCCGAATGAAGAAAAATGATGTGGTGGTCAGAAGTATAAAAAATAGAATCAAGTTTATTAAATTTTGTGTGGCGGCTAGAAAAGTAAATTAGGGTCCTAATAGTAGCACCTTAAAATTTAACTTATTACTCTTGCAAGAAAGGAATATTTATAAAACATAAAAAGCATCGATTAACCTATTGCTATTTTCTCGTAAATTTTAGCTTAAACCAGGTGATATATATAGTTTATTGGTTCTGAATTCATTTAAAAAATAACTCTATTTATCTACTTATTATTGAATCTAATGCTTAAAAATATTAAAATATATGGCATATACAAATATAATTATTAGAATACAAAGCAGTACGAGACACGTGTAAATACCAAAGAGCAAATTGTTTAATTTGACATATTTTAGTGCCACAGTATTATCAGAGGGAAAGTTATTATGAACAAAAAAGCTAAAAGCATAGAAAAATAAACACATACACGTGCATATTTCAGTATGTGAGTGTATTTGCACAAATTTGAATCTTTAGGTAAGAACGGTAATAAGTGTACTAACAAACATGTTTACTACTATTTTGAGCAGTGCAATTAAATTATAGGTTATAATATAATAAATTATGTAGAATTTGAGGGTGCTTAATTAATTCCTTTAAATGAAGTAGCAGTTACACACCATTATATTGGCTTGACCCATATTCCCATGAGCACTAATAAAGAAAGTTAGTGGTTACTAATGGATATATAAACATACATGTGTGTGTATGTATGTATGTATATATGTATATATATATATATATATATATATATATATATGTGTGTGTGTGTGTGTGTATATATATATACATATATAAACACACACACACACATATGTGGGAGGCTAAATAGTGAGCAACTCATTGTCCTTCAATATAAACCAAGCATTTATATTGGAATAAGTGAGTGGTAGGTGAGATAATGAGTGGAGGGAGAGAAAACCGAGATATGTGGTGGAAATCAGGGGGCATTTAGGGGTGCTGCACTGTTTCGGGTGCCACTGAACGCTCATCTTATATATATATAGAGGATCAGGGAGCCCCCCTGAATTTCAACACCCCATTTGCACCTGAACCACAGCCACTCATTTATATTAAAAAATGTGAGTGGAAAGTGAGAGAATGAGTCGAAGGAGAGAGAGTGTGAAATACTTGGTTGTGGTTGAGGGGCTTTTGAGATGCTGCACTGTTTGGGGTGCTCTTGAACCTGCCTCATATATATATATATATATATATATATATATTGTGTGTGTGTATGTATTATTTACATATATAAGGAGAGTTATATGATAACCCTGTTTCGGGGCACATCTTTTATACTTAAACCACCGTCATTCGTTTATTTTTAAATAACGGGTGAAAGTTAGTGAAAAAATGGATTATATAGTGGAGATCAAGGGATATTTCAGGATGTTGCACTGTTTGAGATGTCAGAATGCTCAATATATATATATATATATATATATATATATATATATATATATGTATATATATGTGTATATATATATATGTATATATATATATGTATGTATATGTATATATGTATGTATATATATATATATATATGTGTGTGTGTGCGTGTGTGTGTATGTACACTTTGTGTGTGTGACTAATTCACTGTATTTAGGAATAAATATATCACATTAAATTTATCTTTAAATGGTTTGAAATCATGAAAAAGGTTCATGTAAGAATCAGAAATTCAGTTGATCGCTTCTTCGAGTGCAATGACAAAATCAAGATCAATAAACTAAAATACTATAATTTTTCATGTTAACACTAAAACAACAATTCAAAATTAATATTTATCGCTTTTTTGTTATTAATTTTATTTTCCAAAATTATTACTATTTTTGGTCAATTTAATTTACAGCTTATTCAACATTCAAGCTTTATTTGGACCATTTCTCGATTTGTGCGTGTCATCCTTACGCAGGGGTCATGCTAATCTTCAACATTCAAGTTTTATGTCCCTTCGGGGGCATCCGATAAAATTGGAACGATACAGAGAAGATTAGCATGGCCCCTGCTCAAGGATGACACGCACAAATCTAGAAAGGTAATTTTTATTCTAATACACATTTTTAATAAGTTAATCCACCATTTTATTTTGACAAGTTGATCCACAACTATTTTGTAAGTTAATCCACAAGTGGATTAACTTAAAGATTACATGTCTTTTTTTTTCATTTGAACCATAATCTTAACACATTTAGTTTGTATTTTATGCCACTCTTAATTAATTAATAGCTACAAATAATCATGGATGGCATAGAGCTAAATTATATAAATAGAAGGTAATATGTACTATGCTATTATATACATTCAGTCACCATGATTGTTTGTTCTAGTGATGGCATAGAGCTATACTTATAACATATATACTAATAATTAATAGAAAACCAAAATGATTCTGAACAATAGAACTTTCTTGAAGTCTAATAAATTTTTGTAATATGTGAATAAACTCAACAATTACTTTGTTAGTAAAAAATTGTAAATCGAAGAACTGTGTATAATTGAGAATAAAATGGATATTATATGTAAATTGCATCAGCACGATTCCAACTAAGTCGACTTAAATCAGACAACATATATGCTAATGTCACGAAGAGAAAAGTTTCAATAATGCTCTGCTTCTTACAAAATATAAGCTAGAAAATAATATCCTTGCGTCATATAGATGGGTTGTCATGTCATAGAGAAGACCATGAATGTAGAAATGAATGCGGTTAAGAAAATAATATGAAAATTAGTTCTTTGAAACTTTACTATTGTACATTTACAATGGTAATATATCACCACCATCGTATATTTTGGCCTAGTTAATAGCTCAGTAATCAACTATTAATACAGTTATCATATTCGTCTTTTGGTGTTTGCAAATGAATTTGACCTTATTTTTTGAACCATTTCCCTTAAAGTAGGTAATATTTCCCACCAAAAAAACGTTTATTTTGTAATAGGGCTAGAAAAGTTGGAAACACTATTCCAAATCAATTGAAACTCCATTCTACCCTTCTTTACTATCCACTACAGAAAATTATTTGATAAACAAATATGAGTGTGGTATATTAATCAACAAACTAAAAGTAAACAAACTACTTACTGTTATTAAATTGAATGATGTATTCCACTTAGTTTTGGATTTAGATGTAGGTTTCCAGAAATAAGAAGCAGAACAGAGAAGAACGAAGCAGAAAGAAGAAGAAAAAAGATATCTGACATTTTTTTTAGGTGGATAAACTAATTAAAAATTAAATATTATTAAAAGTCAAAGGTTCTATTTTATTGGGTGGATTAACTTATTAAAAATGTGGATTAAAATAAAAATTACCATCTAGAAATGGTCTAAACATTCAAGCTTTATTATTTATAAAAAGAAAAAAGAATACAATTGTTGACATGGGGAATTGGCCACTCTCGCACATGCCAATACCCGATGGGTTAATATCAAGCGAATTATCTAAGTTAACCAAACAATCCAGACACAGAGATGCGAAGAAATAAAAAAACACCAAATTTATAGTTGTTTGGCACTAATGTCTACGCCCACTTTGTTGTAACTATTCATCATCATTGTTATAATTAGAAGTGCAACCTGTGTATCAACACTTTGAGTTTACAAAGTTGTATTAGATAATAACAAAGCCCTTGTTAGTTCCTATTAGGCCATAATCATCTTCTTCAAGCAAAAATGTGTAAAAGCTGCTTCCAAGTCCAAATATGTCCAAAAGCGGGTTAAATGTCCATCTGAATTAAATGCCAAAATGTTAAGAGTAAACTTCTATGTAAAGTTTATAAGTCCAGAAGATCTTCTAAAGCTATGAAAATCATGAAAGAAGCCATAAAAATGCTCTAAAAAGAAGTCTCCCATGTGCTGAAAATGAGTAGTTAAAGGTCCTTTCAAGATGTGTCACATCAGCGCGGTATTTATTGGTGAGGTTGGTAGTCAAAGCCCAAAATTTTGTATCACGGGAGTTCTGCCAATCCCGGGATCGGAACAACTCCTCGGGAGTTAACCAAAATTCAACCACTTGCCTCGAAAGTGAAACCAAGCCAAAAAGGGTGAGTGATCAACACGTGTCGATCAACCCAAAATACGTGATTCGCACGCACTTGGCACGATGCCAAACTTACTAAATTTATGCGCGAAATTCTGTATCCCACAAATTCCAATTCTAGGATCGGAGATTCAAATCTCCACTGTGCACAAGCATTTTCACTTGATCTGCATGTGTTTTTCCAATTTGCCAGATCAGGTAACCACACTTCGTATTCGAAGTTTGCCGAGTCTAAACTCTAATGTGCGCAAGCCATTTTATGTGATCACCTTGTGTTGTGCCCCCGTTTTTGAGTGATCGCTTCGTATCTGAAGCTTGCGATCCCAAAGCCATGTTGAAAATTCCGATGTGATCAAGTGATTTTGCTTGATCTGACCAAGTTGCTCATTATGTTTTTGAAAGGATTGAAGTGTGATCTAATCTGAAGTTTGGGATATGAAATATCCTTTGTATCTTAGTGTTACGAAATGGATTTCGTACCCGATTCAAAGCCAAAATTCCCAGTTCAATTCCTTGTTTTTTTGCCTTCTACTTGGAGCGATCAACTCGTGTTTGGCACACGTTTTGTGTTGATGCAATTCAAGTTGTTTCTAAAATTCATGAAGTGTGAAATATGAAATTTCCACTAGACAACCAACCCCGACTCGAAAAATTACTACATCGATCCGAAGTGTGTTAGGCCGAGTATGTCGATCCGAGAATTAAGTATACTTCCAAGAATTCGAACATTTCGCATCTTCGATCAAATCGCTATGCGTTTTCAAGAATTACCTCGTGAGGCTCGCCAAAAACCATTACAAAAAATTTGAAAGACAAAATCTAACCTCATGCTTAGAGAAGCCGAGTTATCACAAAACCAATTGTTAGTGCAAAGGATGAACTCTTAATGTTTATACTGAAATTATTTTTTAAATTTCTGAGTGTTGGACTTTGTCTCTGACAATTATCCATGCATTTTGTGCAAAACCAACATTGTGCGTACTGAAACAATTCATATGCACATTTTAAAATTATAAACTGACTTCAGAAACTAAAGGGACGTAAACATGCTATGCTATTTACTTTTGTATTTTCAGCCAAGCCCATGGTTTCCCAAAGCCACGACATCCTCCAATAAAGCAATTGCAAACAAATATTCTCACCCAATCCTCACAAACAACGGCCCCAGGGAAATCACAAAAGGATAAAGAAAACACCATAAATTCTAGCATCTACGTTGGACAAACATCCTATGATCAACATCATGATATGTAAGTTCTTTTTTTTAAAAGGAGTTCAACATGAAAATACGCACGGTACACAAACAAATTTTCATCAACATCATGATTGTTAGTTTCCAACAAATAGCTTGCCAACTTCAATACAGAAGGCATAGCAGGATCCAGACATCAATGTCAATCTAAGAGAAAAGCACCTTCCACCATTACACAAGATATTTCTCTACGCTCCTAACATAGACTCAGTTCTTCCACTCATATAATGAAGATTCGAAGGATAAGAGAAATTACGGACTAAAGGTGGGAATGAAAAGAAGGTGAATAGACGAATATGTGGTCATTCTTCCGTTGTTTCATAAAATTCGAAAAATTATAAAAAAAATGTTTTTCGTTTAGTTTGTTAACTTGGTTTTATAAATTGATTGTTTTTCACGATATGTGTGCGTCGTATTTTTGTATGTACAAAAATTCAAATAAAACAATAGAAACCAAGCACACCCATTTTCGTTTTTTGGAAAAGAATTGCATAAAGAATCAAGTTTCATTTGTTTGGAAGAACTTTGATAAGAGGACATTCTGTATTCTGGTCATTTTTTATGAAGCCACAAGTTTCTCTGTATGCCAACGGCGACCAATAAGCTGAGCAAACGCTAATGAGTTATCCCTGTCACATGAAAGTTTACTTGTCCTCTTCTATGGTCCATAATTCTAGATTACTTAATGAAACGTGGTACACTCAGGAAAATGCTTATGAATATCGTTACCAAAGAAAATACCATACAATTTTCTCTATATTTTTTCTTATACTAGATTTTCAAAATTACAAAAAACATAAATGTCATTCCTTTTTCATGAATCAACGGTAATTTCCATGATCATCGGCCATCGACCTATATTACTTTGGTGATGGATGACCATCAAAACAATGTTGATTGACAATTATTTGTCGTCCAAAATAAATTTGTACAATGATTAGTTACCGAATGAAAAGACCGCCATTGGAGAGCATGCAAATTTTAATATTTGTTTTCTATAGTATCGTAAGCAATTTTCTGAGTGTTCTTAGCACCACATTTAATGAAAAAAAGATAAAGTAAAAGTAAATACTTAAATATATAAATAATAATAATAAACATACATAAATACAAAAAGAGCTGTGGTAAGACTTACAACATTGGTATTATCTGAACTTGTAGTTGACTCATCAAGGGCCAATATGAGCATACATGGAAAATTAGAAACAAGAGTTAGTTCCAACTAAAACCTTTATATCTATTGCAGATCTCAGTGCATAACAATTTATAGTCCCATCGTATTGTATATTTACCAAATTGCAACAAACAGGTAAAACATTGGTAACCGTTACTCAATCTGGTGCGAAACCAAATAGTTTCAACGTCACGAACTTTCTTCACTAGAATAACCTATTTGAAGGAAAGTTGAATACTACAGCAATCATTCACATTTGCAAAGATAGTGGTATTTTTAAGACTTACAAAGAAAATAATGGAGAAGCTAACAACTTTTGAATTTATATGATTCAAATATTTGTTTAAGAGAGAAAGATATTAACTAAATGATTCAAGCAATCAATAATGCTATACATGAAATATTTAAGAGGATATTTTAGAAGGAAACAAATTGATTACATAATCAATTAATTAATCAATGAATTTATAAATGAGAAAATAAATATATATATAAATTCACTGATTTTGTAATATGAAGAAATAAATTATTAGGTTTGTATAAGTAAGCAAGGGCGGAAACGTATGGAAAACAAGATCTTCACTTTCTATTTACTCTACAATCAAACTATAGACATTTGAAAAGGTTGCAAGATAATCAAATTAATTCTCTTCATCTGCAAACAACCTTTTATCCCGAAGCCTAGTTAAATTAAGGAAGTTCACCTTCATATAGTGGATTATGAATGTGAGAGAGCATCCATCATTATCCTCTTCTTCAGTAAACCCTCATTTTTAAGTTCAATCAATTAGGGGTTTTGAGTGCATACTAATCTTTGCTGAAATAGATTATTCTGTTTGCAATTATAGGTTAGTCTTTAAATCTACTACCTATAATCTTGTAAGTTCTCTCTTGTGTTCTCTTTTATTCTCTCTACAGTGAAATAAAGAATAGTTGTTGGATTCGTGGACATCGGCATAACCCAACCATATGAAATTTTTGTGTCTTCATCTCTTTTGTTTTGTTTGGCGATTATTTTTCATTGAGTTAGCGATTGATAATTAATCGACAATCTATATTTTCTTTTTTGTATTCCTCCTGCGTCTTTTGTATTCCGCTGTGCAATTTTAAAGTTTGTACAGATCAAGTCATTATTTTGCATAACAGATTGGTATTGGAGCAATTTGTGTAATTATTCACATAACAGATTGGTATCAGAGCCAACTATCTTGTTCTGAATTAGTTAACAATGTCTAATTCTTTTAGTTGTGGTTTGAAAAATTATGACATCGCCGAATTTGTTAGAAGAGGGGTTTATGGGACATGGAAGGTTGAAGTGAATACTAATAACTGTGTTCTTCAGCAAAAACTTCATTTACTTAGAGGAAGAGATAAGATGCAGAAGTGCCTTATAGGATATATGCATATATCCCACTTCATGGGCTCTAGAAGAGGTGCTGCTATTATTGTAAGAAGAAGGGACATTTCATTCGAAATTGTTCGGCTGTTAGAAGGAAGAGGGTGAAGAAGGAGAAAGTTTCAATTTTGGTAGTAGTTAAATCAGATGCAGATAGAATTGATAGTGATACATCATTATTTTCACTAGTAATTCACCTGTAGAGATTACAAGTTGGGTAATTGATTCTTAAGCCTCTTGTCATATGACACTAGATAAGAGTTGTTTTGTCATTTATGAGAAGATTGATCACGAAGCAGTTCATTAAAAGAATGACACATTTTGTCATGTTGTGGGCGTTAAAAGTGTGAGGCTTAAGATGCATGATGGTGTTATTAGAACTATCATGGTTGTTAAACATGTTCTGATGCTACATAAGAGTTTGTTGTTAGTTGGAGCTTTGAGTAGTCTTGATGTGAGGATAATGATAGATGGAGAGAATTTAAGAGTGATGAAGTGTTCCTTGGTAGTGATGAAAGGGTTAGAGTCAATGATATTTGTTGAATATATGATTTTTTTTGTTTGATGATAACAAACATATATTATTTTATAAATGTGTTTGAGCTTTTACTATTCTATATTTTATCTCATACAGAAATGAATACTATTATTGAATGATAATACTACTGCAGAGAATTTAAATATTCAAACAAGTAATTTAATAAAATATTTTATTTTAAACATTCAGAATGGTACATCTTTTCAGAACTCACCTCTATACATTTTAGTTGTCACATTCTCTTACATTTGATCCTTACTACAAATACAATTCACTCAAATCACTCAGTTCTACACATACACTCTCTCATATACATCTATTCACTCTAACTGAATCTATTCACATTCATCATCATTGTTACAATTAGAAGTGTAATCCGAGTATCAACACTTTGAGTTTACAAAGTTGTATTAGAGAATAACAAAGTCCTTGTTAGTTCCCTATTAGACCACAATCTTCTTCTTCAAGAAAAATGTGTAAAAGATGCTTTCAAATCCAAATATGTCAAAAAACGAGCATAATGTCAATCCAAATTAAATGCCAAAATGTTAAGAGTAAACTTCTATGTGAAGTTTATAAGTCCAAAAGATCTTCCAAAGCCATGAAAACCATTGAAGAAGCCATTAAGATGCTCCAAGAAGAAGTCTACCGTGTGCTGGAAATAAGCAGCCAAAGGTCCTTTTAAGTGTCACATCAATGGGGTATTTATTGGTGAGGTTGGTAGTCAAAGTTCAAAATTTCGTATCTTGGGAGTCGTGCCGATCCCGGGATCGGAACAACTCCTGGGAGTTGGCCCAAATTCAAGCACTTACCTCTAAGTGAAACCAAGCCAAAAAGGAGTTATCAGCACGTGTTGATTAGCCCAAAATGTGTGATCCACATGCACCTGACATGATGCCAAACTTGCTAAATCCACGTGTGAAACTTTGTATCCCACAAATTCCGATCCCAGGATCGGAGATTTAAATCTGCACTGCGTGCAAGCATTTTCACTTGATCCGCATGTATTTTTCCAATTTGTCGGATCATGTAACTATACTTCGTATTCTAAGTTTTCCGAGTCTGAAGTTTGGTGTGCGCAAGCCATTTTAGGTGATCGCCTGTGTTGCGCCTTCGTTTTTCAGTGATTACTTTGTATCTGAAGCTTGTCAATCCTGAAATCGGTGATCCCGAAGCCCTGCTGAAAATTTTGATGTGATCATGCGCTTTTTCTTGATCTGACCGGGTCGCTCACATGTTTTTGAAAGGGCCAAAGTGTGGTCCAATCTGAAGTTTGGGATATGAAATGTCCTTTGTATCCTAGGGACACGAAATGGATTTCGTACTCGATTCAAAGCCAAAATGCCCAATTCGGTTCCTTGTTTTTTTTACCTTGTACTAT
Organism: Allium sativum; assembly: GCA_030737875.1. NCBI lineage: Eukaryota > Viridiplantae > Streptophyta > Magnoliopsida > Asparagales > Amaryllidaceae > Allium > Allium sativum. The sequence continues at coordinate 802,227,818 of CM060919.1, forward strand.
AAGTGATCAGCTCGTGTTTGATACACCTTTTGAGTTGATCTGATTCAAGCCATCTCCAAAATTCGTGAAGTGTGAAATACAAAATTTCCACAAGCTAAAACCCCCGGCTTAAACCAGAACTACATTGATCCGCAGTGCGTTGGTTCGAGTATGCCGATCTGGGAGTTTAACCATATTTCTAAGAATTCGAACATTTCGCGACTTCGACCAAATCGCTACTTGTTTCATGAGTTCGTACTCAAGTTTTAAGTACCTAGAAAGCCGTAAAATCGTCATTGGACTACTTAGCCAAAAGCGGGTCAAAACATCTCCCCCTAAAACATGTCTTCCTTGGAAAAAGGAATACGTGTTTTGAAAAATTCGGAATCCAAGAATCTAGAAGTCATAAAACGAGAGAAGTTCGCATAGAAATCCAATTACCAAGAACAAGAAAACCAAAAGCCACGATTGCACCAGATCGTATTAATGGAAAACCGAAAATCCAGAAAACCAAAGAAAACCAACGATCGCTCTGGATCGTGCTAACCAGAAGACCAAAACAAAAGAGACTTGATGATCGTTCTGGACAGTATTACGAGGGATAACCAAGATAACCAGAATAACCGGGAATTAGGAAACTGAAGTAACCCGAAATCCAGAAAACCATGACAGCCGATAACTAGATAGCCAAACCAGATGATAGGACGGATCTGAAACCTGGAATAACCAATAACCAGATAACCAGATACGTGCAAGACGTCTTTGCCAAAACCTGACAAGAGGACCAAGGATAAGCCAGAGGAGTCCAAGACGCTTTTGCCAAAGTGTGACAAGAGGACCACTGGAAAGCCAGAAGAGTCCAAGACGCTCTTACTAGAGTATGACAAGAGGACCAAGGAAAAGCCAACGAGTAGGGCCTTACCCGCCACTAATCAATGCGTCTTTGCCAAGTCCTGGCAAGATGACCCTCCTTTTCCCAAGTATAGCCCTTATTTGGGGACCAGGATTTTTATACTTAGCGAGCAAAGTTGTTACTACGCCATGTGCTCAAAGTTTGTGGTTCTGAATCCAAGTTTCCTTACTTCCCAAGCAGCGTCCTGACAAGCAAAGTAATTTTTATTAAAATTTTCAAGAGTTGGAGTTTTAAAGAAATCTAAAGGAAAACCTAGAGAGAAAACCTTGTGGTTAAAGCCTAATCCAGCAAATGGGTGAGTCGACTTAGCCGCTTTTGATTTCAAGTTTATTGGGTTCCGTCAAGTTTGAAGGGGATGGACCATCGTCGGGTACAGAGCACGCCTAAGGGTCGCACCGGTCCCCATACATAGGTAGGCCGACTTAGTCATACTTAAGCGAGAAAAAGAAAAATAAACGAAGGAGATTTGACAGTTTATCTCTCGTAAAGAGCATGCTTAGGGATTAAGGCCTGATCACGTACATAGGTGGGCAGGCTTAGCCCTCCAAACTCCCAAGCCAGTTAACCATAAATGAGAGAAGGACGTTCGAGTGCTTATCGTCCATAAAGAGCATGCCTAGGGATTAAGAACTATTCTCGTACATGGGTAGGTAGTATTTTCCATCGAAGATCCCTAGCCAAGTAACCGAATATGAGAGTTGGAGATCGAATAGTATGTCGTCTATAAAGAGCATGCCTAGGGATTAAGACCTAATCCCATACATGGAAAGGCAGACTTAAGCCCTCTGAAATCCAAAGTCAAATGGCCAGAGACGAGAGTGGGAGATCGAAAAGTTTCTCGTCCACAAAGAGCATGCCTAGTGATTAAGAGTTAATCCTGTACATGCGTAGGCAGACTTAGGCCCTCTGAACTGGCCAGCTAGGTGAAGCCAGAGACGAGTGTAAGAGATTAGATGGTTTATCGCCCTCAAAGAGCATGCCTAGGGATCAAAGCCTAATCATGTACATGGATACGCGGACTTTGTCCCTCTGCACTCCTACAATCATGTAAACCAAAGGGATTAGTAAATTGTAAGACGAATGGTTTATACTTAGGTACAAAGCACGCCTAGGGATTAAGTCCTAATCTTGCACCTGTGTGATCCGACTTAAAGCCATCCATAGCCGATAAACCAGGAGTACAACATCTAGAAGCATAATATCTTGGATGCCGAAGCCAATATAACTGGAGCCCAAAGATATAAAACCAGAGTTTTAGTCACCAAAAAGCCAAAGTACATAAGCCAAAGACCCAAATAAACATAAGGTCAAATCCACAAGCCAGAAGATCGAATAACCACAATCCAAAAGTCCAGAAAACCTAAAGTATAATCGCTAGAAGCCAGAAGATGTAATCCACAAAACCAACAACCAAAGTGCGGAGAGATGAAATGCCAACATACCAAAATGCCAAGAAACCTAGGACCCAAGAAATCCAAAATCCAAGAGCTGCAAAACCAGAAAATCCAGAAAGCTACATCAATTGATGACCAAACTACCGGTAGAAAGTCCCGGTCCATTCCTATCCCGAGTCGGAACAGATGGTTGTGCTTGTCCTAATGCTACAACTCAATTCTGAATATATTCTTCCAGCTCACCACATATGATGTTTTCTTCAATCATATACCGGAGATGCTTGCAATCATTGGTGTCGTGAAATAAGCAATGCCTACCAGAATCCTTCTCTCTCTAGGTCGACTCCCTCGCAGGAGGATTTCTAAAGGGAGCAATCGGGTGAACTTCCATATAATCTCCTACAGAGGGTGAGTAAGCTCCGGGTATGAAAGGAATTCGAGCTTATTTCATGCATTCCGATTAATACATGGAGAAGCCTTTCCTTTGCCTTTACCATAGTTAGATGATCATTCACCTAGAACTGGATTAGTCTTGTGAACTTTCTTCTTATTCCTCACATCCTCTTCCCTAAGAAAACGATTTTCCTCAAAATAGAATTCACTAAGGTCCCTTGGTGGACCATATTGAAGTGAGATTTAATTTTGAACTCCGTCTTATTCAGAACACTAGAAACTAAGTCCATCAAAACCATAGAAGGGTCCAATCGATCGACCAAAGTCACAGTTGCATTAAACTTTTCCATAAACTTACGCAAAGTATCGCTCGTCCTTTGCTTAATTGTCACTAGACTCATTATGTTCTTGGGTCAAGCAATATGAACCCAGTACTGTTCAATGAATTTACCAACCAAAACTTTCCAAGAATTAATCGAATCATTTTCCAGCTGTCGAAACCACATAGCAGCAATATCTGTAAGACAAAGTGGAAAGCACTTCGCCTTAACATTCTCCGAAGCCGAGAGTACTTCCATGTGGTGCATAAAGTGCATCAAATGAACCATAGGATCTTTCATGTCATCAAAAGCTTCTAATAATGCCAATTTGAAATCCGGTGGGTTATGAGAATTCCGAATACCTTAAATGAATGGACTACGAGTAACGCAATCCACATATGAGAGAGAGGTCACACCTCGAGTGTACCGTCGAATAATATCAGCGATCGATCTGAGCTCCATTACTGGTGTCAAGTACAACATTAGCGAGCTGTTAAGACCCCAAAATGACATATGGCTCAACCCTAACCTAAGGGGTGTCGACCAACACAATCTATCCTTCGAAACTACGGGAGTTCCTACATCTAGAACTACGTGTGTCGGTGCTTGAGCGATATTACCAACTTCAAAGCCTGAAATTTGGTTAATCAAATCCTAAACCAAACCTTGGATGAGATTGGGGATGGTGCCCTTGAGCCTAGCTGATCCATTACCCGTTTGCGGCTTGGCATCGACATGGAGTTGTTTTCGGGAGTTACCCCTAAGACCTGAACTAAACCTTGAGGAACATTAGCACTTGTTCCTACAATATTACCTTGGCCCACGACCTTCTGAAAACTTTGAGTCTAGTAAGAAGTTTATTCATGGTCGCTTCCGGTCTTCGAAATTGCACTTCTTGCTGTTCCAACCAAGAAGTCGAATCCTTGACAACCCTATCGACATCCTCACGAGTTATGTAGTTCGGCGGATGTCCAGTAGAAGATACTTCCTGAATGTCCTCTAGCCCGGTCCATTCGAACGAGCTAAACTAATATGTTTCCTTTTAATCATAGTGAAATTTGGGAGAATCTATTTCCTTAATAATCCAAAACCTGAAGGCAATCCAACGCCCTCTTTCTGGCATGCAAAAATATTATTGTGGGGAATTGGTCATCGCACATGCTAATACCAAATAGGTTAATATCAAGTGAATTATCCGAATTAACCAAACAATCTAGACACAGATATAAAAAGAAGTAAATAACACCAAATTTAGAGTGGTTCAGCACTAATGCCTACGTCCACTTGGTTATAACTATTCATCGTCATTGTTACAATTACAAGAGTAATCTGAGTGTCAACACTTAGAGTTTACAAAGTTGTATGAGAGAATAAAAAAGTACTTATTAGTTCCCTATTAGGCCATAATCATTTTCCTCAAGCCAAGATGTCTAAAAGATGCTTCCAAATCCAAATATATTCAAAAGCAAGCTAATTGTCAATCCAATAGCCAAAATGTTGAGAGTAAAATGCTCTTCTAAAGCCATGAAAACAATGGAAGAAGCCATTAAAATGCTCCAATAAGAAGTCTCTCGTGTGCTGGAAATGAGCAGCCAAAAGACCCTTTAAGTGTTACACCAGTGGGGTATTTATAGGTGTGGTTGGTAGCCAAAGTCCAAAATTTCGTATCCCAGGAGTCGTGCCGATCCCCGGATTGGAAAAAACACTCTGGGAGATAGCAAAAATTGAAGCACTTGCCTTAAAGTGAAACCAAGCCAAAAAAGGAGTGATCAACACGCATTGATCAACCCAAAATTTGTGATCCGCATGCACTGGCACGATGCCAAACTTGGAAAATACACACGTGAAACTCCGTATACCACAAATTCTGATCCCAGGATCGGGGATTCAGATCTCCAATGCGCATTTTTGTTTTCACTTGATTCGCATGTGTTTTTCCAATTTTCCAGACCAGGTAGCGATACTTCGTATTCGAAGTTTGCCGAGTATGAACCCTGATGTGCGCAAGCCATTTTAGGTGATCACTTCATGTTGTACCTTCGATTTTGAGCGATCGTTTCGTGTTTGAAGCTTGCCAATCCAAGGATTCGTGATCCTAAATCCCTGTTGTAAATATGATGTGATTAAGCGTTCTTACTTGATCTGACCGAGTCGCTCACATGTTTTTGAAGGGACCGTCGTGTGGTCGCTTTGCCAAAAATCTGGTCAACAACTATTCTTCTTTTCGCAATAAAATAGTTTTAATAGTTGTGAAATAAGCATATCAATAAAAGGATTGTCCTTTGCGTGTATCAAAATAAATATATTAAGACAAGGCAACTATGGTACATCGTATCCAACTTCTCCTCCCAATAGCTAAATCATTAAATATAAGTTCTATTCTCTCAACTTCATAACATTAGTCCCTCCACAACTCCCATTTTAACACTATACCGCACGTTCTCCCTCCACACAAATTATGCCCTGCAAAATATTAAAATACAACTGAATTCACTTCTAGTAATTCATTTTCCGTACTATCCAATCTTCATGAGGAAAATATCATAAAATATTGCATTTTAAATCACCTAAAAAATAAACACCCTAAGTAGCAACCCCGTGCCTCCATCCCTTGGCAACGTAAACTTTCTCTTGTAGGAAAATTACGCAAACCTTTTAGCTTTAGCTATAGTAATTACTACTCACGGTTCCTACATCAAGCAACCATTCCATTGATATCATAATCTCATACTCAGTGTCCCATTAACCCTATAACTTCACATCCAAACCTAAAATGAGATATAGATGGAATCAATCAGAATATATTTTCTCACTACATGAATGTTCATCTTACCGGTTTTTCAAATATCTAACAGTTACATTGTACTTACTATATAAAACATTATGTATTTAGTTCTAATGTAATTAGAATCAGTTTACAAATGATCTATATTAACTCCCACTGCAGTTCGGTATTCATTCTTGTCGTCAAATACAAAATTAGTTAAATTATCTCAGTTTTTTTTAATATGGTATCGCAACCATTCAGAACTATAAAACAACGAAGATTGCATTATCGTTGATATCTCTTAGTACATCATCATCACTTCTTGATTAATCTTCAACTTTGCCTCAAAAGGAAGTAACTGCAAGGGACATCTCATCATCCAGTCAGGCTATACTGGTTGCACGGTTCAAAATCTATTGATTTACCTGCCACTTTGCTTATCATCACTAGCCAATTAAAATAACACGCATCGAAAATGCAATTTTTGGTGGAAAAAGACCATTCTATTTACCAAACTCACATAGAGTTCCTTAAATTAAAAATATTTTATTAAGTATGTTACAATTTACTAAAGAAAATAAAGTTTACTTTGCGTTCATTCCACAAAATTACTTGGTTAATGCCATTCTAACCACAAAATTTATTTTGTAAGTAGAGAATTTAGAGGATTATGCAAGTTCAATATGCCAAAATCTAGAGATAAACAAAAATGGTGTAATATTTCTGAACTGAATCAAGAAAACTGTAAGGAATTTTATATTTGGCATTGCAAGTTAGGGCACCCGAATGTAAATGTTGTAAAGATAGTTCTGAATGAATGAGTATGGAAATATACAAATGCCTTATATATGTACTTTTGGTAAAATGGGAAAGGGTTGCACACTTGCATTTCCATATTCTAAAACAAAGTACAGTACGCCATTAGAACTAATTTTCATTGACTTATAGTCCATAACCCATAAGTAGTGATTATGGTTATAAATACAACATCTTCTTTGCTGAGCTTACACAAGATACACTTGGATATATATATATATATGTATATATATATATATATTGAAGTTAAAATCTAAAACTAGCAGGGCTGTGATACAGTTTATAAGTCTACCGAAAAGTGGACAAACTATATAGTAAAAATAATTCAAAGTGATGGTGGAACTGAATTTCTACCACTCAAATATTATTTTTAAAAGAGGTATTATAGTGGAAAAACTTCTCTGTACACTTTGGTACAAAATGGTTTAACTAAATGAAAACATAGACATATTGTTGAATATGGTCTCACATTATCAGCACAAGCATATTTACACCTATAATTTTAGCCTGATGCTTTAACTACAGTCGTTTTCTTGACGAATAGATTACCCATAAAAGTGTTAGAATTCGAAGAGTAAATCACACTACAATAGTCTATAAATGTTTAGGTGTTTATGATACCTCTATTTGAGACCCTGTAATAGTCACAAATCGAACATTAGATCATCCCCATGTACATTCTTAGGATACATCGATAATAAAAAAGGGTTCAAATGTTCAGATAGCACTGTTAAAGTATTTATATAAAGGCATGTAGTGTTTAGTGAAAAGGTTCTCCCTTTTAAAGATTTGAAATTACTACAGTAAAGAACCTTAACATCCCAAAATCTTTAATTCCACTAATAGCTGAATTCCAAGTGGAGTGACTCAAGAACCAACAAGAGGAATTCAGAGAACTCAAAGTAGCACTCAACATACATTATTCAACAATGAACTTAGTCAAGAGCATTTTGGCTCATTATTCACACCTGCACATGAGTCTCAGTAACTTACAAAATAGCTCTTGTCAATCATTAGATGATTAGGAGACATTTGATAATCAATAAGAGACCATAACATGTGATAAAATATAACTTCAAGCCACTGCTAATATTGGTCATCGTACGATAACCAAAGCTAAAAGTGGTATCATTATGCCGAAAACTAATAATTTTGTTCTAGAAAGTGAAGAACCAATTTTATAGTATCAGATAGTTAGAAGGACAAAAATGTGAACTTGCTATGAATGAAGAGTACAATGCTATCATATACAAAACATAGGATCTAGTGATTATGTCTAATGACAAAAATGTAAGAAGATGCAAGTGGACATATAAAATAAAGTGAAATGCAGATGTTTCAATATCTAGGCACAAAGAAAGACTGGTAGCTAAAGGTTATTCGCAATAAAATGGATTTGTCTTTAGTGAAACATTTTCACCAGTTGTTAAACACTCAACTATTAGAATAATACTTTTAATTGCCATGCACAAGCACTGGATCATCAAACAATTTGATGTAAATAATGCATTCTTAAGTGGTGTTTTGCAGGAAGAAGTGTACATGGAACCACAAGTCTACAAGCAGAATGGGAAAGAAAAACTTATATTCAAACTGAACAAATATATCTAAGGATTCAAGAAAACTTCAAGAGTTTTATTTGAAAAACTAAATCGACTCTAAAAGAACTTGGATACTTATGAACATCTGGTAACTCCCTCTTACAAAATTCTGACAATACAATCATCTATGAGCTAATTTATGTTGATGATTTTATCATTACAGGAAACTGTGAGGAAGATATCAGAAATCTTTCTCAATGTCTTGATAGAATTTTTTCTATCAAAAACCTTGGAAATTTCAACTAATCTCTTCGGGCATAGGTGAAAAGAGTACCAAATACAACAATAATTATTAGCTAAGAAAAGTACATTTTAGAAATTTTGGTTAAAGCAAAAATGAATCAAGCCAATTCACTTTCAAATCCTACAGTCAATAACTAACATTTATCCAAGAATAAAGGAGAAGCGACTGTAAATGAAAAACTATAGAGAAGCATAGTTAAAGCCTTATAGTATGCTACAATAACAAGACTAGAAATCACAAAGTGAGTCAACATATGAAAAATCCACAATACGAACATTGGAAGACAGTCAATTACTGAGATATTTAAAAGGAAAAATCAACCATTGATAAAACATTAACTCAAGCAAAACAATATGGATCATAGGTTACGATGATGCAAACTAAGGTGCAAGCCCTGGTGATATGAGGTCAACATTAGGAAACCACATCTTTTTGGGTAACAATTTAAACTCTTGTTGCTCAAAATAAACAATCTACGGTTGCTAGATCAAGTGTTAAAGCCAAATACAGAAGTATTGCAAGTTCAACATCAGAAATTATAAGGATAAAGTCACTACTAAGTGAATGGAATCAAGACTGATAGCACAACTACAATACGGTGTGATAATCTGAGTGTTGTAACTCTTACCGCAAATCCATTTTTACATACCAAAACCAAACATATGGAATCATACATTTATTTCGTTCATGAGCAAGTGGAAAAAGGTGAAATCAACGTAAATCACTTACCAACATCTTACCAGATTGCTGATGTTTTGACCAAGCCATTATCAAAGAAATCTTTATCAAACTTCGGCAGGATCTGAAAGTTAAGCAGATAAAATCGTCTTGAGGCAAATCCTACTTTAAATCATCCAATTCAAACTAGACATAATCTAGCTTTGAATTTAAAGCCAGATCTTTTTTGCTCTACAAATCTATTCTCATTAGCAACCACGCATTTAGCAAATCTCATAAATCTAGCATCAACAGCTTCAAATTAAAAAGTTAAAGCTATAATGGAAGATGACAGAAGTAAGAGAGAGATGATTTTCTCATATGATTTGAAGAAAATAACATTTTTTCCACATGTTAGATGATGTTGATAGAGAAGGAAACCCTAACCCTAGCACGGATTTAAGGGGGACGAGTAAAATAAGATATACATTAAATCAACAAGAGTATATTTTCTCAATACATGGATTTCTTACCCGATTGGCTATCTCAGCCCAGTTTATTCAAAACATTACATTGTATGTAGACAATTCTATTAACACCTCTATTTTTGCCTTTCCCACCCGTTGAAAAATCAAAAAATAAAATGACCAATATACCCTTGCATATAATTCAAATTATCTTATTTATTTTCAATTTTGTTACTTTAATTATAAAAAATATAATGATACTAATACATTTTGAAAAAAAATGATTCTGATGAAGGAAATATCATTTTTTTCCAAGAAAATGATGTTTTATTTCAAATTTATTCCCTTTCAACTTTTATGATTCTTTTCTTGACATTTGATTTTATGATTTCTAATGTAATATATATTTCAATTATTTTTAAATTGAACCAAAATGCAACTTTTTTTAGATTGCAAAACGAATAAAATAAATATATATGCATTACTGCTTTTGTAACACCCCGTAATTTTAAAACATGACATAAGAGATAATCAAAGAATACTTAATTTTTATAAGAATAATTAAGGAAAACGGGCTACGCCATTTCGTTCGTCTCAGAATTCTGCTTGGGATAGAGTCCGAGTTTGCATAAATCAGATATCGTATAAAGAAGTTATGAAGCTTAGAAGATTTTAGTTTAAAGCAGAATTTATTTAAATAATAATTAAATAACAAAAACTGTTCAAAAATCAAAATTTAGACAAAGCGGGCTGAGCGAGAAATTTCCCACTCGTGGGTGTCGACATGGGTGTCGACCCCCTCATGGGGTGTCGACATGGGTCTCGACCCCATCGACCTAGATCTGGCCTGACGTATTTTGTGGTGGATCTGATGACGTGTTTTTTTGGTCTGGATGGTTCAGAAGGATCCTAATCTAAACTAAGGGTCCTAATTCACCTATAGCATCTATAAAATACCCCTAAACCTAACCCTAATCTCATTGTTTTTCATCCATGGCGCCTTCATGCTGCTCTAATCTAAATCAAATCTAGCCTCTCTTCTCTACAAAAGCAAAAACAGAATTGGGGTATTCAAATTAGAAGACCAGATCTACAAACAATCAAAGTAGAGATTATTCAAGATCAGATTTACTACTACAACGCCTAATTCTCTTTTCTAATAATCCTATTTATGTGAGTCTATGTTGCTTTCACACATAATTAAATTAAAAAAAGTAATTGTGATAGGATTGTAAATTGGATCTAATGTATATGCCTGTGACTGAAATGAATCTTATCAAGCTCGTAAATCATTACCTTTCAGATTCATACCTATAAATCTGTCATATGCCTTTCTGATCCATTTTATCGTTATGCGTTAGTTTATATTTCATATGCATGTTCTTATGTTTGTGTCAGTTTTGATGTTTTGGTTCTCTTCCCTTCTTCTTTTCCTTTTTCTTTATGAGATTAGGCTAACTTCGAACCTAACATATTGCGTTGATATTTACGTACGAATAACGTTGGAATGTTTGGGAAATATGCAATAAAATGAGATTTGGCATAAATTGTTGATGAATATGGAAAATTGGTTTGGGCATAACTGAGTATGACTTGTATACATGAGATTTGGCATAAATTGTTAATAACTATGAAAATGGGTTTGGGCATAATTTGGCACATGAGATTATAAACCTAATTTAGATTGGAAATTATGGGTAATTGGAATATATTTGAAATTGGGACTTGAATCAAGAAAGTGATAATGAACGCCTAAGACACGAGGTTAGATTCGGATAGCGGTATAAGCCTGCCCGGAACCGCCCGACATATCCAACAACCGCAATTTGGTAATCTAATGTGAGAGGTCAAAGGCAGAAACTAGGTGCGTAATAATGCAAAGACACGAGGTTAGTTTCAGATTGCGGTATAAGCCTGCTCGGAACCGCCCGGCAAATCCAGCAACCGCAAAACGGTAATCTAATTTGGGAGGTCTTGCAAGATTACGGTTATAATGAATTAATGAACACTTAACCAAGATAAGACATGTGATTAGACATGGGGATAATAAAGCGTTAAGTGGGTAACATGGGTAACATGTGAAACATAGTAAAAGCACTTAACCAAGATGAGACATGTGATTAGACATGGGGATAAAGAGGGGTTAAGTGTGAATTCCTAGTGTGGACCAAGCTTAGGAGGGAAGCTTGTGTCAAGTGGGTGGACCCTTTTCAACCAGTAACTCATTTTAGTATCTATATGAGCTCGAACTAGGTCGAGGACAGGGACATGCTTACTAGGGTTGATTGTAAGAGGTCTATAAAGAGTTAGCGATGGCAGTGCAAGTCCAATGGAGTTATGTGCGTGCGTGGGTCCGGGCTGGTAGGTAAGACGTTGTTGCATCGTGTAGGTATAGGCTGTGCATTTCAGTATTATCGGGGTTGCTACCTTAGGGATTGATATACCCTATTGTGGGACCAGCACAGGTATCTACGAGGTTAGGGAGCCGATATAACAGGGGGGTAGTGGGTACAACTAGTGGTGGTAGGAGCAAGTGGGGGAACCTACGAGAGCAGCTAGGAGTACACGAAGCTACTATTATTATGATTAGTAGGGAGGGATCATCTCCTACTATGTAACTAGTACGTTTGTATGGTGTAGAGCATATCTTATAGTGGTTAGAAGCGCAGCCAATGTTATATCTTGCTTACCTTATTATATCTGCTTATGTTACAGTCATCTCTTATATCCAGTTTATGTTCTTATCCTGTTACTTTATTGATTATATTGTTAAAGTCACTAGACTCGCCCAGAGTTATGTCTAACCCCTTTTTGTTTCGTCTCTTTTCTTTTTCCCCCCCCCCCAAAGGTCCTTAGGGTGGGATTAGTGAAGCTTGACTTAAATCTCTTTCTTCTTGAAGTGCTTGGAAGTGTTGAAAGTAATGCTCAGCTTTATCTCTTTTCCATTATGGCTATTTGGAGTGGGATTATGGTTTTACTTTTATGTACTCTGATAATAATATTGTTCAAGATGGATATTTGTGTACTTGGCTTTGGTATGAGGTTTTGATGTTGTAACCAAATATGTTTTGCTTTTCCGCTGCAATGGATAAATTTTGAATTTTTAAGTACCATTTTATATATTTGTCTTGTGATGTTCTGTTCTATACTCTTATAATGCTCCATGAAAGTTAATGCATTCCCTTAGTGAGTTACATTAACGGACGTGGGGTGTTACACATGGTATCAGAGCTGAAGGTTACCAGAACTGATAAAAGATTTTGAAAACTGTTTTCAAAAGCATTTTTAGAAAGAATTATTTTCAAAAACATGTTTTAAAGAGGGTATTTTCAAGTGAAAAGTTTATTATGGAAAACATAATCCACAAAAAGCTATATATCTATCTTTCAATTCTCTATTTTGAATCTCTTCCTTTTTCCTTTCAGCATGTCTGGGGAACCCGTTATACCCGAGGGTATACAAATACCAGGCTGGTTTAGAAGGTATCTGGAGGCTAGGGCCACTGTCGCAAACCCAGCAGATGTTCCTCCTCCCCCAGCTGCAGCCGCTCCTCCTCCTCCTCTCCGTATAGACGCTTTTTCTAAGATATGCAAAGACTTCCGTGCGATGGGCGGAAAACCGATTTATGCAACTGAGACATTTGTTGAGGCTCGGAATTGGCTCAAGGAAGTGGAGGACTTATTCGATATCTTTGAGATGGACGATGGAAGGAAGGTTGAGCTAGTTGCTTGGTTAAGGAAGTATAAAGCTTCCTTTTTGTGGGAAGTAACTAATGGAGGACATCCAATGGAGACGTGGATGGATTTTAGATGAAGGTTCGGGTTGAAATTTCTTTCACAAACGGAGGAGAATTTATACATGGAGAAGTTCTTGGCTTTGAAACAAGGGAGTTTGTCTGTGAGGGAGTACGTTAACAAGTTTAACCAGTTAGTAAGATTTGGCATGGAATTACTTAATACACCGCACAAGAAGGCCTTGAGATTTGCTAAGGGTCTGAATGAACCTTTACACGGGTTAGCTATGTCCCACATTCCTATGAGGGCTACTTTTGAGATTCTTGTTGATATGGCGTTGATACATGAAGAGGAGAAAGGTGCTAATGTAGATAAGGCACAAGATAAGAAAGAGGATCCAAAGAAGGCACAACAACAACAAAAGAAGAGCGACAAGGATAACAAAGGTTCAGAGAAAAGGAAATGCCACAATTGTGGAATACCTGGCCATTTGAAGAAGGACTGTAGGAAGAAGAAGACGGGTTGCTTCCAATGTGGTGAGGCAGGACATATGATTAAAGACTGCTTAAGGAGGCAAGTACAAGGGTAAGGACAGGATCTACTTCTGGAGGGCAGGTTCATGCTCTCATGGCACCTAAACAAGAGAAAGGTAGAAACATTTCTGTTGAAAGTTTAATTTTCCTTTTCGATCATCCTGTACGTACTTTGTTTGATTCTAGCGCTTCACATTTGTTTATATCTGCTTCTGTTGTTGAGTCTCTGCACCTAGATACTAGTATAGTAGTGGATCCCGTTGTTAGTGGATCCCGTTGTTATCTCAAATCCTATTAGGGTACGACTCATCTTTCTATGTTATGTTGGGATTTGAGAATATATGTGTATGGCATTGAGTTCGAATGCAACACTTTTGTGCTTGGCTTCACGGGCTATGGGTTGATTCTAGGAATGGATTGGCTAGCCAGGTATGGTGCCATTCCCGACTGTGAAAAGAGGGTAGTTAGACTGCTAACTAGTTCGGGTAATACCCTCGATATCTCATGCGATCCTAAGGGTTTTGTTATGCTTAGCTACCTAGAATCTCTTGACAAATCTATTGATTATTTGCAATCTGTTCGAGTAGTCCGTGAGTATGAAGATGTCTTTGAGGAGGTTAGGGACTTACCTCCAAAACGAGAGATAGATTTCCGTATATATTTGGTTGACAATGCAAAGCCAATTGCATTGCCTATGCGCCATATGGATCCAAGAGAAAGGAGGGAGCTTAGTAAACAAGTGAAAGAGTTGCTTAAGAAAGGGTTCATAAGAAGAAGTATCTCGGAGTGGGGTGCTCCTGTTGTTGTTGCTACAAAGGCTAATGGTTCGCTTAGATTGTGTGTGGACTATAGGGAGCTGAATAAGCTCATGAAGAGGAACAGACACCCATTGCCGAGGATAGATGATTTGTTCGATCAGTTGATTGGTGCTTCGATTTTCTCGTAGTTGGACTTAGCTACAGGATTTTATTAGTTGAGGGTAGCTGAGGATAGTATATATAAGATTGCTTTCAGGACTCTCGACGGTTTCTTCAAATGGCTCGTCATGCCTTTTGGTTTGACGAGTGCACCCGCCTATTTCGTAGACTTGAATAGAGTGTTTACGGAGTTTCTAAACAAGTTCGTGGTGGTCTTTGTGGATGATATCTTGATATTCTCTAGAAGAGAAGAAGAACATGCCCTACATCTTAGGGAAGTCTTAGAGACCCTTCGAGCACATCAACTCAAAGCTAAGTTCTCCAAATGTCATTTTGGTGGAAGGAAGTGAGGTTCTTAGAGCACGTGGTCTCTAAAGAAGGGATAAGTGGATCCCGCGAAGGTAGTGGCAATCCAAGATTGGAAGATTCCTAAGAACGCAACTAAAGTAAGAAGTTTTTTTGGTTTGGCGGGCTATTATAGAAAGTTCATCAAGGACTTTGCAAAGATATCAACCCCACTTACACGGTTAACGAAAAAGAATTTGACCTTTTCTTGGGATGTTGATTATGACAATGCTTTCCAACGTTTGAAGAGGGCATTGACGATAACTCTAGTTTTAGTTTTGCCGGATGGGAGTAGACCGTTTATAGTGTATACCGAGGCTTGCGGGACAGGGCTTGGCGCAGTTTTGATGCAAGAGGGAAGGGTGATATGCTATGGTGGAAGGCAGTTAAAGGTCCATGAGAAGAATTACCCTACCCACGACTTAGAGTTAGCTGCCATAGTTTTTGCGCTTAAGTCTTAGCATCACTATTTGCTTGGAGAGAGGTTTGAGTTATATACAGACCATAAGTCACTAAAACACTTGTTCTCTCAAAAAGATCTAAACTTAAGGCAACAGAGGTGGATGTAGTTCTTAGCATCCTGCGATTTTGAGATTGCATATAACCCTAGCAAGGGTAACATTGTAACTGACGCCTTGAGTAGAAAGAAGTTGACTTTGAGTCCTTTGTTTGTCGAGTGACAGAGTTTAGAATATATATCTACCTTTGACTTTAGACCCTTTATCGATTATGTACCCAGTTTGTTGGCATCATTAGAGGTGCGACCTACGCTTTTGGGATAGATAGGCGCGACACAGCGAGATGACCTACAACTGATAGAGATAATAGACAAGCTCATAAGAGGGGAGTCTTCGAGCCATCTTAGTAGATATACTGTCGTTGACAAAGGTTGGTTGCGTAAGGATGGGAGACTTTGTGTATCTCAAGACGAGAGTTTGAGAAAGACAATCCTTGAAGAAGCACATCATTCTAAGATAACCATACATCCCGGTGGTGACAAGATGTATAGGGACATGAAGCGAGTTTTCTTTTGAGCCGGAATGAAGAAGGATGTGGCTGAGTTCGTTTCCAGATGCTTAGTGTCCCACCAAGTCAAGGCTGGGAAAAAGAAGCCTGGTGGTTTGCTTCACCCTTTAGAAGTTCCACAGTGGAAATGGGAAAGTGTTTCCATGGATTTCGTCGACGGGTTGCCGAGGTCAAGGAAAGGTAATACGGGGATTTGGGTAGTAGTAGATAGACTTACCAAGAGCGCCCATTTCATTCCCATTAAGAGTAAAAGAACAGCGGCATGGTTAGCATATGTTTATCTCCGAGAGATAATTCGTCTACACGGCATACCTTCTAGTATCATAAGCGATCGGGATCTCATTTTCACTAGTGAGTTTTGGAAGAGCTTGCAAGAGATGGTAGGAACACAATTGTGTTTGAGCACCGCTTATCACCCTCAGACGTACGACCAAACAGAAAGAGTGAATTGGATTCTAGAAGATCTTTTGAGATTATGCATCTTGGACTTTGGAGGAACATGGGAGGAACACATTCCATTAGTAGAATTAGCCTACAACAACAGCTATCAGACTAGTGTTGGCATGACACCTTTTGAAGCTCTATATGGACGACCTTGCCGATCACCGACTTGTTGGTGGGAGTCTACGGATAAGATTTTGCTTGGGCCCGAAATGGTTAGGGAAACTTCAAAGAAGATAGGCTTGATTCGAAGACGCATGAAGATGGCACAGGACCGGCAAAAGTCATACGCTGATAAGAGACGAACCGGTCTTGAATTCGATGTGGGAGACATGGTTTTTATTAAAGTGTCACCATTGAGGAATGTAGTTCGTTTTGAATCTGTAGGAAAATTGGCACCAAGGTTCGTAGGGTCATTCCCCATTATAGAGAGAATTGGACAGATGGCCTACAAAGTGAAGTTTCCTAAGAAGCTTAGTGGTGTTCATGACATATTTCATGTATCGCATTTGAGGAAGTGTTTACATGATATCGTGGAAGTAATAGAGCGAGCATGCTTAAAGAAGTGGAAGTAGAGTGAGATGCCATGGTTAGATGAGTTCTTACATGCATCCTTGGATCGGAGGTCAAGAAATTACGCAACCGAGAGGTCAAGTTGGTTAAATTCCAGTGGGGAGATGATCAAGGAGACGCAACTTGGGAGACTGATGACAAGATACGCGCGTCGTACCCTTTCCTTTTTGAGGGTATGTTCTTAACTTCTCGTTTTTCTACTTCTTTGTTTATACTTGTTCTATCGTTTAGTGTATCCTCTCAATTATATCTTCGATCTTTAGGTAGAAAATCCTACAGTTGCAAACGTGTGTTTGAGACATGTTATGTTTGGTGGATGCAAATGGATGTAAGTGTTTGTTAGTGGTTGCTCGTGGATGCATTTACACACACATTAGGCACTAGATCGGCTCAATCACTTTCATATTGCAAATGAATGAGTATGCATATTTAAGTTAATGGATGTATATTGAATGTGTTATCATATGGATGTTGCATTTGAATGAATGATTGTGCACTCATATAGAAATGATATGTAGGATTCTTTTGCATACATAATGGATGCATGGCACTATCATGTTTTGCATTAAGGAGGCCAACTGAACCAGTAGACCGCTTGATCTATGCATTAGATAAGGGACATATAAACACACTTTTGCATATGTTCATATAACATTTGAAATCTTTTAAGGAAAATGGATGCTTGTGGTTGATGGATGAGTAGATGGATGATGGATGGTAGGATACATTCGTCTTAACTTGAAGATTTCGGGGACGAAATCCTTTATGGAGGGGAGAATGTAACACCCTGTAATTTTAAAACATGACATAAGAGATAATTAAAGAATACTTAATTTTTATAAGAATTAAGGGAAACAGACTGTGTCATTTCATTCGTCCCGGAATTCTGCTTGGAATAGAGTCCGAGTTTGCGTAAATCAGATATCGTATGAAGAAGTTATGAAGCTTAGAAGATTTCATTTTAAAGCAGAATTTATTTAAATAATAATTAAATAACAAAAACTGTTCAAAAATCAAAATTTAGACAAAGCGGGCTGAGCAGGAAATTTCCCGCTCGTGGGTGCCGACCCCCCCAGGGGGTGTCGACATTTGTGTCGACAGAGGTGTCGACCCCATCGGCCCAGATCTGGCCTGACCTATTTTGTGGTGGATCTGATGATGTGTTTTTCTAATCTGGATGGTTCAGATGGACCCTAATCTAATCTAAGGGTCCTAATTCACCTAGAGCATCTATAAAATACCCCTAAACCTAACCCTAATCTCATTGTTTTTCATCCATGGCCCCTCCATGCTGCTCTAATCTAAATCAAATCTAGCCTCTCTTCTCCACCAAAGCAAATCAGAATAAGAGTATTCAAATAAGAAGACCAGATCTACAAACAATCAAAGTAGAGATTATTCAAGATCAGATTTACTACTACAATGCCTAATTCTCTTTTCTAAGAATCCTATCACTGTGAGTCTATGTCGCTTTCACATATAATTAAATTAAAAAAAGTAATTGTGATAGGATTGTAAATTGGATCTAATGTATATGCTTGTGACTAAAATGAATGTTATCAAGCTCGTAAATCATTATCTTTTAGATTCATACCTATAATTCTGTCATATTCATTTCTGATCCATTTTATTGTTATATGCTTGTTTAAATTTCATATGCCTGTTCTTACGTTTATGCCAATTTTGATGTTTTGATTCTCTTCCCTTCTTCTTTTCCTTTTTCTTTATGAGATTAGGCTAACTTCGAGCCTAACATATCACGATGAGATTTGTGTACGAATAACATTGGAACGATTGGGAAATATGCAATAAAATGAGATTTGGCATAAATTGTTGATGAATATGGAAAATTGGTTTGGGCATAATTGAGTATGACTTGTATACATGAGATTTGGTATAAATTGTTAATAACTATGAAAATGGGTTTGGGCATAATTTGGCACATGAGATTATAAACCTAATTTAGGTTGGAAATTATGGGTGATTGGAATATATTTGAAATTGGGACTTGAATGAAGAAAGTGATAATGAACGCCTGAGACACGAGGTTAGATTCGGATTGCGGTATAAGCCTGCCCGGAACTGCCCGACATATCCAGTAACCGCAATTTGGTAATCTAATGTGAGAGGTCAAAGGCAGAAACTAGATTCGTAATAATGCAAAGACACGAGGTTAGATTCAGATTGTGATATAAGCCTGCCCAGAACCGCCCGGCAAATCCAGCAACCGCAAAACGATAATCTAGATTGGGAGGTCTTGCAAGATTACGGTTATAATGAACTAAAGAACACTTAACCAAGATAAGACATGTGATTAGACATGGGGATAATAAAGCATTAAGTGGGTAACATGGGTAGCATGTGAAACATAGTAAAAGCACTTAACCAAGATGAAACATGTGATTAGACATGGGGATAAAGAGGGGTTAAGTGGGAATTCCTAGTGGGGACCAAGCTTAGGAGGGAAGCTTGTGTCAAGTGGGTGGACCATTTTCAACCAGTAACCCATTTTAGTATCTATATGAGCTCGAACTAGGTCGAGGATAGGGACACACTTACTGGGGTTGATAGTAAGAGGTCAATAAAGAGTTAGTGATGGTAGTGCAAGTCCAATGGAGTCATTTGCGTGCGTGGGTCTAGGCTAGTAGGTAAGACATTGTTGCATTATGTAGGTATAAGCTGTGCATTTCAGTAGTATCGGGGTTGCCACCTTAGGGAGTGGTACACCCTATTGTGGGACCAGTGCAGGTATCTACGAGGTTAGGGAGCCGATCAAATAGGGAGGGTAGTGGGTACAACTAGTGGTGGTAGGAGCAAGTGGGGCACCTACGAGAGCAGCTAGTAGTACATGAAGCTACCATTATTTTGATTAGTAGGGAGGGATCATCTCCTAATATGTAACCGGTATGTTGGTACGGTGCAGAGCATATCTTATAGTGGTTAGAAGTGCAGTCGATGTTCTATGTTGCTTATCTTGTCATATCTACTTATGTTACAGTCATCTCTTATATCCAGTTTATGTTCTTATCCTGTTACTTTATTGATTATATTATTAAAGTCACTAGACTCGCCAGACTTACATCTGACCCCTTTTTGTTTCGCCTCTTTTCTCCCCTTCCAAGGTCCCCAGGGTGGGATTAGTGAATCTTGACTTGGATCTCTTTCTTCTTGAAGTGCTTGGAAGCGTTGAAAGTAATGCTCAACTTTATCTCTTTTTCATTATGGCTATTTGGAGTGGGATTATGGTTTTACTTTTATGTACTCTGATAATAATCTTGTTCAAGATGGATATTTGTGTACTTGGTTTTAGTATGAGGTTTTGATGTTGTAAACAAACATGTTTTCATTTTCCGCTGCAATGAATAAATTTTGAATTTTTAAGTGCCATTTTATATATTTGTCTTGTGATGTACTGTTCTATACTCTTATAACGCTCCATGAAAGTTAATGCATTCCCTTAGTGAGTGACATTAACAGACGTGGGGTGTTACAGCTTTGTTGTTTCTTGATCTATCTTTTAATTCTTTTCATTGTTAACATACAGTTAATTGTTTGTGAAAATATAAATTGAAGGGTGGTTACGGTAATTTTTGGGGTGTGATAAATAAAAAGTGGGATGAAATATTTTTTGTATAAACAACGTGGTGTGAAAGGCAAAACATGGGGTATTAATAGATTTGCCTACAATGTATCTACTATAAAAAATATTATGTATTAGTTTGAATTTAATTAGAGTAGGTTTAGAATAGCTCTATAACAACTCTCTTTACAATTAAGTATTCATTCTTATTATCAAATATAATATCAATAAGATTATTTCAATCTACATTCTAATAAATACCATGCATGACTTGAACCACCGATTATCCAAACGCATGCTCCTTCTTTAACTAATAAACTACGTCTCCTTATGAAGATTTAACAAATCTTCCTTCCACATAATTTAATCTATCATCTCCATATTCCATTCTTTCTCTACCACTAATTTCCACTCATTCTACACCACAGTTCACCTAACTTCCAACCTGGTAAAAGGCAGACATAAACAAATAAAAAACAAAGCCATCTACCACAAATTCGAATGACCTAAATAATGGAGTCAATTATTTCATCCCTTATTTGACTATTGTCCTCTGCCTTCTTAGCTTCAAGACAAACTAGTATACATCTCTCTCCTCTCATTTCTCTACTCAGGTTACTATGATAGACATGTACACAAAGGATATCAAGACATACTAGTAGTTTCAAGACAAACAATACACATTTATCTATGAGTTTATGTAAAATCCATCTTTTCAACCCTCAAATGTCGACACAAAATACATCCATGGTATCCATGTTCTGAGCACTTAAGTGTCAAAAAGGAAAATGTCAGGGTAAACAAAAAGAATAAAACAAAAATAAAAGGAAAAAGGAAAAATAAAAACTACAAATCAGAATCTCATAGCGGAGCGAATAAAATATAGTATGTCAATACCCTTTTGAAAGGAGAAAACAATATACATACTGGTATTAATAATCAGAATATAACACAACTGAATCAGCCTGGACAATTATAAAATCCTATACCAAAATTGCTAGAACATACTACAAAACACATGAGAATATTATATAATAATAGAATACATGAACACATCTCGAGTCCAAGCTCCCCCCTGAAGCTCCAAGCTATCCAAAGATAATTTTGAAAACATACTCCAACTGACTAAAAAAATAACATCTGAATCAGTTTGGAATTTCAAAGTGAGAAAACTCACATCATAAAATGACTTGTTTAATTCACAAATTTTTTTGAAACGAAAAGATATCTCGTGAGATAACAACCACTCATATATATGGTATGGGTTTTTACCTTACAATAACCAAATCATTTTATAAGAAAATTTACCTACATTATTTTGATGTCTAGGTTGAGAATATAAATATTAATCATAGCTGAAATGCTTTCATGTCACATTCCAACATGTTAGGTATACAACTAAAACCTCTAAAATACTTTCGTATATGGATTTTAAAATAAGACCTTCTCGGTAAATGGAAACCGATCTCTTATGGTAAGGATCATAAAACACCTATCGAGCATCATATATCTCTAGATAAAATATACCATATGCCGACCCACCTTTTTGCGAGGCAGTCACGCTTTGGATTTCTGGTTATTGGAGTGCTTAGGACATGAGCATAGACTTAGATAAACTTGGAAAAGATTGGTTGAAATGATGGAGTTCATGGGAACTTGGAGCTCGGAAGGCATCATCCGAGATCAGTACGAATCCCTGAATCGAGGATCTGCGTGACTTCATGAAAATCTAGTCCGAAATTAACACCGATACCCAAATCAGTATCACGTCCGAAATCGGATCGATGTTCTTAATTACCCCACCTCGGTTTGGCATGGTCCCACTTTGAAACTCCGGTTCGGTATTTTCCAGTAACTCTTTGGATCGACAAAGAGCTACTCCGGTTCGACATAAAATGAAATGATGGATCAGTGTTACTTCATGCATGGAAACTTAGGATTTAGACTTCAGTAAATTGGTGAAATTCCCTTCCCAATTCAGTATACTTCGATCGATATCGATCCAAGATGATTTGGATTAGCCAATCCATGGTCCTTTACTTCTCCTCTTCCGAATTGGTCTCTTCCAGATCCTATTTTCAAGGCTGTTATTCTAGCCGAACAAGTCATGTTTATAACTATAAAAAGGAGAGATTTTGGACATTTTATAGACCTTTTTTGCTTCCAGATGTAAGGACTCTGCTATTTCCAACTACAAATCCTTTAATCTACATTTCTTATAGTCAAATAAACTGTATTTAAAATCGTATAGTATAATCAATAAAGATTACCTTATAGTGGACGTAGGCACGATCTGTCAAACTACTATAATATTGTGTTCATTTACTTTACTACTCTTTGTGACAAGATTATTATTATTTTGCGATTAACTTGGCATTCTGGTGTTGTGTCTGATTAAACAAAATTGACGTTAACATTTTGGTGTGCCATGTAGAGGGACGACTACCCCATTCTAGCATAAGGAATTGAATTGCCCTAGGATTTAGCTGTAGCGGAATAAAAGATAACAGATGCCAGCACTCAGCTAGAAGGCGCTAGAATGGGTGGAAATCAAGAGGCTCCCTCCGCTCGGAACCCCTCTATCTATCTAACTTTGGAAGAGATGGATGGAGTCATCAAGGAATTGGAATTGTGCTGGGAACGGCAGGATGGACTCCCTAACCGGCAAGAGGATATAATGAACACCTTTCTCTCAAGGATGGATCAATTTGGAAGGACAGTAGATTATGAAATAACATCTGAAGCGAGACCCAGTGGTGCACAGGAGCCTGGCTTGGGATACAGGGGACCCCAACGTTATCAGTTCCAGACCAATACAAGCAAGGGAAATTCCCGGGAGGAAGGAAATATGGGCCACGACTTACTATGCTTTGAATGCTGGTTCAGATGGTTAGGATGATGCATGGGCACACATGGATTTGGATGGAAATAGACCTATTATGGCTCAAGGACTTCAGATTGGATCAAGTCCCAATCCCAGGGTCGGGGTCGATCCGAACATAAACATTATGGATAGGGATACAAATTTTTCCGGACTGGACGTCGAGGGAATTGGCAGGATGGATGACTGGCACTAGCTTCATAGTAACAGAAATCAGATTGCATATGTGATTCGATGGATCTTTTGAGGCAGAATATCTCAATCGGACATGGACTGTGTTAACCACAACCCCTTTATTTAGGGTATTAGGAATTCTCATAACCCGCCATATTTCAAGTTGCCAATTTTGGGTGCTTATGATGGTAGGAAGGATCCTACCATCCATTTCATGAGCAATATGGAAGTTCTATCAGCGTTGGACAACATCATGGCGAAGTGCTTCCCACTCTACTTTATAAATGTAGCTTCCATGTGGTTCAGGCAGTTGGAGTCAATATCGATTGGTAGTTAGAATGCTTTTGTAACAACTCGCTATTTTTAAAGCCTCGAATCAGTAATTAAACCAATTCCAAATGCTCAATATGGCGAACCATTATTGCTTATGGGATTAATAATAACAAATCATAGAATCACACACAGATTTTTATACAATAATTAACGACAGAAAAAAACATTTTTATAACAAATATCATAGTATAATATTTTTTATATGTATAGCGGAAGCTTCATTGCAAAATATTTCAACTATACAAATTGTGAAATCTTATGGTGGAACAATTTTAACGGCAGCGTAGCATTTTCACAAATCTTCACGAATCCTTATCATCTTCAGCTTCAAATCTAAGTTGTAATTACTCAGGCTCGACCCGAACTGAGAAAAAGGGAAACTCAAGTCATATTGTAGTCAAGTAAATCGACTTAAATAATCACTAGCTCAAAGTTTAAACATGCGTGTCAGCCCTACCTGCCATATGTAATTTTTCTGTTGTGCAGCATCTATTTATCTTAGTGTTTAATCAAGTGCGGTATCAATTCACTTAGTTTGTCTCCAAAAATCCACACAACCGTTTGGTATGTATCATTTCAATACATAGTGTTTTTCTAAATCTATGGGCACTTGCAGTAAGAACAATTGCATACAATATCGTCACACATAAAATCAGCATGTTCAAACAGTCATTGAAATAGTTTCGTTTCATATATCGAGAGTGTGCGTGTCACATGTGCACAAATCATATAACAAGCAATTCACAATTTTTTTAACGAAATTCTATATTGCTATGACATTCTGCTAGTGTTAATTTACTTAATCAAAATAATAGTCGCGAGAATCTCTTTTTCTTTATAATTTTGAATCTAGGCTATTTTAAACTGGGTTTTGGAATTATTTTGTAAGCGTGAATTTAAATTTTAATCTTTGGACCTAATTAGTTATGTTAAATTAAATGATAATAATATCTTAAAACAAATTGAAATTTTAAATTTTGATTTTCAATTTAACTTGGGACATAAATGCTATTATGTCGTTTTATCATAAAATATTTGAAACTTATAAAATGATTTTTAGTTTTGAAATCCCGTAGCAAGTATGATTCAATATAAAAAGAAAATTTAGTATTCCGAGTGATTTGAAAATAAAACCGATATGTTAGTTCGATGAAATTGTTTCGTACTTTGATTTCAATTTTTAATAGAAATTAGATTTCGATAAATATAGTTTAGAAAAATGTGTTTTATAAACATAGAAAATTCAATGACTTGAAATCTCAATATTTGAAACATTTAGAAAACAACAATAATATGACTTGTAGTATTGTAAATTACTATTGCGAAATTTTTTTAACTTCATGATATAAAATGCATGATTTGTTACTAAGATTCAAGTAACCCGTGACTAAAGAAAGTATGGTGTGGATGTAAACCCTTGATGATGGTCTGCTCTGGGTTCCGGAGAGACATCATTTACTTATCGATACATGCATAGGACGTGCCTAGTGGCCTTGTCATTGGGAGAAACCTATCGACTTGGGGCGGTCAAAAGGGAAGGTCGTTACAGCTTTGGTCGAAAGGTTTATTAAACGGTTTAAGATCCACATCTCTCGTCCCGAAAATTTCATAACTCTTACAATAATTAAGTATAGTACTAACGAAACTCTATGGTTTTTTTGGAAAGGTTTAATGCGGCGGTGACATCGGTGGATTGACCAAAACCATATATGATGCTTATAACTGCCTTCTCGGGAATATTGGATAGTTAAGACTTTAAAATTTCATTGCAAAGAGGATCCTCTGAGGTGGAGAATTCTATTTTGAAGCAAATAGATTTCTGCGGGAAGAGGATGCAAGAGATGATAAGAAAGCTTTTGAGGTTAATATGGCTAATGACAGAGGACCGTCTGGAGATGGCAGGGGAAAGGATAAAGGCAAGAGAAAGATTTTGTTGGGAATGATCAGAATGTATAGCTGTGGAGAGATTCTAAATTCTCTTCTTATACAAAGATTAGTGCTTCTTTAAAGGACATTTGTCCGGATATTATACAATCTTCCCTATTCAAAAAGCCTCAAAAGAGGGAGCCAATCCAAAGAGAAAGGGAGTCTGGAAAGTACTATTTGTTTCACAAGTTGAATGCCCATAATATAAAGGATTGTTGGAATCTGCAAGATATAGTTGAGGAGCATGTCAGATGCGGAGAGCTGAATCTGTATGTTAGAAATCAAACTTCAGTAGTGGAACATGTGCCACAGCCTATTGTCCTAAGGAACGGGAGCGAACCAGGATCTAGTTTGTGTGGATTAGTAATTAGTTGATTTGGATCTTGACATTGGATTCTGTGACAATTTGGTTTTTAAGATTTTGGATTTGTTAGATTTTAGTTCCGTGGATTTTGGTTTTGGATGGCTACGCCGTCCCATCTACATACAGGATTAGAATTTAAGCACTAGGCATGCTCTATACTCGACAATAAACCATTCATCCACTTGGATAATAAATTTGTAATTAAAAATAGCTAAGTTGGCTCACCTACATATAGGGTTAGGTTTTAACCCTTAGAAGTGCTTTATATTTAATGATAAACCGTTAGGTTATGTTTTGGTTTTGTAATAACTTTGAACCTTTTGAAGTTTAATTAAATTACTTTGATTGTACAAAATTATTCTTGTAAAATATCAAACTAGAAATTGGATTTCCAAACTTTAAAAAATTGATCCTCAAGTTTGGATTATGCTTTGAAAGAGCCGGCTATCTTGCCAGGACTTGGAAAAGTTGCTCGGTATGGGCTCGAGTATGGACTATGCTCGATGGAACTCGAATTGTCTTTTCAGGAATAGGCAAAGCAATTCACTTGGTTTCTTACAAGTTTCTCGGATTTCAATGGTTTCTGAATAATTGGACTTCTTGGCCTTAGATTTCAGATATTTTAGATTTGGTCTTCCCTCATAATACAATCGAGAGTGATCGTCAAATTCTATTGGTGCAACAACCCAAATTTCAGTAGGTCCGAATTTTTTGCAAAATGCTAAAAATCCAAGTCCACTGACACCCGAGTTGGTTTGTATGGTATTCTGTAGAAAGGTAAAGATAAATATATCAGAGCTCATAATAAAATATCTGACACCAGAGAGAATAAAATATAATAGTAAGCAAATACTTACCAAAATAATGACACTGTCTAGTGAGTGTCTCTATGCTATAAAATCTCTACCACCTGTCTAGCCTATGAGTTTGTTATGAGGAGATGGTCAGAAAAAAAGTTATGGTGAATGGAGAAATTATACTTTATATAAATAACATTACATATACCATTCTATCACTAGTTTACCTTTATTTCGGGTTCATTACATATTACATTGTCAGATTTATGCATAAACTGTACTCATTTACTCCCAAGTAGATTAACTGAATAAATCATATATATGTGGCTATATGCCCAAAATATTACGGTACCTATCATAGTACCCTCCTCAAAAGGCTCAATCGCCATGCTATGAAAGCATATAGGATCTCCATCACTACACTACGAAAGCATACTAGGCAACACTAAGAAAGCGTACTAAGCCTCCATCTCTATGCTAAGCGTAGTAAGCCTCCATCGCCGTGTTACAAAAGCGCACTATCTATCATCTGAGTGTCACTTATGGAACTCAGTCAGGGGATTTCTATATCTGTAAAGGAGCATCGTTAAGTCTAAAATAAAGATATTCATAAATTGATCTGTCTCTTTCTTAGTGGCTATGTCCCCACACATCCCCTAAAAATGAAAGACCATTTCAAGAGCGAAGTGATTGTGCCCCTAACAAACAATATAAGCGTCCAGATTGTCATTGTCCCTCATCCGATGTCTGAAACACCCCACCTCCGTTAGGGTCACTCTCAAAGGGAATGCCCTAATTTTGGTGGAGGTTTATAAGTATAAATCACAGATATACAAGACAGATATAAGAACACATATTTTTGAACAGCGGAAAAACAACATCTTTTATTTCATCAAAATACGTGTTCACAAAAACATGCCATACTTGTCTTACAATTCCTCCAAAAACATAACATCTTCATAACTGTCTTGATTACATTATTAAAGAAGCATAAAGAAAACATAAATAAACAGCAAAAGTCCCATAATTGCTGCCCAAAGCCATAGTCCAAAACGGAAAAAGGTCCAAGCAATACATTCTTTCTCTTCAAGCTGGATGTAAAGGCTGGTCAAGCTGCGGTATTCCCTCCCTGTGGACCTGGGGGGGGGGGGGAACGGAAGAAAAGAAGACGAAAGAAAAGTAGAGTCAGACATAAAGCCTGAGTAAGTCTAGGACTATTCAGTCTATGAATAAAGAACTGGGTATGATAAGCATAAACTGGAAATGGGAAAGCACCATAAACTAAGTTAAGTGTCTAGGGTCGAATATACTATCATACCCCATATTAATCTCTGTACCCATATAAACTAGTTCCCAACAGGCACCCCATAATCAGGGTGAAGTGATCCATTTCTGATGATCGGCTCCTACTCGCATAGTTACATGTGTCTTACGGCCCCCGATGTTGTAGTTACCTATGCTGGTCCCACCATGGGGTGTATCAAGTCCCATGGTGGAGGCCCGACACAACTCTAGAATGCACAGGTATGCTACTGGTGCCCAGTGCCTTATTTTTCTGCGCCGGAGTGTGTGCACGACCGCACCCCGTTAGAACCTACACTGCTGCACCACCGCCGTCGATTTGACCTCTTACAGTCAGCCCAGTAATCGTGCCCCACCCTGCCTAGTTCAGGGTATCCTGATACACCTTGTAGGGTTACTACTGAAAAGGGTCCCCCGCTACTAGGTTTTCTATTTCTAGCCAACATGCTAAGTTGGTTAAGTGTTTAATAAACCTAACCCCCAATCAGTATGTTTAGCTTAGCATGTTCCCTTCTTGATTAAGTATTAATTTAATTTACTTAATCCTATCAATCCTGACTCAGCCTTAATTGTCTTATTAAAGCCTTGACCTCTCACATTAGACAGGTATTGTTGTGGCTGCCTGTTGCCGGTTGGGTCCGGGCAGTCTTACGCCACAACTCAGTCTAACCTCGGGTCCTTATTGGGCTCCGTGTTTAACCACCTACATTGGATAGGTATTGTTGTGACTACTGGACAGCCGGGCGGTTCCGGGCAGGTTTACATCACAACTCAATCCAACCTCGGGTTAAACACAACGTATTTTCTACATTTACATATTTTGTCTCTTTTCTTTTTATATGTAAATATTTGCGGCCCATTATTCAAATTCATCTTTATTGATTAAAATTTATTTATGCCACTTAATTGTTTTTCAAGGTTGTTGGCATGCATCAAACATGCCAACACATATGTTCTATGTTTTAACCCAAACGTCATTACCCCCGTTTTACACGTTTGCTACAATGTAAGGTGTGTTGGGTTTAATATTTAAACCCAATTTAGCCATATGAAAAGGGGAGGCTTATTACATGGTGTTTATAAGGTAACATGAAAAAGGGGAGTGTGAACGCATGAACTTGCAACGAACGATTCAATTAACATAAAGTAGGCACATGTGAACTTGCAATTGTAATAGCATATAATCATGGCATAACATGAATCATTTTATTCATATAATCATGGCATAAACAATACTTAAACATGAATCATTCTATTCATATAATTATGGCATAAACAATACTTAAACATGAATCGTTCTATTCATATAATCATGGCATAAATAATACTTGAACATGAATCGTTCTATTCATATAATCATGGCATAAATAATACTTAAACATGAATCATTCTATTCATGTAATCATGGCATAAATAATACTTAAACATGAATCATTGTAAACTTGCAATTGGGATGTAAATCTAACTTAATTGTATCACATATATCACCATATGGTTTTGATAACAACTTAGGCCTAAAACATATTTCAACTAGGCATAATACCAAACATAGTTTGGTCATGTTCATAAAGGTGCTTACTTTTGTTTCTAACACAAAAGTTTGATTTGCCAATTTCAACATAGATTCATACAAATCATAGTACTTAGCCTAGTCAAATTACACACTAAGAGTGATCATAAAAGTATGTACATCATATTAGCATAACAATAAATCGTATACTTGCATGAATCCCAAATAAAATACCACAACATATGGTTGTCAACATAAATCATATACTTGTATGAATCCAATCGTATACCATAACATTTCCAAATCGTTTAGAATCAAAATAACATACAAGTATGGATTATTATCGCCACAATTCCATTTCGTTGTTAACTTCCAACGCAAATCACATACTTGCAAATATCCAATCGTATACCATAACATTCCCAAATCGCTTAGAATCAAAATAACATACAAATATAGATTATTATCGCCACAATTCCATTTCGCATTTTACACAAATCAAACGCAATTAATTATTCACATCGAAATAGCACTCTACTTACAACGTATGACAAATCTTCAATTCAGGAATCTGAATTCTGAATTTGGAGATGCTATCCTTTGTTGTAGGCGTTGTTTTGATTCAATTAACGTTGCTTTAAGCTTTTTTGATTTATCTCCTAATTGTCTCTCAATTTCTGACGGCTATCTCTAGTCTCTCCTCAGCAGCATGACGGTCTCATCTCCATTTTTGTTTGTGTGTATTAGGGTTAGTCTTAGGTCCTTTTTATAGAGTTTGTGAGTTGATTTAGACCGTCGATGAAGCTTGGTTTAATAATAGCCGTTCGTTCAAAGGAGGGACCAACCAGGAGCTGACACCTAGCCCTAGTGACAAGGCAAGGCTCAGAAAATCGACCAAACACAGACTAGGCCAGCCAGGGTGGGCTGGGTTCGACCTGGCTCAGGGGCCAGGTCGACACCCCAGTCGACACCGTGTCGACTTGGAAGTCGACACGGGTTACCCAGGTCGACTGCCCAGTCGACCTGGCTAGCCCCAGGTCGACTGCCAAGTCGACCTGGGTGCCTTGGGCGGGAATTTTCCCGCCCTGGCCAGTTGGGCCCGATTTTGAATTTTAAACTTGTTTTTCTGATCTGTTTTCGTCTGTTTGAAATTTAAACTGAATTCTGAAACTTCCGGAGGCCATATCTTCTTCATACGGACTCCGTTTTTCGAAAACTCGGACTCTATTTTGCGTATTTTTCCGAGACGAACACAATGGCGTATCCTGTTTCCCTTAATTCTTTGATTTGAAATTAATTATACTTTAATTTGTGAATTTCACTGTTATAGAATACACAGGGTGTTACATTCTCCCCCACTTAAAAGGATTTCGTTCCCGAAATCTTCAAGTTCAGGAAGAATGTATATCCTAACATCCAAACATCCATCTACTCATCCATCAAACACGAGCATCCATTGTCCTCAAAAGACTTCTAACGCTTCATGATCATATGCGAATTGTGTGTGTGTACATGTACTTATCTAATGCAAAATCAGGCGGTCTACTGATTCAGTTGACCTCCTTAATGCGAATTATGTAAGTGCCATGAATCCATTATGTATGCAAATTTTCCTATTCATGATTCTACATGAGTGCACAATCATTCACACAAATGCAACATCCATATGACAACACATTAAATTTCAACCACATACGAATATAAATACATTTATGCATATGCAATATGAATTGACTGAGCCGATCTAAAACCTAGATTGTGTGTGTATATGCAACCACGAGCAACCACTAGCAATCACTTGCAACCACTTGCAACCATCATCCATAACATGTTTCAATCACATGTTTTCATCCAAAGGGTTTCTTCCTAAAAGATAAGGTCGAGGAGATATACCTAAAAAGATAGATAAAAGCGCAACTTAAGGAAAAAGGAAAGATCAAAGATGTACCCTCGAAAAGAAAAGGGTAGGCTGCGCGTATTCTAGCTTCAGTTTCCCAAGTTGCATCTTCTTCGGCGTCGCTCCACTGAACTTTGACGAGCTTGACTTCGCGGTTGTGTAGCTTCTTCACTTTCGTTCCTAATATGCGGGTTGGAACTTTCCTTACGGTCGCTTCGCGTTCCACTTCAGCTTCTTCTAGGATATTTGGCTCTACCACTTCAGCAGACTCATGTAGACATTTTCGGAGATGTGAAACGTGAAAGACGTTGTGAACTCCGGTCAATTTTTCGAGTAGCTCTAATCTATAGGCCATTTTCCCAATTTTATCGATGATAGGGAATGGCCCTACGAACCTTGGTGCTAGCTTTCCTGTGGTTCCAAAACGAACAACGTTCCTTAGCGGAGATACCTTAAGAAAAACTCTGTCCCCAACCTTAAATTCAAGGTCGGTCCTCCTCTTGTCGGCGTAGGACTTTTGTCTGTCTTGGGCCTTCTTCATCCTTCTTTGTATTAAGTCTACTTTCTCTAAAGTCTCTCGGATCATATCTGGTCCAAGTATGAGCTTATCAGTAGACTCCCACCAACAAGTGGGTGATCGGCACAGTCTTCCATATAAAGCTTCGAAGGGCGCCATTCCGATGGTTGCTTGACAGCTGTTATTGTAGGCAAATTCCACCAAAGGAAGATGGTCTTCTCATGTCCCTCCGAAGTCAAGGACGCACAGTCTTAAAAGGTCCTCCAAAACTCTGTTCACTCTTTCTGTCTGGCCGTCGGTTTGGGGATGATAGGCTGTGCTTAAGCATAACTGTGTGCCTACCGCTTCTTGTAGACTCCGCCAAAACTCACTCGTGAAGATAGGGTCTCGGTCACTAACAATGCTGGATGGTATTCCATGGAGTCGAACAATTTCCTTGAGGTAAAGAGATGCTAGGGATGAGGCAGTTCTTTTACTTTTGACAGGTAAAAAGTGGGCGCTTTTAGTAAGCCTATCCACTATTACCCAAATGCTAGTGTTGCCTCTCTTAGACCTAGGCAACCCATCAATGAAGTCAATTGAGATGCTATCCCACTTCCACTGCGGGACCTCTAGAGGATGTAGCAGACCGCCAGGCTTTTTCTGTTCCACCTTAACCTGTTGGCACACCATACACTTAGAAACGAAATCTGCCACGTCCTTCTTCATGCCGTTCCAAAAGAAAGTTCTCTTTATGTCCTTGTACATTTTATCCCCGTCCGGATGTATCGTCATCTTGGAGTGGTGTGCTTCCTCGAGAACCTTCTTTACTAAATCCCTTGCCTGTGGGACGCATAGTCTTCTGTCTCGCCTTAGCCAACCCTTATCGTCGATGGAGTATCTGTTGAGGTGACTTGAAGTCTCACCCCTAATTAGTCTATCAATCGTCTCCACAAGATGAGGGTCTTCGCGTTGTGCTGTCCCTATTGAGTCCACTAAAGTCGGGCGTACTTCGAGAGATGCTAGCAAGCCTGGTACAAAATCGGAGGAGGGCCTAAAGTCAAAGCTGGCTATAAACTCTAGGCTTTGTCTTTCAACAAACAGTGGGCTTAGGGTCAGTTTCTTTCGGCTCAACGCGTCTGCCTGATCGACGCTAGTCTATGAATTAGAAAAGCGCGACATTTGTAATAAATTCTGCAAGCATACAGGCGTGTAGCATACAGGTCGAACACAGGGAGGTTTAATGAAAAATTATTATTTATTTTTTTCTTGGGCGTGTTAGACGGAGCTGGAGGTTGATTTTTTTCGCAAAGCAAAATAAAAACTGAAACTACGAATAAAAGATGCAATTAAATTCACTGCAGATTCGAATCTAATCGGATCTGTAATAAATTCAATGATTAAAATAAAATAGAACACTGGAGATAAAATTGCAAAAAAGAAATCAACAACTGAAAATAAAAACTAGGATTACCGCTGAATCTAATCAGACGGTCAATCACTAGTAAGAAAAATAGAGGCAATAGCAAATTGTGTTCTAGCAAATCTAATTGACTAGACAACACAATATGCCATGAAAATAAAATGCAGAAACTAAAGAAAAGAAACCTTTATTACGACTGAAAGAGAGTACAGAAGAATGAATTTTTTTTACAATGGTTACAATCACATATTTATAGATGAGAATGGGAAAAACCTAATTAGGTCTATGAATAAATGGGCCTCCTCATTCATGAATATCTCTTGCCTTCCTTGACTAACTTGATTGGAGAAAATCTGGGCATATCATGGTAAATATTTTCCATATCTTTCAATTTTCCCATGTGGCTAATTGATTGATAGAAGATTGCATCTAATTAATTCTTCCAAACAAGGACGCTTATCAGACTCCAAAGGCAATATAAGATAAAATCTTCAAAATTGATTTTTCTTCTTGGCAACAATTCAATCAGAAATTCTTCTAATTGAAATTGAATGATTTTAATTTAATTCCATGATGAGAATATGGCTATTGCTGAAATGTTAACTGGTGCACATCATAAATACATACACATGAATATGTGTATGTATATATATAACATAACACTAATCCAGATATTTCTCAAAGCAAAGGGCCAGTGTGAACGGGCTCCGTTTCTTTGGCAAAAAGTGAGCTTGACGGGGTTCGAACTCAGGTCTCTCAGCACCAATTCCTATGCCTTTACCAGTGAGCTACTACTTCTTTTGCAATTGAAATGAATTTGATGTGAGGAAGTAGTTCTTTCTTGTAGTTGGCCTTTGATTTGAATTGAAGGAGGCATTTCTTGACATCCTGTAAAAACATACAAAAGTAACCAAAGTATCATTTATTTATTTACAAAAGATAAAGCATAAGAGTAATAAAATAAACACTTTTCAGTGTCAATCAAATACCCCTACACTTATCTTTTACTCGTCCTCGAGTAAAACAAAAAAATGAAAAACTAACTAGATAGGTCGCACTTTCGTATGAAACACGATTGCATTGAGCGTATGCAACAAGTCGTTAAACCTCTAGGTGTCCCTAGTAGGACGAGTGGTGTCTCGTGAGGGTTTTCAGCGGATACTACCCACAAAATCCAAATGCAGTATGCTATGATTCTAATGAAACTATATGAATGCAATGGACATATGCAAAAAACGAAAAATGAAAACACGACTTGTTTCAGGAAGGTGGTACAACAATTTAAGTTAACAATTTCTAATCAGTTGATTTTATTTTAGATACCTCAACTTGTCGCAAATTTTCAATATAAATCAAGTTTTCAAATGTTAAATTCCAGTTTGGCCAGTTAGTTCGGTCGATAACATAGTGCAGCCATGAAATAAATTCTTAGTTTGCTTGGCACAGTTTGCAAAGTGGTATTCTAATTTTCTCATGTATGGCTAGTCAAATTAATAAGGTCAAGAAGTGTTTGGGTATCATCGCTTGTTCTTTATTCTATAAAATTTTAAGATTTATGATTAAGTACATACACCTAAAAAGACCAAGGTTTACCACCCATGCACTGCCTCGCGGACTAACGGAGAGTAGGCAAAGAGCTTGGCGGATTGTGCAGGCCGACTTTGACTTTGTCAACAACGTGTCGGTAATCCTTAGGTGCCCAATCTCATAGAATGAGACCAAGATATTCCAACTTTGACTTTGTCAACAACGTGTCGGATAGAGCTTGGCGGGTTTGCACACCAACGCTCGATATACAAGCAATGTTGGATACCCTTGGAATACTATTATTATTATTATCGAAAATTTAAGCACAAAAGAGAGTTACGCGAATTCAACTTAACACAACTTAGTTTTAAGGATTTGAAAAGCCAATATAAGTATTTTATGTCCTCCACTTATTTAAACAAAGTCTACAATATAGAATAGATTTCATGGCCATCACCTAAGAATCTCCCTATGTACCGGTTACACTATTATCCCTCAAAATTAAACTTTTCATTATATTTCCTATTCGATCTAAGTTGAGAGAGAAAAATACTGTCAACTGGCTAAAAATTGTAAACTTATTTTGCTGTATCAATTGAAAATGAGTCGTATTTCAAAAAAAAAAATTATGGTATGTCACTACAATCTAAAATGGTTGAAAATAAAAAGAAATAAAAAACAAAGAAAAATGAAAATGGATGAAATGCAGACTCCCCCCCACACTTGATTGAGACAGTGTCCCAACTGTCTAAAGCAGAAATAAAATACAAAAAAAAAAATGAAAAAGAAAAATAAAAGAAAAAGAACGTGTACCACCTGATTTCATGGTGGATGATCATGTAGATCGATCGAGTCATCTTCGTCATATTGCTCGAATTCCAAAAATGGTTTCAGTCGTTGACCGTTTACTTTGAAGACTTTTCCATCCCTAGGGTTTTCAATTTCAACTGCTCCATGAGGATATATTGTTTTCACTACATAAGGTCCAGTCCATCGAGATCTGAGTTTTCCTGGAAACAAGTGAAGTCTAGAGTCGTATAAAAGAACTTTTTGACCTACGTTGAATTCCTTACGAAGTATGTTTTTGTCGTGTTGGGCTTTGGTTCTTTCTTTGTAGATTTTCACATTTTCATACGCCTCATTTCTTAATTCTTCTAATTCAGAAATTTGTAACTTCCTGTGTGAGCCGGCTTTTTCTAAGTCAAAGTTCAAAAATTTTATGGCCCAAAGAGCACGATGCTCTAATTCGAGAGGTAAGTGACAGGCCTTTCCAAAGACTAATCGATATGGTGACATCCCTAGATTGGTTTTATAAGCAGTGCGAAAAGCCCAAAGTGCATCAATCAGTTTTACAGACCAATCTTTTCTATTGGAATTCACGGTTTTCTCAAGAATTTGTTTGATTTGTCTATTGGAAACTTCTACTTGTCCACTAGTTTGTGGATGGTAAGGTGTTGACAGCTTGTGTGTGATTGAGTATTTCTTGAGCAAGGACTCAAAAGCACGATTACAGAAATGAGTGCCATTATCGCTAATGATAGCTCGAGGTGTACCAAAGCGTGAAAAGATGTTTTCTTTGAGGAATTTGACAACAACCTTGTTGTCGTTGGTTTTGGTCGGAATGGCTTCAACCCATTTTGAGACATAATCTACCGCAAGTAAGATGTAAAGATTCCCAAATGAATTAGGGAATGGTCCCATGAAATCTATGCCCCAAACATCGAATAACTCAATCACTAAAATGGGGTTGAGAGGCATCATGTTTCGCTTAGAGATTCGACCCGTTCTTTGACATCGCTCACATTTAGAGCAAAATTCGAAAGCGTCACGGAAGAGTGTGGGCCAATAAAAACCGCTTTGCAAAACTTTTGCAGCAGTTTTTCTTGCTCCAAAATGACCGCCACAAGCATGGTCATGTGAGAAAGAGAGAATACTTTGGTGTTCATGATCGGGCACACACCTTCGAATGATTTGGTCTGGACAGTATTTGAAAAGAAATGGGTCGTCCCAATAGAAGTTTCGAACTTTTGAGAGAAATTTTTGTTTATCTTGTTTCGACCATTCAGCGGGTGTTTGTTGTGTGACAAGATAATTCACAATGTCAGCGTACCAAGGGGTGTTAGAGATCGAAAGGAGTTGTTCGTCAGGAAAGTAGTCATCGATTTGGGTGTCGTTATCATTTTCGTGCACAATTCGAGAGAGATGATCAGCTACGACATTTTCAGAACCCTTTTTATCTCGTATTTCTATATCGAATTCTTGAAGAAGAAGGATCCAACGAATCAAGCGGGCCTTGGCATCCTTTTTAGAAAGCAGATATCGTAGGGCAGCATGGCCAGTGTAAACTATGACTTTGGATCCTATGAGATATGGTCTGAATTTCTCAAGAGCGAAGACAACTGCCAAAAATTCCTTTTCAGTAGTTGAGTAATTCAGTTGGGCCTCGTTTAAAGTTTTGCTAGCGTAATAAATGACTCGAGGGAGTTTATCGATACGCTGACCCAAGATGGCTCCTATAGCAAAATCAGAAGCGTCGCACATAAGTTCGAAGGGTTGAGTCCAATCAGGAGGTTGAATGATGGGAGTTGTGGTCAAGAGTGATTTAGGAGTTTCAAAAGATGTTTTGCAATCATTGGAAAATTCAAACTTTACGTCATTGACAAGTAAATTCGAGAGAGGTTTTGAAATTTTCGAGAAATCCTTAATGAATCTTCTATAGAATCCCGCATGGCCAAGAAATGAACGAACATCTTTGACAGACTTGGGAGGAGGTAAATTAGCAATCAAATCGATTTTGGATTTATCTACTTCTAGGCCATCTTTGGAGACGACATGACCTAGAACTATCCCCCTTTTTACCATAAAGTGGCATTTCTCCCAATTAAGCACGAGTGATTTCTCCTTACAACGTTTGAGGACAAGATCTAGATGAGTGAGACATTGGGAAAAAGATGATCCATATATTGAAAAATCGTCCATGAATATTTCCAAGAATTCTTCCACCATATCAGAGAAAATACTCATCATACACCTTTGGAAAGTCGCGGGGGCATTGCAAAGACCAAAAGGCATGCGACGATAAGCAAAGGTTCCAAAGGGACAAGTAAA
Source organism: Allium sativum (assembly GCA_030737875.1). Classification (NCBI taxonomy): domain Eukaryota; kingdom Viridiplantae; phylum Streptophyta; class Magnoliopsida; order Asparagales; family Amaryllidaceae; genus Allium; species Allium sativum. Next base: position 802,266,256 of record CM060919.1, read on the forward strand.
GGTGGTCTTATGTTGATCTTCCAAAGCAACAGGAATTTGGTTATAGCCAGAGTATCCATCGAGAAAACAGTAGTACTCATGTCCTGCTAAACGTTCGAGCATTTGGTCAATAAAAGGCAAGGGAAAATGGTCTTTTCGTGTGGCTGAGTTAAGCTTTCGATAGTCGATGCACACACGCCATTTGGTTTTGATTTTTGTTGGGACGAGTTCATTACTGTCGTTTTTGATCACTGTGACTCCAGACTTCTTTGGTACAACTTGTACTGGACTCACCCAAGTACTATCGGAGATGGGATAGATGATGTTATTGTCTAGACATTTGATTATCTCCTCCTTGACCACTTCTCTCATGTTCGGGTTTAATCGCCTTTGAGCCTCACGGGTGGGTTTAGCCTCATCAACTAAATGTATGCGATGTTCCACAATTGATGGGCTAATTCCTTTTATATCGCTAATTTCCCACCCCAAGGCGTCCTTATTTTCCCGCAAGATATCCAAAAGTTTTTCTTCTTGGTCCTCGGTAAGATCGGAGGCCAAGATTACGGGAAAAGTTTTTGAAGAGTCTAGGTGGGCATACTTAAGGTCTGGTGGCAAGGGTTTGAGGTCTAACTTAGGAAGTTCTTGTGTAACAACATTGGTCAACATTCCTTTGTTAGATTCAGGTGACGAAGTGTCGGAGTCAAGAATTTTGTTTAGTTCAGAAATATATTCGAGTTCATCGAAATCAGAGTCGAAATGGTCAAGACACATTTTCAAGGCTTCAGAAGTGTCACTAGAGGTTTCATCAACTGTGATTTGAATCATGTCAATTTCATCGACCTCAAAATCCCTAGGTTGCTTGTTGAGATTAAAGATGTTTAGCTCAATGGTTAGGTGCCCGAAGGAAAGTCGAAGCTGACCATTCCTACAATTGATGACAGCATTAGAGGTTGCTAAGAAAGGGCGTCCTAAGATCAATGGTATTTGAACGTTGGGATTTGAGACAGGCTCTGTTTCTAGCACTATAAAATCGACAAGGAAGTAAAACTGTTCGATCTGTATTAAGACGTCTTCGATAATTCCTAATGGCTTTTTGATGGATCGATCGGCTAGTTGAAGTGTGATGTTTGTTGGTTTAATCTCCCCTAGTCCAAGTTGACGATAGACAGTATAAGGGAGAAGGTTGACACTGGCACCAAGGTCGAGTAGGGCACGAGAGATATGAGTGTTTCCTATTTTACAATCAATTGTAGGGCAGCCAGGGTCTTTATACTTGACTGGGGCAAGATTCGAAAGAACAGAGCTTGTATTCGCAGTTAGAAAGGCGGTTTTTGGGACATTGGTCGCACGTTTTTGTGTGCACAATTCCTTAAGACATTTAGCATATTGAGGAATTTGTTCAATGGTGTCTAAAAGAGGAATGTTCACACGGACTTGTTTGAAAATTTCCAGAATTTTATCGAAATTTGCCGCTTTCTTCTTATTATTGAGTCTATGAGGGAAAGGAGCTACTGGTTTTTCAACTCTACGATCAGTTTCATCATTCGTGGAAGAAGGTTTATCCAAGGAAATAGAAGGTGGTAAGGTTGTAGAAGATGGAATGTTGGTATTGCCAACATTAATTTTCGAAGGTGGGTCGGGTTTGCCGACACTGGGAGAAGAGCTGTTGGGACTGCCAACATTTAAGGAAACTTGAGGTTTAGAAGAATTGGCATTCGAAGCCAATGGGTGATCATCAAGATTAGGGGTTGGGGTCGAGTTAGAAGGTTCGTCAGGGTCGTCCACGTTATTATCAATCCTCTTTCCAGATCGAAGGGTTGTAATAGCGTTGACTGGATTATGGTTTTCGTCCTCACAAGAATTTACAGCACGAGAGTTATACTTTGGATTCACCTCGGGTTGACTAGGCAATTTTCCTATCTCATGAGTTTTCATAAATTCCTTCATCATATTAAACATTTGGTCCATTTTAGCGTCTTGCGAGTTTATTTTAGCTTCGTAAGAGTTCATCTGTTTTTCTAGATGCCCAATATCTTGTGATGGTTGAGAAGATTGAGATGATTGGTTTGATGATTGAAAATTGGGGTGCCTATAAGGTTGTTTGGATTGAGGTGTAGCTTGAGAGGTTTGAGAATTGGGGGGTGGATCTTGGTAATTCGGATTGAGAATAAAGGGTTGCACGTGAGATGGGTTAGCCGAATTATTGGGGTTCGACCAGGAAAAATTTGGGTGGTTCCTCCAACCAGGGTTGTACGTGGATGAGTAAGGATTATTTTGAGCTATGGCATTGGCTTGGTCTTGAGAGTAATAGTGGGGTAACCCTTCTCCGGTTTGAGGAGTTTGATTTTCTATGGGAATTTGACTTGGGTCCACAACATGCACTCCTCTAATAGAAGTACGAATGGGAACACGAATCGATTCCCACTGCATGTCCTTTTCAGAATAATCTTCCAAGAATTGCCAAGCTTCATCGGCTGTCTTAGACATAAAATCTCCTCCACACATTGATTCTAGTTGAGTTCTAGTCTGATAGTTTAGCCCTTCATATGCAATTTGACATAAGTGATCTTTTAGAATTCCATGATGAGGGCAACTATATAATAGCTGGTTGAATCTCTCAAAGTATTTTGAAAAAGTTTCCCCCTCATTTTGACCAAATTGATTTATCTCGGTTCGGATTTTTAGAGTTTTATGGAAAGGGAAAAACTTTTTCAAGAATGCAGTGACAAATTCATCCCAACTTCTTATGGAATGCCGTGGAAGAGAATTTAGCCATCTTTTAGCGCTTTCAAGTAGTGCAAATGGAATTAGCCTTAGCTTGATCGATTCGTTAGATAATTGTTGCATTTTTGTTGTGGACGCATACAATTCAAATTCACTTAGAAATTCATAAGCATTTTCAGACCCAGTAAATTTTGGTACCCCTTGGATAAAAGAATGTTTTAGCTCAAAATTGTTTCCTTCAGCTGGTGGGAACACAATGACAGATGGTTGAACGGTCCTAGTCGGATAACATCGATCACGAAGAGACAAGGGTCTATCCATTTGGATATTGAGAGTTTGAAAATTTTGATTTATTTGATTTTGATCTCCAAAGTTTGGAAAGTTTTGATTCACTCGATTTTGTTCCAATTCGGTTGGAAAATTTTGGTTGATTCGAGAACCCCTAGGAGAATTTTGTTGGCTAACACTTTTTTCACTCATTTGTTGTTAAATGCAAGCACAGAAATTAGCTACAATGAAGTTTTTTGTCCTTGTTGGCTCTTAACCCAAAATTATAAAGTGATGCGTTTGATTACTTAGATCAAAAGATTTCTCAGCCAGTTAACGGACAGGAGTTATCGGTGCACCAGGAATCACCCTAGCAATGCAGCCGAAGGTTTAAGTACCTTCAGAGTAACAACCGATATAATATTTACGAATCACCGTAATATTTATAAACGGTTATTTCTCTGCCGTAGTCTAGACACCAAGAAATAATTCGTTCCAAATGAATCAATTATCACAATATAATTAAGCCCTAGATGAGCCCGTGACTCCCTTAAGTCCAACGTCTAACTGTTATTATTAGTCAGATTATACGATGAAATGCAATTTGTGGGCTAAGGAAAGGGTGATGAAATCCTTCACCTTATGTGAATTTGGGTATTGCCCTTAACAGAATGAATAAAAATGCAGAATAACAGCAATCACACAAAATAATTGCAGAAATTAAAAATTGTACATTCAAAGCCGCTGCCCCTGCAGAATTTTTTTTTACAACAATTGTCTATATATTTTTTCTTTGCGGCAGAGCACCTGTAGAGTTTTAAAAGTTTTCACCTTGATCGGCAGTCCTCCAGTGAATTTGGGAAGGGCTAGCGCGTTCACACCCCACTTGGTGTGCAACCGCTCCAACCCATTTGAATCGTCCGCTGCTTTCTATTGTTGTCCCCTTCTATTAATTGCTTGACTGCGCTGCGACACGGTTTCGGGCTAGGAGCCCGAAATTTTTTTTTTAAGGCCCTTTTTTTAAAATTTCAGCTGTACCTGTTTTTGAAAAATTCTTTTTTTTTTTTAAAGAGAAAAGAAACGAGGCAGCGAGTTAAGGAAAAAAAAAACTAAACTGACATTAAAGGGAAAGAAATCAAACTATAGAATGGAATTAAATGATGCTACCCAAACAATTCACACGCACTAACTAGTAACTTAATAATATCGATGAAAAAAAGATAAAAATCCTCTCGATATGAATCCAAAGGTGTAAAACTAAGTGTTAGCGTCTGTTCTGAGACCAACAAAACTCGAATCACAAGAGCTCACGCCCCCTTATTTCAGAGAAAATAAAAATTGAAGTCCCTTAAAAGCCCGGCACCTCCTATTTTTTCTCAGAATAAATCCTGCTCCAAAATATTATAATTCTGGAAACAATTCGTCCTTTTCTAGAAACAAATCGCCCCTTCAATTTTTATTCTCAAAGCCGCAGATTAAACCCCAATATGTTCTTTAACAGGAAGAAAATAACACGCCCCCCTTCTTTTATTTTTCACAAATCAAAGCACTCTTTCAGTTCAAAAAAACCCAAATTTCAATGAAACGATCAAAAGTCTCGAGTCCCTTTTTTTTGAAAATAGAAATTAGACTTCAGTCTTCAAATCGGGTGTTTTGCTGTGGCGTGAAGCGATGGGGTTATTTGCGGTTTCGGGTAGTTCGGATCTGGATCTTGGGTAGGAAGGTGGCTTGAACGCTGGAAGTGGCGTTAGGCAGAAGATAGTGCGGTGAACGGGTGAGGATCAGTGAAAAGGGGCGGTGATGTTGTATGGGTTGCGGATGTGGTTGTGCTCGCGGGTTCGGGATGGTATTGTGAGGAGGGCTGTTTATGGTACGGTGGAGTTGCTGTGTGGTCTGAAGGGTGTATGGATGGTGCGAAGAGAGTGATTGGGCTTCAAGAGGAAGATGTGTGATGGCAAAATAGGTAGGAAGTTCTGTGAAAGAGGGGTTCGTATGCTGGTCTTGGTGGGTGAACTGTTGTTTGAAGAGGACGGTGTTGATTGTGAAGGTCAGGGGATTGGTTGAAGTGGTGGGTGATGGGTTTGTGAATTGTGTGTTGATGGAGGAACGTTACAGGAAGGGGTTTATGGGCAGAGCTTGTTGGTGTGAATTGTTGGTGGTGAGAGTAGTGGGGAGGATCTGTGAGGGGATTGGAAGTTTGGTGATTTTATTGTGCACTGGTGAGATGAACGGCCGACAGTGAGTTGGATTTGTAGTGGGGATTTTTTGTTGAGATGTGGTCACAAGTGCTAGGTGAAAGAGGTGTGATCCGTTTTGGCAACAATTGTATGATGGTGTTAGGGATATGGATGGTGTGGCAGAACGCAAATCAGAGATGATGGTTTGTGGGTGTTGAGGGGGTGCAGATGATGCCCAGAAGATGTAGGCAGAAAGTGGAAGGACTGGGATGATCGTTGTATGGTATGGCTGAGAGTAGTTTGGTTTGCGATTGATATAATGACAGTTTGTGGGTGGATGTTGATCAGCAAGAGGAGAGGAATCAAAGCATAAGAAGAGAGTTGCAATTTTTTTCTTTTTTTAGATTGTAAAAGAAGAACAGGAAACAAATGTAAAGAATAGAAGGAAATTGAATGAAAATTAGCAAGGTTTTTTTTTTTAAATTATTGAAAAGAGGGAAGAATTGTAATGGGAAAGAAATTGGCAGCTTTTTTTTTTTTTTTCTTTCTTGTATAGAAGATTACGGTATCATCAATCAATACCAAATCAACTAATTGAGATTTTTTTCTATATATAAAAGAAAACAAAATAAAAACAAAAAAAAAATAAAAACTAACACGAATCGGAATTTAAATAAATAATAAAATTTAATTATTGCCTCCCCGGCAACGGCGCCAAAAACTTGATCGACGCTAGTCTATGAATTAGAAAAGCGCGACATTTGTAATAAATTCTGCAAGCATACAGGCGTGTAGCATACAGGTCGAACACAGGGAGGTTTAATGAAAAATTATTATTTATTTTTTTCTTGGGCGTGTTAGACGGAGCTGGAGGTTGATTTTTTTCGCAAAGCAAAATAAAAACTGAAACTACGAATAAAAGATGCAATTAAATTCACTGCAGATTCGAATCTAATCGGATCTGTAATAAATTCAATGATTAAAATAAAATAGAACACTGGAGATAAAATTGCAAAAAAGAAATCAACAACTGAAAATAAAAACTAGGATTACCGCTGAATCTAATCAGACGGTCAATCACTAGTAAGAAAAATAGAGGCAATAGCAAATTGTGTTCTAGCAAATCTAATTGACTAGACAACACAATATGCCATGAAAATAAAATGCAGAAACTAAAGAAAAGAAACCTTTATTACGACTGAAAGAGAGTACAGAAGAATGAATTTTTTTTACAATGGTTACAATCACATATTTATAGATGAGAATGGGAAAAACCTAATTAGGTCTATGAATAAATGGGCCTCCTCATTCATGAATATCTCTTGCCTTCCTTGACTAACTTGATTGGAGAAAATCTGGGCATATCATGGTAAATATTTTCCATATCTTTCAATTTTCCCATGTGGTTAATTGATTGATAGAAGATTGCATCTAATTAATTCTTCCAAACAAGGACGCTTATCAGACTCCAAAGGCAATATAAGATAAAATCTTCAAAATTGATTTTTCTTCTTGGCAACAATTCAATCAGAAATTCTTCTAATTGAAATTGAATGATTTTAATTTAATTCCATGATGAGAATATGGCTATTGCTGAAATGTTAACTGGTGCACATCATAAATACATACACATGAATATGTGTATGTATATATATAACATAACACTAATCCAGATATTTCTCAAAGCAAAGGGCCAGTGTGAACGCGCTCCGTTTCTTTGGCAAAAAGTGAGCTTGACGGGGTTCGAACTCAGGTCTCTCAGCACCAATTCCTATGCCTTTACCAGTGAGCTACTACTTCTTTTGCAATTGAAATGAATTTGATGTGAGGAAGTAGTTCTTTCTTGTAGTTGGCCTTTGATTTGAATTGAAGGAGGCATTTCTTGACATCCTGTAAAAACATACAAAAGTAACCAAAGTATCATTTATTTATTTACAAAAGATAAAGCATAAGAGTAATAAAATAAACACTTTTCAGTGTCAATCACTGCCACTACGTTGCCTTTGCCCGGAGTGTAGGAGATCTCGAAATCATACGAGGCAAGAAACTCCATCCATCTCTGTTGCCTCAAGTTAAGGTCCTTCTACGACAAAAGGTATTTCAACGATTTATGGTCAGTGTAGAGTTCAAACTTCTCACCTAGGAGATAGTGTCGCCAAGACTTGAGTGCAAAGACGATGGCGGCTAACTCACGATCGTGGGTCGGGTAGTTCTTTTCGTGCACTTTCAACTGCCTCCCGCCATAAGCTACTACCCTTCCTTCTTGCATTAAGACAGCGCCTAGCCCTGTCCCACATGCATCTGTATAAACTGTGAACATCTTGCTTCCATCTGGCAACGTTAAAACTGGGGCTGTTGTAAGAGCCCTTTTCAGTCGCTGGAAAGCAAACTCGCAATCCAAGTCCCAATTGAACACTAGATTCTTCTTGGTCAACTTTGTGAGCGGAGCTGAGATTTTCGCAAAATCCCTTATGAACTTTCGATAGAAACCTACCAGTCCTAGAAAACTTCAGACCTCAGTTGCATTCCTTGGTGTCTTCCAATCCTGTACCGCTACTACCTTAGCAGGGTCCACAACTAACCCTTCTTTGGATACTATGTGCCCAAGGAACCTCACTTCTTCTCTCCAAAAGTGCCATTTGGAGAATTTGGCTTTTAGCTGATGGACTCGCAGAGTTTCCATGATTGTCCTTAAGTGCTGAGCATGTTCCTCTTCACTCTTTGAGAAGATAAGGATATCGTCTACGAAGACCACTACGAACTTATTGAGGAAATCTCTGAATACCCTACTCATCAGGTCCACGAAGTAAGCAGGTGCGTTTGTCAAGCCGAAAGGCATGACAAGCCATTCAAAGAAGCCGTCTGGGGTTCTGAATGCCGTTTTATCGATACTATCTTCAGCCACCCTTAGCTGATGAAAACCGGTCGCTAAATCGAGTTGGGAGAAAACAGACGCTCCTACAAGCCGATCAAACAGATCGTCAATTCTGGGGAGAGGGTGCCTATTCTTTTTCGTTAGCTTGTTGAGCTCCCTATAGTCAACACATAGACGGAGTGAACCATCCGCCTTTGTAGCGAACACCACTGGAGCGCCCCATTCTGAAATGCTCCTTCTAATGAACCCCTTCTCTAGAAGCTCTTTAATCTGTTTACTGAGCTCTTTCCTTTCCCGTGGAGCCATGTGTCTAACGGGCAACGCAATGGGTTTGCATTATCTACAAGATATATGCAGAAGTCTATCTCCCGCTTCGGAGGCAAGCACTTCACCTCTTCGAAGACATCCGGATATTCCCGGACCACTCTAACCGATTGCAAATTGTCGACAGAGGCATCTAGCGATTCAAGATAACTAAGCATAACCGCATACAAGGGATTACAAGTAATTTCCAAAGTGTTTCCGAGCTGGGTCAGGAGCCTAACAACCCTTTTCTCACAATCAAGGATGGCCCCATTACTGGATAGCCAATCCATGCCCAAAATCAAACCATATCCCGAAAAGCCCAAAACAAAGGCACTACATTTAAATTCTACGCTTAGAATAGAAATTTTCAATCCCACACAGATCACAGACAAATGAGCTGGGCCCCCAATCGGGTTTGAAACAACTAAGGGGTCCTCTACCATACTAGTTTCTAGGTGCAGAGATTCTACTAAAGCAGACGAGATAAAGGAGTGTGATGCGCCAGAATCAAATAAAGTGCGAACGGGGTGATCATAAAGATAAACTACACTTTCTACAGAAGTATTTATACCTCGCTGTTGCAGAGGTGGCGCTACTAGCACATGAACCTGTGCCCCTGAGGTGGATCCAGCCCTCTGCCCCTGTCCTCGTTTCTTTGGGCAGTCCTTTGCCATGTGGCCTGTCTCACCGCAAGAAAAGCACCCGCCATTCATCTTGGCCTTATTTTTCCGGAAATCTTTCACTAAGTGCCCCACTTAGCCACAGAAATTACACTTCCACTTTTCTTTGTTGTCTTTCCCGCCCTTCTTAAAGTCTGTCTTCTTAGGCTGCAAACCCTCTTTCTTCCCTTGAGAGCTTTCTGCCTTTGTCTCCTTCTTGCCCTTATCCTCTTCGTTCAGCAATGCCATTTGTACCAACCTTTCATATGTAGCTCCCATGGGTATATGGGTCATGGCCAAACTGTGTAATGGCTCATTCAACCCTTTGACAAAACGGAGAGCCTTCTTGTGCGGGGTGTTGACTAGGTCCAATCCGAACCTAGCCAGCTCATCGAACTGATTAACATACTCTTTGACTGTCTTATTCCCTTGCTTAAGAAATAAGAATTTTTCCAACAGCAAACTCCTTTCCGCGTCTGAGAGAAATTTAGCCTCAAACCTTGCCCTAAAGTCCTCCCATGTTTCCACTGGTCTTTCTGCATTAGTGACTTCCCACCAGTAGGAAGCCTCGCCTTTTAGTAGCCATACTGCCAGTTGTACCTTCTGCTTATCTTCTACCTCAAAAATGACGAATAAGTCCTCGGTTTCTTTCAGCCAATTTCTAGCTGCCACGAAGGACTCAGTTCCATGAAAGTCCTTTCCTCCCATAGCCTTAAAATCTTTACATATCTTAGCAAAAGTGTTTCCCCGCAGAGGAGGTGGAGGAAGAGGTGCTGCTGCAACTGGATGATTTCCTGCAGCTGGGGGAGGAGGAACGGTAGGACCTGGCTGAGTGGCCCTTGCTTCTAAGAACCGTCTAAACCAACCAGGTGTATCGGGCAAGTTAAGTTCTTCGGACATGCTGAAACAAAAAGGATAGATTCAAAACGAAGGATAAGAGATAATACCTATGGCTTTGGGGGACTTTGCCTTTTTAAAATAAAATAATATTTTATCCTTTAAAAATGCTTCTTTAAATTTTCTTTTGAAAATAAATTTTCAAAACTTTTTATCTTATCTGGTAAACCTATGCTCTGATACCAAGTGAAACACCCCACCTCCATTAGGGTCACTCTCAAAGGGAATACCCTAATTTTGGTGGAGGTTTATAAGTATAAGTCACAGATATACAAGACAGATATAAGAACACATATTTTTGAACAGCGGAAAAACAACAACATCGTTTATTTCATCAAAATACGTGTTCACAAAAACATGCCATACTTGTCTTACAATTCCTCCAAAAACATAACATCTTCATAACTGTCTTGATTACATTATTAAAGAAGCATAAAGAAAACATAAATAAACTGCAAAAGTCCCATAATTGCTGCCCAAAGCCATAGTCCAAAACGGAAAAAGGTCCAAGCAATACATTCTTTCTCTTTAAGCTGGATGTGAAGGCTGGTCAAGCTGCGGTATTCCCTCCCTGTGGACCTGGGGGAGGGGGGAGGGGGTGGAAACGGAAGAAAAGAAGACGAAAGAAAAGTAGAGTCAGACATAAAGCCTGAGTAAGTCTAGGACTATTCAGTCTTTGAATAAAGAACTGGGTATGATAAGCATAAACTGGAAATAGGAAAGCACCATAAACTAAGTTAAGTTGTCTAGGGTCGAATATACTATCGTACCCCATACTAATCTCTGTACCCATATAAACTAGTTCCCAACAGGCACCCCATAATCAGGGTGAAGTGATCCATTTCTGATGATCGGCTCCTACTCGCATAGTTACATGTGTCTTACGGCCCCCGATGTTGTAGTTACCTATGCTGGTCCCACCATGGGGTGTATCAAGTCCCATGGTGGCGGCCCGACACAACTCTAGAATGCACAGGTATGCTACTGGTGCCCAGTGCCTTATTTTTCTGCGCCGGAGTGTGTGCACGCCCGCACCCCGTTAGAACCTACACTGCTGCACCACCGCCGTCGATTTGACCTCTTACAGTTAGCCCAGTAATCGTGCCCCACCCTGCCTAGTTCAGGGTATCCTGATACACCTTGTAGGGTTACTGCTGAAAAGGGTCCCACGCTACTAGGTTTTCTATTTCTAGCCAACATGCTAAGTTGGTTAAGTGTTTAATAAACCTAACCCCCAATCAGTCTGTTTAGCTTAGCATGTTCCCTTTTTGATTAAGTATTAATTTAATTTACTTAATCCTATCAATCCTGACTCAGCCTTAATTGTCTTATTAAAGCCTTGACCTCTCACATTAGACAGGTATTGTTGTGGCTGCCTGTTGCCGGTTGGGTCCGGGCAGTCTTACGCCACAACTTAGTCTAACCTCGGGTCCTTATTGGGCTCCGTGTTTAACCACCCACATTGGATAGGTATTGTTGTGACTACTGGACAGTCGGGCGATTCCGGGCAGGTTTACATCACAACTCAATCCAACCTCAGGTTAAACACATCGTATTTTCTACATTTACATATTTTGTCTCTTTTCTTTTTATATGTAAATATTTGCGGCCCATTATTCAAATTCATCTTTATTGATTAAAATTTATTTATGCCACTTAATTGTTTTTCAAGGTTGTTGGCATGCGTCAAACATGCCAACACATATGTTCTATGTTTTAACCCAAACGTCATTACCCCCGTTTTACACGTTCGCTACAATGTAAGGTGTGTTGGGTTTAATATTTAAACCCAATTTAGCCATATGAAAAGGGGAGGCTTATTACATGGTGTTTATAAGGTAACATGAAAAAGGGGAGTGTGAACGCATGAACTTGCAACGAACGATTCAATTAACATAAAGTAGGCACATGTGAACTTGCAATTGTAACAACATATAATCATGGCATAACATGAATCATTTTATTCATATAATCATGGCATAAACAATACTTAAACATGAATCATTCTATTCATATAATTATGGCATAAACAATACTTAAACATGAATCGTTCTATTCATATAATCATGGCATAAATAATACTTGCACATGAATCGTTCTATTCATATAATCATGGCATAAATAATACTTAAACATGAATCATTCTATTCATGTAATCATGGCATAAATAATACTTAAACATGAATCATTGTAAACTTGCAATTGGGATGTAAATCTAACTTAATTGTGTCACATATATCACCATATGGTTTTGATAACAACTTAGGCCTAAAACATATTTCAACTAGGCATAATACCAAACATAGTTTGGTCATGTTCATAAAGGTGCTTACTTTTGTTTCTAACACAAAAGTATGATTTGCCAATTTCAACATAGATTCATACAAATCATAGTACTTAGCCTAGTCCAACTACACACTAAGAGTGATCAAAAAAGTATGTACATCATATTAGCATAACAATAAATCATATACTTGCATGAATCCCAAATAAAATACCACAACATATGGTTGTCAACATAAATCATATACTTGTATGAATCCAATCATATACCATAACATTTCCAAATCATTTAGAATCAAAATAACATACAAGTATGGATTATTATCGCCACAATTCCATTTCGTTGTTAACTTCCAACGCAAATCACATACTTGCAAATATCCAATCGTATACCATAACATTCCCAAATCGCTTAGAATCAAAATAACATACAAATATAGATTATTATCGCCACAATTCCATTTCGCATTTTACACAAATCAAACGCAATTAATTATTCACATCGGAATAGCACTCTACTTACAACGTATGACGAATCTTCAATTCAGGAATCTGAATTCTGAATTTGGAGATGCTATCCTTTGTTGTAGGCGTTGTTTTGATTCAATTAACGTTGCTTTAAGCTTTTTTGATTTATCTCCTAATTGTCTCTCAATTTCTGACGGCTATCTCTAGTCTCTCCTCAGCAGCATGACGGTCTCATCTCCATTTTTGTTTGTGTGTATTAGGGTTAGTCTTAGGTCCTTTTTATAGAGTTTGTGAGTTGATTTAGACCGTCGATGAAGCTTGGTTTAATAATAGCCGTTCGTTCAAAGGAGGGACCAACCAGGAGCTGACACCTAGCCCTAGTGACAAGGCAAGGCTCAGAAAATCGACCAAACACAGACTAGGCCAGCCAGGGTGGGCTGGGTTCGACCTGGCTCAGGGGCCAGGTCGACACCGTGTCGACTTGGCAGGCGACACGGGTTACCCAGGTCGACTGCCCAGTCGACCTGGCTAGCCCCAGGTCGACTGCCAAGTCGACCTGGGTGCCTTCGGCGGGAATTTTCCCGCCCTGGCCAATTGGGCCCGATTTTGAATTTTAAATTTGTTTTTCTGATCTGTTTTCGTCTGTTTGAATTTTAAACTGAATTCTGAAACTTCCGGAGGCCATATCTTCTTCATACGGACTCCGTTTTTCGAAAACTCGAACTCTATTTCGCGTATTTTTCCGAGACGAACACAATGGCGTATCCCGTTTCCCTTAATTCTTTGATTTGAAATTAATTATACTTTAATTTGTGAATTTCACTGTTATAGAATACACGGGGTGTTACAATGTCTCGATAGTGAATGATCATTGGCCAATTGGTCTAGTTTTAATCTTTCTCGCACTCGCTCGAAATGACGATGACAAGGGGTGATCCTTCTTTCATCTGTTCAAAACATTATAATTATATGATTTTAATTAATATAATTTATTCCTTAATTATATATTATTTATCACTAGTTACATTTGGTTAGAAACAGGTGTCGGTCCTTCTTCCTGTTGTTCAAAACAACATCGACACCTCCCCAACACGCAAGCTTCCTTCCCATCACCTCGTTGTTGCACCGAACTCAGACCATCGGATGATCATCTGACATCACTAGCACATGCGCCACAAGATCCTCATCCTTCGACGTTAGCCTCGTATTGCACAATGCCTCCGTTCGCTAGTAATTAACCCAATAACCACGTAGCAACCTGACATTAATCCGACCACCACAACGCGAGAAATTCGATCATTACCGTACATACGGTAGCTCTTTATAAGCTGAACAGTTTTGTAGTTAAAAGTTTTTGGATTGGATCTGCGGATTTCGATAAATTGAAGGAAGAAATATCGATAAATACAGGACATCCAACATTTAGGTGGCGGATCTTTAGCCTATTGACAATGAAATGGGTTGACGCGAGATTTAGAGTTACTTGGGTTATTTATATATGGAAAATTTTATTATTTTAATATTTACGAAACTTATGCCTTAAGTTTTATGCTAAAACAACCTCATATGATATCCAATTGAAATGAAAATTGAATTCTAGCATAATTAAATATTCCAAACACGATGGAACTGGTTTCGTCGAATTTCTAAATCGTTTGTAAAAAATGCTTTTTAATTTCACAACGTGAATCGATACGCATTTAAATTGCGCATAATCACAAAATAAATCCAATTAACTTAAAATCTTACAATAATGAATTATTATGGATTTAATAAATTTAGTTTCATTGAACTCCGAGTTTGTTTGAAAATTGGTTATTCTTAAGTTCCATAATAATTCAATAAGATTATTAAATAAAAATCTAGGCGTTTACCAATCGCACGATTAAATGGTAAGTCTGATCAATATGAAAATTGAAATCATATAATAACTTACTAATACAGATCTAATGGCACAAATTTTATCGCTTTATGAGTCTATTCTTCCAAAATGATATTTTACACGTAAAAACGATGTTATTTTGGACATCAAAATACCTGATCTCCAAAAATAACAAACTATATACATATCTTGACTCTAAACGTCAATAGAAATTCAATAGAATAGGTCTCGCATCTTAATTCGATCATTGGCTCAAGTTACATACAAATTCCTTTTCTAATCAAATTAAATTCATTTAATTAATCGTTATGCAAACTAGCTGCGCGTTTATAGCTACAGAAGTCACAAACGATATCAGATCACCACAAAATTTATTTTTATATAATAATTTAACATTATAGATTTAGTAAAACTGATTTCATTGGAATCCGCGACTATTTCAGAATTGGCTATTTTTAACATGATTAAAATAATATAAAATTCTTATTTTTGCCTAAACGACATTAAACTAAATTATTGAAACTCTATTGACTTCCATTGTATTCCAGTAGCATATGTAACTATCCAAAAACCATTTTGATTACATTCCAGATTAAAATGATATTCAATTTATTAAAACCCTTTATTTTATTAAATAAATCCTTATGGGTCATAAACGATTCCATAGCGGCTTTCTGAAAATTTTGATTTGAATATAACTCCCAATCTAAAATATGAATTGATTTTATATTTCGTTAGAAAATTATAATCTAATAGATTTGGATGATTCTTGTTTCAAAGAATTCTAACTTATATTCGATTATGTATATTCATTTAAAGTTCAAAACAAAATATTACGAACTACCGCGATGCTACGGGTTCGTTTTTAATTAAATATGAATTATACGTTCAAACTTCGTTTAATTAATAAATAAAAATCCTTTTATAATCCCAATTCAACATTTAAAACCAATTTTAAATGATCAAACTTAACGGTTAAAAATCTAGGACATTACACTGTTAATCTCTTTATTACTGTTGTCTTTGATGAGCGTGTCATCTATACATACCAGTATATATGTAGTTACTTGGTCGTTCACTCTTACATATAAAGAGTTATTAGACTTGGTTGCACACAAATTCAATTTTGTTAGTGTTAATTTGAGTTTCTCTTAACATGGTCTAGATGCCTTTTTAATCCATGTTTGACTTTATGCAACTTACATACTTGTTTTCCATCCTTTCCTATACCGTAACTTTTTGTCTGTTACATGTATAATTCTTCCTACAATTCTCTATCAAACATGCATTATGCACATCCAGCTTCCTTATTCTTTAGTATGTGTGTAAAGCTATGGTTAGTATTACTAGAATTGTTGTTGGCTTGACCATTAGTGAAATAGTTTCACTGAAATTGAATCCAAACTGTTGTGATTACCCTTCTGCAATAAGTCATGCTTTATACATCTCTATACTTCCATCTTCATTTCTCTTAATTTTTATGCTCATTTGCATCCTATGATGTTTTTATGCTTTGGAGGATTGACCTAAGACAATGGTATGTTCTTCATTATTGCATTGTATTTAGTGTCTGTGGCTTCCTTCCATTTTTTATGTTTCACTGCTTGCTTATGCATTACTTTCTGTGCATTTAATGATACTGTCTATGATTTGGGTTTAATGATCCCACTCTTGTCACTAGTGATCATTTGGTGCCTAATATTGTTTGATTCTGATGTTCTTCCTCTCCATAGTTATTGGATGACATGTAGTTGG
Organism: Allium sativum; assembly: GCA_030737875.1. Lineage (NCBI taxonomy): Eukaryota > Viridiplantae > Streptophyta > Magnoliopsida > Asparagales > Amaryllidaceae > Allium > Allium sativum. Next base: position 802,282,528 of record CM060919.1, read on the forward strand.
ATGAATTAGAATCATCATCATTTTCAACTCCTTCATTTTGCTTATTTCCTTCATATGGGTGTAATATTGAATGTAGTTTAAATTCTAGGTCGTTTCTTTCATTGATTTTGATGTTTCACCATTTCAACTTTATCAGTCCACTCTGATACTGTTGGTATTTGTAGCACACCTATTCTAGCACTGCCTATTTTTGATTGGATTTGTTTTCCCTTTCTACAAAAGGAAGAATGTTTTTGTTCGAAACAACATGTATAGATATAAATATCCTACCCTTTTCATCTAAACATTTGTATCATTTTTGATTATTTGCATATCCCAGAAAGGTACAAGTGCTTGATCTTGAACTTAACTTATATCTATTGTATGGTCTAAGGTAGGGAAAACATAGACATCAAAAAGCTCTTAGGTGCCCATAATATGGTTTGGTTCCAAATAACTTTTCATAAGGCTTTTGTATCCTAAGAATTTAGATAGTAGCCTATTGATGAAATAAATTGAAGTAGTAAATGCTTCGTACCAGTATCTCATTGGCATCATCCTTGAGATAAAAGTGTAATACCTTTCTCAACAATATGTCTATGATTTCTCTCTACTAGACCATTTTGTTCTAATGTTTATGGACATGTCATTCTCTGAAGTACTTCTTTCACTTGAAAATAATATTTGAGTGGATTAAACTCACTACCACCATTAACTTACATTATCTTGACATTGTAGTTGGTTTGTTATTGTGACACCCCACACTGTTAACATTACTCATAAGAGAATGTCTTAAGTTCCATGAAGCGCAATAGGTAATCATCACAGAACATTTCCAAGACAGATAAAATATGCAGTGGAAAATCTTAAACTTTATTAAAGAAAAAAACGTAGTGTCAGAAATACATCAAAAACCAGTTACAACTAGCAAACTATCTCAAATTTGTCTTCCAAAACAACTCAAAAAATATCAAAGCACATAAAATCATATCCCGTGCCACAAGCCAAACTAAAGTAAAGAGCAAGTCGAAACGATACATCTAAAGTAGTCCAAGTCAAGTCCAAGATGTCAGAGAAATCCTAGTCATTGTTGAGTGCTTTCACTCTGGGGACCTGAGGAAGGGAAAGGCAGAAAGAGGCAAAAGAAAACAAGGTCAAACATAAATCTAGTGAGTTCCAGTGAATTACAAATATGCATAAAATAGGAGTGTCAAGACAGGTAAATAAGAATGGATGGGAAAGGTACAGCACCAAAATAGATAAACTAAACATGATAGTATGATGGATAGGAATAATAATAATAAATCATGATCGAGTTATGCTTTATATTTATACCCTAGAACTGGTATGTCCAAACATATATGTCTGCACCAATACTAGTATAATAGGTTCAACAGGATTATGTTCTTTGCCTAATTACATATCAACAGGATTACAGTAGAAATAAACAGTAGGATTAGGTGTGCCTTAATTACATAACATGATTAGGTGTTAACCTAATTATAAAACAACAGGATTAGGTGTACCCTAATTACTACCCAAGCGTAGCTACTATGTAAATATTCGGTGCCAGCCCCGACAATCGGGAGTATCACTCCCTAACCCAACAACTGTATGGCATAGACCTATTTACTGGCGTTATAGCATCTTATCTTCCCTAGTCGATCCCATGCACACTCATGACTCCGCCGAAATGCCCCCATAACCACCCCCATGTGAATCTCTTACTATCATGTTCAGTAAAGCGTGCTCTGACCCCTACCTAGTGCGGGGACCTCATTACAAGATAGCTACAGGGATACTGACTGATATGGATTCCAAAGAGCAGTTTGACATAAGCCAAACCCCTTAAGCTCATGCCCCCAAATATATATAATTAAAGAGTCCCCAAAACCCGATACAACAGCAGATGGGGTGGGTGGAAGGGGGCTCTTTTCTTATTAACATCTATGTTTATCCTAGCAGGTTTAGGTTTACTAATAAGCATGGTTGTAATGTAATTATGTGTACAACCTTATTCTTAACATGTCATTTAATGTCCGTTTAAGTCATAATTAACATGTCTATTCGATATGCATATTATTCATCAACTACATTTCCATATTCCAAGTTACAGGTTTATGCATAATGCCTACTCACAGCAAGTATAAACATGTATATTTATCCTTTTCCCCAAATTATAGTCCATTAGTCCAAGCAAATAACATGCCTAAGTTCCTCTTTTTATATTATTCATTTTAGCTCAGATAGTATGCCCATTCTAATCGGGTATAGCCTAGGCTTCCAAAGGCCTAGGCATGGCGTACAATAAAAAGGAAATAAGGGAAGAGGAATAGAACTAAATCACATATGCATATAGGAAAGACTGGATATAAACATAGAAAATGGGAAAAGGAAGATAGATACATATACTTGTAAATTTCCAACATTACAGCCATATGTATAACTTTCTAACATCACATGCATATGTACAACATCATAGGCATATGTATAACATCACAGTCATATGTATAACATCACAAACATATGTATAACTTAGCATAACATCTCATGCATATGTATGACATGTATTGGTATAATAGGCATATGTGACCAACAGTGAAAATAGGTTTATTTTACTGACACTGTAGATCCTAACTGTATTTGTTTAACTGTCATGTTCAAGGCCTAAGAAATCAGATTTGTAAATAACTAAAACTCACAATGTGTCCTGGTGAAGATAAATATGTATATAACACTAGGCCACAGAAAGTCCAAGTCCAATCCAAGTTGTAAGTCTTGATGTTGCCTCGTTTGATCCATTCTCTAGCAGCATTGCCCCATTATATGTTTATATTTTTCAGAATAATTTAGAGGCAGAGTAAGAGGTGAAGAATTTATGTGAATTTCAGAATGGGGGAAGCCATCTATTTATAGAGTTACAGAGCCAACATCAATCCTTAGTTCTTAGGTCTTAAATTTGAACCATACAGGTCATGGTGAGTCAGCATGAATGGAGCTACAAAATCGTCTAGGTTCAACAGGAAGAATCCGGATGGATCCAGGATGGGTCCACCCACCTACCCCTGGGTCGACCTACGGGTCGACCCAGCCACCTTTGGGTCGACCCGGGCTGGGTTGGGTCGTCCCCTAATGGGACGATTCCCCGTTTTTCTTTCACGCTTGCCTCGTTCGAATTTCTGGAACTTATTTTGACTTATAAATATACAAAACTTCTTATGCATTTACCAACTTCTAAAACCCCTAACTTTTTCATACATTATCCTTTTTCCGCAAACTTAGGGGCTATCTAAACCAGGATTCCGAGACGAATGCAACAGTAATGCCGGTTTCAGTTAATTCTGAATATTTATTATGGTTATAGTGTATTATATTTTGGGGTATTACATTCTCCCCCACTTAAAGGATTTCGTTCTCGAATTCTTCAAGTCTAGAAGAATGTTACTAACCTAACATCCGTCTACAACCATCTACTCATCCATCATCCACAGGCGTCCATTTCCTTAAGATATTTCTAATGCTTGAATAAACTTATGCAAAATGTTGTGTGTACATGTCCTTATACTAATGCAAAAATCAAGCGGTTGACCGATATGGTTGACATTCATAATGTAATATGTGTTTGTGCCATGAATCCAAAATGTATGCAAATAGTCCTAGTATAACATGTAAACTTTATATGTGTGTACAGTCATTTATCCAAATGCAACATCCATATGATGATACATTCATTTCCATCCATAAAAAGTTTAAAATGCACACACATCCATATGCAATATGTAAGTGATTGAGCCGATCTATTGCCTAGTGTATGTGTATGCATCCATGAGCATCCACTAGCAACCACTTGCATCCACTTGCAACTATCAATCATAACATGTTTCAAACACATGTTTCTAACCATTGATTCTTCCTAAGGATCGAAAGGTTCGAACTATTGGATATTTAACTCAAATGGTAGAACCAAATGCAAAATAAAAGCTTGGAAAGGAAGTCAAAAACGTATTCTAAAAAAGAAACGGATAAGACGCGTGAATCCTATCTTTGGTTTCCCACGTAGCATCTTCGCGGTCTTCTCCCCATTGCACTTTAACCAATCTGATTTCCTTGTTTCGTAGATTTTTTATTTCCAATCCAAGAATATGCATAGGTACTTGTCTCACTGATACTTCCTTCTCAATTTGCACGCCTTCAAGAGTGCTCGACTCTACTATCTCTACCGTATCTTGAAGACATTACCTTAGATGGGAAACGTGAAATACGTTGTGTACGCCCGCCAGTCTATCTGGTAGCTTAATCCTATAAGCCATATGTCCTATCCTCTCTACTATAGGGAACGACCCTACAAATTTTGGTGCCAGTTTCCCTACGGAACCAAAGCGAACTACATTCCTTAGCGATGACACTTTAATGAAGACCATACCCCTACTTCAAATTTCAAATCGGTCCCTCTCTTATCGGCATAAGATTTCTATCAGTCTTGAGCGACTTTCATTCTCCGACGCATAAGATCATTCTTCTCAGAAGTACCTCGAACCATATCTGGCCCACGTAGAAGTCTGTATGTAGACTCCCACCAACAAGTCAGCGATCTACACGGTCGTCCATATAATGCTTCAAATGGTGCCATGCCTACGCTTGATTGGTAACTGTTGTTGTAGGCAAACTGCACCAAAGGGAGGTGCTCTTCCCGAGTCCCTCCAAAGTTTTGAATACATAGCCTTAGAAGATCCTTTAGAACTCTATTCACCTTCTCAGTCTATCCATCTGTCTGAGGATAATATGATGTGCTCAAACGTAGTTGTGTACCTAATGCCTCTCACGAGTTTTTCCTAAACTCTCTAGTATAGATGGGGTCACGATCACTTACTATAATGGAAGGTACCTCATGCAATCTAACTATCTCTCGAAGATAAACTGATGCCAGCCAAGATGTTGTCCTCATGCTCTTCAAAGGAATAAAATTAGCGTTGTTTGTAAGTCTATCCACTATCACCGAAATGCTCGTATTGCCCTTCCTTGACCGAGGCAATCCATCGATAGAGTCCATAGAGACGCTCTCCCACTTCCACTGTGGGACATCCAAGGGTTGAAGCAATCCGTCTGGTTTCTTTTGTTCAGCCTTTACTCTTCGGCAAGTCATGTATCGAGTTACAAATTCTGCCGCATCTTTCTTCATGTCAGTCCCAAAGAAAATCCTCTTCATGTCTCGATACATTTTGTCGCCTCCCAGACGGATAGTCATTCTAGAATGATGAGCTTCCTTAAGCACTGCCTTAAGCATTTCCTCAATCTTAGGGATACATAGTCTTCCATCTCGTCTTAGGCACCCCTTATCATCCACGGTATATCTAGCAAGGTAACTAGAAGTCTCTCCTATACTAAGCTTGTCCAAGATGTCTGAAATCTACGGGTCCTCTTGTTGCATAGAATCCAATCCACTCCAATAGAATATGCCGCACCTCTAGAGAGGCTAACAATCCAACCATGAAATCGGTAGAGGAATTAAAGTCAGAAGTTGAGATATACTCCAAGCACTAGCCTTCTACTAATAGAGGACTCAAAGTCATCCTCCGCCTACTCAGTGCATCCACCACCACATTACCTTTGCCAGGGGTATAAGTCATTTCGAAGTCGTAGGACTTTAGGAACTCCATCCACCGTTGCTGCCATAGGTTGAGAACCTTTTGCGAGAACAAGTATTTAAGCGATTTATGATCTGTATATAGCTCAAATTTTTCTCCAAGTAAATAGTGTCGGCAAGACTTCAATGCGAACACTATGGCAACTAACTCTCGATCATGGGTTGGGTAGTTCTTCTCGTGAACCTTTAACTGCCTGCTTCCATAGCACATTACCCTTCACTCTTGTATCAGAACAACACCAAGCCTTGTGCCACATGCATCAGTGTAAACCGTAAACATCTTACTTCCATCTAGGAGAGTGAAGATTGGGGCTGTTGTCAAAGTTCTCTTCAATCTTTGAAAAGCATCCTCACAATCACTGCTCCATGAAAACCAAGTTCTATTTCGTTAATCGGGTAAGCGGGGCCGATACCCTTGCAAAGTCTTTGATAAAATTTCTATAGTTAGCCACCAACCCTAGGAAACTTCTCAAGAGTAATTTCAAAAGAATTTTTCACAATTTCAAAAGAATTTTTCACAAATACGTCTGATAAGCACAAGAGTAATTTCAGATCATTTACAGACTTGAAAGATATTCATGATCTAGAAAATTAACAATAATTTATTTGAAATCACTTGAATCAATGTCAAGTTTTGAGATATAATGAATCAGTCACACAAGATTGATAATTTCAAATTTAAGAGGTGTGTGATATTCAGAATATCAAGTATTTTAGACGATTTCAAACAAACAAATTTCAACCATAATGATCATGAAAAAAGATGAATTTCAAGATGTATCACTGTGATTCAAGACAATTAAAAATTTCCAAGCCAATATGAAAATCAATGAAATTATCACAACAGAGAAGTAGCAGTGTGTTGTAATGAGTATAACATTTCAAGCTTTTCTAAAATGAATTAGAAGAAACTAAAAACAGCAGAGGTGTGTGAAATTCCATTAAACTTTAAGATTTTCAAAATTTAGAATTCAAATCAACAACGTTCAAGATATGACAAGAATACATCAACATTGTTATGAATTCTAAAAATAGAAAATAAACTTCAAAACAATTGCAGATATTTACAAATTTAAGTTCAAGATCTAGAAATAATTAAAACAGCAGAGTTTTATTCAAATAAGGTGAATTTCTAGAAGATCATGGTTGCAATTGGAAGTAAAGAAAGCCTAAGAAGAAACATAAATATGACAGTGATAAACCAAGAAAAAAAATAGACAGGGTAGAAGAAGGAATAAACAAAGGAAACAAAATATTTACAAAAGATGAGTTTAGAGATCATACCTGAAATCCATGTAAACAAGAATCTCCGACTCAACAGATGTGGCTAAGGAACTCTGAATGATTCTGTGACATGTAGCAGTTTGAACCCAATTTTTCATTAGCAATGCAGTTTCTCAGCCTCCTTCGGTACCTAACTGTTAAGAGGATTGAGTGGTCTAACAAAAACAGCAAAACCACTCACAGTTGTGTTCACATCATTGGGTACCCAAACTTGTTTGTATAATAGTCCATTCGAATCAACTAAAGTACCCTTTGGAACCCAAATTCATTTAATTTTTCCAAAAATCATTTTATTTCTTTTTGGGGCCAAAATGAATTAAATGAATTGTTATGAAACCAATTCTTATCTCGTTTGTGATTCAAAAAACTTCTGGAATTTTCAAAATTCAAATTTTCAGAATGGCCCTTTTGAAGAAGTTTGCAGGTTTTTTAAAATCACACGAATTCAAATTTTCAAAATCATTTCCTTTCCCAAAACCAAGACCATTTTTATTTCCTGAAAAGAGTTGGTTTTCAACAACATATTTAAAGATTTTTCTCCATTAAAATTTTTGATCAAAGTTAATTCAAGTTGTTGAATTTTAGATTTAAGGTCAGAATTCTCTTTCATTAGATTCGAACAACGATTAATGCAGACCTTTCTCTTTTCGGTATCATTCTGTTTCAAAATCAAATTTTCATTTTCAAGCAACTTGATTTTGGTCTTAGATTCAAGAATCTCATATTCAAAATTAATTTGTGTTTCAAATTCAAGTTTCTTGAAATTTTCAATCTCTTTTTCAAGCTCATTTAAAATCAAATCGCTTTTCAACAAGCTTTATTTTTCAACAATTTCATGTTTGGAATTTTTGATGGCCTTAAAATTATTAAATTATTTTTGCAAAGAATTGTTTGAATCTTTTAGCTCAATCTCATTACCTTTTAAAATCAGAATTTCCTCTTTAAGCCTTTGAATATTTTTATTGAGATGAATGAGGTCAGTTTTCAATTTCAAATAACTTTCACAGTCAGAATTTTCTATTTTCATAACATTTGTAAATTTTGATTCCAAACAGTTAATTTTCTTGTCAACTCACGATTTATAGATTTTAAAGATTTGTTTTTACGATGGAGTTTGTCAATGATTTTTGTTAAATCGGTACACATATAAACCAAATCTTCATATGAGAAGCTTTCAGTCTCATTGTCTGTTGAGTCTCCATCGTCTGATCTACTCGAATTTTCATTTGTTTCTTCTCCTGAGCATAGATCTGAATCTGAGTTGACCATTTTGGGTTTTGAACTGCTGTTGTCAATTTGTCCATACTTCGTATTGAGAGTATTCCAGATTTCCTGCGCAGTCAAGCAATAAGAAATAAGGTTATATTGGATATCATCAATATGAGAATACAAAATGTGAATAGCACGAGAATTAAATCCAATATCGTTCCTACTGACCATATCATACCCTTCTATAATGCTATTTCAACATTTAATATCAACAGATTTTAAATAGGATTCCATTTCTGATTTTCAATTCAAAAAATTTGTACCATTAAAAATAGTTGGAGAACGGATGGACTGACTCTCTACGAACTGACAACTAGGAATCACCATTTACTCTAGAGTTAATAGAATACGTGCTCTGATACCACTTGTTGGATCTAGATTAACCCTAGAGGGTGGTGAATAGGGTTTATTGGATTTTATCGAGATATTATAAAATTGAACAGATCACAAAATGCAGCAGAAATAAAAATGCAGAAAGTAAACAACACAAGAGATACCTAGCTTCGGCAGACTCTGCCTACTACTGCATTCCTAAGGTTTCTACTAGGTAATAGAATAGATCCCGCTTACAAGACCATGTAAATTCGCGAACCCCTTGCTCTTATTCTAATCCTTATGCTCAAAACCCTAGTCTGATCTAATCCCCTAGATCAGATTTCCCCTAGTTTTATAGACTCTAGTAAACTGGCTAGTTTTACAAATGAAACTAGGAAACCACCTAGATTTTACAGACTCTAGCAATTGTCAGTTAAACCCCTAACTGAATCCCCTAGAAATTTACAGACTCTAGAAACTATTCGATTGCAAAAGAAATGCATAAAGTAAACAACACAAGAGATACCTAGCTTCGGCAGACTCTGCCTACTACTGCATTCCTAAGGTTTCTACTAGGTAATAGAATAGATCCCGCTTACAAGACCATGTAAATTCGCGAACCCCTTGCTCTTATTCTAATCCTTATGCTCAAAACCCTAGTCTGATCTAATCCCCTAGATCAGATTTCCCCTAGTTTTATAGACTCTAGTAAACTGGCTAGTTTTACAAATGAAACTAGGAAACCACCTAGATTTTACAGACTCTAGCAATTGTCAGTTAAACCCCTAACTGAATCCCCTAGAAATTTACAGACTCTAGAAACTGTTCGATTGCAAAAGAAATTTAAAAAAAATACAACACGAAATTAAACTAAAAAAGAAAATAAACCCTAGGATTTAAAAAGGATTTGAATCCCACTTTTATCTCTTGAATGGCTAGACTTAGCCTACCACCTTTGTGTTGACTCCACCTGCATTCATTTTATCCCGTCCTCTTTCTTTAGAAAATAAATGGCGGCTATGAATTAGGAAAACTAGGGTTTTCTGATTTAGATCCCCATATCGATTCGATGCTTGATGGAATGAGGTTCTCTGATGCTCGAATTCGCTGTTGCTTTCTGATGCTTCGATTTGGAATTTGTTCGATCGAAAACAATCGAAAAATTTGTGAGTTCTCTCTAAGTTTTTCTTTTCAATTATGCTCTGGATTTCAATGCTTCAATTTCCTGTGATGATTGATATTTATAGGATTAAACGAATCCCTAAACATATCTCTAATTTCGTATGTGACTCGATTTGATTAATTGGATAAATTAGCTCGGTTTCTATTTTGGTCCCTCGATTGAATTTCTCTGATTTGTTTCCACCTATGGCCTTGATGAAATGAGTAATTCTAGAAAAGTATTTGACCCTCAATTTTCTCTTGTGTGATTAAACAAAAAACTTGTTTCTTGGATTGAACTCAGTTTTGAATTGTTGCCAAAAAATGATTGGTGATACATGCGTGATTCATTGCCGTGATTAAATTAGCTGAGAAACCCTTGTTGATTTTCTGAATTCCGGGAAGCAAAAACTGGAAACTATGTTCATGCATATTTGAATCTTTTGTAGATTTTATTACATGCTGGTTTGTAGATTGCTTTTCGTTTATGGAAACAAAATCTTCTGGTCCCTTATTGAATTGATTTGGTGAACCTCCTTGCCAAAAAAATGTTCATTTCTGTACACTTATTTGCAATTTTCTCTTAACCAAAAAATGATAGCTGAAATTCTGTGATTTCCAGACTTAAAAACAAATTCATTACAAAAAGAAAAATCCAGATTTCTTGCTTGTGTTCATCATGTTCATATAAGTTGAATAATAGCTTTGATGCATGTTGAAATCTTTTCAAAATTTTGTTTTGCTGAGTAAACATCAATCTGGATTTGGTAAATTTCTGGCTGTGTCTTCATGAACTTGGTTTCCATTTGCTTGTCCACTAACCTGAAATTTGATTGGCTCTGTCGCATTTAAGTCTTTATTGAGATTAAAGAAAAAACTTGTACTATGTATTGATTATTTTCTTTGACCATTTTTGAATTGTTTGGACCATGTACTTGTCCATCTCTGTTTTCTTTAACATTAAACCATTGTTGCTTGCATATGATCTGCCATGACATGAAATCATTTTAGTTTTGTGTGGCTCAACCAATTTTGACATGCTCCATGAAGCTGGTTTACTTGTATGTTGGTCACTGTTGCACTTCACTTAATTCTGGCCCTTATGTAGTTGCCATTGCCTTGTACTTTCTCATTTGGTCATGTTGAAACATGCCACTTTGTTGAACTTGTGTATCTGCTCCCATTCTTGAACACTTGTAGACCACTTGTATTTGGGCTGAAAGTATCCCTATATGCTACTGTATCACCATTGAGAATCTTGTATCCTTGCAGTTTTGTTGTTTCATGTTTGTTCCGTTTGAAAATGTATGTTTGCTGAACCATTTTAGAGATGCCTGTAGCTGCTTGAAGTAACATGTGTACAATAGCTTGTGCACCATACACCAAGCTGTTTGACTTGTTGACCACCATACTTGTTGCACTGTTTCATTTGTGCATGTGCTCCATTTAGTCTTGTTGAGCTGTCATGTGCATGCCTCGACCATGTTTGAACTGATCATGTTGACTTGAACACTTGCATTGTTTTATGCTTTTCCATGCTTTGTCAGTTATGCAAGTTGATCATATATGTGAGTACTAAGTCGAGTTGGTCCACATGGCTGCTCCTCAGTTGCTACATTGTATCTTGATTAGTGAGGCAGTGCATACGTGTATATCTATACACGTGTGTATATGCAGTCATCAGACAAGTTTTCCTGTCCTTGCATTGTATATATATATATATAAACTGTCTGCCTTGTGGTATTTACAGTGTATCACTGTGAATATCACAAGATGTCTTGACACAGTCGGATGGATTAATAAATCAGATCGGGTCAGAAAAATGATGAGTAACACACAAAAATTCTAAGGCAAATAAATATTTAAAATAAAAATTATATTCGCTAGAATTTAGAATATTATTTTCGTTCCAGATACTATGTGTGTTTCTGTATGTGACAGGTTTGAAGATTGGACTGAGTGAAAGTTCTGAAGACTGAAGACTGGAGACAGAATGTATGTGTCACTGAGTGTATGTATATCTGTTGTGTATATATAACTGAGTGAAAATGAATGTACTGAGTGATGAGTGAACTGTAGTGAGGAGCTGTGTATATATTGAAAGAATTGTACTGATATTTGTAATAAACAAATTTGATTGAAATAATAAATAATTTTATTGTTGTTAAACAAACTTGTCTATCATATTCAGTTTATTTACAAGTACAATCTCATGTAAATTGAAATGTATATCAGTGATGTGTTCAAATAGTGGAGTTATAAATTTGTACTGTTTAAATGTTGAAATAAAATATTATATTTAAATAAAATACTGTGTGAATACTTGAATGTCTGTACAGTTGTATTCTATTTAAATATAAATATTATATTCATGTCTATGATGTATATATGAAACAGTACAATAACAAACACATTTATATTAATATATATTTGGTTGTTATCATCAAACAAAATTCGTATAATTGTGTATACAACAACATTATATACAACAAATCGTTCCTATTTTATTGTGAGGAACCTTGTTTAAAATGTGGTTAGACATATTTAAGGCTTCCCCCACAAGTTCGTTGGTAGACCTGAGGTTATGAGCATTGCATTAACAATGTCTTTTAACGTTCTGTTCTCTCTCTCAGTAATACCATTTTGTTATGGTGAATATGGAGCTATTGTTTGATGAACTATACCATTTTCTACACAGAATTATTCGAACGATGATTCATAATCTCCACCTTGATCAGATCTTAGTATCTTGATCTTTTTATTTAGCTGATTTACTGCTTTAGCCTTATATTTTACAAACGATTCAATCGCTTGATCTTTACTATTTAAAAGATGTGCATAGCAATATCGTGTATAATCATTAATAAATGTGATAAAATACCTTTTTCCACCTCTTGTAGGTAAGTTTTTGAAATCACATAAGTTGGTATGAATCACTTGTAATGGTTCAGTACTTCTTTCAATAGTATGAAATGATTTCTTAACCATTTTTGCTTCTACACAAGTCTCACATTTATATTTTTTTATCTACTTGAAATTTTGAAATTAAATCTAGATTTGCAAATTTTTCTCATTTTTCGAAAGTTTATGTGTCCTAATCTTTCATGCCATAATAGAACATCATACTCGACAACATAAGAAACTTCCTTTTTATTTATTTCAGAATTACAACACACAATATTATTGTCGATTACGACTACATTAGCCTTAAATAAGCCATCACACAAGTATCCTCTCCCTATATAAACTCCAGCCTGGGACAAAACAACTTTATCTGATTCAAAGACCATTCAGAAGCCTTTCTTCGAGAGTATAGGTCCAGAAATCAAGTTTTTCTGGATGTCTGGAGCATGAAGCACATCATTTAGTGTAACAGTTTTACTAGAAGTGAAATTGAGGATTACTTTCTCGTTGCCCTCAATCATTGACACTACCGAGTTACCCATGTACAATTTTTCTCCATGATCCAATTTGTCGTATGTGGAGAACATGGAATTTTCAGAACACACGTGTTATGTAGCTCCTATGTCAAACCACCACTGAGAAGGATTCTAGACTAGATTGCATTCTGTCACAACTCCAGAAAAGTTAGTCCAAGTCCATGTTTTCCACCACATTTGCTTCTGAATTTTTCTGTTTCTTGTGTCTGCAATCTTTTGCTTGATGACCAGTTTTTCCATAAACCTAGCAATCGCCATTAAATTTCTTGGACTGCTTCTGATCATGCTGCAAGTTTTCTGGCGCCTTCCTCTTCTTTTTGTTTTTGTTAGGGTGTCATTTTTTTTCTTTGACCCTTCTGCAATAAAAGCCTCTTCGCTTTTTGGTTTAGTTACTCCACGATTATCTGCCTCCATCTTCAATCTAACGATTAGGTCTTGTAAGGGTATCTCCTTTTCTTGTGCTTTAAATAATTGTGGTAGCCCTTCCAAGATGGTGGCAACTTTCCAGTGATTGCCTCAAACAAGAAAGATTCACTAACTTCGTGGTCTTCTGCTTCCATTTCACGATGATGATTTGAAGTTCATGTAATTGTGTAGGTACAGGTTTTGAATCTACCATTTTGTATTCCATGAACTTGTCAATAATAAACTTCTTCAGGCCCACGTTTTGTGTTTTGTAATTTTTGGTAAGCGCACTCCAAAGAGCTTTTGCAGTCTTGAGTGGCTGGTATACTTTGCGCAAAACTTTGTCTAAACTGTTCAGGATGTAATTCCTGCACAAGAAATCTGAGTGCCTCCATATACTAATATTCGGAATCTCATTTGAACCCTTGGTTTTGCCTGGCGTAGGCGGCACTGGTTCATCTTCCTCAAGATATTTTTGTAGACCAAGAGTAGTGAGATAAAAGAGCATCTGACTTTCCATGTCAAAAAATCATCACCTTCTCCCTTAAACGGGTCTGGTTTGTTCAAGTTGGCTGTCTTGATCGACATCTGTTCTGTTGCCATTGCTGTTTTTAGGAAAACAGTAAAGTCTTAAGATGTTGTTCCAAAATAATAAAGAACAGAATTAACAGCCATACACGTTAGCACAAAACGCATAAACAACAACACTTTTGAGTGTTAAAATTCAACCAGCACATGAGTTGATTCATTAGAACATAAACAACACTTGGTTGCAAGCAATAGAAATGTATATTCAGCGAAATATACAAGAAGTAATTCGTCCGAGGCTCGGCGTACCGATTTCCTTAATACTTTATTCGGAGTCTCCCAGAATACAACAGACGGAAACTGCTCGAGAATGTGATGAGTTCATCAGTATGTGTAGCGACAGTTGGCAGCAATGAGCAGAGGAGAAATCAGGGAAGAGGAAGAAGAGTTAAGAAATTCATGAAGAATGTGATCAGGATCCATCACTTATTTATACTCTTCAAACGGTCGTAATTTCTAAATAGTCGCGTTTGTTAAATGTTTGAATTCAATTAGTCGCGTCTATAATGAGTTGCACTCGCCAGTTTCTCTTCATCTATCAATGGGCTGTAAACCCGTTTGATTTCAGTTAGGTCGCACCCATATACATTGCCGCATCCGGTCAAAATACCCACAAAAATTTGGTTAAGTTTTTCGTAGCAAAAAAAAGATTTCATGCTAGACCCAAATCCAAACCCGACCCAGACCGATTTGGTTCGGTATGGATGGGCGGGCGGGGAGCGCGTGTGTGTTTGGTTCATATGATATAGGTCATCCCCCTCGCACAAAATTACCTGACCCTAAGGGCCAATATAGGGAATGAGGAATATATATATATATACACATATACATACATACATACACACACACACACACACATATATATATATATATAGATCTTATCTTCTTTTTTCCAATGTGGGACTAAAGTATACGTCATTCATCTCTTTGAATTCTAACAATCTGCTAATAAAAAAATATTACAGTTTCTAAAATCATTTATATATTTGATTTATATTGTTTGTCAGGCATATGCCGTTGGCCAATTTCGCAATAGTAAATTTTCTAACAACTTCATAGATATATGCACATATATTTTACAATGTATATAATCATATTGTATTTACCATTTTTGCAGGTTAAATAGATATTAATAAGAAGGTAGATATATCATAGTATGAAATACATTTCATTAAAGTTTCTTGTTGCCAAAGATGAAGTGGACATGAAGTCACGTTTATACATTGACCTAATCGAGTAATGTACATATAATCATATCGTATTTACTATTTTTGGGTTGTATACTGCACAATGTCAGCTAGCTCATCTAGACATATAGAAAGTACATAAGTAGATGCTTCTCCCCTTCCAAATAAAAAGTACCTAATAGATTTTATTACCTTAATGTTATGTGTAGTTTCTCAACTCGTTAACATAAGCTTCTTAATTGATTTCTAGTTTGTGATACTTTGAACTATGTTGTAAAACTTCAAGTTATTTTAGTATTTTGATGAGTTTATTTATTGCGAGTGGCTATATAATGTTTCTTTATATTTTGATGTTTGGTGAAATTATGTTTTATTTGGGAAACAAATTATTATGTTTGGTTATGTATGCTTCAGGAATGGAAATTCTATATGCTTCAGGAATGGAAATTCTTACAATTTGTCATATATGGTTTAGAGATATGCTACTACAAATTGTGATTGTGAAATGCTTCTGTAATAAACCAGTAACGGTCATAAATATATCAACTTTTCATTTTGCAACAAATAAAAGTGTTGTGAAGGTTTTTCCAGAAATTAACTGCATGTTTTATATTAATGACATAGGTAAAAAACATTTGGAGTCTTATGCCAACATGGAGGAAGTTCACAATGCTACCTTTTCTATTTCAGATGATAAAAGTCCTACCGTAGATGGTTTTACTGCTAAATTTCTTAAGGTTCATTGAGATGGTTACAAAAGCTATTGGATATTTTCCAAGAAGGGTTCAGAACGTGAAAGCTAGCCAATGATATAAATCACACTTTTGTTACCCTTATTCCTAAAGTTGAAAAACCGATGGGTATCTCTGACTACAGACTTATATCCTATTGTAATATGATTTATAAGATTATTTTTAAAGTTATTTGCAAGGGAATCAAGCCCTATCTTATGCAGTTAATTTCAGAAAACCAATATGTTTTCATCCCGAGTAAATACATTGCACAAAATATTTTACTTATTCATGAACATATAAGGCATTTTTATAGGAATGGTAGCGGGAAAATATGTATTAATAGAGGCTTACGGCAAGGAAGCGCACTCCCCTTTTCTTTTTTGTGTTGCTATGGAATTCTTATCTATTTTGATGTACGAAGCCAAAAAAATGAAATTATTCATCCCAATATACAAAAATGAGCCTTATATTGATCACCTGATTTATGCTGACGAATTGATGATTTTTTCAAAAGAAAAGGAAAAAAAATGCTAAAGAAATTAGTAAAATTTTAGACAAAACGAGAAAGTTGGCTGGCCTAAACACAAATTTCTTAAAATCTAAAGTTTTCTTTGGTAGAGGAGTGAATAATAAAAATCATTTGAGTAATCTGTTAAGGATGAAAGAAGGAATTCTACCCATATAATATTTGAAAGTCCCGCTCTCTAATAACTGTAACACCCCACATTTTTAACTTTATGATAATAAAATAAAAATTACTTAATTAAATATTCAGAATTAAGTAAAATGGACTGCGCCATTGCGTCCATCTCGAAATTCTGGTCAAGATACACATCTGGTTTGCGTAAAACGGACACCATATGAAGAAGTTATGAGTATTAGAAGTTTGTATACATATAAGGAGCTTATATGTATACATATTAAATAAATATATCTAGAAAAATTCGAAAATCAGTTCAAAGAACAAAATTCACGAGCAGGAAAATCTGGAGGGAATTTAGATCGTTGGGGGTCGACCCACCAACAGGGGGGTCGACCCACCCAAAGATTCTGAAACTTCTTCTCTGACGTGGACGATTCTGATGGTTTTGGTCCAATCTGAGGGTCCTGGTTGCTCCAACACTCCTATAAATATGACCCTAGACCTAACCCTAAATCTCATAATTTGGTAGCCACGCCGGAGCTCTGCCATTACACTCTCTCTTCTCAAATCTAATCTGAAAATCAAAATATTTGTCTAGGAAAATTATGAATCTAGATCTGGAAGAGAGAATCAACATAAATAAAAAGGGTGTTAAGAATTACGTGAAAAGCAAGGTAACGTTCCAGATCCGATCTAGTCCTCCTCTTTCTTTTCCCTTTTATCTTTTAATGAAAACAATAAATCCATGGACGTTAGGTTGTGAATCCGATCAAAAGGAAAAAACGATGGATGTTAAAACTGGATCAGATCCAGAATTGAGAAAAGCTTATAAGGCGAGTGGATTTAAAATATACGTTTTGAATAATAGTATTTTTATCGTTCGCCATTCCCCATTAACATACACTATGAAAATGTTGGAAGGTTTAATTCGAGGAAATGAATTATTGCGCTAAAATGGATAATATGTTTAATTAGTTAACATGTTGAGATGTACATGAATACTGTTGTAAAGATCCATTTTATGAACTTGTCAATTGGGATAATTGAGATTTTGGGGAAATGATACACTATTAGAGAATTACACTTTATTTTAAACAAAGTTAATTACATTTAAAAAGACATGCGACAGATATAGGGATTTGGGTCATAATTTGTAATGGGATTTTGGAACATAACATATATTATGTTTTGAGACTTTAATTTGGGAGCGCAATTTGATATGAACATAAATGAATGAATGAAGATGAATATGCCTGGGATTACAATTAGAATTTGTAACTGCACTTATGGCATGAGGTTAGGTTGCATTAGTGTTGGAATTCTGCCCGGACCTGATCGGCATATCCAGCAGCCACTAATGTTGAACCTAATGTGAGAGGCCTAAGTGCAAAATTAAAAAAAAACATGTAATGGTGCTAAGACACGAGGTTAAGTCAACTTGTGGTAGAAGTCTGCCCGGACCCGCCCGGCAAATCCAACGTCCACAAGTGTAGGCTTAATGTGAGAGGTCTAGTGCTTATATATATATATAAATATGTATATAGCAAGATATGAATAAATGGCAATGGTGGTAATTAAATTTCTAACTCAGAAAATAAGAAAGGAAGGGATGTAATGAACTGAGTTAGTGTGATAAGAAGGAAAAGTGACGTATTTCCCTAAATGACTTATTCCAGACAACGTAGTTGCAAGTAAGCCACAGTAAAAAAAGAAAAGTAAGGAAATTAATTGCAACCACAGATTTAGATGGGAATACGTTATGAAAATAAATCATTGATTCCTTCTTCCAAACTGATAAGGTGCATGAAGTGTTTTCCTTAATACAATAAGGAATATATATTACAGTGAATAAAGAATAATGGTTTATAATAGTAAATGGTTTAAAAGGGGAATGATAATAGCCTATTATAAAAAAATAACATTAATGAAAATGTTGTATAATAGGTGGACTTGTCCTAGGGACAAGTGAATATTATAACTTAGGTTATAATAAACTAGAAAGGGAATTGGATAACTGGTGAATTGAGTTAAGGGACACTTAATTATAAATTAAGGGGAAATCCTGAAACCAGTTAAGAAAAGGGGGAAAATATACTGTATTTAATTATAAATTAAGTAATCAGTAAGCTTGGAAGTCTGAAACCCGTTGATAAGAATGTTTAGGCTTGTCCTAGGGACAAGGGGAACTTATAACATAGGTTATAACAAACAGGTAGAAAAACTTATTAATGGGACTTAGCTAATAGAATTAAGTTAATAAGTAAACAACGATAAGTTGTATTTACAATGTAAAATGGAATTATAATTAAATGAGAAAGGACGAGGAAAACTTATGAGATGAAATAAGTTAAATTTAATCATAAACGGTAAGTGACATGTTAATTAGAAAACATGTGAATTGGATATAATTAATTACATATTAAGTAAAACATGTTATTGTAATGATGAAATCGACAAGAAGATAAAAAGGGTTGTGAATTATAGACCTTGGGCCGCAATCTAGAGAATAACATGTTGTAGGCTTATTAATAAACTTAAATGGATTAAGTTGTATGACTGAAATTAATAAGCAAGAGAAAATTGGTAATTTGAATAAGAATTAAATATGAATTGGAATAACCAAGTTAACTGGAAACCTGATGAGGTGAGACAAGCGCGTAAAAGAATGTTCAAACATAGGGTCTAACAACAGGCTAAAGTAAGACGCTTAGACCAGTCCGTACGGTTGGGGGTGAATAACCCAACGAGGTTGATCATCGAGGTGTTATAAGGCACAAGGGGAGCGCATATTCATCTGATTGTTCTGAAGGCTCCAAAGAACTGGAAGGGGAAGCACGCGGCTTCCTGAGGTACGTAAGGTGCTTCTAGTAGTCCTTTGTGCGGTGACAGATGTCTTAAGCTGTGCTCGCAGAGGTTGGGTCTGCGCATAACTACTAGGTGAATGGGCCTTGACTACAGATGTAGCTATGCAGTCAGAATGTTGTGATGCGGTGACACCAGGGTGGTTCGGCGGTTGCCTCACGAGGAGGTAGAGGACCACGACTAACAAGGATAGTAGACCGTCGGATAGGCGTGTCAAAAGGGTAAGATAGGGTCATATAAGGGTCAAGAAAAATTTGACCCGACCTTATCGTCATATATAATAGCATGACCCTTTAGACTTTGTTGTTTAGAGGGTTAACTCATTACAACCCTTAACAACCCTCATAACCCTTACAACAAAATATCACACAAAAATCACACAAAAAGACTATACTATAGAAATTACAAGGAATATTACAAAAACACAAAAACTGTACCGTACCAATTATCGCAAAAATAGCGAGAAACAACATGAAAATGAAATGAAAAACATGAGAACAACAAATAACTTGAGAACTACACAATATTTTTAAAATCTGCAGCAGAAACATATTATAGCACCCATAACTACAAGATCACTGCAAAGTATCAAAGCATGAAAATAAAGCATATTACAGACTAAATGATGTACTGCATCTTCACAATGACCTGCATAGAAACAACATAGAAACAAATTGAGAATGGTAATTGTCAGTGAGATATATATATATGTATGTATGTATATATATATATATATATATATATATATATATATATATATATATATAAGATAGCATTTGAATAACAATATCCATAGTTTCTGCAATAGATGGAAACTTACTGAGGTAATGCAAATTGGCACCATGCAAACTATTCAGTCTTAACTCTTAATAAGTGAGCATTACACAATCTGAAATCATGTAAACAGAAGCAATACAGTTGAGTAAAGAACTGCATCTAGTGGTAAAATTGATTCGGTAATAAAATTGAAACAAGCTTGCATAATCTATGGAATACTCAAAAAGTGAGATTGGCAGGAACTACTCCATCAAAGAAACAAAGCATGGTAAAACTTGTAATATTCTTCCATTTGACAATCAAGGGACTCGGAAAAAGTTGACACTATAATTTATGGAACACAATGGGATCTATCATCTATTTTTCTACCTCGTCACATACAAAACGTACTAATTGAGAATATTGACATTGGTAAAAACTCTATGGAAGACTACTGGTGGTGCCTTCCTACATGAAATGGAAAGTTCACTATTAAATCAGCTTGGAATAGCATACTGTTAAAAATCCTTATGAACCATACTGTTAAAACAATGAGGATATATACAAATCCTAATAGCTACATTATCACGTGTAGTCCGAGGCGGTCCAAATGAATGAACTGGCGTTGGCTATGTAAATTGCTTTTATATACAAGTGTTCGCAAGCAAGCCATTTTAAATAGTAAAAGAAACACAAAGAAAGTGTTTTTTCCCACAATATTCTCCCTTTACCTTAAAAGTTTCATTTTCTTTCAAAAAAGGCACCATGTGCATTGAACCGCTGTAAACACAGCAAAGAAGAAAATAAGCCCTGCACAAGTTGATTGGGAAAAAAATAGGTTTTCAAAACGCATTAGGCCAAGCAACTATTAAACAAACAACTGGAAGGAAATTTCCATTCTCATACCCACAAAATAAAATAAAACAAAACAAAAATAAAAATAAAATAGAAGAGCAACAGCAACAGCAAGGTGAGGAACCATGAGTAGATGGAGCATAATAGAAACCAAAAGTGGAAAAATGTCATATCCTACCAGCTATTAAATGAAATGCATGTAGGCTGAGTGAAGTAATGGGTGGGTGGGGCATATGGGAACCCAAATGGGCAATTTGGAGCAGGAGAAATGGACATGAATGCGGTCCAGGGATCACAAAAAAAGGAGAGGAAACACATGCACCTAACCCAGAGTGATATATACCAAACAAGGAATATGGATATGTCCGTCTAAGTAGAACCCCTTAACCCATATGTGTGTGGTTTAGGTTTGTTACTGACTATAACTTGAAGACAATTATTTACTCTTTTGGATAGCAAGAACAATGAAGCTATGACATAATTATGAACGAAATGCTGCAACTGGAAGACAGACTTGCAAACATGCAATGTATATACAAACTATGACATGTGGGTTTCGAATGCTATTATGACCTATATGGCTCGATTTTTAACAGAAAAAAGAAATAAGACCAATGATATGAAGTATTTCAGTACCTTATTATAGATAAAAATAATGCAGAAATGAAATGACACAAGTTTAAAAATTACCTGTAAGAATTTTTTTCCCATAATATAGACTGAGCATGCTTTCTATTAAAAATTTACCTGTAAGAATTTTTTATTGAATTCACACAGTTCGACACATAGGAATTTTTTATTGAATTCACATAGTTTAACTAATTATATTAATAGAAGCATACCTTTAAAAACAAAGTATCAATTAGCCAAAGAGGTAGAGGGTGGTGTAGCATCCTCTTCGTGATCAAGAACACCTGTAATATCTTCAGCAAGGTCTTCAATTGTTGGCATTATTGGCGTTCCGCACAACCAATCTCTTGAACAAAGTAATGCTTCTACCACATCTTCCTTAAGTGAACTACGATAATCATCAAGGACCCTACCACTAATACTAAATGCACTTTCCGAAGCCACGGTCGTAATTGGAACTGCTAAAATATCTCTAGCCATGCGACACAAAGTAGGGTATTGATATTGTTGTGATTTCCAAAATGCGAGAATATCCAATTGTATTTTACCATCAATCAAGCCATCCTATAAATAAGAATCAAGTTCGGACTTATGAGGATTACTAGCAAATTCAGAGGAATAGAATTTCGCCATCACATCTTCGCATTCTTGTGAACATGGACCTGCAAATGATTCGGTGGATTCCATGTTTCCTATAACGCTTGTTTCCACGTAGGAATCTTTTTCCACTTTTTCCGAATACTCATTATATAGATCTACCAATTTCATTTTCACATTTTCAAACTCTAAGCAATTCCCATACAATGTTTGATATGAAAATCAAACAAAATTTGTTTTATACCGTGGATCAAAGATGCAAGCAATGGAAAGCAACACATTAAACTCACTCCAATATTTATTGAACTTTTTGAGCATATCACTTGCCATAATGGACATAAAATCATTTTCCTCCATGCATTTTTTCAATGTGTAATGAACCAAGAAAATTGTCAGAAAAAACAAATTAGCCGTTGGGTAATTTGTACCAGAGAATAAACATGTAGCATCATAAAATACTTCTAAGAAATGTGCAATTTTCTTTGCTTTGATCCATTCTTCTGTTGTTGGGCAATAAGTATAACTAGGATCGTATAATCTCAAATGACAAAGCGCTTGCTCATAATGTATGGCACTTTTGAGCATTGTAAATGTTGAGTTCCATCTAGTAGGAACATCTTGACGCAATCTTTTTCTATCGCTATCCAATGAGAGACTAGCTATGCATTCTAAAGAACTTTTTTTTTCTAGATTGAGAAACTTTAATATATTTTATGCTTTCACGAATGTTACCCAAAAAAGAAGAAACACACTTCAAACCATCTTGCACTATTAAGTTTAACACGTGCGCCGCACATCTAATGTGCAAATATTGTCCATTCACCACTAAAGATTTCCTATAAATAAGATGTGATTCCAGTAATCCAACAAATTTATCATTTGCAGAAGCATTATCCAAAGTTCACGAAAAAATCTTATCACCTATATCCCAATCAACTAACATACTTGAAAATTTTCCAAATATAGCTGAATCTGAATGTGGAGGTGGCATTAAATAAAAATTCAATAGCTTCTTTTGCAAATTCCAATCATTATCAATAAAATGCGCTGTCAAAGTTATAAATCCATCGGTATTTACTGATGTCCATAAATCAGATGTCAAACTAACTCTTCCACTGCATGACTTTAGAAAATCCTTAAGTTTGATCTTTTCGATCTCATATAGTTTCATAACATCAGAACGCAATGTGTTTCTTGAATAATGTTCCACTTGATTGCCTAAGTATGAAAAGATCTCACGAATACGTTTATATTGAACAAATTTGAATGGCAAGTTATGTTCAATAATAGCTTTAGTCATCAACTCTTTGTATATTTTCTGATCGAAATTACTTCTTTGACCATTTTCAATGCTTTTAACAATTAACAGACATTTTTCTACATGTCTTAGCAAATTGTTTGTACCATATTTACCTCCCCAAATATATTTTGTTTTGCATTGTATGCAAAAACATGTGCGATTTTGACCTTCAACCGTTTCATCTTTTTCGAAATATTTCCAAACATCAGAGTAAGTTTTTTTTTTTCGCTTCTTTTTGATAGAGCTACCAACCGAATCTACCGTTGCCACCGATTCTACTCTGTTTCTTAATTGAGTACCTTGTTCAATAATAACCATACTATTTTTTCACCTGAATTCAAAATTTTATTGTAAAAATAAACCTTTAATTCAGTATTGAAGTGTGCAAAATTTTATTCTGTCGCTAAAACATGCTAATAATATGCATAAAACTATCACTAAAACTGTGTCAGACTATATTCTAAGATCCTACAGGTAGAACAAAAATCAAATAGCAGCCCATATAATGCTATGCAAAAAAAATAATGCATTTAAAAAAATAAAACAAAGTATACCTCCAACTGCAGATCTATCAGCAATCGACGACCTATCACCGGTTTACAAGTATACCTCCAACTGCATTTAAAATAAACTTTTTATGTTAAAATGCCAAAACAAAAATATATATTAATGATTTAAAGTATACCCCCATTTCCATTTTTCATGGAGCTAAACGTTATACATCACCTGTTTTGGAACAGTGACAGGTTACTAGGGCTGAAAATGGACACTTCCGTAAGATTGAAATTGCAGTCCAATTTGTTTGCTTGAAAATCGACCTATAGAAAGACACACACATAGTTTGTACTAATTATGTTACAAGCTATGATAAATTAGTACAAAATAAAGAAAGTAATTGGACTATGTATATAATAAAAATTATGTTGCAACTGATCGGATAAGTAAAACAAGGTGACAGTAAAATAATAAAAGCAGAACCTTCACAAGCATAGTTTGAAAACAATTGGAACATCACACGCAATGCTACTTGACAGGTAACATATGGTAAACAGTAAAAAGAATTTACATTATAAAGCGCTGGAGTTGTCAGCAAATTCAGTTGCACTGAATGATAATACGGGCAGACATTTAACTACTATCACAATGAAAAAGATGGTTATGATAGTTTACGAGTAATGTTTTTCATGTTTAATTCTTTCAAATCGACCACTTGTTATAATTATTGTAGCAAGTACTAAATACAAACGCCACAAAATCCGATCTAGCAGAAGTGGAGACGACTCCGTTATTTGTATCAAACGGTTAAGATAAAATTTATCATTTATACTCACATAAGGGATGTGAGAAATGGTTGTGTAAAGTGGGCCATTTTCCTTGTTATAGTTCACTTTCAAATTAGGAAATTCAGATACATAAATCTGTTGGAGAGATATACGAAAATTTGGCAGCAGCTCAACATCACAGCAATATTATGCAGTGAAATTTTATAGTGGAGATAGCTTTTCCATGTTCGGTAAGGTCTTAAAACCTATTAAATACAAAGAACATAAGGATGAAAACTCAAACATATATCCCTCTAGTCCAGCGGTAAGGGTTTTTTATAATGTAGAAGATAACTGATGTACTTTGACAGAATTGAAGGCTTGTTGCTGAACAAGTAAAAGGATCAATAATGGTTCATTTGCAATAAATTCTTCTACTTGCGAAAAATACATGGCGATAATTTGACTATTTCTACTGTGAATATAAACAGAATCTGATTTAACATCAACTTCAACAAATCAACGAAGCAGTTTAAAAATAGGAAAGCACGGAAATAACGATAACAACTGGAGCATAGAGAAACTAGGAGAAGAACATACTGGAGAAAAAAGAGCAGATAGAGGGCTAAGCGGACGAAGCGTCAGCTTGAAACACGTATAGATCCAGATCAATCTTCCAACTAAAATTGAAACACGAAGCGTCAGATTTCAGCTCTCGATCTATTTAATTGACAACTAAAATTGAAAATTTCAAAGAGAAATATACAACCTTGATTAAAGCTTCAACTTCAAAGATAACGTTGACGAATCTTTTGAGCAAGGCAAGATCGAGTAATCAGAAGGAAATAAGCGGACGATTAATTTAGGGTTCGAATGAAATATGGAAATAAGCGGATGATTAATTCTGGATAAGTGGATTTTCATAGTACAGGTTAATAGGGTTAAAGTCCATTGTAGCGGGCTAAATTGTTACGGGCTGAACGTAACAAACGAAAAAACATAATGTAATCCACCTTTTCTTAAAAAGGGTTGGTTAAAGGTTTGGCTAAATTTTGGTAGGCCTACCATTGGATACCCATCATCGACAGCTAGTGGGATGCGAAAAGACTAGAGATAAACCCAAGATACCATTCACCCTTCACTATCGGGGTAAAGGGTTGAGGGGAGACGCCAAATGGATGTTTAGATTGTTTGTTATTAGGGGCAGTCACTTAGCTCTTGTAGTTTATACTAGTTGAGGGAGGGGCCGAGGTAGGGCCATAGCCACCGTGAAAACAGACCCTAGGTATATCTGTATATAGAGGCTCTTTAAAGACGGGCCTGTACAATTATGGAAAAGCTACCGACCGAGTTCCGTGTTTCTTGTATCGCCCTGCCATGGAACTCGGTGCACATTAGAGGACGTGCGATTGTGGAATCGAGCTACAATTGAAGATACGTATGATGGATAGTCTAGATGCATGCATGCCGGCTCTGGGTGGTGTATCGTAGGCTTAAGGGCATTACTCCGGTATGAATTTGGATTCGAACAAAGGTGGCGGTCCATACGTTTGCGTAGCATAGTAATGATAGATATATGCGGAACGTAATATTGTTATCCGTACATCACTACGGCGTAGGATGAGGGACTTCATATATTTCGATGGTGTTATGGCGGAGACCGTGCAAGAAGGATACCATGGGGTGTACCTCATTGTTGGGGGTAGCTACGTATATACTATATTAGGTTAATCTACTGGGAAGTAAATGGGTACGATGTGTGTGTAAGCCTTGTGTGCTGATAAGCCATGTAACCTAATAAATAAGATAACATAATTGAACGGTATATGTAGGATTATCCAAAATGTATAGTTTAAATCTAGTCACCAGAACTTGTGTTCTGACCCCCTCCTCGTAACATACTCACAGTATAATCTGTGCCAGGGACACGACAACCTTGGATACTGGTTAGGCAGTAATATTAATGCTGTAAGGCCATATTTTTACTATATTATATTTTATCCATTCCGCTGTGAGATAATTTCTGAGATCTGACATGTTTTATGTCTCTGTTTTTTCTGCATGATACCAGAGCAAACCAATTCGAGTTTCGATAGATTGGAATTTTGAAGAAAAAAAATCGGTCTGTTGAAATTGGGGTTGTCACATCTAGTATAAGAGCTAAGGTTTAGGATTCCTATATAAATAGTGAGTGAATGTATTTGTATTTTAAAAAATAAATATTATATATATATACCTAGATCCATGGAGAGACCCACTAAACAGAAAGAGCATAATATGATAAGAAATGGGATGTCGTTTTGTACACTAAAGGAATGAATAAGGAAATCTGAGACCCTTAAGTAATTTGGGTGGAGAGTGTACAATATACTTTGTATGGAAGAAAAGTGAATCCCATATGATTAGTATTTTGGGTTACTGGATTTTGTAACAGCCCACCTCCGCTAGGGTCACTCACAAAGGGAATGCACTAGCTTTGGTGGAGTATTATCTAGGTAAACATGCACAGAAATATTACAAGACAGAACATATAAAACAGCGGAAGAAAACATGATTTCATTACTTTATAAAAGTAGTAAGGTCTAAAACCTTTTACATCAAAGTACCATTAAATTACTTACATTGAAACCTGTCTTGCAATAATAAAGATGCATAAAACCATAGTCATAAATTATTCCCCAAGTAAAACAGTAAAATAGCCATAGCCAAGAAAAGTCCGAGCCATAGATGATGATCTTGAAGCAGAAAATCCGCACTAAGTAGCAACATTTCCTCCCTGTAAACCTGGGGGGGGGGGGAATGGAAGAAAAAGAGGCGAAACAAAACGGGGTCAGTCATAAAGACTGGTAAGTCCTAGCTACTTTCAGCCTAAAAACAGGTAAAGGTAACATGACATGTATAAACTGAAAGTGAACATAAACATGATGACAAGATAAACAGATCAAACTAAGATAACAAGATAAACTCAAGTAACAAGATAACCAAGGTAACAGGATAACCAAGGTAACAAGATAACAAGATAAACTCGGAATAGCATCGCATGTCTAACGTCCTCTACACCAACCATACTAGCATCCTAACTCGTATCATCCCTTCCCTGTATATGAATAGTCCCTTGCCGTATATCGTGAGGGTTCCACCACGTTATTCTGTACCACTACAACGTAGTGTCACCATCCTTGAAATCGCTCGGACTGCCATCCTTGTTCTGGCCAGATTCCCTTATCATGAATTATCGCGTGTTCAACTAGGATTTACGCCACCTAGGACCACTAGGGATTATGCTACCTATTGGACGTTTTCTAGATTTGATCAGGGTTTATGCCACCTAGGGCCACTAGGGATTATGCTACCTATCGAACAACGCCCTTTTTCCACGTAACGATCTAATCGGTCGGCTCCCTACAAGTCCTAACTCGTCGTGTGTCGGTGTCATACGGCCCAATCACGAATGTAGCTACTCTGTGCTAGGTCCACCCTAGGGTGTCAATCACTGACACCATTTCCAAGCATGCACAGTGTATAACTACTGGTGCCCACGCCTGCTTTTTCAACTCCGGACTACGTGCACGACCATAGTCCGCCTGAACCTACAATGGCGCACCAAACTCAGCCGTCGTTTTGGTCGCTTACAATCAGCCCAGTAATCATGCCCCACCCTAGCCTAGTCCCTAGGGTATCGTGATACATCCAAGAGGGTTACTGCTGAAAAGGACCGCGTAACTAGGGTTTCCGCCCAATAGGTTAAGTATTGTCATCTAAATTCAAGACTTAACCCCTATCAATCTAGCATGTCAAGTTGGTTAAGTGTGGTCATTCAAGTTCGTGACTTAACTCGTCTACATGTCATGTCAAGTTGGCTAAGTGTTGTCATTCAAGTTCATGACTTAGCCCTACGAATCACGTGTCAAGTTGGTTAAGCGTATTCCAGCGGTTCATGACTTAACCCTATCCAAATCATCGTGTCAAATTGGTTAAGTATATTTAAGCTTAACCCCATCAAATTTCCGTGTTAGATTGGTTAAGTATATTCAAGCTTAACCCCATCAAATTACCGTGTTAGACTAGTTAAGTATATTCAAGCTTAACCCCATCAAATTACCGTGTTAGATTGGTTAAGTATATTCAAGTTTAACCCCATCAAATTACCGTGTCAGATTGGTTAAGTATATTCAAGCGATTCGTGACTTAAACCCATCAAGTTATCATGTTAGATTGGTTAAGTATATTCAAGCGATTCATGACTTAACCCCATCAAGTTATCATGTTAAATTGGTTAAGTATATTCAAGTGATTCATGACTTAACCCCATCAAATTACCTTGTTAGATTGGTTAAGTATATTCAAGCGATTCATGACTTAACCCCATCAAGTTACCGTGTTAGATTGGTTAAGTATATGTTAACCTAACCCCCATCCACTAGTCATATTATAATGGTTAAGTGTTACCCTCGTAAGTTTACTTAACCCTACCATGCATCGCGTTACATTAGTCGGGTATTATCGACCCATTCAGGTTAAACTAACCCATCCTCAAATCGTGTTATATGGTTAAGTGTCATCAAGAAATCAATTCCGGTTTTACTTAACCCACCCATCCACGTCATATTGGTTAAGTGCCATTAGTCTAATCAAGTTACTTAACCCACCCGTCTGTGTCATATTGGTTAAGTGTCATTAGTCTAATCAAGTTACTTAACCCACCCGTCCATGTCATATTGGTTAAGTGTCATTAGTCTAATCAAGTTACTTAACCCACCCGTCCATGTCATATTGGTTAAGTGTCATTAGTCTAACCAGGTTACTTAACCCACCCGTCCATGTCATATTCATTTATTATTTATTAATGCATCAACTTCTCACAGTGGACTTGTTTGCGGTCACTAGATATGCCGGGCGGTTCCGGGCAGAATTACACCACAAACCCATTCCAACCTCGGGTTCAAGCATTACCACAATCTAATCTTTGCCTACGACCTCTCACATTAGACTATTATTGTTGTGGTCACTGGATATGCCGGGCGGTTCCGGGAAGAATTACACCACAACTCAAGTCTAACCTCGTGTCGAAGGCATCCGTTAGATTGTTAATTACATATGTTTCATCTAAGTCAAAATCCCCACTTTACATATTACTAAGCATATGCCCAAGTTCCACATTACATGCCCATGAAAATATGTATCCAATTCTAGCCACTTTATATATGTCCAATTCTCGCCTATTCGCATGTATGCCAAGTTTATGACATCCCAACCCTATCAAGTTCTAGCCAAAGTTACATGTTGTCAAGTTCATGCCCAAATAAACCCAAATCATGGTTCATGTTTCCAATTTTACTTATGCCTAGTTAACGTAAGCCCAACCCCTTGATTTAACTTGCATAATGTCAAAACCAGTGATTTAATCCATATGTCAACTCATGTATGCCCAAACTTGCAAATAATATTGGCAATACCCCAAATTTTCCTTGTTCATGTTGTGCACAAATTCGACCACCCATACCTATATCCAAATAGGTGAAATCTCAATATTCCCCCGTATACAAATTGCACGTAAATCGTAGTTTAGGCCTAGGTCCGAAATCGACCAAGGTTCATCAAAAGAAAATAAATAGGCGAAGGTAGAAACTTTTCATAAAACAAGATCCGAGAGAAAATCATCATTACATGCATGATAAGAACATGAAAAAGTGATTTGCAACATGCATAGGTTCAAATTGATGTCATAGCGACATCCCCAAAGGTCAAGATCCAACATGAACAAGAATGAGCATGGATTGAATATCATGCATAAATCCAATTCCAACTTTATCACATGTCATATTCAAGTTATCGTTTCAATCTAAAAGCATCTAGAACTCACAAAGCGTGGCTAGAGAATTATGAGCAAGCATTTGTCGTAGGATGGTGTAGGAATGATGCTCTACTCCCTTGATTTGATGTAGAAGCTCTAGGAATGATGTAGCAACACTAGAGGCCTTGAGAAATAAGTAGCTCCTTTGATTTGATGTAGAAAGATTGCTCCTTTTCCTTAGATTTAGTTTAGAACTCTCAAGCTCTCAATGATGAAGATGGAGGCCATGATTTAGGAGCATTTTGGCAGCACTTCGTTGTTAGAATGAATTGTAGTGAATTAGGCTAGGTCTTAGGGTGTTTTTATAGAAGTTAGGACTAGTTTAGGACATAAGATTAACCCTAGTTTAGATCTGAACCACTGAAAATCGTCACAGGCCAACCAACCAGACCACACAAGCATGCATGTGCAGCAGGCTAACCTGGCCCGACCAGGGAGGTCGACCCCCAGGTCGACACCCAGGTCGACTGGGCAGTCGACCTGGTCCTGGGGAGGTCGACTACCTAGTCGACCTGGGTCCTGGGCGGGAAATTTTCCCGCCCAGTCTGTTTGGGGCTAAATTCGAAATTCGAATTCGAATTTGAACTGTTTCTGTTTTCTGATTTTTAGTGAAACTTCTAGAGGCCATATCTCGGTCATACGGACTCCGATTTACGAAATTTCGGACTCGTTTCCAACCAGAATTCCGAGACGAACGCAAAGGTGCAACCCGCTTCTCATGATTCTTATTTTATAATTTAATTCTTCCCTGATTTCTTGTTTTAACATGTTATAAAATTCGGGTTGTTATATTCTCCCCACCTTAAAGGATTTCGTCCCCGAAATCTCTAAGTTAGGGAGGATGTGTCCTACCATCCAATCATCCATCTACTCAAAGCATCATCCACAGGCAACCATTGTCCTTAAAAGATTTCTATTGCTGTATGAACATATGCAGAAAGTGTGTGTATATGTTCCTTATCTAATGCAAACGATCAGGCCTGGTTGATCTTCTAAATGCAAAATATGTTTAGTGCCATGAATCCACATGTATGCAATTAGTCCTAGTCACATAAACACTATATGTGTGCACAAACATTCATCCATATGCAATATCCACATGATAACACATTCAATTTCATCCATAAACAAGTATAAACACCCATGCATATGCAAAATGAAAATGTGCCTGAGCCGATCTAGTGCCTAATGTGTATTCATGCATCCACGAGCAACCACTTGCGACCACTTGCAACCATTTCGCAAACATCAATCATAACGTGTTTCAAATACATGTTTGCATCCATAGGGTTCTACCTAAGGTTCTTAAGATAGGATCGAGAAGATAAGCAAGATAAACTCTTTTTTTTGGATTACAAGAAATCCCTTTCTAAACCCAACTCATATCCTATAAAGCCCAAAAGGTTTATTCAACCTAACGGACACCTTCAAACCCTGACATGTATTATTAACCGATGAGTCATACCCCCTATGGAGTTTGCAACAGAAATAAGATCGAGAATAGGACCGAGAGGATATGCATAAAAGATAGCGTGCGGGTAAGCTCTACAGGAAAACAGGGATCAAGAATATACTCTTAAAAAGAGATATGATGCGTGTATCTTGTCTTCAATCTTCTAAGTCGCGTGTCCTTGAGCTTAATTCCATTGTGCTTTGACCATCTTTAACCTCGTGATTTCATGGCCTCTTAACTCCTATTTCCAATTATGAGCTGGAACTCAGTTCATTGTCGCCTCTCGTTCCACTTTTTCTTATTCTCCCTATGGTATATTTAGCTCAACCATGCAAGCTCTCCAAAATTCACTAGTGAACTTTGGATCTCATTTACTCACTATGCGGCATTCCACGCAGAAGAACTATCTCTTGAAAACAAACAGATGCCAACCACGTTACCAAGTGTACTTACTAGAGTGATTTCCATAACTCATGCACAAGCAAAATGAACCATCCGCCTTAGTGGCGAACTCTACTCGAACGGATTACCAACAAATGCATCAAGAGATTCTAGGTAACCAATCATGACAGAACCCTAAAGGTTACACGAGACTTCGAGGGTATTACCGAGGCAAGTCAAGAGTCTAACTACCCTCCTTTCCGACCCGAGAATGGCACCCTTACGGGATGACCACTTCATCCCTAGAATCAACCCATGGCTCAAAAACATAAGCATTATTCCCAAAAGTCATATATGTCCTCAAATCCAAAGAAGTCATGAGTAAATAGGACGATCCCCCGACAGGATTTGATACAAAACGGGACCCTCTATTGTGCTAGTACTAAGGTGCAGAGACTCATCTATCGAAGCAAGATTTATAAAGGATGCGATGTACAAAACAAAGTCCTAACGGGATGATAGAAAAGAAAAGCTAAACTTTTACCATAAACGTTACCACCCCTCTTAGGCACGCTAGCAGTGAGAGCATACAATTGCCCTCTCGACGATCTTGTACTTTGCCCATGTCCTTGTCCTATAGTACATAACTACCTTCTTGTTCTGAGCCTCATTCGCCTTAACCACTCCTACCCTTTCTTGTATAACGCGGTAACAGATCTTTTGAGAACTTCCTCCATCGCACGGAAAACATTTACGTAGCTAGAAAAGGATTATTCACAGTTAAAACTACTGTGACTACAGCGGAGGAAAGAAAGGAAAAGAGATTCGATCACAGGATAGTGCTAATGGCTTTTTGGGGAATAGCCTTTTTCTTTAAAACTTTTCTTGGAAAATGCTTCTTTGTAAAATGGTTTTGAAAATAGTTTCAGAAGGTTTTAAAACTTTTGCCCAGTCTGGTAACCTTCTGCTCTGATACCAAATGTAACACCCCACCTCCGCTAGGGTCACTCACAAAGGGAATGCACTAGCTTTGGTGGAGTATTATCTAGGTAAACATGCACATAAATATTAAAAGACAGAACATATAAAACAGCGGAATAAAACATGATTTCAGTACTTTATAAAAGTAGTAAGGTCTAAAACCTTTTACATCAAAGTACCATTAAATTACTTACATCGAAACCTGTCTTGCAATAATAAAGAAGCATAAAACCATAGTCATAAATTATTCCCCAAGTAAAACAGTAAAATAGCCATAGATGATGATCTTGAACCAGAAAATCCGCACTAAGTAGCAACATTTCCTCCCTGTAAACCGGGGGGGGGGGAACGGAAGAAAAAGAGGCGAAACAAAACGGGGTCAGTCATAAAGACTGGTAAGTCCTAGCTACTTTTAGCCTAAAAACAGGTAAAGGTAACATGACATGTATAAACTGAAAGTGAACATAAACATGATGACAAGATAAACATATCAAACTATGATAACAAGATAATCTCAAGTAACAAGATAACCAAGGTAACAGGATAACCAAGGTAACAAGATAACAAGATAAACTCGGAATAGCATCGCATGTCTAATGTCCTCTGCACCAACCATACTAGCATCCTAACTCGTATCATCCCTTCCCTGTATATGAATAGTCCCTTGCCATATATCGTGCGGGCTCCACCACGTTATTCTGTACCACTACAACCTAGTGTCACCATCCTTGAAATCGCTCGGACTGCCATCCTTGTTCTGGCCAGATTCTCTTATCATGAATTATCGCGTGTTCAACTAGGATTTACGCCACCTAGGACCACTAGGGATTATGCTACCTATTGGACATTTTCTAGATTCGATCAGGGTTTATGCCACCTAGGACCACTAGGGATTATGCTACCTATCGAACAACGCCCTTTTTCCACGTAACGATCTAATCGATCGGCTCCCTACAAGTCCTAACTCGTCGTGTGTCGGTGTCATACGACCTAATCACGAATGTAGCTACTCTGTGCTAGGTCCACCCTAGGGTGTATCAAGCCCTAGGGTGTCAACCACTGACACCATTTTCAAGCACACATAGTGTACACCTACTGGTGCCCACGACTGCTTTTTCAACTCCGGACTACGTGCACGACCATAGTCCGCCTGAACCTACAATGGCGCACCAAACTTAGCCGTCGTTTTGGTCGCTTACAATCAGCCCATTAATCGTGCCCCACCCTAGCCTAGTCCCTAGGGTATCGTGATACATCCAAAAGGGTTACTGCTGAAAAGGACCGCGTAACTAGTGTTTCCGTCCAGCAGGTTAAGTATTGTCATCTAAATTCAAGACTTAATCCCTATCAGTCTAGTATGTCAAGTTGGTTA
The DNA here is from genome assembly GCA_030737875.1 of Allium sativum. Lineage (NCBI taxonomy): Eukaryota > Viridiplantae > Streptophyta > Magnoliopsida > Asparagales > Amaryllidaceae > Allium > Allium sativum. The sequence goes on from CM060919.1 coordinate 802,317,480, forward strand.
AGTGTGGTCATTCAAGTTCGTGACTTAACCCGTCTACATGTCATGTCAAGTTGGCTAAGTGTTGTCATTCAAGTTCATGACTTAGCACTACGAATCACGTGTCAAGTTGGTTAAGCGTATTCCAGCGGTTCATGACTTAACCCTATCCAAATCATCGTGTCAAATTGGTTAAGTATATTTAAGCTTAACCCCATCAAATTTCCGTGTTAGATTGGTTAAGTATATTCAAGCTTGACCCCATCAAATTACCGTGTTAGATTGGTTAAGTATATTCAAGCTTAACCCCATCAAATTACCGTGTTAGATTGGTTAAGTATATTCAAGCTTAACCACATCAAATTACCGTGTCAGATTGGTTAAGTATATTCAAGCGATTCGTGACTTAACCCCATCAAGTTATCATGTTAGATTGGTTAAGTATATTCAAGTGATTCAAGACTTAACCCCATCAAGTTATCATGTTAGATTGGTTAAGTATATTCAAGTGATTCATGACTTAACCCCATCAAATTACCTTGTTATATTGGTTAAGTATATTCAAGCGATTCATGACTTAATCCCATCAAGTTACCGTGTTAGATTGGTTAAGTATATGTTAACCTAACCCCCATCCACTAGTCATATTATAATGGTTAAGTGTTACCCTCGTAAGTTTACTTAACCTTACCATGCATCGCGTTACACTAGTTGGGTATTATCGACCCATTCAGGTTAAACTAACCTATCCTCAAATCGTGTTATATGGTTAAGTGTCATCAAGAAATCAAGTCCGGTTTTACTTAACCCACCCATCCACGTCATATTGGTTAAGTGCCATTAGTCTAATCAAGTTACTTAACCCACCCGTCCATGTCATATTGGTTAAGTGTCATTAGTCTAATCAAGTTACTTAACCCACCCATCCATGTCATACTGGTTAAGTGTCATTAGTCTAATCAAGTTACTTAACCCACCCGTCCATGTCATATTGGTTAAGTGTCATTAGTCTAATCAGATTACTTAACCCACCCGTCCATGTCATATTCATTTATTATTTATTAATGCATCAGCCTCTCACATTGGACTTGTTTGCGGTCACTGGATATGCCGGGCGGTTCCGGGAAGAATTACACCGCAAACCCATTCCAACCTCGGCTTCAAGCATTACCACAATCTAATCTTTGCCTACGACCTCTCACATTAGACTATTATTGTTGTGGTCACTGGATATGCCGGGCGGTTCCGGGAAGAATTACACCACAACTCAAGTCTAACCTCGTGTCGAAGGCATCCGTTAGATTTTAATTACATATGTTTCATCTAAGTCAAAATCCCCACTTTACATATTACTAAGCATATGCCCAAGTTCCACATTACATGCCCATGAAAATATGTACCCAATTCTTGCCACTTTACATATGTCCAATTCTCGCCTATTTGCATGTATGCCAAGTTTATGACATCCCAACCCTATCAAGTTCTAGCCAAAGTTACATGTTGTCAAGTTCATGCCCAAATAAACCCAAATCATGGTTCATGTTTCCAATTCTACTTATGCCTAGTTAACGTAAGCCCAACCCCTTGATTTAACTTGCATAATGTCAAAACCGGTGATTTAATTCATATGTCAACTCATGTATGCCCAAACTTGCAAATAATATTGGCAATACCCCAAATTTTCCTTGTTCATGTTATGCACAAATTCGACCACCCACACCTATATCCAAATAGGTGAAATCCCAATATTCCCCCATATACAAATCGCACGTAAATCGTAGTTTAGGCCTAGGTCCGAAATCGACCAAGGTTCATCAAAAGAAAATAAATAGGGGAAAGTAGAAACTTTTCATAAAACAAGATCCAAGAGAAAATCATCATTACATGCATGATAAGAACATGAAAAAGTGATTTGCAACATGCATAGGTTCAAATTGATGTCATAGCGACATACCCAAAGGTCAAGATCCAACATGAACAAGAATGAGCATGGATTGAATATCATGCATAAATCCAATTACAACTTTATAACATGTCATATTCAAGTTATCGTTTCAATCTAAAAGCATTTAGAACTTACAAAGCGTGGCTAGAGAATTATGAGCAAGCATTTGTCGTAGGATGGTGTAGGAATGATGCTCTACTCCCTTGATTTGATGTAGAAGCTCTAGGAATGATGTAGCAACACTGGAGGCCTTGAGAAATAAGTAGCTCCTTTGATTAAATGTAGAAAGATTGCTCCTTTTCCTTAAATTTAGTTTAGAACTCTCAAGCTCTCAATGATGAAGATGGAGGCCATGATTTAGGAGCATTTTGGCAGCACTTCGTTGTTAGAATGAATTGTAGTGAATTAGGCAAGGTCTTAAGGTGTTTTTATAGAAGTTAGGACTAGTTTAGGCCGTAGGATTAACCCTAGTTTAGATCTGAACCACTGGAAATCGTCACAGGCCAACCAACCAGACCACACAAGCAAGCAGGTGCACCGGGCTAACCTGGCCCGACCAAGGAGGTCGACCCCCAGGTCGACACCCAGGTCGTCTGGGCAGTCGACCTGGTCCTGGGGAGGTCGACTACCCAGTCGACCTGGGTCCTAGGCGGGAAATTTTCCCGCCCAGTCTGTTTGGGGTTAAATTCGAAATTCGAATTTGAACTGTTTTCGTTTTCTGATTTTTCGTGAAACTTCTAGAGGCCATATCTCGGTCATACGGACTCCAATTTACGAAATTTCTGACTCATTTCCAACCAGAATTCCGAGACGAACGCAACGGCGCAACCCGTTTCTCTTAATTCTTATTTTATAATTTAATTCTGCCCTGATTTCTTGTTTTAACATGTTATAAAATTCGGGTTGTTACAGATTTGGTAGTAAAACCTTATAGATTGGAAAATGTTAGAAAGAGAAAAATGGATTAGGAAAATATATAGTTGAGAGAATTGACCTTTAGGGGTGTCTAGGAAAGCTTAGAAAAAAATTTGAAACCCGCTTTGAGTCTAACCCAATTGTTAAATTTTAATAACTTGAAATTATAAGGGTTTTGGGAAAATGATTTATGGTGTTTTGCCAGTTTTTATCTTAAAAGTTAAGTTTTAAATATGTAAAGTATGCATATTGAGTTTTAAAGTAAAATGGGGTATAATTTTCAAATAGTGATTCCTTGTGAAAATTTTATCTAAAGTAAAATTCTCTCAGTAAAAGTTTCATATTATAGAGCATGTCTAGCTCGCTAGTTTTCTTGTTTTATTTCATAACAAGAAGTTTTGTAAAAGGAAGATTTGAAATCTCTATTCTTATGATAAATCCTTTTTGATATATTATTTTAATAAGAGGATTTTTTGGGTGGATAAAATAAGTCGTAGAGATTAGGAGTAGACTAGATGTTTGCACCTTGTAGCAAGGGACTGAACCGACCTTATAGGTAAGAACTGGTCGTAAACCCGATTGAGGAATAGTTTCCCTTATCTACTCCAGTTTTTGTGATTTGAAAAAAAAGAAATGAATGAATGATTTGCATTTTTTTTAGATGACATGTTTTTGTGGTTTGGAAAAAATAAGCTTTCATCAGGAAAATGAAATTTGACACTTTTAATTTTTGGAAGGAAATTTAAATGGAAAAGAGCCAAACCATGTTTTGAAAAAAGTATGGAGTAAGTAAGGATTAGTGCATAGGAAAGACGGGAAAATTTTTGAGGCTATGAGAATTAACTTGGAATAATAGTGAGTTCCCGTGGAATGTGTAAGCACTGAAAAACCTAGGGTGTTGCTTGAAATAATTATTGGTACACAACAAGGACTAGTGGTGAATACTAGATAGTAAAAAGGGCGAGTGAATGTTTAGATCCAGTTACTAATTTTCACGATAGGAGTAAAACTCGTTACTACATTTCAGTTGGTATCGTTCCATTATATTGATCTTGTCGGGAAGTTACGGTAACACCTAAATTTGTCATGGATCCCATAGTTAGGACTTTTTTGTCTGAGGGGGGGGGGACATAGTCATGAGATTCTTGGCCCTTAGTAGTAGCTGTGTAGGGTGTTTGTTCTCCTGTTTTAGTTGAAAGGCTAGATGCTTATTTAAATTTAAACTAAGACCAGATGATTAAATAATCTAAGAAAAGAGAAAATGTACAACTAAGAAGGAAACAGAAAATTCAGTAAATCAATAAAATTGGAAAATTATGAGAAAAGATGGATAAAGATAAAAACTTCCAAGATAAGACCCAAAAAAATCAGTAACAAGGAAAATTTTCTTATGTGGGCGGTGCTTGGATAGGAAAATAGGGAATCTTTATAATTAGTTATATAAAAATCCAAGTACGGTTAGAAAAAAGATTGAAAAAGAAAAATGGGAGATGCACACTTTTCCATTTTCCACCTTTTTGTAACATAAGATATCGAATTTAGAAAATTAGATTTTTCTGAAATTCGAAAAATAAAGTTGGTTGGAAGGATTATGGATGCAACAATTGGATGAACTATGCTCTTACTCAGTAAGAGTGTGGGAAAACTGGGGTGAAAAAGCTTTTTGATTTTCAAAATATTGCACTCATGTAGAACTGCTAGTATATGTAGGATGTGAGCATCATATTTTAAAAGGATTTTTGAAAATTTGCATACACATAGGAGGTACCGATTAGGCATACATGCATTAATACGTTGCACTTCACTTTGCATAAGTGCACAATCTTTGCAAAAATTGGACGCATACATGTTGGATGTATATTATGCAAGGGGTTAGTCGATTTTACCCTTATCAAATTTCGAGGACGAAATTTCCTAATGGTAGGAGAATGTAACACCCCGCATTTTTAACTCAAGATAATAATAAGAATAACTTAATTAAATATTCAGAATTAAGTAAAACGGACTGTTCCATCTCGAAATTCTAGTCAAGATAGACACCTGGTTTGCATAAAACGGACACCGTATGAAGTAGTTATGAGCATTAAAAGTTTGTATACATATAAGGAGCTTATATGTATATATGTTAAATAAATATATCCAGAAAAATTCGAAAATTAGTTCAAAAATCAAAATTCATGAGTAGAAAAATCTGGAGGGAATTTAAACCGTTGGGGGTCTACCTAGAGGTCGACCCACCAACAGGGGGGTCGACCCACCCAAAGGGGGGTCGACCTAGGGGTCGACCCACTCGCGGATCTTGAAACTTCTTCTCTGACGTGGACGATTCTGATGGCTTTTGGTCCAATCTGAGGGAACTGGTTGCTCCAACACTCCTATAAATAAGACCCTAGACCTAACCCTAAATCTCATAATTCGGTAGCTACACTGGAGCTCTGCCATCACATACTCTCTCTTCTCAAATCTATTCTAAAAATTAAAATACTAGTCTGGGAAAATTATGAATCTAGATCTGGAAGAGATAATCAACATAAATAAAAAGGGCGTTAAGAATTACGTGAAAAGTAAGGTAACATTCCATTCGATCTATTCCTCCTCTATCTTTTCTCTTTTATTGAAAACAATAAATCCATGGACGTTAGGTTGTGAATCCGATCAAAAGGAAAAAAATGATAGATGTTAAAACTGGAACAGATCTAGAATTGAGGAAAAGCTTACAAGGTGTGGGTTTAAAATATACTTTTTGAATAATAGTATTTTTATCGTTCGCAATTTCCCATTAACATACACTATGAACATGTTGGACGATTTAATTTGATGAAATGAATTATTGTGCTAAAATTGATAATAAGTTATTAGTTAATATGTTGAGATATGCATGAATTCTGTTGTAAAGATCTATTTTATGATCTTGTCGATTGGGATAATTGAGATTTTGGAAATTATACACTATTGGAGAATTAAACCTTATTTTAAATAAAGTTAATTACATGCAGAAAGATAAGTGACACATATTGGGATTTGGGGCATAATTTGTAATGGGATTTTGGAACATAACATATATTATGTTTTGAGACTTTAATTTGGGAGCGCAATTTGATATGAACATAAATGATTGAATGAAGTTGAATATGCCTAGGATTACAATTAGAAATTGTAACTGCACTTATGGCACGAGGTTAGGTTGCATTAGTGGCAGAAGTTTTCCCGGACCTAACCGGCATATCTAGCAGCCACAATGTTGAACTTAATGTGAGAGGCCTAAGTGCAAAATTTAAAAAAATACATGTAATTGTGCTAAGACACGAGGTTAAGTCAACTTGTGGTAGAAGTCTGCCCGGACCTGCCCGACAAATATAACGTCCACAAGTGTAGGCTTAATGTGAGAGGTCTAGTGCTTATATATATATATATATATATATGTATATGTATGTATATAGCAAGATATGAATAAATGGCAATGGTGCTAATTAAATTTCTAACTCAGAAAATAAGAAAGGAATGGATGTAATGAACTGAGTTAGTGTGATAAGAAGGAAAAGTGATGTATTCCCCTAAATGACTTATTCTAGAAAACGTTGTTGCAAGTAAGCCACTGTAAAAAAAGAAAAGTAAAGAAATTAATTGCTACCACAGATTTAGATGGGAATACGTTATGAAAATAAATCATTGATTCCTTCTATCAAACTGATAAGGTGCATGAAGTGTTTTCTTTAATATAATAAGGAATATATATTACAATGAATAAAGAATAATGGTTTACAACAGTAAATGGTTTAAAAGGGGAATGATAATAACCTATTGTAATTAAATAACATTAATGAAAATGTTGTATAATAGATAGACTTGTCCTAGGGACTAGTGAATATTATAACTTAGGTTATAATAAACTAGTAAGGGAATGGGAAAACTGGTGAATTGAGTTAAGGGATACTTAATTATAAATTATGGGGAAAACCTGAAACCAGTAAGAAAAGGGGGAAAATATATTGTATTAATTATAAATTAAGCAATCTATAAGCTTGGAAGTCTGAAACCCGTTGATAAGTATGTTTAGGCTTGTCCTTGGGACAAGAGGAAATTATAATATAGGTTATAATAAACGAGTAGAAAAACTTATTAGTGGGCCTTAGTTAATAGAACTAAGTTAATAAGTAAACAACGATAAGTTGTATTGACAATGTAAAATGGAATTATAATTAAATGTGAAAGGATAAGGAAAACTTATGAGATGAAATAAGTTATATTTAATCATAAATGGTAAGTGACATGTTAATTAGAAAACATGTGAATTGGATATACTTAATTACATATTAAGTAAAACATGTTATTGTAATGATGAAATCAACAAGAAGATAAAAAGGGGTTGTGGATTACAGACCCTGGGCCACAATCTAGAGATAACATGTTGTGGGCTTATTAATAAACTTAAATGGATTAAATTGTATGACTGAAATTAATAAGCAAGAGAAACTTGGTAATTTGAATAAAAATTCAATATTAATTGGAATAACCAAGTTAACTGGAAACCTGATGAGGTGAGAAAAGTGCGTAAAAGAATGTTTAGGCATAGGGTCTAATAACATGCTAAAGTAAGGCGCTTAGACTAGTCCATATGGTTAAGGGTGAATAACCCAACGGGGTAGATCATCGAGGTGTTATAAGGCACGAGGGAAGCACACATTCATTTGATTGTTATGATGGATCCAAAGTACTGGAAGGCAAAGCACGCGGCTTCTTGAGGTATGTAAGGTTCTCCTAGCAGTCCTCTATGCAGTGAAAGATGTCTTAGGTTGTGCTCGTAGAGGCTGGGTCTGCACGTAACTACTAGGTGGGTGGGCCTTGACTGCAGATGTAGCTATGCAGTCAGAATGCTATGATGCGGTGACACCAGGGCGGTTTGGTGGTTTCCTCACGAAGAGGCAGAGTGTCACGACACATAAGGATAGTAGACCGTCGGATACCGTCATCGACAGCCAATGGGATGCTAAAAGACAAGAGCCAAACCCAAGATAACATTCACCCTTCGCTATCGGCGTTAGGGGTAGAGGGGAGACGCCAAATGGATGTTTAGATTGTTTGTTATTAGGGGAAGTCGCTTAGCTCTTGTAGTCTTTACTAGTTGAGGGAGAGGCTGAGGTGGGGCCATAGCCATTGTGAAAACAGACCCTAGGTATATCTGTATATAGAGGCTCTTTATAGATAGGTCGGTATAGATATGGAAAAGCTCACGACCGAGTTTCGTATTTCTTGTATCGCCCTGCCATGGAACTCGGTGCACATTAGAGGACGTGCGATTAAGGCATCGAGCTACAATTGAAGATATGTATGGTGGACAGTCTAGACACATACATGTCAGCACTGGGTGGTGTATTGTAGGCTTGAGGGCATTACGCCGGTATAAATTCAGATTCGAACAAAGGTGGTTGTCTGTACGTTTGCGTAGCATAATAATGACAGATATATGCATAACGTAATATTGTTATCCGTACGTCACTATGGCGTAGGAAGAGGGACTGCGTATATTTCTATGGTGTTATGGCGGAGACCGTGCGAGTGGGATACCATGGGGTGTACCTCAATGTTGGGGTAGTTACATATACACTATATTAGGTTAATCCACTGGGAAGTAAATGGGTATGACGTGTGTGTAAGCCTTGAGTGCTGATAACCCAAGTAGCCTAATAAATAAGATAACATGATTGAGAAATATATGTAAGATTATTCAAAGTGTATAGTTTAAATCCAGTCACCAGAACTTGTGTTCTGACCCCCTCCTCATAACATACTCGCAGGTTAGATTTGTGGCAGGGACACGATAGCCTTGGATACTGGTTAGGCTGTAATATTAATACGGTAAGGCTATATTCTGACTATATTATGTTTTATCCATTCCGCTGTGAGATAGTTCCAGAGCTCTAACATGTTTTATGTCTCTGCCTTTTCTGCAGGATACCAGAGCAAACCAATCTGAGTTTTGATAGATTGGTATCTTGAAAGAAAAAAAATCGGTCTATCAAAATTGGGGTTGTCACAATAACTACCAACATTTCTTGGACTGTGGTGAACTTTTTGATAAAATTAGAAAGACGATGTATCGCTGGGATTGCAGTCCAGAACTTGTGGAGGGAAGGTAGTTAGACTTTTGACTCGCCTCGATAATACCCTCGAAATCTCGTGTAACCCTAAGGGTTCTGCCATGCTTAGTTACCTAGAATCGCTTGATGCATCTGTTGATAATTTGTGATCCGTTAGAGTAGTCCATGAGTACACAGATGTTTTTTTAGGTTAGGGGTTTGCCCCCTAAAACGCGAGATAGAATTCCGCATATATCTAGTTGACAATGCAAAGCCAGTTGCATTACTGTATGACACATGACTCCAAGGAAAAGGAAGGGCTCAGTAAACAAGTAAAATAATTACTTGAGAAAGGGTTCATAAGGCGAAGTATTTCTGAGTGGAGTGCTCCAGTTGTTTTTGCTACAAAGGCAGATGGTTCACTTCGCTTGTGCATAGATGATATTTTAGTTTTCTCTAAGAGTGTGGAAGAACATGCTTTGCATCTAAGGGAAGTCTCGGATACTCTCCAAGCGCATCAGCTTAAGGCTAGGTTCTCCAAATATCATTTTTGGACGGAAGAAGTAAGGTTTCTAAGACATGTAATATCCAAGGAAGGGATAACGGTAGATCCCACAAAAGTAGTTGCGGTGCAAGACTGAAAGGTCCCAAGGAATGCAAAAGAAGTAAGAAGCTTTCTTGGACTAGAGGGTTAATATAAGAAGTTCATTAAGAACTTTGCGAAGGTGTTAGCCCCACTTACTAGATTAACGAAGAAGAATCTAACCTTTTCTCGGGATGTTGATATTGATACTGCTTTCCAACGATTGAAGAGGGGTCTTACAACGGCCCCAGTTTTGACTTTTACCTTACGGTAGTAAAAGGTTTACGGTATACACAGATGCATGCGGCACGGGACTAGGCGCCATTTTGATGTGAAAAGGAAGGATAAGGTCATAGCAGATGCCTTAAGAAGAAAAAGGTTGACTTCAAGTCCCCTTTAGGTGGAAAGGAAAAGTTCAGAATACATTTCAACCTTCGATTTTAAAACCTTCGGTTAAATTAGTAGTTGGCATCGCTAGGAGTAAGAACTACACTTTTGGATCAAATAGGGACTTCATAAAGAAAAGACTCTCAGATAGTTGATGCAATGGATAAGTTAAGAAGAGACCTCTAATCACCTTAATAAATACACTTGGTAGCATGGTTAGCATCTGTTTATTTTCAAGAAATAGTTCTTCTACATGGAATACCCTCTAGTGAATTTTAAAGAACTTTTGAGGAAATGTTAGCATGACACAACAGAAGTTGTAGTGCCGAGTATACTAGAAGGAGAAGAGGTGGAACGAGAGGCGATAGTGAAATGAGTTCCAACTCATATTTTGGAAACAGAAATTAAGAATCTATGCAATCGTGAAGTTAAGACAGTCAGAGCACAATGGGGTGAAGCTCAAGAAGATGCGACTTAGAAGGCTGAAGACTAGACACGTGCATCATACCCTTGAGGGTATATCCTTGATCTCTCTTTTTCTGTAAAGTTTATTTGCATGCTAGTCTTTATCTTTTAAGTATATCCTCTCGGTCCTATCCTCGATCCTTAGGTAGAAGCCAATGGATGTAAACATGTGTTTGAGGCATGTTATGTTTGGTGGATGCAAGTGGTTGTACGTGTTTGCTAGTGGATGCATATACACACAAATTAGGCACTAGATCGGCTCCATCACTTCCATATTGCATATGCATGAGTGGATTTTTATATATATAGATTGAAATTTGATGTGTTGTCATATGGATGTTGCATTTGAATGTATGGTTGTGCACTCGTATAGAAATGATATGTTTCAATAGGGTTCTTTTGCATACATAATGGACGCATGGCACTATCATGAATTGCATTAAGGAGGTCAACTGAATTAGTAGACCGCCTGATTTTGCATTTGGGTAAGGACATACACACACACTATGCATATGATCATGAAAGCATTAGAAATCTTTTTAAGGACAATGGAAGCCTGTGATTGAATGTTTGAATAGATGGATGTTGGACGGTAGGATATACATTCTTCTTGACTTGAAGATTTCGAGGACGAAATCCTTTAAGTAGGGGAAATGTAACACCCTATTTTGAAAATGGGACATAAGAGATAATTAATTATTAAAAGAAGAATTAGATCAAATGAGTTACCCATTGCATTCGTCTCGGAATTCTGCTTGAGATAGGGTCCGAGTTTGCATAAAACGGATATCGTATGAAGGAGATATGGACGAACGAAGTTAGGCAGAAAAACCGCAAATAAGCCAGAATACACTAGCGCAATTGTGAAGTGCGCCAGTACAAAAATGCACTGGCTTACTTGGGAAGTGCGCCAGTACAAAAATGCACTGGCACACCTGCCAAGTGCGTCCATACAGAGGGCCGTCCAACACAGCATTCTGGAGTGTTATATGATGACGTGTCTTGTTCTGATTTGCTGGATGACCTGTTTTCGAGCTGTGTGACTCTGATGACTCCTTGGTTGATCTAAAGGCTAGAATTAATCCTAGACATCTATATATACGTGGGTAAACCTAAACCCTAACATCATAACCCTAAAACTATGGTGCCGCCAAGATGTTCGTCTACAAGCTAGCCTAAGCCTCCATTCATCTACCCCAAACTAGAGAATCAAATTCAAACTAGGAATCAATTAGAAGAATTAGAGAATCAAACGTCTACATCAAAGGATAGCTTTTCAAATTCAGAAATCAAATCCCAGAAATCAAGATCCGTCCTTTTTCTGTAAGTACAGTTATTGTTTAGATGTGAACACCTAATAAGAAATCATGACTGTAATAATTGAATCTAGAACTATGCCTAATTCTATTCATGCCTATCCTTTTGTCAATTCTGAATTGCCTATGCCTATGAGACTATTGTGATTGATGTAACGACACCTATCGTGCCTATGAGACTATTGTGATTGATGTAATAACACCTATCGTGCCTATGAGACTATTGTGATTGATGTAATGACACATATCGTGCCTATGAGACTATTATGATTGACATAATGAAACCTAACATGCCTATGAGACTGTTGGATTGACAAAATGGAACCTATCATGCCTATGGGACTGTTGTGATTGATTTATCATGTTGTACATCCTATACCTATGAGACTATTGGACTGACATAATTGAACCTACCATGCTGTATATGCAAATTTCATGATAAATTATGTTCATACATGCTTACATGTTTAGATCCAAGCTAGTACCCATGTTTAAGGTCTATATAAGTTCATGCTTATACAATTAGACCTATGCTAGTTCACATGTTAATTGGATCTAATTTAAATGCAAGATCACGTTCATGTACTTAATTAAGTTTATGTCGTTCTATCCCAAATTTATACTACGCATGTTGATCTATATTGTTTATGCCTGTTGGAATATTACATGTCCCTTTCTTTTCCCTTTTGTTTATAAGTCAGGCTAATTTGCGAGCCTAACGTTCTATGTGAATTATGCAAACGAATAACGAAGGAGACGCTGGGGAAAAATATTAAACTGCATGCTATTGGCATAGATTGGCTCATAATCATGTAAATGATTAGTAGCATGAAATGGTAGAATTTGTATACCTAGAATTATGGACATAATTTAGAGGGTAAATGGGGCATGACTTGAATTGACAACACTGGTGGATAAGTTACATATAAACATAAATTTTAAATATGTAAATTAATTAAAAGATGAATATGTCTAACCCGAGGTTATATTGAGTTACGGTGTAAGACTACCCGGAACCGCCCGGCACATCCAGCAACCGTAACAATATAGATCTAATGTGAGAGGTTAGCGTATTAAGCCCAAAAGCCCGAGGTTAGATTGAGCTGCGGTGTAAGACTGCCCGGAATCGCCCGGCACATCCAGCAACCGCAACAATATAGATCTAATGTGAGAGATTGGTGCTTTAATGAATGAATTAAAGCTAAGAAACAAGACAGGCTAAGAATGGTAGGGTTAAGTTAACACAAGAAGGCAACACTTAACCAATGTAATACGACAAGTGGCAGGGTTAAGTAATACGAGAGGGCAACACTTAACTAATGTAACATGACAAGTAGTAACACAAGAGAGCAACACTTAACCAATGTAACATGACAAGTGGAAGGGTTAAGTAACACAAGAGGGCAACACTTAACCAATGTAACAAGACAAGTGGTAGGGTTAAGTTAACATTTAACCAATGAACGAGTGGGGTTAAGTTAATGGGAAATGCTTAACCAATTTAATATGATGAATGAACAGGGTTAAGTTAATAGGAAACACTTAACCAATTACAAGTGATAAATGAGAAGGGTTAATTTAATAAAGAACACTTAACCAACATGCATGACGTGTGGATGGGTTAAGTTAACTTGAATGGATGGATAACACTTAGCCAATTTGGGAGGTATACGAATAGACCCTAAGAAACCCTAGTAACAGGGACCCATTTCAGCAGTAACCCACATGGATGTATCACAGTACCCTGAGCTAGGCAGGGTGGGGCACAATTATTGGACTTATTATAAGTGATCAAAATAGGGGCAGGTGGTGCAGCAGTGTAGTTCCGACGGAGTATGGGCGTGCACGTGCTCCGGCGTTGAAAAGCAGGCACTGGGCATCAATAATACACACTGTGCATCTAGAATTTGTGTCGGGTTGCTATCATAGGGATTGATACACCTTATGGTGGGACCATCACATGGTATCTACATGCAACAGAGGACCGACTGACACAGACACAAGGAAAATTAATACAAGTAGGGAGCCGATCGATAGGGTAGTAAGGGTACATCTAACATCCTCATTGCAATTAGGCTGCTTGAGGTAAGATCCTCATACTAGATGTACACCTAAAGGCTACCACAATTGCGGGGTTGGGATCGCCTTGTTTTATAACACAGGATACTAGTTGGGACACTACTAGGGGATACAGATCCTTTTTCACAGGATACTAGTTGGGACACAAGTAGGGAATATGAATCGTTCATTAAAAGACACTAGTTAGAATGCTAGTTGGGTGGTGCAGAGAAAATGGGAAATCAGAGAAAGAACCGAAGCGCATTTAGTGTATCTTACCTTGTCATATCTAACGATCATAATTTGTTGTCTTGCTATGCTTATTATCATGGTTATGTCTGGTATTCAGTTTGTTCATGTCATGATCCTTTTACCTGTTTACATGCTAAATAATCACTGGACTTACCAAACTTATGTCTAACCCATTTTCCTTCGCCTTCTTTTCTTCCGTTCCCTCCCCAAAGGTTCACAGGAGGGAATACTACCACTTTGCTCAGTTTTCTTCCCAAGCTCAATGACAGACGATGTATTGCTTTGGACTCTCTTTTCCACTGCTATGGCTGGCTCATGCTTTATTGGGGAATATCATTGTCATTTTATGCTTCTTTATTTTGTTAAACAAGACAGATGCTTTGTTGTAATGGGTATTGGAAGACAGTCTTTGTACAAGCAATTTTATCAAACTGCTGTTTATCAATGAAGTAAAGTTTTATTTATTTTCCGCTATTTAAATTTTGTCTATTTTGTAATTTATCTTTTCTATACACTCATGACGCTCCACTGAAGTTAATGCATTCCTTTTGTGAGTGACCTTAACGGAGGTGGGGTGTTTCATATGTTGCATGTAACAATAATGATGGGACAGTGCGGATTACCGCTATGTTTTTTCCTCAAAAGGAACCAAACATTTATTAGGCTCACTATAGTTGTATTATAGATAATGTCTAGGGTGTAGAATATAAATCAATCAAATAGCTGGAATGGGACACTAGTTACATTCGACAATATATTAAGGTACAAACAAAACCCCTGAGGTACGTTCACATATTAGATTTTCCATTGGAGACATCCCCATATAAACTGGAGAAACCTCCTAACAAGGGTCGGAAAGTACTTCCGAGCGTCATATATCTCTAGATAAAATATACCAATAAGGTAAGCACAACTAGCCCATGCACAAAAACATCGATGTGCACCATATGCAATCAAATATATCTAACTCCCGCGCGCAACACCTATAAGTATACTTTAGATATGGAGTCAACATACCCTGTCATGAGTTAGCTAAACCCTGAGTTGTGGTTCTAATCTTTTTTTTTGTCATTTCCGATGTCGCGGTTATGTTCGGCACTTTCCACACTAGTATTCATCACTCGAATAAAACAAAAATCCTGTAACATTCCAAATTTTTTAGCCTAATTTAATCTAAATTAATTCAAAAGATTTGAATTAATAATTTGTTTGCAAAAGATATGATAAGCTAAAATTGATATTAAGATTAAATTTTGTCAAATTTATAATGATTAATAAGTTTTTTTAGAAGAGGATATATATCAAAAAATGTCAAAACATGATTTTATAACTTATTGAGTTGAACATAAATTCAATTTGAGCTTTTGAAATTGATGTAATATAGTGGTTTAAACTATAAAATTATTTATTTTAAAGGGTAAGAAAAGTTACTTAAGAATATAAAATATATTGACAAAATGGAATTGCATGAAACTACCGCAGATGTCAACAACATTGGAACTGCGCAAGCAACCAATGAAGATAGGAAGGCTAACCCCTATGCAAACATTGCAGCTCCACTGGGATATAAGGCTCCTCCTCCTAGAAATGATAACAACGAACCAATAATTCACACTCCAAACTCTACATCACATACAGGATATATTACGTGGAGTAAAAAGAGTGTGATGGGTGTTGGAAGCTTATTTGATAATGATTGATAGTTTTGGAAGGTGCTGCAATTTCACATGGCTATGTGCAGTAGTGTATTTCAAAATAACAAACCAATATATTAGACCTTTTGGTTTTAACATGTAATATGAACATGTAGTTTAATATGTATTTTTGTCTGCTTGCTCCCTGTTCCATACGTGGAAGGAGACAACAATAACTATTAAGTAGTTCTGCTTAGCACCTGTAACAACCCGTATTTTTAATAACCTATAATGATGTAAATCGAGGCAGAATTTAATTCTAAAATCTGAATCAAGGGAAACGGGCTATGCCATTGCGTTCGTCTCGGAAAAATACGCGAAATAGAGTCCGAGTTTTCGAAAATCGGAGTCCGTATGACCCGATTAAGGCCCAACGAAGTTTTCTGAAAATTTCAAAGTAAAAACAGATTTCAAATTCAAATCTGAATTTGGAAATTGGGGTTATTGGGCCAGGCGGGAAAATTCCCGCCAGAACACCCCAAGTCGACAGCCCTGTTGACTTGGGAGTCGACTTGGTTAGACCAAGTCGACAGCCCTGTCGACTGGGCTGTCGACTTGGCTCAGCCGGGCTGTTTAGCCTGGTGCACCATTTAGAGATTGTGTTGAGCTTGGGGGCCAGATTCGGTCTTGAGGGCTGAGATTGGAACTAGGGTTTAATCCTATGGCCTAAAACACTTGCCTAATCTATAAATAAGACCCTAACCTACCCTAAATCATCATTATTCATTCTAGCAACTAAACTATGGCAAAATCAATCCTCTCATGGCCTCCACTAAAATTCCTAAACAAATTTTTATGAGATTTTCCATGCATACAAGTGTTTTTAAACTTGTATGATCATCATTAGCTTGCATTCAAGTCAAGTTTCTATATTTGCATCATAAAGAAAGAGTTTTGATCATTTTGGCTCAAGGGTTTTGCTTGCATTTTGGGTTTGTTTGGTTGCATAAGGGCTTTCTTATATTTGCTATACTCACTTGAGTCCTCATAAGCATTGTAAGCCCTATTCC
This sequence comes from Allium sativum, assembly GCA_030737875.1. Lineage (NCBI taxonomy): Eukaryota > Viridiplantae > Streptophyta > Magnoliopsida > Asparagales > Amaryllidaceae > Allium > Allium sativum. The sequence goes on from CM060919.1 coordinate 802,334,158, forward strand.
TTTCATACTTAAACTCTAAAGTTAAATGTATGATATGCAAGTTTGCCATAATATGCAAGTTTACTATGATGTGTTATGCAAGTTTACTATGATGTGATATGCAAGTTCAACAAGTTATGTTATGCAAGTTTGATATGCAAGTTGTCATATGATATGCAAGTTATGTTATGCAAGTTTGATATGCAAGTTGTCATATGATATGCAAGTTATGTTATGCAAGTTTGATATGCAAGTTGTCATATGATATGCAAGTTATGTTATGCAAGTTTGGGTTGATCATTTGGCTCATGTTATCATGTTATGCAAGCTTATCTTGGGCTTATGAACATAAAGCTTCAAGCTTTATGCTAAAAGTTGCATTTTGGCAACATGTAAGTTATCATACCTCTTATGATAACTTGCATGTGAGGCTAAATGCGAACTTATGGCCATTTCTACATGTCATTTAGCACCATGTATCACCAATATGCTAAGTTTGGTTTTATGCATGCTTTTGAGGCCTAATGCAAGTATATGAACATATGTACATTTCATATGCCACCATGTTGAACTTGTGGCTTCAACACTTTTATGTCATGATTATGCCAAGTTCCCTCTTTCTATCCTTTATGCGCTATTGCGATATGTAAGCGATGGGATTGCATTTGGGGTTGGGTAAACTTAAAAGACATAAAAACATGAGCTTGGGAATTTACCTATTAAGTTAGGTCTACCCATTGGGAATTTACCTATTAAGTTAGGTCTACCCAATTGCTTGAAAACTTGTAATGTGTTTTGGAAACATGATGGACATGACACTTAGAAAAGATAAGTGTGACCAACTCGAGGTTGGGTTGAGTTTGTAGCGTAAACCTACCCGGAACCGATCGGCTTAACTAGTTGCTACAAACAATAGGACCCAATGTGAGAAGTTGGCCATGTTGTACCTTGGACCCGAGGTTAGACCAAGTTGTGGTGTAAAGCTACCCGGACCCGCCCGGCTTAACTAGTAACCACAACAAAGTCTAATGTGAGAGGTTAAGGCGCATTAATTAATTAATGCCTCATGATTAGGGTTAAGTCATGGTCCATTTAATACTTAACCAATTTGGGCTTGGTAGATTAATCGGGGTTAAGTCGTGAACTCATCGTTACACTTAACCAAGTTAATCCATGATTAGTAAAGGGGTTAAACCGTACTTAACCCACTAGAAAAATCCTAGCAATGGGGGTCCACTCCAGCAGTAATCCCTAGTTTGTATCATCATGACCCTAGGGACTAGGCTAGGGTGGGGGCACGATTACTGGACTGGAGGTAAGCGACCAATAAACGACGGCAGGGTGGTACGCCGGTGTAGTTCCGGGCGGACTCTGGTCGTGCACATAGTCCGTAGCCGGAGAAAACATGCACGGGTACCAGTAGATCGAGACTGTGCACTCATGTTCATGGTGTCCAGGGGTTGACACCCTAGGGCTTGATACACCCGAAGGGTGGACCCGGCACAGTTCGACTACAATCATGTTTGGGCCGTATTGACACCAACACGTGACGAGTCAGGCTTAGGGAGCCGATCGACTAGACCGTTTGGGTTGGACCTCGTGTTAGGGTCACTTCATGTTATTGGACCTCGTGTTAGGGTCACTTCATGTTATTGGACCTCGTGTTAGGGTCACTTCATGTTATTGGACCTCGTGTTAGGGTCACTTCATGTTATTGGACCTCGTGTTAGGGTCACTTCATGTTATTGGACCTCATGTTAGGGTCACTTCATGTTATTGGACCTCGTGTTAGGGTCACTTCATGTTATTGGACCTCGTGTTAGGGTCACTTCATGTTATTGGACCTTGTGTTAGGGTCACTTCATGTTATTGGACCTTGTGTTAGGGTCACTTCATGTTATTGGACCTCGTATGAGGGTCACTTCATGTTATTGGGCCAAAGCTTGGGCTAAGGGATCAATACTTGTTTATTCAAGTCATGTTAGTTTGCTAGTACACCTGTGGTGCAAAACCTTAATCCTGATTATGCGATGACACCTTTATCTACCTTGTTAGTTAATCATCATGCTAGTATGTTGTTATCCTTATGTTCATTCCTGCTGCTCATGACAGTTAACTTTATCAGTTTACATTGATTGTAGTAGGGCTTACTCAGTCTTTTTGACTGACCTGTTTTCTTTCGCCTCTTTTCTTCCGTTTCCCCCCCCCCCCAGGTTCTCAGGGAGGGAATACTGGAGCTTAGCTTGGATTTCTGATAGCTTGCTTGTGGGATTTCAGCTCATGTACGGTTTCGACATGAAGCTAGCTATGGTTATCGCTTATTTGGGGATAGTACTTATGTATTTCAGTTTCTCTGTGGATGTTGTTTTTATCTAGACTTGTTTATTTGGAAAGCTATGTTGTACCAGACTTGTTTTGAAATGGTTTGAAAATCTTCCGCTGTTTTATCTATGTTATTCACTCTGTTTACATATATACATATGTTCTTGTTCTGCCTTGATATATCATTATGCATGTTTACCTGATTCAAACGCCCCTCCAAAGTCAGAGTGCTTGCAAGAGTCACCCTGGCGGAGGTGGGGTGTTACATTTGGTATCAGAGCCAGGTGATTTACGAGAAGGAACAAAAAGGTTTCTAGAAAACTTTTGGAAAACTATTTTCAAAAAACCAAGTATAAAGTATTTTCCAAAGAAAAGTCTAGTTTATTTTAAAGGTTATTCCCCAAAAAGCCATTAGCAAAATCCCTTCGTTTTTTCTCCATTCTAAATCTTTCTTTTTCGTTTTCAGTATGGCCGATAACTTTGCTATTCCGTAGGGAGTACACGTACCGGTTTGGTACAGGAGACTTTTGGAGGCTAGGGCGACCGAAGCCGGCCCCGCAAATATTACTCCTCCTCTGGTAGTTGACGTTCCTCCTCCTCCTCCAGTGGTTAATATTCCTCCTCCTCTTGTCGCTGAGGTTCCTCTTCCTCCTTCCCCTCAGCATCCTCAAATTGACTTCGCAAAGATTTGCCAAGATTTTAAGGCGATAGGTTGCAAGAATTTCTTTGGAATCGAGACTTATGTAGAGGCAAGGAGTTGGTTGAAAGAAACCGAAGATCTTTTTACCTTCTTTGATATAGATGACCGTAGGAAGGTTTTATTAGCAGTGTGGTTGCTAAAAGAAGAAGCTGCACGTTGGTGGGTGGTCACCACCGTTACTAGGCCAATTGAGACTTAGGATGACTTTCGGGGAAAGTTTGGACTAAGGTTCCTATCACTGAGGCAAGGGGACAAGACTATTAGGGAATACATAGATAAGTTTAATCAACTGGCTCAGTTCAGTTTAGACTTGGTTAACACAGCTCAGAAGAAGGCCCTATACTTTGCTCTAGGATTAAACGAGCCATTACATGGTTTAGCCATGACTCATATACCTTTGGGGGCAACTTTCGAAAGTTTGGTGAATATGGCCCTACTCAATGAAGAGAATAGGAGTGACAAGAAGGAGATCAAGATGAATGATACTCAAGTCAAGAAGACTGATCCCCAGTGGAAAGGAAATCAGGGTAATCCAAGCGGTCAGAGCAGTCAAGGCAATAAGAACAAGAACAACAAGGGCAACAAGAACAAGGCAAAGGACACAAGAAAGTGCAATTTCTGTGGGATTGTGGGGCACATAGCCAAGGACTGTAGGAAGAAGAGAAGGAAATTGGGAGGGTGCTTTAACTGTGGAGAAATGGGGCACTTCACTAGGGATTGCCCGAAGAAGCGAGGGCAAGGCCAGGGTCAGACTCAGCGTGCTGGACCTTTAGGAGGGCAAGTTCATGCTCTAAATACCGCTCCAGTTCCCGATCGAGGTAGTATTTCCGTTGAAAGCCTTGTATATATTTCTGATTTTCCTGTTCGTACCTCGTTTGATTTTGGTGCATCGCATAGTTTATTTCATCTGATCTAGTTGAAAGTTTGCACCTAAGTACTAGTCTAGTTTATGATCCCATGTGTGTTTCAAATCCAATTGGGGGTTCCGCCCATTATCTACGTGGATTTGAAAGTCTCTATCTTAGTGTAGAGTTCTCGTGTGATGCTTATATTCTCGGTTTCATGGGGTATGGGTTGATTTTGGGCATGGATTGGCTGTCCAGATATGGAGCCATCCTTGATTGTGAGCATAGGGTGGTGAGGCTCGTGACTCGCCTCGGAAACACCCTAGAGATTTCTTGTGATCCGAGAGGTCCCGTCATGTTGTGCTATCTTGAATCACTCGACTCGTCAATGGAGACTCTTCAGTCTGTGAGAGTGGTTCGAGAGTATTCAGATGTTTTCGATGAAGTTAGGGGGTTGCCCCCTAAGCGAGAGATTGATTTCCGCATTTATCTGGTTGATAATGCCAAGATAGTTTCGTGGCCGGTAAGGCACATGGTCCCGTGAGACGGGAGCTAAGTAAACAAGTGAAGGAGTTGCTTGAGAAGAACTCCATTCGATGAAGCGTTTCCAAGGAAGGTGCTCTAGTAGTATTCGCTACTAATGGGGACAGTGCGCTTCGCCCGTGTGTTGATTATCGTGAGTAGAACAAGAGGAATAGACAACCATTACCAAGGATCGATGATTTGTTCGATCAGCTTGTAGGAACATCTGTTTCCTCTTGATCTTGCTACTGGATTCCATCAACTCAGGGTAGCTGAGGATAGTATAGACAAGACTGCGTTCAGAACTCCAGATGGATTCTTAGAATGGCTGGTCATGCCATTCGGTTTAACTAATGCACCCGCCTACTTCGTGGACCTGATAAGTAGGGTGTCTAGGGAGTCCCTGAACGAGTTTATGGTGGTCTTCGTAGATGATATTCTGATCTTCCCTAAGGATGAGGAAGAGCACGCAAGACATCTTAAGGAGGTGATGGATACGCTTAGAGCGCATCAATTGAAAGCCAAGATCTCCAAATGTCATTTTGGAGAAAAGGGAGTTAGATTTCTTGGGCACATATTTTCTAAGCAAGGCTTAGCGGTGGATCCCGCTAAGGTAGTTGCAGTTCAGGATTGGAAGACTCCAAGGAATGCAACTGAAGTAAGAAGTTCTCTCAGTTTAATTAGTTAGTTAGCGTCCCTTGAGCTTAGACCTACCCTTCTGGATCAAGTAGGGACTTCGCAGAAAGAAGACACGCAGTTAGTCGAGATCATGGACAAGTTGATTCAAGGCGAGATGGTAAGTCACCTCGCTATAGATGACAAGGGATGGCTAAGACGCGATGAGAGAAAGAAGGTTCTTGACGATGCACATCACCCGAGGAGGTGGCCGAGTTTGTCCCAAGGTGCATGTTGTGCCAACAGATTAAGGCCGAGTCATAAAAAGCCCGGTGGGCTATTACATCCATTGGAGGTCCCCGCAATGGAAGTAGTAAAGCGTCACGAAGGATTTCGTGGATGGACTGCCTAGATCAAGGAAAGGGAATACGAGCATGTGGGTCATAGTAGGTAAACTCACGAAGAGTGCTCATTTCACTCCGGTAAAGAGAAAAAGGACCGCATCATAGCTAGCGACAGATTACTTTCAAAAAATAAAGCGGTTGCACGGGGTTCCCTTAAGGATAGTTAGTAACCATGGCTCAATCTTCACTACCCAGTTTTGGGATAGTCTACGAGAAGTCATGGGCAAGCAACTGAATCTAAGCACGGCCTATCATTCGCAGGCGGAAGGTTCATTGGCAACGTGGATTGGTATTTTCGAGAAAAGTTCTGCTGCGTGAAATACTTTATAGTAAGTGAACGAGATCCAGGATTCACTAGTGAATTTTGGAGAGGTTGCATGAAATCATGAGGTCAAGTTATGTCTAAGCCAAGAATTATAGTAGAGTAAGTGAAAGAGGAAGACGAGAGGCGACAATGAAATGGGTTCCAACTCATATTTGGAATATGGGTTGGGTTAGGAAGGGATTTCTTGTAATTCGAAAGGAGTATATCCTGTTTATCTTCCCGATCTCTTTGTAGCATATCTTTTGCTATCCATGTTTGTCTGGATTATCTAGTATATCGTGTTAATCTTGCCGTGAGAACCTTAGGTAGAAACCCTTTGGATGAAACATGTGTTTGAAACATGTTATGCTTGATGTTTGCAAGTGATTGCAAGTGTTTGCAAGTGGTTACTCGTGGATGCATTATACACGTTAGGCACTAGATCGGCTCACACACTCCTCATATTGCATATGCATGAGTGTTTATGCTTATTCATGGATGAAAATTTTTGTGTTATCACATGGATGTTGCATATGGATGTATGTTATGTGCACACATATAGATGTTATACATTATGTTAGGAATTGCATACATATGGATTCATTTCACTAACATAATTTGCATTGATGATATTTGCATTAGATAAGGACATATACACACACCTTTGCATATGTTCATACAACATTTAGAATCTGGTAAGGACAATGATTGCTTGTGGATGATGTTTTGAGTAGATGGATGATTGGGTGGTAGGATACGTTCTTTCTAACTTGAAGATTTCGGGGACGAAATCCTTTAAGGAGGGGAGAATGTAACAACCCGTATTTTTAATAACCTATAATGATGTAAATCGAGGCAGAATTTAATTCTAAAATCCGAATCAAGGGAAACGGGCTATGCCATTGCGTTCGTCTCGGAAAAATACGCGAAATAGAGTCCGAGTTTTCGAAAATCGGAGTCCGTATGACCCGATTAAGGCCCAACGAAGTTTTCTGAAAATTTCAAAGTAAAAACAGATTTCAAATTCAAATCTGAATTTGGAAATTGGGGTTATTGGGCCAGGCGGGAAAATTCCCGCCAGAACACCCCAAGTCGACAGCCCTGTCGACTTGGTTAGACCAAGTCGACAGCCCTGTCGACTGGGCTGTCGACTTGGCTCAGCTGGGCTGTTTAGCCTGGTGCACCATTTAGAGATTGTGTTGAGCTTGGGGGCCAGATTCGGTTTTGAGGGCTGAGATTGGAACTAGCGTTTAATCATTTGGCCTAAAACACTTGCCTAATCTATAAATAAGACCCTAACCTACCCTAAATCATCATTATTCATTCTAGCAACTAAACTATGGCAAAATCAATCCTCTCATGGCCTCCACTAAAATTCCTAAACAAATTTTTATGAGATTTTCCATGCATACAAGTGTTTTTAAACTTGTATGATCATCATTAGCTTGCATTCAAGTCAAGTTTCTATATTTGCATCATAAAGAAAGAGTTTTGATCATTTTGGCTCAAGGGTTTTGCTTGCATTTTGGGTTTGTTTGGTTGCATAAGGGCTTTCTTATATTTGCTATACTCACTTGAGTCCTCATAAGCATTGTAAGCCCTATTCCTTTCATACTTAAACTCTAAAGTTAAATGTATGATATGCAAGTTTGCCATAATATGCAAGTTTACTATGATGTGTTATGCAAGTTTACTATGATGTGATATGCAAGTTCATCAAGTTATGTTATGCAAGTTTGATATGCAAGTTGTCATATGATATGCAAGTTATGTTATGCAAGTTTGACATGCAAGTTGTCATATGATATGCAAGTTATGTTATGCAAGTTTGATATGCAAGTTGTCATATGATATGCAAGTTATGTTATGCAAGTTTGGGTTGATCATTTGGCTCATGTTATCATGTTATGCAAGCTTATCTTGGGCTTATGAACATAAAGCTTCAAGCTTTATGCTAAAGGTTGCATTTTGGCAACATGTAAGTTATCATACCTCTTATGATAACTTGCATGTGAGGCTAAATGCGAACTTATGGCCATTTCTACTTGTCATTTAGCACCATGTATCACCAATATGCTAAGTTTGGTTTTATGCATGCTTTTGAGGCCTAATGCAAGTATATGAACATATGTACATTTCATATGCCACCATGTTGAACTTGTGGCTTCAACACTTTTATGTCATGATTATGCCAAGTTCCCTCTTTCTATCCTTTATGCGCTATTGCGATATGTAAGCGATGGGATTGCGTTTGGGGTTGGGTAAACTTAAAAGACATAAAAACATGAGCTTGGGAATTTACCTATTAAGTTAGGTCTACCCATTGGGAATTTACCTATTAAGTTAGGTCTACCCAATTGCTTGAAAACTTGTAATGTGTTTTGGAAACATGATGGACATGACACTTAGAAAAGATAAGTGTGACCAACTCGAGGTTGGGTTGAGTTTGTAGCGTAAACCTACCCGGAACCGACCGGCTTAACTAGTTGCTACAAACAATAGGACCCAATGTGAGAAGTTGGCCAAGTTGTACCTTGGACCCGAGGTTAGACCAAGTTGTGGTGTAAAGCTACCCGGACCCGCCCGGCTTAACTAGTAACCACAACAAAGTCTAATGTGAGAGGTTAAGGCACATTAATTAATTAATGCCTCATGATTAGGGTTAAGTCATGGTCCATTTAATACTTAACCAAATTGGGCTTGATAGATTAATCGGGGTTAAGTCGTGAACTCATCGTTACACTTAACCAAGTTAATCCATGATTAGTAAAGGGGTTAAACCGTACTTAACCCACTAGAAAAATCCTAGCAATGGGGGTCCACTCCAGCAGTAATCCCTAGTTTGTATCATCATGACCCTAGGGACTAGGCTAGGGTGGGGGCACGATTACTGGACTGGAGGTAAGCGACCAATAAACGACGGCAGGGTGGTACGCCGGTGTAGTTCCGGGCGGACTCTGATCGTGCACATAGTCCGTAGCCGGAGAAAATATGCACGAGTACCAGTAGATCGAGACTGTGCACTCATGTTCATGGTGTCCAGGGGTTGACACCCTAGGGCTTGATACACCCGAAGGGTGGACCTGGCACAGTTCGACTACAATCATGTTTGGGCCGTATTGACACCAACACGTGACGAGTTAGGCTTAGGGAGCCGATCGACTAGACCGTTTGGGTTGGACCTCGTGTTAGGGTCACTTCATGTTATTGGACCTCGTGTTAGGGTCACTTCATGTTATTGGACCTCGTGTTAGGGTCACTTCATGTTATTGGACCTCGTGTTAGGGTCACTTCATGTTATTGGACCTCGTGTTAGGGTCACTTCATGTTATTGGACCTCGTGTTAGGGTCACTTCATGTTATTGGACCTTGTGTTAGGGTCACTTCATGTTATTGGACCTTGTGTTAGGGTCACTTCATGTTATTGGACCTCATATGAGGGTCACTTCATGTTATTGGGCCAAAGCTTGGGCTAAGGGATCAATACTTGTTTATTCAAGTCATGTTAGTTTGCTAGTACACCTGTGGTGCAAAACCTTAATCATGATTATGCGATGACACCTTTATATACCTTGTTAGTTAATCATCATGCTAGTATGTTGTTATCCTTATGTTCATCCCTGCTGCTCATGACAGTTAACTTTATCAGTTTACATTGATTGTAGTAGGGCTTACTCAGTCTTTTTGACTGACCTGTTTTCTTTCGCCTCTTTTCTTCCGTTTCCCCCCCGGTTCTCAGGGAGGGAATACTGGAGCTTAGCTTGGATTTCTGATAGCTTGCTTGTGGGATTTTAGCTCATGTACGGTTTCGACATGAAGCTAGCTATGGTTATCGCTTATTTGGGGATAGTACTTATGTATTTCAGTTTTTCTGTTGATGTTGTTTTTATCTAGACTTGTTTATTTGGAAAGCTATGTTTTACTAGACTTGTTTTGAAATGGTTTGAAAATCTTCCGCTGTTTTATCTATGTTATTCACTCTGTTTACATATATACATATGTTCTTGTTCTGCCTTGATATATCATTATGCATGTTTACCTGATTCAAACGCCCCTCCAAAGTCAGAGTGCTTGCAAGAGTCACCCTGGCGGAGGTTGGGTGTTACAACACCTATACTATTTTTTCTTATTAATAAGATAGTTTTACGGAACACTTTAAGAACCAGTCAGCTTTGCCATATATATATATATATATATATATATATATATATATATATAGGCAAAATATTTCAACATTTGTCAAAACCGGTTTTGTCAAATATTTAAATTTTGTCAAGTATTTTATAACTTGACAAATTTAAGTTGGTTTAAACATTTGAAAATATTAAGTTGAAATTTGAATTTAGTTAACAGCTGTTCAAAACTATAAAACTTAGTGGTAAAATTTATCGACAAAAATGTATCGGGTTTTGTCAAAATGAAGCGTTTAAATACGTATAAGTAAAACTATTTTTACCATGATTTATATTGATTTAATATAAGTATTTAATGAAGGTTATTAAATAAAATAACTTCTTTTTTTTGAATAAAGGGTACTTATATTACAATAAGCAAGTTACAAATAAAGGATCGAGTTGGTAAGAAAATACAACACACAGAAAAAAACAAGTACTATACATAACAAACTAAAACCAGCTCGAACTAGGGATGGAAATGGGGCGGATAATATGCGGGGAATACATCCTCTACCTCTATCCCCGCTACCTATTTATGTCCTTCGTACCCACCAAATCCCCACTTAATACCCAATGGATTTAGGTAGGGGAATACCCAACGGTTATGGAGGACCCGTCGGGTAACCAACAACCATTAACTCAAGTGTATAATAGTACACTTAAATGTTAAAGAAATGGTTTAGCTAATGTCACTGTCATGTCAACAATTTAGAAAAAAATGGTAAAATGATGCATATTTCATATATGAACAGGTGTTATTATTAAATAGCATTTAATAAGCACAGCCGCATGTGAAAGGATACAATTTGTTAAACTGAATAGACACAGCACAAGTGCATAACAATCTATGTTTCTACTTAATGTATATATGCCTAATGTACATGTTCTTTAATAGGAAATATATATCAGGTCGGATATGGAGAGAATAGTACTATCTCCGTACCCGCCTCGTACCAGCTTCGGGTATTGAAAACATCCTCCGCCCCTACCCCATTACCCGCTAAGTCGGGGAATCCCCACCCGATTAGGCATGGGTCTCCGCGGCTACCCATCCCCGTGGATTAAATTTCCATCTCTAGCTCGAACCAAAAAGACACATAAAGACACAAACTAGTACAACAATAGGAAGACTATCAAGCAAAAGTTATAGGATACACAAAAGACTCCAAGTTTCAAGCAGGATTAGTAGCCACCGAGCCAAAAGTAGCTCCAAACATACAAAGCAGTAGCAAGAAGACAACAACTCCACAAACTGGACACTATGCCATAGATGACCTATCACAACGAAAATCCATGGTGTTGCTAGCTACAATGTTGCCATTGCTATGTTGTTTCTTATCTATTGCAACGAATGCTTAAATGTGTTTGAATAGATATCAGCAATGTGTTGTAGTAGCAACAAATATATTAAAAATAAAAAAATAAAAATAAGAATGACACCTCAGCGATCTGCACCTCATTTAAAACACATTCTCAACCGTTAATTCCAACTATCGATCCAAACCTCAGTCATATTTTCAACTTTTACTCTAATTCACCCACTACTTTTTTCATTTTGTTCTCCTCCAAATTTCAAATTTTGGATCCCTAATTTTATTTCGTGAATTCTTTCATCAATAAATCAGTCAAAATTCGATGCTCAGGATGATGACAACCTCTGGCAACTCGTCGCGCAACTGGGTTTTCTGCTCCGATTGTTTTGCCACGTTCTGCCTTGACGCCGCCGCACGTCGAGCTCGCGATAAAGTCGGTAATCTTACTTTCACTGTGCTAGATTCATAATAGATCCCACTTTGATTTGGTTTTTATTTCAGCACCAATGACAAATTATTTGTAAACTCCAATTTGACGGAAGGTGGTAGAGGTCATAAATTTTATTTGATACGAAATGGGGTTTGGGATTGGAAGTCATTTGATAATTTAATTCACTCTAAATTCATTGGTAGGCAGATAATGCTAATTACTTGCCCCAGCTTATTCCATTTGCGATTGCAGGCCAACTAGGATAACTTTGGTATAGAGAAAGTTTATGGCTGTAGTTTTGTGGGCATCTTTGTTGTTCACTTGAGGTGAATAATTAGGAATTTGCATTCCATTATACAACAAAAAAAACTTCCTGTTGTAAAATTTTAAGTTCACTAAAATGTTGATATTTCTATTGCGTTGAGCCTTCTGAAAAAAAAGGCCTGTGTTAGCTGGACAGAGCTCTATTTTACATCAAATCTTTTATGAAAACAAAACTGAATGATAATGTGATTTTTTTAAAGTTAAAGTTTATGGTACTCTGAATTATGTTATAGTTGCATGTTAATGAAGGTATTAGTGAACGTCTCTGATATTCACTATAATATTCTTTTTGAGCAAAGTTGTAATAGCTTTAGTCATGTCTTTTTTAGGAACACCATTGCTCAAGTTGGGCAGAATTTTTGAGCAATCTCTCTTCTTCATTTGAATTGTTGCAATCCTATATTTAGTGTTGCTATCATCAGCTAAATCCTTCTTTAGCTTTTCAGTAAGTATATTAATATGTTTTTGCAGCTCATTGGAATCATTTGTGTCTTCACTGTTCTTGTTAACCACATCACCAGAAAGTTGTACAGTCTCACCTTGTTTAGCAATACTACTTACTTGCCAAACATATTGGTTGTTTGCTCTAGAAAGGCATATAAAGGCTTATGCAAAGCAATCTAACAATTAGTGGTCGATATGCATATTAGGCATGTAGGATACGGTAATGCCTAATATCATTAGACTCATACCATATACAGTAAGATAATAATGTATATTATGGTTTTGGATATTGTATATTTGTAACAATATACAGGCATGAGTCTAATGATACCATATACAGTATATGCAGTATGATACTATATGCCTAATAACATTTATGACGGTATGAGTCTAATGTCATTAGACTAATACCATTGTGGTTTTGGATACTACATACAGTATACAGTAGGATTAGACTAATATCATTGTGGTTTTGGATATTAGTCTAATATCATTAGACTAATATTATTAGTCTAAGGTATGAGTCTAATATCATTAGACTAATTCAATTGCTACATGACTAATTCAATTGCTACATACAGTATATAGTAGGATTAGAGTAATATCATACAGTATACAGTATACATTAGACTAGTATACATTATATAGTATTAGACTAATATCGTTAGACTAATATACTGTATATTGTAGTTTTGGATACTGTATATCCTGCTGCATATACTGTATATTGTGGTTTTCTTCTGAAGAGGACAATATTGTATATTGTTACAAATTTTCATAAAAATAATATTAGGCATGTAGCAATCAAATCATTGGGCGATTTATGAAGGTTATTCTTAACAGGTAGTTTGTGCTCATTCACTTTTTTCTTTTGATAAATATCTCGGAGATATAAGGCAATATTGTTGTTCACATCTTTGATTGCAGGGAGCTTATCAGGTATCTAAGTGGAATGGGACTAAGGTTTCTGTTAAAGTAATGGACAAAAATAGCTACTCAGATTGCAGGGAACTTATCAAGTAGCTAAGTGGAAAGTGATCAAGTTTGATGTCCTTGTTGTAGTATGCAAATTTTTTATTATCTTAAACTATATATACAAAAAAATTTACTGTCTTTTATTACCTTTATTTTCTGGTTCTCATTTACAAAAAAAATTACTGTCCTTGTTGTAGTTTGATGTCCTTGTTGTAGTGGAAACCAGGTATCTTTTGTTTGTTCTCATTTACAGCACCAGATCTTATGGAGATTGCTGTAAAAATGGCAACGGGCACTACTTCTTTCAGACATTTGAACTAGAATTTGACTGCCAGTTGGTAAGTTGGTGGAGATAACAACCTTAGGTGACAAACCTTTGATTTTGGGTCTAGAAACTACATTTTCTGTCACTGCAAGCATCCAGTTGTATTTCTTCAAGTCAGCAAGTCTTCCTAATTTTTGTTTTTTGGTAGTGCTTGATTTTGCATTTGTATTTCAGTGGGTACAAGTACAATAGTTGGAAAAAATTGCAATATAATAATAAATAATAAATATTTAATTTAGGTTAACAAATTATCACAGAACATATATGTGTATGTACTTAATCTGTTGATGGTTTTGGTTGCAGGTTTGGCGGACTGAATTTCAAACAAGAAACTGGCTTCTACCTTGGAGTCGATACAATTATGGGACATACGACATTTTGCATGTTTGGTGCATACAGGTTAGGCTATTTGTATCACTTCTTGGCTATGTGTGAGTCTGAATATGGGTGAATCGAGTGACAGTGTAGTGAGGAATGTATGTAAATATGAATGATTGTGTAATATACGAGTGAATGTACAATAGTGGAGTCAAAAAATTTGTACCATTTGAAATGTTGAAATAAAATATTTATTCGAATAAAATACTGTGTTATAATAATATTTATTATAATATTATGAAAATTTTGATTAATACCAGTTGAGGAGTAATTACTTTTAACAGCTGTAAAACAAGTTTTAACAACTGCTAGAAACAGTTGTAAAAAAAGGTTGACTTTATTACGATTGCCAGCTGTACTAGACATATTACAACTGTTTTTGGGAGTTGTGAAAGGGTATTTCTTGTTTTAGTGGTAACTGTGGCAACACTTGTACCGATATTGCCATAGGGACGCAAAGGCGTTGCCATTGACTCTTAGGCAAAGCGGAAAAAGGCAACCCCAAAAAAGTGTTGCCACATGTCATTTTTTGCCGATAGCAACACTTTTTGGCACCTACCGCGTCACTTCTCTGGGGTTGCCGTAGGCCATCTATGGCGTAGTGGGAAAAACACTCATGTGCAGGAGCTCCAACTAAAAGCCACCAAAGAAAACCAATCAACAGATAGCACCATCCAGAGAAACATAACAAACATGCTACCCAAAAAATATAGAAAGAGATCACCACTGGCTACACAGAAACAAAGCACCAAAACATACTGCAAATCCCCAACAATGCCAAGTCCAAACCTAAACTAGTTGTAGGAAATTGCAAGAACAACTTACCCTCACCTGGATGAATAGAAGAAAGACATCAGAAACCAAACTACCAGAAAAATAACATAATAAGAAAAACACCTCGACCAAAATGACTAAATGAGAATATTATTTTTTAGAAATACACCAACTGATCACGCCGCTCTGATTACCTCCCTCTTCCCTAGCTTTCTTTGCCTTTGATCTTATATTAAAATGAGGCACAAGTTTTATCCATTCAGGATTATTTTCTACTAAAGGATCACCTTTTAGCTTAATAGCCTTAAATTTGTTTCGCCTTCTTTAAATACTACCAGACGAACAGTCTGAGTCGTCCATCCTACTACCTTGAATATCACTATTATCAAATTGATGCTGATTGTAATAACCCGCAAAATCTGGGCCAGTTTAAAATTTTTATTTTGGCTATTTTGGCGAATTTTGATTATTTAAAATGAATTATTTTAAATAATATCGACGGGAAATTTGTTTTGAATATAATTCGAACGTTTATATTATATACGTCGTCGTTAGAATATAAATAATTATATATAATTATAAATAGAATTGAAAATGGCGCGGTAGTTCGATAATTCGATTTCAAACTTCAATTGAATGTACCAGGTGCAAAACAATCCGGATTTTAGTGAAACCAAAAATAATGGGATCTAATTGATAATATCTTTCCAACGAATCCGAAAAATCAAGATTTCATAACGGGAATCAAAAGATATGTCCAGTTGAAAATTCTGAATAGTCGCTATGGAATTCAGGCCCTTAAAAATGAACATTTTGCAAACGACCTCGGATTTCGACGAAACCAGTTTTGTTGGGTCTGTGATGTTAAGTTATTGCTAGGTTTCAAGTTTCATAATTTTTCGAATCAATATGTGAGCGTGGCATAGGAAAACGCGTTTGACCAGTTTCAGTTGATTTTAATCGACTGGAAATTGGCCATTTTTCTAACGGTCTCAGAATTCGACGAGACTAGTTTTGTTAGGACCGTATCGTCAATACGAAGCTAGAAAATATTTTTCTGGAATTTTTAAAGTTAGTATGTGACCCCGGTAATTTGAAATGTACGTTTAAAATTCAATATAGTGATTTAAATGTAAATTTAACGGAAACTGGTTGTAACAGCCGAATCAGCTGACGATACATATCCCATTGTGTTCAGAATGGGGGTTAAACGCTATGGACGACAGGTGGTGGGCCTCATTTTGATGACGTATGTAAAAGTCAACTTTTAAAAATAATAAAATAATAAATAAAAATAAATAAAAAAAAAACCAAAAACCCCTTAACCAGGCCCCCCCCCGATATCTTCTCATTCATCAGAAAGGAAAAAAAAAAGAAAAAAACCCGAACTCGATCTCGTACGCCACCGCCAGGCGATCGCCACCTCTGGCGAGGCAGCGCCGCACCCCCCTACCCCACGTCGAACTCCAGCCTCTTCGCTCCCCTCTCCTCTTCGATCGACAGCCGTCCCCCGCCCCTCCCATTCGCCGACGCCGCCCTCTGAACCCCCACCTCCGGCGCCTCCGCCACGAGTCCCCCCCCCCTCCCTCAGCCACTGACGAACGGAGAAGACCCCCCCCCAGTAAGTTTTTTTCTGAATTTTATTTATTTTATAAACTGATTTTATTTATTTTATAAACTGATTTTATTTATTTTATAAACTGATTTTATTTATTTTATAAACTGATTTTATTTATTTTATAAACTGATTTTATTTATTTTATAAACTGATTTTATTTATTTTATAAACTGATTTTATTTATTTTATAAACTGAATTTTATTTATTTTATAAACTGAATTTTATTTACCTTAAATACTGGGTTTTTATTTATGTTGTAAAGTTATAAAAATGTAATCTTTTATATTGTGGAAGTAAAAATATGATTTTTATATTTTTAAAGTATTAAAAATATGATTTTTATATTTTTAAAGTATTAAAAATATAATCTTTATAGGATAGAGAACATAAAAATATCATCTTTGTGTATGTAGCAAAATAAAAATCTGATTTTTATTTTATATACGTTGAAATGAAGTGTTTATTTTTATAAGGGCGAAAACTTTATTTTTATAAAGGCGAAAACTTTATTTTTATAAAGGCGAAAACTTTATTTTTGAAAGGGCGAAATCTTTATATGAAGAATAAGGTGATAAAAATATAATCTTTATCTATATAGTAGCGTTGTGAAAATATGCTTATTTTTATATATTTAATAACGAAATAAAAATTCGATTTTTAAATATACAAAGTGTTTATAAAAATATGACTTTTAAATTGAAAGTGAATAAATAAAAATGTGATTTTTATTTTAAAAACATCGAAATATAAAAATGTGTGATTTTTATATATAAAGTGACTACGGGCAACGGATGACGAAGATGGGATAACGAAGAAGATTTCTATAATGAAGAGTCGTGGTATTGGATAGCTTTTGGTGAGAATTTCTCACCTTTCAATTTCATTTCTATTTTTATATATATATATATATACTAGGATGCAGACGGTGCTTAGTAGCACCCGACACAACCGTCCACAGACCATGGACTTGTTTGTTTGGTTGCATAGCTTAGTTATATGATTTGATTTGAATTTGGTTGTTTGGTGAATTTGATTGATGTGTGAATGGCGTGGGCCTTCACTAGACCGGGGATAAGGCTAGACCTCGTCCCGTTTCTAGTATCGTGCCGTTATGCCGCCGAAATTTTATAAAATATGTTAGAAAAATAAAAATATCATTTTATTGAATAAATGAATTGAATAGAAATTCATAGGTTGAAATAAAATGTTTTATCGTTAAAAATATAATTTTTAACGTGAATGTGAATAAATAAATATTCATTTACAAACCGGACGGTTTGTTTATGTACACCTATTTAAAGGACATTGATTGGGACGATAAATTTTACACATCGCCCAACTGCACAAATAAAATATGTGTTTGATTGTTTGAAACCCTACACGGGTGTTGGGATGAAATTTGAAGTTCACTCATCCTGATAGATTAAATATGTCGATCGATTGATTGACAGGCTGTTATAAGCGTTAGATATCTATATTTGATGCTTATACAGTGTAGTGCACTTTGGTTGATGGTTGATTATTTTTCAATGCTATTATATGTGTGTAATGTATGAAAATCCATATAATTAACTTTATATGGTAATTGATTGGGCCTCATTCCAATTTGAAAAATAAAGAATATTATAAAATAAAGGTTCATGTGTTGACAGTACTCATTCATTGAGATTGGTCATGTGTTGAATGAAATATTTTATAGTAATAAAATTTACATCTTTATCAATATAAAATAAAAGTTCATGTGTTGACAGTACTCATCCATTGAGATTGGTCATGTGTTGAACGAAATATTTTAGTAATAAAATTTACATCTTTATCAATATAAAATAAAAGTTCATGTGTTGACAGTACTCATCCATTGAGATTGGTCATGTGTTGAACGAAATATTTTAGTAATAAAATTTACATCTTTATCAATATAAAATAAAAGTTCATGTGCTGACAGTACTCATCCATTGAGATTGGTCATGTGTTGAACGAAATATTTTAGTAATAAAATTTACATCTTTATCAATATAAAATAAAAGTTCATGTGTTGACAGTCTCATCCATTGAGATTGGTCATGTGTTGAACGAAATATTTTGATAATAACAACTATTTTGAAAAAAGAAATATTTGAGATAGAATATTTGAAAATAGAAATTTATGAAGCCGTGTTGATTAGATTGACGCCATTTTGACGTGAACGATATTTATATCGATTTTATTCATTTTAAAATGAATTGAAAACGATTTCGAAATGAATTGAATAGAAAACGATTTCGAAATGAAATGAATTGAATACGATTTCGAAATGAAATGAATGGAAAACGATTTCGAAATGAATTGAATTGAAAACGATTTCGAAATGAAATGAATGGAAAACGATTTCGAAATGAAATGAATTGAAAACGATTTCGAAATGAAATGAATTGAAAACGATTTCGAAATGAATTGAATTGAAAACGATTTCGAAATGAATTGAATTGAAAATGATTTCGAAATGAATTGAATTGAAAACGATTTCGAAATGAATTGAATTGAAAATGATTTCGAAATGAATTGAATTGAAAACGATTTCGAAATGAATTGAATTGAAAACGATTTCGAAATGAAATGAATGGAAAACGATTTCGAAATGAATTGAATTGAAAACGATTTCGAAATGAAATGAATTGAAAACGATTTCGAAATGAATTGAATTGAAAACGATTTCAAAATGAATTGAATTGAAAATGATTTCGAAATGAATTGAATTGAAAACGATTTCGAAATGAATTGAATTGAAAACGATTTCGAAATGAATTGAATTGAAATGGAAGTTGAAATTGCTTTTTAAACGAGTTTTAAAACTATTTATATAATTCGTTTTAAATAGAAATCGACGAAATATATATTATATATATTATATATATATAATATAATGGCCTGAATAGAACGCGCCGCGCCGCGGCAGTTCGTGAATTTCGACCATTTATTTCAAACGGACATTGCGGGAGATCCGACCGTCGGATTCTCCTAAAACCGGAACCGTTGGGTTCGTATCGAAAAGAGCTTTCTAACGAATATTAGAAATTTGAAATCTAACGGTTGGATTTGGAATTATGTCCAAATCAAATTTGAAAAAGGTCGCTGTAAGTGCAGTTCGATGACCGTTAATGGAAATCGACTGTACGGGCCTTGATAAAATTATTAAAAATAGTAATAATTTGTGTAAAATCATAAGAAATGATTTGTGAAGATTTGGGATGAAAAACTCCATATTTGAAAAGATAAAAATAGATTTTTATCGAAATGAACTAGTTTTGAACTAGAAATATAATTCTATTTTTTTTTAAATAAATAAATTGAATTTAAAAAAAAAAAAGGGTTTTGAAAATAACCAAAATATCCAATGATTGCATTGGAGTGGATTTGAATCGAAATTGTCTTCGGAATATTTCGATGTTGGAATTCGTGATTATACAGGTGTTGTTATGGAAATTTGAAAGATATATATTTATATCGTTATTTCCAATACGACATTTGTTAATCGTAGAATTTGATATTGAATATAGGCCGATATATTTTCTATTCAGAGCCTTGTATTGAATATCGAATGTGATTTGGGTTTGTCGTGAATGGTGTCTTCACTAACACTGTTCTTGAACCCAGTTGAGAAAAGATTAAATCTTTTTATTTAGATTTAATGAAGTGTACCAATTAAATAATATTTAATTGGAATTGAATTGATATTGATTTTTGGGTTTATCGTGAACAGTGTTTTAAATAACACTCGTTCTTTAACCCGATAATTAATGAATGTGACTTTGGGTTTATCGTGAACCGTGTTTTAAATGACACTGATTCTTTAACCCAGTTAACGATTAAAACTAAGTGGAGTTTTAATGAATCCTTAATTAGATTGAAATAATCGAGAATGGAGTATCACCAGTTTTACTCCAGGCGATAGTTAAATCTTTAATTAGATTTGAACGTGAAATGGTAATTGAATTTACCGATAACACTGTGGTGTTAGATATGAAGTATTACCAGTTTTACTTCATGGGATAAATAGGTTGGGATTGGGAAATTAAAACAAATGATTACTTCGGTAAGTTTCGTTAATCCCGACTAGTTTGAATTGATATTCAAAAATAGAATAAAGAATAAATTCAAGGAATTTATCTTGGATAAAATTAATGGGAACCTTTCCCTATAAATGTGAAATTTAGGAACTAACTGTCGGTTAGCCAAACAGAATGGTTTTCTGGATATTGATCTGATGTTGGTTTCGGCCTTCGGGGTTAATATTTGGGAAATTATTCTCTTGATTAATTTACGGTTAGTGACTGATGAATTGGAATGAGGCGTATGTTGTGTTTGTGTAACACTTATTTAAAATATACGCGAGTTATTCGGAAAGACCGGGTTTATCCCATTCTGAATAACTGATACGACGATAAGTCGAAGATGAAGACGATGGTCGAAGACCGGAGGTCTTCACGTCGTTTGGGTAATTACTGATGATCTTGATTGGGCTGTACACCCAAGAAGATGGAAACAGTTAGTGATCGTCCAGACGTACTTGGAGGTCGATGGATATGCGGGGTACTAGGTGCCCCCGGTTTCGTTCAGCCCCAGAACGGACTTGTAAATGGACTGTGTGTCTGACATTGGATTTTAGTCTGTGTGATTGATCTCTATTAAATATATATCTGTTTGGCGGCGGAGAATTTATTCTCTTGCTTAACGCCCTTCTCTGAGACGTACGAGCTCAGGGGTTATATATTGATGGATATCAATCGCATGGAGTGAATTGCCTGTGTGGCATGCTAAGAGGCAAATGATCAAGGCTTCTGTTGAAAAGCAAAGTCTTGTGGTTGATGATCGAAGCACGGCCTTTGTGGTGTAGCTTTGTGTAACGTTGATTCGCGAGTATCACACCCGGTATGAATCAAAAACGGGAGACGGACATCAGGGAGGACCTACGTTTCTTTCTAGTTATGAGTGGCGTCAGTGCTTGAACTGGCTGACGAGTTTGACTCATGTGGATGTTACTTATTATTACTTGCTGAAAAGCGAGGCGCCTCGTGATATCGGTTTCGGCCGATGCTACTGGTCGGCTGACGGGCCAGGCTTACGCCCCAAAGGGCGGGGAAACGTAGTGTTCAGGCATAATAATCCACATCGGTGGACCGGCCCTGACGATCCAAGGGGCAGTTGCGGCTGTTCCTGAGGGGCGGACTAGAGCGTCTCGAATCGGTTGAGGATCTTGCCCCTAGCCTCGGTTCATACCATAAATGATAACCCAACTTCCAATACGACATTTGCGGTTTTGATTGTAAACTTATATATGGCGACATAGTGTTATGGGCCATTCATGCCACCTATGATTGATACTTATGATTTGAAGTTGTTTTATACACTATGCACTTATTATAGTATCAAATGATTTGTTTTAAACGTATCAAGCATTCTTTGGCTGTTATAAGGGAAAACCCTATCCCCCGGCTTGCGTTGCATTGTGTGATAGGACCTGGGTCTTATAACAGCTTCATTTTTCTTTATTTAGCATTGCGCTGTTTGTTTTATGCACTGGTATTCTTGGGAGGAAACCCGTTCCGTGTTATACGGCGTGGCCCCTTGATTTACCGAACATTAAAAATAAAGATTAACTGTTTTAGTTCTCACACCAGTCACATGACTGACCTGGAGTTTATTGTTTTAACCTAAACTCTGGGTGCCCCTATTTTGACACGGGCAGCTAGTAGTTTTGGTTTTGCAGATTTATATTCACAGGATCCTGGTTTACAGCTGGAACGATATCCGGAAAGCTTTGTATCCGTATATCCCTTCTAGTTGTGTATTGTATTATTTTCCGCTGCTATGTATTTAGATGTAATTTAAATCTCTGATATTTCTGTGTAATATTCTTTTATACTCTGTATATTCTTGTAATCTGATGCATTGTTGTAATATACAGTGAAATGTTCTTCTGTATGCGTTCTGTTGTGGCTTGTTCTCGAACTATCCGACGCTTTCCTTTACGGGGAAGTTACGGGTTTTTACAGTGATCAATGTTAAGAGAAGCACATACCTCTGTTTGATCTATTCCATTAATCCCACTATAGTCTGGATTAACTTTTATTCTTTTTTGGAGAATTATCTCCTGCATTCAATCCCTCGTCAATTTGTTTAACTACTATATTATCAGCAAACCCAACAGTTTTAGAAATGTCAGTTGGTTCTTCACTTAAATTCTGCATTCTAACATTACTATATGCAAAAATATTAAAAGGATTAAAGTTACACTTAATGATATTCAGTGAAGCCATTGCTGTCTTCAAAACATTCTCCCTTCCTTTTGACTTTTAGCTGAAAGCTTATTACTATTATAAATCAAATTCTTGTCTGCCAACGTGCTACTAACATGATTCTAATTTTGTAAATTGACTTCAATATCAATACCATTAGCCAAATTTGAATTTTCCTTGGAAACCCAGATCTTAATAGCCTTACATTGCGCACTTGAATGACCAAAAACTTTGCATTGAGAACGCACAGCTGGAACCCACTCATATTCAACTTTTGCCACACTACTCCCTATTCAAGCATTTTATAGGAATAAAATCCGGAGAAGTAAAATCGACACTGACTACTACCAAGATTCTAGCCTATGAAATACAGATTAAGTCCTCTGTCACATTATCAAGCTTTATATTAAGGGATGAGGAGGAGAGTTATTAGAGAGGAACAATTGCAATTTTTATTGATGCAAAACATGATACAAAGAGCACATATATATAGTGCTATGAGCCCAACGGCTAGTACAAAATATACCAAATATGTATGAGACTAACGGCTAGTATTAAATATACCAAGTATGCATGAGCCTAACGGCTAGTAGATAATGACAAAGCATGCTAAATATGATAAAAACGTGTTCACACTCTAACGGCTCTATTGTAACGGCTCTATTGTCTTCGTTATGCCCCCTCAGTTCGAACTAGGGTTTCCTTGCTCATTCTGGCTTCCACCTGCACGGATATCGCGAAGTTCCTCACTCATTCTGATAAATTTTTTGGTCGAAAGGGCCTTTGTGAGAGCATATGCTCTCTAATAGTATGCGGGCATAACATATTGCAAGTCTTCCTGATTGCGTTCTTTCTCTCACAAAGTGGAGATCAATTTCAAGATGTTTCGTCCTTGAATGTTGAATAGGGTTTAGAGATAAAGATACCGTGCTCTTATTATCGCACTAAATGACCGGCTTTCGTCTTGGAGTGAAACCAAGCTCCTTCATCAGTGATTCTATCCACATGATTTCGGCTGTAGCGCTTGCCAGTGCACGGTACTCAGCCTCTGTGCTAGATCTTGATGTGGTCTGTTGTTTCTTCGTACACCAGGAAATGATATTGGAACCGAGGTAAACGCAGTATCCTGAGACAGACTTTCGATCGTCAATATCGTTGGCCCAATCGGCATCGCTAAAGCACTGTAAGTTAAGTTCCTTTTCTGAATTTAGGCGTATACCGTAATGCTTTGTGCCTTTTAAGTATCGTAACACTCTCTTTAATGCCATCCAATGTTCTGATAAAGGGTTCTGCATGTATTGACTGAGTTTATTGACACTGTAGCATATGCCTGGTCGAGTAATAGTTGTGTATTGTAACGCTCCTATTATGCTTCTATATTGTTTGGCATTGTCGATAGCTTCTCCTTTATGCTTAGATAGTCTTAGGTTACTAATCATAGGCGTAGGTAATGAGTTTACCTTGTGCATATTTGCCCTTTGCAGTATTTCAGTGATATAATTTTGTTGGGATAATATTAATTCACCATTGTTTTTCCTAATCACTTGTATTCCAAGAATTTTTTTTTAGTTCCCCCAAGTCTTTAATGGCGAAATTTTGATCCAATTTGTGAACGATTCTGTTTATTTCTTCGCTGTTGTCTCCTGTTATTAGCATGTCGTCAACGTATACTAGAATGAACACAGTTCCATGTATGCCCTACTTCATATATAGAGAATTGTCCGATTTAACTTGTGAGAAACCCATGTTAGACAAAGTTGACTTTAGCTTTTCATACCAAGCTCTCGAAGCTTGTTTTAAGCCATATATTGCTTTGTGTAGTTTGCATACTTTATCACCAGTACCATATCCTTCAGGCTGTTGCATGTATAACTCTTCAGTCAATTCCCCGTTCAAAAAAGCATTGTTGACGTCCAGTTGCCTCACATTCCATCCTTTATTTAGAGCAATGGTCAGTATAATTTTGACGGTTGTGGGTTTTATGACTGGGGAAAAAAGTTTCATTGAAATCAAAACCAAATTGTTGCGCGTAACCTTTTGCAACCAGTCTGGCCTTGTATTTGTCAATAGATCCATCTTCTTTTCTTTTTATTTTGTATGTCCACCTACAACCAATCACATTTTTGTGTTTTGGTTAAGTCACTAAGCTCCAAGTGTTGTTTTTATGAGAGCTTTATATTCAGTGTCCATTGCCTCCTTCCATTTGTTTGATCTTATAGCCTGAGTGAAATTCAATGGTTCGATCTCACTGGCAGAAATATTATATACTTTGGGTTTGAAGATGCCTCTCTTTGACCTGGTGATCATGTGATGTCCAGCTGATTGTGGTAGTGTTTGCTGCTGTGTATCATTGTTGCTGGTATTGTCAACATGGTTGTTGTTTTCTGTATCTTCACTATGCTTCAAGTTTTGATGTATGTTTGTATCTTCTGAGTCATTGTGTGTCTCATTGGTTTGCTCGTTTGTTTGATCCATAGTTTCTTCCTGGGTGTTTAAATTGCTTGTGCGTTGTTGCTCTTCATTTCTATCAATTGAAGGTGGTTCAGTAATGAATGGCTCGAACCGTATGTTATTGTTTATGCTTTGTTCCCCATCCTTTTTGCCGATTTGCTTTTCTGCATAAGGAAACTTGTTTTCATCAAATATCACATGCCTAGAAACATATATTTTTCCATTTTTGTCCATGCACTTATAACCTTTTTGGTTTTGTGCATACCCAATGAATGTGCATGGGCTTGATCTCATACTTAGTTTATGATTGTTATAGTCTCTCAAACATGGAAAACATAGACACCCATAGGCTTTCAGAAAACCATATTCTGGTCTAACACTGTATATCATTTCATGTAGGCTTTTATTGTTTAAGACTTTGGTTGGCAACTTGTTAATGAGGAATACAGATGTGTAGAAAGCTTCATTCCAATATTTCATGGGTAATGAGCTTTGTGATAACAAAGTTAGACCAGTCTCTACTATGTGTCGATGATTTCTTTCGACTAAACCGTTTTGTTTGGACGTATGCGGGCAAGTTAATCTATGTTTGATCCCTCTTTTGAGAAAGTAATTAGTTAGAGGTTTAAACTCCCCCATCTGTCTGAATAACCTTAACAGTACTGTTCATTTGTTTTTCGTCATGTGTTATAAATTGCATAACTGTATTGCAAGCTTCTGATTTAGTTTTCAACATGTATATCCAAGTATATCTAGAATAAGCATCCACAAAAGAAAGATAATACCTGTGTCCCTAATATAAATTTAGAGGCGCGGGTCCCCACAAGTCAGCGGCTATAAGTTCCAGTGCCTCATTATAGCTGGTTTCAGAATCACTAAAAGGGAGCTTGTGGCTCTTGCCAAGTTGGCAGTGCGTGCATGTGTTTTTGATAGGTACATTTTTATAATGAATGTTATTATTACGCAGAACAGTCTTAACAGTTTCTAGGTTAGGATGTCCTAATTTTATATGCCAAGAATTAATCACGTTACATTCATTGCTATTATTGTCATAATCAACGTTATTGCAACTATTCCTAATACAGTCATTGTCACTACTAGCATCTACATTATTGTACCAGAATTCTCCACTTGAGTTTGCAGTCTTGAATTTGTATAAACCATCGTATAGGTTACCTCGAAGTAATATTTCATGATTTAGGGAATCTTTAACTAAACAAAACTTAGGATGAAATTCAAAGTAAACATTATTGTCGTTGGCAAATTTTGATACACTTAACAAATTTTTATTAATCGTAGGTACCCTAAGAAGATTGTTTAATTTGAATTGTCTTTTCCCAAAGATAGTCCCTTTGCCTATGTGTGTGATACTAGCAGTACTACCATTACCCATATGCAAATTTCTCATACCTGAGTAATTTCTGCTCCCAATGTTTAAATTTTGAAGATTGCTAGTTATGTGGTGAGTCGCTCTTGAGTGAGGGTACCATTCTTCGAAGCCATTGTCTTCATTTTTTACTTCATCATCATCTGCAGCATTATGTCTTCGGTTTGCGTTATTATTATTTTGAGTTGAATTCCCTGTTGTTGCCATATTTGCTTGTGCTCTTCTTTGTGAAAAGTAATTTTGGCTTGCCTGTTGTCTACCTGTGTCTGAATTATACCTGAAGTAACATTTGTTCGCCATGTGACCAAACTTTTGGCATATTTGACATTTCACACGATAGTTGTTGTTATCTCCTTGTATCTGCTTATTTCTGACTGTGGTATAATTGGCAGAGAACTTATTTTGTGCTGTTTTTCTTTGGTCGATTCTGCCTTCATGAGCAAGGAGTGCAGATCGAACGAATTGTAAATCAGGTAAAGTTTGTTGTGTGGCTAACACAGTTACTAGAGATTCATATTCTTCATCTAATCCACCAATAATAAATAGGATTTGCTCATTGTCGCTGATCTTATGGCCAACAACATTTAGTTTGTCACACAGATTTTTAATTTTTCCTAAGTATTCTTTCATGCTTGCCTCCTTTTTTCTAGAATTTTGTAATTCCCTTCTATATTGCATGATTCTAGCAGCTGATTGTGAACTGAAAATTTGTTCAACTGTTTTCCATATTTCATAAGACGTGCTACATCCAACTATTTGTGATAATAAATTCGAACTTACTGACGATAGGAGCCATGAGGAGAGGAGGCTGTCTTGTTTTTGAAACTTTGTGTAGTCTGTGTTAGGCACAATTTCTCCTTCCGAATTGGTTATCGTCACTGTTGGGATTGTTATTGTCCCATTAATGTACTGCAGTAAATCATACCCTCTTAAAGCGATCTCTACTTGATATTTCCATAGAATGTAATTGTCTTCGTCTAGAGATGTGGTGATAATTTGGCTTTTTGGTTTAATCAGGCCATGATCGTTAGGTGGAGCACTGTACCCCATACTTCCTGAAACAGCGGAGGTTACTTCATTGTTGTTGGCCATAAAACAAAAACAACTTTCTGCTTGATGATCAAGCCTTTTGGCAATTTGGCTCTGATACCATATTAAGGGATGAGGAGGAGAGTTATTAGAGAGGAACAATTGCAATTTTTATTGATGTAAAACATGATACAAAGAGCACATATATATAGTGCTATGACCCCAACGGCTAGTTCAAAATATACCAAATATGTATGAGCCTAACGGCTAGTATTAAATATACCAAGTATGCATGAGCCTAACGGCTAGCAGATAATGACAAAGCATGCTAAATATGATAAAAACGTGTTCACACTCTAACGGCTCTATTGTAACAGCTCTATTGTCTTCGTTACTTTATAGGATGTCCCAATAGTGATGCAATTCTACTTAATGCCTCTACTATCCAAAAGTCTAAATCTTGATTTAGTAATTAAATCCATATGGGAATAGAGTGGAGAAATTCGTGTGTTAAATTCATCCTTGGTTCCCACTTTTTCATAAAAATTAACCTTTTATTATAAAAGTAGGGACCCAAGGCTAGAATCTTCTCATAATCGTCCATATTGTCACACTTGATTATATAAAACCCATTTTCCCTAGTGTATAACTAATAATTTCCTTTTATATTTCAATTCCTACCAATATACTCCTTTAGAAACCTGTAATATGGTTTATTACCAAATACGTAGAAAACTATGGAATTAGTCCATCTTTCTCTCCCTAAATTGGTCAGATTTTCATCTATAACAGCATACTTGATTTTTTTGTTCACGGGTTCTATATATTTCAGTTGAATCGAGTTAACATGAGATCTATTTTCAATCACAACATTAATCCTGGATATAGAATG
The DNA here is from genome assembly GCA_030737875.1 of Allium sativum. Taxonomy (NCBI): domain Eukaryota; kingdom Viridiplantae; phylum Streptophyta; class Magnoliopsida; order Asparagales; family Amaryllidaceae; genus Allium; species Allium sativum. Next base: position 802,362,641 of record CM060919.1, read on the forward strand.
AACAAAATTAATCCTATTTGTACTCTCATGAGAATTAGAGACTAAATCTGGAAACTGTGACTTCAAATTAATATCTGGAAAACGAGATTTACCTTGGCTTGGAGCGGTCTTTTCCTTTGTAGACATCGGAGAAGAGCTCAGATCTTGGGGAGTTGCGAATCGAGAATCAGCATCTAGGTCAGAGGCATAGAACCCATTTTCCCTAGTGTATAACTGATAATTTCCTTTTATATTTCAATTCCTATCAATGTATTCCTTCAAAAACCTGTAATTTGGTTTATTACCAAATACAACTATGGAATTAGTCCATCTTTCTCTTCCTAAATTGGTCAGATTCTCATCTATAATAGCATACTTGATACTATTTTTGGTCACGGGTTCTATATATTTCAGTTGGATCGAGTTAACGTGAGATCTATTTTCAGTCACAACATCAATCCAGGCTTTAGACTGAACAAAATTAATCTATTTGTACTCGCCTGAGAATCAGAGACTAAATCTGAAAACTGTTAGTTCAAGTTAATATCTAGAAAATGAGATTTACCTTGGCTTGGAGCGGTCGTTTCCTTTGCATGCATCGGAGAAGAGATGAGATATGGGGGAATTGCAAATTACGAATCAGAATCTAGGTTAGAAGCGAATTTCAATTAAGAATCGTGATTTGGGAAAACTGAGGTTGCTACGAACAAAATGTTTACAAACATCATTGTGTTTAATTGATAAAAGTTGTAGTTGTTTTACTAACAAAAGTGCAAATTGAATTATAACATATGAAAGTGTAGCAAGTTGAAACACTTTGTAATGTGACAAATAAGTGTTGCAAATCCTTAGGAATGTGACACATTCCCAAGCACATGGGTTTAAAGAATAAGACAAAACCATAGGAATATCATAAAATTATTATTTTGAAAATTATTATTTTCAAACCATAATATATATTTCGGATTTTAAAAGTTATTATTAAAAATAATCTAATCCTTAAAAAACTTACGAAGTATTCACCCGCACTTCCTGCATACGGCTTGATCTGAACAACTACAAACGTCACTCCAGGCCTTTCATATCGATTAGAAGAAAACAAAGCCAAATGGCTACCCAACTCAGGGGTATAAAATCAATCAACCAGCCAATAGTATTAAGGTTTACCTATTTGTTGGGCAATCAAACTCTAATCACCAAGCAAAGCACTAACTGTTCTTTCTTCTTCCAACCTGCACTTAGTTCAGTGTAATGCAATAACAAATACAAGGTCAAATCATTTAGTTTTACTTCATAATTGATTTTATTCAGATTTATTATATTGGAATTTATCCCTTTAGTTTTCAATTTATTTAACTATTAATAAATTTTATTATCCAATCAATCCATCATACAATAAACAAACATTAACAGTCAACATAACTAAATTATTCCATTTTCCTTTCAAATTATTTTAGTTAAATTAAAGTTAAATTCTGATTTATTTAATCATATATAAATATTCTTATTCACAAATTCCTATTTAAAAATTTTCTTTTGGTTTTATTAAACCCATCAGATTTACAATCTCATTTGAATTTCGATTCAAATCAATCAACAAGCCAGTATCATTTTGAGAAAAATATTTTCCTTTTCTATATAAAAATTGGTCAGTTTTACTGCACTTATCCTTGCTAACGTACCGTTCAACTGTACATCAAGTATTAACACTTTACTGAATTTCTTTAACGAAATCATCCATACACTATTTTTGTTTGCTTGCAAAGCATACGCTACTAAATCACATACTTTCTATTTATTATCCACCAGAGGCACAAAAGGCCTCATACTAAATCACATATTCTATTTATTAAACCCTTCAATAAACCTTGTTACCAAAAGACTATACCGTCTTACCAAGCAAAACCGAGTATGGATTATGCTCGTCCTCCGGATATGGTTTATATCTCACTTTATAAACCAAGCATGGTTTATGCTCACATGTATCATTTAAATAGACGGGATCCCGATTCTTCTACCTCTACTGAACATTGACTTAAAAGGGTTAACTCGTCCTCATTCACAAGCCTGTGGCCTTAATATGATCATTCAGTAAATTGTCGATATTCTGGCCTTAATACGTTCCTTAGTGGTCGTTGGTTTTTTGGCCTTAATACAATCATCGATCGTCGGTTTTCCGGCCTCAATATGGTTTGGCGCAACCATGGTTTCTTGGATTCTTGTTCGACGTTCTCCGAAAGATCCAAAACAAATCCTCCTTCTCCAGAAAAGATGTGTTTTGGAGGGCAAAGTGTTGGCCAACTTTTTGGAAAAAAGTCGTTCCAATCTGAAGTCGAAGAATACTACAAGATATCGACCCGTTTCAGGCCTCAAGGGAGAATTGTCATCTTAGTTCGACCGACCTCAGATCACCCCGAGACGATGTAGTAAGGTAGCACCCTCCTAAAAGATAAAACCAGTCGGTTAATCGTCCGTATATTGATCGACAAATTCCCTGAAAGATCGGATCGAGCTGGAATCTCAGAGCAGAAGTATCAGTACAATTATCTCCTATCGGATTAAAGCAAGTTACGTACTACCAAACAAAGCCCTATTCCCAAGGCTGGGCAACGGATAAATTTGACCAACTCTCCTTTTTATATGTCGGATATAAGTCCCCACGTCGACAGCGATTTCCGAGAACTATTCATCAGTAATAGACTGGGCTCCCCACCGTAACTACTCTACCGGATCGAGCTCCACATGTCTAAACTCAGAAAAAGAGGCAAGCCACGTGGCATACGGCTCATTACACTATCTTCACCTATAAATACACAATTGATGAAAATGGAAAGGCATATTGAATTCTCCACTGACAACTCATGCTCGGTATATTGGAAACATCCAACCGTTCCCTTCCAACAACACAAGGATATTGTAATCTCTAGTTTCTTCCGCTGAAAAACTACTGTAACCTGTAACTGGCAGTATAAACAAAGAATATAAGTTGAGGTAGGCACCGATAAAAGACAAGCCACTATAAAATATCGTGTCTCCGTTGTTCATTTACTTTTTTCTTGCATCTCTGTGATCATTTTTGTGTGTACTTGTCACATGGTGGGGGTTGATCATTAGACCAACTTTTAACGTCAACAATTATGTTTATTCCATTTATTCTCAAATCGACCAACAACAATCAACCTACAACACAATCATCGTAAGCCCAATTACATATGCGATAATCATCGTTTTCAACCTCCTTAATCAATTACATATGTGATAATCAACCTTCTAATCGGTTACATTTATTCCTAAATCAATCTACAACACAATTATCATCATACGCATCCCACATGACAACCAATTTCATATATATAAACAATCAATTTACAAACCCATATAGACATGAAAATTAACCATAATTAAACATAAAATAGGCATTTTACTTGGACATTTTTCATGTTTTTGTGGAGCTCGATCTACAACACAATTATCATCATAAAATTAACCATAACATATTTCTGTGCTTATGTTATTTTGAGAATTTTTACTTGGACATTTTTCATGTTTTTGTAGAAATTTGGTGCATATGGAAGAAGACTTCATAGAGATATATATGCATACAAAGGAATGAAGAAGAAATAATTCTCATACATGATCATGGAGGACCCCACCTACCTTCCCACTTACCTAATTCTACACTTAGACGCTAATGGACAAATAAGTGGATGTTAAAACTTCATGCAAATTTGATGATGGATTAATTAAAGCTTAATGATTACTTGGTGACCACACTTCCTAAAGGGCTTTTTTGGTAGCACGCTAAAAGTTGAATTAGGATTTTACGCATGTATAAATAACCCACTTGTGTACATATTAAAGATGCTCTTTTTAGTTAGTTTAGTTGAGAGTGGAGGCTCAAATCCAAACCTCTCTTTTATGTGCATGGCTACTTAGCCATTTTCTCTTATGTAATTTTCATTTTAATGCAATTTAATTTCTTGTTATTTACTTTAAGCATTATGTAGTTTAAATTCATGCAAGTAGTTTAGTTTTATTTTGTTTTTATTTGTTAGTTCTCTCTCTTGTTTTGTTTATGTTTTTAGAGGCTAATCCTTTTCAACTTAGGGGCAATGACTCTCCCTTGATTGTGTAGATGCAACACAATTTGTTTATTCATGCCCTCTTTTTGTGCTTCATGGCATGTTGATGTTATTGGTTTTATGCGTTCGTTATTGAGTTTGATAACCCATTTTCTTTACATAAATAGGCTATTTTTAGTCATATGTTCACTAATTACCTCTTCATCTATATATGATGATGGTGATTAAGTAGAGGTTGAAATAAAAATTTGATGGTCTATAGTTCTAATTAATAGTTCATAGGCCACGCTTAAAGTATATTTCACTTTCAACTTGTTCATTTTTCATGAGAATTAGTAAGGTAATTTAGTGTGGATGTTATAGTTTGATAGTTTACTTTGTGCTAGTTAATAGCATGCATAAGTTATACTTATAATAATCATATCAACTAAATTCACAAATAACCAAAAAAAGATATCATAATTTCATAACTTGTTGAACTACATGATCTAAAAAGTGAATTTGTTCCTAAGTTGCCATTAACTCATAGTTTTTATCAATTTTAGTTTGCTTGTTTAGTTGTAGTTAGTCAACATTTCTCTTAACGTAGGTTTAATTTGATTTAGTAGAATCTAAAATTACTTCTTTCCGGTGAATCGACTCGTATTCGCTAACATACTACAAAGGTACGCCGTGCGCTTGTGGTCTATTACACTTCATGACGGATTTCTAATCAATAGAATAGTCATCGTCGAACAAGTTTTTGGCGCCGTTGCTGGGGAAAGAATTTAATTTTAATTTTATTCTTCGGATTAATTTTCTTGTTTGCTGTTATTCTCTAAAAAAAACTTGTGTGTTTGTTGTTTGTTTTTGTGTATGTGTTATTCATCTTCATTTTGTGCATCTTCTTATTTTCTTGTGTGCTTGTTTCTTTATGTTTTTTTTGTGTAAATCTTTTATTTAAAAAAAAAAGAGTTTGATTGTTGCATTTGTTTGATCATATTTTTTTATTTGGTCTTTTGTTTTGACTTTGTGTGTTTGTTTCTTTGCTACATTGTGTTAGTATTTAAAAAAAAAATGCGTGTTTGTGTTTCATTCACTTGTTTTGTTAAAGTGCTGCTTTTGTTTGTGTGTTCGTCTTAATTTTGTGTTTTGTTTCTTGTTCTTAAAAAAAGTTGCTTGTTTGTTTGTTTGATCTTGTTTCAATGGCATTTGTGTGTGTTTGAATGTTGTTTGTTGTGTTAGTTTGTGTGTAGTTTGTTCTCTTTATTATTTCATTGTGTAGCCTATTAACCACTTTCTGCTTTGATTAAGGTATTTAAAAAAAAAAACAGCCACAACTTCTGTTTTCAGGTTCTAAATATACAAACTGTCTTTCTTACAATTGCATTCAACACTTTTACATCTAGTAGCCATTTGCATTTGTTTTGCTCCTGATTCACTGTCTTGTGCATTACATACAATTGCATTCAACTCTTCTGTCATCCTCTAAGTTCAACCAAATATTTCAATACCATCCTTGCAAGTTTACCACTATAGAAGACATTTCCCACTACAACCAACTACACCATAATTAGCCTCATCATCATTCACAAACTTCTGTCGCAAACCACTACAACCAGTGCCCAACCTCTCAAACAACATCTGGTACACAAACATACACAACTTCAATCACCACCAGCAACTCACATACACTTGATACCTGAACTGCTCACTATCCCCCTACCAAACAAACTCAAGTGACCTCCTGCTTGAATACCATAATCACCACCTCCAGTAAAAAAAAACAGTTTCCTCTTCCCCCATTCATCTCAGCCTTAACCTAACATACAAGCACACATCCTCACCAACTCCATCTACTCCACACTTCAAATATCACCAGATCAACAAATATACACATACCCAACCTCGTTCTTTCTACCAACACAACTCAATCACAAGCCTTCCACCTCTCTCCATCAAAACCGCAAACCGCAAACTCCTTTCTCCTCTCTCCACTTACTTTTTTCATTCTCTAATCCATTCCTCTGCCTTGTGAATATTAAACCACCGTACTTTTCTTTGCAGTGTTTACCCTGGTATGGTAGTCTGGATTGGTGATTGATGCTGATTGGAGTTCTTTGTTTTAGGCTACTGCAATTCTGCCCTAATGAAAGGGACTCCAGTTAAGGTAAATGTCATCTTCAAGTCTACTTATACTTAATGTCAGTTCGCAACGTTTACTCGGTTATGGCAGTCCCGTTTGGTAATTGATGCTGATTGAAGCACTTTGTTTATGTTATTGCTATTCCACCCTAACGAAAGGCAGTTCAGAAAAGGTAACTGCTATCTTCCAGCATCCTATACTTGCTCTGTTCTCATATTTAATTTCAATATTCTTTTGGATACGAGTGTATAATTAACTGCTATCTTCCAGCATCCTATACTTAACTCCTACCCATGGGATCTGAGAATCCACTGATTCATGTGCCTTCATGCTTTCCATTTCTTACGACACCGTCGTCAACTTATTTTTTGTTACCGTGTTTGTCCGGTACTAACATATGTTAGGCTATATACTACAACCTATTTTGACATAGTGAGAACTTGCTTTTGACTTTTAGTTTTTTAAACTAACCATGTTATATTGGTTTTACTCCAAACTTGCAGAGTTAAGACGAATTCTTTGGTGAAAATGTTTTTCGGCAAAAGCTTGGTTTCTAGAAATATTTAATGGGAAACAATGGAAGTTCATGTTTAACAGTGTAGTTTTATATGATTTTTGATATTAGATGATTACCATATGAAAAGAGAATTGTTAAAGGGACTCCACATTTGGTTAACGGAAGGTCCAATTTTTATTTATTGTATAATTGTTATGGGGAGGACAAAATAAATTAGCCTCCCCTTAAAAATATAAATTATAATTCCTCTATTAACTCTATAATCCTCATTAATATAAATCATAAATATTAATTAATGCTTACAGTTTAATGTGGCACATAAAATAAAAACGGATATGGTTAATGTAATGGAGACACAAGAACGTTTCGAGTGTGATCAAAAGACAACAGATCAGGTAATAATTAATTGTAATTTCATATTGAAATTAGTATGATTAATTTAAAATAAATGTAGAAACAAAATTTTTGGTTTAATATGTTGTATCGAATTTGCGTAATTGAGATGTTTAATTCGCACATTTGTTACTTGCGCTGAATCTAATAAATTATGGTCTAAAATAAGTAAGAAGCCATGGGTAGTCAGGTCTCATTTTCTTTTCTATAAAGTAAACCAGACCTACCCTTAACAAAAAAATATTAAGCAGGAGTTCCCTTAAAATTATCCTCCCCTTAACCAAATGTGAAGTCCCTTTAACAATCCCATATGAAAAGCGAATCAAAAGGATACGGTGTCATTTTATTTGTTTCATAATTATTTTTAAATTTTCTTGTGATATCGTAAGATAATCTATTGCTCGCTATATTTATTTACGATAAGGGATAATATCAAAAGTTTAGTTCTCTATGAAAATTGTTAGTTGCCTGAAATGGAGATGTTACTCTTAACTTCATGTTATATTAGAATCAATGTCGAATGTCCCCTTTTTAAAAAAGATAAATGAAGAAAAGTCATTGCGTCGAATCCACAATTATACTTCTTTTTCATATTAACCGTATACACAGTTGAGATGCATTATCTCTGGTTGTTGCCAATAACAGATTATTTACCAAGTTTTATTATCCATGTACATTACATAAACCGTAACTAATATCAGACAACATAGGTATTAACTGTGTTTTACACCATCACCAATACAAAAACATAGTAATTTAGGTAAAATGATGTGTATGTAAAAATAAAACTAAATAACGACAAATTGTATTGCATCATACGAGGCAGTTTCCTGTTGTTGAACCAACGTAAAAGTTAACTTACATTCGTCACATGGATTATAAAATTGTATTGCATCATACGAGTTTTCTAAATTGTTTGATGTACAAATTTTAAATTGGTAACCTCCTATCTAAAGAAAAAACTAAATGTGGTTAGTATCTCCATTGCATATATTTCCTTTACCATAGACATGGATTAGCAAAAGAAATAAAGGGGTACACCATTCTACTATTCTAAAGGTTGTCTATCATCAATGGGCAATGAGTCCATTTAAATAGTTTCTCATATCAAGAATGGTCCTTGACAATATTGAGTATCGATTAATGATTAAATTTACTGCATTGAAATCAAAAAGCTAAATTAAAGTCTATTGCGGAAATAAATGATTCTATGTTTTGTGTGAAAACATATTAGTTTTGTATGTTATCTATAGCTCATTTTATTTAAAAAATACAAGTAAACTTCCATATATACCATCTTTGGTTTCACCCTAACATATTTTAGTGGCCTTTTTTATTCCCAGTTAGTTGGAACCTCTTTTTTTTTGCAAAGTGTCATACATTTTCATGTTTAAGGGAATGTCACATGAAATGTGTCCTTACAGAGGCAGAAGATGACAGTTAGTGCATTTGCTTTACGTAAAAATACTATAGTTATACTATTTCTACTCAACTATCATGAATTTATAATGCATTTACATGTAACTTCTAAATTTCTTATGTTTCTTTGCTGTACGCTATTATTGAAAGCCAATTATTATTACGTTCCCTTAAATCTCATTAACAACAAATTATTATTATGTTAAACATGTTTGAAGTGTTTCTTAAATATCGATTGATAAAAAATATAGTACATTCATGTTTTATTTCCTTTGTGCTAATTGCCATAGGATATCTTTAGGAAATCCTCAACTAAGTTTAATTAATTTATAAATCGCAGTAAACTAACCATGTTCAAACAATGGCTGAGTCGCGGACTAGGTCGCTTTCTTGAAGACAATTCAGTGATCTGGTCGGTGGTGCAAACCAGTTCGTACTTGTCGCCGCCGCCTCTGGGATAAAACACCCTTCTGAGAAAAATAATTGATTTGCTTGCACAACAAACCAATTCAGATTTGCCCTTTCAATTTAAATTTAACTACTCATTCTGATTTTGTTTTTGAAGAACCTTTAATGGTGGAGGAAGAAGAAGAGAGAGATAAGAATAAAAAGTTATTTTTTTTTGAGTAGTTCGGCAATAAATAAACATGGTAATAATGTAGAGGAAGTCGGTTCAGATCTAAAAAAATGGATCTCAATTTTTTTACCAAGTCAAATAAAAAAACTGGTTTTTTTTCTCTTCATATAGTCTCATGATGTGAGACTATTCATATATGAGTCATCTCACACTTATCCAACTTTTTAAATAATTCATATTTATAAAAAAATGAATCATTTTTCAAACAATCCTCCGCTTGAATTTTTTTTTAAAATATTTCGAGCAATTTGTAGAAACATAAGATTGTGCATAAACAAAGGTGTCATCCGACTTGAACCTTCGCATAGTGAGTAAGATTCAGTTTTTACTAGAGTGACACGTTGTCTAGAACTCTATTCCTGACATCAGACCGCACACAACCTTTTCTATAGTGCAATCAAATAAGCCCGTGCATTAATGGCCATGCACCTCTATCCCAGTTTAGTGAACGCTCTAGAAATCTTGCCCAAAACTCCCATGTTATATCGGTTCTGTCCTTCTTTCAATAGTCATCAAAATTTTCATCACTATGTATGTGATGTTCTCTTACAGTATTGTACTTATGATGTCGTCTTTTACCGTTGTAATAACGGTTCTACAACTTTTTTGCAATAACCGCGGTACTATCGCAATCGATTACACCACTAGTGTCGGTTTTTCCCTTATGGGGATCTCAAATAGCAGATTACTTTAGTTCTTTGCTTCTTAACTAGTTGTGGCTAGTGCTATTATCTCAGTCTCTATAGTAGACTGAGTCAAAATAGTCTGTTCCTTGGGTTTCCAAGAGACAGCTTCTTCAGCGACGCTAAATATATAGTCACCGGTCCTTTAGAATCATCAGATTAATATTTCAGCCTGTATCAGAATATCCTTCAAGTACAACTTAAAACTTTTCATTATGTAATCCAAGGTTCATAGTTTATTATAGGTATCTCATAACCCTCCCATTAGCATGTTAATGCTCTATACTAGGTCTACTGAAAAACATGCATAATAATCCCACGACATAGGTAATGTCGGGTCTTAGTATAATCAATGGCATTCGAAGGCTGGCAATGATGCTCGCTTAAACAGACTATCTTATAAATTCACCAGTGTTCTTAAATAACTTTACACTATGATCATATGGTGTACATGCAAATTTACAGTCAAAGTAATCGTATTTCTTTAGAGTCTTCTCAATTTAATGAGATTGATCCAAAGAAAATCCCACTTTTTACCTAGTAATCTTAATATCAGGGATTACACTCGCCTTACCTAGATCTTTCATATTAAAATTGACATTAAATAAGGACTTGACTGAGTTTATGGCATGAATATTTGACCCAACAATGAGACGGTCATCTACATAAAGACATATAATAGTGCAAATGTCATTCTTAGATTTGTAATAAATGCATTTGCCACTTTCACTAACTTTAAAATCATAAGAAATGATTAATTTATCAAATTTTTTCATGCCATTGTTTAGGTGCTTGTGTTAAACCATATAATAATTTATCTAATTTGCATACTTTATGTTCTTGACCATGTACTACAAATCCTTCAGGCTGGTCCATATAAATTTCTTCTTCTAATTCACCGTTTAAAGAACGTGGTTTTAACATCTATTTGGTGTATTAATAAATAACAAATGGAAGCAAGTGAGATTAATACCCGAATGAATGTAATTCTAGTTACAGGTAGAAAAAATGTTGAAGAAATCTATATTTTCTCTTTGCTTAAAACCTTTGGCTACTAATTGTGCTTTATACTTATCAACAGTGCCATCAGGTTTTAATTTCTTTTTAAGCACCCATTTACAACCTATAGATTTACAACCAGAGAATAAATCTACTAAATGCCAAGTCTTATTGGATTCCAGAGAATCCATCTCATCATTTATAGCCTCTTGCCAAAAATCAGCTTCTAATGAAGATAAGGCCTCTTGGAGGTTTAAGGGATCCTCCTCTATAGTAAAGGCACAAAAATCCAAACCAAAATCTTTTACGGTTCCTGCTCTTTTACTTCTTCTAGGTTCAGTTTCAGTACTTTTTTTAAATTCTGTTCTAATAGGCATACTTAATGTGCCCCCACTATTCCTTAATTTAAAAGGAAATGTTGTTTCATAAAAATCGGCATCATTTGATTCAATTATATTATGTGCATTTAGGTCATAAAATTGGTATGCTTTGCTATTAATAGCGTAGCCCATAAATACGCATTCATATGCTCTACTTGCCGATTTTATTCTCTTAGGGTCTGGAACGCAAACATATGCTAAACAACCCCAAGTTCTAAAATATGACACATTGGATTTATAATTCTTTAAAATTTCATAAAGTGAAATTTTATTCTTAGATTAGGGGATTCTATTCAGAACATAACATGTAGTCAATTAAAATATCCCCCACCAATGTTTTGCTGCAGCAAAATTTAATAAAATGGCAATTACTAATTTAGTAAAGGTCCTATTTTTTTCAGTTTTACCGTTCATTTCAAGTGAATATGGTGCAGTTCTCCCATGTACTATACCATGTAAGAAAAATCAGAATAAACTAGATTCATATTCTATTTCTCTATCATTATGAATTCTCTTAAATTTCTTATTACTCAATTTCAATTTTTAATGTTTCAAACATGTCAAATGCATCACAACTTTAAGAAACACTGTCTTTCATATTGTAAGCTTTATTTTCACATTACTAATCTCTACAGTTTTAGTAGTGTGAGGATCTCCCAACAACACTTTCTGATCATCATTAGTTGTGTATATTGTGAATATATCACGATCATAGCAGACATGGCGAGAAACACCAGTGTCTACCTACCAACTCTCTAATCCACCATCAAAGTGAATCTCAGTAGTCGTAGCCATTAGAGGCTTCTCAGTCAGGTTTGCCTGCGGTGCATGGCTTAGCCTATTCCGACATTGTCGTGCCATACGACCTGGTTTTCCACAGTTGTAATATAGAAGCAACTGCCATAATCATTCTTTTTGGTTGGTTGCTGCTGATCTTTATGGTTTCCTTATGGATTCCCATTCTATTCTCATATAGACTAACATAAGTTATGCACATAAAATATTATTTTCTGCATTTGTACTATTCCACCACACTTGTGGACAATATTAATGGTAAACAACTTACATGGTAAATTTAATCTCACATATAGAGACTACATAAACCAAGGTATCAAAACACTTGGGTTCAAAAAATACATAGGTTCAGTCAGTTAACATTGTTCCAATCAAATAATGCACACTCTTAGGACTCAAGCAAAGGGATTAGTGTGACCCAAAACTACAGTACAAGATAATGAGCAGGGTTCATGATTAGTTATCAAATTTTGAAGTTTTATAAACCAATTTCCACCATGCTACCATTTTACAACTGCAAAGATGACATGCTTACAGTTCTTTAAGGCTATTGGATCAATGACAACCAATAGTATCTTATAGTTTGTATCATTCTATGTCCAATGAAATTCATACATATAAGCTTCCTTTTTGGCTTCTATTTTTCTTTTTCTAAAGGATTCTGATTAAAATGCAACCTAGAAGGTGACTTAAGCTCGTTGGAAAAAGTAGGCATAGCCAAGAAACCTCTATGTTGGTACTTAACAAGCCAAAATAGAATATGTTAATTACCTAATACCTAATACCTTTCTAGTGAATTTTTTATAATACCAGGCACAGTCAGCTATCAATTTAAGCATGCATTAGAAAGGGTTTTAAAAAATTATATTACCTTTATCTGATGCTCATCCTGGGGGGGGGGGGGACAACAATAAAGAATACTGCAGCCCATCGATCCATTTCTCACAAACTTGGTGATGCTACTACGTAACTGCAGTGCGAAGCCACCTTCCATGCCTACCAAATTGTCCACCTTTTAACCCTGATTTCACGTAGATGACGGCAAATCCGGATTTCACATCGAATCTTTCTACTTTTTCTTTCGATATCTCATTGCCAGAGAAGATAGTAGAAGGAGTCGCAGTTACAAATTGAGTAAGATTTCAAGGCGTTGAGTATTTCAAAGCGTCGAGTAGATAGAGGAAGACGGCGGCACCTTCAAGCTAGGGTTGCAGCCATTGTTTCGAGATCGTCTTCAAATTGTTGGGAAACAATGGCTGAGTCGCGTAATAGGTCGCTTTCTTGAAGACGATTCAGCGATCTGGTCAGTGGTGCAAACCAGTTCATACTTGTCGCCACCGCCTCTGGGATAAAACAGCCTTCTGAGAAAAATAATTGATTTGCTTGCACAACAAACCAGTTCAAATTTGCACTTTCAACTTAAATTTAACTGTTCGTTCTGATTTTGTTTTTGAAGAACCTTTAATGGTGGAGGAAGAAGAAGAGAGAGATAAGAATACAAAGTTATTTTTTTTGAGTAGTTCGGCAATAAATAAACATGGTAATACATGTAGAGGAAGTCGGTTCGAATCTAAAAAAATGGATCTCAATTTTTTTACCAAGTCAAATAAAGAAACTGGTTTTTTTCTCTTCATATAGTCTCATGATGTGGGACTATTCATATATGAGTCACCTCACACTTATCTAATTTTTTTAAATAATTCATCTTTATAAAAAATGAACCATTTTTCCAACATTCATAGATAATATTTACAGTTGTCACTCGAATTACTAATTGTGGAGTAACTAAAAATATGTTCACAAGCAACTAATGCATTTCTATTCCAGCTAATCTCGACAAAAAAATAACTATATCTTATGAAATCTATGTATAATAACTAATATGATTTCAGTAAAAGGGTAGTTGTTCAACTTGCTCAGCACCTTAATTCAACATGTAATATTTAAAAATGAATGTTGGAGTTTGGATTGGTTAATAATATGAACTGTAGATAAACTGTACATTTTGTGCTGTTATTATCAATTTAAAGTTGATAGGATTGTTTGTGCAGCTGCTTTTTTTGATGTGTTGACTTATAAGCCAATGTTTTTCCATCCGTAAAATACAGTATGATCAAGAAATTTTGCTTATGAAAATACCATATAAGCATATCTGGAAGAACCAGCATATTAGCATGTGGTTTTCAGTGCTTTTTTTATTTGTGCTTTGCCCCATATTGCTGACTTATGTTTCTATTTAACTAATAGTATCTCATAAGAGAGTGGCATCAAATATTCAAATATTAACAAATATTAATAGAAAAGCTAAGGTTGAGTCTAATTATCGTACCTCATGCTCTCTTTGTATGTGTCCATGCACATAAGTCTGCATGCATACTAGAATGCAGGATAAAAATGGATTAAAAAAGTGTAGGGTTTCATCCAAAGGCATTGAATATGATTTGTTTCCAAATGTACATAGCATAATAAACAATTTGTGCTAAATTTTATGTGGGAAATTAAATAATGAATTGCTAATATATTACAGGTTAAACTCGAGTAGTATTCCACTTATAAGAAACCTCCTTATGTTTAATTTTGTTTATAAATCTTTGGTTACTTTAATCATAGCAACTGACACTACTTCTGCATATGTTATATATCACTTGAAGTGTTGTGCTATAATCTGCATAGGTTGATGTTAAATAATACGAAGGGACATGGAGTATTGAGAAAGAGCTGAAGTTGTTGCACAAAAGTTTAAGCATTAAATGGTTAGAAGGTTTGCGCACTTGAAAGAGCATTGCAGGCAAACATTATGCTGCCTAGAAGATGGTAAATTTTTGATATTAACTATGATGTGGTAATGACAATATTAATGAGCTTGGAATTAAAAGATGTATAGGCTGTTGTTTTTCAAAATCGAGTTTCAAATTAAGTAGATTTTGGTTTGTATGGATAGCTTTGTATGCTGACTGTAACATTTACTGGAACTTCAATACTGGAATATAATGTTTTGCTACATGTTATTTTAATTGCATTTTACTCCATGTTGTACCTAATTACTATCTGGTGAATTAGTCACTAATTATGAAAGCATTAGAACGTCTTTTATGACTATTTTGATTACTGTTTTAGTTAATGCTATTTGAAAAGCCCTGGGACCGCATTCTTGGATTTAGTGAGGATGTGGCTTTTATTCAAATGAGATACTTTTTTTTGTTAACCATTTTAATCGTACGTAGGGACTACGGATTTGCTTGACTGCTTACACATTCTCTGGACATCAATTGTAATTAATAACTTCAAAATTTTAGTGTTGACTATCCGTTTCTGTGGACGAATGCAACAGTTAAAGAGTTGAAATACCTTTGACTTTTTGTTCATTATGGTTAGATCTCTTAGAGGTTTTAATTGTACTATTTTTGCATATGTTTCAGCAAGTGAAAATATAGTAGTAAATGCTGAAAACTTCAATCACCATAATATTCTTTTTGAGCAAAGTTGTAATAGCTTTAGTCATGTCCTTTTGAGCAAAGTTGTAATAGCTTTAGTCATGTCTTTTTTAGGAACACCATTGCTTAAGTTGGGCAGAATGTTTGAGCAATCTCTCAGCTTCATTTGAATTGTTGCAATCCTATATTTGGTGTTGCTATCATCAACTAAATCCTTCTTTAGCTTTTCAGTAAGTATATTAATATGTTTTTGCAGCTAATTGGAATCGTTTGTGTCTTCTCTGTTCTTTTTAACCACATCACCAGAAAGTTGTACACTCTCACCTTGTTCAGCAATACTACTTACTTACCAAACATATTGGTTGTAATTTTGCTCTAGAAAGGCATACAAAGGCTTATGCAAAGCAATCTAACAATTAGTGGTCGATATGCATATTAGGCTTGTATGATACGGTAATGCCTAATATCATTAGACTCATACCGTATACAGTAAGATAATACTGTATATTGTGGTTTTGGATACTGTATATTTGTAACAATATACAGACATGAGTCTAATGATACCATATACAGTATATGCAGTAGGATACTATATGCCTAATAACATTTATGAAGGTATGAGTCTAATGTCATTAGACTAATACCATTGTGGTTTTGGATACTACATACAGTATACAGTAGGATTAGACTAATATCATTGTGGTTTTGGATATTAGTCTATTATCATTAGACTAATATCATTAGACTAATATCATTAGTCTAAGGTGTAACACCCCACGTCCATTAATGTCACTCACAAAGGGAATGCATTAACTTCCATGGGGGTTTTAAGTGAATATAGAACAGTAAAATTACAACAAGACAGATATAAAATAGTACTTGGAAATTCAAAAACTTTATTTCATTGTAGCAGAAGTCAAAACATGTTTGATTACATCATAACACCATATTCAATGTCAAGTACAATATCTATCTTGATAAAACAAGTACATAATCCCATTACATGAATAGCCATTAAAAAGAAAGATAACAAGCTGGACTTTACTTCAGCAGTCCAAGCTTTCCAGAAGATAAGCGATCCAACTAGACTCCACTAGAACTTGGCCCAACCTGCGGACCTGAAGGGAGAAAAAGGATGGAAAAGAGGGGGTCAGACATAAAGTCTGGTGAATATGATAATTCTACAATACTATTACCAAAATAACTGGACTAAGGCATAAGCTGGAAAACAAGAAAATGTCTATGAAGAGCAGATTAAGGACATAGACAATCGCTAAAGGCAACGTTATAAGCGCTCCTAAATACTAAAGGATAAACACTATACTGCACCACACCAGTCACCCTAAAGATTTCATCCCACTTAGCTTCACTTAGAAACTTTCCCAATGGCTTTACGTACCCCTAGCTGACTACATAGGTGCCGCCTGCCCCTATCTCCACTAGGTGTACCCTACTTCCCATTATTCGATCGGCTCCCTAACTCGTAGATACCCGTGCTGGCCCCACAGTGGGGTATATCACTCCCCTAAAGTGGCAACCTGATACAACGGACATGCACGGCTTATACCTACACGATGCAACAACGTCTTACCTACCAGCCCGGGTCCACACACGCATATGAAACCCGTTGGACTTGCGTTGCCACCGCTCCCTGTTTTGGCCTCTTATAGTCAAACCCAGTATGCGTGTCCCGTCCTCGACTTGGGTCGAGCCCACAAAGATACGTTTTGGGATACTGGTTGAAATGGGCCCCCACTATTTACCACAAGCATTCCACCTAAGCTTGTCCCCATTAGTCCATCCCACTTAACCCACTTAGTCATGTTCATTTACATGTGTGTTTGGTTAAGTCTAATCGTATTTCAAATGCCTCTAAAGGCAACCACCAGATTCCTCATGCCACCCAAGGCACCTACTTAACCCCCATGTCCCACCTTACATGATTATCTGGTTAAGTATTTCTTAGTTCATTAAGGCCATAACCTCATAAAGACCTCTCACATTAGACTGGCATTTATGGCAGCTGGATTTGCCGGGCGGGTCCGGGCAGTCTTACACCATAAAAGAGTCTAACCTCGTGTCTTTACAACTGTTATGCTTTAGTTTGGGCCTAGGACCTCTCACATTGGGCCGACATTTGTGACTACTGGATTTGCCGGGCGGGTCCGGGCAGGTTTACATCACAAACGGGTCCAACCTCGTGTCCTAAGCATTGATTATTAATAATAATCCACTTTCCCCCAATTTTAATAATTCCCTACTTGAATTATTAATTACTTCCAATTTTTAACAATGTCCATAATTGACTCAATTATGGACATTCATTCATGGTATGCAACATCTTACAAAATTGCACCCAATTTATTAATTCCTAATATTACCCCTACCCCACGTTTGAACGTTTATTCGCAAAATATATGTTAGACTCGAATAGCCTAACTCATAGCATAAAAGAGATTATCATAATAACAACATGTATATGTGACCAAATGAATCATAATAAGGGGTGAAACTTGCATATGTCCAACTTGCATAGATTATACATGTCATGGATCTAAAGGTGTCAACTTGTTCAAAATTCACCTAATATGATCTCAATCAATTTTCATAAACTTACATATGAACATGTGTGAATCAACATCATCTAATTTTTTAACAACATGGTTTTATATGGGTACACCTAACTCAATAGGTAAATTCCCATAATCAAGTTTTATTTAATTATAGTTTCAAGTTTATGGGTACACCTAACCTAATAGGCAAATTCCCATAAACAAGATCCATTTAAATTAAGAAAAAAAAACATAACTTTAAGCATGATCCAACAACATCATGATTTTTCAACATAATATAGCATGATTTATAACATGGCATAGTATGATAGTATAACATAGCTTGACATGATTCTCAACATAGCACGACATAGCATAAGAGAATTTACAACATAGCATGACATAGCATATATAATTTACATCATACGACAACATAATAACATAATAAGAGATCCACAATATATAGAATTTACAATTACAAATCACATCACTTCCTTGTGATCCATTCATAACTGAGTCAAATTAGTTTGTAATAGTCTTGTGAGAATCATCATACTCACCAACAAAAGAAGAGAATTAGAGAGAGAGTTCTTTGGTTTGATTTGTTTTGTTGAGTAGAATTTAGTTGTAGTAGATTAGGCTTCCTCTTCTTAGTTTGTGACGGCTACGCTGAACTCCATGGCAGCAGCATGACGGTAGCTTCTCTAATTTTACAAGTGATTTAGGTTTTGGGTCTACCCACTTATTTATAGATTTTAGAATGCATTTAGGCCATTAGATTTAACCTAGAAATAACCGCAGCCGTTCAGACAAGATGGGGTTTATCTTGTTGACTCAGCAATGAGTCAGAAGTGACTCAGCAAACACTCAGCAAATTAATAAACTTCTATTCATGTTTGCATTAACTGCCCATATATATATATATATATTCTACAATGTACACATTAGATACATCCCCCCTTTTACACACTTATTATTGTTTTTATATACATATTAGATACATCCCCTCTCTTACACACTTATTAATATTTTTATATTCATATTAGATACATCCCCTCTCTTACACACTTATTAATATTTTTATATTCATATTAGATACATCCCCTCTCTTACACACTTATTAATATTTTTATATTCATATTAGATACATCCCCTCTCTTACACACTTATTAATATTTTTATATTCATATTAGATACATCCCCTCTCTTACACACTTATTAATATTTTAGCAACTTTAGTGTTAATAGAAAATTCGGGGTGTTACATTCTCCCCTCCTTTTAGGATTTCGTCCCCGAAATCTTCAAGTCTGGAAGAATGTATATCCTACCATCCAAACGTCCATCTACTCATCCATCATACACAGGCATCCATTGTCCTTAAAAGACTTCTAATGCTTTATGATCATATGCAAAGTGTGTGTACATGTCCTTACCTAATGCGAAATCAGGCGGTCTACTGATTCAGTTGACCTCCTTAATGCAAATTATGTAAGTGTCATGAATCCATTATGTATGCAAAAGATCCTAATTGCTTACATACTACTTCTATATGCGTGCACACCCATTCAACCGAATGCAGCATCCATATGATGGTACAACCATTATACATCCATTATACTAAATACATCCATATATATGCAATATGCAATATGAAGTGACTGAGCCGATCTAGTGCCTAAAGTGTGTGTATATATGCATCCACGAGCAACCACTAGCAAACATTGCATCCATTTTGCATCCATCATACATAACATGTCTCAAACACATGTTTCAACCATAGGATTATCCTAACTAAAGGTCAAAGATACTAATGAGAGGACATACTAAAGATAAGATAAGATAAGCGATAAAGGAGAAATTAAAAGACATACCCTCAAAAAGAAAAGGGTACAACGAACGCATCTTCTCTTCTGTCTCCCAAGTTGCGTTGCTCTCATCATCTCCCCATTGCACTTTAACCAGTCTGACCTCTCGATTCCTCAACTTTTTGATCTCCGACCCAAGAATGCATGTAGGAGCTCGTCTAATTGTTGCATCATGCTCTATTTCCACCTCTTTAAGCAAGCTCGGCTCTACCACCTCCGCGGTCTTGTGCAAACACTTCCTCAAATGTGATACATGGAATACGTCGTGTACTCCACTAAGTTTCTCAGGCAACTCCACCCTATATGCCATCTTCCCAATCCTGTTTTTTTACAGGAAACGGCCCTACAAACCTTGGTGCTAATTTCCCCACGGACCCAAAGCGAACAACATTCTGTAACGGAGATACTTTGATAAAAACCATGTCCCCAATGTCAAACTCAAGATCTGTCCTCCTCTTATCAGCATACGATTTTTGCCTATCTTGTGCTGCTTTCATCCTCCTTCGAATCAACTCAATCTTCACCGAGGTTTCCCTAACCATATCGGGCCCAAGTAGGATTTTATCGGTAGATTCCCACCAACATGTAGGCGAACGGCAAGGCCTTCCATAAAGAGCTTCGAAAGGTGCCATGCCAATACTAGACTGAAAGCTATTATTATATGCGAATTCTACTAACGGAAGGTGCTCTTCCCATGTACCCCCAAAGTATAGGATACAAAGCCTTAAAAGATCCTCTAGAATGCGATTCACCCTCTCGGTCTGGCCGTCTGTCTGAGGATGATATGCGGTGCTCAAACATAGCTGAGTCCCTACCACCTCTTGTAAACTCTTCCAAAATTCGCTAGTAAAGATGGGGTCACGGTCGCTTACTATACTAGAAGGAATACCGTGCAAACGAACTATCTCCTTAATGTATACAGAAGCCAACCACGGAGCAGTCCTCTTACTTTTCACGGGAATAAAATGGGCGCTTTTAGTAAGTCTATCTACTATAACCCAAATCCCCGTGTTACCCTTCCTTGATCTTGGTAATCCATCCACAAAATCCATTGAGATGCTTTCCCATTTCCATAGTGGAACTTCTAATGGGTGAAGCAACCCACCGGGTTTCTTTTGTTCTGCTTTCACTCGTTGGCACACCAAGCATCTAGCGACGTACTCGGCCACATCCTTTTTCATACCGGCCCAAAAGAAAACCCGCTTCATATCTTTGTACATCTTATCCCCGCCGGGATGAATGGTCATTTTTGAGCGATGAGCATCATCAAGAATGGCCTTCCTTAAGTCTTCGTCTTGTGGTACACAAAGTCTATTATCCCTTCGTAACCAACCCTTATCGTCTAGGGTATACCTACGAAGATGGCTTGACGACTCCCCCCCTTTGAGCTTTTCTACTATCTCAACCAACTGTGGGTCGTCTCGCTGTGCCTCACCAACCCGTCCTAGAAGTGTAGGTCTAACCTCCAAGGATGCTAACAGACCGGGTACTAAGTCAACGGAGGGTCTAAAGTCAAACATAGAGATGAATTGTAAGCTTTGTCGTTCAACAAACAACGGACTCAAGGACAACCTTTTCCTACTTAAGGCGTCTGCCACCACGTTACCCTTGCCCGGGGTATATGCTATTTCAAAATCGTAGGAGGCTAAGAATTCCATCCACCGTTGCTGCCTTAAATTCAAATCCTTCTGAGAGAATAAGTATTTTAATGATTTGTGGTCAGTGAACAGTTCGAATTTCTCACCAAGAAGATAGTGACGCCAAGACTTAAGCGCGAAGACAATTGCGGCTAGCTCTAAGTCATGCGTGGGGTAATTCTTTTCATGAACCCTCAACTGCCTTCCACCATAGGCTATTACTCTTCCCTCTTGCATGAGGACCGCGCCAAGTCCCGTCCCACAAGCATCAGTATAGATGGTAAACGGTTTATTCCCGTCTGGCAGCACTAAGACTGGGGCTGAAGTTAAGGCTCTCTTTAAACGTTGGAACGCATCATCGCAATCTTTGTCCCACGTAAAAACCAGGTTCTTCTTCGTTAACCGTGTTAATGGAGCTGATATTTTTGCGAAGTCTTTGATAAACTTCCTATAATAGCCAGCCAACCCCAAGAAACTTCTTACTTCGGTTGCATTTTTAGGGACCTTCCAATCTTGGATGGCCACCACCTTTGCGGGATCCACTGCTATCCCTTCTTTGGAAACCACGTGCCCTAAGAACCATACTTCCTTCCTCCAGAAGTGACACTTAGAAAATTTTGCCTTAAGGTTATGCGCTCGAAGGGTTTCCAACACTTCCCTAAGATGTAGGGAGTGCTCTTCTTTATTCTTAGAAAAGACTAAGATGTCATCCACAAAGACTACCACGAATTTGTTAAGGTATTCCCTAAACACCCTACTCATCAAATCAACAAAATATGCAGGGGCGTTTGTCAAACCAAAGGGCATCACTAGCCATTCATAGAATCCGTCAGGAGTCCTAAAAGCAGTCTTATCTATACTATCCTCAGCCACTCTCAGTTAATGAAAGCCAGTGGCTAAGTCCAACTGCGAAAACACTGAGGCGCCAACTAACTGATCAAAGAGATCGTCAATCCTTGGCAGTGGGTGTCGGTTCTTTTTAGTAAGCTTGTTTAGTTCTCTATAGTCCATACAAAGTCTAAGAGACCCATCCGCCTTTGTGGCAAAAACTACTGGAGCACCCCACTCCGATATACTACGTCTTATGAACCCCTTCTCAAGCAACTCCTTTACTTGCTTATTGAGTTCCCTCCTTTCACGAGGAGCCATGTGGCGCACTGGCAAAGATACGGGTTTAGCATTATCCACAAGATAAATTCGAAAGTCTATCTCCCGCTTTGGAGGTAAGCCCTTCACCTCCTCAAACACATCCGGATATTCCCGGACCACTTCTACCGATCGCAGGTTCTCTACAGACGCGTCAAGCGATTCAAGATAACTTAGCATAACGGAATTTATGGGATTACAAAAGATGTCGAGAGCATTACCAAGGCGAGTCACAAGCCTAACTACTCTCCTTTCACAATCAAGAATGGCCCTATTTCTAGACAACCAATCCATTCCTAAAATTAGCCCATAGCCCGTGAAGCCCAATACATAAGCATCACATCTAAATTCAACGCTAAGTATAGAGATTTTCAAATCCAAACATATCATGGTCAAATGAGCCGAACCCCCAATTGGATTTGAAACGACCAAGGGATCCTCTACTAAACTGGTGTTCAAGTGCAGTGATTCAACTAATGATGCAGAGATAAACGAATGAGATGCGCCAGAATCGAATAAGGTACGGACAGGATGATCAAACAGAAAAACTAAGCTTTCAACAGAAATTGTTCTACCTCTTTCTTGCAGCGGTGGGGCCGCAATAGCCTGAACTTGCCCCCTTGCCTGCCCTGGTGCCATAAGAGCCTGCACCTGTCCTCCCGAGGTAGACCCTGCCCTCTGCCCCTTCTTTGGACAGTCCTTCACTAAATGTCCCGCATCTCCACAATGAAAACAACCAGTCTTCTTTTTCTTTCTACAATCTTTGCTGAGATGGCCAGGCGTCCCACAATTGAAGCATTTCTTCTTCCCTTTGCCATTATTGTTTTTACCACCCTTCTTATTTTGCTGTTGGGGTTTCTTCTGATCCCCTTTCTTTTCAACTGCCTTATCCTCATGCATAAGTGCCATTTCTACTAGCTTTTCAAAGGTGGCTCCCATAGGGATGTGGGTCATAGCCAACCCTTGCAACGGTTCATTCAAGCCTCTAACGAACCTCAAAGCTTTCTTCTCTGGCGTGTTCACCAACTCCAAGCCAAACCTTGCTAACTGATTAAATTTATTGACATATTCCTTTACTGATGAGCTCCCTTGCTTTAGTGCCAGGAATTTTTCCATATTTAAGTTCTCCTCTGCCCTTGAAAGAAACTTTGCCTCAAACCTTCGTCTGAAATCCGCCCATGAATCAACTGGACGTTCCCCGTTAGTGACCTCCCACCAAAACGAGGCCTCTCCCTTCATTAACCAAGCAGCTAAACGGACTTTCCTCCCATCTTCCACTTCAAAGATATCCAACAATTCCTCAGTCTCCTTAAGCCAATCTCTGGCCTCCACAAACGTCTCAGTCCCTTGAAAAGTTTTTCCTCCCATAGCCTTGAATTCCTTGCACGTCTTTGCAAAAGTGTCAACACGAGGAGGAGGAGGAGGAGGAGGAGGAATGGGTGCAACTAGGGGTGGAGGAGTATCCGCTGGGCCTGCAGTGGTGGCCCTAGCCTCCAAGTATCTCCTAAACCACCCTGGAATCGTCACACCTTCTGGGAGATTAAGATCTTCAGCCATGCTGAAACGAAAAAGGAAAGATTCAAAATGGAGAATTCGAAAGATAAAGATAAGGATGTGGCTATTTGGGATTATGTTTTTCATAAAAACTCTCTTTAAATAACATGTTTTTTTTTTCTTTTTTGAAAGCACTTCTTCCAAAAATACTTTAGAAAAAAAAAATTCTAAAATTTTTTTTATCTGTTCTGGTAACCTTATGTTCTGATACCACGTGTAACACCCCACGTCCATTAATGTCACTCACAAAGGGAATGCATTAACTTCCATGGAGGTTTTAAGTGAATATAGAACAGTAAAATTACAACAAGACAGATATAAAATAGTACTTGGAAATTCAAAAACTTTATTTCATTGTAGCAGAAGTCAAAACATGTTTGATTACATCATAACATCATATTCAATGTCAAGTACAATATCTATCTTGATAAAACAAGTACATAATCCCATTACATGAATAGCCATTAAAAAGAAAGATAACAAGCTGGACTTTACTTCAGCAGTCCAAGCTTTCCAGAAGATAAGCGATCCAACTAGACTCCACTAGAACTTGGCCCAACCTGCGGACCTGAAGGGAGAAAAAGGATGGAAAAGAGGGGGTCAGACATAAAGTCTGGTGAATATGATAATTCTACAATACTATTACCAAAATAACTGGACTAAGGCATAAGCTGGAAAACAAGAAAATGTCTATGAAGAGCAGATTAAGGACATAGACAATCGCTAAAGGCAACGTTATAAGCGCTCCTAAATACTAAAGGATAAACACTATACTGCACCACACCAGTCACCCTAAAGATTTCATCCCACTTAGCTTCACTTAGAAACTTTCCCAATGGCTTTACGTACCCCTAGCTGACTACATAGGTGCCGCCTGCCCCTATCTCCACTAGGTGTACCCTACTTCCCATTATTCGATCGGCTCCCTAACTCGTAGATACCCGTGCTGGCCCCACAGTGGGGTGTATCACTCCCCTAAAGTGGCAACCTGATACAACGGACATGCACGGCTTATACCTACACGATGCAATAACGTCTTACCTACCAGCCCGGGTCCACACACGCATATGAAACCCGTTGGACTTGCGTTGCCACCGCTCCCTGTTTTGGCCTCTTATAGTCAAACCCAGTATGCGTGTCCCGTCCTCGACTTGGGTCGAGCCCACAAAGATACGTTTTGGGATACTGGTTGAAATGGGCCCCCACTATTTACCACAAGCATTCCACCTAAGCTTGTCCCCATTAGTCCATCCCACTTAACCCACTTAGTCATGTTCATTTACATGTGTGTTTGGTTAAGTCTAATCGTATTTCAAATGCCTCTAAAGGCAACCACCAGATTCCTCATGCCACCCAAGGCACCTACTTAACCCCCATGTCCCACCTTACATGATTATCTGGTTAAGTATTTCTTAGTTCATTAAGGCCATAACCTCATAAAGACCTCTCACATTAGACTGGCATTTATGGCAGCTGGATTTGCCGGGCGGATCCGGGCAGTCTTACACCATAAAAGAGTCTAACCTCGTGTCTTTACAACTGTTATGATTTAGTTTGGGCCTAGGACCTCTCACATTGGGCCGACATTTGTGACTACTGGATTTGCCGGGCGGGTCCGGGTAGGTTTACATCACAAACGGGTCCAACCTCGTGTCCTAAGCATTGATTATTAATAATAATCCACTTTCCCCCAATTTTAACAATTCCCTACTTGAATTATTAATTACTTCCAATTTTTAACAATGTCCATAATTGACTCAATTATGGACATTCATTCATGGTATGCAACATCTTACAAAATTGCACCCAATTTATTAATTCCTAATATTACCCCTACCCCACGTTTGAACGTTTATTCGCAAAATATATGTTAGACTCGAATAGCCTAACTCATAGCATAAAAGAGATTATCATAATAAAAACACGTATATGTGACCAAATGAATCATAATAAGGGGTGAAACTTGCATATGTCCAACTTGCATAGATTATACATGTCATGGATCTAAAGGTGTCAACTTGTTCAAAATTCACCTAATATGATCTCAATCAATTTTCATAAACTTACATATGAACATGTGTGAATCAACATCATCTAATTTTTTAACAACATGGTTTTATATGGGTACACCTAACTCAATAGGCAAATTCCCATAATCAAGTTTTATTTAATTATAGTTTCAAGTTTATGGGTACACCTAACCTAATAGGCAAATTCCCATAAACAAGATCCATTTAAATTAAGAAAAAAAAACATAACTTTAAGCATGATCCAACAACATCATGATTTTTCAACATAATATAGCATGATTTATAACATGGCATAGTATGATAGTATAGCATAGCTTGACATGATTCTCAACATAGCACGACATAGCATAAGAGAATTTACAACATAGCATGACATAGCATATATAATTTACATCATACGACAACATAATAACATAATAAGAGATCCACAATATATAGAATTTACAATTACAAATCACATCACTTCCTTGTGATCCATTCATAACTGAGTCAAATTAGTTTGTAATAGTCTTGTGAGAATCATCATACTCACCAACAAAAGAAGAGAATTAGAGAGAGAGTTCTTTGGTTTGATTTGTTTTGTTGAGTAGAATTTAGTTGTAGTAGATTAGGCTTCCTCTTCTTAGTTTGTGACGGCTACGCTGAACTCCATGGCAGCAGCATGACGGTAGCTTCTCTAATTTTACAAGTGATTTAGGTTTTGGGTCTACCCACTTATTTATAGATTTTAGAATGCATTTAGGCCATTAGATTTAACCTAGAAATAACCGCAGCCGTTCAGACAAGATGGGGTTTATCTTGTTGACTCAGCAATGAGTCAGAAGTGACTCAGCAAACACTCAGCAAATTAATAAACTTCTATTCATGTTTGCATTAACTGCCCATATATATATATATATATATATATATATATATTCTACAATGTACACATTAGATACATCCCCCCTTTTACACACTTATTATTGTTTTTATATACATATTAGATACATCCCCTCTCTTACACACTTATTAATATTTTTATATTCATATTAGATACATCCCCTCTCTTACACACTTATTAATATTTTTATATTCATATTAGATACATCCCCTCTCTTACACACTTATTAATATTTTTATATTCATATTAGATACATCCCCTCTCTTACACACTTATTAATATTTTAGCAACTTTAGTGTTAATAGAAAATTCGGGGTGTTACATAAGGTATGAGTCTAATATCATTAGACTAATTCAATTGCAACATGACTAATTCAATTGCTACATACAGTATATAGTAGGATTAGAGTAATATCGTACAATATACAGTATACATTAGACTAATATCATTAGACTAGTATATAGTATATAATATTAGACTAGTATCATTAGATTAATATACTGTATATTGTGGTTTTGGATACTGTATATCCTGCTGCATATACTGTATATTGTGGTTTTCTTCTGAAGAGGACAATACTGTATATTGTTACAAATTTTCATAAAATGATATTAGGCATGTAGCAATCAAATCATTGGGCGATTTATGAAGGTTATTCTTAACAGATAGTTTGTGCTCATTCACTTTTTTCTTTTGATAAATATCTCGGAGATACAAGGCAACATTATTGTTCACATCTTTGATTGCAAGGAGCTTATCAGGTATCTAAGTGGAATAGGACTAAGGTTTCTGTTAAAGTAATGGACAAAGATAGCTACTCAGATTGCAGAGAACTTATCAGGTAGCTAAGTGGAAAGTGATCAAGTTTGATGTCCTTGTTGTATTATGCAATTTTTTTTATCTTAAACTATATATACAAAAAAATTACTGTCTTTTATTACCTTTATTTTCTGGTTCTCATTTACAAAAAAATTATTGTCCTTGTTGTAGTTTGATGTCCTTGTTGTAGTGGAAACCAAGAATCTTTTGCTGGTTCTCATTTACAGCACCAGATCTTATGGAAATTGTTGTAAAAATGGCGACAGGCACTACTTCTTTCATACATTTGAACTTATATGTGTATGTACTTAATCTGTTGATGGTTTTGGTTGCAGGTTTGGCGGACTGAATTTCAAACAAGCAACTGGCTTCTACCTTGGAGTCGATACAATTATGGGACATACGACATTTTGCATGTTTGGTGCATACAGGTTAGGCTATGTATCACTTCTTGGCTATGTGTGAGTCTGAATATGAGTGAATCAAGTGACAGTGTAGTGAGGAATGTATGTAAATATGAATGATTGTGTAATATACGAGTGAATGTACAATAGTGGAGTCAAAAAATTTATACCATTTGAAATGTTGAAATAAAATATTTATTCGAATAAAATATTGTGTTATAATAATATTTATTATAATATTATGAAATTTTTGATTAATAGCAGTTGAGGAGTAATTACTTTTAACAGCTGTAAAACAAGTTTTAACAACTGCTAGAAACAGTTGTAAAAAAAGGTTGACTTTATTACGATTGTCAGCTGTACTAGACATATTACAACTGTTTTTGGCAGATGTTAAAAGGTACTTTTTATTTTAGTGATAACTATGGCAACACCTGTACCGATATTGCCATAGGGTCGCAAAGGCGTTGCCATTGACTCTAAGGCAAAGCGGCAAAAGGCAACCCCAAAAAAGTGTTGCCACATGTCATTTTTTGCCTATAGCAACACTTTTTGGCACCTACCGCGTCACTTCTCTGGGGTTGCCGTAGGCCATCTATGGCGTAGTGGGAAAAACACTCAAGTGCAGAAGCTCCAACTAAAAGCCACCAAAGAAAACCAATCAACAGATAGCACCATCCAGAGAAACATAACAAACAAGCTACCCAAAAAATATAGAAAGAGATCACCACTGGCTACAGAGAAACAAAGCACCAAACCATACTGCAAATCCCCAACAATGCCAAGTCCAAACCTAAACTAGCTGTAGGAAATTGCAAGAACAACTTACCCTCACCAGGATGAATAGAAGAAAGACATCAGAAACCAAACTACCAGAAAAATAACATAATAAGAAAAACACCTCGACCAAAATGACTAAATGAGAATATTATTTTTTAGAAATACACCAACTGATCACGCCGCTCGGATTACCTCCCTCTTCCCTAGCTTTCTTTGCCTTTGATCTTGCATTAAAATGAGGCACAAGTTTTATCCGTTCAGGATTATTTTCTACTAAAGGATCACCTTTTAGCTTAATAGCCTTAAATTTGTTTCTCCTTCTTTAAATACTACCGGACGAACAATCTGAGTCGTCCATCCTACTATCTTGAATATCACTATTATCAAATTGATGTTGATCAATGTTCGGAGAAGCACATACCTCTGTTTGATCTATTCCATTAATCCCACCATAGTCTGAATTAACTTTTATTCCTTTTTGGAGAATTATCTCTTGCATTCAATCCCTCGCCAATTCCTTTAACTACTATATTATCAGCAAACCCAACAGTTTTAGAAATGTCAGTTGTTTCTTCACTTAAATCCTGCATTCTAACATTACTATATGCAAAAATATTAAAAGGATTAAAGTTACACTTAATGATATTCAGTGAAGCCATTGCTATCTTTAAAAATTTCTCCCTTCTTTTTGACTTTTAGCTGAAAGCTTATTACTATTATAAATCAAATTCTTGTCTGCCAATGTCCTACTAACATGATTCTAATTTTGTAAATTGACTTCAGTATCAATACCATTAGCCAAATTTGAATTTTCCTTGGAAACCCAGATTTTAATAGCCTTACACTGTGCACTTGAATGACCAAAAACTTTGCATTGAGAACGCACAGCTGGAACGCACTCATATTCAACCTTTTGTCGCACTACTCCCTATTCAAGCATTTTATAGGAATAAAATCTGGAGAAGTAAAATCGACACTGACTTCTACCAAGATTCTAGCCTATGAAATACAGATTAAGTCCTCTGTCACATTATCAAGCTTTATAGGATGTCCCAGTAATGATGCAATTCTACTTAATGCCTCTACTATCCAAAAGTCTAAATCTTGATTTAGTTATTAAATCCATATGGGAATAGAGTGGAGAAATTCATGTGTTAATTTCATCCTTGGTTCCCACTTTTTCATAAAAAATAACCTTTTATTATAAAAGTAAGGACCCAAAGCTAGATTCTTCTCATAGTCGTCCATATTGTCACACTTGATTATATAGAACCCATTTTCCCTAGTGTATAACTAATAATTTCCTTTTATATTTCAATTCCTACCAATATACTCCTTTAAAAACCTGTAATATGGTTTATTACCTAATACGTAGAAAACTATGGAATTAGTCCATCTTTCTCTTCCTAAATTGGTCATATTTTCATCTATAACAGCATACTTGATATTTTTGTTCACGGGTTCTATATATTTCAGTTGAATCTAGTTAACATGAGATCTATTTTCAGTCACAACATTAATCCAGGCTTTGGAATGAACAAAATTAATCCTATTTGTACTCTCATGAGAATTAGAGACTAAATTTGGAAACTGTGACTTCAAAGAAAACGAGATTTACCTTGGCTTGGAGCGGTCTTTTCCTTTGTAGGCATCAGAGAAGAGCTCAGATCTGGGGGAGTTGCGAATCGAGAGTCAGAATCTAGGTCAGAGGCATAGAACCCATTTTCCCTAGTGTATAACTGATAATTTCCTTTTATATTTCAATTCCTATCAATGTATTCCTTCAGAAACCTGTAATTGGGTTTATTACCAAATACAACTATGGAATTAGTCCATCTTTCTCTTCCTAAATTGGTCAGATTCTCATTTATAACAGCATACTTGATACTATTTTTGGTCACGGGTTCTATATATTTCAGTTGGATCGAGTTAACGTGAGATCTATTTTCAGTCACAACATCAATCCAGGCTTTAGACTGAACAAAATTAATATATTTGTACTCGCCTGAGAATCAGAGACTAAATCTGAAAACTGTTACTTCAAGTTAATATCTAGAAAATGAGATTTACCTTGGCTTGGAGCGGTCGTTTCCTTTGCATGCATCAGAGAAGAGATGAGATATGGGGGAACTGCAAATTACGAATTAGAATCTAGGTTAGAGGCGAATTTCAATTAAGAATCGTGATTTGGGAAAACTGAGGTTGCTACGAACAAAATGTTTTCAAACATCATTGTGTTTAATTGATAAAAATTGTAGTTGTTTTACTAACAAAAGTGCAAATTGAATTATAACATATGAAAGTGTAGCAAGTTGAAACACTTTGTAATGTGACAAATAAGTGTTGCAAATCCTTAGGAATGTGACACATTCCCAAGCACATGGGCTTAAAGAATAAGACAAAACCATAGGAATATCATAAAATAATTATTTTCAAACCATAATATATATTTCGGATTTTAAAAGTTATCATTAAAAATAATTTATTCCTTAAAAAACTTGCGAAATATTCACTCGCACTTCCTGCGTACGGCTTGATCTGAACAACTACAAACGTCACTCCAGGCCTTTCATATCAGTTAGAAGAAAACAAAGCCAAATGGCTACCCACTCAGGGGTATAAAATCAATCAACCAACCAATAGTATTAAGGTTTACCTATTTGTTGGGCAATCAAACTCTAATCACCAAGCAAAGCACTAGCTGTTCTTTCTTCTTCCAACCTGCACTTAGTTCAATGTAATGCAATAACAAATACAGGGTCAAATCATTTAGTTTTACTTCATAATGGATTTTATTCAGATTTATTATATTGGAATTTATCCCTTTAGTTTTCAATTTATTTAACTATTAATGAATTTTATTATCCAATCAATCCATCATACAAAAAAACAAACATTAACAGTCAACATAACTAAATTATTACATTTTCCTTTCAAATTATTTTAGTTAGATTAAAGTTAAATTAAAGTTAAATTCTGATTTATTTAATCATATATAAATATTCTTATTCACAAATTCTATTTACAATTCTCTTCTGGTTTTATTAAACCCATCAGATTTACAATCTCATTTGAATTTTGATCCAAATCAATCAACAAGCCAGTATCATTTTGAGAAAAATATTTTCCTTTTCTATATAAAAATTGGTCAGTTTTTCAGCACTTATCCTTGCTAACGTACCGTTCAACTGTATGTCAAGTATTAACACTTCACTGAATTTCTTTAACGAAATCATCCATACACTATTTTTGTTTGCTTGCAAAGCATACGCTACTAAATCACATACTTTCTATTTATTATCCACCAGAGGCACTAGAGGCCTCATGTTAAATCACATATTCTATTTATTAAACCCTTTAGTAAACCTTGTTACCAAAAGACTATACCGTCTTACCAAGCAAAACCGAGTATGGATTATGCTCGTCCTCCAGATATGGTTTATATCTCACTTTATAAACCAAGCATGGTTTATGCTCGCATGTATCATTTAAATAGGCGGGATCCCGATTCTTCTACCTCTACTGAACATTGACTTAAAAGGGTTAACTCCTCCTCATTCACAAGCCTGTGGCCTTAATATGATCATTCAGTAAATTGTCGATATTCTGGCCTTAATACGATCCTTAATGGTCGTTGGTTTTTTGGCCTTAATACAATCATCGATCGTCGGTTTTCCGGCCTCAATATGGTTCAGCGCAACCATGGTTTCCTGGATTCTTGTTCGACGTTCTCCGAAAGATCCAGAACAAATCCTCCTTCTCCGGAAAAGATGTGTTTTGGAGGGCAAAGTGTTGGCCAACTTTTTGGAAAAAAGTCGTCCCAATCTGAAGTCGAAGAATACTACAAGATATCGGCCCGTTCCAGGCCTCAAGGGAGAATTGTCATCTTAGTTCGACCGACCTCAGATCACCTCGAGACGATATAGTAAGATAGCACTCTCCTGAAAGATAAAACCATTCGGTTAATCGTCTGTATATTGATCGACCAATTCCCCGAAAGATCGGATCGAGCTGGAATCTCAGAGCAGAAGTATCCAATACAATTATCTCCTATCGGATTAAAGCAAGTTACGTACTATCAAACAAAGCCCTATTCCCAAGGCCGGGCAACGGATAAATTTGACCAACTCTCCTTTTTATATGCCGGATATAAGTCTCCACGTCGACAGCGATTTCCGAGAACTATTCATTAGTAGTTAGACCGGGCTCCCCACCGTAACTAGTCTACCGGATCGAGCTCCACATGTCTAAACTCCGAAAAAGAGGCAAGCCACGTGGCACACGGATCATCCCACTATCTTCACCTATAAATACACAATTGATGAAAATGAAGAGGCATATTGAATTCTCCACCGACAACTCATGCTCGGTATATTGGAAACATCCAACCGTTCCCTTCAAACAACACAAGGATATTGTAATCTCTAGTTTTTTCCGTTGAAAAACTACTGTAACCTGTAACTGGCAGTATAAACAAAGAATATAAGTGGAGGTAGGCACCGATAAAGACACGCCACTATAAAATATTGTGTCTCCTTTGTTCGTTTACTTTTTTCTTGCCTCTCTGTGATCATTTTCTTGTGTACTTGTCACATGTTGGGGGTTGATTATCATTAGACCAACTTTTAACGTCAACAATTACGTTTAATCCATTTATTCTCAAACCGACCAACAACAATCAACCTACAACACAATCATCGTAAGCCCAATTACATATGCGATAATCATCGTTTTCAACCTCCTTAGTCAATTACATATGTGATAATCAACCTTCTAATCGGTTACATTTATTCCTAAATCAATCTATAACACAATCATCATCATAAGCATCCCACATGACAACCAATTTCATATACATAAACAATCAATTTACAAACCCATATAAACAAGAAAATTAACCATAATTGAACATAAAATAGGCTTAG
This sequence comes from Allium sativum, assembly GCA_030737875.1. Lineage (NCBI taxonomy): Eukaryota > Viridiplantae > Streptophyta > Magnoliopsida > Asparagales > Amaryllidaceae > Allium > Allium sativum. The sequence goes on from CM060919.1 coordinate 802,396,678, forward strand.
AAGACATACCAACACAAATAAGGAAGTTTGGAAGCGAGTTTTGGGGGGTGAAATTGCAGCAGTGATGAGGGGCGACGAGGTAGGTTTTTTTCTTCTGAAATGAAATAGAGAAGAAAGCTTGCGGTCTGCTGATTGTATCAGCAGATCATGCTTGCATTGCAATCAGCAGACCATGCTTGCGACGACCGCTTTTTTAGCCGATCGCAAGCCGCTGCCCCCTCTCGTCGCATTTTGATCTGCACCTTGTAGTAATCGCTATACTAATATTTTAGGAATTTGTTAAAGAGAGAACCGCTCGGGTAAAGAAAAGTAAAACAATTTAAATTTTATTTATAGGATTTCATTAATCAAGAATCAATTTAGGTGTTTTTCGTTATTAAAAGTAACCATGTTTATGTTAGTTATGTGTCTGACACTCCAACTTCCTCTCTCCACATTTCCTCAAATGCATTACTTTCACTCCGCTACCCTTATAAATCCAACTAACCTCTCATTCTTCTCACATCAGCACCCAAAGGCCCCTACCTCCCCTTTCCTAATTTCCACTGACTGGTTCAAGCTTATTTTCAAGCATTTTCTCCACTATTATGTTCATTTTTTGTATCTACAACTTATCTTTTTTGGTATTTTTTTCTTACATTTTAATTTTTTTTCTTTCTTTTACTATCATGCATTCTTCCTATTCCAGTACTACCTCTACTTCCTCCCATTTTATTGCTGTATGGACGCCTGAAAAGAAAATCATTTTTCTCATAGACCCGTGTATTGATCTTTAATTGGATATGAAGACTTCAACCAACAAGCTTTAAGCATCAACGATGGTCGTATTTAACGACATTTTAAATGTTGATTTTATCCCACATCCAAATGATAAACAAATGGGACAATGTTAAGCATTGTTGGACTAGTAGGGACAAACTTTTACAACTTAAGGAGAAATCTGAGATGAATAGAACGATCAGTTGGCTAGCTACGACGAATAGAGGAACTCAACTCCAAGAAAATACATAAGATTTAGAAGAAATTCTCCTTTCAACAGAGAGTTGGATCTGCTTTATAGAGGTTGAAGAATGAAAGGAACTTGCAAATAGTCCATACGTTCTATTTTACCATCTCGGCCTCCATCTGTTCCGCCTTTCACTTTTATTGATGCATATTTGTACTCAAATTGGATGGTCAGTGACCCTACACCTACTCAATCAAGATGCAAACCATGATATCTTGAGCAAGCATGTTGTTGTATGGTTGTCCGTTTAGACGGTCCATTTCACCGATGCAATGCGGAGTAGTTATGATATATTGGTTGTTAATTTGCATGTTCAATGATAAGAGATTATTTGATTTTTCGAAGTGATCTCCGAAACTTGATGTGTTGGAAAACATTGCTTGGAGAAGATATACTAGCATTTATGATGTGCTGATCGACTTTATCCCGTAGCCATAGCATGTAGTTTAGTATTTTTATGTTTCAATTTAAAATGTATTTCTTTATTTTAATGAAAAACCGAGCAATTTAATTTCTATTATTTACAATTATTAAATTTATATCATATAATAAATATAATAATAATAAAGTATAAATCCATTAAATTAATATTCATAATACTCACAATAAGAACATAGGAAAATTCCAACGGCGATTGCTGTTGCCGGTTTTCCGAAACCGGTCCTGTCACAGTCGAAATTTATTTTTCCTTTAGCAACGACTTCTAATGAGACCGACGTTCTGTTTCTGACATTTCCTCCGTTCTTTATAAGAGACTGTTTCTGATGGTCGATCTTTAATAGGTATCCATTCGGGGGTCTAAAATATCATCGAAAAGCATTGGAAATTGTCAGAAAATTATGACCTATAAGCCCTCGACAAACAATCATTGTTGGAAATACTGGGTGGATTTTTATGTGCAGCACCATCATTCCTCTTCCCGTCCCCCACACATACTATAATCAGTCTCATAACTCCATTTGGAGAATATATATAAGCCAGCTCCATTAAACGTGTACAAATAAGCAAACATCCAATATGCACAACGGAACATTCAATATACGCAACAAAATCATCAAGTCATTCCCAAATCAACCAATATGTAGAACAAAACAAACCCAAGAAAAGTCAAACATTCATCTAGTGCACAAAATAAACAAAACAAGCCTAAATGATTATCATACAATGTCAAAATGTATAAAACATGTCCTCACAATCTCCTAGCGTATATATACAAACAGAAACACACAAAAAACTCTCAAGCTATATTAAAACCACTAGAACTATCAAATGATGGGAATGTCCCATACCACTCCATGTTGATATGCACGTAAATGTGCATGTATTTACATACATATTTCATCTATTTTTATTTAAATAAATGTCATATGTGGGTATTTTATCATATTTAAACCAAAATTCAATTAATTTCAAAACATCATACATTCATCATCATACTGGGGCAATATGGTCATTTCTGTGCTTATGTTATTTTGAGAATTTTTACTTGGATATTTTTTATGTTTTTGTAGAATTTGGTGCATATGGAAGAGGGCTTCATAGAGATATATATGCATACAAAGGAATGAAGAAGAAATAATTCTCATACATGATCATGGAGGACCCCACCTACCTTCCCACTTACCTAACTCTACACTTAGACGCTAAAGGACAAATAAGTGGATGTTAAAGCTTCATGCAAATTTGATGATGGATTAATTAAAGCTTAATGATTACTTGGTGACCACACTTCCTAAAGGGCAATTTTGGTAGCACACTAAAAGTTGAATTATGATTTTACTCATGTATAAATAACCCACTTGTGTACATATTAAAGATGCTCTTTTTAGTTAGTTTAGTTGAGAGTGGAGGCTCAAATCCAAACCTCTCTTTTATGTGCATGGCTACTTAGCCATTTTCTCTTATGTAATTTTCATTTTAATGCAATTTAATTTCTTGTTATTTACTTTATGCATTATGTAGTTAAAATTCATGCAAGTAGTTTAGTTTTATTTTGTTTTTATTAATTAGTTCTCTCTTTTGTTTTGTTTGTATTTTTAGAGGCTAATCCTTTTCAACTTAGGGGAAATGACTCTCCCTTGATTATGTAGATGCAACAGAATTTGTTTATTCATGCTCTCTTTTTGTGCTTCATGTCATGTTGATGTTATTGGTTTTATGTGTTCGTTATTGAGTTTGATAACCCATTTTGTTTACATAAATAGGCTATGCTTAGTCATATGTTCACTAATTACCTATTCATCTACATATGATGATGGTGATTAAGTGGAGGTTGAAATAAAAATTTGATGGTCTATAGTTCTAATTAATAGTTCATAGGTCATGCTTACAGTATATTTCACTTTCAACTTGTTCAATTTTCATCAGAACTAGTAAGGTAATTTAATGGGTATGTTATAGTTTGATAGTTTATTTTGTGCTAGTTAATAGCATGCATAAGTTATACTTATAATAATCATATCAACTAAATTCACAAATGACCAAAAAAGAGATCATAATTTCATAACTTGTTGAACTACATGATCTAGAAAGTGAATTTGTTCCTAAGTTGCCATTAACTCATAGGTTTTATCAATTTTAGTTTGCTTGTTTAGTTGTAGTTAGTCAATATTTCTCTTAATATAGGTTTAATTTGATTGAGTAGAATCTAAAATTACTTCTTTCCCGTGGATCGACTCGTATTCGCTAACATACTACAAGGGTACGTCGTGCGCTTGCGGTCTATTACATTTCATGACGGATTTCTAATCGATAGAATAGTCATCGTCGAACAAGTTTTTGGCGCCGTTGCTGGAGAAAGAATTTAATTTTAATTTTTTTCTTCGGATTAATATTCTTGTTTGTTGTTATTCTCTAAAAAAAAAAAACCTTGTGTGTTTGTTGTTTATTTTTGTGTGTGTTATTCATCTTCATTTTGTGCATCTTCTTATTTTCTTTTGTGTGCTTGTTTCTTTATGTTTTTTTTTGTGTAAATCTTTTATTTACAAAAAAAAAAGAGTTTGATTGTTGCATTTGTTTGATCATATTTTTTCATTTTGTCTTTTGTTTTGACTTTGTGTGTTTGTTTCTTTGCTACATTGTGTTAGTACTTAAAAAAATTATGTGTGTTTGTGTTTCATTCACTTGTTTTGTTAAACAGCTGCTTTTGTCTGTGTGTTCGTCTTAATTTTGTGTCTTGTTTCTTGTTCTTAAAAAAAGTTGCTTGTTTGTTTGTTTGATCTTGTTTCATGGGCATTTGTGTGTGTTTGATTGTTGTTTGTTGTGTTAGTTTGTGTGTAGTTTGTTCTCTTTATTATTTCATTGTGTAGCCTATTAGCCACTTTCTGCTTTGAGTAAGGTATTAAAAAAAACAGCCACAACTTCTGTTTTCAGGTTGTGAATATACAAACTGTCTTTCTTACAATTGCATTCAACACTTTTACACCTAGTAGCTATTTGCATTTGTTTTGCTCCTGATTCACTGTCTTGTGCATTACATACAATTGCATTCAACTCTTCTGTCATCCTCTAAGTTAGGGGTGGGCGTTTAACCGAGCTTACCGACTTAACCGCCTTAACCGATCTATACCGAACCGACTTAACCGCAGTAATCTGTTAACTGCCGTAATCGGTTAACCAACCGCCTTAACCGACTATTTTCGGTTTGGCTAACGGATAACCAAATTTTGGTCGGTCGGTTAACCGTTAACCGATATAATATTATAGAGAGCCCAAAATTAATAAACCACCCCTAGACGCAACGCACCAGACCAGCCCAATCCCATATTAACATCTCGTGCCGAGGTGCCCTAATCCATCCAAAAAGTAGCTGCGGCTACTGATTCTAATTCACTTGCTCTTCTTCAATAACAAATCCGAACGAAATCCAAACATAAAAAGTAAAAACCCTAGTTTTATTCTTTGAATTTTGAAGTCGGTTCGTGCCACGTGGCTCCGTCGTTGAGTTCGACTGTTCGAGAAGGTACATGGCGTCGTCGACTGTAAGATTGACAAGGAAGAGAAAACATGTGACTGTGAGTGTGATTCGTTTGAACTTCATATTGGTGATTTAATGTTTCTAAGAACTTCATATCTAGATATTTTTACTGTTTATGCCACGAAATTTCTGCCATCGTCCCTTTAGGCTTTAGTGAAGAGTAGACAGTCCATTCTCTTTCTTGTACGAACAAACACAGTCCAAATGTTTCTAAGAACACATGATCTGATCACTTTTCAAAGCCATATAATTGCAATTTGCAATAACAAATTAACATTTGCAAATGAAGTGCTTACAAATTGATTTTGAGCTACAAATGAGACTTGCAAATGAAGTGTACTTTACAATATTATATTTGAATAATATATATATATATATGAATTCTGAATATATAAGAAGCAGTGTTTACAAATGAGACTTACAATTTGCAAATGAAGTGTTTACAAACTGATTTTGAGCTACAAATGAGGAACATACATTACAATTCATGCAGTTTTATCATATAATATGTACGCAGTTCTATAAGTATTATATACACAGTTTTATTATCAGTCGAAGTAATTATTTATGGTATTATTTTTATTTTTTAGGTGGAAGTTGGCACTCTAAATGAATTAGACAAAGATTGGTTGGAAGAAGAAGCACTAGAAGAAGAGGACAGCGACGCCGAAGAAACGAGTGCAGAGCTGGCTAGTGCAAGATATCCACCGCTGGCTCCTAAGCGCAAAGCATCTACAAGAAAACCGTCCATGGTATGGGAACATTTTACTAAGGATGATCCTTCTAATACGGTAAATCCTAAGTGTTATTGCAATTATTGTCATCAAGAATTTGCTTGTGCTGGTAAAGCGAATGGCATTTCACACTTAGTATACCACGTAAAAACATCTTGTAGATCAATTCCTCGAGAGAACGATAAGAAACAAAAAAGTTTAGCTTTTACAAAACTTAGTGAAAGTGAAGGAAGCAACGCCCTTATTGCATGGAAATTTAACAAAGATGAGTGTAGAAAGTCTCTAGCTCGAATGTTAACTATCGATGAGCTTCCTTTTAGTTTTGTTGAGGGTGAAGGGTTTCTTGATTTTTATCGAAATATGTGCCCTACTTTGAAGTGCCATCACGTAGGACAATATGTAGGGATGTGCTTAATTTTTACGCTACCGATTCTACATTTGGGACGCAAAGTTGCGATGAACCACAACCTACGGATCCTAATTCATCCTTTTCTAGTGTAGTAAGTGCTGATAGTGTTAGTAGTGTTCAATCTAGAAGAATGAATACTTTCCTAAAATAGGTAGAACAAGAAGACAATGAAGCTAATGAACTTGAAAGGTATTTAAATGAGCCGATTGAAAAGCCAAAGGGCAACTTTGATATTTTATTATGGTGGAAGGTGAATGGTTATCTCTAGTTGCACGAGACCTTCTTGCAAACCCGGTATCTACGGTCGCTTCAGAATCTGCTTTTAGCAGCGGAGGGCGTGTTGTAGATCCATTCCGTAGTAGTTTAAGTCCGAGGATGGTTGAGGCATTGGTTACTACTCAAAATTGGCTAAGGTCTAACCCTACTTTTGTAGACCATTGAATTGAGGTTCCTTTAGATGATGTGAGTTATTATGATGTAGCTTTCTCAGGTAACATTCCTATTTATTTGCAGTATACATTATTATTATTTGATTATTATATAAATTATACATTATCATAAATCATAATATCATTGACTTGTTTGGGTATAGAGTTTGTAGGTGGACGTGGTTTGGCAACTTCTTTATCTATAGATTTGTCATCGGACAATGCAGCGAGGTAAATAACTTTTAAGTTTCTGATTTATCACTAGACTGATAAACTGTTGTGTTGTATACAGTTTCATACTTTCATTTCTAGTCCATCCATGTATTTGCTGTCAAACTAGATAGGTTACTTAGCTCACTCACTGTATTCAGTCCATGTATATAGCAGCACTGTCATTTTTAGTCCATGTAATATGTATTCACTTCAGTCCATGTAATATTTTGCATGTAATGTATTATGTATTCAGTCCATGTGGCATGTAATTTGTATTCAGTACATGTAATATGTATTCAGTCCATTTTTTGTCCATGTAACATGTATATAGCTCACTGTATTCACTATATTTCAGTCCATGTAAAAGCCTACAAGTAAGTATAAAGCAGGCATGTATGTATATAGTTCATTCTTAGTCCATGTAATATTTTGCTGTCAAACTAAATATGTTTATTTATTTTTACTTTCAATTAGCAAATTAGCTTTGGAGTTTGGACATGCTCGGAGAGTCGGAATGGAGATTGCTTTCATCTGTGTACCTTCAATTTGAGTATCAAAATTTCAATGCAAATTGTAACTCTATTTGTGTACCTTCAATTTATTTTGTAACTCAATTTCAGACTTCAGTGTCGACTCGAGGGATGTATTAGTATTAGTATTTAGAGATGACGATCCATCATCCATGTGTTATGTGATTGTCAGTGTCACTTATGTCATGTAATATGTAGTACTAGTAGTCTAGTAGCATTGTGCATTTGTACTATTGTATTAGCAATTTGGCATGGAAGTTGGACTTGGAACTGTAGTGTTATGATGTTAATTGTTATCTGCAAGTGCATGATGTTTGTTTGTTACTTTGTTTTACTTATATGTAGTTATCAATTATGCATGCAAGTAATGTATGCTTGCTCAGTTCTGCATATTGGTTTGGAGCAACAAGTATCTAACAGACTTTGCAAACGGTTAACCGGTGATTTAATTGGTCAACCGCTTGATTTAATCAGTTAACTAATCAACCGTTAACCGATTAAATTGGATGCTTAACCGTTTAAATTAAACGGTTAACCACGGGTAATTTTAGATGGTTCGGTCGGTACATTACATTGTCGATTAACCGACCAGCGGTTAACCGAACCGCCCGCATCAAACGGTTAACCGAAAATTTTAACCGTTCGGCATGGTTAACCGACCGTGCCCACCCTTACTTTAAGTTCAACCAAATATTTCACTACCAACCTTGCAAGTTTACCACCATACAAGACATTTCCCAACCGTTTACATCCAAGTATCACCACTTCTACAAACAACCATACTGCACCAATCCATACACCATAATCAGCCTCATCATCATTCACAAACTTCTGTCGCAAACCACTGCAACCAGAGGCCGACCTCTCAAACAACATCTGATACAAAAACATACACAGCTTCAATCACCACCAGCAACTCACATACACCTGATACCTGAATTGCCCACTATCCTCCTACCAAACAAACTCAAGTGACCTCCTGCTTGAATACCATAATCACCACCTCCAGTAAACAAAAAAAAAACAGTTTTCTCTTCCCCTATTCATCTCAGTCTTAACCTCACATACAAGCACACATCCTCACCAACTCCATCTACTCCACACTTCAAACTCTTCAAATATCACCAGAACAACAAACATACGCATACCCAACCTCATACTTTCTACCATCACAACTCAATCACAAGCCTTCCACCTCCCTAAAGTTTACCATCCCACAAGCAAGTTCATCGTCCCATAAATAATCACAACTAACTTCTGCACTCTACACTCACACAAACCGCCGTCCCCAAATTGCCTTAATCATTCCGAAATCGGCAACACGCAAATTCATTTTTCCCAAATCCCAATCACCACCTCACTTCGACTCGCCAACCAGCTTGTCATCTTTCTCCTCATGGTCCCAATTAACAGACTCAAACAAAACTCCACACCCGTTACCCCAAATCAACCAAACACAGACCGACGCTAAATTCCAGAAAGATCGAGTGACAAATTCAAACACAGACCAAATACCCGCCTCCAAATTGAGACTTGAGATTACTGTTTTTTTTTGTTTATTTGATTTTTTTTTTGTTTTTTTTTTTGGAGTTTGGAGAACAGAATTTGGAGTGTAATCGGTTGACAAATTCCAGAATGATCGAGTTTTATAGAAAATGGTGTTTGGTGAATCAGCATGTGGTCTATAGTGGGTCGTGCTTGGTTATTTCATGATCTATAAAAAGAATTAGTGCGTTGATGTGTGACTTTCTTGGGCGCGTGTGACTTGTTAATTTGGTTCATTTTTTTTCTACTTCTCTTTATTCCTTTCTTTCCTTTAAAGAAAATATTTATTTATTTCTTCTTCAGGTTGCCCAAGCAGAAAATCAGAAGAAGCATTTTCTTGCTTGCTTGCTTGGATTTGCTTAGTCTTGCTATGCATCACTTGCTTGCTAAAAATTGCGCTGCTTTGCTTTGCTTTTAAAAAAAAATTTGCTGCTAAATAAATTGCTAATAAAATACTGCATGCTCAGGTATCATCTTCTAAACTCTGTTTTGATTTTCCTTGCATTGTTGTTTGCTTGCATTTGCATTTTAAAAAAAAAAACCAAACAAAAATTCATTCGTAGTTACATCATTAATTCACATTTAATTTCTGTTTTGCATTCATATCATCTTATTTTCATTTTTAAGGACCTTTTATATTTTGACAACTTAGTTTATTTCTAATGAATTATCTCTCGATGTCTAGACTACGACAGAGTAATAGTCGCTTATAAATACTATGCTTATTTGTAAATATTATAGCGATTGTTCCTCTGAAGGTACTTAAACTTCGGTTGCATTGCTAGGGTGATTCCTAGTGCATCGATAACTCCTGTCCGTTAAATGACTAAGAAATCTTTTGTTGAAATTAATCTAACCATCATTATATAATTTCAGAATTTTGTAAATAAGTAAGTTGCATTCATACAGTTGCATTAGGTTCATGCATATATAAAAAAACGAAAAAAAAATGTGAAAATCAATTTTTTTAAAAAGAGCTTTCTCTTCTGTGAATATGTATTTCCTTTTCTCTTAAAAAAACTCAAACGAAAAAAAAAAATCTTTAAAATGTCCCAATTTCCTTATTCGAAAGAACTTTACGATAGTTGTGAAAACCAATATAATCCATATAATTTTACTCCAAATTCATATGAATATTTTAATAACAATTATTGTACAAATAATTCAAAGTTTGCACCACAAAATTTTCGAAATGACAATCATCTCTATCTTGAATCTTTACTTGAAATAAGCACACAACAACTTCAAAGAACATATGAATGGTGTAATTCATACATGTGCAACAATTCAAGTCAAAGTATTCACAATAATCAAAATTCGAATTCAATTTCCAATTCAAATGCTTTTGATTATAACTCTTGCTAACTCAATTTCGAACTTCAAAATGAATTTCAAATTCAAAATGAAAATGCACTTTTCAAATGATTTTGTTGCCGGAATAAATCCAATTGTGGTGCGACTGGAAACTTTTGTTCTCAACAATTTCAGATTGAAAATTCTCATGTAAATAATTATAAATTTGATTTTTTTTTTCCAGCAAATGAACGAAATTGACTACACGGATTTGTTGTATGAAACCTACTTGAATTTACATGAGAAACAAAATCAAATCCAAATGTGTGACGATTCGAATATTAATCCACCGTTTACCACAATCGATTATTTTGAAATAACAACTTTTGAAATTGAAAATGACGATCTTAACGAAGTTGTTAATAATACGGTAATTGAGTTGGATTTATATTCTTTTGAGAGGGTGAAACAAAATTTAGAATTCGATCTTTCTTTTTATGAAAATAACGAACTTCAAACAAAACCTTTGGATTTTGAAAATGATACATGCATTGAAGTTGTTGACAATTCGCCAAAGCAAGGCGAATTTGATGAATACGAATTTTTTGGACTTTTCGAAAATGAGTTGAGTTTTAAAGAGGTAGAATTGAATCACTATTTTGATTTTGAAATCGATAATTCAAAAAAAAATTCAAAATTTGGTGGAAATAAACATGAAATTCAATCAATTATTCAATTTACCCTAAAAATCACCAAAAATAAAACAACTCATTCGATTTTTAATAAAGCGACATTCGATTTTCCAAATCTACCCTCAACTTCGAATTTTTTTACGATTTGTTTTTTCATGCTTAAACTATGTCTCTCATACTTAAAGAGACAAATGAATCGGTCTTTAGAAGACCGTTTCATTTACTTCTTGTCAATATATTTTCTAAAATACTGTAATTTTTTTCTTTTCTCCTGTAAAATAGGGCATATTTTCAAAATTTTCTTTTCATTTCTTTTCTCCTTCCACTTGGATTGCCTGTGGGGACACACTCAAAATCAAGTGTGGGGGGAGTTACATATTTATTTTGGTTTTGGCATAAATCTTTCTTTTCTTTTTCATCATTCAAAAGAATAACTCAAAAAAGCATTTCAATTTACTTTCAAATGGGCACGATGAAATAAATATACGGTTTTGGTCGTACAATGAAAATGTTTGGAAAATCACTTTTCTTAACGGATAACGAAAGAAAAGTTTGAATTATGAGCAAATTTAGCGTAACTGGTATATAGGGAGATTTGTAGGGGATGTGTATGAAATGTTTTCTAAATTGTAATCCGATTAATAAAATGGTTGATTTTGACTACTTATGATAACATTTCAGATCTTTTAAGTGAAGTTGTGCTATGATATTCTCGCTTAATTCTATCTCTTTCATAAAAAAAAGAATATATATATAATAATAATAATAAGTTATCTAAGGGTATCCAACATTGCTTGTAAATATAGCGTTGGTGTGCAAACCTGCCAAGCTCTGTCCCAACTCTCACGTAAGTCGTAATGCAGTGGAGGGGTGGTATACCTTGGTCTCATTTTATAAGTTGGACACCTAAGGATTACCGACATGTTGCTGACAAAGTTAGCATCGGTTTGCACAATCCGTCAAGCTCTGTCCTAACCCTCACGTAAGTCATAATGCAGTGCAAGGGTGATATACCTTGGTCTTTTCAGTTAGGTGTTTGTAAATAACAATAATCTAAATATTTTTCAAAATAAAGAGAGAGTTAGCACTTGAAATCCAAGCACCTTCTTCACTTATTTGACATAACTTGTTAACCAAAAGAAAATAAAAATGTCATTTTACGATTGTTGATATCGATTATAGAATTCATTTCATACTTGCACTATGTTTCTACTAAAACAGCTGGCCAAGCTGGAGGAGTTTGTAGTGATAACCTGACTATTGTTTGAAGTTTTGATTAGTAGTGGACTTAAATTTCATAGTGATGGCCCAACTTGTGTTAACTCATTCGTATCAAATTTAAAAGTAAATTACCTATTTGTAAATATATTTTTCGAAATTTTGCATTCATCCTGTAAATACTTTTGAATCTTGCATTTTTGTAAACATTAATTGCATTTAAAATTTGGATTTTGTGGGCAGTGTCCGCTAAAAACCCTCACGAGACAACACTCGTCCTACTGGGGACACCCAGAGCTTTAACGGCTTGTTGCATACGCTCAATTCAATCGTGCTCCCTACGAAAATGGATTTATCTTAGTTTTTTTTTTACTTTATTTGAGGATGAATAATAAGATAAGTGTGGGGGTATTTGATGTGCATGTAAATGTGCACATATTTACATCCATATTTCACCTATTTTTATTTAAATAAATGTCATATGTGAGTATTTTATCATGTTTAAAACAAAATTCAATTGATTTCACAACATTATACATTCATCATCATACATGGGCAATATGGTCGTTTTTATGCTTCTGTTATTTTGAAAATTTTACTTGGACATTTTTCATTGTTTTTGTACAAATTTGGTGCATGTGGAAGAGGGCTTCATAGAGATATATATATGCATACAAAGGAATGAAGAGGAAATAATTCTCATACATGATCATGGAAGACCCCACTCACCTTCCCACTTACCTAATTCAACGCTTAGAAGCTAATGGACAAATATGTGGATGTTAAACCTTCATGCAAATTTGATGATGAATTGATTAAAGCTTAATGATTACTTAGTGGCCACACTTCCTAAAGGGCATTTTTGGTAGCACGCTAAAAGTTGAATTCGGGTTTTACTCATGTATAAATAACCCACTTGTGTACATGTTAAATATGCACTTTTTAGTTAGTTTAATTGAGAGTGGAGGCTCAAATCCAAACCTCTCTTTTATTTCCATGGCTACTTAGCCAATTTCTCTTATGTAATTTTCATTTTAATGAAATTTAATTTCTTGTTCATTTAATTCTTGTTATTTACTTTTGCATTAGTGTATTTAAATTCATGCAAGTAGTTTAGTTTTATTTTGTTTTTGTTAATTAATTCTCTCTTTTGTTTTGTTTATGTTTTTAATGTTGCAGTCTACTTTTGTTGTCATGATTACATATATTAGAGACTAATCCCTTTCAAATTAGGAGCAATAAAGCTCTCTTGATTATGTAAATGCAACATAATTTGTTTATTCATGCTCTCTTTTCATGCTTCATGTCATGTTGATGTTATTGGTTTTACATGTTCATTATTGAGTTTGATAGCATATGTTGTTTACACAAATACGCTGTGCTTAGTCATACATTCACTAATTATCTCTTCATCTACATATGAAGATATGGTGATCAAGTGGAGGTTGAATTAAAAATTTGGTGGTATATAGTTCTAATTAATAGTTCATAGGCCATGCTTAAAGTATATTTCACTTTCAACTTGTTCATTTTTCATGAGAACTAGTAAGGTTTAGTAGGTACGTTATAGTTTGATAGTTTATTTTGTGCTAATTAATAGCATGCATAAGCTATACTTATAATAATCATATCAACTAAATTCACAAATGACCAAAAAAGAGAGATCATAATTTCATAACTTGTTGAACTATATGATGTAGAAAGTGGATTCATTCCTAAGTTGCAATTTATCTCATAGTTTTTATCAATTTTAGTTTGCTAGTTTAGTTGTAGTTAGTTAATATTTCTCTTAACGTAGGTGTAATTTAATTGAGTAGAATATAAAGTTACTTCTTTTCCCGTGGATCGACTCATACTCGCTAAAGTACTACAAGTGTACGCCATGCGCTTGCGGTCTATTACACTTCGCGATGGATTTCTAATCGATATAATATTCATCGTCGAACAAGTTTTTGGCGCAATTGCCGAGGAAATAATTTAATTTTAATTTTATTCTTTGGATTGTTTTTCTTGTTTGTTGTTATTCTCTATTAAAAAAAACTTGTGTGTGTGTTTTTTTTTTTTTAAATTTTATTTTATTTGTGTGTGTTATTCATCTTCATTTTGTGCATCTTCTTGTTTTCTTTTGTGTGCTTGTTTCTTTGTGTTTTTTGTTTTGTGTAAATCTTTTATTTAAAAAAAAAGAGTTTGCTTGTTGCATTTGTTTGATCATATTTTTGTATTTTGTCTTTTGTTTTGATTTTATGTGTTTGTTTCTGTGTTACGTTGTGTTAGTTTAAAAAAAATGCGTGTGTTTGTGTTTCATTCACTTGTTTTGTTAAATTGTTGCTTTTGTTCGTGTATTTGTCTTAATTATGTGTCTTGTTTCTTGTTCTTAAAAAAAAAGTTTGCTTGTTTGTTTGCTTGATCTTGTTTCAATGGCATTTGTGTATGTTTGGTTGTTGTCTGTTGTGCTAGTTTGTTCTCCTTATTATTTCCTTGTGTAGCCTGTTAGCCACTTATGCTTTGAGTTCTTCTAAGGTATTTAAAAAAAACAACCACAATTTCTATTTTTAGGTTCTGAATATGCAAACTGTCTTTCTTACAATTGCATTAAACACTTTTATTTCTGGTTTTCATAGCTATTTGTATTTGTTATGCTCCTGATTCACTATCTTTGTGCATTACATTTCACCTTTCTGTCATCCTCAAGTTCAACCAAATTTTCACCACCAACCTTGCAAGTTTACCACCATACAAGACATTTCCCAACCATTTACATCCAAGTATCACCACTTCTACAAACAACCATACTGCACCAATCCATACACCATAATCAGCCTCATCGTCATTCACAAACTTCTGTCGCAAACCACTGCAACCAGCGGCCGACCTCTCAAACAACATCTGATACAAAAACATACACAGCTTCAATCACCACCAGCAACTCACATACACCTGATGTTGAGTATTTAAATGTACAATGAGCAAAGTTAAATTCTATCTTAGTCCCACATTGCCTAAAATTCCATCTTATGAGAGGTATATATACTAATACTTAAGTTGCATATTAGTTGAATAAAAAGCATGGCATGAATAATATGGGCTTGGCCTGGAATGCGCGTGAGCGCGCGTGATTTCCAAACGCACTTATCACGCACTTCGCACGCACCCGCGCGGCTACGGGCCTTGGGCCTTCGTGGGCCTAGTTCCTGCCAGGCCAGATTCATTTTGATCCACACGGCTATTGCTGTTTTGAACAGATGCTGCCGTTGCTTTTTAAATTCAAAAGTAATGTCTGTTCGTTTTCAACAGTCATGACCATATGAACGGATATCTGGTTCTCTATATATGCTGCCTCTTCTTCCTCCCGAAAACCAACTTTTCTCTCCTCAGAAAAAATAATTTCTACTCCGAGGAATTCAGAAATTGCTGTCTGCATTCCTCTTCTTCGCTTTGTTGTATCCTGGGAAAAGTATTCACTGAAACTCTTCAACAAACTCATTCGAGTGAGGGCGAATAACTTTTTAAGGAAAGTGTCGCTCCATTGATACGCCTCAAAGCTTTTCTACTTTCCGCTCTTCCTTATCTGATTTCTAACAATCTAAAAAAGTTATTCCTACAACTATGGAATCCCAGACTAATATGGCATCCATCAAACTTATGAATCAAGACATGATCAAACTTGACCAGTTTGATGGCAATAATTTCACGAGATGGCAAGACAAGATGACTTTTCTGCTCACTGCACTCGGACTTTCTTATCTGCTTGATTCAAATCTGCCTCCGCTTCCTCCGCCGACTGCAACAGATACTGATAATGTAAAGAAGGAGCGCGCTAAACGCACTGAACACACATTGCTTTGTCGAGGCCACATCTTGAACGCTCTATCTGATCGTCTGTATGATTTCTACAAGGAGATGAAGACACCACTTGAAATCTGGAATGCTCTGGAAAATAAATATAAGGTGCAAGAAGAAGGTACAAACAAATTTCTTATTGCTGAATACTTTGATTTTCAAATGGATGATAGTAAACCAATACTCAGTCAAGTTCATGAGTTGCAAGGCATTGTTCACAAACTGGCTACTCTCAATATCAAACTTCCTGAATTGTTCCAAGTTGGTGCAATAATTGCAAAACTACCTTCGACTTGGAGCAATTACAGGAAAATGCTTTTCCACAAAACAGAAGACTACACTTTGGAACAAATTCAGAAACATCTTCGAATCGAAGAGGAATCTCGTAATCGAGAAAATAAAGGAAATCTGTCCAAAAGTGATGTTCAGGTTGTGGAAAAGGGAAACCAGAGTACTAATACCGGTAAAAAGCGCAGTTCTGATGAAAAGCCACCTGCAAATAATAAAAAGAAGAAGAAAAATGGGAAATGCTATAACTGTGGCAAAAAGGGACATTATGCTAGAGAATGTCGTGCCCCAAAGAAAGCTGCCAATATGGTAGAAGAAGAACTTGTAGCCATGGTTACCGAAATTAATATGGCTGATACATCGGATGGCTGGTGGTTTGATTCTGGAGCAACTGTTCATGTATGCAAGGACAAGTCGCTATTCAAAACCTATGAAGTCATCAGTGATGGCCAAGAAGTTCAGATGGGGGATCATAGTCGAGCCCAGGTTGTTGGAAAAGGAAGTATCACTCTAGATTTTACTTCTGGAAAAGTTGTCACGCTTATCAATGTTCTTCATGTGCCAAACATTAGGAAGAACCTGGTTTCAGTGGACCTTGTATGCAAGAGAGGATTTCGAGTTGTATTTGAATCTGATAAAGTCATAATTACAAAAAAGGAATGTTTGTAGGAAAGGGATATGGATGTAATGGAATGTATAAACTAAGTATTAATAAATGTGTTGCTTCTACTTATACCATTGAGTCATTCAATTTGTGGCATGATAGATTAGCACATTTAAACTTCAAATCCATTACAAATATGTGCAAACTCGGTTTAATTAATTCTAGTGGATCCGGCTGTGACAAATGTGAAATATGTGCACAAGCCAAGATCACTAAGAAACCTTTCCCTGGTGTAAACCGAAATTCTGAAATTTTAGATTTAGTACATGTAATGTCCCGTATTTTCTGACCATTTATTTATTTAAAATATTTCTTTGAGTTTAAATAATGGAATTTAAATTGAATATTTAGATTATATTAATAAAATATTAACGGTTTATATATGTATTGAATATTCGTTTAACCCAACATTTTGAATGTCGAATTTGAAAATTTATCTTAACCTTATTTGAAGTCATACGATATTTTGTTTGAATATATTCGACGTTATCAATTTATTGTTATTTATCCAACCATTTTGAAATTTAATCTATCTTGTATTGGTATTATAAAACTCAAACTTAACCCTTGACTCACGCTTAAAAACCAGGAACTCGATCTCATACTAAAGAATAAGCAAATGGGCAAAGTAATTCGAGTCGAGTTCTTTTACAAACAAGCACGTATTATTTGTAAGAAAGAATACAACACAAATTTCACAAGGACAGCAATTAAATAGACAACAGAAACTAATATTTATATATATATTCTACATCAAACCCAGGATTTCTTACATAACCAAATAAACTAATGATTATATAGACAATATCATAATCGAATACACGAAAACCAAACAAAGCTGTGGAAAGCAAATTTCTGAAATGACTAAACAATTCATAGCCCTTGGAACAGCTCGGTCATAGAGTAAGAACCCTACATGAACCCATCACACTTATGCACCACTGTCCACCAGATTTACCTGGGAAAAAGAGAAGAAAAATAGACGGCTATGAGTAGCTATGTATAAAGTAGAAAGATTTCAAATCAAAAAGAAAAAGAAAGATATAAGAAATATCTTAAAACAGCAAATCGAATAGCTGAAAATCAGTGAACAAATATATGAACAGTTAAGAGCATAGCTAGAAACAGCTATGTATTTTGACAGCTAAGGATGTACAATGCACAGAAAAGGAAAGAGGAGAAAAAAATCAATGGCTCACAGTATGAAATTGACAATACAATAGGAGTGTTGTGTATAGTACAAACATGCCATGTACAATACAAATAAACAACCCATAATCTTGCCTGCTATATAGGAACAGTCCAGTTGTGTATCTGAACAAGATTTCACAGGGGAAATCTACTCAAAATCTGTACCATTTCCTTGTTAAATACCATACATCCATCAGTGTTTCCATTACTAGTACAAACAGATCGATAGCACAGCAAAAAGAAAAGGGAAATAAAACAGATATGTGTATATCTGATAATATCACATTTATAGGATTTGCACACAGAAAACTCAACCGCAAATCTACGCAACATACTGTGGAAATATCACACCAAAACCAATTTCAAATCATCAACAGTTCAATCACATGGTATTGCTAGAATATAGGGATTTCACCTAAGAACTAAGGCTGAAACACAATCTAACCTACGATTTGAAATCGGATGGACGTAAAGTTCTCATCAGGACCAAACCGCAAGTATAAATAGAGGTCACATTTTAATACAACGGTATTCAAAACCGATAAAAAGAAAATCAAGACAAGATTTTACAGCAAAAATAAATATCAGTTAAAATACTTAGCTTTACTCGGTGGTTCACGCACGACCTTCCGATGAGGTTGCTGATGATTTGCTGTTCAAACCGAAAGCTTAATCTTCAGGGGAAGCCTCGTTAGCAGATTGAAGAGGACTGGAAGGCTCACGGGTTGGTCGACGTGGTGTGGGATGGCTGTTGATTTCAGTGCTCAGATCGATGAAGGAGGAAGGAGTTTAGGGTTTCTTTTACCCTAATTTCTGTGGCGGCCGACAAATGAAAATGGAAGGGGAGCCGATGGTTTATATGAAGGAAAATGGTGCGGGCCTGTTTCTTTGTGGGCTGAACGAAATAAGGGTATGGGCCAAATCTATTTTTATACACTTAATTGGTTTAAACTTAAATTCAAATGAAGTTTCTTAGTTTATCTACTTAAGGGGTTTTTAATTAATGAAAGATTAAAGCTAATTAATAGGATTTAAAAACTTTTCCATACTATTGCTTAGTTAGTCAAGTTGGCCGTGTTATTTACGTTAATCAAACTTTGAAACTTTATTAATTAAGTTATTAATTCAAAGTGATTAAGATTTATTATTTTAATTGAATTATTTAAGACTTAAACGAAATTTATTATTTAAAACGTAGGGAATTGAGTATGGGTTAGGTTATGTATAATGGAGTAGTTAGTTTAACAAAATAGGATTTAATTTATTTAATCTAGTTAAGGGTTTAGTGAATTTAATCATTAATATTCAAACAATATGACCCAATTCATATATGGGCAGAATCAGGCAAATCAACTTGGGTTACAATCTTGGAAACAAGTAGAATGTTATGGAACAAATCTAGGCGGAGCTGGAGATGGTGAGAATTACAGTTAAATTAAAATGACTGTTTAATTTAACTGTAACCAGACCAGTCCAGAAATAAATGGGATCAAATCAAGGTGAGTTAATTCTCACACCTTCTGGAATACTGTGATGTGGTACATTCACAGTTAAATATATTTTGGCAGTTTACAGTTTAAATTGGCTGATTGGATGCGATGGATGCAAATTGGTTGTTATCTTCTGATTGATCGCAGTTGATTATTTGTTTAACTCGTATATTGTTATCAAATGACATATGTGATGCAGAGAAGGACAGGTTGGAGGGATCCGACCGGATTCCTCAAAATAAACTGTATTGTTGTTTGTTGTACATATATATGGATTGTTCACATCATTTGACACCAAAACTATTTGAATGTTGATAGTTGAATATACAACCATCGTTGTTGTGGTTAAGGTCAATTGTTTGTGTTGACTGAGTAGATGGGCAGTAATGGTCTAGTCGTAGGGTTTTGACATTGTTTTACCGTCAGGGAAATTGATGGGGTTTCAAAGTTATAATTTATTTATAAGTAAATTTTAAGTTATTCAATTATTTCATACGAATATTTAAATCGGGAATTTAAATTTAATAAGTTAAATCGAGTTATTAAGAGAATTTAGTTAAATAGTTTTGATCAGTTGAGAAGCAGAAATCAAGATATTCCATAGGTTGTTAAAAAGGGAAATTTATTGTTTCAAACAATTAAAATGTGACTTAAATTAATTAAGTTAATTAATTAATTTAAGAAAGGGGAAATGACAATTGGAATTTCAGTTAATAGTTAACTGATGTGTGGTTTGGTAAATTCACCGTTTCGACAAAGGAATAAACTATGAGGTAAATAAGCGTTAAAGTATAACAAATGGTGTGGATATTAGTTAATCTCCGATTAACTATTTTCTAAAAGAATAATTGAATTGGTTATTGTTAATAACCTTAAGTAAGCTTGGAAAAGTGATGATAAATCCTATTTTTGGGTTAGGATTAAAGTTAACTATATTTTTATATAGTAGAGGTCAAAGCAAACTATTCTTTAATTTAAAATGATTTAAAGTAGTGAATTTAATTTAATGTCAAACAAGGATTTTATTAAATGGACTTGTAAACACAAGTTCGAACAAGATTTGATAAAAGGGGATTTAAATTAACAAGTGGTCGACCGACGAGGGAGTTTAGCTAAAGTGGCGATGAAGGTTTATTATAAAATGTCCAAGTAGATGGAATCAAATCATTTGACGAGAGATTTGCATCATAAGTAAAAGGGTTAAAGTGAAAGAATACTTGAAGATTAAGAAATGTTTTAAGGGATGTTTACTTAAATAAAGTAATTAAGTAAAGACCTTAACGAGGATTTCAAATAAAAGATGGGTTTTAAACACCAGATTGAAATCCAAAAAGGGAATCAAAAGGGAAGTGTGATTGTATCATTAGTGGTTAAACTAATATTATTCTGAGGTGAGAAGGTTGTCGACTAAGGTCTGAGAGGTAACTAAATACCCCAACTTGGTTGGCATCCCTATTATCAAGGAATAGTATTAGTTGGGAACGAGTAAAGCGTTGAGATTTGTTTTATCCTACATGAGGAATATCAAAATCTGATGCGAGTTTTTTTTGGAAAATAAGCAATATTGCAAATGATGGTTCCAAAGGAAATAAGGATAAATGCTTTAAAATTTATTTTAAACATTTGTTGGTCAATTAGAGTTGATCGAATATAGTTAGAGTTAGTCAAACAAAGTTATCTAGGAAAAAGTTCCATCGTGTAAGACTGCTAGCGTAATTCGCAGGGCTGCAGATAGCCTACGGCGGTCGGATGTTTCCTGAGGGAATCAGGCGTAACCATTGTGATCGCTGCGATCTAGAGTCGAGCGAATGGAGTTAAATCGAGTATTAGTTAATAGGAGAAATCAAGTCAAGTTTGTCGAGTTAAATAAGTCAAGTTAGTCAAGTTAGAGTTAATCAATCAAAATAAATCAGTTAAAGTTAGTCAAAAGGGAATTTGGTTAATTATATTTTAGAGGAGATCGAGTTGTGCCAAGTATTGAATCAGAAAACTTGTTGTGTTCACACTATTGTTATTTGATAGTTAAAACACCGACTATCAAACCCAACCAATACGATTGTTGGTTCGGAAAGTCCGGGATCGAATTATATTCGAAAACCATTCCGACCATCAAATACGTGAAGACGTCAATTGAAGACGGAGCAAGTGAAGACCGTGGATCTTCATAAGCGGAAGGACTGCTTGTTGAATTTCTCTGGCCTGCAGCCAGAGTTATTTTGATTTGTGATTCTGTCGTGGTTGAAATCCACGGGTTGCAAGGACTTCTCGCTACTGATTCATGGGGTGATTCCTATATGAGATGCAGTAGGAGAGTGCCTTCGGTTCATCCTGTTCCTGGATGACTTGTATGGACGGATGTCTGACAGAGTATTTCCAAAAGGGTTTACATGCGTTGATTTCTCCAAACGTACGATAGTTGACGGCGGAGAAATGGTTATTCTCTAGCCAGCTAGCTAGAGTATGTTTGTGGACGCCAATCAAGTGTGATCTGGCGGATCTGACGATGTGGCATTCAAAGTGAATGATGACCAGATGTTCTAGAGATAAAGTTCTAGCCTCAAGCCTCATCAACCGGGAAATGACAAAAATCGGGCAGGCAGCATGGCTATGTGGGTCGCTCCCATTAGGGTGTATGATCACCTATCTAGAGAAATTCCTTTTGCTTCTTTAATCTATGTTTCGATGCTGACCCTATTCGGGTGGCGGTTGCTGATCCCAACCGTCGATGATATACATTCGATACACTCAAGCGAAATGAGTGGTCGGTCATGTGAGGGCCGGGTTGCAAGACGTTCTTGTTGAACCCAGTGTATTCGCCTCTAGAGATACACGTGCGGAAGGTGGACCCATACCTTGTCAAGTTGGAATCCAATATCCAATAAGCGCCCGCGGTTTTCGATTGTATACTATATATATGAGGAGCGTGAGATGCAAGCGTTCCTCTAGATTATTATTTACTTGTATTTAGACATTATGATAATATCGGAATAAGTTATGATTTCAAAAATGTTTTGGTTTATAGTAAGGTAAAAACCGTCCGTGTTTATGTGTGGACTGGTCTTACTATTATCCTTTGATTCAAAAGGGTTTCCAAAGTTAAACAGGTATGTGTGTAAACAAGTGGGTGTTATGTGAATTTATCACTGATAGTATTCCAGACTGACCCGGTGTATTTTGTTTTAAATCAAATGTGCTCGGGTCAGACCGAGTATGTTCCAGGTTAGGTTTCGCTTGGAGTTTCAGGAGCTGGAAGCAGGCGGCTTCACCGCTAGTTATTCAAAGTTATTATTCCGCTGTGACTGATGTATGTGTACTCTGATGATTGGTATGTATATACAGTTTTTGTATAAAGAGATTTGGTATTATAGTTTATTTCGTTCCGCTGTGAGATTCTGATGTGTTCCTCTTCTTTCTTCTATTCTAATACTTCTTTCTTTCTATCCTCACCCTCTAAATTCTTTCTCATGACAATCTGGGGGTTCGATACTTGGGTTTTTGGCAAGTGATACGGGTTTATGTATTGTTGTCGAGAACCCGATTGTCGTTCTTTTTCCCGGGTCGTTACAGTGGTATCAGAGCTATTGGTTTAATGATAACCTTGACTCTGTGGCGTAACTCGATAGAGATGGGGTTAGTAATACCCTAGATTGAGTTTGAGTGTATATATATATGAGAGCGTATTTGTAAATTTTATATACAAATGTTTTGTATTGTGTTGTTGATCGGTTCAAGTGTTAAAAAGCGTTGAACTGGTAATGGACACGATATTGTTTTGAAAAGAGGGTAAATGAAATAATTTTACCCAAAATTTATTTTTAAATAGAAAAGAAATGATTTTATGAAATCATTGAAATATCGTATGTTGATTGATTTGAATAAAACTCAAATATTTGAATTGAACTTAACTGGGTTAAGTGAAATTGAATTTATAATTAATAATGGTATTGAGAAATAAATTAAGAAATGGTGTTGAAATTAAATAAATTTGGATTGAATTTGGAAATTTAATGAAGAATAATTAAATAGAAATTAATCAAATATAAGTCGGGTGGTATTCAAATATGTTGAATTCAATTAAATAGTAATATTGAATGTGGATTCAGTTGACTTGATTAAATTGTTGTGCCTTGATTGTTGTATGCTTGTTTGATTGACTGAATAAAGATTCATCCATGATTTGATGAAGAATTAAATAAACCGAGACCCAGAAGAAAATAAATGAAGATCGAGTTAAATACAGGGACCAGAGGGCTATGAAGATTGAGTTTGATGGCGTAGGTTGCACGGTGATTGAGTAGTAAACTCAATAACGCTCGAAGAGGTACGCCTATGCGAAGAGAAAAAGAAAAAAATTGGGTGTTTAATTTTCGTTTTCCGATAATTTTTGAAAATTTGAAGTATTAGAATATTTTCGATAATTTTTGGAAATTTTGTTTTACACTAATTGGGTTTTGCTTTGGAATAAAATATATCTTTGAAGATAATGGGATTTGCAACAGTTTTCTTACCTTAGCAATTTCGAGGACGAAATTATTCTAAGGGGGGAAGAATGTAATGTCCCGTATTTTCTGACCATTTATTTATTTAAAATATTTCTTTGAGTTTAAATAATGGAATTTAAATTGAATATTTAGATTATATTAATAAAATATTAACGGTTTATATATGTATTGAATATTCGTTTAACCCAACATTTTGAATGTCGAATTTGAAAATTTATCTTAACCTTATTTGAAGTCATACGATATTTTGTTTGAATATATTCGACGTTATCAATTTATTGTTATTTATCCAACCATTTTGAAATTTAATCTATCTTGTATTGGTATTATAAAACTCAAACTTAACCCTTGACTCACGCTTAAAAACCAGGAACTCGATCTCATACTAAAGAATAAGCAAATGGGCAAAGTAATTCGAGTCGAGTTCTTTTACAAACAAGCACGTATTATTTGTAAGAAAGAATACAACACAAATTTCACAAGGACAGCAATTAAATAGACAACGGAAACTAATATTTATATATATATATTCTACATCAAACCCAGGATTTCTTACATAACCAAATAAACTAATGATTATATAGAAAATATCATAATCGAATACACGAAAACCAAACAAAGCTGTGGAAAGCAAATTTCTGAAATGACTAAACAATTCATAGCCCTTGGAACAGCTCGGTCATAGAGTAAGAACCCTACATGAACCCATCACACTTATGCACCACTGTCCACCAGATTTACCTGGGAAAAAGAGAAGAAAAATAGACGGCTATGAGTAGCTATGTATAAAGTAGAAAGATTTCAAATCAAAAAGAAAAAGAAAGATATAAGAAATATCTTAAAACAGCAAATCGAATAGCTGAAAATCAGTGAACAAATATATGAACAGTTAAGAGCATAGCTAGAAACAGCTATGTATTTTGACAGCTAAGGATGTACAATGCACAGAAAAGGAAAGAGGAGAAAAAAATCAATGGCTCACAGTATGAAATTGACAATACAATAGGAGTGTTGTGTATAGTACAAACATGCCATGTACAATACAAATAAACAACCCATAATCTTGCCTGCTATATAGGAACAGTCCAGTTGTGTATCTGAACAAGATTTCACAGGGGAAATCTACTCAAAATCTGTACCATTTCCTTGTTAAATACCATACATCCATCAGTGTTTCCATTACTAGTACAAACAGATCGATAGCACAGCAAAAAGAAAAGGGAAATAAAACAGATATGTGTATATCTGATAATATCACATTTATAGGATTTGCACACAGAAAACTCAACCGCAAATCTACGCAACATACTGTGGAAATATCACACCAAAACCAATTTCAAATCATCAACAGTTCAATCACATGGTATTGCTAGAATATAGGGATTTCACCTAAGAACTAAGGCTGAAACACAATCTAACCTACGATTTGAAATCGGATGGACGTAAAGTTCTCATCAGGACCAAACCGCAAGTATAAATAGAGGTCACATTTTAATACAACGGTATTCAAAACCGATAAAAAGAAAATCAAGACAAGATTTTACAGCAAAAATAAATATCAGTTAAAATACTTAGCTTTACTCGGTGGTTCACGCACGACCTTCCGATGAGGTTGCTGATGATTTGCTGTTCAAACCGAAAGCTTAATCTTCAGGGGAAGCCTCGTTAGCAGATTGAAGAGGACTGGAAGGCTCACGGGTTGGTCGACGTGGTGTGGGATGGCTGTTGATTTCAGTGCTCAGATCGATGAAGGAGGAAGGAGTTTAGGGTTTCTTTTACCCTAATTTCTGTGGCGGCCGACAAATGAAAATGGAAGGGGAGCCGATGGTTTATATGAAGGAAAATGGTGCGGGCCTGTTTCTTTGTGGGCTGAACGAAATAAGGGTATGGGCCAAATCTATTTTTATACACTTAATTGGTTTAAACTTAAATTCAAATGAAGTTTCTTAGTTTATCTACTTAAGGGGTTTTTAATTAATGAAAGATTAAAGCTAATTAATAGGATTTAAAAACTTTTCCATACTATTGCTTAGTTAGTCAAGTTGGCCGTGTTATTTACGTTAATCAAACTTTGAAACTTTATTAATTAAGTTATTAATTCAAAGTGATTAAGATTTATTATTTTAATTGAATTATTTAAGACTTAAACGAAATTTATTATTTAAAACGTAGGGAATTGAGTATGGGTTAGGTTATGTATAATGGAGTAGTTAGTTTAACAAAATAGGATTTAATTTATTTAATCTAGTTAAGGGTTTAGTGAATTTAATCATTAATATTCAAACAATATGACCCAATTCATATATGGGCAGAATCAGGCAAATCAACTTGGGTTACAATCTTGGAAACAAGTAGAATGTTATGGAACAAATCTAGGCGGAGCTGGAGATGGTGAGAATTACAGTTAAATTAAAATGACTGTTTAATTTAACTGTAACCAGACCAGTCCAGAAATAAATGGGGTCAAATCAAGGTGAGTTTATTCTCACACCTTCTGGAATACTGTGATGTGGTACATTCACAGTTAAATATATTTTGGCAGTTTACAGTTTAAATTGGCTGATTGGATGCGATGGATGCAAATTGGTTGTTATCTTCTGATTGATCGCAGTTGATTATTTGTTTAACTCGTATATTGTTATCAAATGACATATGTGATGCAGAGAAGGACAGGTTGGAGGGATCCGACCGGATTCCTCAAAATAAACTGTATTGTTGTTTGTTGTACATATATATGGATTGTTCACATCATTTGACACCAAAACTATTTG
Organism: Allium sativum; assembly: GCA_030737875.1. Taxonomy (NCBI): domain Eukaryota; kingdom Viridiplantae; phylum Streptophyta; class Magnoliopsida; order Asparagales; family Amaryllidaceae; genus Allium; species Allium sativum. The sequence goes on from CM060919.1 coordinate 802,423,468, forward strand.
AATGTTGATAGTTGAATATACAACCATCGTTGTTGTGGTTAAGGTCAATTGTTTGTGTTGACTGAGTAGATGGGCAGTAATGGTCTAGTCGTAGGGTTTTGACATTGTTTTACCGTCAGGGAAATTGATGGGGTTTCAAAGTTATAATTTATTTATAAGTAAATTTTAAGTTATTCAATTATTTCATACGAATATTTAAATCGGGAATTTAAATTTAATAAGTTAAATCGAGTTATTAAGAGAATTTAGTTAAATAGTTTTGATCAGTTGAGAAGCAGAAATCAAGATATTCCATAGGTTGTTAAAAAGGGAAATTTATTGTTTCAAACAATTAAAATGTGACTTAAATTAATTAAGTTAATTAATTAATTTAAGAAAGGGGAAATGACAATTGGAATTTCAGTTAATAGTTAACTGATGTGTGGTTTGGTAAATTCACCGTTTCGACAAAGGAATAAACTATGAGGTAAATAAGCGTTAAAGTATAACAAATGGTGTGGATATTAGTTAATCTCCGATTAACTATTTTCTAAAAGAATAATTGAATTGGTTATTGTTAATAACCTTAAGTAAGCTTGGAAAAGTGATGATAAATCCTATTTTTGGGTTAGGATTAAAGTTAACTATATTTTTATATAGTAGAGGTCAAAGCAAACTATTCTTTAATTTAAAATGATTTAAAGTAGTGAATTTAATTTAATGTCAAACAAGGATTTTATTAAATGGACTTGTAAACACAAGTTCGAACAAGATTTGATAAAAGGGGATTTAAATTAACAAGTGGTCGACCGACGAGGGAGTTTAGCTAAAGTGGCGATGAAGGTTTATTATAAAATGTCCAAGTAGATGGAATCAAATCATTTGACGAGAGATTTGCATCATAAGTAAAAGGGTTAAAGTGAAAGAATACTTGAAGATTAAGAAATGTTTTAAGGGATGTTTACTTAAATAAAGTAATTAAGTAAAGACCTTAACGAGGATTTCAAATAAAAGATGGGTTTTAAACACCAGATTGAAATCCAAAAAGGGAATCAAAAGGGAAGTGTGATTGTATCATTAGTGGTTAAACTAATATTATTCTGAGGTGAGAAGGTTGTCGACTAAGGTCTGAGAGGTAACTAAATACCCCAACTTGGTTGGCATCCCTATTATCAAGGAATAGTATTAGTTGGGAACGAGTAAAGCGTTGAGATTTGTTTTATCCTACATGAGGAATATCAAAATCTGATGCGAGTTTTTTTTGGAAAATAAGCAATATTGCAAATGATGGTTCCAAAGGAAATAAGGATAAATGCTTTAAAATTTATTTTAAACATTTGTTGGTCAATTAGAGTTGATCGAATATAGTTAGAGTTAGTCAAACAAAGTTATCTAGGAAAAAGTTCCATCGTGTAAGACTGCTAGCGTAATTCGCAGGGCTGCAGATAGCCTACGGCGGTCGGATGTTTCCTGAGGGAATCAGGCGTAACCATTGTGATCGCTGCGATCTAGAGTCGAGCGAATGGAGTTAAATCGAGTATTAGTTAATAGGAGAAATCAAGTCAAGTTTGTCGAGTTAAATAAGTCAAGTTAGTCAAGTTAGAGTTAATCAATCAAAATAAATCAGTTAAAGTTAGTCAAAAGGGAATTTGGTTAATTATATTTTAGAGGAGATCGAGTTGTGCCAAGTATTGAATCAGAAAACTTGTTGTGTTCACACTATTGTTATTTGATAGTTAAAACACCGACTATCAAACCCAACCAATACGATTGTTGGTTCGGAAAGTCCGGGATCGAATTATATTCGAAAACCATTCCGACCATCAAATACGTGAAGACGTCAATTGAAGACGGAGCAAGTGAAGACCGTGGATCTTCATAAGCGGAAGGACTGCTTGTTGAATTTCTCTGGCCTGCAGCCAGAGTTATTTTGATTTGTGATTCTGTCGTGGTTGAAATCCACGGGTTGCAAGGACTTCTCGCTACTGATTCATGGGGTGATTCCTATATGAGATGCAGTAGGAGAGTGCCTTCGATTCATCCTGTTCCTGGATGACTTGTATGGACGGATGTCTGACAGAGTATTTCCAAAAGGGTTTACATGCGTTGATTTCTCCAAACGTACGATAGTTGACGGCGGAGAAATGGTTATTCTCTAGCCAGCTAGCTAGAGTATGTTTGTGGACGCCAATCAAGTGTGATCTGGCGGATCTGACGATGTGGCATTCAAAGTGAATGATGACCAGATGTTCTAGAGATAAAGTTCTAGCCTCAAGCCTCATCAACCGGGAAATGACAAAAATCGGGCAGGCAGCATGGCTATGTGGGTCGCTCCCATTAGGGTGTATGATCACCTATCTAGAGAAATTCCTTTTGCTTCTTTAATCTATGTTTCGATGCTGACCCTATTCGGGTGGCGGTTGCTGATCCCAACCGTCGATGATATACATTCGATACACTCAAGCGAAATGAGTGGTCGGTCATGTGAGGGCCGGGTTGCAAGACGTTCTTGTTGAACCCAGTGTATTCGCCTCTAGAGATACACGTGCGGAAGGTGGACCCATACCTTGTCAAGTTGGAATCCAATATCCAATAAGCGCCCGCGGTTTTCGATTGTATACTATATATATGAGGAGCGTGAGATGCAAGCGTTCCTCTAGATTATTATTTACTTGTATTTAGACATTATGATAATATCGGAATAAGTTATGATTTCAAAAATGTTTTGGTTTATAGTAAGGTAAAAACCGTCCGTGTTTATGTGTGGACTGGTCTTACTATTATCCTTTGATTCAAAAGGGTTTCCAAAGTTAAACAGGTATGTGTGTAAACAAGTGGGTGTTATGTGAATTTATCACTGATAGTATTCCAGACTGACCCGGTGTATTTTGTTTTAAATCAAATGTGCTCGGGTCAGACCGAGTATGTTCCAGGTTAGGTTTCGCTTGGAGTTTCAGGAGCTGGAAGCAGGCGGCTTCACCGCTAGTTATTCAAAGTTATTATTCCGCTGTGACTGATGTATGTGTACTCTGATGATTGGTATGTATATACAGTTTTTGTATAAAGAGATTTGGTATTATAGTTTATTTCGTTCCGCTGTGAGATTCTGATGTGTTCCTCTTCTTTCTTCTATTCTAATACTTCTTTCTTTCTATCCTCACCCTCTAAATTCTTTCTCATGACAATCTGGGGGTTCGATACTTGGGTTTTTGGCAAGTGATACGGGTTTATGTATTGTTGTCGAGAACCCGATTGTCGTTCTTTTTCCCGGGTCGTTACAGTACATTCCGATATATGTGAACTAAATGGTACTTTGACTCGTGGAGGGAAAAGATATTTCATTACATTTATAGATGATTACTCAAAGTACACCTATGTATATCTTATGAAAAATAAGAATGAAGCATTTGACAAATTTCAGATTTACAAAGCCGAAGTCGAAAACCAAATAAGTAAGAAAATTAAAGTTTTTAGGAGTGATAGAGGGCTGGAATATTTTTCTACTGAATTTGATGATTTCTGTGAAAAGAATGGAATCATTCATGATAGAACAGCACCCTATACTCCGCAACAAAACGGTATAGCAGAGAGGAAAAATCGAACGCTAGTAGAAATGGTAAATTGCATGCTGGTAAAATCTATGTTACCCCTTAATCTATGGGGTGAAGCCTTAAATACAGCATGTTATTTACATAATAGAATTGTGTCTAGAAAGACAAATGTATGCCCCTATGAACTTTGGAAAAATAGAAAGCCGAATTTGTCATATCTGAAAGTATGGGGGTGTTTGGCTTATTATAGAGTTCCCGATCCTAAAAGAAATAAATTAGGCCCAAGGGCACAAAGGAGTGTTTTTGTTGGATATGCTGAACATAGTAAGGCGTACAGACTTCTCGATTTAAGCTCTAATACCATTGTTGAATCCCGTGATGTAGAATTCTTTGAGAATAAGTTTTACAAAGATTCTAAAATTATTGATAATCCTTCTAATGGCAATAGTGTTGGTGAAAAACAGCCCTGCTCAGAAAACAATTTTCAAACCAATACAAATGCAAATCCATGTGACGAAGGACCAAGAAAATCTAAAAGACAAAGAAAAGAGAAAGAGTTATGTCCAGATTTTATATCTTCACAAGCTCTACTTTTCTTAGTTGATGGAAATAGAGAAAATGTGACCAACAAAACACCCATTGTCCTAAACATTGAAGATGAACCTAAGACTTACAGCGAAGCAATCAACTCAAGAGATGCTGCCTTTTGGAGGGAAGCAATAAATGATGAGATGGATTCCATAATGTCAAATAAAACTTGGACTTTGGTTGATCTGCCACCTGGCTCTAAGCCAATAGGGTGCAAATGGGTTTTTAAAAAGAAATATGGATCGAACAATATTGTACATACTTTTAAAGCAAGACTAGTTGCTAAAGGGTTTAGACAAAAAGAGGGTGTTGATTATTTTGACACTTATGCTCCAGTAGCACGAGTGAGTTCAATTCGTATTCTAATAGCATTGGCTTCCATATATAATTTACACATTCATCAAATGGATGTGAAAACTGCATTTTTAAATGGAGATATGAATGAAGAATTGTATATGGAGCAACCAGAAGGATTTGTTCTTCCTGGGAATGAGAGGAAAGTTTGCAAATTGAATAAATCTTTATATGGCTTGAAACAAGCTCCAAAACAGTGGCATGAGAAATTTGACTCAACCATACTATCTTTTGGAATTGTTCACAATAGCGCTGATAGATGTGTTTACTCAAAGTTTGCAAAGGAGTACAGTGTCATGGTGTGTTTATATGTTGATGATATGCTCATATTTGGATCAAATATGACAGGCATCTTAGAGACCAAGGAATATTTATCTTCAATTTTTAAAATGAAAGATCTTGGTGAAGTAGATACCATCCTTGGACTCAAAGTGGTAAAACACTCTCATGGATACGCCTTGTGTCAAGCACACTACATAGAAAAGATGTTATCAAAATTCGAGCATTTAAAATTTAAGGAATATAATACGCCTTTTGATTCGAGTGTTAAATTGGCCAAAAATGATGGAAGGTCAATTGCACAACTTGAGTATGCTAGGGCAATTGGCAGCCTAATGTACCTTATGCATTGCACTAGGCCAGATATAGCTTATGCAGTATGTAAGTTGAGCAGGTTCACTAGCAATCCTGGCGGAGAACATTGGAAGGCGATTAGTAGAGTATTTGGTTATCTTAAGAAAACCATAGGACTTGCCTTATTTTACAATGATTTTCCAGCAACTTTAGAAGGATACACGGACGCTAGTTGGATTAATGATGCAAAAGACAACTTGTCCACATCAGGTTGGCTGTTTCTTCTTGGAGGAGGTGCTATATCATGGGCTTCCAAGAAACAAACTTGCATATCACATTCGACTATGGAATTAGAATTTATAGCATTGGCTGCTGCAGGTAAAGAGGCTGAGTGGATCCGGGATTTATTGTTAGATATAAAGATATATCCTAAACCCATGCCTCCTGTTTCCTTACATTGTGATAGTCAAGCTACTCTGTCTAGGGCTTACAGTAACACTTACAATGGAAAATCCAGACATATAAGCTTAAGACATGAATATGTAAGACAGTTGATTAAGGATGGAATTATCACAATAATGTATGTAAAGACTAGTAAGAACTTGGCAGACCCTTTCACAAAAGGCCTACCTAGAGATGTGGTGAAAGGGACATCGATAGAAATGGGATTAAAACCTATAAATAAAATCACAGACAATGGCAACCCAACCTCAAACTAAAATTCTATAGTACAAGGTTTAAAGGGTAATAACAAGTTGTCTAGAAGTGATTGCAATATGCTAATAAAATTGCCAAGACTGAATTAGCATAAAACACACTACGATTAGGAGGTTGAAAGCGTTCTTAATGAAGTTAGTAAATGTCCAAGTAGTGGGGGCATATATAAAACTTCACCTATATGAATGTAGGAGTGGTGCCGCTCCTCACGAGAGTTTTTAGGTTTACTCTTTGGATCATTCATGAAACCAGGAAGAAAGCACATGGCCATAATAGTGCTAAGAAGTATCAAGAAATTATTTTAAAATAAATATCACATGTGTATTTAATATATCCGGTATTATTATAAAGAGTGATAAGTTAAAAGCCAAGGCTACCTATTACTCTAATAGAACTTTGGTATATTTATACTAACTGAAGGTTTAAGTCATAAACACCTTCTTGTATCCATGTGATATTAAGGTATGTTTTGGGAGATGGATCATTCCTAGGATCAAGATAAAATTTAAATGGAGCAATTGTACAATTAAAGTGGGGGATTGTTGAGTATTTAAATGTACAATGAGCAAAGTTAAATTCTATCTTAGTCCCACATTGCCTAAAATTCCATCTTATGAGAGGTATATATACTAATACTTAAGTTGCATATTAGTTGAATAAAAAGCATGGCATGAATAATATGGGCTTGGCCTGGAATGCGCGTGAGCGCGCGTGATTTCCAAACGCACTTCGCACGCACCCGCGCGGCTACGGGCTTTGGGCCTTCGTGGGCCTAGTTCCTGCCAGGCCAGATTCGTTTAGATCCACACGGCTATTGCTGTTTTGAACAGATGCTGCCGTTGCTTTTTAAATTCAAAAGTAATGTCTGTTCGTTTTCAACAGTCATGACCATATGAACGGATATCTGGTTCTCTATATATGCTGCCTCTTCTTCCTTCCGAAAACCAACTTTTCTCTCCTCAGAAAAAATAATTTCTACTCCGAGGAATTCAGAAATTGCTGTCTGCATTCCTCTTCTTCGCTTTGTTGTATCCTGGGAAAAGTATTCGCTGAAACTCTTCAGCAAACTCATTCGAGTGAGGGCGAATAACTTTTTAAGGAAAGTGTCGCTCCATTGATACGCCTCAAAGCTTTTCTACTTTCCGCTCTTCCTTATCTGATTTCTAACACCTGATACCTGAATTGCCCACTATCCTCCTACCAAACAAACTCAAGTGACCTCCTGCTTGAATACCATAATCACCACCTCCAGTAAACAAAAAAAAAAAAAAAAAAAAAAAAAAAAAAAAAAAAAAAAAAAAAAAAAAAAACAGTTTTCTCTTCCCCTATTCATCTCAGCCTTAACCTCACATACAAGCACACATCCTCACCAACTCCATCTACTCTACACTTCAAATATCACCTGATACCCAACCTCGTTCTTTCTACCATCACAACTCAATCACAAGCCTTCCACCTCCCTAAAGTTCACCATCCCACAAGAAAGTTCACCATCCCACTAATAATCACGACCAACTTCTGCACTCTACACTCACAGCAACCGCCATCCCCAGATCGCCTTAATCATTCCGAAATCGGCACCAGGCAATTTCATTTTTCCCAAATCCCAATCACCACCTCACTTCGACTCACCAACCAGCTTGTCTTGTTCCTCCTCGCGGTCCGGATTCACAAAGTCAAACAAAACTCCACATCCGTTACCCTAAATCAAACAAACACAGACCGACGCTAAATTTCAGAAAGATCGTGTGACAAATTCAACCACAGACCAAATACCCGGCTCCAAATTGAGACTTGTGATTTCTGCTTCTTCTTTTTTTTTAGTTTAAAGAACAGAATTTGGAGTGTAATCAATTGACAAATTCCAAAGATCCATCGAGTTTTATAGAAAACGGTATTCGGTGAATCGACTTGTGGTTTATAGTGGGCCGGGCTTAGTAATTTTGTGATCTATAAAAAGAATTATGTTTAAAGAATTAGTGCGTTGGTGTTTGCCTTTCTTGGGCGTGTCTGACTTGCTAATTTGGTTCATTTTTTTCTGCTTCTCTTTCATCCCTGCTTTCCTCTTAGAAAAAATATTTATTTATTTCTTCTTCAGGTTTCCCAAGCAGAAAATCAGAATAATTGCTTTCTTGATTGCTTGGATTTGCTTAGTTTCACTCTGCATCGCTTGCTTACTAAAAATTGTGCTGCTTTGCTTCGCTTTCTCTCCTCGGAAGAAATCAGCTCATCCCGTCTTGTATCATCCAGAATTTGTGCATGTGCTTATAAGAACTATTGTCATAATGCAAAATACAATTGAAATCTACATAATATAATTTTAGTTCTTATTTGTATCTGTTAGAAATAATTAATTATAGGCAAATTTTATTTCAACTCACAAAATTAGTTAGTAGCCCCCATTTTATCAAAAAAATATTATAACCAAACTGCCCTTTTACTGTTATATTTTTTTTTTTTTCCAGTTTTTTGAACACCTCGTAGTTGCACTAAGTGGTTTTTTGGTGTACCTCGTAGTATGTCTACGTGGTCCATGAATGAACCACGTAGAGCAAGTACGAGGTACTTTGATGAACCACGTAGGACAACTACGTGGAAGGGTATTTTTGGTTTTAAAAAAAAAATAATAAGGGGCTACTAACTAAATTTGTGGGTTTACTGATTATTTCATGATTTGGGGGCTACTAACTAAAATGGCGGGTTGAAATAGAATTTGATTAAGATACTTATATAAGCATCGGATGTTTTATCATCAACCTGCCATCAATATTTGACTGAGCCCTCCTCATTGGTATGCCTCCTGGATTGGGTATGAGCAAAGATATCCTAGTATGACACGGGACCCCACATAACCTTTCCTAATATAATTAAAGTATGTATATTATTGTTTTAATAATTGTTTGTTTATAAGAAAACTTAAAATAAAGAAATGTAACAATTTTTTGCAATCATAATTAATAAAATAACCAAGTTCTCGCGATAATGATGCAATGACTTGGAACCACCATGATGTGTCACTCGGTTCTTAATTTTATTTACGAAGTTCCTCTCCGACTCTTTCTACAAATTTAAACTGAAATATATGTTTTACAATTGTAAATATATGCTGTAATTTAAACTGAAATGTTGTAAAATTACCTGGAACTCCTCATCGCTCCACCATTCAATTCATGCATCCCATACATTATCACCCATCCAGTTGGGTTTTTTCTCTGATTTCCTAATGTCGGATGTTGTGTCTTTAGAGTTTTTACTAATTTTATTATTCTAATGGCACTTGACTGGCTCAACATTACCTTTCCCTAAATCTATTGCACCCTACAAATTGAGAAAATAAAAGTTCTACATTTATAAATAGTGTGTGAAATATAAATTGGTAATATATTATGATATAAAGTTATCCTTATAGGGAAGTTCTGCCAAATATGTGATTTTTTGGCCTTTTACCTATGCTATTTCTGAGGTTTAATGTTGTGGTTTGACAATAAGAATCAATTTTCAAATTTGTTGTTCTTTACTGAAGGATTTAAATATATGATTAACTGAAATCTAACGTCTTCTTAAGATTGTACTTCAGGCACTATTCCTCTAAAATTTGAATTTTGCACATGATCTGTTAGGGCCTTGTATTTGGAAATAAGATACTGTGTAATGGATGAAACAGTCAGACTTATTTTTTTTGGTTGTGAAAGGGTTTTACTTGATGGAACCATTGTTGCTCATTCCCTCATGTCTAAATAGTGTTGTGCTTAGTACACGGACAAGCAGTGAACATTGATTTTTGGATTTGGCTTTGGGGTTAATACCTTTTGTTAAAGCAATTACTTTTACCCAATTTAATACATGATTTCATTCGTACTTCTCAATTCTATTGATGTAGTCCTGCTTCCCCTCAATACGAGTATCATGCCTAATTTCTACCCTCAAATTTGAGAATAATTTACAGAGTTATTATTAGTTTTCCTGTTAGTCTATTCATTGTTAGTTATAATTATTTACTTTCAAGATTTTGTACTCACTCACGTCTTAATTTTGCAAAACCAGTGAGTTGTTTGGCTCCATAGCTGCAATATCTGTACAAGTTTTCCTATCAGGGTATGTTATTTTAATTTTGTTATAATGCGATTCATTGATAAATTTGAATAAAAAATGGCATTGTTATTGTACACGATGATTGAATGTGCTCAATTATGGATTGTCGTTAACCTAGATGTACACGTACTGTATATAGCCTGGCTAAATTATATTTTAGAAGGTATGCGAACATTTTTAGATGCAACCGCAAGCAGGCAGATATGAAAAAATACAGGTGACCCATCTTTTGTTAGTGGTGAACCAGATTGCCATGTTATCAATGTCAATTTAAACAACTAAAATTGATGGGAAAAACCCAAAACTGCGCACTGTACAACAAACTGTGCACATATCTCATTATCTTCTCTTCTATTTTACTCCATAGTCCTTTCCTTCTTCCTTAGGTTCAACATTGTTGGCATAGTTAAGGTGGACCACATTGTAAAGCTGATTTTTTTTTTTTTTTTTTTTTTTTTTTGGCACAATATAGATGACAATGACAGAATTGACGCACAATACTGCAGTACTCATTGTTGCACCATTTTCATCTAAAATCACTACATAGGTTTATGCCATTCTTTTGCATGAGGCTTTCTTTTTGGTGCATTTTCTTTGTCTGTATCATTCCTACAGGAGTTACAATTATTTGTTTTACAGCAAACTGCCCCCTTGGGAGGATTGGTTTTTAATTAACATTATTTGAGAGCTTTTGCATTTTTAACCAGGTACAAAAGATATGTTCACTGACTGTCAGATGCTCAAATTGGCATTAGATAGAGGTTGTACTAGATATTTTACTTCTGATCAGTTTGTCACCACATGTGCACATCAATCATAAGTCATAGCAATCTGATGCACCGAATTTGTGTCCAAAAGCAAAAATCTTACATTTACACTTATACGAACCCCCTTTTATGTTAATAACCAAGTGTACAACATTAGTAATTTAGAGCTTGGTGCCGTATTTGTGCACATACCTATATAGTAGTATCCTAATATGGATCTGCTCGAAGCGTATGACAATGAAAACGACGACACTAATTTATCTGAATTCATCTCCTCTAACTTCCATGGCATTTTATTTTGCTCAAATTAATTTTTAGAACTGCATTCTAAATTCTGAATATTTTGGTATTTATTTTCAGTCGGTGATTTGTGTCCTCTGCTGGATTATAGGACCTTTCCTGCTTTGGGATATACTGGCAGTGGAAAACGCATCACACCCTCATGGTAACATTTCCTTAAAAAAAGAATAACTTTTGATTTGTTACGACTTACGATTCTACTTTACAGGGGCGTATTGTGAGGTGAAAGAGAAAGATAACTGATGTTATCAACCATATAATTATTGCTTTTTATACCACGTTTCAGTTTCTATATGAAAATGACTTTTGCGTTTCAATTTGAAGTATTTTTAGCATTTTTTTTTTTTTTTTTTAAACGTGAAGGTTGAGTGTGATTATGTTGAGTTTAACTTTACAGTTAAAATTTTTGTTGCTGGTTATCATTATGCTTTCTTGTTATTTTACCTTAATTTTGGGTTCCATATCAAGCCAACCCCAACTTGTTTGGGATACATGGCTTTGTTGTTGTTGTTGTTGGTTATCATTATGCTTTCTTCCTTGCACCATTCTGATATGGATTTTATCTTACTGATTTCTTTGCTTACACCATAAGCAAACAAAGTGTTTGTAGAAAGATTAGACCTTACACTTTTTTTAATTTGCAGATTTGAAATCTTGCATTTGGATGATTTTTAGTTTATTAGTAAAAAATAATTTGAGATTGGTATGAAGCTCTTTGATGTGGGCTACAGCTAAACTCGGATCTTTCAGGTTTCTCTCAGTCCAAGCTTTACTTCATCAAACTGATAAGGTTTCAATTGTTGTTCATTTTATACAAGCTTTGTTGCATATTTTTTATGTATGTTAATTTTTGAATTTCTTACTTTTACAAAAAATCAGAATAAAGAGCAGAGCTTTTAGTAGAGTTTAGATTGAAAGTGTATAGTTACTTATGGTTTTCTTCCAAATTAAATGGTAAACTACCTGCCTTGAATAATTTTGTTTGAATCAAAGATTTCGTCTCGTTTTTCAGATATACTATTGTATTGTTGCTTCTGTGGGTAGACCATTTTAATGCTACACTGGTTATGTAACATTGATTTTCCATTTATATCCACTATTGGTCAATACACTTATTTTGCTGGTACATCTTCTGCATTTATTTTAAATTCCTTTTACACGGCTCTTTTCTTTTCCTCATTAGCGTTGTATCCAACAGCTGTAAAAAAAATGATAATTTGGATAGAAGTTTAATTAAATTTCAACTAAATGTTAATACTATTGTAAATGCCTGATTCACAAAAGCGTGATAAAATGTTAATGTTACACATATACATATAAGAGGTGTGACGGAATCCTCCTATATAGAGTTCACGTGCAATATAAGAGGTGTAGCGGAACCCTCCTCATATATATATGAGGAGGGTTCTGCTACACCTCTTATATTGCACGTGAACTCTCCCCTTTATTCTCCACCATCTATTTTCCACTTTAAATAATATTATAGTATTTGTAGATCAGCTAACTTAGTGTTTTCTTGCTCTTAGGAAAAAACATATTTTGTTGAAACTTTTTGACAAACATGCCTGGAAATCTTAAGCACAAAATCATTCGTCTTAATTGATATATATTTGCAACATTTAGATGTGGTAGCATAGCTTCTCAATTTTATTATTGCTATTTATTAGTTGCTCAATTTCTGATGGAGTCCACAGCTCAAATATTATGAAAATAGATTTTTATTTTTCTTCTTATAATTTGGGTCAGGTACCCATAAAAGTTGTTTACTGATTGTAAAGTTTAAGCATATGGTCATTTGATAGATTCATGCGTGCCTTGGACTTGGTTATCAATAATTCGCAAAATGCATTAATTATATTATATTCAAAATTTGCAGATATTCTGTTTGTGGGAAAGTATAACCAGTATACTTTTGAAAATGATAAAGACATGTCATAAGTTAAACTAATTTGAAGCTGATTATCTAAAAAATCATATTTCGATAGCTTCTCTGTTAATCAATTACTTAAAATTTATAACAGGAAGTATCATTTACTGAGGTGGACACAGTTTCCTAACCCATGTCAAAATACTGCTTCATCTTTAATTCTTTCTTTTTAATATATTCAAAATTGCCAACACAACGTGCTTTTTGTCAAAACCGCAAACTCCTTTCTCCTCTCTCCACTTACTTTTTTCATTCTCTAATCCATTCCTCTGCCTTGTGAATATTAAACCACCGTACTTTTCTTTGCAGTGTTTACCCTGGTATGGTAGTCTGGATTGGTGATTGATGCTGATTGGAGTTCTTTGTTTTAGGCTACTGCAATTCTGCCCTAATGAAAGGGACTCCAGTTAAGGTAAATGTCATCTTCAAGTCTACTATACTTAATGTCAGTTCGCAACGTTTACTCGGTTATGGCAGTCCCGTTTGGTAATTGATGCTGACTGAAGCACTTTGTTTATGTTATTGCTATTCCACCTTAACTAAAGGCAGTTCAGAAAAGGTAACTGCTATCTTCCAGCATCCTATACTTGCTCTGTTCTCATATTTAATTTCAATATTCTTTTGGATACGAGTGTATAATTAACTGTTTACCTCAACAGAGCAAGGGTGACTTAACTCCTACCCATGGGATCTGAGAATCCACTATTTCATGTGCCTTCATGCTTTCCATTTCTTACGACACCGTCAGGGGCGGATCCAAGGTAGGGCCAGCAAGGGCCAAGGCCCTACCTCAGAATTTGGTAACCTGGCAGAAAATATAAGGAAAGAAGAAAATGGCCATAGCTGAAATGAAGTCAGTCGCCCTACCTGGAAAGGGAACAGCACTAACACACAAATATTAGGCCAAACCTGATGTTATGGCCATGTTCTGTAAGAACAACATACATATTAGTATGTATATGTAAGAATTATTTAAACATGGGCGATGTGGGACTGAAATTGCCCTAGCTGAAATCTAAAGCTAGATCCGCCCCTGGACACCGTCGTCAACTTATTTTTTGTTACCGTGTTTGTCCGGTACTAACATATGTTAGGCTATATACTACAACCTATTTTGACACAGTGAGAACTTACTTTTGACTTTTAGTTTTTTAAACTAACCATGTTATGTTGGTTTTACTCCAAACTTGCAGAGTTAAGACGAATTCTTTGGTGAAAATATTTTTCGGCAAAAGTTTGGTTTCTAGAAATATTTAATGGGAAACAATGGAAGTTCATGTTTAACAGTGTAGTTTTTTATGATTTTTGATATTAGATGATTACCATATGAAAAGAGAATTGTTAAAGGGACTCCACATTTAATTAACGGAAGGTCCAATTTTTATTTATTTCATAATTGTTATGGGGAGGACAAAATAAATTAGCCTCCCCTTAAACATATAAATTATAATTCTGTTATTAACTCTATAATCCTCATTAATATAAATCATAAATATTAATTAATGCTTACAGTTTAATGTGGCACATAAAATAAAAACGGATATGGTTAATGTAATGGAGACACAAGAACGTTTCGAGTGTGATCAAAAGACATCAGATCAGGTAATAATTAATTGTAATTTCATATTGAAATTAGTATGATTAATTTAAAATAAATGTAGAAACAAAATTTTTGGTTTAATATGTTGTATCGAATTTGTGTAATTGAGATGTTTAATTCGCACATTTGTTACTTGCGCTGAATCTAATAAATTATGGCCTAAAATAAGTAAGAAGCCATGGGTAGTCAGGTCTCATTTTCTTTTCTATAAAGTAAACCAGACCTCCCCTTAACAAAAAAATATTAAGCTGGAGTTCCCTTAAAATTATCCTCTCCTTAACCAAATGTGGAGTCCCTTTAACAATCACATATAAAAAGCGAAACAAAAGGATATGGTGTCATTTTATTTGTTTCATAATTATTTTTAAATTTTCTTGTGATATCGTAAGATAATCTATTGCTCGCTATATTTATTTACGATAAGGGATAATATCAAAAGTTTAGTTCTCTATGAAAATTGTTAGTTGCCTGAAATGGAGATGTTACTCTTAACTTCATGTTATATTAGAATCAATGTCGAATGTCCCCTTTTTAAAAAAGATAAATGAAGAAAAGTCATTGCGTCAAATCCACAATTATACTTTTTTTTCATATTAACTGTATACACAGTTGAGATGCATTATCTCTGGTTGTTGCCAATAACAGATTATTTACCAAGTTTTATTATCCATGTACATTACATAAACCGTAATTAATATCAGACAACATAGGTATTAACTGTGTTTTACACCATCACCAATACAAAAACATTGTAATTTAGGTAAAATGATGTGTATGTAAAAATAAAACTAAATAACGACAAATTGTATTGCATCATACGAGGCAGTTTTCTGTTGTTGAACCAACGTAAAAGTTAACTTACATTCGTCATATGGATTATAAAATTGTACTGCATCATACGAGTTTTCTAAATTGTTTGATGTACAAATTTTAAATTGGTAACCTCCTATCTAAAGAGAAAACTAAATGTGGTTAGTATCTCCATTGCATATATTTCCTTTACCATAGACATGGATTAGCAAAAGAAATAAAGGGGTACACCATTCTACTATTCTAAAGGTTGTCTATCATCAATGGGCAATGAGTCCATTTAAATAGTTTCTCATATCAGGAATGGTCCTTGACAATATTGAGTATCGATTAATGATTAAATTTACTGCATTGAAATCAAAAGGCTAAATTAAAGTCTATTGCGGAAATAAATGATTCTATGTTTTGTGTGAAAACATATTAGTTTTGTATGTTATCTGTAGCTCGTTTTATTTAAAAAATACAAGTAAACTTCCATATATACCATCTTTGGTTTCACCCTAACATATTTTAGTGGCCTTTTTTATTCCCAGTTAGTTGGAACCTCTTTTTTTTTGCAAAGTGTCATACTTTTTCATGTTGAAGGGAATGTCACATGAAATGTGTCCTTACAGAGGCAGAAGATGACAGTTAGTGCATTTGCTTTACGTAAAAATACTATAGTTATACTATTTCTACTCAACTATCATGAATTTATAATGCATTTACATGTAACTTCTAAATTTCTTATGTTTCTTTGCAGTACGCTATTATTGAAAGCCAATTATTATTACGTTCCCTTAAATCTCATTAACAACAAATTATTATTATGTTAAACATGTTTGAAGTGTTTCTTAAATATCGATTGATAAAAAATATAGTACATTCATGTTTTAGTTCCTTTGTGCTAATTGCCATAGGATATCTTTAGGAAATCCTCAACTAAGTTTAATTAATTTATAAATTGCAGTAAACTAACTATGTTCATTGTTGGAAAACAATGGCTGAGTCGCGGACTAGGTCGCTTTCTTGAAGACAATTCGGTGATCTGGTCGGTGGTGCAAACCAGTTCGTACTTGTCGCCGCCGCCTCTGGGATAAAACACCCTTTTGAGAAAAATAATTGATTTGCTTGCACAACAAACCAATTCAGATTTGCCCTTTCAATTTAAATTTAACTACTCATTTTGATTTTGTTTTTGAAGAACCTTTAATGGTGGAGGAAGAAGAAGAGAGAGATAAGAATAAAAAGTTATTTTTTTTTTGAGTAGTTCGGCAATAAATAAACATGGTAATAATGTAGAGGAAGTCGGTTCAGATCTAAAAAAATGGATCTCAATTTTTTTACCAAGTCAAATAAAAAAACTGGTTTTTTTTTCTCTTCATATAGTCTCATGATGTGAGACTATTCATATATGAGTCATCTCACACTTATCCAACTTTTTAAATAATTCATCTTTATATAAAAATGAATCATTTTTCCAACAATCCTCCGCTTGATTTTTTTTTAAAATATTTCGAGCAATTTGTAGAAACATAAGATTGTGCATAAACAAAGGTGTCATCCGACTTGAACCTTCGCATAGTGAATAAGATTCAGTTTTTACTAGAGTGACACGTAGTCTAGAACTCTATTCCTGACATCAGACCGCACACAACCTTTTCTATAGTGCAATCAAATAAGCCCGTGCATTAATGGTCATGCACCTCTATCCCAGTTTAGTGAACGCTCTAGGAATCTTGCCCAAAACTCCCATGTTATATCGGTTCTGTCCTTCTTTCCATAGTCATCAAATTTTCATCACTATGTATGTGATGTTCTCTTACAGTATTGTACTTATGATGTCGTCTTTTATCGTTGTAATAACGGTTCTACAACTTTTTTGCAATAGCCGCGGTACTATCGCAATCGATTACACCACTGGTGTCGGTTTTTCCCTTATGGGGATCTCAAATAGCAGATTCCTTTAGTTCTTTGCTTCTTAACTAGTTGTGCTAGTGCTATTATCTCAGTCTCTATAGTAGACTGAGTCAAAATAGTCTGTTCCTTGGGTTTCCAAGAGACAGCTTCTTCAGCGACGCTAAATATATAGTCACTGGTCCTTTAGAATCATCAGATTAGTATTTCAGCCTGTATCAGAATATCCTTCAAGTACAACTTAAAACTTTTCATTATGTAATCCAAGGTTCATAGTTTATTATAGGTATCTCATAACCCTCCCATTAGCATGTTAATGCTCTATACTAGGTCTACTGAAAAACATGCATAATAATCCCACGACATAGGTAATGTCGGGTCTTAGTATAATCAATGGCATTCGAAGGCTGCCAATGATGCTCGCTTAAACAGACTATCTTATAAATTCACCAGTGTTCTTAAATAACTTTACACTGTGATCATATGGTGTACATGCAAGTTTACAGTCAAAGTAATCGTATTTCTTTAGAGTCTTCTCAATTTAATGAGATTGATCCAAAGAAAATCCCACTTTTTACCTAGTAATCTTAATATCAGGGATTACACTCGCCTTACCTAGATCTTTCATATCAAAATTGACATTTAATAATGACTTGACTGAGTTTATGGCATGAATATTTGACCCAACAATGAGACGGTCATCTACATAAAGACATATAATAGTGCAAATGTCATTCTTAGATTTGTAATAAATGCATTTGCCACTTTCACTAACTTTAAAATCATAAGAAATGATTAAGTTATCAAATTTTTTCATGCCATTGTTTAGGTGCTTGTGTTAAACCATATAATAATTTATCTAATTTGCATACTTTATGTTCTTGACCATGTACTACAAATCCTTCAGGCTGGTCCATATAAATTTCTTCTTCTAATTCACCGTTTAAAGAACGTGGTTTTAACATCTATTTGGTGTATTAATAAATAACAAATAGAAGCAAGTGAGATTAATACCCGAATGAATGTAATTCTAGCTACAGGTAGAAAAAATGTCGAAGAAATCTATATTTTCTCTTTGCTTAAAACCTTTAGCTACTAATTGTGCTTTATATTTATCAACAGTGCCATCATGTTTTAATTTCTTTTTAAGCACCCATTTACAACCTATAGATTTACAACCAGAGAATAAATCTACTAAATGCCAAGTCTTATTGGATTCCAGAGAATCCATCTCATCATTTATAGCCTCTTGCCAAAAATCGGTATCTAATGAAGATAAGGCCTCTTGGAGGTTTAAGGGATCCTCCTCTATAGTAAAGGCACAAAAATCCAAACCAAAATCTTTTACGGTTCCTGCTCTTTTACTTCTTCTAGGTTCAGTTTCAGTACTTTTTTTAAGTTCTGTTCTAATAGGCATACTTAATGTGCCCCCACTATTCCTTAATTTAAAAGGAAATGTTGTTTCATAAAAATCGGCATCATTTGATTCAATTATATTATGTGCATTTAGGTCATAAAATTGGTATGCTTTGCTATTAATAGCGTATCCCATAAATACGCATTCATATGCTCTACTTGCCGATTTTATTCTCTTAGGGTCTGGAACGCAAACATATGCTAAACAACCCCAAGTTCTAAAATATGACACATTGGATTTATAATTCTTTAAAATTTCATAAAGTGAAATTTTATTCTTAGATTAGGGGATTCTATTCAGAACATAACAAGCAGTCAATTAAAATATCCCCCACCAATGTTTTGCTGCATCAAAATTTAATAAAATGGCAATTACTAATTCAGTAAAGGTCCTATTTTTTTTTAGTTTTACCGTTCATTCCAAGTGAATATGGTGCAGTTCTCTCATGTACTATACCATGTAAAAAAAATCAGAATAAACTAGATTCATATTCTGTTTCTCTATCATTATGAATTCTCTTTATTTTCTTATTACTCAATTTCAATTTTTAATGTTTCAAACATGTCAAATGCATCACAACTTTAAGAAACACTGTCTTTCTAATTGTAAGCTTTATTTTCACATTACCAATCTCTACAGTTTTAGTAGTGTGAGGATCTCCCAACAACACTTTCTGATCATCATCAGCCGTGTATATTGTGAATATATCACGATCATAACAGACATGGCGAGAAACACCAGTGTCTACCCACCAACTCTCTAATCCACCATCAAAGTGAATCTCAGTAGTCGTAGCCATTAGAGGCTTCTCAGTCAGGTTTGCCTGCGGTGCATGGCTTAGCCTATTCCGACATTGTCGTGCCATACGACCTGGTTTTCCACAGTTGTAATATAGAAGCAACTGTCCAGAATCATTCTTTTTGGTTGGTTGCTGCTGTTCTTTATGGTTTCCTTATGGATTCCCATTCTATTCTCATATAGACTAACATAAGTTATGCACATAAAATATTATTTTCTGCATTTGTACCATTCCACCACACTTGTGGACAATATTAATGGTAAACAACTTACATGGTAAATTTAATCTCACATATAGAGACTACATAAACCAAGGTATCAAAACACTTGGGTTCAAAAAATACATAGGTTCAGTCAGTTAACATTGTTCCAATCAAATAATGCACACTCTTAGGACTCAAGCAAAGGGATTAGTGTGACCCAAAACTACAGTACAAGATAATGAGCAGGGTTCATGATTAGTTATCAAATTTTGAAGTTTTATAAACCAATTTCCACCATGCTACCATTTTACAACTACAAAGATGACATGCTTACAGTTCTTTAAGGCTATTGGATCAATGACAACCAACAGTAACTTATAGTTTGTATCATTCTATGTCCAATGAAATTCATACATATAAGCTTCCTTTTTGGCTTCTATTTTTCTTTTTCTAAAGGATTCTGATTAAAATGCAACCTAGAAGGTGACTTAAGCTCGTTGGAAAAAGAAGGCATAGCCAAGAAACCTCTATGTTGGTACTTAACAAGCCAAAATAGAATATGTTAATTACCTAATACCTAATACCTTTCTAGTGAATTTTTTATAATACCAGGCACAATCAGCTATCAATTTAAGCATGCATTAGAAAGGGTTTTAAAAAATTATATTACCTTTCTCTGATGCTCATCCTGGGGGGGGCACAACAATAAAGAATACTGCAGCCCATCGATCCATTTCTCACAAACTTGATGATGCTACTACGTAACTGCAGTGCGAAGCCACCTTCCATGCCTACCAAATTGTCCACCTTTTAACCCTGATTTGACGTAGATAACGGCAAATACGGATTTCAAATCGAATCTTTCTTCTTTTTCTTTCGATATCTCATTGCCAGAGAAGATAGTAGAAGGAGTCGCAGTTACAAATTGAGTAAGATTTCAAGGCGTTGAGTATTTCAAAGCTTCGAGTAGATAGAGGAAGATGGCGACACCTTCAAGCTAGGGTTGCAGCCATTGTTTCGAGATCGTCTTCAAATTGTTGGGAAACAATGGCTGAGTCGCGGAATAGGTCGCTTTCTTGAAGACGATTCGGCGATCTGGTCAGTGGTGCAAACCAGTTCATACTTGTCGCCGCCGCCTCTGGGATAAAACAACCTTCTGAGAAAAATAATTGATTTGCTTGCGCAACAAACCAGTTCAGATTTGCACTTTCAACTTAAATTTAACTGTTCGTTCTGATTTTGTTTTTGAAGAACCTTTAATGGTGGAGGAAGAAGAAGAGAGAGATAAGAATAAAAAGTTATTTTTTTTGAGTAGTTCGGCAATAAATAAACATGGTAATACATGTAGAGGAAGTCGGTTCGAATCTAAAAAAATGGATCTCAATTTTTTTACCAAGTCAAATAAAGAAACTGGTTTTTTTCTCTTCATATAGTCTCATGATGTGGGACTATTCATATATGAGTCACCTCACACTTATCTAATTTTTTTAAATAATTCATCTTTATAAAAAATGAATCATTTTTCCAACATTCATAGATAATATTTACAGTTGTCACTCGAATTACTAATTGTGGAGTAACTAAAAATATGTTCACAAGCAACTAATGCATTTCTATTCCAGCTAATCTCGACAAAAAAGTAATTATATCTTATGAAATCTATGTATAATAACTAATATGATTTCAGTAAAAGGGTAGTTGTTCAACTTGCTCAGCACCTTAGTTCAACATGTAATATTTAAAAATGGATGTTGAAGTTTGGATTGGTTAATAATATGAACCGTAGATAAACTGTACATTTTGTGCTGTTATTATCAATTTAAAGTTGATAGGATTGTTTGTGCAGCTGCTTTTTTTGATGTGTTGACTTATAAGCCAATGTTTTTCCATCCGTAAAATACAGTATGATCTAGAAATTTTGCTTATGAAAATACCATATAAGCATATCTGGAGGAACCAGCATATTAGCATGTGGTTTTCAGTGCTTTTTTTATTTGTGCTTTGCCCCATATTGCTGACTTATGTTTCTATTTAACTAATAGTATCTCATAAGAGAGTGGCATAAAATATTCAAATATTAACAAATATTAATAGAAAAGCTAAGGTTGAGTCTAATTATCGTACCTCATGCTCTCTTTGTATGTGTCCTTGCACATAAGTCTACAAGCATACTAGAATGCAGGATAAAAATGGATTAGAAAAGTGTAGGGTTTCATCTAAAGGCATTGAATATGATTTGTTTCCAAATGTACATAGCATAATAAACAATTTGTGCTAAATTTTACGTGGGAAATTAAATAATGAATTGCTAATATATTACAGGTTAAACTCGAGTAGTATTGCACTTATAAGAAACCTCCTTATGGTTAATTTTGTTTATAAATCTTTGGTTACTTTAATCATAGCAACTGACACTACTTCTGCATATGTTATATATCAATTGAAGTGTTGTGCTATAATCTGCATAGGTTGATGTTAAATAATACGAAGGGACATGGAGTATTGAGAAAGAGCTGAAGTTGTTGCACAAAAGTTTAAGCATTAAATGGTTAGAAGGTTTGCGCACTTGAAAGAGCATTGCAGGCAAACATTATGCTGCCTAGAAGATGGTAAATTTTTGATATTAACTATGATGTGGTAATGAAAATATTAATGAGCTTGGAATTAAAAGATGTATAGGCTGTTGTTTTTCAAAATCGAGTTTCAAATTAAGTAGATTTTGGTTTGTATGGATAGCTTTGCATGCTGACTGTAACATTTACTGGAACTTCAATACTGGAATATAATGTTTTGCTACATGTTATTTTAATTGCATTTTACTCCATGTTGTACCTAATTACTATCTGGTGAATTAGTCACTAATTATGAAAGCATTAGAACGTCTTTTATAACTATTTTGATTACTGTTTTAGTTAATGCTATTTGAAAAGCCCTGGGACCGCATTCTTGGATTTAATGAGGATGTGGCTTTTATACAAATGAGATACTTTTTTTTTCATTTACCATTTTAATCCTACGTAGGGACTACGGATTTGCTTGACTGCTTACACATTCTCTGGACATCAATTGTAATTAATAACTTCAAAATTTTAGTGTTGACTATCCGTTTCTGTGGACGAATGCAACAGTTAAAGAGTTGAAATACCTTTGACTTTTTGTTCATTATGGTTAGATCTCTTAGAGGTTTTAATTGTACTATTTTTGCATACGTTTCAGCAAGTGAAAATATAGTAGTAAATGCTGAAAACTTCAATCACCATAATATTCTTTTTGAGCAAAGTTGTAATAGCTTTAGTCATGTCTTTTTGAGCAAAGTTGTAATAGCTTTAGTCATGTCTTTTTTAGGAACACCATTGCTCAAGTTGGGCAGAATGTTTGAGCAATCTCTCAGCTTCATTTGAATTGTTGCAATCCTATATTTGGTGTTGCTATCATCAGCTAAATCCTTCTTTAGCTTTTCAGTAAGTATATTAATATGTTTTTGCGGCTCATTGGAATCATTTGTGTCTTCACTGTTCTTGTTAACCACATCACCAGAAAGTTGTACACTCTCACCTTGTTCAGCAATACTACTTACTTACCAAACATATTGGTTGTAATTTTGCTCTAGAAAGGCATACAAAGGCTTATGCAAAGCAATCTAACAATTAGTGGTCGATATGCATATTAGGCATGTATGATACGGTAATGCCTAATATCATTAGACTCATACCGTATACAGTAAGATAATACTGTATATTGTGGTTTTGGATACTGTATATTTGTAACAATATACAAGCATGAGTCTAATGATACCATATACAGTATATGCAGTAGGATACTATATGCCTAATAACATTTATGAAGGTATGAGTCTAATTTCATTAGACTAATACCATTGTGGTTTTGGATACTACATACAATATACAGTAGGATTAGACTAATATCATTGTGGTTTTGGATATTATTCTATTATCATTAGACTAATATCATTAGTCTAAGGTATGAGTCTAATATCATTAGACTAATTCAATTGCTACATGACTAATTCAATTGATACATACAGTATATAGTAGGATTAGAGTAATATCATACAGTATACAGTATACATTAGACTAATATCATTAGACTAGTATATAGTATATGGTATTAGACTAGTATCATTAGATTAATATACTGTATGTTGTGGTTTTGGATACTGTATATCCTGCTGCATATACTGTATATTGTGGTTTTCTTCTGAAGAGGACAATATTGTATATTGTTACAAATTTTCATAAAATGATATTAGGCATGTAGCAATCAAATCATTGGGCGATTTATGAAGGTTATTCTTAACAGGTAGTTTGTGCTCATTCACTTTTTTCTTTTGATAAATATCTCGGAGATACAAGGCAACATTGTTGTTCACATCTTTGATTGCAAGGAGCTTATCAGGTATCTAAGTGGAATGGGACTAAGGTTTCTGTTAAAGTAATGGACAAAGATAGCTACTCAGATTGCAGAGAACTTATCAGGTAGCTAAGTGGAAAGTGATCAAGTTTGATGTCCTTGTTGTAGTATGCAATTTTTTTTATCTTAAACTATATATACAAAAAAATTACTGTCTTTTATTACCTTTATTTTCTGGTTCTCATTTACAAAAAAATTATTGTCCGTGTTGTAGTTTGATGTCCTTGTTGTAGTGGAAACCAAGTATCTTTTGCTGGTTCTCATTTACAGCACCAGATCTTATGGAAATTGCTGTAAAAATGGCGACAGACACTACTTCTTTCAGACATTTGAACTAGAATTTGATTTGCAGTTGGTAAGTTGGTGGAGATAACAACTTTAGGTGACAAACCTTTGATTTTGGGTCTAGAAACTGCATTTTCTGTCACTGCAAGCATCCAGTTGTATTTCTTCAAGTCAGTAAGTCTTCCTAATTTTTGTTTTTTGGTAGTGCTTGATTTTGCATTTGTATTTCAGTGGGTACAAGTACAATAGTTGGAAAAAATTGCAATATAATAATAAATAATAAATATTTAATTTAGGTTAACAAATTATCACAGAACATATATGTGTATGTACTTAATCTGTTGATGGTTTTGGTTGCAGGTTTGGCGGACTGAATTTCAAACAAGCAACTGGCTTCTACCTTAGAGTCGATACAATTATGGGACATACGACATTTTGCATGTTTGGTGCATACAGGTTAGGCTATGTATCACTTCTTGGCTATGTGTGAGTCTGAATATAAGTGAATCAAGTGACAGTGTAGTGAGGAATGTATGTAAATATGAATGATTGTGTAATATACGAGTGAATGTACAATAGTGGAGTCAAAAAATTTATACCATTTGAAATGTTGAAATAAAATATTTATTCGAATAAAATATTGTGTTATAATAATATTTATTATAATATTATGAAATTTTTGATTAATAGCAGTTGAGGAGTAATTACTTTTAACAGCTGTAAAACAAGTTTTAACAACTGCTAGAAACAGTTGTAAAGAAAGGTTGACTTTATTACGATTGTCAGTTGTACTAGACATATTACAACTGTTTTTGGCAGTTGTGAAAGGGTACTTTTTATTTTAGTGATAATTATGGCAACACCTGTACCGATATTGCCATAGGGTCGCAAAGGCGTTGCCATTGACTCTAAGGCAAAGCGGCAAAAGGCAACCCCAAAAAAGTGTTGCCACATGTCATTTTTTGCCTATAGCAACACTTTTTGGCACCTACCGCGTCACTTCTCTGGGGTTGCCGTAGGCCATCTATGGCGTAGTGGGAAAAACACTCATGTGCAGAAGCTCCAACTAAAAGCCACCAAAGAAAACCAATCAACAGATAGCACCATCCAGAGAAACATAACAAACAAGCTACCCAAAAAATACAGAAAGAGATCACCACTGGCTACACAGAAACAAAGCACCAAACCATACTGCAAATCCCCAACAATGCCAAGTCCAAACCTAAACTAGCTGTAGGAAATTGCAAGAACAACTTACCCTCACCAGGATGAATAGAAGAAAGACATCAGAAACCAAACTACCAGAAAAATAACATAATAAGAAAAACACCTCGACCAAAATGACTAAATGAGAATATTATTTTTTAGAAATATACCAACTGATCACGCCGCTCGGATCACCTCCCTCTTCCCTAGCTTTCTTTGCCTTTGATCTTGTATTAAAATGAGGCACAAGTTTTATCCATTCAGGATTATTTTCTACTAAAGGATCACCTTTTAGCTTAATAGCCTTAAATTTGTTTCTCCTTCTTTAAATACTACCAGACGAACAATCTGAGTCGTCCATCCTACTATCTTGAATATCACTATTATCAAATTGATGCTGATCAATGTTAGGAGAAGCACATACCTCTGTTTGATCTATTCCATTAATCCTACCATAGTCTGAATTAACTTTTATTCTTTTTTGGAGAATTATCTCTTGCATTCAATCCCTCGCCAATTTCTTTAACTACTATATTATCAGCAAACCCAACAGTTTTAGAAATGTCAGTTGGTTCTTCACTTAAATCCTGCATTCTAACATTACTATATGCAAAAATATTAAAAGGATTAAAGTTACACTTAATGATATTCAGTGAAGCCATTGCTGTCTTTAAAACTTTCTCCCTTCTTTTTGACTTTTCGCTGAAAGCTTATTACTATTATAAATCAAATTCTTGTCTGCCAATGTGCTACTAACATGATTCTAATTTTGTAAATTGACTTCAGTATCAATACCATTAGCCAAATTTGAATTTTCCTTGGAAACCCAGATTTTAATAGCCTTACACTATGCACTTGAATGACCAAAAACTTTGCATTGAGAACGCACAGCTGGAACGCACTCATATTCAACCTTTTGCCGCACTACTCCCTATTCAAGCATTTTATTGGAATAAAATCTGGAGAAGTAAAATCGACACTGACTTCTACCAAGATTCTAGCCTATGAAATACGGATTAAGTCCTCTGTCACATTATCAAGCTTTATAGGATGTCCCAGTAATGATGCAATTCTACTTAATGCCTCTACTATCCAAAAGTCTAAATCTTGATTTAGTTATTAAATCCATATGGGAATAGAGTGGAGAAATTCATGTGTTAATTTCATCCTTGGTTCCCACTTTTTCATAAAAAATAACCTTTTATTATAAAAGTAAGGACCCAAGGCTAGAATCTTCTCATAATCGTCCATATTGTCACACTTGATTATATAGAACCCATTTTCCCTAGTGTATAACTAATAATTTCCTTTTATATTTCAATTCCTACCAATATACTCCTTTAGAAACCTGTAATATGGTTTATTACCTAATACGTAGAAAACTATGGAATTAGTCCATCTTTCTCTTCCTAAATTGGTCAGATTTTCATCTATAACAGCATACTTGATATTTTTGTTCATGGGTTCTATATATTTCAGTTGAATCTAGTTAACATGAGATCTATTTTCAGTCACAACATTAATCCAGGCTTTAGAATGAACAAAATTAATCCTATTTGTACTCTCATGAGAATTAGAGACTAAATCTGGAAACTGTGACTTCAAAGAAAACGAGATTTACCTTGGCTTGGAGCGGTCTTTTCCTTTGTAGGCATCAGAGAAGAGCTCAGATCTGGGGGAGTTGCGAATCGAGAGTCAGAATCTAGGTCAGAGGCATAGAACCCATTTTCCCTAGTGTATAACTGATAATTTCCTTTTATATTTCAATTCCTATCAATGTATTCCTTCAGAAACCTGTAATTGGGTTTATTACCAAATACAACTATGGAATTAGTCCATCTTTCTCTTCCTAAATTGGTCAGATTCTCATTTATAACAGCATACTTGATACTATTTTTGGTCACGGGTTCTATATATTTCAGTTGGATCGAGTTAACGTGAGATCTATTTTCAGTCACAACATCAATCCAGGCTTTAGACTGAACAAAATTAATATATTTGTACTCGCCTGAGAATCAGAGACTAAATCTGAAAACGGTTACTTCAAGTTAATATCTAGAAAATGAGATTTACCTTGGCTTGGAGCGGTCGTTTCCTTTGCATGCATCGGAGAAGAGATGAGATATGGGGGAATTGCAAATTACGAATCAGAATCTAGGTTAGAGGCGAATTTCAATTAAGAATCGTGATTTGGGAAAACTGAGGTTGCTACGAACAAAATGTTTTCAAACATCATTGTGTTTAATTGATAAAAATTGTAGTTGTTTTACTAACAAAAGTGCAAATTGAATTATAACATATGAAAGTGTAGCAAGTTGAAACACTTTATAATGTGACAAATAAGTGTTGCAACTCCTTAGGAATGTGACACATTCCCAAGCACATGGGCTTAAAGAATAAGACAAAACCATAGGAATATCATAAAATAATTATTTTCAAACCATAATATATATTTCGGATTTTAAAAGTTATCATTAAAAATAATTTATTCCTTAAAAAACTTACGAAATATTCACCCGCACTTCCTGCGTACGGCTTGATCTGAACAACTACAAACGTCACTCCGGGCCTTTCATATCAGTTAGAAGAAAACAAAGCCAAATGGCTACCCACTCAGGGGTATAAAATCAATCAACCAACCAATAGTATTAAGGTTTACCTATTTGTTGGGCAATCAAACTCTAATCACCAAGCAAAGCACTAACTGTTCTTTCTTCTTCCAACCTGCACTTAGTTCAATGTAATGCAATAACAAATACATGGTCAAATCATTTAGTTTTACTTCATAATGGATTTTATTCAGATTTATTATATTGGAATTTATCCCTTTAGTTTTCAATTTATTTAACTATTAATGAATTTTATTATCCAATCAATCCATCATACAAAAAAACAAACATTAACAGTCAACATAACTAAATTATTACATTTTCCTTTCATATTATTTTAGTTAGATTAAAGTTAAATTAAAGTTAAATTCTGATTTATTTAATCATATATAAATATTCTTATTCACAAATTCCTATTTACAATTCTCTTCTGGTTTTATTAAACCCATCAGATTTACAATCTCATTTGAATTTCGATTCAAATCAATCAACAAGCCAGTATCATTTTGAGAAAAATATTTTCCTTTTCTATATAAAAATTGGTCAGTTTTACAGCACTTATCCTTGCTAACGTACCGTTCAACTGTATGTCAAGTATTAACACTTTACTGAATTTCTTTAACGAAATCATCCATACACTATTTTTGTTTGCTTGCAAAGCATACGCTACTAAATCACATACTTTCTATTTATTATCCACCAGAGGCACTAGAGGCCTCATGTTAAATCACATATTCTATTTATTAAACCCTTCTGTAAACCTTGTTACCAAAAGACTATACCGTCTTACCAAGCAAAACCGAGTATGGATTATGCTCGTCCTCCAGATATGGTTTATATCTCACTTTATAAACCAAGCATGGTTTATGCTCGCATGTATCATTTAAATAGGCGGGATCCCGATTCTTCTACCTCTACTGAACATTGATTTAAAAGGGTTAACTCCTCCTCATTCACAAGCCTGTGGCCTTAATATGATCATTCAGTAAATTGTCGATATTCTGGCCTTAATACGATCCTTAATGGTCGTTGGTTTTTTGGCCTTAATACAATCATCGATCGTCGGTTTTTCGGCCTCAATATGGTTCGGCGCAACCATGGTTTCCTGGATTCTTGTTCGACGTTCTCCGAAAGATCCAGAACAAATCCACCTTCTCCGGAAAAGATGTATTTTGGAGGGCAAAGTGTTGGCCAACTTTTTGGAAAAAAGTCGTCCCAATCTGAAGTCGAAGAATACTACAAGATATCGGCCCGTTCCAGGCCTCAAGGGAGAATTGTAATCTTAGTTCGACCGACCTCAGATCACCCCGAGACGATATAGTAAGGTAGCACCCTCCTGAAAGATAAAACCATTCGGTTAATCGTCCGTATATTGATCGACCAATTCCCCGAAAGATCGGATCGAGCTGGAATCTCAGAGCAGAAGTATCCAGTACAATTATCTCCTATCGGATTAAAGCAAGTTATGTACTATCAAACAAAGCCCTATTCCCAAGGCCGGGCAACGGATAAATTTGACCAACTCTCCTTTTTATATGCCGGATATAAGTCTCCACGTCGACAGCGATTTCCGAGAACTATTCATTAGTAGTAGACCGGGCTCCCCACCGTAACTACTCTACCGGATCGAGCTCCACATGTCTAAACTCCGAAAAAGAGGCAAGCCACGTGGCACACGGATCATCCCACTATCTTCACCTATAAATACACAATTGATGAAAATGGAAAGGCATATTGAATTCTCCACCGACAACTCATGCTCGGTATATTGGAAACATCCAACTGTTCCCTTCAAACAACACAAGGATATTGTAATCTCTAGTTTTTTCCGTTGAAAAACTACTGTAACCTGTAACTGGCGGTATAAACAAAGAATATAAGTGGAGGTAGGCACCGATAAAGACAAGCCACTATAAAATATTGTGTCTCCTTTGTTCGTTTACTTTTTTCTTGCCTCTCTGTGATCATTTTCGTGTGTACTTGTCACATGTTGGGGGTTGATTATCATTAGACCAACTTTTAACGTCAACAATTACGTTTAATCCATTTATTCTCAAATCGACCAACAACAATCAACCTACAACACAATCATCGTAAGCCCAATTACATATGCGATAATCATCGTTTTCAACCTCCATAATCAATTACATATGTGATAATCAACCTTCTAATCGGTTACATTTATTCCTAAATCAATCTATAACACAATCATCATCATAAGCATCCCACATGACAACCAATTTCATATACATAAACAATCAATTTACAAACCCATATAAACAAGAAAATTAACCATAATTAAACATAAAATAGGCTTAGAAGACATACCAACACAAATAAGGAAGTTTGGAAGCGAGTTTTGGGGGGTGAAATTGCAGCAGTGATGAGGGGCGACGGGGTAGGTTTTTTTCTTCTGAAATGAAATAGAGAAGAAAGCTTGCGGTCTGCTGATTGTATCAGCAGATCATGCTTGCATTGCAATCAGCAGACCATGCTTGCGACGACCGCTTTTTTAGCCGATCGCAAGCCGTTGCCCCCTCTCGTCGCATTTTGAGCTGCACCTTGTAGTAATCGCTATACTAATATTTTAGGAATTTGTTAAAGAGAGAACCGCTCGGGTAAAGAAAAGTAAAACAATTTAAATTTTATTTATAGGATTTCATTAATCAAGAATCAATTTAGGTGTTTTTCGTTATTAAAAGTAACCATGTTTATGTTAGTTATGTGTCTGACACTCCAACTTCCTCTCTCCACATCCCCTCAAATGCATTACTTTCACTCCGCTTCCCTTACAAATCCAACTAACCTCTCATTATTCTCACATCAGCACCCAAAGGCCCCTACCTCCCCTTTCCTAATTTCCACTGACTGGTTCAAGCTTATTTTCAAGCATTTTCTCGACTATTATGTTCATTTTTTGTATCTACAACTTATCTTTTTTGGTATTTTTTTCTTACATTTTTTTTTTCTTTCTATTTTTACTATCATGCATTCTTCCTATTCCGGTACTGCCTCTACTTCCTCCCATTTTATTGCTGTATGGACGCCTGAAAAGAAAATCATTTTTCTCATAGACCCGTGTATTGATCTTTAATTGGATACGAAGACTTCAACCAACAAGCTTTAAGCATCAACGATGGTCGTATTTAACGACATTTTAAATGTTGATTTTATCCCACATCCAAATGATAAACAAAAGGGACAATGTTAAGCATTGTTGGACTAGTAGGGACAAACTTTTACAACTTAAGGAGAAATCTGAGATGAATAGAACGATCAGTTGGCTAGCTACGACGAATAGAGGAACTCAACTCCAAGAAAATACATAAGATTTAGAAGAAATTCTCCTTTCAACAGAGAGTTGGATCTGCTTTATAGAGGTTGAAGAATGAAAGGAACTTGCAAATAGTCCATACGTTCTATTTTACCATCTCGGCCTCCATCTGTTCCGCCTTTCACTTTTATTGATGCATATTTGTACTCAAATTGGATGGTCAGTGACCCTACACCTACTCAATCAAGTTGCAAACCATGATATCTTGAGCAAGCATGTTGTTGTATGGTTGTCCGTTTAGACGGTCCATTTCACCGATGCAATGCGGAGTAGTTATGATATATTGGTTGTTAATTTGCATGTTCAATGATAAGAGATTATTTGATTTTTCGAAGTGATCTCCGAAACTTGATGTGTTGGAAAACATTGCTTGGAGAAGATATACAAGCATTTACGATGTGCTGATCGACTTTATCCCGTAGCCATAGTATGTAGTTTAGTATTTTTATGTTTCAATTTAAAATGTATTTCTTTATTTTAATGAAAAACCGAACAATTTAATTTCTATTATTTACAATTATTAAATTTGTATCTTAAAATAAATATAATAATAATAAAGTATAAATCCATTAAATTGATATTCATAATACTAACAATAAGAACATAGGAAAATTCCAACGGCGGCGATTGTTGTTGCCGGTTTTCCGAAATCGGTCCTATCACAGTCGAAATTTATTTTTCCTTTAGCAACGACTTCTAATGAGACCGACGTTCTATTTCTGACATTTACTCCGTTCTTTATAAAAGACCGTTTCTGATGGTCGATCTTTAATAGGTATCCATTCGGGGGTCTAAAATATCATCGAAAAGCGTTGGAAACCGTCAGAAAATTATGACCTATAAGCCCTCGACAAACAATCATCGTTGGAAATACTGGGTGGATTTTTATGTGCAGCACCATCATTCCTCTTCCCGTCCCCCACACATACTATAATCAGTCTCATAACTCCATTTGGAGAATATATACAAGCCAGCTCCATTAAACGTGTACAAATAAACAAATATCCAATATGCACAACGGAACATTCAATATACGCAACAAAATCATCAAGTCATTCCCAAATCAACCAATATATAGAACAAAACAAACCCAAGAAAAGTCAAACATTCATCTAGTGCACAAAATAAACACAACAAGCCTAAATGATCATCATACAATGTCAAAATGTATAAAACATGTCCTCACAATCTCCTAGCGTATATATACAAACAAGAAACACACAAAAAACTCTCAAGCTATATTAAAACCACTAGAACTATCAAATGATGGGAATGTCCCATACCACTCCATGTTGATATGCACGTAAATGTGCATGTATTTACATCCATATTTCATCTATTTTTATTTAAATAAATGTCATATGTGGGTATTTTATCATATTTAAACCAAAATTCAATTAATTTCAAAACATCATACATTCATCATCATACTGGGGCAATATGGTCATTTCTGTGCTTATGTTATTTTGAGAATTTTTACTTGGACATTTTTTATGTTTTTCTAGAAATTTGGTGCATATGGAAGAGGGCTTCATAGAGATATATATGCATACAAAGGAATGAAGAAGAAATAATTCTCATACATGATCATGGAGGACCCCACCTACCTTCCCACTTACCTAATTCTACACTTAGACGCTAAAGGACAAATAAGTGGATGTTAAAGCTTCATGCAAATTTGATGATGGATTAATTAAAGCTTAATGATTACTTGGTGACCACACTTCCTAAAGGGCATTTTTGGTAGCATGCTAAAAGTTGAATTATGATTTTACTCATGTATAAATAACCCACTTGTGTACATATTAAAGATGCTATTTTTAGTTAGTTTAGTTGAGAGTGGAGGCTCAAATCCAAACCTCTCTTTTATGTGCATGGCTACTTAGCCATTTTATCTTATGTAATTTTAATTTTAATGAAATTTAATTTCTTGTTATTTACTTTATGCATTATGTAGTTAAAATTCATGCAAGTAGTTTAGTTTTATTTTGTTTTTATTAATTAGTTCTCTCTTTTGTTTTGTTTGTATTTTTAGAGGCTAATCCTTTTCAACTTAGGGGAAATGACTCTCCCTTGATTATGTAGATGCAACATAATTTGTTTATTCATGCTCTCTTTTTATGCTTCATGTCATGTTGATGTTATTGGTTTTATGTGTTTGTTATTGAGTTTGATAACCCATTTTGTTTACATAAATAGGCTATGCTTAGTCATTTGTTCACTAACTACCTCTTCATCTACATATGATGATGGTGATTAAGTGGAGGTTGAAATAAAAATTTGATGGTCTATAGTTCTAATTAATAGTTCATAGGTCATGCTTAAAGTATATTTCACTTTCAACTTGTTCAATTTTCATCAGAACTAGTAAGGTAATTTAGTGGGTATGTTATAGTTTGATAGTTTATTTTGTGCTAGTTAATAGCATGCATAAGTTATACTTATAATAATCATATCAACTAAATTCACAAATAACCAAAAAAAGAGATCATAATTTCATAACTTGTTGAACTACATGATCTAGAAAGTGAATTTGTTCCTAAATTGCCATTAACTCATAGGTTTTATCAATTTTAGTTTGCTTGTTTAGTTGTAGTTAGTCAATATTTCTCTTAATATAGGTTTAATTTGATTGAGTAGAATCTAAAATTACTTCTTTCCCGTGGATCGACTCGTATTTGCTAACATACTACAAGGGTACGCCGTGCACTTGCGGTCTATTACATTTCACGACGGATTTCTAATCGATAGAATAGTCATCGTCGAACAAGTTTTTGGCGCCGTTGCTGAAGAAAGAATTTAATTTTAATTTTATTCTTCGGATTAATATTCTTGTTTGTTGTTATTCTCTAAAAAAAAACCTTGTGTGTTTGTTGTTTATTTTTGTGTGTGTTATTCATCTTCATTTTTTTGCATCTTCTTATTTTCTTTTGTGTGCTTGTTTCTTTATGTTTTTTTTTGTGTAAATCTTTTATTTAAAAAAAAAAAGAGTTTGATTGTTGCATTTGTTTGATCATATTTTTTCATTTTGTCTTTTGTTTTGACTTTGTGTGTTTGTTTCTTTGCTACATTGTGTTAGTACTTAAAAAAAATGTGTGTTTGTGTTTCATTCGCTTGTTTTGTTAAACTGGTGCTTTTGTCTGTGTGTTCGTCTTAATTTTGTGTCTTGTTTCTTGTTCTTAAAAAAAGTTGCTTGTTTGTTTGTTTGATCTTGTTTCAAGGGCATTTGTGTGTGTTTGATTGTTGTTTGTTGTGTTAGTTTGTGTGTAGTTTGTTCTCTTTATTATTTCATTGTGTAGCCTATTAGCCACTTTCTGCTTTGAGTAAGGTATTAAAAAAAAAACAGCCACAACTTCTGTTTTCAGGTTGTGAATATACAATCTGTCTTTCTTACAATTGCATTCAACACTTTTACACCTAGTCGCTATTTGCATTTGTTTTGCTCCTGATTCACTGTCTTGTGCATTACATACAGTTGCATTCAACTCTTCTGTCATCCTCTAAGTTAACGGTGGGCGTTTAACCGAGCGTACCGACTTAACCGATCTATACCGAACCGACTTAACCGCAGTAATCTGTTAACTGCCGCAATCGGTTAACTGACCGCCTTAACCGACTATTTTCGGTTCGGCTAACGGATAACCAAATTTTGGTCGGTCGGTTAACCGTTAACCGATATAATATTATAGAGAGCCTAAAATTGAATAAACCACCCCTAGACGCAACGCACCAAACCATCCCAGCCCAATCCGATATTAACATCTCGTGCCGAGGTTCCCTAATCCATCCAAAAAGTAGCTGAGGCTACTGATTCTAATTCACTTGCTCTTCTTCAATAACAAATCCGAACGAAATCCAAACATAAAAAGTAAAAACCCTAGTTTTATTCTTTGAATTTTGAAGTCGGTTCGTGCCACGTGGCTCCGTCGTTGAGTTCGACTGTTCGAGAAGGTACATGGCGTCGTCGACTGCAAGATTGACAAGGAAGAGAAAGCATGTGACTGTGAGTGTGATTTGTTTGAACTTCATATTGGTGATTTGATGTTTCTAAGAACTTCATATCTAGATGTTTTTACTGTTTATGCCACGAAATTTCTGCCATCGTCCTTTAGGCTTTAGTGAAGAGTAGACAGTCCATTCTCTTTTTTGTATGAACAAACACAGTCCAAATGTTTCTAAGAACACATGATCTGATCACTTTTCAAAGCCATATAATTGCAATTTGCAATAACACATTAACACTTGCAAATGAAGTGTTTACAAACTGATTTTGAGCTACAAATGAGACTTGCAAATGAAGTGTACTTTACAATATTATATTTCAATAATATATATATATATATATATATATCTGAATTCTGAATATATAAGAAGCAGTGTTTACAAATGAGACTTACAATTTGCAAATGAAGTGTTTACAAACTGATTTTGAGCTACAAATGAGGAATATACATTACAATTCATGCAGTTTTATCATATAATATATACGCAGTTCTATTAGTATTATATACACAGTTTTATTAACAGTCGAAGTAATTATTTATGGTATTATTTTTATTTTTTAGGTGGAAGTTGGCACTCTAAATGAATTAGACAAAGATTGGTTGTAAGAAGAAGAACTAGAAGAAGAGGACAGCGACGCCGAAGAACCGAGTGCAGAGCTGGCTAGTGCAAGATATCCACCGCTGGCTCCTAAGCGCAAAGCATCTACAAGAAAAACGTCCATGGTATGAGAACATTTTACTAAGGATGATCCTTCTAATACGGTAAATCCTAAGTGTTATTGCAATTATTGTCATCAAGAATTTGCTTGTGCTGGTAAAGCGAATGGCATTTCACACTTAATAAGAAACAAAAAAGTTTAGCTTTTACAAAACTTAGTGAAAGTGAAGGAAGCAACGCCCTTATTGCATGGAAATTTAACAAAGATGAGTGTAGAAAGTCTCTAGCTCGAATGTTAATTATCGATGAGCTTCCTTTTAGTTTTGTTCAGGGTGAAGGGTTTCTTGATTTTTGTCGAAATATGTGCCCTACTTTGAAGTGCCATCACATAGGACAATATGTAGGGATGTGCTTAATTTTTACGCTACCGATTCTACATTTGGAACGCAAAGTTGCGATGAACCACAACCTACGGATCCTAATTCATCCTTTTCTAGTGTAGTAAGTGCCGATAGTGTTAGTAGTGTTCAATCTAGAAGAATGAATACTTTCCTAAAACAGGTAGAACAAGAAGACAATGAAGCTAATGAACTTGAAAGGTATTTAAATGAGCCGGTTGAAAAGCCAAAGGGAAACTTTGATATTTTATTATGGTGGAAGGTGAATGGTCCAAAGTATCGAGTTTTATCTCTAGTTGCACGAGACCTTCTTGCAAACCCGGTATCTACGGTCGCTTCAGAATCTGCTTTTAGCAGCGGAGGGCGTGTTGTAGATCCATTCCGTAGTAGTTTAAGTCCGAGGATGGTTGAGGCATTGGTTACTACTCAAAATTGGCTAAGGTCTAACCCTACTTTTGTAGACCATTGAATTGAGGTTCCTTTAGATGATGTGAGTTATTATGATGTAGCTTTCTCAGGTAACATTCCTATTTATTTGCAGTATACATTATTATTATTTGATTATTACATAAATTATACATTATCATAAATCATAATATCATTGACTTGTTTGGGTATAGAGTTTGTACGTGGACGTGGTTTGGCAACTTCTTTATCTATAGATTTGTTATCGGACAATGCAGCGAGGTAAATAACTTTTAAGTTTCTGATTTATCACTAGACTGATAAACTGTTGTGTTGTATACAGTTTCATACTTTCATTTCTAGTCCATCCATGTATTTGCTGTCAAACTAGATAGGTTACTTAGCTCACTCACTGTATTCAGTCCATGTATATAGCAGCACTGTCATTTTTAGTCCATGTAATATGTATTCACTTCAGTCCATGTAATATTTTGCATGTAATGTATTATGTATTCATTCCATGTGGCATGTAATTTGTATTCAGTACATGTAATATGTATTCAGTCCATTTTTTGTTCATGTAACATGTATATAGCTCACTGTATTCACTATATTTCAGTCCATGTAAAAGCCTACAAGTAAGTATAAAGCAGGCATGTATGTATATAGTTCATTCTTAGTCCATGTAATATTTTGCTGACAAACTAAATATGTTTATTTATTTTTACTTTCAATTAGCAAATTAGCTTTGGAGTTTGGACATGCTCGGAGAGTCGGAATGGAGATTGCTTTCATCTGTGTACCTTCAATTTGAGTATCAAAATTTCAATGCAAATTGTAACTCTATTTGTGTACCTTCAATTTATTTTGTAACTCTATTTCAGACTTCAGTGTCGACTCGAGAGATGTATTAGTATTAGTATTTAGAGATGATGATCCATCATCCATGTGTTATGTGATTGTCAGTGTCACTTATGTCATGTAATATGTAGTACTAGTAGGCTAGTTGTAACATCCCGATATTTTTGACCGTTCAAATCGACAATGATCCTCAATGTCGACATAAACAAATCAAAAATAAGGATAGTTATTGGGATTTATATAAGAAAAAACGAAGAGAAGAAGAAGAACAAATACAGAATCTCGCAGCGGAAGGACAAAATATAATAAATAAATAACAATTCATGAAGCTGTTAAAACATACATTTTATTATATTTTACAATGATTATCAGAGTAAATTAACATACAACATACCAATGCATTGCAGCGGAATAATAATAATAATACGTCTGTTGAGCTCCATCTTCATCTTCATAATGGAATCTTCAAAGCAATGGAATCTTCGCTAACTGCAGCTCGGTCTGACCCGAGCGTATTGCAAAAAGAAACACAACAAACACTCAGATCAGAACTAAATCATTCTCATATTAGTTAAATCAAATTTCATGTAATAATATGGGTGCAATAACTTAAGAGATGTTACGGGAATTTCCATCTCTTAAGGATCCGTCAAACTAATACTATATAATATAATACGCTATTATAATAATGTCTATGGTTAAATATAACATAATAAAATAATGTAAGCGGGATTATCATTATTACCCTTACACCGTTTATACCGTTGCCGTACAGTTTGCATATAACACACCAATA
Organism: Allium sativum; assembly: GCA_030737875.1. Lineage (NCBI taxonomy): Eukaryota > Viridiplantae > Streptophyta > Magnoliopsida > Asparagales > Amaryllidaceae > Allium > Allium sativum. Next base: position 802,462,027 of record CM060919.1, read on the forward strand.
CGTCGGCGGATAGGGATGCGCCGTGATACGACAACGTTAAATCAAAATCGTAGGGGGCTCGATCAGGATAAATATGACAAGGCATCGAGGCAATACCCATCAGTAGTGATTCTACCGGATTGCTGACCCAGGCCGGTGGTAACGCATAGCCGCAACTACCGCCCACCCCAGACATACCCCCAAAATCAATCAAAGGCGCCAATCAATCACAAGTATATATGTGGAATCGAAGAAGTATGCCTGCTCAGAGTAGCTAACTCAATTAACCTGGGTATGGCTCCTGTTTTAGTCATTTTAATTATGACCCGAAGGTCAAGGCTATCCATCATCGTTCTCTTTCTTCAAATCCAGTAATCGCCTCCAAATCCATCCAACACCATTTCTGGAACTCCACCGCGTACACAGTTGTTAAAGTGATTTTCGGTATTGGCAGAGAGTATGACAATATCCGATCTCGGTCTCTTTAACAACCAAACGTTTACATTTTTCACACCGGTCAGTTCTTTTACATTTCAAAGGGGGTTCGTACTTCATATCGAAAATATCATATTTTCTAAAATCATTTCAATAGTCAAAATATAATGTTTCATAATGAAATCTCCTTTAAAAACCAAACTTAAATCTTGACCAATTCCAACTTTTAAAATAATTTGAATATTAAGATAGTAAAAATATATGTGAAATAGTTTAGATATATAATTTGAAATAGTTGAAAAATAAATAGTTTGTAATTAAAATAGAATTATCAAATTTAGTAAAATCTATAGTTAAAATATTAGAATAATTTATAAAATAAATAGTTAATTATAAAATAATTTATTTAAAATAATTTATTAAATAAAATAGTAATAAAGTAAAATAGTTTATACAGAAAATATAATTATTATTAAAATAGTTTATAAAGAATGGTTTTGAAATACTATAGTTGGAATTAGAATCGTTCTCTAACATTTTCAATTAAACTTGAAGTCATATTTCAATCTTCAATTCAATCAACTCAAATTTTTATAATTCCATCGATTAAACTTCCAATTTACATTCATTTCACTTTGATCAAATTAATTCAAATAGTTACGTTCCAAATCAGATTCTCATTTCCAATGATTTCAATTTATAATAAATATAGAGTTCACGGTTCATATATAATTCAAATCAATGTTGATTCATAATAAATTTCAAAGGTGGGTGAAACCATTCAATTTCAATAAATTCGATTCACATTAAATTTCATTTTTATAGCTTCAGTTACAACACTAAATTATTTATCTTTTGTTTCTATTTCAAAACTCAAAGTTCAAGTTCAAATTCAAAGGAAAACAATTTATAAAACATCATCCTTATCATCTTAAAACAACCTTTCTAAATTCATGGTTAAAACAAATTTTTATTTAACCAACCTGTGTCCGTATATAATTTTCTATCCTATAGCCAAGTGATACTTAAATTTTAAATTTTAGTATTTTGGGAAAGGATATATATCATTTCAATCCAAATCAGGGTCATAGGTATTTATCATTTCAACCTACGTTCTTAATTCATTTTAATGATTAATCCCTGGTTTATTTGATGCCCGTAACATCTAGGGTAATGGTTGGGATTAATCAGCACAAATAATGATCATATATGAATAAATGTGAATAATTGGTAAGTTCACACAATTAACATCAATATATCAAATATATCAAATTCAAGCCATTCATCACATCAATATATACAGAATAGTCCAATATTATATAAACTTACAAATTTTCAGATGTTAGGTTTTAAACAGAAATAAAATGTCTATTTTTAACTTAACTGTGAAATTATATTTAACAGTCAAATTTTAACTATACTATCGATACAAATAAATATAAACATGCAATTTAAACTGTCAAACATCAATCCATACAGTCATATCATGACATGATATTAATTTAACTAACAATCAAATATTTTAGTTAGGTGTGAGTTGAACTCACCTTCAGTGGCATAGAAATAGAGACGATAACAGAGAGGCGTAGAAATGAACGACACTGAAACTTCAACGAACTGGACAAACAAATTATGGTCAAGACCAGTACAAACGTAGCGAAGTTATATTTCACAAATAAAAAGAAAAAAAAAGAAAAAAAAGGAAAAAGATTTTTTTATATATATATAATTGCGCATGGAAGTCTAACCCAACTAAACAAATTATGTATGTCTAGTTTATAATTCCTGTAGGTTACATTTCACAACAACCTTTCATGCTTACAACTTTATTTATATCGTAATAATGGTCTTACTTTGACAAAATGCCTGGGTATAGTTTACATTCCTATCCAATATTGTATGTACCAATAAATCTTAGCAAATCCCTCTTTTTTTTTTAGTATACACAAAATGCATATGCCCAGGCACAAAAAGAAAACTTTGTTTCCTACTCTTCAAAAGTTTCAACACGCAAGTGTAAATGTACAACATAACTTAACAACATGTTCTTACACGCTTGGTGTATATTATTATAAGATTAACAAATGAATCCATGCTACAACAAAACTATAATCCTTTTTTTTTTTTGTAAAACGCAAATATTAAATACCTGGTACTAATTTTCTTTATTCTTCCCAAAAGTTCACATGCATGTAAAATATGTTTATATCTCTTAACTTCCTTCCACTACTTATAAAAAAATATTATACCCATGATTGTACATGTGTTATGCATGGGGAAGGATTATATTTCTATGCTATAACAAACTTAGAAAAACTAAAAGTGTCCATTTTTTTTATTTGACAAAACTTATAGAACAACGTTGGTAATCAAAATGTTTTTTTTATATAAAAACATGGCAGTTCGAATTGTAAGGGAAAAGAGGAGCATTTCAGAATGGGAAAGATAGGCAAATCTTTGTTCAAGGTTTCATGTCAAAACAAAAGGAACAAAGTGAAGAAAAAATAACAAATAGTAAGGCATGGGTTCATTCAGAATTTGTTCACAACTTTTCAAATTTACGTATTTCGATGCGATAAAAAAAATAGATTAAAGAGAAATAATATTTTTAAATCAGCGTATTACCTGAAGATGTAGATCTACACACAAGAATTTAGACAGAGAAGAGAAGTTTGGAGGAAGAGAACGAATAGTTTTTTCTCAGTAAAAGAGGAAAATAATATACAAAAAGGAACAACCATGTAAATGCTTTCTTAAGGCTTTTCAAATTTATTCCCCTTTTAACGTCAATAAATGGCTTTTCAAATTTATTCCCCTTTTAATGTCAATAAATGGCTTTTCAAATTTATTCCCCTTTTAATGTTAATAAATGGATTTTCAAAAAAAAAAAAAAAAAAAAAAAAAAAGAGGCGGCCATTTTCAAAGCAATGAACATGAAGAGATCTAAATTAGGTTAATATCTAAGATCATTTATAGGCAGTGACATTCCAAAGGTAAATTAATTTATAAAATTTAAATTTCCTTTTATTCACCTAAAATTTAATACCAAACATCAATGAATTAATCCTAATCTAAACCGGGACTTAAATTAGTTATGGAATAAATGACATATACTATAAATCTCAAATTAAATTACAACAATCACAATTGAGCATTTAATTCTAAAACAACCAATTCATTTTATTTTAGTCTTACAATTTCACTATAAATTTCCAATTTATAAATTATATTTTAAATTCACATTGGTTTTACGTTTTTATTTATAATTTATATCCCATGCAAACATACCATTTATTACTTATTAATTCACCACTTTACTTATAGCATTCATTTTATTTCTACCTTACTATTATAACTACCACTTTTAATTTATAATAAATGCGATACTTAATTATATGGATTCTAGTTGGTTACCATATCAATACCAAATAGTTAATGTTTGATTTGTTCATACTTTCCAATTTTTATAGCAACATAATTTTCAAATATATATATATATTACAACACAATGTAAAATGCATATTAATCCATATATATTTATATATATATACATATCCTATGCATTGATTAGTTACCAAATCAACTGAATTTCAATTGTAAATTAAATAAATCAATTTCATCCAAACATTTTAATATTAATTACAAATTTCAGTATTTATATTTACAAACCAATTGTAATTTCATTTACAATAACTACAAGTTATTATTATTGTAAACAACTAACATACATTACTTAATCAAATTAATTAAGTTACAAATAAATTTATATAATTAAGTCATCAAATTTTGTTTATAACCATAAATACTCAAAAAATCATAATAAATTCAAAAATTAAATAATAAAAAATTATGGGTTGTTACACTCTCCCCCACTTAAAACTTTTCGTCCTCGAAAAGGCGTATTAAGGGAGTTGTCAATTATATATATATTTAGCCATATAAATTTTTATTCAACTTGATTTTATTAATATTTTTGTTTTAAATCAAGAACTGTCATACCGTGATTTTTCTGAAAATTTGAATTACACATATCTTAAAATTTATAAGTCCAAATCTAAATTTTTCTCTTTCATTATAAAGCTATATTCTAAAATATCAAAAAGATTATTGTTTAAAGAATTCCGATTTATTTTAGACTCTATACATTCATTTAAACTTCAATTCGGAAAATTACGAACTACCGCTACGCAACGAGCTCGTTTTTAATTAAATTTAATTAATTCGTTCAACCATCGTTATGTTTATAGTATTTATAAGCCTATTCACTTATATTTCACCAAACCAAACATTAATCTCAATATATTTGGTTTATTACTAAATAATTCGCTTAATCAATTTTTCATTGATTCAGTTAATTCATATTACTTAGCATAACATACTAAGTATATATCGTTTATTACATAACTTAAATTTTATTTATATATATAACCAATCAATATTTCACGTTCATAACCCATTCTAATACTTGTGCATTATTTAATTGCTTATCCATATAACATTTAACTTCTTAATTAATTGGCAAGTTATTCATGCTATAGAAAAGAATAGATTTTTATACAAGTTTCAATGGTTACCATTCGTTTCAATTTATTATCCAATTCTTATGAGTTTTATTTTAATTATAACTCTCTTATAATCGTAGTATTCAGAAGTTTCAAAAATTTAAGTTCATTTCATTTCACTAATTATTCAAGATTTCAAGAATTAAATTTCGGGTTTCTAATCAAATCATGTTTTTTTTTTGTTGAAATGTTTCATATAGTATATCATTTACATAAAACCATACTATAAAAGGATTTAAATAAAGTTCAATTTCATAAAACAAAGTACAAAATATAAAATGTCTCCCTACTTAGACTCTTGAAAATAAACATCGATGATGCGTGCACTCATCACCGAAATCATTTTCAAAGAAAAGAGGGTATACATTTTTCCAATAATTCATTTAAAACAATTTCTATATGAAACACTTTTAAAATATACATATATTATTTCAACCATTTGCAAATCACCGGAAATCAAATTCTCAAATTCATATTTTACTTCTTATTTCATTATCAATAAATTTTCAATTTTTTTTATTTTTCTTAAACCAATCAACAACTAATGGTTTTAATTATTAATTAATCGAGTAATAAATGATGAAAATTTAATACTATCATCAACAAAATCAAAATTCATATATTTCAAATAATTATATATATAAATAAAATATAAGTCAAAATAATATTATGTCGATAAACTCTGTTCGAGTGTTTAGAAATCCCTATCGATACATTGGCGTCCCAAGTACCAACCAGAATTCATAAATACTCAACAGAACAAATCAACATAATGCAAAACCATTTTATATCAAAATTACAAGTACGCTCTCTCATATGCACTCAAACTCATTCTAGGGTATTATTACCCTATCTCTAATGAGTTACTCCCAAATAGAGCCAAGGTTACCGCTAAACCAAAGCTCTGATACCAAATGTAACATCCCGATATTTTTGACCGTTCAAATCGACAATGATCCTCAATGTCGACATAAACAAATCAAAAATAAGGATAGTTATTGGGATTTATATAAGAAAAAACGAAGAGAAGAAGAAGAACAAATACAGAATCTCGCAGCGGAAGGACAAAATATAATAAATAAATAACAATTCATGAAGCTGTTAAAACATACATTTTATTATATTTTACAATGATTATCAGAGTAAATTAACATACAACATACCAATGCATTGCAGCAGAATAATAATAATAATACGTCTGTTGAGCTCCATCTTCATCTTCATAATGGAATCTTCAAAGCAATGGAATCTTCGCTAACTGCAGCTCGGTCTGACCCGAGCGTATTGCAAAAAGAAACACAACAAACACTCAGATCAGAACTAAATCATTCTCATATTAGTTAAATCAAATTTCATGTAATAATATGAGTGCAATAACTTAAGAGATGTTACGGGAATTTCCATCTCTTAAGGATCCGTCAAACTAATACTATATAATATAATACGCTATTATAATAATGTCTATGGTTAAATATAACATAATAAAATAATGTAAGCGGGATTACCATTATTACCCTTACACCGTTTATACCGTTACCGTACAGTTTGCATATAACACACCAATACGTCGGCGGATAGGGATGCGCCGTGATACGACAACGTTAAATCAAAATCGTAGGGGGCTCGATCAGGATAAATATGACAAGGCATCGAGGCAATACCCATCAGTAGTGATTCTACCGGATTGCTGACCCAGGCCGGTGGTAACGCATAGCCGCAAGTGCCGCCCACCCCAGACATACCCCCAAAATCAATCAAAGGCGCCAATCAATCACAAGTATATATGTGGAATCGAAGAAGTATGCCTGCTCAGAGTAGCTAACTCAATTAACCTGGGTATGGCTCCTGTTTTAGTCATTTTAATTATGACCCGAAGGTCAAGGCTATCCATCATCGTTCTCTTTCTTCAAATCCAGTAATCGCCTCCAAATCCATCCAACACCATTTCTGGAACTCCACCGCGTACACAGTTGTTAAAGTGATTTTCGGTATTGGCAGAGAGTATGACAATATCCGATCTCGGTCTCTTTAACAACCAAACGTTTACATTTTTCACACCGGTCAGTTCTTTTACATTTCAAAGGGGGTTCGTACTTCATATCGAAAATATCATATTTTCTAAAATCATTTCAATAGTCAAAATATAATGTTTCATAATGAAATCTCCTTTAAAAACCAAACTTAAATCTTGACCAATTCCAACTTTTAAAATAATTTGAATACTAAGATAGTAAAAATATATGTGAAATAGTTTAGATATATAATTTGAAATAGTTGAAAAATAAATAGTTTGTAATTAAAATAGAATTATCAAATTTAGTAAAATCTATAGTTAAAATATTAGAATAATTTATAAAATAAATAGTTAATTATAAAATGATTTATTTAAAATAATTTATTAAATAAAATAGTAATAAAGTAAAATAGTTTACACAGAAAATATAATTATTATTAAAATAGTTTATAAAGAATGGTTTTGAAATACTATAGTTGGAATTAGAATCGTTCTCTAACATTTTCAATTAAACTTGAAGTCATATTTCAATCTTCAATTCAATCAACTCAAATTTTTATAATTCCATCGATTAAACTTCCAATTTACATTCATTTCACTTTGATCAAATTAATTCAAATAGTTACGTTCCAAATCAGATTCTCATTTCCAATGATTTCAATTTAATAAATATAGAGTTCACGGTTCATATATAATTCAAATCAATGTTGATTCATAATAAATTTCAAAGGTGGGTGAAACCATTCAATTTCAATAAATTCGATTCACATTAAATTTCATTTTTATAGCTTCAGTTACAACACTAAATTATTTATCTTTTGTTTCTATTTCAAAACTCAAAGTTCAAGTTCAAAGGAAAACAATTTATAAAACATCATCCTTATCATCTTTAAACAACCTTTCTAAATTCATGGTTAAAACAAATTTTTATTTAACCAACCGGTGTCCGTATATAATTTTCTATCCTATGTCCAAGTGATACTTAAATTTTAAATTTTAGTATTTTGGGAAAGGATATATATCATTTCAATCCAAATCAGGGTCATAGGTATTTATCATTTCAACCTACGTTCTTAATTCATTTTAATGATTAATCCCTGGTTTATTTGATGCCCGTAACATCTAGGGTAATGGTTGGGATTAATCAGCACAAATAATGATCATATATGAATAAATGTGAATAACTGGTAAGTTCACACAATTAACATCAATATATCAAATATATCAAATTCAAGCCATTCATCACATCAATATATACAGAATAGTCCAATAGCATATAAACTTACAAATTTTCAGATGTTAGGTTTTAAACAGAAATAAAATGTCTATTTTTAACTTAACCGTGAAATTATATTTAACAGTCAAATTTTAACTATACTATCGATACAAATAAATATAAACATGCAATTTAAACTGTCAAACATCAATCCATACAGTCATATCATGACATGATATTAATTTAACTAACAATCAAATATTTTAGTTAGGTGTGAGTTGAAATCACCTTCAGTGATATAGAAATAGAGACGATAACAGAGAGGCGCAGAAATGAACGACACTGAAACTTCAACGAACTGGACAAACAAATTATGGTCAAGACCAGTACAAACGTAGCGAAGTTATATTTCACAAATAAAAAGAAAAAAAAAAGAAAAAAAAAGGAAAAAGATTATATATATATATATATATAATTGCGCATGGAAGTCTAACCCAACTAAACAAATTATGTATGTCTAGTTTATAATTCCTGTAGGTTACATTTCACAACAACCTTTCATGCTTACAACTTTATTTATATCGTAATAATGGTCTTACTTTGACAAAATGCCTGGGTATAGTTTACATTCCTATCCAATATTGTATGTACCAATAAATCTTAGCAAATCCCTCTTTTTTTTTTAGTATACACAAAATGCATATGCCCAGGCACAAAAAGAAAACTTTGTTTCCTACTCTTCAAAAGTTTCAACACGCAAGTGTAAATGTACAACATAACTTAACAACATGTTCTTACACGCTTGGTGTATATTATTATAAGATTAACAAATGAATCCATGCTACAACAAAACTATAATCCTTTTTTTTTGTAAAACGCAAATATTAAATACCTGGTACTAATTTTCTTTATTCTTCCCAAAAGTTCACATGCATGTAAAATATGTTTATATCTCTTAACTTCCTTCCACTACTTATAAAAAAATATTATACCCATGATTGTACATGTGTTATGCATGGGGAAGGATTATATTTCTATGCTATAACAAACTTAGAAAAACTAAAAGTGTCCATTTTTTTTATTTGACAAAACATATAGAACAACGTTGGTAATCAAAATGTTTTTTTGTATATAAAAACATGGCAGTTCGAATTGTAAGGGAAAAGAGGAGCATTTCAGAATGGGAAAGATAGGCAAATCTTTGTTCAAGGTTTCATGTCAAAACAAAAGGAACAAAGTGAAGAAAAAAAACAAATAGTAAGGCATGGGTTCGTTCGGAATTTGTTCACAACTTTTCAAATTTACGTATTTCGATGCGATAAAAAAAAAATAGATTAAAGAGAAATAATATTTTTAAATCAGCGTATTACCTGAAGATGTAGATCTACACATAAGAATTTAGACAGAGAAGAGAAGTTTGGAAGAAGAGAACGAATAGTTTTTTCTCAGTAAAAGAGGAAAATAATATACAAAAAGGAACAACCATGTAAATGCTTTCTTAAGGCTTTTCAAATTTATTCCCCTTTTAACGTCAATAAATGGCTTTTCAAATTTATTCCCCTTTTAATGCCCCTTTTAATGTCAATAAATGGCTTTTCAAATTTATTCCCCTTTTAATGTTAATAAATGGATTTTCAAAAAAAAAAAAAAAAAAAAAAAAAGAGGCGGCCATTTTCAAAGCAATGAACATGAAGAGATCTAAATTAGGTTAATATCTAAGATCATTTATAGGCAGTGACATTCCAAAGGTAAATTAATTTATAAAATTTCAATTTCCTTTTATTCACCTAAAATTTAATACCAAACATCAATGAATTAATCCTAATCTAAACCAGGACTTAAATTAGTTATGGAATAAATGACATATACTATAAATCTCAAATTAAATTACAACAATCACAATTGAGCATTTAATTTTAAAACAACCAATTCATTTTATTTTAGTCTTACAATTTCACTATAAATTTCCAATTTATAAATTATATTTTAAATTCACATTGGTTTTACGTTTTTATTTATAATTTATATCCCATGCAAACATACCATTTATTACTTATTAATTCACCACTTTACTTATAGCATTCATTTTATTTCTACCTTACTATTATAACTACCACTTTTAATTTATAATAAATGCGATACTTAATTATATGGATTCTAGTTGGTTACCATATCAATACCAAATAGTTAATGTTTGATTTGTTCATACTTTCCAATTTTTATAGCAACATAATTTTCAAATATATATATATTACAACACAATGTAAAATGCATATTAATCCATATATATTTATATATATACATATCCTATGCATTGATTAGTTACCAAATCAACTGAATTTCAATTGTAAATTAAATAAATCAATTTCATCCAAACATTTTAATATTAATTACAAATTTCAGTATTTATATTTACAAACCAATTGTAATTTCATTTACAATAACTACAAGTTATTATCATTGTAAACAACTAACATACATTACTTAATCAAATTAATTAAGTTACAAATAAATTTATATAATTAAGTCATCAAATTTTGTTTATAACCATAAATACTCAAAAAATCATAATAAATTCAAAAATTAAATAATAAAAAATTATGGGTTGTTACACTCTCCCCCACTTAAAACTTTTCGTCCTCGAAAAGGCGTAGTAAGGGAGTTGTCAATTATATATATATTTAGCCATATAAATTTTTATTCAACTTGATTTTATTAATATTTTTGTTTTAAATCAAGAACTGTCATACCGTGATTTTTCTGAAAATTTGAATTACACATATCTTAAAATTTATAAGTCCAAATCTAAATTTTTCTCTTTCATTATAAAGCTATATTCTAAAATATCAAAAAGATTATTGTTTAAAGAATTCCGATTTATTTTAGACTCTATACATTCATTTAAACTTCAATTCGGAAAATTACGAACTACCGCTACGCAACGAGCTCGTTTTTAATTAAATTTAATTAATTCGTTCAACCATCGTTATGTTTATAGTATTTATAAGCCTATTCACTTATATTTCACCCAACCAAACATTAATCTCAATATATTTGGTTTATTACTAAATAATTCGCTTAATCAATTTTTCATTGATTCAGTTAATTCATATTACTTAACATAACATACTAAGTATATATCGTTTATTACATAACTTAAATTTTATTTATATATATAACCAATCAATATTTCACGTTCATAACCCATTCTAATACTTGTGCATTATTTAATTGCTTATCCATATAACATTTAACTTCTTAATTAATTGGCAAGTTATTCATGCTATAGAAAAGAATAGATTTTTATACAAGTTTCAATGGTTACCATTCGTTTCAATTTATTATCCAATTCTTATGAGTTTTATTTTAATTATAACTCTCTTATAATCGTAGTATTCAGAAGTTTCAAAAATTTAAGTTCATTTCATTTCACTAATTATTCAAGATTTCAAGAATTAAATTTCGGGTTTCTAATCAAATCATGTTTTTTTTTGTTGAAATGTTTCATATAGTATATCATTTACATAAAACCATACTATAAAAGGATTTAAATAAAGTTCAATTTCATAAAACAAAGTACAAAATATAAAATGTCTCCCTACTTAGACTCTTGAAAATAAACATCGATGATGCGTGCACTCATCACCGAAATCATTTTCAAAGAAAAGAGGGTATACATTTTTCCAATAATTCATTTAAAACAATTTCTATATGAAACACTTTTAAAATATACATATATTATTTCAACCATTTGCAAATCACCCGAAATCAAATTCTCAAATTCATATTTTACTTCTTATTTCATTATCAATAAATTTTCAATTTTTTTTAAAATATACATATATTATTTCAACCATTTGCAAACCACCAGCAACTCACATACACCTGATACCTGAATTGCCCACTATCCTCCTACCAAACAAACTCAAGTGACCTCCTGCTTGAATACCATAATCTCCACCTCCAGTAAACAAAAAAAAAAAAAAAACAGTTTTCTCTTCCCCTATTCATCTCAGCCTTAACCTCACGTACAAGCACACATCCTCACCAACTCCATCTACTCTACACTTCAAATATCACCAGATCAACAAATATACACATACCCAACCTCGTTCTTTCTACCATCAAAACTCAATCACAGACCAAAGACCCGCCTCCAAATTGAGACTTGCGATTTCTGTTTTTTTTTTTTTTTTTTTTTTTTTTTTTTTTTTAAGTTTAAAGAACAGGATTTGGAGTGTAATCGATTGACAAATTCCAAAGATCGAGTTTTATAGAAAACGGTATTCGGTGAATCGACTTGTGGTTTATAGTGGGCCGGGCTTAGTAATTTTGTGATCTATTAAAAAGAATTCTGTTTAAAGAATTAGTGCGTTGGTGTTTGCCTTTCTTGGGCGTGTCTGACTTGTTAATTTGGTTCATTTTTTTCTACTTCTCTTTCATCCCTGCTTTCCTCTTAGAAAAAATATTTATTTATTTCTTCTTCAGGTTTCCCAAGCAGAAAATCAGAATAATTGCTTTCTTGATTGCTTGGATTTGCTTAGTCTCACTCTGCATCGCTTGCTTGCTACAAATTGTGGTGCTTTGCTTTGCTTCGTCTCCTCAGAAGAAATCAGCTCATCTCGTCTTGTATCATCCAGAATTTGTGCACGTGCTTATCAGAACTATTGTCTTAATGCAAAATACAGTTGAATTCTACATAATATAATTTTAGTTCTTATTTGTATCGGTTAGAAATAATTAATTATAAGATACTTACATAAGCATTGGTTGTTTTATCATCTCATCCTGCCATCAATATGTGACTGAGCCCTCCTCATTGGCATGCCTCCTGGATTGGGTATGAGCAAAGATATCCTAGTATGACACGGGACCCCACATAACCTTTCCTAATATAATTAAAGTATATATATTATTGTTTTAATAATTGTTTGTTTATAAGAAAACTTAAAATAAAGAAATGTAACAATTGTTTGCAATCATAATTAATAAAATTACCAAGTTCTCGCGATGATGATGCAATGACTTGGAACCACCATGATGTGTCACTCGGTTCTTAATTTTATTTACGAAGTTCCTCTCCGACTCTTTCTACAAATTTAAACTGGAATATATGTTTTACCATTGTAAATATATGCGGTAATTTAAACTGAAATGTTGTAAAATTACCTGGAACTCCTCATCGCTCCACCATTCAATTCATGCATCCCATACATTATCACCCATACAGTTGGGTTTTTTCTCTGATTTCCTAATGTCGGATATTGTGTCTTTAGAGTTTTTACTAATTTTATTATTCTAATGGCACTTGACTGGCTCAACATTACCTTTCCCTAAATCTATTGCACCCTACAAATTGAGAAAATAAAAGTTCTACATTTATAAATAGTCTGTGAAATATAAATTGGTAATATATTATGATATAAAGTTATCTTTATAGGGAAGTTCTGCCAAATACTCTTTGTGAAATGCACTAGGATCTTGCTCCACTCAGGCCAGTAGGAAATCATCTTGCTCATGTATGTCTGCCAAGAAATAGAAAAACAATATTGGATAGCTCAAGCTCGAAGCCTCAACTCAAGCTCGAAGCCTCTATGTTAAAAATGTGAAACAAACATGTAATAAATCATGACTAACACACACACACACACTATATAGAAAATAAATGTAATACTTACGATCCACCAGTCTTAGACTACAACGTCACTACAAAACGAGATACCACCACCTCTAATGATATTCCCTCTCAAAGATAAGAGGGAGAACCTGATTCAGAAGAACCATGTCTCCTAAAAATGACATATATAATATTTGTCAAATACATAATATCATTTATGAGAAACATATCATTTCATTTTTACAAACATATATTATGCCAGAATATATTGCTTAATTATGAGAAACGTATTATGAAAAATCTATTATTTAGTAGAATAAACCTTTTATTCTCAAAAACATATTTTGGCATAACAAATCATTTAATGTCGAGCAACTTATTATGCTGGAACATTTTAATTAATCTTACAAAAAAGTATACCAAAATTACCTTCTATGAAATGTGCATTAGTAATCATTGTTGAATCAGGATTTTGATTCATGATAAGGAACTCATTGATCAAAGAAGGAATCCAACAATTAGAGTGACAATGAGAGTATCACTCGTATTACTAATAACTACAGAGGAGACAGGACTAGAAATGGGTATATAGAGAGTCTATTCTTTGAGTTTCGAGTCTTAGTAGTATATATTTGTTAAAATATAACCACAAGTAGTTTACAATCCAACACGACACGTTTTTATAACTTATACATACATACATACATATATATATATATATATATTAAAATTGTTCATTGTGCATTTTTTTACCAGGTCAGTCGACTGACCCACGATAGTCAATCGACTGGATTTGGTAAGTTTATATGCTCATGCACATGTGCACGAGCATATGAACTTCAGTCGACTACAATTGAAATTCAGTCAACTGAAATTACTTTAATTGTCATTTTTTCTGAATAATCACCTCTATTCATGAAGAGTTTTGATCAATACAAACGGATATAGATGCTTCTACTCAATTGAATCTCTTTATAAATGGTTGTAAGCATTTAAATACTATACGTACCTTTTTTACAGTAAAAAACTTAATTGAATTTAATCAATCGTGAATTTTTATGCTCCCTAAATATATACTCTCTAAGCACTGTCAGACCTTTTGCTTAAATCCGTAGATTTAAACTCCAATTCTTCGATTTTAAGAAATATTTTCCTTCTTATCTTCGCATACGTAATATATTTACTTGAAGAGAAGATTACAGGAAGGGTGTACTATCAGTAACATATCCGCTTATCAAGAACCCGAAGAGTCAATCTGTTATCTATAATAGAAAGTAAAATAGAGAAAATGCTGAGTTGTATAGTCTCTTTTTTCACAAAATCCGACGTGTCGTCAGAAGAAGCCGCGTTCCCAGAGTTCGAGTTTGTTTATATTTTTTAAGGAAGGTGAACATAACTCTCGGTTCTAATTGGTGGAAATCAGAGGGTCTATAATCTATATGAGTCCTCATGATTTCCACCAATCAGGGAAGATAGAGTTATGTTCACCTTCCTTGGAAAAGTGTGAACAAACTCCAACTGCGTTTCCATATCGAGCAATCCAGTAAATGTTATTATAAAATAGAGAACTCCGTTGCTTACCGGCGGTTATTTCTCTCTCACCCTGTGTTTGCCGGTTTCTAAACATCGAAGAAAACCTAATTCCATTAGAATCCCTAATCGACATTCTCACCCAACCAAACGAATCGTATACGCGTAAACAACATTCCACAGGAATCGTCTTCATCTCAATGTCCCCAGCGATGGTGACGTCATGAGACTCAGGTTTTCTGACGCTGATAACCGCTCTTGAGGTAATTGAAACCAAAATCTGTTTTATTTCTTTGTAAAAATTCTAACTACGGAATCGACTTCATATGCTTTTGTCAATATTACTTCAGACAAGTTAGGGAAGGAGATGTTTTACATGAAGTAATTGAACATGCGTTCCATTTTTCCAATGCTACTTTACTGAGCTATAATCCGTAATTTGCTGCCAGTAAAAACGTTATATGTAATTACAGCCTTAACATTGGGAGCATCTACTGGATTTCATATTTTTATAGTTGAAATTATTATTTTCATGGTAGTCTCGATTTTAATGGATTAATGATTCGAATTTAATAAATGAATAAAATGACTTTATTGCTCACTGTATTTCTACATTGGAAACAATATCTCATGTTGGTGACAGTAGTTCATTATGACACATCTTTGTAGGCTAATTATCCTGTCCAATTTTATTGTTGTTAACAGTATGTTTCTTATGATTAATGGAAAATATATGATATAAAAATCGTGAAATGTTGTGAAAAGATGATTACATGGAGTTCACTCTCTAATAAGAAAAAAATTATGCCTTTTGTGTTCCCGTAGTTTGGCAGTTTTGGTTGCTTTATTATATTTTCTCAATTTGATGTGCATAGAACAAGATTTGATGAAATGCATGTTCACATTCCAATGCTAAATTAAATCCAACATTTGAGATGACAGTTAACTAACACATACTGAACACAGATATATGAACAATAAATGGATTACATGCAGAATGCATTATGCCGTATACATGAACTGCTGGATCAAATGTCGCATACCAAAAACCTTGGCTGTCTTACACACCATAAAGGAGATCAGATGTCATCTATAAGAGCAGGTTTGATTTGACTTGAATAAGTCGCCTTTTGTTTTATGAAAGCCAAAACCAATTCGTTTTGGCTTTCAAAAAGCCAAAAGCTGCTTATTTTAATCAATCCAAACAAGACGTAAACAGTTGGATTCAGCTACAGCTGTGCGCTAACAGAGATTTATAAAGCATATCTTCATCCAGAGCTGAATCAAATGGAGGACTAAATGAATGCAATCTTCCAGTTGTCAACTATAAGATTGAGCAAGCATAGCACTGGCTATGTTGGAATAAAAGAGCACCATGTCAATTTGCAAGATTTCTATGTCTTACAGCGGTAAATAGCATGCATATGTAATGTGATTTTTTGGCCATTTACCTGTGCTATTTCCGAGGTTTAACGCTGTGGTTTGACGCTAAGAAACAATTTTCAAATTTGCTGTTCTTTACTGAAGGGTTTAAATATATGATTAACTGAAATCTAACGTTTTCTTAAGATTGTACTTCAAGCACTATTCCTCTAAAATTTGAATTTTGTACATGATCTGTTAGAGCAACTCCAGTGGTTCAAATTCAGCCCGTAATATTAAGGTAATTGCACCCAGTGGTGCAATTACGGCTGAATATGAAGGCTTCGATTCAGGATCCAGTTCAGGATCCTGAATCGGATCCTGGCGCCTGTAGTACAGGCGCCAGGATCCTGGCGCCTTTATTGTAGGCGCCAGCTTCTGGCGCCTACAATGTAGGCGCCAGGATCCTGGCGCCTGTACTACAGGCGCCAGGATCCCTCATTTTTTCACCCCAACCTTCTCTTTTATTAAGAATTTTGTTTTTAATAGATTAATTTTGTTTTTAATAGATTAATTTTGTTTTTAATCTCACTTCAATGGCGGAGGGGGTTTATAGACGCCAGAATCCTGGCACCTGTATTACAGGCGCCAGGATTCTGGCGCCTGTAATACAAGCGCCAGGATCTGGCGCCTGTAATGTAGGCGCCAGACCACTGGCGCCTACAGCCCAATTCAGGGCTGAATATTCAGCCCTGAATCCACTGGAGATGCCCTTAGGGCCTTGGATTTGGAAATAAGACACTGTAATGGATGAAACACTCAGACTTATTTTTTTGGTTGTGAAAGGGTTTTACTTGATGGAACCATTGTTGCTCATTCCCTCATGTCTAAATAGTGTTGTGCTTAGTACACGGACAAGCAGTGAACATTGATTTTTGGATTTGGCTTTGGGGTTAATACCTTTTGTTAAAGCAATTACTTTTACCCAATTTAATACATGATTTCATTCGTACTTCTCAATTCTATTGATGTAGTCCTGCTTCCCCTCAATACGAGTATCATGCCTAATTTCTACCCTCAAATTTGAGAATAATTTACAGAGTTATTATTAGTTTTCCTGTTAGTCTATTCATTATTAGTTATAATTATTTACTTTCAAGATTTTGTACTCACTCACGTCTTAATTTTGCAAAACCAGTGAGTTGTTTGGCTCCATAGCTGCAATATCTGTACAAGTTTTCCTATCAGGGTATGTTATTTTAATTTTGTTATAATGCGATTCATTGATAAATTTGAATAAAAAATGGCATTGTTATTGTACACGATGATTGAATGTGCTCAATTATGGATTGTCGTTAACCTAGATGTACACGTACTGTATATAGCCTGGCTAAATTATATTTTAGAAGGTATGTGAACATTTTTAGATGCAACCGCAAGCAGGCAGATATGAAAAAATACAGGTGACCCATCTTTTGTTAGTGGTGAACCAGATTGCCATGTTATCAATGTCAATTTAAACAACTAAAATTGATGGGAAAAACCCAAAACTGCGCACTGTACAACAAACTGTGCACATATCTCATTATCTTCCCTTCTATTTTACTCCATAGTCCTTTCCTTCTTCCTTAGGTTCAACATTATTGGCATAGTTAAGGTGGACCACATTGTAAAGCTGATTTTTTTTTTTTTTTTTTTTTTTGGCACAATATAGATGACAATGACAGAATTGACGCACAATACTGCAGTACTCATTGTTGCACCATTTTCATCTAAAATCACTACATAGGTTTATGCCATTCTTTTGCATGAGGCTTTCTTTTTGGTGCATTTTCTTTGTCTGTATCATTCCTACAGGAGTTACAATTATTTGTTTTACAGCAAACTGCCCCCTTGGGAGGATTGGTTTTTAATTAACATTATTTGAGAGCTTTTGCATTTTTAACCAGGTACAAAAGATATGTTCACTGACTGTCAGATGCTCAAATTGGCATTAGATAGAGGTTGTACTAGATATTTTACTTCTGATCAGTTTGTCACCACATGTGCACATCAATCATAAGTCATAGCAATCTGATGCACCGAATTTGTGTCCAAAAGCAAAAATCTTACATTTACACTTATACGAACCCCCTTTTATGTTAATAACCAAGTGTACAACATTAGTAATTTAGAGCTTGGTGCCGTATTTGTGCACATACCTATATAGTAGTATCCTAATATGGATCTGCTCGAAGCGTATGACAATGAAAACGACGACACTAATTTATCTGAATTCATCTCCTCTAACTTCCATGGCATTTTATTTTGCTCAAATTAATTTTTAGAACTGCATTCTAAATTCTGAATATTTTGGTATTTATTTTCAGTCGGTGATTTGTGTCCTCTGCTGGATTATAGGACCTTTCCTGCTTTGGGATATACTGGCAGTGGAAAACGCATCACACCCTCATGGTAACATTTCCTTAAAAAAAGAATAACTTTTGATTTGTTACGACTTACGATTCTACTTTACAGGGGCGTATTGTGAGGTGAAAGAGAAAGATAACTGATGTTATCAACCATATAATTATTGCTTTTTATACCACGTTTCAGTTTCTATATGAAAATGACTTTTGCGTTTCAATTTGAAGTATTTTTAGCATTTTTTTTTTAAACGTGAAGGTTGAGTGTGATTATGTTGAGTTTAACTTTACAGTTAAAATTTTTGTTGCTGGTTATCATTATGCTTTCTTGTTATTTTACCTTAATTTTGGGTTCCATATCTAGCCAACCCCAACTTGTTTGGGATACATGGCTTTGTTGTTGTTGTTGTTGGTTATCATTATGCTTTCTTCCTTGCACCATTCTGATATGGATTTTATCTTACTGATTTCTTTGCTTACAACATAAGCAAAAAAAAGCGTTTGTAGAAAGATTAGACCTTACACTTTTCTTAATTTGCAGATTTGAAATCTTACATTTGGACGATTTTTAGTTTATTAGTAAAAAATAATTTGAGATTGGTATGAAGCTCTTTGATGTGGGCTACAGCTAAACTCGGATCTTTCAGGTTTCTCTCAGTCCAAGCTTTACTTCATCAAATTGATAAGGTTTCAATTGTTGTTCATTTTATACATGCTTTGTTGCATATTTTTTATGTATGTTAATTTTTGAATTTCTTACTTTTACGGGAAATCTGAATAAAGAGCAGAGCTTTTAGTAGAGTTTAGATTGAAAGTGTTTAGTTACTTATGGTTTTCTTCCAAATTAAATGGTAAACTACCTACCTTGGATAATTTTGGTTGAATCAAAGATTTCGTCTCTTTTTTCAGATATACTATTGTATTGTTGCTTCTGTGGGTAGACCATTTTAATGCTACAGTGGTTATGTAACATTGATTTTCCATTTATATCCACTATTGGTCAATACACTTATTTTGCTGGTACATCTTCTGCATTTATTTTAAATTCCTTTTACACGGCTCTTTTCTTTCCTCATTAGCGTTGTATCCAACAGCTGTAAAAAAGTTGATAATTTGGATAGAAGTTTAATAAAATTTTAACTAAATGTTAATACTAATGTAAATGCCTGATTCACAGAAGCATGATGAAATGTTAATGTTACAAATATATATACAAGTGGTGTGAGGGACCCACTATATATATATATATATATATATATATATATATATATATATAAGGAGGGTTCCGCTACATCTCTTATATTGCACGTGAACTCTCCCCTTTAATCTCCACCACCCATTTTCCCACTCAATGGGAAGAGAGAGATTGAGTGGGGAAATGGGTGGTGGAGATTAAGGCCCAGGGGGAGAGTTCACATGCAATATAAGAGGTGTAGCGGAACCCCCATATATATATATATATATAAAGTTATTTGTTCTTGTTATACATTGGTATGTATTAAATAATATTATAGTATTTGTAGATCAGCTAACTTAGTGTTTTCTTGCTTTTAGGAAAAAAACATATTTTGTTGAAACATTTTGACAAACATGCCTGGAAATCTTAAGCACAAAACCATTCATCTTAATTGATATATATTTGCAACATTTAGATGTGGTAGCATAGCTTCTCAATTTTATTATTGCTATTTATTAGTTGCTCAATTGCTGATGGAGTCCACAGCTCAAATATTATGAAAATAGATTTTTTTTTTCTTCTTATAATTTGGGTCAGGTACCCATAAAAGTCGTTTACTGATTGTAAAGTTTGAGCATATGGTCATTTGATAGATTCATGCATGCCTTGGACTTGGTTATCAATAATTCACAGAATGCATTAATTATATTATATTCAAAATTTCCAGATATTCTGTTTGTGGGAAAGTTATAACCAGTATACTTTTGTAAATGATAAAGACATGTCATAAGTTAAACTAATTTGAAGCTGATTATCTAAAAATCATATTTCGATTGCTTCTCTGTTAATCTATTACTTAAAATTTATAACAGGAAGTATCATTTACTGAGGTGGACACAGTTTCCTAACCCATTTCAAAATACTGCTTCATCTTTAATTCTTTCTTTTTAATATATTCAAAATTGCCAACACAATGTGCTTTTTGTCAAAACCGCAAACTCCTTTCTCCTCTCTCCACTAACTTTTATTTGTTTCATAATTATTTTTAAATTTTCTTGTGATATCGTAAGATATTCTATTGCTCGCTATATTTGTTTACGATAAGGGATAATATCAAAAGTTTAGTTCTCTATGAAAATTGTTAGTTGCCTGAAATGGAGATGTTACTCTTAACTTCATGTTATATTAGAATCAATGTCGAATGCCCCTTTTTTAAAAAAGATAAATGAAGAAAAGTCGTTGCGTCGAATCCACAATTATACTTTTTTTTCATATTAACTGTATACACAGTTGAGATGCATTATCTCTGGTTGTTGCCAATAACAGATTATTTACCAAGTTTTATTATCCATGTACATTACATAAACCGTAAGTAATATCAGACAACATAGGTATTAACTGTGTTTTACACCATCACCAATACAAAAACATTGTAATTTAGGTAAAATGATGTGTATGTAAAAATAAAACTAAATAACGACAAATTGTATTGCATCATACGAGGCAGTTTTCTGTTGTTGAACCAACGTAAAAGTTAACTTACATTCGTCATATGGATTATAAAATTGTATTGCATCATACGAGTTTTCTAAATTGTTTGATGTACAAATTTTAAATTGGTAACCTCCTATCTAAAGAGAAAACTTAATGTGGTTAGTATCTTCATTGCATATATTTCCTTTACCATAGACATGGATTAGCAAAAGAAATAAAGGGGTACACCATTCTACTATTCTAAAGGTTGTCTATCATCAATGGGCAATGAGTCCATTTAAATAGTTTCTCATGTCAGGAATGGTCCTTAACAATATTGAGTATCGATTAATGATTAAATTTACTGTATTGAAATCAAAAGGCTAAATTAAAGTCTATTGCGGCAATAAATGATTCTATGTTTTGTGTGAAAACATATTAGTTTTGTATGTTATATGTAGCTTATTTTATCTAAAAAATACAAGTAAACTTCCATATATGCCATCTTTGGTTTCACCCTAACATATTTTAGTGGCCTTTTTTATTCCAAGTTAGTTGGAACCACTTTTTTTTTTTGCAAAGTGTCATACTTTTTCATGTTGAAGGGAATGTCACATGAAATGTATCCTTACAGAGGCAGAAGATAACAGTTAGTGCATTTGCTTTACGTAAAAATACTATAATTATACTATTTCTACTCAACTATCATGAATTTATAATGCATTTACATATAACTTCTAAATTTCTTATGTTTCTTTGCAGTACACTATTATTGAAAGCCAATTATTATTACGTTCCCTTAAATCTCATTAACAACAAATTATTATTATGTTAAACATGTTTGAAGTGTTTCTTAAATATCGATTGATAAAAAATATAGTACATTCATGTTTTATTTCCTTTGTGCTAATTGCCATAGGATATCTTTAGGAAATCCTCAACTAAGTTTAATTAATTTATAAATCGCAGTAAACTAACCATTTTGATTGTTGGAAAACAATGGCTGAGTCGCGGACTAGGTCGCTTTCTTGAAGACAATTCGGTGATCTGGTCGGTGGTGTAAACCAGTTCGTACTTGTCGCTGCCGCCTCTGGGATAAAACACCCTTCTGAGAAAAATAATTGATTTGCTTGCACAACAAACCAATTCAGATTTGCACTTTCAATTTAAATTTAACTACTCATTCTGATTTTATTTTTGAAGAACCTTTAATGGTGGAGGAAGAAGAAGAGAGACATAAGAATAAAAAGTTATTTTTTTGAGTAGTTCGGCAATAAATAAACATGGTAATAATGTAGAGGAAGTCGATTTAGATCTAAAAAAATGGATCTCAATTTTTTTACCAAGTCAAATAAAAAAACTGGTTTTTTTCCTTTTTATATAGTCTCATGATGTGGGACTATTCATATATGAGTCATCTCACACTTATCCAACTTTTTAAATAATTCATCTTTATAAAAAAATGAATCATTTTTCTAACAATCCTCCGCTTGAATTTTTTTTTAAAATATTTCGAGCAATTTGTAGAAACATAAGATTGTGCATAAACAAATGTGTCATCCGACTTGAACCTTCGCATAGTGAATAAGATTCAGTTTTTACTAGAGTGACACGTAGTCTTGAACTCTATTCCTGACATCAGACCGCACACAACCTTTTCTATAGTGCAATCAAATAAGCCCGTGCATTAATGGCCATGCACCTCTATCCCAGTTTAGTGAACGCTCTAGGAATCTTGCCCAAAACTCCCATGTAATATCGGTTCTGTCCTTCTTTCAATAATCATCAAATTTTCATCACTATGTATGTGATGTTCTCTTACAGTATTGTACTTATGATGTCGTCTTTTACCGTTGTAATAACGGTTCTACAACTTTTTTGCAATAGCCGCGGTACTATCGCAATCGATTACACCACTGGTGTTGGTTTTTCCCTTATGGGGATCTCAAATAGCAGATTCCTTTAGTTCTTTGCTTCTTAACTAGTTGTGGCTAGTGCTATTATCTCAGTCTCTATAGTAGACTGAGTCAAAATAGTCTGTTTCTTGGGTTTCCAAGAGACAGCTTCTTCAGCGACGCTAAATATATAGCCACTGGTCCTTTAGAATTATCAGATTAGTATTTCAGCCTGTATCAAAATATCCTTCAAGTACAATTTAAAACTTTTCATAATGTAATCTAAGGTTCATAGTTTATTATAGGTATCTCATAACCCTCCCATTAGCATGTTAATGCTCTATACTTGGTCTACTGAAAAATATGCATAATAATCCCACGACATAGGTAATGTTGGGTCTTAGTATAATCAATGGCATTCGAAGACTGCCAATGATGCTCGCTTAAACAGACTATCTTATAAATTCACCAGTGTTCTTAAATAACTTTACACTGTGATCATATGGTGTACATGCAAGTTTACAGCCAAAGTAATCGTATTTCTTTAGAGTCTTCTCAATTTAATGAGATTGATCCAAAGAAAATCCCCCTTTTTACCTAGTAATCTTAATATCAGGGATTACACTCGCCTTATCTAGATCTTTCATATCAAAATTGGCATTTAATAAAGATTTGACTGAGTTTATGGCATGAATATTTGACCCAACGATGAGAAGGTCATCTACATAAAGACATATAATAGTGCAAATGTCATTCTTAGATTTGTAATAAATGCATTTGCCACTTTCACTAACCTTAAAACCATAAGAAATGATTAAGTTATCAAATTTTTTCATGCCATTGTTTAGGTGCTTGTGTTAAACCATATAATAATTTATCTAATTTGCATATTTTATGTTCTTGACCATGTACTACAAATCCTTCAGGCTGGTCCATATAAATTTCTTCTTCTAATTCACCGTTTAAAGAACGTGGTTTTAACATCTATTTGGTGTATTAATAAATAACAAATAGAAGCAAGTGAGATTAGTACCCGAATGAATGTAATTCTAGTTACAAGTAGAAAAAATATCGAAGAAATCTATATTTTCTCTTTGCTTAAAACCTTTAGCTACTAATTGTGCTTTATATTTATCAACAGTGCCATCAGGTTTTAATTTCTTTTTAAGCACCCATTTACAACCTATAGATTTACAACCAAAGAATAAATCTACTAAATGCTAAGTCTTATTGGATTCCAGAGAATCCATCTCATCATTTATAGCCTCTTGCCAAAAATCGGCATCTAATGAAGATAAGGCCTCTTGGAGGTTTAAGGGATCCTCCTCTATAGTAAAGGCACAAAAATCTGAACCAAAATCTTTTACAGTTCTTGCTCTTTTACTTCTTCTAGGTTCAATTTCAGTACTTTTATTAAGTTTTGTTCTAATAGGCATACTTAATGTGCCCCCACTATTCCTTAATTTAAAAGGAAATGTTGTTTCATAAAAATCGACATCATTTGATTCAATTATATTATGTGCCTTTATGTAATAAAATTGGTATGCTTTGCTATTAATAGTGTAGCCCATAAATACACATTCATATGCTCTATTTGCTGATTTTATTCTCTTAGGGTATGGAACGCAAACATATGCTAAACAACCCCAAGTTCTAAAATATGACACATTGGATTTCTAATTCTTTAAAATTTCATAAAGTGAATATTCTTAGATTAGGGGATTCTATTCAGAACATAACATGCAGTCAATTAAAATTTCCCCCACTAATGTTTTGCTGCATCAAAATTTAATAAAATGGCAATTACTAATTCGGTAAAGGTCCTATTTTTTTTTCAGCTTTACCGTTCATTTCAAGTGAATATGGTGCAGTTCTCTCATGTACTATAGCATGTAAAAAAAAATCAGAATAAACTAGATTCATATTCTATTTCTCTATCACTATGAATTCTCTTAATTTTCTTATTACTCAATTTCAATTTTTAATGTTTCAAACATGTCAAATGCATCACAACTTTAAGAAACACTGTCTTTCTAATTGTAAGCTTTATTTTCACATTACCAATCTCTACAGTTTTAGTAGTGTGAGGATCTCCCAACAACACTTTCTGATCATCAGCAGCCGTGTATATTGTGAATATATCACGATCATAGCAGACATGACGAGAAACACCAGTGTCTACCCACCAACTCTCTAATCCACCATCAAAGTGAATCTCAGTAGTCGTAGTCGTTAAAGGCTTCTCAGTCAGGTTTGCCTGCGGTGCAGGGCTTAGCCTGTTCCGACATTGTCGTGCCATATGACCTGGTTTTCCACAGTTGTAATATAGAAGCAACTGTCCAGAATCATTCTTTTTGGTTGGTTGCTGCTGTCCTTTATGGTTTCCTTATGGATTCCCATTCTATTCTCATATAGACTAACATAAGTTATGCACATAAAATATTATTTTCTGCATTTGTACCATTCCACCACACTTGTGGACAATATTAATGGTAAACAACTTACATGGTAAATTTAATCTCACATATAGAGACTACATAAACCAAGGTATCAAAACACTTGGGTTCAAAAAATACTTAGGTTTAGTCAGTTAACATTGTTCCAATCAAATAATGCACACTCTTAGGACTCAAACAAAGTGATTAGTGTGACCAAAAACTACAGTACAAGATAATGAGCAGGGTTCATGATTAGTTATCAAATTTTGAAGTTTTATAAACCAATTTCCACCATGCTACCATTTTACAACTACAAAGATGACATGCATACAGTTCTTTAAGGCTATTGGATCAATGACAACCAACAGTAACTTATAGTTTGTATCATTCTATGTCCAATGAAATTCATACATATAAGCTTCCTTTTTGGCTTCTATTTTTCTTTTTCTAAAGGATTCTGATTAAAATGCAACCTAGAAGGTGACTTAAGCTCGTTGGAAAAAGAAGGCATAGCCAAGAAACCTCTATGTTGGTACTTAACAAGCCAAAATAGAATATGTTAATTACCTAACCCCTAATACCTTTCTAGTGAATTTTTTATAATACCAGGCACAATCAGCTATCAATTTAAGCATGCATTAGGAAGGGTTTTAAAAAATTATATTACCTTTCTCTGATGCTCATCCTGGTGGGGGCTACAACAATAAAGAATACTGCAGCCCATCGATCCATTTCTCACAAACTTGGATTTCATGATGCTACTACGTAACTGCAGCGCGAAGCCACCTTCCATGCCTACCAAATTGTCCACCTTTTAACCTTGATTTCACGTAGATGACGACAAATCCGGATTTCACATTGAATCTTTCTACTTTTTCTTTCGATATCTCATTGCCAGAGAAGATAGTAGAAGGAGTCGCAGTTACAAATTGAGTAAGATTTCAAGGCGTTGAGTATTTCAAAGCGTCGAGTAGATAGAGGAAGATGGCGGCACCTTCAAGCTAGGGTTGCAGCCATTGTTTCGAGATCGTCTTCAAATTGTTGGGAAACAATGGCTGAGTCGCGGAATAGGTCGCTTTCTTGAAGTCGATTCGGCGATCTGGTCAGTGGTGCAAACCAGTTCATACTTGTCGCCGCCACCTCTGGGATAAAACAGCCTTCTGAGAAAAATAATTGATTTGCTTGCACAACAAACCAGTTCAGATTTGCACTTTCAACTTAAATTTAACTGTTCGTTCTGATTTTGTTTTTGAAGAACCTTTAATGGTGGAGGAAGAAGAAGAGAGAGATAAGAATAAAAAGTTATTTTTTTTGAGTAGTTCGGCAATAAATAAACATGGTAATACATGTAGAGGAAGTCGGTTCGAATCTAAAAAAATGGATCTCAATTTTTTTACCAAGTCAAATAAAGAAACTGGTTTTTTTCTCTTCATATAGTCTCATGATGTGGGACTATTCATATATGAGTCACCTCACACTTATCTAATTTTTTTTAAATAATTCATCTTTATAAAAAATGAATCATTTTTCCAACATTCATAGATAATATTTACAGCTGTCACTCGAATTACTAATTGTGGAGTAACTAAAAATATGTTCACAAGCAACTAACGCATTTCTATTCCAGCTAATCTCGACAAAAAAATAATTATATCTTATGAAATCTATGTATAATAACTAATATGATTTCAGTAAAAGGGTAGTTGTTCAACTTGCTCAGCACCTTAATTCAACATGTAATATTTAAAAATGAATGTTGAAGTTTGGATTGGTTAATAATATGAACTGTGGATAAACTGTACATTTTGTGCTGTTATTATCAATTTAAAGTTGATAGGATTGTTTGTGCAGCTTCTTTTTTTGATGTGTTGACTTATAAGCCAATGTTTTTCCATCCGTAAAATACAGTATGATCTAGAAATTTTGCTTATGAAAATACCATATAAGCATATCTGGAGGAACCAACATATTAGCATGTGATTTTCAGTGCTTTTTTTATTTGTGCTTTGCCCCATATTGCTGACTTATGTTTCTATTTAACTAATAGTATCTCATAAGAGAGTGGCATCAAATATTCAAATATTAACAAATATTAATAGAAAAGCTAAGGTTGAGTCTAATTATCGTACCTCATGCTCTCTTTGTATGTGTCCATGCACATAAGTCTGCATGCATACTAAAATGCAGGATAAAAATGGATTAAAAAAGTGAAGGGTTTCATCCAAAGGCATTGAATATGATTTATTTCCAAATGTACATAGCATAATAAACAATTTGTGCTAAATTTTACGTGGGAAATTAAATAATGAATTGCTAATATATTACATGTTAAACTCGAGTAGTATTCCACTTATAAGAAACCTCCTTATGGTTAATTTTGTTTATAAATCTTTGGTTACTTTAATCGTAGCAACTGACACTACTTCTGCATATGTTATATATCACTTGAAGTGTTGTGCTATAATCTGCATAGGTTGATGTTAAATAATACGAAGGGACATGGAGTATTGACAAAGAGCTGAAGTTGTTGCACAAAAGTTTAAGCATTAAATGGTTAGAAGGTTTGCGCACTTGAAAGAGCATTACAGGCAAACATTATGCTGCCTAGAAGATGCTAAATTTTTGATATTAACTATGATGTGGTAATGACAATATTAATGAGCTTGGAATTAAAAGATGTATAGGCTGTTGTTTTTCAAAATCGAGTTTCAAATTAAGTAGATTTTGGTTTGTATGGATAGCTTTGCATGCTGACTGTAACATTTACTGGAACTTCAATACTGGAATATAATGTTTTGCTAATGTAATTTTGATTGCATTTTACTCCATGTTGTACCTAATTACTATCTGGTGAATTAGTCACTAATTATGAAAGCATTAGAATGTCTTTTATAACTATTTTGATTACTGTTTTAGTTAATGCTATTTGAAAAGCCCTGGGACCGCATTCTTGGATTTAACGAGGATGTGGCTTTTATACAAATGAGATACTTTTTTTTCCATTTACCATTTTAATCCTACGCAGGGACTACGGATTTGCTCGAGGATAGAATAAGGTGCCTGCTTACACATTCTCTGGACATCAATTGTAATTAATAACTTCAAAATTTTAGTGTTGACTATCCGTTTCTGTGGACGAATGCAATAGTTAAAGAGTTGAAATACCTTTGACTTTTTGTTCATTATGGTTAGATCTCTTGGAGGTTTTAATTGTACTATTTTTGCATACGTTTCAGCAAGTGAAAATATAGTAGTAAATGCTGAAAACTTGGAAAATTTCATCACATTTTATATATGGATACAGGCAACATAATGCCTAGAAATATACATATTTTGTTTATTGATAGTGGGTCATTATACAAGTACTTAAAATCGTGATCTAAACAGTATATAAGAAATTCTCATTTATGCATAAACAGAGTATTTATATAAATATATATTTAGGTTCAAATAAACAGGTATTTTCAAATATTATTTGTGTTATAAAATTCTTAATAACGGACATTTTTTCCAAGCTCAGTTGATAAGAATGCAAGCTCAGACAAGCTATTCTCATTTAGACTCTTAGTATATCAGAAATTCTCTTTTAAACAAAAATAGAATATTTATATGAGTATATATTTAGGTTCAAATATATAGGTATTTTCAAATCAGTTTTGCTATAAGGCCCGAAAGGATAAGGGCCCGAACGATGCAGGCATGATTGCAGCCCATGAATTATTTTTCCTCCTGAATTCTAGCAGTGCGATCATATTTCACACAATTCCACACTAATTTTCCTTGGCACTGTAGCAAAGTCCTTTTCAAATATTACTTAGATTTATGTGGTATTATTATAAAAAGGGATCTTTGATCTTTTAAAAAAAGAAGAAAAATGACATATCTTTGATGTAGTGCAGTTATGTTCAAGAATCATTCTGACATGATCTAAGTTACATTGAAATGTAAACTAAATTTATGGCACTAATGTAGTTAGATTTAAATGTTAATAACATATGTTAATCCTTTTACAAATGTTTAATAAACGTGTTTTTAACTATATCCAAATTATGTGAGTGCAGATAAAATTTTCAAAGCGCTTGCAAGTATGCCATTAGAAAGAACCATAAAGACATAGAGAAAGGAAAGAGAAAGTGAGCCAATGTGCCATGGAAGAAGGAGATGCAGATAACTCAGAAATAAAGACCGCACCATTTGGATATTTCAAGGCTTATGAACGATGCTAATTTAGAATGCATCTTGCATTTTCTTTGATATTGCACAACGCAGATGCCATGAATCAAGTACTGGTTTGCTGAACATTGATTCTATCAGTTGAGAATAATGCACAGTGGCAGACCAACATGATCTATGTAGTTAATGCCATTTTTCTTTTGTGTATATTGTTTTTGTAACATTTTCCTTCTCAGTATGTATTAATTATGAAGATTTATGAAATTAACTGTGCTACACCAAAATAATAATAATAATAATAATTGTTTTGTTTTTAGACAATTTGTTTATAAGCTACTCGACTGAAGTTATGCATATGTGATATTATAATTGATTATAAGGTATGGTGAGATTTATATCTGACTCAAGATAAAATAAGCCATTTTGTTTTTTTTTCCATTATATGAATACTTGTACATGGAAGCTCATTCCACATGTTTTAAACTTTCTAGACTTTTTAATTCCTTATCTTAAATAAGTGGTTGCAGCCACTGACATTATTGAGGTTTGTGGTGGGGTCAATGTTGTAGTCATGGGTCGTGGATTTCCAAGAAAAATGGGAATGAACAGGAAAGTTGTCCTGCTGAATTTCTTATCTATTTATATTATAGACTTTTTGCTCCTGAAAATTATGCTACCAATCAGAAGGCACGACAAAAGATTATGATGGATGCATTACAGTTAAAATAATGAGAAATGTATTTTGCCCTAAACACGTATATAAGTGAAATCTCATTAGAACGCAAATTCAAAAGTCATCTTTTTTCATTTTATTTTCTTCCGTATGTTTTGATGAATGGTGTGGTACGCATGTTGACAGTTATGAGTCTCATAGCGGAGTACATAGATTTCAATTATGTATTAAACTACTAAAACACTTTCAACAGTTGATTACGAAAGTAACGTCAATTATTTATTAAACTGCAAGATTTAACACTCTCCGTGTGCGAAGCACGGGTTCCAATCTAGTTATTATTTATATTTCAAAAAGTCATGTTATGTTTCTTAGACACATTAAATTCCTCTTCAGCTACTAAGGCATGAAATCCTATTATGCTGCTCAAGTGTTGTATACTTATTCCTTTGGATTAAGTAATGGTTTGTTGTTTTAGTCGAAATTCCAGAAGGGGACTGGGACTGAACTTAGGACGAAGCTTCAAACCATTATAAAAATCCTGGTGTGGTAGTTTATTAATTTATTTTACTACTATTATCTATCATTTTATATATTGTTCTGCATTAGTATATCTCCACACTACATGATCTATACTCACTTTCATTTGGTATCAGATCATAAGGCCATCATATAACCGTAAAACGGTCATTTGATTTTCTAGTAATATGGAAAATAAGACCAGCACTAACACTAGCTTCGTAAAGGGTCAATCCATAGCAAAATCACCTCTATTTAATGGCATGAATTATAACTATAAGGCTAGACATATGAGAATCTATATGCAATCCAATGGTTTTGATTTATGAAACATCGCACAAACTAAGTATCACATTTCTACTGAAGAATATTCTGTGTGGTCAGATACACAAAAAATAGATGCTACTGCAAATGCTAAAGCTATGAATATGTTGTTTTGCGCCTTAGACAAAAAAGAGTTTAACCGTGTTAGCATATGCGACACTTGATATGAAATATGGCGAACACTTAAAGTTACTAATGAAGGAACTAACAAGGTTAAACAAAGAAAAATATCCATGCTTAAAGGTCAATTTCAAAATTTTAGAATGAAACAAGATGAGTCCATAAATGATATCCATTTAAGATTTCAAATTTTTTATCATTCATTATTAGGATTAGGAGAAAATACTCTGATTTTGATATTGTATCAAAAATCCTAAACTCTTTAAAGGAAGAATGAGAAAGAAAGGTTTTTAGCTATTGAAGAAGAAAATGATCTTTCCCTAATGAAGCCGAAGGAGTTAATAAAAGATCTAATGTTGTGCGAAGTTAACTTGCAGGCTAAGAGAGTACATGCTCAGAACAAAAAAAAAATAGTGCATTTCATGCAGAAAAAGAAGACTCAGATTCAAATGAGGATGATATAGCACTTATCAAAAAAAAAACCTTCTACAAGGTTTTAAAGTATAGAAAAGGAAACAAATATAATGGCAAAAGAAGCTTATATCACAATAATTCCAACAGACCATCATTCTCAGCTTAAATCACAATAATGGAAAAAGGGTCAAATAAATAAGGATTTTCCAGATCTAAAGAAAGGATATCACAACAAAAGCAAGAAGGACAAATTTAAAAAGAAAGCATTTTCAGTAACATGGGATGAGTTAGATTTCTCTTCCTTAGAAAAAGAGAGTGATAATGATAATGAACAAGCCAATGTTTGCTTGGAAATAAATAATGAGGTTAGTGATTTAATTTTTGATGACATAATTGGAATAAACTCAGAACTTTTAGATACTCTAAAAAGTCTCAAAAGAAAATATAAGTAAACTCTCGAAAATCAGAACAAAATAGAATTGAAAAGGGATATGCTCAAAGATGAGAAGAAAATATTAGAAGAAGAACTTGAGAAATTCAAGTATTATTCTCCGATGTTAACTCTTAACTTACCTTATTGAGTCAAGAAATTGAAAACCAAAAAGAGATGAATGATGCTTTTGTCTCTGAAAATCATGAATTAAAAACTAAAGTTAAAATGGTAGAATTAGATAATTCTAGCCTCAAAACTAAATTAGAAGACATTACCAAAAATGTCTCTAATTTCAATAAAAGAAGAGAAAACTAATCCAAAATTATTGAGAACTCTCAATCTACATCTAAAAAAAGGGATTCGGATATAGCAAGAATTCTAAAGTTCCACCTAAGAAATTAAATAATCTAAAGAGGAGAAATGATTCTAAAACTAGTACTACACCAAAGCATCTAAAAAGGAAAAAATATTCCAAAACTATTAAAATATGGGTTCTTAAGACAAACAATAGCTTAGGAATAAATATATAAAATCATTTTGTGAAAACTGCTCATATAAGTAAAAATTATATTTATAAAAGGGATACTGAACCCACTTGGGTTTGATTTCCACCTAACTCTATGGACCCTATCAAAAATTGGGTACCAACGTAATTTCTTACTCTTTTGCAGGTCTCACACAAGAAAAGAAAAATTGGATACTTGAAAGTGGTTGCTCAAAACACATGATAGGAGGCAAAGATATGCTAACAAATATCACCAACTCAGATGGTGGTTCTTCCACATTTAGAGATAATTCTAAAGGTTATATCATTGGCAAAGGTGATGCGAGCAATTATGGTACATCTAGTTTACCTCTTATTTCAAATGTTCTATTAGTCAAGAACGTAAAAATATATTTAATTAAAAATTTGCTAAATGTGTGATAAAGGATTGAAAATCTTATTTTCGGAGAATAAGCATAGTATTTTTGTACCAGAGTCAAAATCTTATCTCCGAAGTCAGTAGAGAGAAAAACATTTACGTTCTAAATAAAAAAAAATCATAATTCATATTTGCATTAAATATCCAAAGAAAATGATCCTTGGTTATGACATAAAAGATTCTATCATTTTAGTTTCAAAACTATAAATAAACTCTCTAAAAATAATTCAATAACAGGCTTACTAAAAATGAATTTTAAAGTTAACCATATTTGTGATACATGCCAATCACGAAAATTAACTAAGTCGTCTTTTAAATCTAGGAAAGTCGTATCAACATTAAAACCACTTTAATTACTTTATATGGATTTGTTTAGACCAACCTAAATTCAATCCATAAATCACAATAAATATGTGTTTGTAATTATGGATGTTTTTCCTAGATATACTTGGACTATTTTTATGAAAGACACGAGTGACACTTTTGGTCATTTTAAAACTTTTGTCAAAAGGGTTCAAAATTTAAAAGGTTTAAATATAAAGAACTTAGAAGTGATCATGGGGGAGAATTCAAAAATGAACCTTTTGAAATTATTTTGTAAAAAGAAAGGAATATTTCATAAATTTTTGTTTCCTGGAACTCCGCATTAAAATGGGGTTGTACAACGGAAAAACAAAACATTATAAGAATGTGCAAAAACATTGTTAAATGGAAGCACCTTACCCAAACATTTATGGGAAGAAGCTATAGCCACCTGTTATGTATTAATTTGGCTTTCTATTCGACCACTTACGAAAAATACTCCATATGAACTTTTTAATGGAAGAAAACCATATATTTCGTACTTCAAAGGTTTTGGATCAAAAAGTTACGTTTTATACATAAAATATCAGCTTCGTAAATTCAATTTGAAATCCGATGAAGGAATCTTTCTAGGATGCTCGGACCGAAGCAAAGCTTATTGTATTTTCAATAATAGAACAAATACTAATGAAGAAACTCTTAATGTATCCTTCGATTAAAATTTTAGACAAATGCCAAGTGCTAAAGATGATGAAAAATTCCTGGATAATAACACAAATACATAAATTAGAAATACTGAAAATAATGAAAAAATTATTCATAATCTTAGAGAAGATGAAAACATTATTCATAATTAAAATGATTTAAGATCTCCATCGAAAATATTATGGGATCATCCAAATCAAAATGTTATTAGAGAAATTAATTCAAATGTCCAAACTAGGAGCCAACATGTGACGACCACCCCATGCCTCCTGTACCGAACTTAGGATAAGGCGCACTGTATGACGTTCCAAGCCGATAAGGGACGATCGTCAAGGAAGAATAACTCGAATTAAACCTATCGTATAACCCACAACACATGGATAACATATAATAGAAAATATACAACACATTATAGTAGCGAAGCATAATAGAATAAAAACTTAAATCTCATAACATTACAAAGTAATCAATACAACACCACTATAGAAATGAGTAATTCATACATCAAGCCTCACTACGATCTGTAATGGCCCACAAATCCGTACTATATGAGTTGACTACATATATCACATATCCAACCCAAATATCACAGAAATACGAATCATTTTTTAGAAGAAAAAGGTAGAAGAAGAACAGAAATAACAACACATAATCTCACATCTTAGCCGAACAAAATATAATATATCATAACTATTGAAATACAAAATTTTAACTGTATAACATACAATTATCAGAGTACAACACTTACAACACAACGGAAATAAAAATACTATATATCTAACACTGAAGCCTCCTGCTCCAAGCTCTTTTAGATAGATCTGTAAAATCCTAAACTACTTGACTGTCAGTACAAATTTGGGCACCCAAGAGTTTAGTTGAAACAAAACAAAATAAACTTTGGGTCGATCATGGGAGTGATATGAGTAAACAATTTAAAACAGTTTGAGAAAATAAACGATATCTCATAAGACCACGCCGTATAACACGGAACGGGGATTTCCCTTATGAGAATCCAAAACACCAGATTTAACTTTCAAAATCCTTTTAAAAGAAATGATAATCTTTATATAAAAACTCTTTTGATATTATAATAGTGTCTAAATCATATAAATAGAAATCTAGTGGAACGTTTGCATCTCATGTTCCACATATATATAATATAAAATCAAAACCGTGAGCACTTATTGGGTAATGAATTTCCAATTATGACAAGGTATGGAACCACCTTCCGATAGTGTATCTCTAGAGAGAATACACTGGGTTCAACAAGAACATCTTGTAACCCGACCACACATGACCGACCACTCATTTCGCTTGAGTGTATCGAATGTATATCACCAATGGTTCAGATCAGCAACCGTTTTCACGAATGGGACAGCATCGAATAGAATAAAGAATGAAATGAATTTCTCTAGATTGGTGATAATACACCCTAATTGGGAGTTACCCACTTAGCCATGCCGCCTGCCCAATTTTTGTCATTTCCCGGTTGTTAAGGCTTGAGGCTACGCTTTCTTACCATTCATTAATGACACAATCACTTTGAATGCCACATTGTCAGATCCATTAATCATTAATTGATTTACACAAATATATTCCGGATATTATGCTAAGAGAGTAAATTCTCTGCTGCCATATATATTTATACAGACCAACATCTGTGATCATTGGAAATACTCTGTCAGACACTCGTCCATATATGTTCGTTCTGGTACTGAACGAAACCGAGGGCACAATTTCCATTAATCCATCTTAGGTTATTTCTACTTAGGATTAACAGAAAAAGCCATTGCATTTTACTCTGTCTTTGATTATCTTTATATAATCTGTGAAACACCCCACCTCCGTTAAGGTCACTCACAAAGGGAATGCCTTAACTTCGGTGGAGCATTATAGGTAAAAGATGCAGATAAATTACAAGACAGACAAATAAAACAGTGGAAAATAAAGTCATTTTATTAATAATGTGGTTCAGTCAAGCTTTTACAACAGTTGTCTCAATCATACTAAGTCCAGCTACTTTCAACATATGAACAAGCAAGAACAACATGAAATGAATTAAACTGAATCAAGACATAAGCATGATGATAAGGAATATAGGATACACAGGATAAGCAATAGGCAAGATAAACTAAGTATAACATCACATGTTAACTATTCTCTGCTTCGCTACTACCCTGTTATTCTGATTTCTATACCTCTGCACCACCTAACGAGTGTCCCAACTAGTAATCTGTATAAAGGATAATATTACAACGTGATCCCAATCCTCGCAATTGTGGTAGCCTTCAGGTGTACATCTATTATGAGGACTCCACCTCAATCAGCCTAATTGCCATGAAGATGTTAGATGTACCCTTACTACCCTATCGATCGGCTCCCTACTTGTACAAATGTTCCATGTGTCTGTGTTAATCGGCCCGGTCTTGCGTGTAGATACCCTGTGCTGGTCCCACCATAAGGTGTATCAATCTTTATGATGGCAACACGACACGAATCAAGATGCACAGTGTATAACTACTGGTACCCAGTGTCTGCTTTTTCCCACTCCGGAGTACGTGCACGCCCGTAAACCGTCGGAACCTACACTGACGTACTCCCTGTCGTTATCTTTGACTGCTTATAATCAGCCCAGTACTCGTGCCCCACCCTACCTAGCTCAGGGTACCGTGATACATCTATGTGGGTTACTGCTGAAATGGGTCCCCGTTACTAGGGTTTTCTACTGGTTAAGTTTGTGGGTCTATATTTACTAATATTACCCACCAACCCGATATGTACTAAACCCTCCCACCGACCCAAGCATGTTTATATAATGGTTAAGTTTTGTGGGCCTATATTTACTAATATTACCCACCAACCCAACATGTACTTAACCTTCCCACAGATTCAAGCATGCTTATTTAATGGTTAAGTTTTGGGGCCTATATTTAATAATATTACCCACCAACCCGACGTGTACTTAACCTTCCCACGGATTCAAGCATGTTTATTTAATGGTTAAGTTTTGTAGGCCTATATTTACTAATATTACCCACCAACCCGACGTGTACTTAACCTTCCCACGGATTCAAGCATGTTTATTTAATGGTTAAGTTTTGTGGGCCTATATTTACTAATATTACCCACCAACCCGACGTGTACTTAACCTCCTACTCGTCAAGTCGTGTTGGTTAAGTGGTTCTTATTAACTTAACCTTTCTCGCTTATCATGTTGGATTAGTTAAGTGTGATTTATTAACTTAACCCTGTTCATTCATCAGGTTATATTGGTTAAGTATTTCTCATTTAACTTAACCCTATTCGTTCATCAAGTTATATTGGTCAAGTGTCATTAATCAATTCAAATTAACTTAACCCACCCACTCGTCACGTCATGTTGGTTAAGTGTTTCCTTCTGGTGTTGACTTGACCCTACCTCAAATCATGTTATATTGGTTAAGTGCTACCCTCTCGTGTTAACTTAACCCTTCCCATACGTCATGTTATATATTGGTTAAGTGTTATCCTCTTGTATTACTTAACCCCACTGCATGTCATTATATATTGGTTAAGTGTATCCTCTTGTGTTACTTAACCCTACCACAAGTCATTATATATTTTGGTTAAGTGTTACCTTAGTTAACTTAACCCTACCATATGTTTAATTAACATGTTATAATGGTAAGTGTTCCCTTAGTTAACTTAACCCTTCCATCTGTTTAGTTAACATGTTATAATGGTTAAGTGTTCCCTAAGTTAACTTAACCCTACCATCTGTTTAGTTAACATGTTATAACGTTTAAGTGTTCCCTTAGTTAACTTAACCCACCCATATGTCATATTGGTTAAGTTTCATTAACCTAGGTCTCCCATACTTAGCATGTGTCATTAGCATTAATTTATTTATTAATGCACCAACCTCTCACTTAGATATGTGTTGTTGCGGTTACTGGATATGCCGGGCAGTTCCGAGCAGTTTTACACCACAACTCAATCTAACCTCGGGTTTTTCTTGGGCATGATGCACTAACCTCTCACATTAGATAGGTGTTGTTGTGGTTACTGGATATGTCGGGCGGTTCCGGGCAGTTTTACACCACAACTCAATCTGACATTGGGTTAGGCATTCTCATCTTTTAGCATATTTACATATTTACGGTGTATATGTAAATTATTCACAATTAAATTATAACATTAATTATGTTCATAATTAATGGCATACCAATTATACCGTTTTCATGCTAATTACCCAAATCCACCAAAACTAGTCATGATCTCGTTTCTCAAGTTATGCCCAACCAATTCCAATTTCAAGTTATTAATCAAAATAGGTTATACCCCGTTTTCCCAAACTTGCAATAATAGTCATTCCCAAAATCACTATGTCATATATTTGGCATTCCAAATCAATAGTTAAGCCCAATCTAGTTTTAATATTCTAGTTTACAGTGTACGGTCAGAACTTGGTTTACAAGCCAACTAACCCAAACTTGCAGTTATAATGATAACAATGCCCCAATGTCAATTACAAGTTTTGCCGAACCATTTCACCAAATATGTTATGTTCAGTTACTTTCCCCAATTATGTTATGCCAATATTGTCTATTTCATGTTTATGCCCCAATAACCCAAACCTTCCCCGTATTCCCATCATACGTATATCGCGATTCAACCTAGATTATAGGTCAATCTAGATTCACAAATAAAAAGGAACAAATAGGAATAATATGACAATGATGGGCATAAGAACTGACACAAGATGATAGTCCCAAAACATAAGAATTACAGATCTAATAGAATTACAACATAACTGAATAAACTGATTTAGAATCATTGCAGGCATATAGATCTGATTATGAACAATATTATGGACATGAATGGCTTGAATAATAAACCAGGTTTGACAACTTGTATAGGTTCGATTGGATCGATAAGAAGCAACCCAAAGTCATAGATTCACAAAGGCTAAGAATAGATCCAAATAGAAAATCAAGGATAGGTCCAAATTCATTTTATTCCATGTCCATACTATAATTGGTTGTCTAAATCTAAAAGTAATCGTGAACTTACAAAATAAAGGCAAGCCTTGTTTTCTGGAATCTGTATTCCGAAACTGAATTGCTCGCCTTTGATGTAGATCGTTGAATACTCTAAACTAGATTTGATTTAATTTGATTCTTGCTTTAATCTTGCTTTCTAGTTTGATAAGAGATGGTGGCTAGGTTAGGATGATAATTAACAGCATGGTGGCTCCTTGGAATGAATTTGTGTGGTTTAGGGTTTAGATTTAGGTTGCTTATATAGAAGTCTAGGATTGTTTAGAGCCCTTAGATGAACTAGGAGTCCATCAGAACCACCCAGCTCAAATACACATCATCCGACCACTCAGAAGAAGACACATCATCACAGAACACTCCAGAATTCTGTGTTGGATCAGTATGGGCGCACTTGGCTGGTGCGCCAGTGCATTTTTGTTTGGGCGCACTTGTGAAGTGCGCCAGTGCATTCTGGTCGACTTCCGATTTTTTTGCCAAACTTCGTTCGTCCATATCTTCTTCATACGGTATCCGTTTTACGCAAACTTGGACTCTATCTCAAGCAAAATACAGAGACTAACGAAATAGCGTAACCCGTTTCATCTAATTCTTCTTTTAATTATTCTTTAATTATCTCTTATGTCCAGTTTTAAAATTATGGGTTGTTACATTCCCTCCTACTTAAAGGATTTCGTCCCCGAAATCTTCAAGTTAAGAAGAATGTATATCCTACCATCCAACATCCATCTACTCAACCATTCAATCATAGGCATCCATTGTCCTTAAAAAGGTTTCTAATGTTTTTCATGAACATAAGCACAGTGTGTGTATATGTCCTTACCCAAATGCAAAATCAGGCGGTCTACTGATTCAGTTGACCTCCTTAATGCGAATCATGTCAGTGCCATGAGTCCATCATGTATGCAATTATTCCTAATCGTACTTTATAACTTCTACATGAGTGCACAATCATTCATACAAATGCAACATCCATATGATAACACATCAAGTTTCAATTCATATGTATAAAAATTCACTCATGCATATGCAATATGAAAGTGACTGAGCCGATCTAGTGCCTAATGTGTATATATGCATCCACGAGCAACCACTAGCAAACACTTGCAACCACTTGCATCCACCAAAAATAACATCTCTCAAACACATGTTTACATCCATTGGCTTCTACCTAAGGATCGCGAATAGGACCAAGAGGATATACTTAAAAGATAAAGACTAGCATGCAAATAAACTTTACAGAAAAAGAGGAATTAAGGGTATACCCTTAAAAAGGGTATGATGCGCATATCTAGTCTTCAGTCTTCTAAGTCGCATCTTCTTGAGCTTCACTCCACTGTACCTTAACTAATTTAACTTCATGATTGCGAAGCTTATTGACTTCCATTTCCAAAACCCACTAGTAAATATAGGACCTCGATCACTTACTATGCTAGAGGGTATCCAATGTTGTCGAACTATCTTTCCAAGATAAACAGATGTTAACCATGATACCAAGTGTATATACTAAGATGATTAGAGTTCTCTCTTCTACTTAGCTTGTCCATCATGTCACAAATCTGAGGGTCGATATCTCTCACGCAAACCATCCTAGTCGAACTTGACATCCCTCAAGTACAAGCCCCAAAGGCCTAAACCAATATCAGACAAGCACCCAAGGAATACCTCCTCCGAATTTGGACGATTTATGTGAGATGATACTAGCAAAACAACCAAACAATTGAGCACTTAACCGACTCTAGCTATCCTCGCCGATCTTGCTCCAAAACTATCGTTGATCGCATAACTGGCTTTGCATTGTCATCTAGATATATATGGGAGTCTACCTCACGTTTTAGGGGACAAACCCCTAACCTTAATCAAAAACATCTGCGTACTCATAGACTACTCCAACGGATCAAAAATCGTCGATAAATACATAAAGTGATTCTATTTATCGGTTAATAATTAATTCAATCAAGTTGGGGTATAATTACCTCTCAGACCTTGACTGAAAACATCATTAACTTCAAAACAGACCATACCACTTGCCTTGAATAATCAACACCATAAAAATCAATTATTCATTTTAAACCCATATACGTTTCTCTCTCTTATTATACCATATTTAATTATAGGTTTCCTTTTTGTTTATAATATTCTATTTTAAGTTCGTTTCCTTATCTAATTCTATATATATTAATTTCCAGTTATCAAAATTTCTTAAAAATATTCTAACTCCTTAAATTTTTGGAAAAATTCGCCAGCACCTCCTTTATACGGGCCAATAGCTAAAACTCCAACTCCCCTCTTTAGGCCATTTCCATTCAAAAAGAATCAAAAAGCCAAGTGGCTTGCCGATTCGACGCATAAAACTCATATGGAATTTAAGCATGTACCTTTTGTCGGGCACACAAATTATAATCTTCATACACTTCATTCCATATCTGTCTAACCCATAGACGTCCATTCCCAATTGATTCCAAATCAATCTAATCATTTTTAACCCAATTTGCTAATTTATTCTTTGAATCAGCTCTTTTGCATATTCCATTATTTAATTGAACATATCATGTTCATATATATTTTTATTTACTTATAAACCAAATTGAATTCCATTTTCAATTCAAGTTTCATATTCGATTTCAAATATGGATTCATAAACCCCATTTACTTATCCAATCACCAATTTCAATTCAAAATCGATTAACTAATTATTCTTCAAATTAGTTAATTCTATTCAATAATTAAAAATATGATTTTTTTTGCTTTAAAAATCATTTCATTTACACAACTTGAGTTCGTATTTATTTTACAGCTCACATCTGGATTTTTAAATTAAAAATCCATATTTTTATTAACTTAAAATACTTCGATTTTAATTAATAAACCATTATGGTTATATAAGGGTTATGGCGTTGCTATTCTGGAAATTTGATTTTGACATAACTCAAAATCTATTTGGTGAAATCTAGTTTTTTCTCTTCCACTAGAAAACTATTATCTAATCGGTCCTAACGGTTCTTGTTTCAAAGAATTCTGACTTAAATTGAGTTATATATACTCAATTGAAGTTCGAAACGCCAATTTACGAACTGCCGCGCTGCGGCGAGTTCGTTTTAATTATATATATATATAATAATTTAAACTTCGTTTATAATAAATTTCAACTCCATTTTAGTATATTTTAATATATATTAAACCAATTTTCCCAATTCAACTTAATATTCCGATTATTTATAATCGTCGATTTTTCATTTACTCGTTTATAAATTTATTTGTACTCAATTTGCTATATTAAATTCCAATTCCCTTTATAAATATATTTATTTATAAAATTCGATGTAATCGAATTCTAATTATAAATCCGTTGGGATTTGTTCACTTTAATTTATATTCCGAATTTCCAAAATAAAATTTATCGTTCTATTTCAAACCGTTTTCCAATTTACTTTTAAATTAATTCTTGAATTTAAACGTCTAAATTATCTAGTGATAATTTATTTTACTAGATATATAAACATCGTTTATAAATCCAATTTCCTTGTTTTATATATTAAAACAAGTTTCAATTCAAAATCTGTTTGAATCTTAATTCCTTTTATATTCCTAATTCCGGAATAAAAGCCGCCATTCTCTTTTTGAAATGCTTTCAAATTATATTTTTAAATTCATACTTGAATTTAAAACGATAAATTATCTCTTGATAATTAATTCACTACATTTATAAACATCATTTATATTTTTTTATATATATTTAACAAGTTCCATTTCAAAGTCTATTTTAAAAACCAAAATATTATTTTGGAATATTCTATTTATTTTAACTTATCTACATACAACATATAATCTATTTTAAATATTAAATTTCAAACCTTAGTTTCAAATTAATACAATTCTAATATCCTTTCTGGATATCGTAACAACCCAAAAAATCAAAACCAATTTAAAAGTTTTATTTTAACAGAAATTTGTTCAAAATTTAAAAAATTCAATTTTTAAGTAACAACAAAGCCCTTAAAAATAGACATTTTGCAAACAACCTCCGTTTTCGATGAAACCACTTTGTTTAGATCCGGAATGTCAAATTATTGCTAGGTTTAAAATTCTATAAATTTTGGAATTTATATGTGAGCGTGGTAAATTAAAACGCGTTTGGTGACTTCAGTTTGAATTGGATTGACTAGAAAATGGCCATTTTTCAAATGGTATCCTAATTCGATGAAATTAATTTTGTTAGTACCGTATCGTTCCAACATAGTTAGATTTATTTTTTGGGAATTTTTGGAATCAGTATGTGGCCCTGGTAAATTAAAATGTACGTTCAAATCTAAAATTGAATGTTTTATATTTTAATCTAAAGAATAACTAACTGAAACAGTTGAATGGGATTACAAATCATATTCCATTGTGTCTGGAATGGGTGTATTTTGCTAGGCGCGACAGTCGTTGGGTTTGTTTTGGTGTTCGTATGGAGAAACAAACATTTTTGAAATTAAAAGAATTAAAAATTAAAATATAAATAAACGGGCTAATAGAAATTCACCATTACTTTTCTCGTTTCTGAAAAACCCCTGTAACCCTCTTGTTTGAACAGCGGCTACCTCTCAATCCATCTCTCCTCATTAACTCCCAATCCAATCAATAAAATTCAATGCTTCTTTGGAGGATTTTGTAGAGATTTCCATCCTCTTCAAATCCATATAAGTTTCTCCCTTTATCATTGAGTATTTCTCGAGATCTACGCCCATGAAGTCGAGCGGTTCAACTGCCACCGTGCCCCCATATCACCGTCGAGTTCG
The DNA here is from genome assembly GCA_030737875.1 of Allium sativum. Classification (NCBI taxonomy): domain Eukaryota; kingdom Viridiplantae; phylum Streptophyta; class Magnoliopsida; order Asparagales; family Amaryllidaceae; genus Allium; species Allium sativum. The sequence goes on from CM060919.1 coordinate 802,506,534, forward strand.
TCGCGGTTACCATCGTCCGGCGCACCTTCCGTCGCTCTATGGCGTGGTGCAACCTGATCGGTTTCATACTTCACGGATTGAAAGATAAATCGAAACCTAGTTTTGAACTATTTTCTGAAGGTAACGACTGATATTATTTAAATTGTTTTCAGCAATTAAAAGCATTGCAAAGTAAATTTATGAAATAAAAATCATATCTTTTTCATATGTTGTCGAAATCCAGTGAAACAATAGATATTGGGACCGTGACATCGTACACTACATTCTAGAAGAGACTATAACGCATTTGGATCTCTCCACAAAAACTAGAAGGAGTGGAACCCAATGTGAGATTTGTAAATTCAATTTGAAATGGAAAAAGCAATGTATAAATTATATAAGCAATGTATAAATTATATATGCGTTGTATATCTCATATATGGGCGTTGTATAAATTATATAAGCGATGTATAAATTATACATGCGTTGTATAAATCATATATGCGTTGAATGAAATTGAAATGGAAATGAATACGTTTATATATATATATATGTATGTATGTTTACTCCCCTCATCCACAGACCATGGATGATATAAATATTGTGTGATGATTATGTTGTGGAAATTGATGTGGTTGTGAATGATTGATTATGGTTGCAACAAAATTGGTTGTGTTTGTGGTAAATTCATTGTGTTGTGAAAATGAATGATATTGTGGAAATTATGGAAATGAAATTATTGTAATTCTGCAAGGCCTAGGATAGCAGAGGAGCCGTACTGGACATGGTGCCGGTGTTAAATACCCTGCCGTTGTAATGCCAAAATTTTCTAAAATATTCATGTGTTTGAATAAATTGTGTGAACAATAAAAATCACATTTTTATTGGATGTATGAACCACCAAAAATGTTCATGTGTTGAATAAATTATTTAAACAATAAAAATAACATTTTTATTGTATGTATGAAGTATATAAAATATTAATGTTTGAAATAAATTGTTTGAACAATAAAAATAACATTTTTTATTGTATGTATGAACTAAATAAAATAACTGTGTGTTGAAATAAATATTTTTTCATTGAAAATATTATTTTTAACATGTATGTGAAGTGTTAAAAATAGTCGTGTGTTGAAAAAAAATATTTTTGTTCGCCAAAAATATCATTTTTATCATATGTATGAAGTGTTAAAATTAACCGTGTGTTGAAATAAATGGTTGTTCTATGTGAGATTATAAACAACGCCATAGGATAGTAACAATTAATTTTGGACTGCACTACATGGCATACTTCTTGAAGATAACATACACTATCATATTCCATATAAGCATTTGGAGCTTGTATGACGAGATTGTAATTACCATACAAGCGAGAGTTTTGTATGTCGATGACTGCATTTCAGGTTGAACCGAAGACGAACTATTGATGACATCGCATATTATATTCCATATAAGCAATAGGTGCTTATATGACGAGGTTGAGATTACCAAACGAGCTAGACGCTCATATGGCGATGACTGAATTACAGGTTGAACTGAGAACTGATATTGACTAAATAAAATATAACGGTAAATTGCTAGATTAAATAAAAACCCAACATGGGTCTGGAGTTGACAATAATAACGTCTCTCTAGTTATTAGATATGGCACATGGATTATTTAATTTCCAACACTGGAAAAGGTGATGAGAATTTATTCTCTTGAGAAATGATTTTTACACTCTCCCTTGGGCTTAGATTAGTCACTAAAAAATTGTGTATGCTTATTCTTGATTTATTGGGTGCCTAATATGGCCCAATAAATTTCCAAACCCCTCTCCGTACAAAGGAGGTTATGGCGAAATTTTTCGAAATTTAAAAGCGTTAGCCTAATTTTTGAAATAAAAATGGTTTGGAAATCATCGAATAAATTATATTTATGTATATATAAATATAAATTAAAATAAAACCAATCGCGCAACTATAGTTTGCGTTTTAGAATCGTAACTTTAAACGATTATACTGAGGGATTCGACCGTCAGATTTTCCCGAACTGGAACCGTTGGGTCCGCTTTGAAAAGAACTTTCCAAAGATATAAAATTTGTTAAGATCCAACAGTTAGATTTTGAGAAATGTGTAATAAAAATCTAAAGAAAAATAGCGCCAGGGCCGCGTAATGACTTGAAATGTCGTTTAACTAAAAGTGGGCAATTTTTATATAAATAAAAACAACGATAAATCGTTATAAAATATTAAACGATATGGAATGGAAATAAACCAAAATTACTTGGTTTGTCAGATATTTTTGATGGTTGAATGTATTTGACATGAAAATTATATTAATGAGCTAAAACGTGAATGTCAAATAATTTAACCATGGAAATAATTGGTTTGAATTCTATGTATACGTGAATTATTTGAAAAGGCCGAGTTGATTCTCATTTAAATAAATGATCGACGATTAAAAGTCGAAGATACGAAGACGGTGTAAGACCGGTGATCTTTACATCATACGGATTGCTACTGATGCCTTAAATATGGGTAGCTCCCTTGATGAGGTAACAGTTGTAGTGGTATGAACGTACTTGTTGATCGTTCATATGTGCGAGGGCCTCTCTTCCGTATTGGAAATATGGAACGAGGAATAAGGTGCCTCCGATTTCGTTCAGACCCAGAACGAACTAGTAAATGGATGTGTGTCTGACATTGGATTTTATTCTGTGTTGATTGATTTCTATTAAATATATATGTTTGGTGGCGGAGAATTTATTCTCTTTCTTGACACCCTTCTGTAAGACGTATGAGCTCAGAGGTTATATATCGATAGACATCAGTCGCATGGCGTGAATTGTCAGTGTGGCATGCTGAGATGCAAATGATCAAGGCTTTGGTTGAAAAGCAGAGTCTTGTGGTTGATGATCAAAGCACGGCTTTAAATAGCATAGCTTTGTGTATATCGTTAATTTGTGAGCCTCACACCTCGGTATGAGTCAAAAACGGAATCGTGACCGTAAGGAGAACATGATGTTTCTTTCTGGCTATGGGTGGGGTCATGGTATGGAGCCCAGACATTTATTTATTTTTACCTATGTGGATAATGGATAGCGAGGAGCCTTGGATATATCAGTTACTACAAAGCCGATGGATAGGTCCGATAGGACCGAGAAACGTGTGTTCAGGAATACTAATCCAGTAACGTAAGTGTGGACCGGCCCTACCATTCACAGGGTTCACTGCGGGGGATCCTGAGACATTGGCTAGAGTGTCTCGAATTGGTGAGGAGCCATCCCTGGCCTCGACTCATGACGGAAATCCAGTTTTCAATACGATATTTCGGTTTTGATTGTAAACCTATATATGACGGCATAGTGGCATGGGACGCTCATGTCGTCTATGGTTGATACATTATGATTGAAATTTCTTTTGAAATATATATGCACTAGTAATAATATCAAAGGATTTTGTTTTATACGTATTAAACATATTTTGGCCATTATAAGTCAAAACTCTATCCCCCGGCTTGTGTTGCATTGTGTGATAGGAACCGAGTCTTATAATGGCTTCATTTTTGTAAAAAGTATTGCGTTGTTCAAAAGATTTACTTTATTTCATGCACTGGCAATCAATGGAGTAAACCCGTTCTGCATTAGCGGCATGGTTCTATGATTTGCCTTATTATTATTGTTAAACCAGTTAAGTAGATTTCTCATACCAGTCTGATGACTGAATCATAGTTTGTTTCGCTTGCAAACTCGGATGCCCTTATTTTTACACGAGCAGCCAAGTAACAGGTTGTAGAATGTATTTTGGCTTAGCACTATGGTGGAGTGCACTTTTGCTAATGGCGGAGACTAGTTTTCATCTATATTTTGTACTATTGATATTACCATTTGTATTACCTTATGTATATGTACCGTTGATCGCAATGTAGGCTGATTATTCCTATTATGTACTATCTGATGTATATGTACCGCTGATCACTATGTAGACTGATCATTTCCTTTATGCACTAAGTTGTATCCTATAACTGTGCCACTCTGATGATGATGTTTATTACATTTTATGATTCCGCTGTCATATTGATGTAAATTATTTCATTTCATGTTTATGATATTATCTGCAATCTGCTAATGTTGGTTAATGTGTTATATTCATAATGATTATCCTTACTTCCGTCACATTGGAGTTTGGGGTTATCACATTTGGTACCAGAGCTTTGGTTAATCTTAGTTCTGGAATTAAACACATTAAACGCCTCGTCAAAAATAGAATCAGTAGTGTTCTAGGGCGAGTAGCTCATTAGAGATAGGATTAGTAATGTCCTAGAATGAGCGCAACAGAATAGCATAATAATTTGATCAGTACATCATTGTTTTTACTTATGTCCTTCTGCTTTTACCATTCCTTAAAATTACCATTTCTGTTGGTCTGACTCTTTTCTTGCTTATACAGAACTGCTGAGATCAGTACTAGAGCTAGAGGAGGCAGAGGCCAAGGAAGGGGTGAAATCTCCGCTGCTCAGAATCTACCCAATCTTGAGGCTGTTGTGCCACAACAACCGCCCCCGCAACTATTTGATCTCGATAGGGTGGCTAAGAAATACAGGAATCTAGGTGGCTTACCATTCTCTGGCAATGGTACAGTGGCTGTAGGCCAAGCTTAGTTGAAGACATTCGAATGAATCTTCGCAGGGCTAGAGCTAGAAGATCACATGAAGAGGTTGATGGCATCCTGGATGTTGAAGGATGAAGCACTGATATGGTGAGAGGCAATCACATAGGCGAGATTGAGGTAGATATGACATGGGCCAAATTCAATGAGTTATTCAATGAGAAATTCATCCCTCGGTAGGAAGTCAAGCGCTTACATGACGAGTTCGCTAATCTCCAGCAAGGAGATCGCACTATCCATGAATATCTTAATAAATTCACCGAATTATCTCGCTATGCGCCCGAGCTTATTCAGGATCCTATCGAGAAAAGTAAGCAATTTATCCATGGACTTCTTTGTAGGTACCAAAGCCGAACAACTAGACATATTAACATTCCATTCACCGAGATGGTTGAGATGGCATGCAGATATGAAATTTTAGACAAGAGGAACTTTCAGGAGGACAGCGAGAAGAAGCAAGCCAACAACAAATGGAAATCTTTTGGTAAGCAGCCCGAGGCAAGCAACACAGCAACCACAAAGCCTCATGCAAATAGGCCATCCAAGGTTAAATGCTACAACGGTGATCAGTTTGGACATTACTCAAATGTATGCAACGCTCTGAAGCGGCAAAAGACAATTCAATCTTGTCCTAGTCAGAACCGTCCTGATAATAGGGAGTGCTTCAACTGCCATAAGAAGGGGCACATCAAGCCAAATTGTCCATTGCTAAAGAATTCTCAAGTAGCTCATGTGTACGACGGGGAGGATACTCCAACTTCTTCCGAGCGAGCAGGTAAAACCGATGTTTTGGGAGGTACCCTTACTATTAAAAATATTCCTGTTTTAGTATTATTTGACACTGATGCATCACAAAGCTTCATTTCAAGTAACACAGTTAAAAAGTTAAAGTTAAAACCAAGTGATATTAAATAATCGATTAGAGTTCATAATCCGATAGGAGGTTCTCTTGTTCTCGGTTTATATTGTAACGTACCTATTTCCTTTTCCCGTTATCGGTTTCCTTTTAAATTGATCATCATGAATTTTTCCGAATTCGATGTTATACTTGTGTTGGATTGGTTAACGAAATATAAAGCCGAAGTTAGATGTCCCGAGAAAATTGTCAAAGTTGGAACAAAGTTTGTGGACACTATTAGTATACCATGCCCAGGCTCCGATTCAGATAGAAAAGAATTTTGGTTTGTGCTAGAAGTTACTCCCACTTTGTTAAAAAATATTTCTGTCATTAAAAATTATGCAGATGTGTTTGAAGAAGTTGATAGCTTACCTCCGCGAAGAGAAATTGACTTCAAAATTGATTTAATTCCAAATGCAAGGCCAGTTGTGCACGCTATTCGGAGAATGACGTTGAAAGAGAAAGAAGAATTAGGCGATCAAACTCGACAATTGTAAGGGTCTAATCAAAGCTAGCTTCGCATGTTGGGGGTGCAGTAGTAGTGTTTGTTCCAAAGTCAGACGGTACTCTCCGATTATGTGTTGATTACCGAGACCTCAACAAGTTGACGCTTAAGAATAAATATCCATTACCCCCACATTGATGATATATTAGATGGATTGAATGGAGCAAAAGTGTTTTCGAGAATGGACCTAGCTACAGGTTTCCATCAATTGCGTATTGCCGAAGAATGTGTTCCTTTGACAGCTTTTAGAGGTCCAGACTTATTTTATGAGTGGTTAGTAATGCCTTTCGGCTTATGTAACGCTCCAGCTTATTTTGTCGATTTAATGAATAGAGTATTCAGAGAAGTATTGAATAAATTCGTACTAGTTTTCATTGATGACATTTTAATCTTCTCTAAGTCCGCTAGTGAGCATGAAAAATATTTAGAATAAGTGCTGGAGATTTTGAGAAAGAATGTCTTAAAAGCTAAATTTTCTAAATGCATATTCTGGCAAGAGGAAGTGAAGTTCCTTGGTCACGTAGTATCAAAGGAAGGAATCTCAGTGGATCCAAGCAAAATTATAGCTATTCAAGATTGGAAGCAGCTTAGCATGCCTACGGAAGTCAGAAATTTTTAGGATTGGCTAGTTGTTGCCGGAAATTCGTTAAGGAGTTTTCGAAGATACCCAGTTCATTAACAAAGTTTACTAAGAAGCATGCAATAATAATTGGACTCCAGAATGTGAGGCGGCTTTCCAAGAGCTGAAATTAACGTTGACTACTGCTCTTATGTTAACTATTATCGATGGTAATCAAGATTTGACAGTCTATACAGATGCTTCTCTTGAAGGTCTTGGTGCTGTATTAATGCAAAGATGCAAAGTAGTTGCTTATGCTAGCCGTCAGTTGAAGCCGCATGAGAAGAGATATGCTACTCATGATCTTGAGTTGTTAGCCATCGTGTTTTCTTTGAAAATATGGAGGCACTATCTTTTGGGTGAGAAGTTTGAATTATATACAGATCATAAGTCATTGAAGTATTTGTTCATCCAGAAAGACTTGAATTTGAGACAACAGCGTTGGCTAGAATTTCTTGCAGCATATGATCTAGATATTTTGTATGCTAGTGGCTGATGCACTTAGCAAAAAGAATGTAATCATCGCCAGTCTTATTATTACGCCTCCATTGATTGACAAGATCTATGTTCTCAAAAAAATGATGAATTTATTCAAAAAATTAGCCAGCGAATTCAAGAAGGAAAGCTTCAGATTTCCATCTTGACAGAAAAGGGATTCTGAGATTACAAGGGCGAATTTGTGTTCCAGAAGTTCTAGAACTCAGTAGAGAGGTACTAGATGAATGTCACAAATCTAAGCTCAGCATCCATCCTAATGTGAGTAAGATGTACAATGACCTCAAGAGAACATTCTGGTGGAAGTCGTTGAAAAGAGACATTTCAATATATGTTAGCAGGTGTTCTACTTGCCAACAAGTCAAAAGCGATCAACAGAAACTTGCCGGATTATTACAACCATTGGAGATCCTATATTGGAAGTGGGACCAAATTTCTATGGATTTCATCGATGGTTTTCCCCGAACCAAGAAAGGAAATGACAGTATATGAGTGATGTAGATCGTTTCACGAAGACCATCCATTTCATTCTTGTCAGATCGTCTAGAACAGCTCAAAGTCTGGCATAAATTTATTTTAAACAAGTCGTTAGACTACATGGAATTCCCAGTAGTATTGTTAGTGATCATTATCCGATACTCGCCAGTAAATTCTGGGAAGCATTCCAAGAAGAGTTGGGAACAAAGTTAAATCTGAGCACCGCATATCATCCTCAAACAGATGGCCAAAATGAGAGGGTGAATCGTATACTAGAAGACTTGTTGCGGGCATTTATTCTCGATTTGGCGGATCGTGGGAAGATCACTTGCATTTGTCTAAGTTTTCATATAAAAACAGTTATCAAGCAAGCTTAAAAATGTCACCATTCAAAGCCTTGTATGGTAGGCCATGTAGATCTCCCACATGTTGGGTAGAATTAGGCAGTCGACTAGTATTGCGTCCCGACATGATTCATGAAGCTTCGGATAAAGTCAATTCCAATAAGAAGCGACTGCAAATAGCTCAGAGCCGATAGAAGAGTTATGCAAATTCAAGAAGAAGAGATTTGGATTTTTCTGTTGGTGATTATGTATATTTGAGAGTTTCTCCGATGAGGGGAGTAGTCCGATTCGAGAAAACAGGAAAGTTGGTGCCTAGATTTATTGGTCCATTTCCTATACTTGAAAGAATTGAAACTCTTGCTTACAGGGTTCAGTTACCAGACTGGTTGCCAGGAGTACATGATGTATTTCATATTTCTCAACCTCGAAAGCATGTACACGATCCAGATTCGATTGTAGAAGAAGCAGCACAACAGGATTTGGATATTACTCCAAAATTAGCAGGAGAAGAGAGCCACTGAAAATTATAGGCAAAGAAACCAAGGTTATAAGGAACAAGAAGGTTCACTTAGTCAGAGTACAGTGGAGAGGAGATCCTAGAAACTGTAGGTGAGAGACAAAAGATAGCATTAAGCAGGCTTATCCCAAGTGCAGAGTGGACAACTCTGATTAGCTCTGGTGCAAGGTACATTTATAACATTTTGCATTTTCGTTTTGTTTCCTACTTTAATGTAGTTTCCTTTTCGAGGACGAAAAGTTTTAAGTGGGGGAGATTGTAACAACCCGGAAAATCAGAACCAAATTTAAAATTTTATTTTAAATTTTTTTAATAGAAATTTGGTCAGAATTTAAAATTTTCCATTTTTAAGTAACAACAAATCCCATAAAAATAGACATTTTGCAAACGACCTCCGTTTTCGACGAAACCACTTTGGTTGAATCTTGAATGTCAAATTATTACTAGGTTTAAAATGACATAGTTTTTGGAATTAATACGTAAGCATGGTAAATTAAAACGCGTTTGGTAATTTTAGTTTGAATTGGATCAACTAGAAAATGACCATTTTTCAAACGGTCTCCAAATTCAACGAAATTAATTTTATTAGGACCGTATCGTCCCAACTTAGCTAGATTTATTTTTCAGGAATTTTTGGAATCAACATGTTGCCCTGGTAAATTAAAATGTAAGTTCAAATCTAAAATTGAATGTTTTATATTTTAATTTGATGAATAACTGACTGAAACAGTCGAGTGGGCTTATGAAACATATTCCATTGTGTCCGGAATGAGGGTATTTAGCTAGGGACGATAGTCGTTGGGTTTGATTCGGAGTTCGTATGGAGAAACAATTATTTTTGGAATTAAAAGAAATAAAAATTAAAATATAAATAAACGGGCCAATAGAAATTCACCATCACTTTTCTGTTTCTAAAAAACCCCCATAACCCTCTCGTTTGAACAGCAGCTACCTCTCAATCCATCTCTCCTCATCAACTCCCAATTCACTCAATAAAATTCAATGCTTCTTTGGACGATTTTGTAGAGTTTTCCATCCTCTTCAAATCCATATAAGTTTCGCCCTTTATTATCGAGTATTTCTCGAGATCCACGCCCATGAAGTCGAGCAGTTTAAACCGCCGCCGTGCCCCCATATCACCGTCGAGTTCGTCACGGTTACCACCGTCCAGCGCGCCTTCCGTCGCTCTACGACGTAGTGCAACCTGATCGGCTTCATACTTCACGGATTGAAAGATAAATCGAAACCTAGTTTCGAACTATTTTTTGAAGGTAATAGCTAATAATATATAAACTGTTTCCAGCACTTAAAAGCGTTGCAAAGTTAATTTATGGAATAAAAATCATATCTTTTTCATATGTAGTCGAAATCCAGCGAAACAAGAGATATTGGGACTGTGACATCGTACACTACATTCTAGAAGAGACTAGAATGCATTTGGAGCTCTCTACAAAAACTAGAAGGAGTGGAACCCAATGTGAGATTTCTAAATTCAATTTGGAATGGAAAAAGCAATGTGTAAATTATATAAGCGATGTATAAATTATATACGCTTGGTGTATATTATTATAAGATTAACAAATGAATCCATGCTACAACAAAACTATAATCCTTTTTTTTTGTAAAACGCAAATATTAAATACCTGGTACTAATTTTCTTTATTCTTCCCAAAAGTTCACATGCATGTAAAATATGTTTATATCTCTTAACTTCCTTCCACTACTTATAAAAAAATATTATACCCATGATTGTACATGTGTTATGCATGGGGAAGGATTATATTTCTATGCTATAACAAACTTAGAAAAACTAAAAGTGTCCATTTTTTTTATTTGACAAAACATATAGAACAACGTTGGTAATCAAAATGTTTTTTTTATATAAAAACATGGCAGTTCGAATTGTAAGGGAAAAGAGGAGCATTTCAGAATGGGAAAGATAGGCAAATCTTTGTTCAAGGTTTCATGTCAAAACAAAAGGAACAAAGTGAAGAAAAAAAACAAATAGTAAGGCATGGGTTCGTTCGGAATTTGTTCACAACTTTTCAAATTTACGTATTTCGATGCGATAAAAAAAAATAGATTAAAGAGAAATAATATTTTTAAATCAGCGTATTACCTGAAGATGTAGATCTACACACAAGAATTTAGACAGAGAAGAGAAGTTTGGAGGAAGAGAACGAATAGTTTTTTCTCAGTAAAAGAGGAAAATAATATACAAAAAGGAACAACCATGTAAATGCTTTCTTAAGGCTTTTCAAATTTATTCCCCTTTTAACGTCAATAAATGGCTTTTCAAATTTATTCCCCTTTTAATGTCAATAAATGGCTTTTCAAATTTATTCCCCTTTTAATGTTAATAAATGGATTTTCAAAAAAAAAAAAAAAAAAAAAAGAGGCGGCCATTTTCAAAGCAATGAACATGAAGAGATCTAAATTAGGTTAATATCTAAGATCATTTATAGGCAGTAACATTCCAAAGGTAAATTAATTTATAAAATTTCAATTTCCTTTTATTCACCTAAAATTTAATACCAAACATCAATGAATTAATCCTAATCTAAACCGGGACTTAAATTAGTTATGGAATAAATGACATATACTATAAATCTCAAATTAAATTACAACAATCACAATTGAGCATTTAATTCTAAAACAACCAATTCATTTTATTTTAGTCTTACAATTTCACTATAAATTTCCAATTTATAAATTATATTTTAAATTCACATTGGTTTTACGTTTTTATTTATAATTTATATCCCATGCAAACATACCATTTATTACTTATTAATTCACCACTTTACTTATAGCATTCATTTTATTTCTACCTTACTATTATAACTACCACTTTTAATTTATAATAAATGCGATACTTAATTATATGGATTCTAGTTGGTTACCATATCAATACCAAATAGTTAATGTTTGATTTGTTCATACTTTCCAATTTTTATAGCAACATAATTTTCAAATATATATATATATATATATATATTACAACATAATGTAAAATGCATATTAATCCATATATATTTATATATATACATATCCTATGCATTGATTAGTTACCAAATCAACTGAATTTCAATTGTAAATTAAATAAATCAATTTCATCCAAACATTTTAATATTAATTACAAATTTCAGTATTTATATTTACAAACCAATTGTAATTTCATTTACAATAACTACAAGTTATTATTATTGTAAACAACTAACATACATTACTTAATCAAATTAATTAAGTTACAAATAAATTTATATAATTAAGTCATCAAATTTTGTTTATAACCATAAATACTCAAAAAATCATAATAAATTCAAAAATTAAATAATAAAAAATTATGGGTTGTTACACTCTCCCCCACTTAAAACTTTTCGTCCTCGAAAAGGCGTAGTAAGGGAGTTGTCAATTATATATATATTTAGCCATATAAATTTTTATTCAACTTGATTTTATTAATATTTTTGTTTTAAATCAAGAACTGTCATACCGTGATTTTTCTGAAAATTTGAATTACACATCTTAAAATTTATAAGTCCAAATCTAAATTTTTCTCTTTCATTATAAAGCTATATTCTAAAATATCAAAAAGATTATTGTTTAAAGAATTCCGATTTATTTTAGACTCTATACATTCATTTAAACTTCAATTCGGAAAATTACGAACTACCGCTACGCAACGAGCTCGTTTTTAATTAAATTTAATTAATTCGTTCAACCATCGTTATGTTTATAGTATTTATAAGCCTATTCACTTATATTTCACCAAACCAAACATTAATCTCAATATATTTGGTTTATTACTAAATAATTCGCTTAATCAATTTTTCATTGATTCAGTTAATTCATATTACTTAGCATAACATACTAAGTATATATCGTTTATTACATAACTTAAATTTTATTTATATATATAACCAATCAATATTTCACGTTCATAACCCATTCTAATACTTGTGCATTATTTAATTGCTTATCCATATAACATTTAACTTCTTAATTAATTGGCAAGTTATTCATGCTATAGAAAAGAATAGATTTTTATACAAGTTTCAATGGTTACCATTCGTTTCAATTTATTATCCAATTCTTATGAGTTTTATTTTAATTATAACTCTCTTATAATCGTAGTATTCAGAAGTTTCAAAAATTTAAGTTCATTTCATTTCACTAATTATTCAAGATTTCAAGAATTAAATTTCGGGTTTCTAATCAAATCATGTTTTTTTGTTGTTGAAATGTTTCATATAGTATATCATTTACATAAAACCATACTATAAAAGGATTTAAATAAAGTTCAATTTCATAAAACAAAGTACAAAATATAAAATGTCTCCCTACTTAGACTCTTGAAAATAAACATCGATGATGCGTGCACTCATCACCGAAATCATTTTCAAAGAAAAGAGGGTATACATTTTTCCAATAATTCATTTAAAACAATTTCTATATGAAACACTTTTAAAATATACATATATTATTTCAACCATTTGCAAATCACCCGAAATCAAATTCTCAAATTCATATTTTACTTCTTATTTCATTATCAATAAATTTTCAATTTTTTTTATTTTTCTTAAACCAATCAACAACTAATGGTTTTAATTATTAATTAATCGAGTAATAAATGATGAAAATTTAATACTATCATCAACAAAATCAAAATTCATATATTTCAAATAATTATATATATAAATAAAATATAAGTCAAAATAATATTATGTCGATAAACTCTGTTCGAGTGTTTAGAAATCCCTATCGATACATTGGCGTCCCAAGTACCAACCAGAATTCATAAATACTCAACAGAACAAATCAACATAATGCAAAACCATTTTATATCAAAATTACAAGTACGCTCTCTCATATGCACTCAAACTCATTCTAGGGTATTATTACCCTATCTCTAATGAGTTACTCCCAAATAGAGCCAAGGTTACCGCTAAACCAAAGCTCTGATACCAAATGTAACATCCCGATATTTTTGACCGTTCAAATCGACAATGATCCTCAATGTCGACATAAACAAATCAAAAATAAGGATAGTTATTGGGATTTATATAAGAAAAAACGAAGAGAAGAAGAAGAACAAATACAGAATCTCGCAGCGGAAGGACAAAATATAATAAATAAATAACAATTCATGAAGCTGTTAAAACATACATTTTATTATATTTTACAATGATTATCAGAGTAAATTAACATACAACATACCAATGCATTGCAGCAGAATAATAATAATAATACGTCTGTTGAGCTCCATCTTCATCTTCATAATGGAATCTTCAAAGCAATGGAATCTTCGCTAACTGCAGCTCGGTCTGACCCGAGCGTATTGCAAAAAGAAACACAACAAACACTCAGATCAGAACTAAATCATTCTCATATTAGTTAAATCAAATTTCATGTAATAATATGAGTGCAATAACTTAAGAGATGTTACGGGAATTTCCATCTCTTAAGGATCCGTCAAACTAATACTATATAATATAATACGCTATTATAATAATGTCTATGGTTAAATATAACATAATAAAATAATGTAAGCGGGATTACCATTATTACCCTTACACCGTTTATACCGTTACCGTACAGTTTGCATATAACACACCAATACGTCGGCGGATAGGGATGCGCCGTGATACGACAACGTTAAATCAAAATCGTAGGGGGCTCGATCAGGATAAATATGACAAGGCATCGAGGCAATACCCATCAGTAGTGATTCTACCGGATTGCTGACCCAGGCCGGTGGTAACGCATAGCCGCAAGTGCCGCCCACCCCAGACATACCCCCAAAATCAATCAAAGGCGCCAATCAATCACAAGTATATATGTGGAATCGAAGAAGTATGCCTGCTCAGAGTAGCTAACTCAATTAACCTGGGTATGGCTCCTGTTTTAGTCATTTTAATTATGACCCGAAGGTCAAGGCTATCCATCATCGTTCTCTTTCTTCAAATCCAGTAATCGCCTCCAAATCCATCCAACACCATTTCTGGAACTCCACCGCGTACACAGTTGTTAAAGTGATTTTCGGTATTGGCAGAGAGTATGACAATATCCGATCTCGGTCTCTTTAACAACCAAACGTTTACATTTTTCACACCGGTCAGTTCTTTTACATTTCAAAGGGGGTTCGTACTTCATATCGAAAATATCATATTTTCTAAAATCATTTCAATAGTCAAAATATAATGTTTCATAATGAAATCTCCTTTAAAAACCAAACTTAAATCTTGACCAATTCCAACTTTTAAAATAATTTGAATACTAAGATAGTAAAAATATATGTGAAATAGTTTAGATATATAATTTGAAATAGTTGAAAAATAAATAGTTTGTAATTAAAATAGAATTATCAAATTTAGTAAAATCTATAGTTAAAATATTAGAATAATTTATAAAATAAATAGTTAATTATAAAATGATTTATTTAAAATAATTTATTAAATAAAATAGTAATAAAGTAAAATAGTTTACACAGAAAATATAATTATTATTAAAATAGTTTATAAAGAATGGTTTTGAAATACTATAGTTGGAATTAGAATCGTTCTCTAACATTTTCAATTAAACTTGAAGTCATATTTCAATCTTCAATTCAATCAACTCAAATTTTTATAATTCCATCGATTAAACTTCCAATTTACATTCATTTCACTTTGATCAAATTAATTCAAATAGTTACGTTCCAAATCAGATTCTCATTTCCAATGATTTCAATTTAATAAATATAGAGTTCACGGTTCATATATAATTCAAATCAATGTTGATTCATAATAAATTTCAAAGGTGGGTGAAACCATTCAATTTCAATAAATTCGATTCACATTAAATTTCATTTTTATAGCTTCAGTTACAACACTAAATTATTTATCTTTTGTTTCTATTTCAAAACTCAAAGTTCAAGTTCAAAGGAAAACAATTTATAAAACATCATCCTTATCATCTTTAAACAACCTTTCTAAATTCATGGTTAAAACAAATTTTTATTTAACCAACCGGTGTCCGTATATAATTTTCTATCCTATGTCCAAGTGATACTTAAATTTTAAATTTTAGTATTTTGGGAAAGGATATATATCATTTCAATCCAAATCAGGGTCATAGGTATTTATCATTTCAACCTACGTTCTTAATTCATTTTAATGATTAATCCCTGGTTTATTTGATGCCCGTAACATCTAGGGTAATGGTTGGGATTAATCAGCACAAATAATGATCATATATGAATAAATGTGAATAACTGGTAAGTTCACACAATTAACATCAATATATCAAATATATCAAATTCAAGCCATTCATCACATCAATATATACAGAATAGTCCAATATCATATAAACTTACAAATTTTCAGATGTTAGGTTTTAAACAGAAATAAAATGTCTATTTTTAACTTAACCGTGAAATTATATTTAACAGTCAAATTTTAACTATACTATCGATACAAATAAATATAAACATGCAATTTAAACTGTCAAACATCAATCCATACAGTCATATCATGACATGATATTAATTTAACTAACAATCAAATATTTTAGTTAGGTGTGAGTTGAACTCACCTTCAGTGATATAGAAATAGAGACGATAACAGAGAGGCGCAGAAATGAACGACACTGAAACTTCAACGAACTGGACAAACAAATTATGGTCAAGACCAGTACAAACGTAGCGAAGTTATATTTCACAAATAAAAAGAAAAAAAAAGAAAAAAAAAGGAAAAAGATTTTTTTATATATATATAATTGCGCATGGAAGTCTAACCCAACTAAACAAATTATGTATGTCTAGTTTATAATTCCTGTAGGTTACATTTCACAACAACCTTTCATGCTTACAACTTTATTTATATCGTAATAATGGTCTTACTTTGACAAAATGCCTGGGTATAGTTTACATTCCTATCCAATATTGTATGTACCAATAAATCTTAGCAAATCCCTCTTTTTTTTTTTAGTATACACAAAATGCATATGCCCAGGCACAAAAAGAAAACTTTGTTTCCTACTCTTCAAAAGTTTCAACACGCAAGTGTAAATGTACAACATAACTTAACAACATGTTCTTACACGCTTGGTGTATATTATTATAAGATTAACAAATGAATCCATGCTACAACAAAACTATAATCCTTTTGTTTTGTAAAACGCAAATATTAAATACCTGGTACTAATTTTCTTTATTCTTCCCAAAAGTTCACATGCATGTAAAATATGTTTATATCTCTTAACTTCCTTCCACTACTTATAAAAAAATATTATACCCATGATTGTACATGTGTTATGCATGGGGAAGGATTATATTTCTATGCTATAACAAACTTAGAAAAACTAAAAGTGTCCATTTTTTTTATTTGACAAAACATATAGAACAACGTTGGTAATCAAAATGTTTTTTTGTATATAAAAACATGGCAGTTCGAATTGTAAGGGAAAAGAGGAGCATTTCAGAATGGGAAAGATAGGCAAATCTTTGTTCAAGGTTTCATGTCAAAACAAAAAGGAACAAAGTGAAGAAAAAAAACAAATAGTAAGGCATGGGTTCGTTCGGAATTTGTTCACAACTTTTCAAATTTACGTATTTCGATGCGATAAAAAAAAATAGATTAAAGAGAAATAATATTTTTAAATCAGCGTATTACCTGAAGATGTAGATCTACACACAAGAATTTAGACAGAGAAGAGAAGTTTGGAAGAAGAGAACGAATAGTTTTTTCTCAGTAAAAGAGGAAAATAATATACAAAAAGGAACAACCATGTAAATGCTTTCTTAAGGCTTTTCAAATTTATTCCCCTTTTAACGTCAATAAATGGCTTTTCAAATTTATTCCCCTTTTAATGTCAATAAATGGCTTTTCAAATTTATTCCCCTTTTAATGTTAATAAATGGATTTTCAAAAAAAAAAAAAAAAAAAAAAAGAGGCGGCCATTTTCAAAGCAATGAACATGAAGAGATCTAAATTAGGTTAATATCTAAGATCATTTATAGGCAGTGACATTCCAAAGGTAAATTAATTTATAAAATTTCAATTTCCTTTTATTCACCTAAAATTTAATACCAAACATCAATGAATTAATCCTAATCTAAACCAGGACTTAAATTAGTTATGGAATAAATGACATATACTATAAATCTCAAATTAAATTACAACAATCACAATTGAGCATTTAATTTTAAAACAACCAATTCATTTTATTTTAGTCTTACAATTTCACTATAAATTTCCAATTTATAAATTATATTTTAAATTCACATTGGTTTTACGTTTTTATTTATAATTTATATCCCATGCAAACATACCATTTATTACTTATTAATTCACCACTTTACTTATAGCATTCATTTTATTTCTACCTTACTATTATAACTACCACTTTTAATTTATAATAAATGCGATACTTAATTATATGGACTCTAGTTGGTTACCATATCAATACCAAATAGTTAATGTTTGATTTGTTCATACTTTCCAATTTTTATAGCAACATAATTTTCAAATATATATATATATATATATATTACAACACAATGTAAAATGCATATTAATCCATATATATTTATATATATACATATCCTATGCATTGATTAGTTACCAAATCAACTGAATTTCAATTGTAAATTAAATAAATCAATTTCATCCAAACATTTTAATATTAATTACAAATTTCAGTATTTATATTTACAAACCAATTGTAATTTCATTTACAATAACTACAAGTTATTATTATTGTAAACAACTAACATACATTACTTAATCAAATTAATTAAGTTACAAATAAATTTATATAATTAAGTCATCAAATTTTGTTTATAACCATAAATACTCAAAAAATCATAATAAATTCAAAAATTAAATAATAAAAAATTATGGGTTGTTACACTCTCCCCCACTTAAAACTTTTCGTCCTCGAAAAGGCGTAGTAAGGGAGTTGTCAATTATATATATATTTAGCCATATAAATTTTTATTCAACTTGATTTTATTAATATTTTTGTTTTAAATCAAGAACTGTCATACCGTGATTTTTCTGAAAATTTGAATTACACATATCTTAAAATTTATAAGTCCAAATCTAAATTTTTCTCTTTCATTATAAAGCTATATTCTAAAATATCAAAAAGATTATTGTTTAAAGAATTCCGATTTATTTTAGACTCTATACATTCATTTAAACTTCAATTCGGAAAATTACGAACTACCGCTACGCAACGAGCTCGTTTTTAATTAAATTTAATTAATTCGTTCAACCATCGTTATGTTTATAGTATTTATAAGCCTATTCACTTATATTTCACCAAACCAAACATTAATCTCAATATATTTGGTTTATTACTAAATAATTCGCTTAATCAATTTTTCATTGATTCAGTTAATTCATATTACTTAACATAACATACTAAGTATATATCGTTTATTACATAACTTAAATTTTATTTATATATATAACCAATCAATATTTCACGTTCATAACCCATTCTAATACTTGTGCATTATTTAATTGCTTATCCATATAACATTTAACTTCTTAATTAATTGGCAAGTTATTCATGCTATAGAAAAGAATAGATTTTTATACAAGTTTCAATGGTTACCATTCGTTTCAATTTATTATCCAATTCTTATGAGTTTTATTTTAATTATAACTCTCTTATAATCGTAGTATTCAGAAGTTTCAAAAATTTAAGTTCATTTCATTTCACTAATTATTCAAGATTTCAAGAATTAAATTTCGGGTTTCTAATCAAATCATGTTTTTTTTTGTTGAAATGTTTCATATAGTATATCATTTACATAAAACCATACTATAAAAGGATTTAAATAAAGTTCAATTTCATAAAACAAAGTACAAAATATAAAATGTCTCCCTACTTAGACTCTTGAAAATAAACATCGATGATGCGTGCACTCATCACCGAAATCATTTTCAAAGAAAAGAGGGTATACATTTTTCCAATAATTCATTTAAAACAATTTCTATATGAAACACTTTTAAAATATACATATATTATTTCAACCATTTGCAAATCACCCGAAATCAAATTCTCAAATTCATATTTTACTTCTTATTTCATTATCAATAAATTTTCAATTTTTTTTAAAATATACATATATTATTTCAACCATTTGCAAACCACCAGCAACTCACATACACCTGATACCTGAATTGCCCACTATCCTCCTACCAAACAAACTCAAGTGACCTCCTGCTTGAATACCATAATCACCACCTCCAGTAAACAAAAAAAAAAAAAAAAAAAAAAAAACAGTTTTCTCTTCCCCTATTCATCTCAGCCTTAACCTCACGTACAAGCACACATCCTCACCAACTCCATCTACTCTACACTTCAAATATCACCAGATCAACAAATATACACATACCCAACCTCGTTCTTTCTACCATCAAAACTCAATCACAGACCAAAGACCCGCCTCCAAATTGAGACTTGCGATTTCTGTTTTTTTTTTTTTTTTTTTTTTTTTTAAGTTTAAAGAACAGGATTTGGAGTGTAATCGATTGACAAATTCCAAAGATCGAGTTTTATAGAAAACGGTATTCGGTGAATCGACTTGTGGTTTATAGTGGGCCGGGCTTAGTAATTTTGTGATCTATTAAAAAGAATTCTGTTTAAAGAATTAGTGCGTTGGTGTTTGCCTTTCTTGGGCGTGTCTGACTTGTTAATTTGGTTCATTTTTTTCTACTTCTCTTTCATCCCTGCTTTCCTCTTAGAAAAAATATTTATTTATTTCTTCTTCAGGTTTCCCAAGCAGAAAATCAGAATAATTGCTTTCTTGATTGCTTGGATTTGCTTAGTCTCACTCTGCATCGCTTGCTTGCTACAAATTGTGGTGCTTTGCTTTGCTTCGTCTCCTCAGAAGAAATCAGCTCATCTCGTCTTGTATCATCCAGAATTTGTGCACGTGCTTATCAGAACTATTGTCTTAATGCAAAATACAGTTGAATTCTACATAATATAATTTTAGTTCTTATTTGTATCGGTTAGAAATAATTAATTATAAGATACTTACATAAGCATTGGTTGTTTTATCATCTCATCCTGCCATCAATATGTGACTGAGCCCTCCTCATTGGCATGCCTCCTGGATTGGGTATGAGCAAAGATATCCTAGTATGACACGGGACCCCACATAACCTTTCCTAATATAATTAAAGTATATATATTATTGTTTTAATAATTGTTTGTTTATAAGGAAACTTAAAATAAAGAAATGTAACAATTGTTTGCAATCATAATTAATAAAATTACCAAGTTCTCGCTATGATGATGCAATGACTTGGAACCACCATGATGTGTCACTCGGTTCTTAATTTTATTTACGAAGTTCCTCTCCGACTCTTTCTACAAATTTAAACTGGAATATATGTTTTACAATTGTAAATATATGCGGTAATTTAAACTGAAATGTTGTAAAATTACCTGGAACTCCTCATCGCTCCACCATTCAATTCATGCATCCCATACATTATCACCCATACAGTTGGGTTTTTTCTCTGATTTCCTAATGTCGGATATTGTGTCTTTAGAGTTTTTACTAATTTTATTATTCTAATGGCACTTGACTGGCTCAACATTACCTTTCCCTAAATCTATTGCACCCTACAAATTGAGAAAATAAAAGTTCTACATTTATAAATAGTCTGTGAAATATAAATTGGTAATATATTATGATATAAAGTTATCTTTATAGGGAAGTTCTGCCAAATACTCTTTGTGAAATGCACTAGGATCTTGCTCCACTCAGGCCAGTAGGAAATCATCTTGCTCATGTATGTCTGCCAAGAAATAGAAAAACAATATTGGATAGCTCAAGCTCGAAGCCTCAACTCAAGCTCGAAGCCTCTATGTTAAAAATGTGAAACAAACATGTAATAAATCATGACTAACACACACACACACATACACTATATAGAAAATAAATGTAATACTTACGATCCACCAGTCTTAGACTACAACGTCACTACAAAACGAGATACCACCACCTCTAATGATATTCCCTCTCAAAGATAAGAGGGAGAACCTGATTCAGAAGAACCATGTCTCCTAAAAATGACATATATAATATTTGTCAAATACATAATATCATTTATGAGAAACATATCATTTCATTTTTACAAACATATATTATGCCAGAATATATTGCTTAATTATGAGAAACGTATTATGAAAAATCTATTATTTAGTAGAATAAACCTTTTATTCTCAAAAACATATTTTGGCATAACAAATCATTTAATGTCGAGCAACTTATTATGCTGGAACATTTTAATTAATCTTACAAAAAAGTATACCAAAATTACCTTCTATGAAATGTGCATTAGTAATCATTGTTGAATCAGGATTTTGATTCATGATAAGGAACTCATTGATCAAAGAAGGAATCCAACAATTAGAGTGACAATGAGAGTATCACTCGTATTACTAATAACTACAGAGGAGACAGGACTAGAAATGGGTATATAGAGAGTCTATTCTTTGAGTTTCGAGTCTTAGTAGTATATATTTGTTAAAATATAACCACAAGTAGTTTACAATCCAACACGACACGTATTTATAACTTATACATACATATATATATATATATATATATTAAAATTGTTCATTGTGCATTTTTTTACCAGGTCAGTCGACTGACCCACGATAGTCAATCGACTGGATTTGGTAAGTTTATATGCTCATGCACATGTGCACGAGCATATGAACTTCAGTCGACTACAATTGAAATTCAGTCAACTGAAATTACTTTAATTGTCATTTTTTCTGAATAATCACCTCTATTCATGAAGAGTTTTGATCAATACAAACGGATATAGATGCTTCTACTCAATTGAATCTCTTTATAAATGGTTGTAAGCATTTAAATACTATACGTACCTTTTTTACAGTAAAAAACTTAATTGAATTTAATCAATCGTGAATTTTTATGCTCCCTAAATATATACTCTCTAAGCACTGTCAGACCTTTTGCTTAAATCCATAGATTTAAACTCCAATTCTTCGATTTTAAGAAATATTTTCCTTCTTATCTTCGCATACGTAATATATTTACTTGAAGAGAAGATTACAGGAAGGGTGTACTATCAGTAACATATCCGCTTATCAAGAACCCGAAGAGTCAATCTGTTATCTATAATAGAAAGTAAAATAGAGAAAATGCTGAGTTGTATAGTCTCTTTTTTCACAAAATCCGACGTGTCGTCAGAAGAAGCCGCGTTCCCAGAGTTCGAGTTTGTTTATATTTTTTAAGGAAGGTGAACATAACTCTCGGTTCTAATTGGTGGAAATCAGAGGGTCTATAATCTATATGAGTCCTCATGATTTCCACCAATCAGGGAAGATAGAGTTATGTTCACCTTCCTTGGAAAAGTGTGAACAAACTCCAACTGCGTTTCCATATCGAGCAATCCAGTAAATGTTATTATAAAATAGAGAACTCCGTTGCTTACCGGCGGTTATTTCTCTCTTACCCTGTGTTTGCCGGTTTCTAAACATCGAAGAAAACCTAATTCCATTAGAATCCCTAATCGACATTCTCACCCAACCAAACGAATCGTATACGCGTAAACAACATTCCACAGGAATCGTCTTCATCTCAATGTCCCCAGCGATGGTGACGTCATGAGACTCAGGTTTTCTGACGCTGATAACCGCTCTTGAGGTAATTGAAACCAAAATCTGTTTTATTTCTTTGTAAAAATTCTAACTACGGAATCGACTTCATATGCTTTTGTCAATATTACTTCAGACAAGTTAGGGAAGGAGATGTTTTACATGAAGTAATTGAACATGCGTTCCATTTTTCCAATGCTACTTTACTGAGCTATAATCCGTAATTTGCTGCCAGTAAAAACGTTATATGTAATTACAGCCTTAACATTGGGAGCATCTACTGGATTTCATATTTTTATAGTTGAAATTATTATTTTCATGGTAGTCTCGATTTTAATGGATTAATGATTCGAATTTAATAAATGAATAAAATGACTTTATTGCTCACTGTATTTCTACATTGGAAACAATATCTCATGTTGGTGACAGTAGTTCATTATGACACATCTTTGTAGGCTAATTATCCTGTCCAATTTTATTGTTGTTAACAGTATGTTTCTTATGATTAATGGAAAATATATGATATAAAAATCGTGAAATGTTGTGAAAAGATGATTACATGGAGTTCACTCTCTAATAAGAAAAAAATTATGCCTTTTGTGTTCCCGTAGTTTGGCAGTTTTGGTTGCTTTATTATATTTTCTCAATTTGATGTGCATAGAACAAGATTTGATGAAATGCATGTTCACATTCCAATGCTAAATTAAATCCAACATTTGAGATGACAGTTAACTAACACATACTGAACACAGATATATGAACAATAAATGGATTACATGCAGAATGCATTATGCCGTATACATGAACTGCTGGATCAAATGTCGCATACCAAAAACCTTGGCTGTCTTACACACCATAAAGGAGATCAGATGTCATCTATAAGAGCAGGTTTGATTTGACTTGAATAAGTCGCCTTTTGTTTTATGAAAGCCAAAACCAATTCGTTTTGGCTTTCAAAAAGCCAAAAGCTGCTTATTTTAATCAATCCAAACAAGACGTAAACAGTTGGATTCAGCTACAGCTGTGCGCTAACAGAGATTTATAAAGCATATCTTCATCCAGAGCTGAATCAAATGGAGGACTAAATGAATGCAATCTTCCAGTTGTCAACTATAAGATTGAGCAAGCATAGCACTGGCTATGTTGGAATAAAAGAGCACCATGTCAATTTGCAAGATTTCTATGTCTTACAGCGGTAAATAGCATGCATATGTAATGTGATTTTTTGGCCATTTACCTGTGCTATTTCCGAGGTTTAACGCTGTGGTTTGACGCTAAGAAACAATTTTCAAATTTGCTGTTCTTTACTGAAGGGTTTAAATATATGATTAACTGAAATCTAACGTTTTCTTAAGATTGTACTTCAAGCACTATTCCTCTAAAATTTGAATTTTGTACATGATCTGTTAGAGCAACTCCAGTGGTTCAAATTCAGCCCGTAATATTAAGGTAATTGCACCCAGTGGTGCAATTACGGCTGAATATGAAGGCTTCGATTCAGGATCCAGTTCAGGATCCTGAATCGGATCCTGGCGCCTGTAGTACAGGCGCCAGGATCCTGGCGCCTTTATTGTAGGCGCCAGCTTCTGGCGCCTACAATGTAGGCGCCAGGATCCAGGCGCCTGTACTACAGGCCCCAGAATCCCTCATTTTTTCACCCCAACCTTCTCTTTTATTAAGAATTTTGTTTTTAATAGATTAATTTTGTTTTTAATAGATTAATTTTGTTTTTAATCTCACTTCAATGGCGGAGGGGGTTTATAGACGCCAGAATCCTGGCACCTGTATTACAGGCGCCAGGATTCTGGCGCCTGTAATACAGGCGCCAGGATCTGGCGCCTGTAATGTAGGCGCCAGACCACTGGCGCCTACAGCCCAATTCAGGGCTGAATATTCAGTGGGCTGAATATTCAGCCCTGAATCCACTGGAGATGCCCTTAGGGCCTTGGATTTGGAAATAAGACACTGTAATGGATGAAACACTCAGACTTATTTTTTTGGTTGTGAAAGGGTTTTACTTGATGGAACCATTGTTGCTCATTCCCTCATGTCTAAATAGTGTTGTGCTTAGTACACGGACAAGCAGTGAACATTGATTTTTGGATTTGGCTTTGGGGTTAATACCTTTTGTTAAAGCAATTACTTTTACCCAATTTAATACATGATTTCATTCGTACTTCTCAATTCTATTGATGTAGTCCTGCTTCCCCTCAATACGAGTATCATGCCTAATTTCTACCCTCAAATTTGAGAATAATTTACAGAGTTATTATTAGTTTTCCTGTTAGTCTATTCATTGTTAGTTATAATTATTTACTTTCAAGATTTTGTACTCACTCACGTCTTAATTTTGCAAAACCAGTGAGTTGTTTGGCTCCATAGCTGCAATATCTGTACAAGTTTTCCTATCAGGGTATGTTATTTTAATTTTGTTATAATGCGATTCATTGATAAATTTGAATAAAAAATGGCATTGTTATTGTACACGATGATTGAATGTGCTCAATTATGGATTGTCGTTAACCTAGATGTACACGTACTGTATATAGCCTGGCTAAATTATATTTTAGAAGGTATGCGAACATTTTTAGATGCAACCGCAAGCAGGCAGATATGAAAAAATACAGGTGACCCATCTTTTGTTAGTGGTGAACCAGATTGCCATGTTATCAATGTCAATTTAAACAACTAAAATTGATGGGAAAAACCCAAAACTGCGCACTGTACAACAAACTGTGCACATATCTCATTATCTTCTCTTCTATTTTACTCCATAGTCCTTTCCTTCTTCCTTAGGTTCAACATTGTTGGCATAGTTAAGGTGGACCACATTGTAAAGCTGATTTTTTTTTTTTTTTTTTTTTTTTTTTGGCACAATATAGATGACAATGACAGAATTGACGCACAATACTGCAGTACTCATTGTTGCACCATTTTCATCTAAAATCACTACATAGGTTTATGCCATTCTTTTGCATGAGGCTTTCTTTTTGGTGCATTTTCTTTGTCTGTATCATTCCTACAGGAGTTACAATTATTTGTTTTACAGCAAACTGCCCCCTTGGGAGGATTGGTTTTTAATTAACATTATTTGAGAGCTTTTGCATTTTTAACCAGGTACAAAAGATATGTTCACTGACTGTCAGATGCTCAAATTGGCATTAGATAGAGGTTGTACTAGATATTTTACTTCTGATCAGTTTGTCACCACATGTGCACATCAATCATAAGTCATAGCTATCTGATGCACCGAATTTGTGTCCAAAAGCAAAAATCTTACATTTACACTTATACGAACCCCCTTTTATGTTAATAACCAAGTGTACAACATTAGTAATTTAGAGCTTGGTGCCGTATTTGTGCACATACCTATATAGTAGTATCCTAATATGGATCTGCTCGAAGCGTATGACAATGAAAACGACGACACTAATTTATCTGAATTCATCTCCTCTAACTTCCATGGCATTTTATTTTGCTCAAATTAATTTTTAGAACTGCATTCTAAATTCTGAATATTTTGGTATTTATTTTCAGTCGGTGATTTGTGTCCTCTGCTGGATTATAGGACCTTTCCTGCTTTGGGATATACTGGCAGTGGAAAACGCATCACACCCTCATGGTAACATTTCCTTAAAAAAAGAATAACTTTTGATTTGTTACGACTTACGATTCTACTTTACAGGGGCGTATTGTGAGGTGAAAGAGAAAGATAACTAATGTTATCAACCATATAATTATTGCTTTTTATACCACGTTTCAGTTTCTATATGAAAATGACTTTTGCGTTTCAATTTGAAGTATTTTTAGCATTTTTTTTTTAAACGTGAAGGTTGAGTGTGATTATGTTGAGTTTAACTTTACAGTTAAAATTTTTGTTGCTGGTTATCATTATGCTTTCTTGTTATTTTACCTTAATTTTGGGTTCCATATCTAGCCAACCCCAACTTGTTTGGGATACATGGCTTTGTTGTTGTTGTTGTTGGTTATCATTATGCTTTCTTCCTTGCACCATTCTGATATGGATTTTATCTTACTGATTTCTTTGCTTACAACATAAGCAAAAAAAAGCGTTTGTAGAAAGATTAGACCTTACACTTTTCTTAATTTGCAGATTTGAAATCTTACATTTGGACGATTTTTAGTTTATTAGTAAAAAATAATTTGAGATTGGTATGAAGCTCTTTGATGTGGGCTACAGCTAAACTCGGATCTTTCAGGTTTCTCTCAGTCCAAGCTTTACTTCATCAAATTGATAAGGTTTCAATTGTTGTTCATTTTATACATGCTTTGTTGCATATTTTTTATGTATGTTAATTTTTGAATTTCTTACTTTTACGGGAAATCTGAATAAAGAGCAGAGCTTTTAGTAGAGTTTAGATTGAAAGTGTTTAGTTACTTATGGTTTTCTTCCAAATTAAATGGTAAACTACCTACCTTGGATAATTTTGGTTGAATCAAAGATTTCGTCTCTTTTTTCAGATATACTATTGTATTGTTGCTTCTGTGGGTAGACCATTTTAATGCTACAGTGGTTATGTAACATTGATTTTCCATTTATATCCACTATTGGTCAATACACTTATTTTGCTGGTACATCTTCTGCATTTATTTTAAATTCCTTTTACACGGCTCTTTTCTTTCCTCATTAGCGTTGTATCCAACAGCTGTAAAAAAGTTGATAATTTGGATAGAAGTTTAATAAAATTTTAACTAAATGTTAATACTAATGTAAATGCC
The DNA here is from genome assembly GCA_030737875.1 of Allium sativum. NCBI lineage: Eukaryota > Viridiplantae > Streptophyta > Magnoliopsida > Asparagales > Amaryllidaceae > Allium > Allium sativum. Next base: position 802,534,399 of record CM060919.1, read on the forward strand.
TGATTCACAAAAGCATGATGAAATGTTAATGTTACAAATATATATACAAGTGGTGTGAGGGACCCACTATATATATATATATATATATATATATATATATATATATATAAGGAGGGTTCCGCTACATCTCTTATATTGCACGTGAACTCTCCCCTTTAATCTCCACCACCCATTTTCCCACTCAATGGGAAGAGAGAGAATGAGTGGGGAAATGGGTGGTGGAGATTAAGGCCCAGGGGGAGAGTTCAGATGCAATATAAGTGCAATATAAGAGGTGTAGCGGAACCCCCATATATATATATATATATATATATAAAGTTATTTGTTCTTGTTATACATTGGTATGTATTAAATAATATTATAGTATTTGTAGATCAGCTAACTTAGTGTTTTCTTGCTTTTAGGAAAAAAACATATTTTGTTGAAACATTTTGACAAACATGCCTGGAAATCTTAAGCACAAAACCATTCATCTTAATTGATATATATTTGCAACATTTAGATGTGGTAGCATAGCTTCTCAATTTTATTATTGCTATTTATTAGTTGCTCAATTGCTGATGGAGTCCACAGCTCAAATATTATGAAAATAGATTTTTTTTTTTTTTTTCTTATAATTTGGGTCAGGTACCCATAAAAGTCGTTTACTGATTGTAAAGTTTGAGCATATGGTCATTTGATAGATTCATGCATGCCTTGGACTTGGTTATCAATAATTCACAGAATGCATTAATTATATTATATTCAAAATTTCCAGATATTCTGTTTGTGGGAAAGTTATAACCAGTATACTTTTGTAAATGATAAAGACATGTCATAAGTTAAACTAATTTGAAGCTGATTATCTAAAAATCATATTTCGATTGCTTCTCTGTTAATCTATTACTTAAAATTTATAACAGGAAGTATCATTTACTGAGGTGGACACAGTTTCCTAACCCATTTCAAAATACTGCTTCATCTTTAATTCTTTCTTTTTAATATATTCAAAATTGCCAACACAACGTGACCGCAAACTCCTTTCTCCTCTCTCCACTAACTTTTATTTGTTTCATAATTATTTTTAAATTTTCTTGTGATATCGTAAGATATTCTATTGCTCGCTATATTTGTTTACGATAAGGGATAATATCAAAAGTTTAGTTCTCTATGAAAATTGTTAGTTGCCTGAAATGGAGATGTTACTCTTAACTTCATGTTATATTAGAATCAATGTCGAATGCCCCCTTTTTAAAAAAGATAAATGAAGAAAAGTCGTTGCGTCGAATCCACAATTATACTTTTTTTTCATATTAACTGTATACACAGTTGAGATGCATTATCTCTGGTTGTTGCCAATAACAGATTATTTACCAAGTTTTATTATCCATGTACATTACATAAACCGTAAGTAATATCAGACAACATAGGTATTAACTGTGTTTTACACCATCACCAATACAAAAACATTGTAATTTAGGTAAAATGATGTGTATGTAAAAATAAAACTAAATAACGACAAATTGTATTGCATCATACGAGGCAGTTTTCTGTTGTTGAACCAACGTAAAAGTTAACTTACATTCGTCATATGGATTATAAAATTGTATTGCATCATACGAGTTTTCTAAATTGTTTGATGTACAAATTTTAAATTGGTAACCTCCTATCTAAAGAGAAAACTTAATGTGGTTAGTATCTTCATTGCATATATTTCCTTTACCATAGACATGGATTAGCAAAAGAAATAAAGGGGTACACCATTCTACTATTCTAAAGGTTGTCTATCATCAATGGGCAATGAGTCCATTTAAATAGTTTCTCATGTCAGGAATGGTCCTTAACAATATTGAGTATCGATTAATGATTAAATTTACTGCATTGAAATCAAAAGGCTAAATTAAAGTCTATTGCGACAATAAATGATTCTATGTTTTGTGTGAAAACATATTAGTTTTGTATGTTATATGTAGCTTATTTTATCTAAAAAATACAAGTAAACTTCCATATATGCCATCTTTGGTTTCACCCTAACATATTTTAGTGGCCTTTTTTATTCCAAGTTAGTTGGAACCACTTTTTTTTTTTGCAAAGTGTCATACTTTTTCATGTTGAAGGGAATGTCACAAGAAATGTATCCTTACAGAGGCAGAAGATAACAGTTAGTGCATTTGCTTTACGTAAAAATACTATAGTTATACTATTTCTACTCAACTATCATGAATTTATAATGCATTTACATATAACTTCTAAATTTCTTATGTTTCTTTGCAGTACACTATTATTGAAAGCCAATTATTATTACGTTCCCTTAAATCTCATTAACAACAAATTATTATTATGTTAAACATGTTTGAAGTGTTTCTTAAATATCGATTGATAAAAAATATAGTACATTCATGTTTTATTTCCTTTGTGCTAATTGCCATAGGATATCTTTAGGAAATCCTCAACTAAGTTTAATTAATTTATAAATCGCAGTAAACTAACCATGTTCATTGTTGGAAAACAATGGCTGAGTCGCGGACTAGGTCGCTTTCTTGAAGACAATTCGGTGATCTGGTCGGTGGTGTAAACCAGTTCGTACTTGTCGCCGCCGCCCCTGGGATAAAACACCCTTCTGAGAAAAATAATTGATTTGCTTGCACAACAAACCAATTCAGATTTGCACTTTCAATTTAAATTTAACTACTCATTCTGATTTTATTTTTGAAGAACCTTTAATGGTGGAGGAAGAAGAAGAGAGACATAAGAATAAAAAGTTATTTTTTTGAGTAGTTCGGCAATAAATAAACATGGTAATAATGTAGAGGAAGTCGATTTAGATCTAAAAAAATGGATCTCAATTTTTTTACCAAGTCAAATAAAAAACTGGTTTTTTTCCTTTTTATATAGTCTCATGATGTGGGACTATTCATATATGAGTCATCTCACACTTATCCAACTTTTTAAATAATTCATCTTTATAAAAAAATGAATCATTTTTCTAACAATCCTCCGCTTGAATTTTTTTTTAAAATATTTCGAGCAATTTGTAGAAACATAAGATTGTGCATAAACAAATGTGTCATCCGACTTGAACCTTCGCATAGTGAATAAGATTCAGTTTTTACTAGAGTGACACGTAGTCTTGAACTCTATTCCTGACATCAGACCGCACACAACCTTTTCTATAGTGCAATCAAATAAGCCCGTGCATTAATGGCCATGCACCTCTATCCCAGTTTAGTGAACGCTCTAGGAATCTTGCCCAAAACTCCCATGTAATATCGGTTCTGTCCTTCTTTCAATAATCATCAAATTTTCATCACTATGTATGTGATGTTCTCTTACAGTATTGTACTTATGATGTCGTCTTTTACCGTTGTAATAACGGTTCTACAACTTTTTTGCAATAGCCGCGGTACTATCGCAATCGATTACACCACTGGTGTTGGTTTTTCCCTTATGGGGATCTCAAATAGCAGATTCCTTTAGTTCTTTGCTTCTTAACTAGTTGTGGCTAGTGCTATTATCTCAGTCTCTATAGTAGACTGAGTCAAAATAGTCTGTTTCTTGGGTTTCCAAGAGACAGCTTCTTCAGCGATGCTAAATATATAGCCACTGGTCCTTTAGAATTATCAGATTAGTATTTCAGCCTGTATCAAAATATCCTTCAAGTACAATTTAAAACTTTTCATAATGTAATCTAAGGTTCATAGTTTATTATAGGTATCTCATAACCCTCCCATTAGCATGTTAATGCTCTATACTTGGTCTACTGAAAAATATGCATAATAATCCCACGACATAGGTAATGTTGGGTCTTAGTATAATCAATGGCATTCGAAGACTGCCAATGATGCTCGCTTAAACAGACTATCTTATAAATTCACCAGTGTTCTTAAATAACTTTACACTGTGATCATATGGTGTACATGCAAGTTTACAGCCAAAGTAATCGTATTTCTTTAGAGTCTTCTCAATTTAATGAGATTGATCCAAAGAAAATCCCCCTTTTTACCTAGTAATCTTAATATCAGGGATTACACTCGCCTTATCTAGATCTTTCATATCAAAATTGGCATTTAATAAAGATTTGACTGAGTTTATGGCATGAATATTTGACCCAACGATGAGAAGGTCATCTACATAAAGACATATAATAGTGCAAATGTCATTCTTAGATTTGTAATAAATGCATTTGCCACTTTCACTAACCTTAAAACCATAAGAAATGATTAAGTTATCAAATTTTTTCATGCTATTGTTTAGGTGCTTGTGTTAAACCATATAATAATTTATCTAATTTGCATATTTTATGTTCTTGACCATGTACTACAAATCCTTCAGGCTGGTCCATATAAATTTCTTCTTCTAATTCACCGTTTAAAGAACGTGGTTTTAACATCTATTTGGTGTATTAATAAATAACAAATAGAAGCAAGTGAGATTAGTACCCGAATGAATGTAATTCTAGTTACAGGTAGAAAAAATATCGAAGAAATCTATATTTTCTCTTTGCTTAAAACCTTTAGCTACTAATTGTGCTTTATATTTATCAACAGTGCCATCAGGTTTTAATTTCTTTTTAAGCACCCATTTACAACCTATAGATTTACAACCAAAGAATAAATCTACTAAATGCCAAGTCTTATTGGATTCCAGAGAATCCATCTCATCATTTATAGCCTCTTGCCAAAAATCGGCATCTAATGAAGATAAGGCCTCTTGGAGGTTTAAGGGATCCTCCTCTATAGTAAAGGCACAAAAATCTGAACCAAAATCTTTTACAGTTCTTGCTCTTTTACTTCTTCTAGGTTCAATTTCAGTACTTTTATTAAGTTTTGTTCTAATAGGCATACTTAATGTGCCCCCACTATTCCTTAATTTAAAAGGAAATGTTGTTTCATAAAAATCGACATCATTTGATTCAATTATATTATGTGCCTTTATGTAATAAAATTGGTATGCTTTGCTATTAATAGTGTAGCCCATAAATACACATTCATATGCTCTATTTGCTGATTTTATTCTCTTAGGGTCTGGAACGCAAACATATGCTAAACAACCCCAAGTTCTAAAATATGACACATTGGATTTCTAATTCTTTAAAATTTCATAAAGTGAATATTCTTAGATTAGGGGATTCTATTCAGAACATAACATGCAGTCAATTAAAATTTCCCCCACTAATGTTTTGCTGCATCAAAATTTAATAAAATGGCAATTACTAATTCGGTAAAGGTCCTATTTTTTTTTCAGCTTTACCGTTCATTTCAAGTGAATATGGTGCAGTTCTCTCATGTACTATAGCATGTAAAAAAAATCAGAATAAACTAGATTCATATTCTATTTCTCTATCACTATGAATTCTCTTAATTTTCTTATTACTCAATTTCAATTTTTAATGTTTCAAACATGTCAAATGCATCACAACTTTAAGAAACACTGTCTTTCTAATTGTAAGCTTTATTTTCACATTACCAATCTCTACAGTTTTAGTAGTGTGAGGATCTCCCAACAACACTTTCTGATCATCAGCAGCCGTGTATATTGTGAATATATCACGATCATAGCAGACATGACGAGAAACACCAGTGTCTACCCACCAACTCTCTAATCCACCATCAAAGTGAATCTCAGTAGTCGTAGCCGTTAAAGGCTTCTCAGTCAGGTTTGCCTGCGGTGCAGGGCTTAGCCTGTTCCGACATTGTCGTGCCATATGACCTGGTTTTCCACAGTTGTAATATAGAAGCAACTGTCCAGAATCATTCTTTTTGGTTGGTTGCTGCTGTCCTTTATGGTTTCCTTATGGATTCCCATTCTATTCTCATATAGACTAACATAAGTTATGCACATAAAATATTATTTTCTGCATTTGTACCATTCCACCACACTTGTGGACAATATTAATGGTAAACAACTTACATGGTAAATTTAATCTCACATATAGAGACTACATAAACCAAGGTATCAAAACACTTGGGTTCAAAAAATACTTAGGTTTAGTCAGTTAACATTGTTCCAATCAAATAATGCACACTCTTAGGACTCAAACAAAGTGATTAGTGTGACCCAAAACTACAGTACAAGATAATGAGCAGGGTTCATGATTAGTTATCAAATTTTGAAGTTTTATAAACCAATTTCCACCATGCTACCATTTTACAACTACAAAGATGACATGCATACAGTTCTTTAAGGCTATTGGATCAATGACAACTAACAGTAACTTATAGTTTGTATCATTCTATGTCCAATGAAATTCATACATATAAGCTTCCTTTTTGGCTTCTATTTTTCTTTTTCTAAAGGATTCTGATTAAAATGCAACCTAGAAGGTGACTTAAGCTCGTTGGAAAAAGAAGGCATAGCCAAGAAACCTCTATGTTGGTACTTAACAAGCCAAAATAGAATATGTTAATTACCTAACCCCTAATACCTTTCTAGTGAATTTTTTATAATACCAGGCACAATCAGCTATCAATTTAAGCATGCATTAGGAAGGGTTTTAAAAAATTATATTACCTTTCTCTGATGCTCATCCTGGTGGGGGCTACAACAATAAAGAATACTGCAGCCCATCGATCCATTTCTCACAAACTTGGATTTCATGATGCTACTACGTAACTGCAGCGCGAAGCCACCTTCCATGCCTACCAAATTGTCCACCTTTTAACCTTGATTTCACGTAGATGACGACAAATCCGGATTTCACATTGAATCTTTCTACTTTTTCTTTCGATATCTCATTGCTAGAGAAGATAGTAGAAGGAGTCGCAGTTACAAATTGAGTAAGATTTCAAGGCGTTGAGTATTTCAAAGCGTCGAGTAGATAGAGGAAGATGGCGGCACCTTCAAGCTAGGGTTGCAGCCATTGTTTCGAGATCGTCTTCAAATTGTTGGGAAACAATGGCTGAGTCGCGGAATAGGTCGCTTTCTTGAAGTCGATTCGGCGATCTGGTCAGTGGTGCAAACCAGTTCATACTTGTCGCCGCCACCTCTGGGATAAAACAGCCTTCTGAGAAAAATAATTGATTTGCTTGCACAACAAACCAGTTCAGATTTGCACTTTCAACTTAAATTTAACTGTTCGTTCTGATTTTGTTTTTGAAGAACCTTTAATGGTGGAGGAAGAAGAAGAGAGAGATAAGAATAAAAAGTTATTTTTTTTGAGTAGTTCGGCAATAAATAAACATGGTAATACATGTAGAGGAAGTCGGTTCGAATCTAAAAAAATGGATCTCAATTTTTTTACCAAGTCAAATAAAGAAACTGGTTTTTTTCTCTTCATATAGTCTCATGATGTGGGACTATTCATATATGAGTCACCTCACACTTATCTAATTTTTTTTAAATAATTCATCTTTATAAAAAATGATTCATTTTTCCAACATTCATAGATAATATTTACAGTTGTCACTCGAATTACTAATTGTGGAGTAACTAAAAATATGTTCACAAGCAACTAACGCATTTCTATTCCAGCTAATCTCGACAAAAAAATAATTATATCTTATGAAATCTATGTATAATAACTAATATGATTTCAGTAAAAGGGTAGTTGTTCAACTTGCTCAGCACCTTAATTCAACATGTAATATTTAAAAATGAATGTTGAAGTTTGGATTGGTTAATAATATGAACTGTGGATAAACTGTACATTTTGTGCTGTTATTATCAATTTAAAGTTGATAGGATTGTTTGTGCAGCTTCTTTTTTTGATGTGTTGACTTATAAGCCAATGTTTTTCCATCCGTAAAATACAGTATGATCTAGAAATTTTGCTTATGAAAATACCATATAAGCATATCTGGAGGAACCAACATATTAGCATGTGATTTTCAGTGCTTTTTTTATTTGTGCTTTGCCCCATATTGCTGACTTATGTTTCTATTTAACTAATAGTATCTCATAAGAGAGTGGCATCAAATATTCAAATATTAACAAATATTAATAGAAAAGCTAAGGTTGAGTCTAATTATCGTACCTCATGCTCTCTTTGTATGTGTCCATGCACATAAGTCTGCATGCATACTAAAATGCAGGATAAAAATGGATTAAAAAAGTGAAGGGTTTCATCCAAAGGCATTGAATATGATTTATTTCCAAATGTACATAGCATAATAAACAATTTGTGCTAAATTTTACGTGGGAAATTAAATAATGAATTGCTAATATATTACATGTTAAACTCGAGTAGTATTCCACTTATAAGAAACCTCCTTATGGTTAATTTTGTTTATAAATCTTTGGTTACTTTAATCGTAGCAACTGACACTACTTCTGCATATGTTATATATCACTTGAAGTGTTGTGCTATAATCTGCATAGGTTGATGTTAAATAATACGAAGGGACATGGAGTATTGACAAAGAGCTGAAGTTGTTGCACAAAAGTTTAAGCATTAAATGGTTAGAAGGTTTGCGCACTTGAAAGAGCATTACAGGCAAACATTATGCTGCCTAGAAGATGCTAAATTTTTGATATTAACTATGATGTGGTAATGACAATATTAATGAGCTTGGAATTAAAAGATGTATAGGCTGTTGTTTTTCAAAATCGAGTTTCAAATTAAGTAGATTTTGGTTTGTATGGATAGCTTTGCATGCTGACTGTAACATTTACTGGAACTTCAATACTGGAATATAATGTTTTGCTAATGTAATTTTGATTGCATTTTACTCCATGTTGTACCTAATTACTATCTGGTGAATTAGTCACTAATTATGAAAGCATTAGAATGTCTTTTATAACTATTTTGATTACTGTTTTAGTTAATGCTATTTGAAAAGCCCTGGGACCGCATTCTTGGATTTAACGAGGATGTGGCTTTTATACAAATGAGATACTTTTTTTTCCATTTACCATTTTAATCCTACGCAGGGACTACGGATTTGCTCGAGGATAGAATAAGGTGCCTGCTTACACATTCTCTGGACATCAATTGTAATTAATAACTTCAAAATTTTAGTGTTGACTATCCGTTTCTGTGGACGAATGCAATAGTTAAAGAGTTGAAATACCTTTGACTTTTTGTTCATTATGGTTAGATCTCTTGGAGGTTTTAATTGTACTATTTTTGCATACGTTTCAGCAAGTGAAAATATAGTAGTAAATGCTGAAAACTTGGAAAATTTCATCACATTTTATATATGGATACAGGCAACATAATGCCTAGAAATATACATATTTTGTTTATTGATAGTGGGTCATTATACAAGTACTTAAAATCGTGATCTAAACAGTATATAAGAAATTCTCATTTATGCATAAACAGAGTATTTATATAAATATATATTTAGGTTCAAATAAACAGGTATTTTCAAATATTATTTGTGTTATAAAATTCTTAATAACGGACATTTTTTCCAAGCTCAGTTGATAAGAATGCAAGCTCAGACAAGCTATTCTCATTTAGACTCTTAGTATATCAGAAATTCTCTTTTAAACAAAAATAGAATATTTATATGAGTATATATTTAGGTTCAAATATATAGGTATTTTCAAATCAGTTTTGCTATAAGGCCCGAAAGGATAAGGGCCCGAACGATGCAGGCATGATTGCAGCCCATGAATTATTTTTCCTCCTGAATTCTAGCAGTGCGATCATATTTCACACAATTCCACACTAATTTTCCTTGGCACTGTAGCAAAGTCCTTTTCAAATATTACTTAGATTTATGTGGTATTATTATAAAAAGGGATCTTTGATCTTTTAAAAAAAGAAGAAAAATGACATATCTTTGATGTAGTGCAGTTATGTTCAAGAATCATTCTGACATGATCTAAGTTACATTGAAATGTAAACTAAATTTATGGCACTAATGTAGTTAGATTTAAATGTTAATAACATATGTTAATCCTTTTACAAATGTTTAATAAACGTGTTTTTAACTATATCCAAATTATGTGAGTGCAGATAAAATTTTCAAAGCGCTTGCAAGTATGCCATTAGAAAGAACCATAAAGACATAGAGAAAGGAAAGAGAAAGTGAGCCAATGTGCCATGGAAGAAGGAGATGCAGATAACTCAGAAATAAAGACCGCACCATTTGGATATTTCAAGGCTTATGAACGATGCTAATTTAGAATGCATCTTGCATTTTCTTTGATATTGCACAACGCAGATGCCATGAATCAAGTACTGGTTTGCTGAACATTGATTCTATCAGTTGAGAATAATGCACAGTGGCAGACCAACATGATCTATGTAGTTAATGCCATTTTTCTTTTGTGTATATTGTTTTTGTAACATTTTCCTTCTCAGTATGTATTAATTATGAAGATTTATGAAATTAACTGTGCTACACCAAAATAATAATAATAATAATAATAATTGTTTTATTTTTAGACAATTTGTTTATAAGCTACTCGACTGAAGTTATGCATATGTGATATTATAATTGATTATAAGGTATGGTGAGATTTATATCTGACTCAAGATAAAATAAGCCATTTTGTTTTTTTTTCCATTATATGAATACTTGTACATGGAAGCTCATTCCACATGTTTTAAACTTTCTAGACTTTTTAATTCCTTATCTTAAATAAGTGGTTGCAGCCACTGACATTATTGAGGTTTGTGGTGGGGTCAATGTTGTAGTCATGGGTCGTGGATTTCCAAGAAAAATGGGAATGAACAGGAAAGTTGTCCTGCTGAATTTCTTATCTATTTATATTATAGACTTTTTGCTCCTGAAAATTATGCTACCAATCAGAAGGCACGACAAAAGATTATGATGGATGCATTACAGTTAAAATAATGAGAAATGTATTTTGCCCTAAACACGTATATAAGTGAAATCTCATTAGAACGCAAATTCAAAAGTCATCTTTTTCATTTTATTTTCTTCCGTATGTTTTGATGAATGGTGTGGTACGCATGTTGACAGTTATGAGTCTCATAGCGGAGTACATAGATTTCAATTATGTATTAAACTACTAAAACACTTTCAACAGTTGATTACGAAAGTAACGTCAATTATTTATTAAACTGCAAGATTTAACACTCTCCGTGTGCGAAGCACGGGTTCCAATCTAGTTATTATTTATATTTCAAAAAGTCATGTTATGTTTCTTAGACACATTAAATTCCTCTTCAGCTACTAAGGCATGAAATCCTATTATGCTGCTCAAGTGTTGTATACTTATTCCTTTGGATTAAGTAATGGTTTGTTGTTTTAGTCGAAATTCCAGAAGGGGACTGGGACTGAACTTAGGACGAAGCTTCAAACCATTATAAAAATCCTGGTGTGGTAGTTTATTAATTTATTTTACTACTATTATCTATCATTTTATATATTGTTCTGCATTAGTATATCTCCACACTACATGATCTATACTCACTTTCATTTGGTATCAGATCATAAGGCCATCATATAACCGTAAAACGGTCATTTGATTTTCTAGTAATATGGAAAATAAGACCAGCACTAACACTAGCTTCGTAAAGGGTCAATCCATAGCAAAATCACCTCTATTTAATGGCATGAATTATAACTATAAGGCTAGACATATGAGAATCTATATGCAATCCAATGGTTTTGATTTATGAAACATCGCACAAACTAAGTATCACATTTCTACTGAAGAATATTCTGTGTGGTCAGATACACAAAAAATAGATGCTACTGCAAATGCTAAAGCTATGAATATGTTGTTTTGCGCCTTAGACAAAAAAGAGTTTAACCGTGTTAGCATATGCGACACTTGATATGAAATATGGCGAACACTTAAAGTTACTAATGAAGGAACTAACAAGGTTAAACAAAGAAAAATATCCATGCTTAAAGGTCAATTTCAAAATTTTAGAATGAAACAAGATGAGTCCATAAATGATATCCATTTAAGATTTCAAATTTTTTATCATTCATTATTAGGATTAGGAGAAAATACTCTGATTTTGATATTGTATCAAAAATCCTAAACTCTTTAAAGGAAGAATGAGAAAGAAAGGTTTTTAGCTATTGAAGAAGAAAATGATCTTTCCCTAATGAAGCCGAAGGAGTTAATAAAAGATCTAATGTTGTGCGAAGTTAACTTGCAGGCTAAGAGAGTACATGCTCAGAACAAAAAAAAATAGTGCATTTCATGCAGAAAAAGAAGACTCAGATTCAAATGAGGATGATATAGCACTTATCAAAAAAAAAAACCTTCTACAAGGTTTTAAAGTATAGAAAAGGAAACAAATATAATGGCAAAAGAAGCTTATATCACAATAATTCCAACAGACCATCATTCTCAGCTTAAATCACAATAATGGAAAAAGGGTCAAATAAATAAGGATTTTCCAGATCTAAAGAAAGGATATCACAACAAAAGCAAGAAGGACAAATTTAAAAAGAAAGCATTTTCAGTAACATGGGATGAGTTAGATTTCTCTTCCTTAGAAAAAGAGAGTGATAATGATAATGAACAAGCCAATGTTTGCTTGGAAATAAATAATGAGGTTAGTGATTTAATTTTTGATGACATAATTGGAATAAACTCAGAACTTTTAGATACTCTAAAAAGTCTCAAAAGAAAATATAAGTAAACTCTCGAAAATCAGAACAAAATAGAATTGAAAAGGGATATGCTCAAAGATGAGAAGAAAATATTAGAAGAAGAACTTGAGAAATTCAAGTATTATTCTCCGATGTTAACTCTTAACTTACCTTATTGAGTCAAGAAATTGAAAACCAAAAAGAGATGAATGATGTTTTTGTCTCTGAAAATCATGAATTAAAAACTAAAGTTAAAATGGTAGAATTAGATAATTCTAGCCTCAAAACTAAATTAGAAGACATTACCAAAAATGTCTCTAATTTCAATAAAAGAAGAGAAAACTAATCCAAAATTATTGAGAACTCTCAATCTACATCTAAAAAAAGGGATTCGGATATAGCAAGAATTCTAAAGTTCCACCTAAGAAATTAAATAATCTAAAGAGGAGAAATGATTCTAAAACTAGTACTACACCAAAGCATCTAAAAAGGAAAAAATATTCCAAAACTATTAAAATATGGGTTCTTAAGACAAACAATAGCTTAGGAATAAATATATAAAATCATTTTGTGAAAACTGCTCATATAAGTAAAAATTATATTTATAAAAGGGATACTGAACCCACTTGGGTTTGATTTCCACCTAACTCTATGGACCCTATCAAAAATTGGGTACCAACGTAATTTCTTACTCTTTTGCAGGTCTCACACAAGAAAAGAAAAATTGGATACTTGAAAGTGGTTGCTCAAAACACATGATAGGAGGCAAAGATATGCTAACAAATATCACCAACTCAGATGGTGGTTCTTCCACATTTAGAGATAATTCTAAAGGTTATATCATTGGCAAAGGTGATGCGAGCAATTATGGTACATCTAGTTTACCTCTTATTTCAAATGTTCTATTAGTCAAGAACGTAAAAATATATTTAATTAAAAATTTGCTAAATGTGTGATAAAGGATTGAAAATCTTATTTTCGGAGAATAAGCATAGTATTTTTGTACCAGAGTCAAAATCTTATCTCCGAAGTCAGTAGAGAGAAAAACATTTACGTTCTAAATAAAAAAAAATCATAATTCATATTTGCATTAAATATCCAAAGAAAATGATCCTTGGTTATGACATAAAAGATTCTATCATTTTAGTTTCAAAACTATAAATAAACTCTCTAAAAATAATTCAATAACAGGCTTACTAAAAATGAATTTTAAAGTTAACCATATTTGTGATACATGCCAATCACGAAAATTAACTAAGTCGTCTTTTAAATCTAGGAAAGTCGTATCAACATTAAAACCACTTTAATTACTTTATATGGATTTGTTTAGACCAACCTAAATTCAATCCATAAATCACAATAAATATGTGTTTGTAATTATGGATGTTTTTCCAAGATATACTTGGACTATTTTTATGAAAGACACGAGTGACACTTTTGGTCATTTTAAAACTTTTGTCAAAAGGGTTCAAAATTTAAAAGGTTTAAATATAAAGAACTTAGAAGTGATCATGGGGGAGAATTCAAAAATGAACCTTTTGAAATTATTTTGTAAAAAGAAAGGAATATTTCATAAATTTTTGTTTCCTGGAACTCCGCATTAAAATGGGGTTGTACAACGGAAAAACAAAACATTATAAGAATGTGCAAAAACATTGTTAAATGGAAGCACCTTACCCAAACATTTATGGGAAGAAGCTATAGCCACCTGTTATGTATTAATTTGGCTTTCTATTCGACCACTTACGAAAAATACTCCATATGAACTTTTTAATGGAAGAAAACCATATATTTCGTACTTCAAAGTTTTTGGATCAAAAAGTTACGTTTTATACATAAAATATCAGCTTCGTAAATTCAATTTGAAATCCGATGAAGGAATCTTTCTAGGATGCTCGGACCGAAGCAAAGCTTATTGTATTTTCAATAATAGAACAAATACTAATGAAGAAACTCTTAATGTATCCTTCGATTAAAATTTTAGACAAATGCCAAGTGCTAAAGATGATGAAAAATTCCTGGATAATAACACAAATACATAAATTAGAAATACTGAAAATAATGAAAAAATTATTCATAATCTTAGAGAAGATGAAAACATTATTCATAATTAAAATGATTTAAGATCTCCATCGAAAATATTATGGGATCATCCAAATCAAAATGTTATTAGAGAAATTAATTCAAATGTCCAAACTAGGAGCCAACATGTGACGACCACCCCATGCCTCCTGTACCGAACTTAGGATAAGGCGCACTGTATGACGTTCCAAGCCGATAAGGGACGATCGTCAAGGAAGAATAACTCGAATTAAACCTATCGTATAACCCACAACACATGGATAACATATAATAGAAAATATACAACACATTATAGTAGCGAAGCATAATAGAATAAAAACTTAAATCTCATAACATTACAAAGTAATCAATACAACACCACTATAGAAATGAGTAATTCATACATCAAGCCTCACTACGATCTGTAATGGCCCACAAATCCGTACTATATGAGTTGACTACATATATCACATATCCAACCCAAATATCACAGAAATACGAATCATTTTTTAGAAGAAAAAGGTAGAAGAAGAACAGAAATAACAACACATAATCTCACATCTTAGCGGAACAAAATATAATATATCATAACTATTGAAATACAAAATTTTAACTGTATAACATACAATTATCAGAGTACAACACTTACAACACAACGGAAATAAAAATACTATATATCTAACACTGAAGCCTCCTGCTCCAAGCTCTTTTAGATAGATCTGTAAAATCCTAAACTACTTGACTGTCAGTACAAATTTGGGCACCCAAGAGTTTAGTTGAAACAAAACAAAATAAACTTTGGGTCGATCATGGGAGTGATATGAGTAAACAATTTAAAACAGTTTGAGAAAATAAACGATATCTCATAAGACCACGCCGTATAACACGGAACGGGGATTTCCCTTATGAGAATCCAAAACACCAGATTTAACTTTCAAAATCCTTTTAAAAGAAATGATAATCTTTATATAAAAACTCTTTTGATATTATAATAGTGTCTAAATCATATAAATAGAAATCTAGTGGAACGTTTGCATCTCATGTTCCACATATATATAATATAAAATCAAAACCGTGAGCACTTATTGGGTAATGAATTTCCAATTATGACAAGGTATGGAACCACCTTCCGATAGTGTATCTCTAGAGAGAATACACTGGGTTCAACAAGAACATCTTGTAACCCGACCACACATGACCGACCACTCATTTCGCTTGAGTGTATCGAATGTATATCACCAACGGTTCAGATCAGCAACCGTTTTCACGAATGGGACAGCATCGAATAGAATAAAGAATGAAATGAATTTCTCTAGATTGGTGATAATACACCCTAATTGGGAGTTACCCACTTAGCCATGCCGCCTGCCCAATTTTTGTCATTTCCCGGTTGTTAAGGCCTGAGGCTACGCTTCCTTACCATTCATTAATGACACAATCACTTTGAATGCCACATTGTCAGATCCATTAATCATTAATTGATTTACACAAATATATTCCGGATATTATGCTAAGAGAATAAATTCTCTGCTGCCATATATATTTATACAGACCAACATCTGTGATCATTGGAAATACTCTGTCAGACACTCGTTCATATATGTTCGTTCTGGTACTGAACGAAACCGAGGGCACAATTTCCATTAATCCATCTTAGGTTATTTCTACTTAGGATTAACAGAAAAAGCCATTGCATTTTACTCTGTCTTTGATTATCTTTATATAATCTGTGAAACACCCCACCTCCGTTAAGGTCACTCACAAAGGGAATGCCTTAACTTCGGTGGAGCATTATAGGTAAAAGATGCAGATAAATTACAAGACAGACAAATAAAACAGTGGAAAATAAAGTCATTTTATTAATAATGTGGTTCAGTCAAGCTTTTACAACAGTTGTCTCAATCATACTAAGTCCAGCTACTTTCAACATATGAACAAGCAAGAACAACATGAAATGAATTAAACTGAATCAAGACATAAGCATGATGATAAGGAATATAGGATACACAGGATAAGCAATAGGCAAGATAAACTAAGTATAACATCACATGTTAACTATTCTCTGCTTCGCTACTACCCTGTTATTCTGATTTCTATACCTCTGCACCACCTAACGAGTGTCCCAACTAGTAATCTGTATAAAGGATAATATTACAACGTGATCCCAATCCTCGCAATTGTGGTAGCCTTCAGGTGTACATCTATTATGAGGACTCCACCTCAATCAGCCTAATTGCCATGAAGATGTTAGATGTACCCTTACTACCCTATCGATCGGCTCCCTACTTGTACAAATGTTCCATGTGTCTGTGTTAATCGACCCGGTCTTGCGTGTAGATACCCTGTGCTGGTCCCACCATAAGGTGTATCAATCTTTATGATGGCAACACGACACGAATCAAGATGCACAGTGTATAACTACTGGTACCCAGTGTCTGCTTTTTCCCACTCCGGAGTACGTGCACGCCCGTAAACCGTCGGAACCTACACTGACGTACTCCCTGTCGTTATCTTTGACTGCTTATAATCAGCCCAGTACTCGTGCCCCACCCTGTTCGTGTACTTAACCTCCTACTCGTCAAGTCGTGTTGGTTAAGTGGTTCTTATTAACTTAACCTTTCTCGCTTATCATGTTGGATTAGTTAAGTGTGATTTATTAACTTAACCCTGTTCATTCATCAGGTTATATTGGTTAAGTATTTCTCATTTAACTTAACCCTATTCGTTCATCAAGTTATATTGGTCAGGTGTCATTAATCAATTCAAATTAACTTAACCCACCCACTCGTCACGTCATGTTGGTTAAGTGTTTCCTTCTGGTGTTGACTTGACCCTACCTCAAATCATGTTATATTGGTTAAGTGCTACCCTCTCGTGTTAACTTAACCCTTCCCATACGTCATGTTATATATTGGTTAAGTGTTATCCTCTTGTATTACTTAACCCCACTGCATGTCATTATATATTGGTTAAGTGTATCCTCTTGTGTTACTTAACCCTACCACAAGTCATTATATATTTTGGTTAAGTGTTACCTTAGTTAACTTAACCCTACCATATGTTTAATTAACATGTTATAATGGTAAGTGTTCCCTTAGTTAACTTAACCCTACCATCTGTTTAGTTAACATGTTATAATGGTTAAGTGTTCCCTAAGTTAACTTAACCCTACCATCTGTTTAGTTAACATGTTATAACGTTTAAGTGTTCCCTTAGTTAACTTAACCCACCCATATGTCATATTGGTTAAGTTTCATTAACCTAGGTCTCCCATACTTAGCATGTGTCATTAGCATTAATTTATTTATTAATGCACCAACCTCTCACTTAGATATGTGTTGTTGCGGTTACTGGATATGCCGGGCAGTTCCGAGCAGTTTTACACTACAACTCAATCTAACCTCGGGTTTTTCTTGGGCATGATGCACTAACCTCTCACATTAGATAGGTGTTGTTGTGGTTACTGGATATGTCGGGCGGTTCCGGGCAGTTTTACACCACAACTCAATCTGACATTGGGTTAGGCATTCTCATCTTTTAGCATATTTACATATTTACGGTGTATATGTAAATTATTCACAATTAAATTATAACATTAATTATGTTCATAATTAATGGCATACCAATTATACCGTTTTCATGCTAATTACCCAAATCCACCAAAACTAGTCATGATCTCGTTTCTCAAGTTATGCCCAACCAATTCCAATTTCAAGTTATTAATCAAAATAGGTTATACCCCGTTTTCCCAAACTTGCAATAATAGTCATTCCCAAAATCACTATGTCATATATTTGGCATTCCAAATCAATAGTTAAGCCCAATCTAGTTTTAATATTCTAGTTTACAGTGTACGGTCAGAACTTGGTTTACAAGCCAACTAACCCAAACTTGCAGTTATAATGATAACAATGCCCCAATGTCAATTACAAGTTTTTCCGAACCATTTCACCAAATATGTTATGTTCAGTTACTTTCCCCAATTATGTTATGCCAATATTGTCTATTTCATGTTTATGCCCCAATAACCCAAACCTTCCCCGTATTCCCATCATACGTATATCGCGATTCAACCTAGATTATAGGTCAATCTAGATTCACAAATAAAAAGGAACAAATAGGAATAATATGACAATGATGGGCATAAGAACTGACACAAGATGATAGTCCCAAAACATAAGAATTACAGATCTAATAGAATTACAACATAACTGAATAAACTGATTTAGAATCATTGCAGGCATATAGATCTGATTATGAACAATATTATGACATGAATGGCTTGAATAATAAACCAGGTTTGACAACTTGTATAGGTTCGATTGGATCGATAAGAAGCAACCCAAAGTCATAGATTCACAAAGGCTAAGAATAGATCCAAATAGAAAATCAAGGATAGGTCCAAATTCATTTTATTCCATGTCCATACTATAATTGGTTGTCTAAATCTAAAAGTAATCGTGAACTTACAAAATAAAGGCAAGCCTTGTTTTCTGGAATCTGTATTCCGAAACTGAATTGCTCGCCTTTGATGTAGATCGTTGAATACTCTAAACTAGATTTGATTTAATTTGATTCTTGCTTTAATCTTGCTTTCTAGTTTGATAAGAGATGGTGGCTAGGTTAGGATGATAATTAACAGCATGGTGGCTCCTTGGAATGAATTTGTGTGGTTTAGGGTTTAGATTTAGGTTGCTTATATAGAAGTCTAGGATTGTTTAGAGCCCTTAGATGAACTAGGAGTCCATCAGAACCACCCAGCTCAAATACACATCATCCGACCACTCAGAAGAAGACACATCATCACAGAACACTCCAGAATTCTGTGTTGGATCAGTATGGGCGCACTTGGCTGGTGCGCCAGTGCATTTTTGTATGGGCGCACTTGTGAAGTGCGCCAGTGCATTCTGGTCGACTTCCGATTTTTTTGCCAAACTTCGTTCGTCCATATCTTCTTCATACGGTATCCGTTTTACGCAAACTTGGACTCTATCTCAAGCAAAATACAGAGACTAACGAAATAGCGTAACCCGTTTCATCTAATTCTTCTTTTAATTATTCTTTAATTATCTCTTATGTCCCGTTTTAAAATTATGGGTTGTTACATTCCCTCCTACTTAAAGGATTTCGTCCCCGAAATCTTCAAGTTAAGAAGAATGTATATCCTACCATCCAACATCCATCTACTCAACCATTCAATCATAGGCATCCATTGTCCTTAAAAAGGTTTCTAATGTTTTTCATGAACATAAGCACAGTGTGTGTATATGTCCTTACCCAAATGCAAAATCAGGCGGTCTACTGATTCAGTTGACCTCCTTAATGCGAATCATGTCAGTGCCATGAGTCCATCATGTATGCAATTATTCCTAATCGTACTTTATAACTTCTACATGAGTGCACAATCATTCATACAAATGCAACATCCATATGATAACACATCAAGTTTCAATTCATATGTATAAAAATTCACTCATGCATATGCAATATGAAAGTGACTGAGCCGATCTAGTGCCTAATGTGTATATATGCATCCACGAGCAACCACTAGCAAACACTTGCAACCACTTGCATCCACCAAAAATAACATCTCTCAAACACATGTTTACATCCATTGGCTTCTACCTAAGGATCGCGAATAGGACCAAGAGGATATACTTAAAAGATAAAGACTAGCATGCAAATAAACTTTACAGAAAAAGAGGAATTAAGGGTATACCCTTAAAAAGGGTATGATGCGCATATCTAGTCTTCAGTCTTCTAAGTCGCATCTTCTTGAGCTTCACTCCACTGTACCTTAACTAATTTAACTTCATGATTGCGAAGCTTATTGACTTCCATTTCCAAAACCCACTAGTAAATATAGGACCTCGATCACTTACTATGCTAGAGGGTATCCAATGTTGTCGAACTATCTTTCCAAGATAAACAGATGTTAACCATGATACCAAGTGTATATACTAAGATGATTAGAGTTCTCTCTTCTACTTAGCTTGTCCATCATGTCACAAATCTGAGGGTCGATATCTCTCACGCAAACCATCCTAGTCGAACTTGACATCCCTCAAGTACAAGCCCCAAAGGCCTAAACCAATATCAGACAAGCACCCAAGGAATACCTCCTCCGAATTTGGACGATTTATGTGAGATGATACTAGCAAAACAACCAAACAATTGAGCACTTAACCGACTCTAGCTATCCTCGCCGATCTTGCTCCAAAACTATCGTTGATCGCATAACTGGCTTTGCATTGTCATCTAGATATATATGGGAGTCTACCTCACGTTTTAGGGGACAAACCCCTAACCTTAATCAAAAACATCTGCGTACTCATAGACTACTCCAACGGATCAAAAATCGTCGATAAATACATAAAGTGATTCTATTTATCGGTTAATAATTAATTCAATCAAGTTGGGGTATAATTACCTCTCAGACCTTGACTGAAAACATCATTAACTTCAAAACAGACCATACCACTTGCCTTGAATAATCAACACCATAAAAATCAATTATTCATTTTAAACCCATATACGTTTCTCTCTCTTATTATACCATATTTAATTATAGGTTTCCTTTTTGTTTATAATATTCTATTTTAAGTTCGTTTCCTTATCTAATTCTATATATATTAATTTCCAGTTATCAAAATTTCTTAAAAATATTCTAACTCCTTAAATTTTTGGAAAAATTCGCCAGCACCTCCTTTATACGGGCCAATAGCTAAAACTCCAACTCCCCTCTTTAGGCCATTTCCATTCAAAAAGAATCAAAAAGCCAAGTGGCTTGCCGATTCGACGCATAAAACTCATATGGAATTTAAGCATGTACCTTTTGTCGGGCACACAAATTATAATCTTCATACACTTCATTCCATATCTGTCTAACCCATAGACGTCCATTCCCAATTGATTCCAAATCAATCTAATCATTTTTAACCCAATTTGCTAATTTATTCTTTGAATCAGCTCTTTTGCATATTCCATTATTTAATTGAACATATCATGTTCATATATATTTTTATTTACTTATAAACCAAATTGAATTCCATTTTCAATTCAAGTTTCATATTCGATTTCAAATATGGATTCATAAACCCCATTTACTTATCCAATCACCAATTTCAATTCAAAATCGATTAACTAATTATTCTTCAAATTAGTTAATTCTATTCAATAATTAAAAATATGATTTTTTTGCTTTAAAAATCATTTCATTTACACAACTTGAGTTCGTATTTATTTTACAGCTCACATCTGGATTTTTAAATTAAAAATCCATATTTTTATTAACTTAAAATACTTCGATTTTAATTAATAAACCATTATGGTTATATAAGGGTTATGGCGTTGCTTTTCTGGAAATTTGATTTTGACATAACTCAAAATCTATTTGGTGAAATCTAGTTTTTTCTCTTCCACTAGAAAACTATTATCTAATCGGTCCTAACGGTTCTTGTTTCAAAGAATTCTGACTTAAATTGAGTTATATATACTCAATTGAAGTTCGAAACGCCAATTTACGAACTGCCGCGCTGCGACGAGTTCGTTTTAATTATATATATATATATATAATAATTTAAACTTCGTTTATAATAAATTTCAACTCCATTTTAGTATATTTTAATATATATTAAACCAATTTTCCCAATTCAACTTAATATTCCGATTATTTATAATCGTCGATTTTTCATTTACTCGTTTATAAATTTATTTGTACTCAATTTGCTATATTAAATTCCAATTCCCTTTATAAATATATTTATTTATAAAATTCGATGTAATCGAATTCTAATTATAAATCCGTTGGGATTTGTTCACTTTAATTTATATTCCGAATTTCCAAAATAAAATTTATCGTTCTATTTCAAACCGTTTTCCAATTTACTTTTAAATTAATTCTTGAATTTAAACGTCTAAATTATCTAGTGATAATTTATTTTACTAGATATATAAACATCGTTTATAAATCCAATTTCCTTGTTTTATATATTAAAACAAGTTTCAATTCAAAATCTGTTTGAATCTTAATTCCTTTTATATTCCTAATTCCGGAATAAAAGCCGCCATTCTCTTTTTGAAATGCTTTCAAATTATATTTTTAAATTCATACTTGAATTTAAAACGATAAATTATCTCTTGATAATTAATTCACTACATTTATAAACATCATTTATATTTTTTTATATATATTTAACAAGTTCCATTTCAAAGTCTATTTTAAAAACCAAAATATTATTTTGGAATATTCTATTTATTTTAACTTATCTACATACAACATATAATCTATTTTAAATATTAAATTTCAAACCTTAGTTTCAAATTAATACAATTCTAATATCCTTTCTGGATATCGTAACAACCCAAAAAATCAAAACCAATTTAAAAGTTTTATTTTAACAGAAATTTGTTCAAAATTTAAAAAATTCAATTTTTAAGTAACAACAAAGCCCTTAAAAATAGACATTTTGCAAACAACCTCCGTTTTCGATGAAACCACTTTGTTTAGATCCGGAATGTCAAATTATTGCTAGGTTTAAAATTCTATAAATTTTGGAATTTATATGTGAGCGTGGTAAATTAAAACGCGTTTGGTGACTTCAGTTTGAATTGGATTGACTAGAAAATGGCCATTTTTCAAATGGTATCCTAATTCGATGAAATTAATTTTGTTAGTACCGTATCGTCCCAACATAGTTAGATTTATTTTTTGGGAATTTTTGGAATCAGTATGTGGCCCTGGTAAATTAAAATGTACGTTCAAATCTAAAATTGAATGTTTTATATTTTAATCTAAAGAATAACTAACTGAAACAGTTGAATGGGACTACAAATCATATTCCATTGTGTCTGGAATGGGGGTATTTTGCTAGGCGCGACAGTCGTTGGGTTTGTTTTGGTGTTCGTATGGAGAAACAAACATTTTTGAAATTAAAAGAATTAAAAATTAAAATATAAATAAACGGGCTAATAGAAATTCACCATTACTTTTCTCGTTTCTGAAAAACCCCTGTAACCCTCTTGTTTGAACGGCGGCTACCTCTCAATCCATCTCTCCTCATTAACTCCCAATCCAATCAATAAAATTCAATGCTTCTTTGGAGGATTTTGTAGATATTTCCATCCTCTTCAAATCCATATAAGTTTCTCCCTTTATCATTGAGTATTTCTCGAGATCTACGCCCATGAAGTCGAGCGGTTCAACTGCCACCGTGCCCCCATATCACCGTCGAGTTCGTCGCGGTTACCATCGTCCGGCGCGCCGTCCGTCGCTCTATGGCGTGGTGCAACCTGATCGGTTTCATACTTCACGGATTGAAAGATAAATCGAAACCTAGTTTTGAACTATTTTCTGAAGGTAACGACTGATATTATTTAAATTGTTTTCAGCAATTAAAAGCATTGCAAAGTAAATTTATGAAATAAAAATCATATCTTTTTCATATGTTGTCGAAATCCAGTGAAACAATAGATATTGGGACCGTGACATCGTACACTACATTCTAGAAGAGACTATAACGCATTTGGATCTCTCCACAAAAACTAGAAGGAGTGGAACCCAATGTGAGATTTGTAAATTCAATTTGAAATGGAAAAAGCAATGTATAAATTATATAAGCAATGTATAAATTATATATGCGTTGTATATCTCATATATGGGCGTTGTATAAATTATATAAGCGATGTATAAATTATACATGCGTTGTATAAATCATATATGCGTTGAATGAAATTGAAATGGAAATGAATACGTTTATATATATATATATGTATGTATGTTTACTCCCCTCATCCACAGACCATGAATGATATAAATATTGTGTGATGATTATGTTGTGGAAATTGATGTGGTTGTGAATGATTGATTATGGTTGCAACAAAATTGGTTGTGTTTGTGGTAAATTCATTGTGTTGTGAAAATGAATGATATTGTGGAAATTATGGAAATGAAATTATTGTAATTCTGCAAGGCCTAGGATAGCAGAGGAGCCGTGCTGGACATGGTGCCGGTGTTAAATACCCTGCCGTTGTAATGCCAAAATTTTCTAAAATATTCATGTGTTTGAATAAATTGTGTGAACAATAAAAATCACATTTTTATTGGATGTATGAACCACCAAAAATGTTCATGTGTTGAATAAATTATTTAAACAATAAAAATAACATTTTTATTGTATGTATGAAGTATATAAAATATTAATGTTTGAAATAAATTGTTTGAACAATAAAAATAACATTTTTTATTGTATGTATGAACTAAATAAAATAACTGTGTGTTGAAATAAATATTTTTTCATTGAAAATATTATTTTTAACATGTATGTGAAGTGTTAAAAATAGTCGTGTGTTGAAAAAAAATATTTTTGTTCGCCAAAAATATCATTTTTATCATATGTATGAAGTGTTAAAATTAACCGTGTGTTGAAATAAATGGTTGTTCTATGTGAGATTATAAACAACGCCATAGGATAGTAACAATTAATTTTGGACTGCACTACATGGCATACTTCGTGAAGATAACATACACTATCATATTCCATATAAGCATTTGGAGCTTGTATGACGAGATTGTAATTACCATACAAGCGAGAGTCTTGTATGTCGATGACTGCATTTCAGGTTGAACCGAAGACGAACTATTGATGACATCGCATATTATATTCCATATAAGCAATAGGTGCTTATATGACGAGGTTGAGATTACCAAACGAGCTAGACGCTCATATGGCGATGACTGAATTACAGGTTGAACTGAGAACTGATATTGACTAAATAAAATATAACGGTAAATTGCTAGATTAAATAAAAACCCAACATGGGTCTGGAGTTGACAATAATAACGTCTCTCTAGTTATTAGATATGGCACATGGATTATTTAATTTCCAACACTGGAAAAGGTGATGAGAATTTATTCTCTTGAGAAATGATTTTTACACTCTCCCTTGGGCTTAGATTAGTCACTAAAAAATTGTGTATGCTTATTCTTGATTTATTGGGTGCCTAATATGGCCCAATAAATTTCCAAACCCCTCTCCGTACAAAGGAGGTTATGGCGAAATTTTTCGAAATTTGAAAGCGTTAGCCTAATTTTTGAAATAAAAATGGTTTGGAAATCATCGAATAAATTATATTTATGTATATATAAATATAAATTAAAATAAAACCAATCGCACAACTATAGTTCGCGTTTTAGAATCGTAACTTTAAACGATTATACTGAGGGATTCGACCGTCAGATTTTCCCGAACTGGAACCGTTGGGTCCGCTTTGAAAAGAACTTTCCAAAGATATAAAATTTGTTAAGATCCAACAGTTAGATTTTGAGAAATGTGTAATAAAAATCTAAAGAAAAATAGCGCCAGGGCCGCGTAATGACTTGAAATGTCGTTTAACTAAAAGTGGGCAATTTTTATATAAATAAAAACAACGATAAATCGTTATAAAATATTAAACGATATGGAATGGAAATAAACCAAAATTACTTGGTTTGTCAGATATTTTTGATGGTTGAATGTATTTGACATGAAAATTATATTAATGAGCTAAAACGTGAATGTCAAATAATTTAACCATGGAAATAATTGGTTTGAATTCTATGTATACGTGAATTATTTGAAAAGGCCGAGTTGATTCTCATTTAAATAAATGATCGACGATTAAAAGTCGAAGATACGAAGACGGTGTAAGACCGGTGATCTTTACATCATACGGATTGCTACTGATGCCTTAAATATGGGTAGCTCCCTTGATGAGGTAACAGTTGTAGTGGTATGAACGTACTTGTTGATCGTTCATATGTGCGAGGGCCTCTCTTCCGTATTGGAAATATGGAACGAGGAATAAGGTGCCTCCGGTTTCGTTCAGACCCAGAACGAACTAGTAAATGGATGTGTGTCTGACATTGGATTTTATTCTGTGTTGATTGATTTCTATTAAATATATATGTTTGGTGGCGGAGAATTTATTCTCTTTCTTGACACCCTTCTGTAAGACGTATGAGCTCAGAGGTTATATATCGATAGACATCAGTCGCATGGCGTGAATTGTCAGTGTGGCATGCTGAGATGCAAATGATCAAGGCTTTGGTTGAAAAGCAGAGTCTTGTGGTTGATGATCAAAGCACGGCTTTAAATAGCATAGCTTTGTGTATATCGTTAATTTGTGAGCCTCACACCTCGGTATGAGTCAAAAACGGAATCGTGACCGTAAGGAGAACATGATGTTTCTTTCTGGCTATGGGTGGGGTCATGGTATGGAGCCCAGACATTTATTTATTTTTACCTATGTGGATAATGGATAGCGAGGAGCCTTGGATATATCAGTTACTACAAAGCCGATGGATAGGTCCGATAGGACCGAGAAACGTGTGTTCAGGAATACTAATCCAGTAACGTAAGTGTGGACCGGCCCTACCATTCACAGGGTTCACTGCGGGGGATCCTGAGACATTGGCTAGAGTGTCTCGAATTGGTGAGGAGCCATCCCTGGCCTCGACTCATGACGGAAATCCAGTTTTCAATACGATATTTCGGTTTTGATTGTAAACCTATATATGACGGCATAGTGGCATGGGACGCTCATGTCGTCTATGGTTGATACATTATGATTGAAATTTCTTTTGAAATATATATGCACTAGTAATAATATCAAAGGATTTTGTTTTATACGTATTAAACATATTTTGGCCATTATAAGTCAAAACTCTATCCTCCGGCTTGTGTTGCATTGTGTGATAGGAACCGAGTCTTATAATGGCTTCATTTTTGTAAAAAGTATTGCGTTGTTCAAAAGATTTACTTTATTTCATGCACTGGCAATCAATGGAGTAAACCCGTTCTGCATTAGCGGCATGGTTCTATGATTTGCCTTATTATTATTGTTAAACCAGTTAAGTAGATTTCTCATACTAGTCTGATGACTGAATCATAGTTTGTTTCGCTTGCAAACTCGGATGCCCTTATTTTTACACGAGCAGCCAAGTAACAGGTTGTAGAATGTATTTTGGCTTAGCACTATGGTGGAGTGCACTTTTGCTAATGGCGGAGACTAGTTTTCATCTATATTTTGTACTATTGATATTACCATTTGTATTACCTTATGTATATGTACCGTTGATCGCAATGTAGGCTGATTATTCCTATTATGTACTATCTGATGTATATGTACCGCTGATCACTATGTAGACTGATCATTTCCTTTATGCACTAAGTTGTATCCTATAACTGTGCCACTCTGATGATGATGTTTATTACATTTTATGATTCCGCTGTCATATTGATGTAAATTATTTCATTTCATGTTTATGATATTATCTGCAATCTGCTAATGTTGGTTAATGTGTTATATTCATAATGATTATCCTTACTTCCGTCACATTGGAGTTTGGGGTTATCACATTTGGTACCAGAGCTTTGGTTAATCTTAGTTCTGGAATTAAACACATTAAACGCCTCGTCAAAAATAGAATCAGTAGTGTTCTAGGGCGAGTAGCTCATTAGAGATAGGATTAGTAATGTCCTAGAATGAGCGCAACAGAATAGCATAATAATTTGATCAGTACATCATTGTTTTTACTTATGTCCTTCTGCTTTTACCATTCCTTAAAATTACCATTTCTGTTGGTCTGACTCTTTTCTTGCTTATACAGAACTGCTGAGATCAGTACTAGAGCTAGAGGAGGCAGAGGCCAAGGAAGGGGTGAAATCTCCGCTGCTCAGAATCTACCCAATCTTGAGGCTGTTGTGCCACAACAACCGCCCCCGCAACTATTTGATCTCGATAGGGTGGCTAAGAAATACAGGAATCTAGGTGGCTTACCATTCTCTGGCAATGGTACAGTGGCTGTAGGCCAAGCTTAGTTGAAGACATTCGAATGAATCTTCGCAGGGCTAGAGCTAGAAGATCACATGAAGAGGTTGATGGCATCCTGGATGTTGAAGGATGAAGCACTGATATGGTGAGAGGCAATCACATAGGCGAGATTGAGGTAGATATGACATGGGCCAAATTCAATGAGTTGTTCAATGAGAAATTCATCCCTCGGTAGGAAGTCAAGCGCTTACATGACGAGTTCGCTAATCTCCAGCAAGGAGATCACACTATCCATGAATATCTTAATAAACTCACCGAATTATCTCGCTATGCGCCCGAGCTTATTCAGGATCCTATCGAGAAAAGTAAGCAATTTGTCCATGGACTTCTTTGTAGGTACCAAAGCCGAACAACTAGACATATTAACATTCCATTCACCGAGATGGTTGAGATGGCATGCAGATATGAAATTTTAGACAAGAGGAACTTTCAGGAGGACAGCGAGAAGAAGCAAGCCAACAACAAATGGAAATCTTTTGGTAAGCAGCCCGAGGCAAGCAACACAGCAACCGCAAAGCCTCATGCAAATAGGCCATCCAAGGTTAAATGCTACAACGGTGATCAGTTTGGACATTACACAAATGTATGCAACGCTCTGAAGCGGCAAAAGACAATTCAATCTTGTCCTAGTCAGAACCGTCCTGATAATAGGGAGTGCTTCAACTGCCATAAGAAGGGGCACATCAAGCCAAATTGTCCATTGCTAAAGAATTCTCAAGTAGCTCATGTGTACGACGGGGAGGATACTCCAACTTCTTCCGAGCGAGCAGGTAAAACCGATGTTTTGGGAGGTACCCTTACTATTAAAAATATTCCTGTTTTAGTATTATTTGACACTGATGCATCACAAAGCTTCATTTCAAGTAACACAGTTAAAAAGTTAAAGTTAAAACCAAGTGATATTAAATAATTGATTAGAGTTCATAATCCGATAGGAGGTTCTCTTGTTCTCGGTTTATATTGTAACGTACCTATTTCCTTTTCCCGTTATCGGTTTCCTTTTAAATTGATCATCATGAATTTTTCCGAATTCGATGTTATACTTGTGTTGGATTGGTTAACGAAATATAAAGCCGAAGTTAGATGTCCCGAGAAAATTGTCAAAGTTGGAACAAAGTTTGTGGACACTATTAGTATACCATGCCCAGGCTCCGATTCAGATAGAAAAGAATTTTGGTTTGTGCTAGAAGTTACTCCCACTTTGTTAAAAAATATTTCTGTCATTAAAAATTATGCAGATGTGTTTGAAGAAGTTGATAGCTTACCTCCGCGAAGAGAAATTGACTTCAAAATTGATTTAATTCCAAATGCAAGGCCAGTTGTGCACGCTATTCGGAGAATGACGTTGAAAGAGAAAGAAGAATTAGGCGATCAAACTCGACAATTGTAAGGGTCTAATCAAAGCTAGCTTCGCATGTTGGGGGTGCAGTAGTAGTGTTTGTTCCAAAGTCAGACGGTACTCTCCGATTATGTGTTGATTACCGAGACCTCAACAAGCTGACGCTTAAGAATAAATATCCATTACCCCCACATTGATGATATATTAGATGGATTGAATGGAGCAAAAGTGTTTTCGAGAATGGACCTAGCTACAGGTTTCCATCAATTGCGTATTGCCGAAGAATGTGTTCCTTTGACAGCTTTTAGAGGTCCAGACTTATTTTATGAGTGGTTAGTAATGCCTTTCGGCTTATGTAACGCTCCAGCTTATTTTGTCGATTTAATGAATAGAGTATTCAGAGAAGTATTGAATAAATTCGTACTAGTTTTCATTGATGACATTTTAATCTTCTCTAAGTCCGCTAGTGAGCATGAAAAATATTTAGAATAAGTGTTGGAGATTTTGAGAAAGAATGTCTTAAAAGCTAAATTTTCTAAATGCATATTCTGGCAAGAGGAAGTGAAGTTCCTTGGTCACGTAGTATCAAAGGAAGGAATCTCAGTGGATCCAAGCAAAATTATAGCTATTCAAGATTGGAAGCAGCTTAGCATGCCTACGGAAGTCAGAAATTTTTAGGATTGGCTAGTTGTTGCCGGAAATTCGTTAAGGAGTTTTCGAAGATACCCAGTTCATTAACAAAGTTTACTAAGAAGCATGCAATAATAATTGGACTCCAGAATGTGAGGCGGCTTTCCAAGAGCTGAAATTAACGTTGACTACTGCTCTTATGTTAACTATTATCGATGGTAATCAAGATTTGACAGTCTATACAGATGCTTCTCTTGAAGGTGTTGGTGCTGTATTAATGCAAAGATGCAAAGTAGTTGCTTATGCTAGCCGTCAGTTGAAGCCGCATGAGAAGAGATATGCTACTCATGATCTTGAGTTGTTAGCCATCGTGTTTTCTTTGAAAATATGGAGGCACTATCTTTTGGGTGAGAAGTTTGAATTATATACAGATCATAAGTCATTGAAGTATTTGTTCATCCAGAAAGACTTGAATTTGAGACAACAGCGTTGGCTAGAATTTCTTGCAGCATATGATCTAGATATTTTGTATGCTAGTGGCTGATGCACTTAGCAAAAAGAATGTAATCATCGCCAGTCTTATTATTACGCCTCCATTGATTGACAAGATCTATGTTCTCAAAAAAATGATGAATTTATTCAAAAAATTAGCCAGCGAATTCAAGAAGGAAAGCTTCAGATTTCCATCTTGACAGAAAAGGGATTCTGAGATTACAAGGGCGAATTTGTGTTCCAGAAGTTCTAGAACTCAGTAGAGAGGTACTAGATGAATGTCACAAATCTAAGCTCAGCATCCATCCTAATGTGAGTAAGATGTACAATGACCTCAAGAGAACATTCTGGTGGAAGTCGTTGAAAAGAGACATTTCAATATATGTTAGCAGGTGTTCTACTTGCCAACAAGTCAAAAGCGATCAACAGAAACTTGCCGGATTATTACAACCATTGGAGATCCTATATTGGAAGTGGGACCAAATTTCTATGGATTTCATCGATGGTTTTCCCCGAACCAAGAAAGGAAATGACAGTATATGAGTGATGTAGATCGTTTCACGAAGACCATCCATTTCATTCTTGTCAGATCGTCTAGAACAGCTCAAAGTCTGGCATAAATTTATTTTAAACAAGTCGTTAGACTACATGGAATTCCCAGTAGTATTGTTAGTGATCATTATCCGATACTCGCCAGTAAATTCTGGGAAGCATTCCAAGAAGAGTTGGGAACAAAGTTAAATCTGAGCACCGCATATCATCCTCAAACAGATGGCCAAAATGAGAGGGTGAATCGTATACTAGAAGACTTGTTGCGGGCATTTATTCTCGATTTGGCGGATCGTGGGAAGATCACTTGCATTTGTCTAAGTTTTCATATAAAAACAGTTATCAAGCAAGCTTAAAAATGTCACCATTCAAAGCCTTGTATGGTAGGCCATGTAGATCTCCCACATGTTGGGTAGAATTAGGCAGTCGACTAGTATTGCGTCCCGACATGATTCATGAAGCTTCGGATAAAGTCAATTCCAATAAGAAGCGACTGCAAATAGCTCAGAGCCGATAGAAGAGTTATGCAAATTCAAGAAGAAGAGATTTGGATTTTTCTGTTGGTGATTATGTATATTTGAGAGTTTCTCCGATGAGGGGAGTAGTCCGATTCGAGAAAACAGGAAAGTTGGTGCCTAGATTTATTGGTCCATTTCCTATACTTGAAAGAATTGAAACTCTTGCTTACAGGGTTCAGTTACCAGACTGGTTGCCAGGAGTACATGATGTATTTCATATTTCTCAACCTCGAAAGCATGTACACGATCCAGATTCGATTGTAGAAGAAGCAGCACAACAGGATTTGGATATTACTCCAAAATTAGCAGGAGAAGAGAGCCACTGAAAATTATAGGCAAAGAAACCAAGGTTATAAGGAACAAGAAGGTTCACTTAGTCAGAGTACAGTGGAGAGGAGATCCTAGAAACTGTAGGTGAGAGACAAAAGATAGCATTAAGCAGGCTTATCCCAAGTGCAGAGTGGACAACTCTGATTAGCTCTGGTGCAAGGTACATTTATAACATTTTGCATTTTTGTTTTGTTTCCTACTTTAATGTAGTTTCCTTTTCGAGGACGAAAAGTTTTAAGTGGGGGAGATTGTAACAACCCGGAAAATCAGAACCAAATTTAAAATTTTATTTTAAATTTTTTTAATAGAAATTTGGTCAGAATTTAAAATTTTCCATTTTTAAGTAACAACAAAGCCCATAAAAATAGACATTTTGCAAACGACCTCCGTTTTCGACGAAACCACTTTGGTTGAATCTTGAATGTCAAATTATTACTAGGTTTAAAATGACATAGTTTTTGGAATTAATACGTAAGCATGGTAAATTAAAACGCGTTTGGTAATTTTAGTTTGAATTGGATCAACTAGAAAATGACCATTTTTCAAACGGTCTCCAAATTCAACGAAATTAATTTTATTAGGACCGTATCGTCCCAACTTAGCTAGATTTATTTTTCAGGAATTTTTGGAATCAACATGTTGCCCTGGTAAATTAAAATGTAAGTTCAAATCTAAAATTGAATGTTTTATATTTTAATTTGATGAATAACTGACTGAAACAGTCGAGTGGGCTTATGAAACATATTCCATTGTGTCCGGAATGAGGGTATTTAGCTAGGGACGATAGTCGTTGGGTTTGATTCGGAGTTCGTATGGAGAAACAATTATTTTTGGAATTAAAAGAAATAAAAATTAAAATATAAATAAACGGGCCAATAGAAATTCACCATCACTTTTCTGTTTCTAAAAAACCCCCATAACCCTCTCGTTTGAACAGCAGCTACCTCTCAATCCATCTCTCCTCATCAACTCCCAATTCACTCAATAAAATTCAATGCTTCTTTGGACGATTTTGTAGAGTTTTCCATCCTCTTCAAATCCATATAAGTTTCGCCCTTTATCATCGAGTATTTCTCGAGATCCACGCCCATGAAGTCGAGCAGTTTAAACCACCGCCGTGCCCCCATATCACCGTCGAGTTCGTCACGGTTACCACCGTCCGTCGCGCCTTCCGTCGCTCTACGACGTAGTGCAACCTGATCGGCTTCATACTTCACGGATTGAAAGATAAATCGAAACCAAGTTTTGAACTATTTTTTGAAGGTAATAGCTAATAATATATAAACTGTTTCCAGCACTTAAAAGCGTTGCAAAGTTAATTTATGGAATAAAAATCATATCTTTTTCATATGTAGTCGAAATCCAGCGAAACAAGAGATATTGGGACTGTGACATCGTACACTACATTCTAGAAGAGACTAGAATGCATTTGGAGCTCTCTACAAAAACTAGAAGGAGTGGAACCCAATGTGAGATTTCTAAATTCAATTTGGAATGGAAAAAGCAATGTGTAAATTATATAAGCGATGTATAAATTATATACGCATTGTATATCTCATCTATGGGCATTGTATAAATTATATAAGCGATGTATAAATTATACATGCGTTGTATAAATCATATATGCATTGAATGAAATTGAAATGAAAATGAATATGTTTATATATATATATGTATACTCTCCTCGTCCACAGACCATGGACGATACAAATCTTGTGTGATGATTAGGTTTTGGAAATTGATTGTGGTTGTGAATGATTGATTATGGTTGCAACAAAATTGGTTGTGTTTGTGGTAAATTAATTGTGTTGTGAAAATGAATGATATTGTGGAAATTAGGAAAATGAAATTATTGTAATTCTGCAAGCCCTGGGATAGCAGAGGAGCCGTGTTGGACATGGTGCTGGTGCGAAATACCCTGCCTTTGTAATGCCAAAATTTTCTAAAATATTCGTTTGTTTGAATAAATTGTGTGAACAATAAAAATCACAATTTTATTGTATGCATGAACCACCAAAAATGTTCATGTGTTGAATAAATTGTTTGAACAATAAAAATAACATTTTTATTGTATGTATGAAGTATACAAATTGTTCATGTTTGAAATAAATTGTTTGAACAATAAAAATAACATGTTTTATTGTATGTATGAACTAAATAAAATAATTGTATGTTGAAATAAATATTTGTTCATTGAAAATATTATTTTTAACATGTATGTGAAGTGTTAAAAATAGTCATGTGTTGAAAAAATATTTTTGTTCGTCAAAAATATCATTTTTATCATACGTATGAAGTGTTAAAAATAACCGTGTGTTAAAATAAATATTTGTTTATTGAAAATATTAGTTTTAAAATGTATATGAAGTGTTAAAAACAATCATGTGTTGAAAAATATTTTTGTTCGCCAAAAATATCATTTTTATCATACGTATGAAGTGTTAAAAATAACCATGTATGGAAATAAATATTTGTTCGCTAAAAATATTATTTTTAGCATAGATATGCATATATATATATATATCTATACACATATGCTGATCAGGAAAGTGGATTAGCTGTTGAGTAAAGAAATTATTTGTGTGCCCGACAAATAGGTAAGCCTTAATGAGTTGGCTGCGCAATTTTATTATTATATAAACCGCTTGAATGCCACTGGATGCGGTGTGCTGGTTGTTTTGTGTGATACTATAAACAACGCCATAGGATAGTAACAATTAATTTTGGACTACACTACATGGCATACTTCGTGAAGATATTATACTCTATCATATTCCATATAAGCATTTGTAGCTTGTATGACGAGGTTGGAAGTACTATACAAGCGAGAGGCTTGTATGGCGATGAATGCATTTCAGTTGAACCAAAGACGAACTATTGATGTCATAACATATCATATTCCATATAAGCAATAGGTGCTTATATGACGAGGTTGAGATTACCATACGAGCAAGATGCTCGTATGGCGATGACTGAATAACAGGTTGAACTGAGGACTGATATGGACTAAATAAAATATAACGGTAAATTGCCCAATTTTTGAAATAAAAATGGTTTGGAAATCATCGAATAAATTATATTTATATACATATAAATTAAAATAAAACGAATCGCACAGCTGTAGTTTGCGTTTTGGAATCGTAACTTTAAATGATTATACCGAGAGATCCGACCGTCGGATTTTCTCGAAACTGGTACCATTGGGTCTGCGTTGAAAAGATCTTTCCAATGATATAAAATTTGTTAAGATCCAACGGTTAGATTTTGAGAACTGTGTAATTCAAATCTGAAGAAAAACAGCGCTAGGGCCGTGTAATGACCAGAAATGTTGTTTAATTAAAAAGGGGCTATTTTTATATAAATAAAAATAGTGATAAATCATTATAAAATATTATAAATGATATAGAATGGAAATAAACCATTACTTGGTTTATCAGATATTTTTGATGGTTGAATGTATTTGACATGAAAATTATATTAATGAACTGAAACGCGAATGTCAAATAATTTAACCATGGAAAGAATTGATTTGAATTCTATGTATACGTGAATTATTTGAAAAGGCTGAGTTAATTCTCATTACAAATAATTGATCGACGATTAAAAGTCGAAGATATGAAGACGGTGCAAGACCGGTGATCTTCATATCGTATGGATTGGTACTGATGCCTTAGATATGGGTAGCTCCCTTGATGAGGTTACAGTGGTAGTGCTTTGGACGTACTTGTTGATCGTGCGGATGTGTGAGGGCCTCTCTTCCGTATTGGGCGTATGGAACGAGGAATAAGGTGCCTCCGGTTTCGTTCAGACCTAGAACGAACTAGTAAATGGATGTGTGTCTGACATTGGATTTTATTCTGTGTTGATTGATTTTTATTAAATATATATATCTGTTTGGCGAAGGAGAATTTATTCTCTTTCTTAAAACCCTTCTCTGAGACGTACGAGCTTAGAGGTTATATATCGATTGACATCAGTCACATGGCGTGAATTGTCAGTGTGGCATGCTGAGATGCAAATGATCAAGGCTTTTGTTGACAAGCAGAGTCTTGTGGTTGATGATTAAAACACGACTTTAAATAGCGTAGCTTTGTGTATAGCGTTAATTCGCGAGCCTCACACCTCGGTATGAGTTAAAAACGGGATTATGACCGTAGGGAGAATGTGACGGCCCGCCCCGCACCAACCGATATTTACTCCAAAAGTGCGCTGTACACATGTCCAGTTAGCACGGAACGGTCGCCAAAGAAAGGAAAGAAGGGAATGAACTAATCAAGGAACCTGTAGAATGTCTCACAGCGCATGGGATAAAATATAATAATAATATACTTGACATAAAACAGGTGAGACAGTGCATAAGCTGATAACTAAAACCAACATAAATCATCAGAGCAGCGGAAATCCAAGTACAGCTTATTACAATCTTTTCAAATTTACTGTCTCTAACAAAAGAAAGCTGAAATAGAAGATGCACCACCAATGCCCAAGCAGCGATCTTCAACAACACAGGGAGAATACTATATATATATTACGTGGAAGCCTCCTGCTCGTCTCCGGATCATCTACCCGTGCATCACCAGCTAACCTGTCTCTAGTCTGCTCGTGTGAGCACCCAGAGTAATAAGAGGAGACATAAAACTCTGGGTCAGACATAAAGCCTGGTATGAGCGATAAGCATCCAAACAGAATAATAACAGGTACACTAAACCATACCTGAATCTGGACCTGCAATCAAAGAGTTAGTACCACATACCGTACAATACTCCAAGGTGCCATAATAAATAGTGTAAGAATACGGGGGTGGGGTGTGCATGTCAAAATGAGAGCAAACAGATCATCCATAGCAACCATCCTCACATCCCTCACTCAGTGCGTAAAGCGTACGACATCTACCACTTTGGAACACTAGACAAACTGAGGTAACGACGAATCCCGACTTGTAGAAACCCTGCTGCGACCAAGCCAAACACTTGGAGTCATGACCAAACATTTCAATGACCCACTTCATTGGTCATAGCCCTTGGTTCTACCAATGCCATAATGGCCCTGAATCCGCCTTCATATCTCCTACCATAGTGGTCCAAAGCTATAGGTGTCGATAACTCCTTGGCACGCGTCCCGCAGCAAAGCCCAACCATGAAGCGAACTCGTTGATTCCCATCCGAACCCTGAGCTCTAACCTCTCATTTGGACTTCCTTTGCATCTCGGGTTTGGTTGAATTGGAGTGGGTCTTCAGAAAAATTGTCGTACAGTAACAGTCATAGAACTCGGTTCGGTTCGGTAGCGTCGGTTCGGGTCGGTCCTCCATCCTTGCCATCTTCCCTTTGGTTCGGGTCGGTTGCTTCACTCCGGGTCGGGTCGGGGTCCTCCTCCTCCGGGTCGGGTCGGGGTGCTGTCCTCCTCCAGCTCATGCTCCTTTTCCAATCAGCTCCCTCGTTCCTATCTAATCCGATCCGATCCGATCACCTCGCCTTACTCTGGTCGTAGCCTTCATCTTGAGCCGATCCGATTTGGCTTCTATTACCCTTCCGATCCGATCCCCTTGTCCACTCCAACCCTAAGGAAATGGCCTTCCTTCTTGCCACGTCTTCTATGTGCTAAACTCCGGTTCGGGTTGGATTTCCTTGCCCAGTTCACATGTCCGATCCGAGCCCCCCCATCCGATCCGATCCGAAGCTCTGCACAGCTTTCTGCAACTTTTTCCAGCAACTTGTTTACGCCATTCGACGACGTTTTTGACAAATCTAACTATTCTAATCAATTATAATTCATGTCAAACTGTCATAGCGACATATAACATCAATTGCAAACACCATAACAACAATTCAAATGAACCAAAATGGATCAAAAGTGGTTAAAACCTCACATTTTCCTATAATCCTTCTTAATCATGTTTAAGCATACGATTAGCAAAACACATCGAAATTAACCCAAATTTCTAACAGTGCCTTAAAACATTATTTTAGAATTTCAAGAATTTTTCCAGAATTTATTTACGTATAAATTCGCTAATCTTCACTAATTACCCTTAATCACCGTAATTAGTGCAAAAACTATGCAAATCACTCACCTTGGCCACAAATGAAATTCTCAGAACTGAAACTCCTCTGATTTGGGGCGAATACTGATGTCTAACAGCAGCTCTAACCTTGCTTTGGTGCTTTTTCTCCTTAATTTGGTGTTGCTAAGCCTAATCTTCAATTAGAGAGTGATTTGGGGTGTTTTAGATGTAGGAAGCCATTACTAAGGTCTCAAGGAGGTTTGTGGCGGCTCAAAACTGAAATGAAAGTGATAACCTAACCCTAATCAGTCCTCCTATACCTCTAAACCCGAAATTCCCTTTGGGCTTAGCTGTTAATCACCCGGTTAAGCCCAATTAAGCTGTCTTTCACTATCTGAAACTTGTTTCAGCCATATCTCCCAAACGGTGAGTCCGTTTGGCTAATGTGACCACTCTACGGAAAGAGAAACCATCATTCGAAGCCGATGGAAGTGGTTTGAGGTCAAAATTCCTTTCCAATCAAAAGTTATGGTCAAAACAGTGATAACTAGGGGTAAAATGGTCATTTAAAAATCGGGAAAAATCATGAACATGGGAAATGACCACAATAGTCGTCTCCCAAAGTTACATGACCATACGACTTCGTATGTGAAAGAAATAAATATTCTACGATCCTACGATGCGTAGAATGCGGGTCGTTACATTCTTCCCCCCTTAAGAAATTTCGTCCCCGAAATTCCTTAACCCTAAACATACAAGGGATCCCGCATGCCTAACAACCATATACAACAATCAAATATGCAAAACAAGCAAACAAGTCTATCCTAGCATGCGGAAAACTAAATTTCTAATAAAATCTTACCAGACAAAGAGTTCTGGATACTCCTTCCTTATGTCCTCTTCTGTTTCCCAAGTACAATCATTCTCGTCTTCGCTCCACTGTACCTTGACTAGCTTCACCGACTTCCTTCGAAGTTGCTTCATGTCGTGTGCGACAATACGGGCCGGCTTGCGGTTTCCAACCGCCTCGGGTTCTACTTCGAAGTCTTCCAACTGATCAGGTGAGATAGTCATATCTGAGTCGTGAACGAACTTCCTTAGTTGGGAAACATGAAATACGTTGTGAACTCCCGCCATCTTCTCTGGTAAGTCAATTCTATATGCCAAATTCCCGACTAGCTCAAGAACAGGGAATGGGCCAACAAATCTTGGTGTCAACTTGCCTCTCCTGCCAAATCGTATTACGCTCTTCAACGGAGAAATCTTGACAAACACCAAGTCACCAACGGAGAATTTTAGCTCTCTTATCCTCTTATCAGCATAACTTTTCTGCCTATCTTGGGCTGCCTTCATTCGTTGCTGAATAATCTTGATTTTATTTGAAGTTTCCCTCACCACATCTGGTCCAAGCATAAACTTCTCGCCAGTCTCTATCCAACATGATGGTGAGTTGCACGGTCTTCCGTACAAAGCTTCAAACGGAGCCATACCGATACTGGATTGGTAGCTATTATTGTATGCAAACTCTACCAGATGCAAATGGTCATCCCATGATCCACCAAAATCCAATATACATGCTCTCAAGAGATCTTCCAAAATACGATTCACCCTCTCCGTCTGACCGTCTGTCTGAGGATGATATGCGGTACTGAGATGTAACTCTGACCCTAGAGCCTCTTGTAAGCTCTTCCAAAACCCACTAGTGAACAACGGGTCTCGGTCGCTCACAATGCTTTTGGGTACTCCATGAAATCTCACTACCCACTTCATATATAATTCTGCTACCTTAGCTGCCGTTCTAGTCGATTTGACTGGTATAAACCTTGCACTTTTAGTCAGTCGATCTACAATTACCCAAATGCTGTCATATCCCGATCTAGTCCTTGGTAACCCATCGATGAAATCCATCGAGACTTGCTCCCATTTCCATTCGGGAATTTCTAAGGGCTGTACCAACCCACTAGGCTTCTTTTGCTCGGCCTTAACTAGCTGGCAATTCATGCACTTGGATATAAACTTCCCAACGTCTCTTTTCATCCCTTCCCAGTAGTAAGTCTGCTTCATATCTCGATACATCTTGTTACCACCGGGGTGTATAGTCAGCTTTGAGTGATGACATTCTCTAAGCACTTCATCCCTCAATCCATTAACATTGGGTACAACAAGCCTTCCATTCTTTCTAAGCCATCTATCTCGATCAAGCCCATACTTGTTCATCTCCTCATCGATACCCATCTCTAACTTGGAGATGATTTCCAATAGGTTAGGATCGTCCCTCTGACTAGAGCCGATCCGCTCAATTAAAGTGGGTCTGATCGTCAAAATTGCTAACATTTCTGGATTCAATTCGCACTTTGGTCTGAAATCAAACCCCGCGATATACTCCAGTTGCTTCCATTCAAGGAACATAGCCCCTAAGCTGGCATGTCTTCTACTCAATGCATCAGCCACCGCATTACCCTTTCCCGGTGTGTATGCAATGTCAAAATCATAGGAAGCTAAGAATTCTAACCATCTCTGCTGACGGAGATTCAGATCTTTCTGAGAGAAGAGATACTTTAACGACTTATGATCAGTAAACAACTCAAATCTTTCTCCCAAGAGATAGTGTCTCCACATCTTTAACGCGAACACGATCGCTGCCAATTATAAATCATGGGTAGGGTATCTTCTCTCGTGCGGTTTCAATTGCCGACTTGCATAAGCTACAACCCTACCGTCTTGCATCAATACAGCACCCAGTCCGGTACCATAGGCATCCGTGTATACCGTCATCTCTTCATCCCCCTTAGGAATGATTAACACTGGTGCGCTTGTCAACTTGTCCTTTAGACTCTTGAATGCATTCTCGCACCTTCCATCCCAGACAAAAGCTTGATTCTTCTTAGTCAACTGGGTCAATGGTGTTGCTATCTTGGAGAAACCTTGGATAAACTTACGATAATACCCAGCTAATCCCAAGAAACTTCTTACATCTGTGGCGTTCTTGGGCGTAGGCCAATCCTGTACCGTAGCCACCTTCGCCGGGTCCACGGCAATACCATTCTCTGATACAACATGGCCCAAGAACCTCACTTCCCTCTTCCAGAAGTGACACTTAGAAAACTTGGCTTTCAATTGGTGTTTTCTCAACACCTCCATCGCTACTCTTAAATGTTCCTTGTGTTCTTCCTCTGTCCTCGAATAGACAAAAATATCATCAACAAACACAAGGACAGACTTATTCAACTGATCTCTGAATACCCTATTCATAAGATCCACAAAATATGCCGGGGCATTAGTCAGCCCAAATGGCATCACCAACCATTCATAAAATCCAGACGGCGTTCGAAATGCCGTTTTAGCTATACTCTCAGCTTCCACTCTAAGCTGATGAAAACCTGTCGCGAGATCCAACTGAGAAAATACTCTCGCGCCACTCAACTGATCAAACAAATCATCTATCCGCGGTAGAGGATACTTATTCTTCCTCGTCACTTTATTCAACTCGCGATAGTCTACACACAACCGAAGGGAACCATCCGCCTTGGTAGCAAACACAACTGGTGCTCCCCATTCAGAAACACTCCTTCTGATAAATCCCTTCTTCAAAAGATCGATGACTTGCACCTCGAGCTCTCGCTGCTCTCTTGGTGCCATACGACGAAGTAGCATCACTATAGGTCTGGCATCTTTTATCAAATCAATACGAAACTCAATCTCTCGGTGTGGTGGAAGTCCGGTCACTTCTTCGAAAACATCCGGATACTGGCCAACCACGGGCAAACCTGACAACTCACTATGCGGAATGTCGAGGGAGTTTAGAAAACTAGCCAATACCCCCTTACTGGGTAGACCACCAAACACTATCCTCCGCCCATCATCCGCTCTAGCTGTCACCAACAAGCCCTCACAGTCTACCACCACCCCGTATCTTTGGAGCCAATCTACTCCCAAAATAATGCCAAACCCAGTAAAGCCCAAAACAAAGCAATCACAAACAAACATGCATCCATGACTCGATAGGACCACATTACGACAAATCATGCTAAGGCTAGTCGAACCACCAATCGGGTTCGTCACTACTAAAGGTCTATCGACAATCTCGGGTTCCAATCCCAACCTATCTACCAGGTCACTAGATATGAAAGAACTGGAAGCTCCGGTATCAAACAAAACTCTAACAGGAACATCATAAACAGAAAGCATACCTTGAATGACGACATTCTTTCCCTTCTCCGCCGCAGTTGGGGCATTCGACGAAGAAGGAATAGCATTAAGAGCGTATGCTTTCACCATCTGCTTTTCTTTAGGGGGCTGTGGACACTTGTCCTTGTGATGTCCCAATTGGCCACAATTGAAGCACTTCCTATCCGCTGGCTTGGCCCGACAATTACTAGCATAATGGCCCTTCTTACCACAGCTGAAGCACTCCACATCTTGCTTATTCTTTTTCTTCTGGCCATCCTTAGCCTGATTCTGCTTTCTCTTATTCTGGGAACCACCTTTGCCTCCACCACTAGCTTGTGGCTTTGGCTCATCTGCGGATGCAACCTCAGTCTTCGGCTTAGGGTAGAGACTTTCTGACCTTAACGCTTTCCCCACAATCGATTCAAACGTCTCATCGATGTGGTTAATAAGTTTTTCCCCCAAGTACTGATCCAAACCAGTTATGAATTTCTCATTCTTTTTCTCGGCAGTATCAATAAGAGATAACCCATATTTTGACAAAGTGTCAAATTCAGCAATATACTCCGAGACAGCCCTGCCATTCTGCTTGAGCTCCAAGAATTTCTTAAACAGCATTGACTTCTGAGCAGCTGGAATGAACTTCTCACTAAAGCGAGTCTTAAACTGCTCCCAAGCAATCTGGTCTTCGGGAGTAGCTGCCTTTATAGCATTCCACCAATTCATTGCCCGCCCTTGCAGCTGACGGGAGGCTAGCTTTCTCTTCATTGCATCCTCGATACCCAAATCCTCGAAGATACGTTCGCAACTATCCAACCAATCCTGAACATCCGTAGCCGACTCCGTTCCGTGGAACGGCTTCCCACCAAGGCTAGTATAATCCTTATTCAGCTTGGCGAAGTCGACTCTTGGCGCCTGCACTATTGGACCATCACCATTTCCATCATTGGGAGCTGCCCTCCGTACATCTCTAAGCATCTCTCTCATGAGGTCAGTAAACATCGTCCTCATGTCAGCAGCATTCCCATTATTGGCTCCCCTACCGGTACCTCTAACATATCGGCTCATCGTCAATCTGAAAAAGAAAATGATTAACGATTCCATAGTGGTGCCAGTGCAGTGCGACTTCATCCTTATACTACTAATAGTATATATATAGCTTTTGAAAACCAAAATAATTACAAATACGCTCTCTCGTATACGTATACTATCTCTCCCTGATAACTTCCCTAGGTTAACTACGCAACCTAGAGCTCTGATACCAAGTGTGACGGCCCGCCCCGCACCAACCGATATTTACTCCAAAAGTGCGCTGTACACATGTCCAGTTAGCACGGAACGGTCGCCAAAGAAAGGAAAGAAGGGAATGAACTAATCAAGGAACCTGTAGAATGTCTCACAGCGCATGGGATAAAATATAATAATAATATACTTGACATAAAACAGGTGAGACAGTGCATAAGCTGATAACTAAAACCAACATAAATCATCAGAGCAGCGGAAATCCAAGTACAGCTTATTACAATCTTTTCAAATTTACTGTCTCTAACAAAAGAAAGCTGAAATAGAAGATGCACCACCAATGCCCAAGCAGCGATCTTCAACAACACAGGGAGAATACTATATATATATTACGTGGAAGCCTCCTGCTCGTCTCCGGATCATCTACCCGTGCATCACCAGCTAACCTGTCTCTAGTCTGCTCGTGTGAGCACCCAGAGTAATAAGAGGAGACATAAAACTCTGGGTCAGACATAAAGCCTGGTATGAGCGATAAGCATCCAAACAGAATAATAACAGGTACACTAAACCATACCTGAATCTGGACCTGCAATCAAAGAGTTAGTACCACATACCGTACAATACTCCAAGGTGCCATAATAAATAGTGTAAGAATACGGGGGTGGGGTGTGCATGTCAAAATGAGAGCAAACAGATCATCCATAGCAACCATCCTCACATCCCTCACTCAGTGCGTAAAGCGTACGACATCTACCACTTTGGAACACTAGACAAACTGAGGTAACGACGAATCCCGACTTGTAGAAACCCTGCTGCGACCAAGCCAAACACTTGGAGTCATGACCAAACATTTCAATG
Organism: Allium sativum; assembly: GCA_030737875.1. Lineage (NCBI taxonomy): Eukaryota > Viridiplantae > Streptophyta > Magnoliopsida > Asparagales > Amaryllidaceae > Allium > Allium sativum. The sequence goes on from CM060919.1 coordinate 802,578,909, forward strand.
ACCCACTTCATTGGTCATAGCCCTTGGTTCTACCAATGCCATAATGGCCCTGAATCCGCCTTCGTATCTCCTACCATAGTGGTCCAAAGCTATAGGTGTCGATAACTCCTTGGCACGCGTCCCGCAGCAAAGCCCAACCATGAAGCGAACTCGTTGATTCCCATCCGAACCCTGAGCTCTAACCTCTCATTTGGACTTCCTTTGCATCTCGGATTTGGTTGAATTGGAGTGGGTCTTCAGAAAAATTGTCGTACAGTAACAGTCATAGAACTCGGTTCGGTTCGGTAGCGTCGGTTCGGGTCGGTCCTCCATCCTTGCCATCTTCCCTTTGGTTCGGGTCGGTTGCTTCACTCCGGGTCGGGTCGGGGTCCTCCTCCTCCGGGTCGGGTCGGGGTGCTGTCCTCCTCCAGCTCATGCTCCTTTTCCAATCAGCTCCCTCGTTCCTATCTAATCCGATCCGATCCGATCACCTCGCCTTACTCTGGTCGTAGCCTTCATCTTGAGCCGATCCGATTTGGCTTCTATTACCCTTCCGATCCGATCCCCTTGTCCACTCCAACCCTAAGGAAATGGCCTTCCTTCTTGCCACGTCTTCTATGTGCTAAACTCCGGTTCGGGTTGGATTTCCTTGCCCAGTTCACATGTCCGATCCGATCCCCCCCCATCCGATCCGATCCGAAGCTCTGCACAGCTTTCTGCAACTTTTTCCAGCAACTTGTTTACGAAATTCGACGACGTTTTTGACAAATCTAACTATTCTAATCAATTATAATTCATGTCAAACTGTCATAGCGACATATAACATCAATTGCAAACACCATAACAACAATTCAAATGAACCAAAATGGATCAAAAGTGGTTAAAACCTCACATTTTCCTATAATCCTTCTTAATCATGTTTAAGCATACGATTAGCAAAACACATCGAAATTAACCCAAATTTCTAACAGTGCCTTAAAACATTATTTTAGAATTTTAAGAATTTTTCCAGAATTTATTTACGTATAAATTCGCTAATCTTCACTAATTACCCTTAATCACCGTAATTAGTGCAAAAACTATGCAAATCACTCACCTTGGCCACAAATGAAATTCTCAGAACTGAAACTCCTCTGATTTGGGGCGAATACTGATGTCTAACAGCAGCTCTAACCTTGCTTTGGTGCTTTTTCTCCTTAATTTGGTGTTGCTAAGCCTAATCTTCAATTAGAGAGTGATTTGGGGTGTTTTAGATGTAGGAAGCCATTACTAAGGTCTCAAGGAGGTTTGTGGCGGCTCAAAACTGAAATGAAAGTGATAACCTAACCCTAATCAGTCCTCCTATACCTCTAAACCCGAAATTCCCTTTGGGCTTAGCTGTTAATCACCCGGTTAAGCCCAATTAAGCTGTCTTTCACTATCTGAAACTTGTTTCAGCCATATCTCCCAAACGGTGAGTCCGTTTGGCTAATGTGACCACTCTACGGAAAGAGAAACCATCATTCGAAGCCGATGGAAGTGGTTTGAGGTCAAAATTCCTTTCCAATCAAAAGTTATGGCCAAAACAGTGATAACTAGGGGTAAAATGGTCATTTAAAAATCGGGAAAAATCATGAACATGGGAAATGACCACAATAGTCGTCTCCCAAAGTTACATGACCATACGACTTCGTATGTGAAAGAAATAAATATTCTACGATCCTACGATGCGTAGAATGCGGGTCGTTACAGAGAACATGACGTTTCTTTCTAACTATGGGTGGTGTCATGGTATGGAGCCCAGACATTTATTTACTTTTACCTATGTGGATGATGGATAGCGAGGCACCTCGGATATATCGGTTACTACGGAGCCGATGGATAGGTCCGATAGGACTGGGAAACATGTGTTCAGGAATACTAATCCACTAACGTAAGTGTGGACCGGCCCTACCGTTCACAAGGTTCACTACGGGGGATCCTGAGACATTCGCTAGAGTGTCTCGAATCGGTGAGGAGCCATCCCTGGCCTCGACTCATGACGGAAATCCATTTTTCAATACGACATTTCAGTTTTAATTGTAAACCTATATATGGCGGCATAGTGGCATGAGACGCTCATGTCGTCTATGATTGATACATTATGATTGAAATTTCTTTTGAAACATATATGCACTAGTAATAATATCAAATGATCTTGTTTTATACGTATTAAGCATATTTTGGCCATTATAAGGTAAAACTCTATCCTCCGGCTTGAGTTGCATTGTGTGATGGGACCTGAGTCTTATAATGGCTTCATTTTTGTAAAAAGCATTGCGTTGTTCAAAAGATTTACTTTATTTCATGCACTGGCAATCAACGGAGTAAACACGTTCTATGTTAGCGGCGTGGTCTATGATTTGCCTTATTATTATTGTTAAACCAGTTTAGTAGATTTCTCATACCAGTTTCATGACTGACTCGTAATTTGTTTCACTTGCAAACTCGGGTGCCCTTATATTTACACGGGCAGCCAAGTAACAGGTTGCAGGATGAATTTTGGCATAGCACTATGGTGGAGTGCACTTTTAGCTAATAGCGGAGACTTGCTTTCATCTATATTTACCGCCTGTATTACCTTATGTATATGTACCGCTGATCGCGATGCAGACTGGTTATTCCTATTACGTACTATTTGATGTATATGTACGGCTGATCGCTATGTAGGCTGATCATGTCCTTTATGCACTAAGTTGTATCCTATAACTGTGCCACTCTGATGATAATGTTTAATACATTTTATGATTCCGCTGTCATATTGATGTAAATTATTCCATTTCATGTTTATGCTATTATCTGTAATCTGCTTGTAATGGCCCGCAAATCCGTACTATCTGAGTTGACTAATAACACCACACGTCCAACCCAAGTTGCACTGAAATACGAATCATTATTAGAAAGAAGTTAAAGGATGAGAAATAGAAAGAAAGAAATATTAGAATAGAAGAAAACGAAGATCACAAACACACAGCGGAACGAATAAAATATAATATATAACATAACTTTTGAAATACAAATCAGTAACTGTACATACATACCATTATCAGAGCACAACAGTTATTCCTGGAATAGTTATAAACACCTGTTTCCAGATACAACACAGCACACAACGGAAATATGATAGTCTATAGCTAACTGGTGAAGCCTCCTGCATCAAACTCCTCCAAGTGAATCTGTAAAATCCTGACAACTTGACTGCCGTACAAATTTGGGCACCCAAGAGTTTAGGGGAAAAAAACAAAATAAACTCTGGGTTAGTCATGGGACTGGTGTGAGTAAACTCCAAACATTTGTTTAACTTTAAAAATCCTTTCGAAAGAAAGGATAATAGTAAGACCAGCCCACACATAAACATGGATGGTTTTCACCTTACTATAACCCAAAACACTTTCATACGAAAATCCAGTGATATTATAATAGTGTCTAAATCAAATAAATAACAATCTAACGGAACACTTGCATCTCACGCTCCATATATAAAATAAAAATCAAAAACCGCATGGCGCTTATTGGAGATTGGGTTTTAACTATGACAAGGTATGGAACCACCTTCCGATAGTGTATCTCTAGAGAGGAACACACTGGGTTCAACAAGAACATCTTGCAACCCTGTAACGACCCAGAAAATCTGAACCAATTTTTTTTTTTAAATTGGCTAAAATAATGGATTTTAAATATTTAAAATAAATATTTTAAATAATAGCGATGGAAAGTAAGTTTGAACCGACATTTGAAAACGAATATAATTAATTCTAATTATAAACAAGGCCCGAAATGGCGCGGTAGTTTCAAAATTTGAATTCAAACTTTGTCGGACTGTACCGGGTGCAAAACAAAACGGATTTGAGCGAAACCAAAAATATTTAAATTTGTTAGTGAATACCTTTCTAACGAATCTGAAAAATCGAATTTTCATAGCGGAAAGCAAAAGTTATGGCCAAATGAACTTTCAGAAAGGTCGCTATGGAATTTATATAGCCCGTGAAATTGGCAATTTTGCAAACGACCTCGAAATTCGACGAAACCACTTTTGTTGGATCCGGGATGTGAAGTTATTGCTAGGTTTCAAATTTCATAATTTTTGAAGCTAGTATGTGAGCGTGGCAAAGGAAAACGTGTTTTGATCAATTACAGTTAAATTGGATTGACCAGAAATGGGCCTTTTTGCAAACGGTCTCAGAATTCGACGAAACTAGTTTTGTTGGGACCGTATCGTCAAAACATAGCCAGATTTATTTTTCTGGAATTTTTCGAATCAGTTTGTGGCCCTGGCAAATTGAAATGTACGTTCAAATCGAATATTGAATGTTATATATTTTAAATTGAATGGAAACTGACTGAAACAGTCGAATGGGCCTACAAAACATATCCCATTGTGTTCGGAATGGCGGTAAAATGCTAGGGACGACAGTCGTTGGGTTTGAATTGGTGTTCGTGTGTGACAAGGGGTATTTTAGAGATTTTAAAAATTATAAAATAAAATAAAAAAAATTCTATTGGCCCATTATCTTTCTCTCTCCCCGTAGACCCTGCGCGCACGACGGAAACAGCCACCAACCTTCTCTCTTCAATTTCTCCGTAACCACTCAACGAAATCACATGAATCTTGATCCATTTTGAAGAGCTCCGTCTCCTCTTTAAATCCATACCAAAATCGGGTTTTTCCATTGTGTATCCATCGAGAATCGAGCCCGGGAAGGTGACGCGTTTGGAGCTCCGCCGCCGCCACCAGGGTGTACCGAGCCTGACCCCACCACCACGCGCGCGAAGCTCTCTTGGAGCCCTTCGACGCTGTATAATCTGATCGGGCTATAGCTTCATGGATTAATCGAAAAGGCCAACCCTAGTTTCGAACTGATTAGTGAAAGGTACGGCCTTGTATATTTAAAACTGATTTCAACAGTTTTAAAGTGTTGCAAACTTTGAAAAATCATATCTTTTTCATGTGTTGACGAAATTCAGTGAATCAAGAGACAGTGGACTCGTGTGGACGTCTTCTACCTTCTAGAAGAGACCGCATATTTTTCTGAGCCTTCTGCTATTTTTGGTGGAGTTGAACCCAATGTGAGATTTCTAATTTAATAAATGATATGGAAAACAACGATGTATAAATTATATAGTCGATGTATGGGTTATATAAGCGTTGTACGCCTCATGTATAAGCGTTGTATAAGCTGTACGTTCGATGTATAAGTTATATATGCGTTGTAAAAATTATATATGTGTTGAAATAGAAGTGAATTGCTATATATATACATACATACATATATATATATATATATATATATATATATATACGCCCCTCGTCCACAAACCATGAACGATATTTATTGGTTGTGATTGGTGTGAAAATTGATTGATAGCGAATGATTGATTGGAATTGTTTGTGGTTGATATTGATTGATTGTGGTTGAAAAATACCCACTTGTGGTTGAGAAATATTTGGTTGAAACCACATAGGATTAGTTTGTGGAAATGAAAAATATATACATGCCGCATGCGTGCGAACTAGATGCATGATTCCCTGTTGTCAAAAACTGCGAGGTTTTAAGGTAGAGCGAGGAGCCGTACTAGGGACGGTCCCGGTTTTAACTACCCTGCCGTTATGCTGCCGAAATTTTGAATAATATTCATGTGTTTGAATTATTTTCATTTGTTGAAACTATATTTATTCGTTGAATAGAAAACCTTCATGTGTTGAGTCAATATTCATTCGTTGGATTGAAATTCATGTGTTGAATGGTATTCGTGTTTTAAATATAAAAATCACATTTTTATCTATATACAGAAACTATAGAAAGCCTTCATGTGTTGAATCGATATTCATTCGTTGAATTGAAATTCATGTGTTGAATGGTATTCGTGTTTAAAATATAAAAATCACATTTTTATCTATATATAGAAACTATAGAAAGCCTTCATGTGTTGAATCAATATTCATTCGTTGAATTGAAATTCATGTGTTGAATGGTATTCATATTTTGAAATAAATTGTTTTATAATAAAAATCACATTTTTATCGATATATAGAAACTATAGAAAACCTTCATGTGTTGAATCGATATTCATTCGTTGAATTGAAATTCATGTGTTGAATGGTATTCATATTTTGAAATAAATTGTTTTATAATAAAAATCACATTTTTATCATCTATATGAACTATATAAAATAATCTCCTTTTGAAATAAATTGTTTTATAATAGAAATCCTATTTTTATTACATATATGAACTATATAAAATAATAGTGTTTTGAAATGAATTGTTTTACAATAAAAATCACATTTTTATTATATACATGAATTGTTAAATATAGTGAAGTGTTGAAATAGAAGACAATTAGATAAAAATATCATTTTTATCAAATATATGAAAAGAATATAGCTTTGAAATCGAAGAATCGATATATATATATATATATATATATATATAAATAGAATTAAAATATATCGAAAAACGACGCTGCAGTTCGTATTTTGAAACAGTGATTTCAAACGATTATACCGGGATATCCGACCATCAGATTTTCCTGAAATCACAACCGTTGGGTTCGCTTTGGAAATATCTTTCCAACGGCACCAACTTTGTAAAAATCCAACGGTTGGATTGTCTGGCATGTTTAATTCAAATCTGAAGAAAAACAGCGCCAGAATCGATTATATTTATATATATAAATATAATTATATTTAATCGAATAACGACGCCGCAGTTCGTATTTTGAAATCGAAACTTCAAACGATTATACCGGGAGATCCGACCGTCGGATTTTCCCGAAACTGGAACCGTTGGATTCGTTTTGAAAAGATCTTTCTAATGATGTAAATTTTGTGAAGATCCAACGGTTAGATCTTCAGATATGTGTAAATCAAATCTGAAGAAAAACAGCGCCACAGCCGCGTTATGGCCCGAAGCGTCGTTTTGAATAAATTGGCTATTTTAAAATAAATAAAAATGGCGATAAATCGTTATAAAATATTATAAACGATATGGATGTGACTTAGAAATTAACTGAAGGTTGGCTAAGTCGAATAGCTTCTTGGGTATTGATCTAATGTCGGTTTCGGCCTTCGGGGTTAATATTTGGGAAATCGTTCTCTTACTGATTGACGGTTAGTGACTAATGAATTGAAATGATGCGTATGTATGTTAGTGTTGCACTTGTTTATTATATACGCGATTTGCTCAAAAAGACCGGGTTTATCCCATTCTGAATAACTGAATCGACGATAAGAAATCGAAGATGAAGACGGTGGTCGAAGACCGGAGATCTTCACCTCGTTTGGATGGTAACCGAGGTCCTGATTGGGAGGCATCCCGAAATATGGATAATGAGTGGTGATCGTCCAGACGAACGTAGTGGTCGATGGGTTTGCGAGGTATATAGTGCCTCCGGTTTCGTTCAGACCCAGAACGGACTTGTAAATGGACTGTGTGTCTGACATTGGATTTTATTCTGTGTTGATTGACCTCTATTAAATATACATCTGTTTGGCGGTGGAGAATTTATTCTTCTACTTAACGCCCTTCTCTGAAACGCACGAGCTCAGAGGTTGTATATCGATGGACATCAGTCGCATGGCATGAATTGCTAGTGTGGCATGCCTAAGTGGCAAATGATCAGGGCTTCTGTTGAAAAGCAAAGTCTTGTGGTGATGATCAAAGCACCGCCTGTGTGGCATAGCTTTGTGTATAACGTGAAATCGCGAGCCTCACACCCCGGTATGTACCAGAAACGGGAGAAGGACCTCAGGGAGAGCATGCGTTTCTTTCTAGTTAGAAGTGACGTTAGTGGTTTTACACGCCCTGACGAGTTTGACTTATGTGGTTGTTACTGTTGCGAGGCGCCTCGGTTAGATCGGACGATTCGGGTCCGATGGAGTCATTCGTTGGCTCATTAACGGTGGACCAGCCTGACGATCTAAAGGGTTGATGCGTTCTGATCCTGAGACTCAGGCTAGAGAGTCTCGAATTCGGTAAGGACTATCTTTTGCCTTGGTTCAGGACGGAAATCCAATTTCCAAATACGACATCGTGCAGTTTTGATTGTATATATATATGGCGACATGATATATGGTACCCATGCCGTCTATGATTGATAGTTATGATTCGAAATTGTTTTTGAAACACGTAAACACTAGTAATAATATCAATTGCTTTTGTTTTATTCGTATCAACCATATTTTGACCATTATAAGGTAAAACTCTATCCTCCGGTTTGCATTGCATTGTGTGATGGGAACTGAGTCTTATAATGGCTTCATTTTAATAAAAAGCATTGCGATGTTTAAAAGAAATATTTGTTTTAAAAGCACTGGCAATCCAATGGAGTAAACCCGTTCCACGAAAGTGGCGTGGTCCTGTGATTAGCCATATTTTGAATGTGTTGAGTAGATTTCTCATACCAGTCCCATGACTGACTCGTAGTTTGTTTCACTTTCAAACTCGGGTGCCCCTTTTTCTACACGGGCAGCCTTGTATTCAGGTTTAGCTGGCTCTTTCTGGATAGCTGGAGCTGAAGATGGATTCTATCATTTATCTCTTTTTATGCTGTTCAGCTCCTATTGTACATTATGTTTGTTTTCCGCTGTAGACATTTATGTATAGCTGAACTGTATTTGTACTAAGTATGATCCTGTATACTGTGTAACTCTGATGATTACGTTTATCCAGTATATTCTATTGTTCATTATCTGGTGTATTTATTTGTTTCTGTTCTGCTATTTTCTGTTTATGTGTATATTCCACGGATTACCCTTGCCACCGTCAGTACGGGGTTTGGGGGTCGTCTCATTTGGTATCAGAGCCAGGTTTCGATCCTGGGACCTGTGGGTTATGGGCCCACCACGCTTCCGCTGCGCAACTTTGATGATTACGTTTATCCAGTATATTCTATTGTTCATTATCTGGTGTATTTATTTATTTCTGTTCTGCTATTTTCTGTTTATGTGTATATTCCACGGATTACCCTTGCCACCGTCAGTACGGGGTTTGGGGGTCGTCTCAAACCCGGCCCACACATGACCGACCACTCATTTCGCTTGAGCGTATCGAATGTATATCACCAACGGTTGGGATCAGCAACCGTTTCCCGAAAAGGGACAGCATCGACAAATTAAAGAAGTAAAAGGAATTTCTCTAGATAGGTGATTATACACCCTAATGGGAGCGACCCACGTAGCCATGCTGCCTGCCCGATTTTTGTCATTTCCCGGTTGTTGAGGCCTGAGGCTACGATTTCTTATCATTCATTGATAGCTCATTCATTGATAGCATAATCACTTTGAATGCCACATCGCCAGATCCGTTAATCACTAATTGATTTGCACAAATATATTCTAGATATTATGCTAATGGAATAAATCTGTTGCCACCATATATATTTATACAGACCAACATATTCGATCATTAGAGATACTCGGTCAGACACTCGTCCATTTACGTTCGTTCTGGAATTGAACGAAACCGAAGGCACTATTTCCTTTAATGGAAAAAGCCCTTGCACTTTACTCCTTCTTCGATTATCTTCATATAATCTGATTCACAACGCTACTGCCAATACGGAGTGGTTCTTGGATAATAATCCAACCGGTCTCTCCATATTGACAGTGATATTGGCAAACACTTCGATAGTCGGTTATTTAACTATCGAAGAAAAACAAACATCCATTCCAACCATCAAACAAATCACTGGGCCATTTAATTGACATTTCATTCATTAATTAAATCACTACTCCATTTCCTTATCAATATTTGTTAGCCAAATATTTTCAATAATCATCTTGGCCTCTTACGCTGTTTGGAAAACATTTCCATATATCGCCTTTTTTTCTATACTTAGAAAATATATTCTATTTGCAATTGAAAAACATTTCAGTCACTTATCTCTTTCCCGACTCGGTTATTTTTATACTTAGGAAATAGTTACTTTATATTTCCAAAATTCCACCACTTGGGTTAAATCGACAGTTGTGTAAAAGATCGTTACATACAACCCAAATTACTGTACTCTACTCACTCTTATTCAAACATCGACCTTCGAGACTGAATCTGGCTATTTATCGGTTAAGAATAAAACAAATCAAGTTCGGGTATAATTACCTCTCAGACCTTGACTGAAAATAACCTTAACTTCAAAACGGACAATACCACTTACCTCGAATAATCAACATCATAAAACCAATTATTCATTTTTAAACCCACATACGTTTCTCTTTCTATTAACAAACTATTGATTTTCTTTTTGTTTATAATATTCTATTTTAAATTCGTTTCCTTATCGAATTCTATATATATATCGATACGTTGATTTCTAACTATCAAATTTTCTTAAAAAATATTCTAACTCCTTAAATCTCCGGAAAAATTCGCCATAACCTCCTTTGTACCGGGAGCAACGGGAAAATCCCCAAACCGCCACACAGGCCTCTCCAATCAAAAAGAAAAAGAAAAAGCCAAGCGGCTTGCCGATACGGCGCATAAAACCTCATATGGAAATTAAACGTGTACCTTATTGTCGGTTACTAAATCTCTAAACTTCATACACTTCATATACTTCATTCCATACCTGTCTAACACATATTTGTCCATTTCTAATTTATTTCAACTCAATCTGGTCATTTTAACTTGATTCGTTAATTTATTCTTTAATCGCCTCATTTTTACTCATTTTCAGTTTCTATTTGAACATATCACATTAAAATATATTCTAATTTGTTTATAAACCAATTGAATTTTATTTTCCATTCACGTTTCATATTCAATTTCGAATATGAAACCCACAAATCTAAATCACTTATCCAAAGCTCTATTTCAATTCAAAATTTCATTTAACTAATTGCTTTCAAATTATTTAATTCTATCTAATAATTAACAACCTGATTTTTGTTTCAAAAATCAGTTCACTTAATACACTTGGTTTCATATTTATTGTATAACTCAAGTCTGGATTTTTCTAATAGAAATTCAGATTTTATTGGTTCAAAATCCTTTTATTAATTTAAATAAATCGTTATGGTTTTATAATGGTTATGGCGCTGTTTCTCTGAAAATTTGATTTTGACATAACTCAAAATATATATGATGAAATTCAAAATTTTCTCTTTCATTAGAAAACTATTATCTAATTGGTCCTGACAGTTCTTGTTCCAAAGAATTCCGACTTCAATTGAGTTCTATACACTCAATTGAAGTTCAAAATGCCAATTCACGAACTACCGCGCCGTGGCGAGTTCGTTTTAATTATATTTATATATATAATGTTTAAACTTCGTTTATAATTAATTCAACTCTATTCTGATATATTTTTAATATATATCAAATCAAATTTTCCAGTTCAACATAATATTTTTGATTTTCCAAAATTGTCGATTTTCCCTAACTCGGAAATAAATTTATTAATACTTCGATCTTCTTTATTAAATTCCAATTCCTTTGACAATTTATAAATCTTTGGATTTATTTCTATTCTGTTTAAAAATCCGCATTCTGAAATATAATTCGTCGTTCCCATTTCGAAATGATTTCAACTTTCTATTTTCAAATTCTATTTTCGATTTCTATTTGAATTTTCCATATTCAAATTCTATTTGAATTCTCTATATATTCAAACTCCATTTGAATTCTCTATATTCAAACTCTATTTGAATTTTCTATATTCAAATTCTATTTGAATTCTCTATAAATTCCATTTGAATTCTCTATATTCAAACTCTATTTGAATTTTCTATATTCAAATTCTATTTAACTTCTATTTAAATAAATTCGAATTAATCGAATTCAAACCATAAATCCTTACGGATTTATTTTAGTTCGATTTATATTCTGAACATCAGAATAAATTCCATGGTTTATTTCTTTAAAACAATTTTCCCATTTTTAATTTTAAAATCACATTTGAATTTAAATATTTAAGTTATCAAATGATAATTTTTCCACTTTATTTATAAATCCCGTTTATAAATTCAATTCAATTCCCTAATTATTCAATGAAAATCATTCTATTTTATTTAAACACCATTTATAAATTTACCTAAATTTCTTTTGTTATTTAATTTATAAATATCATTTATAAATTAAATACTTGTTTTATTTATAAATATCATTTATAAATTAAATACTTGTTTTATTTATATAAAACAAGTTAATATCTTTATAGTCCATTCGAAATTCAAATTCTGTTTTTTTAAAAAAATAGATTTCCACTTTTTAAATCTCTAATATCCTTTTCACGATATTTTTATATATCAATATTTTTGACCCAGTGATATTTCGAACAATCAAAACAACCAATTATAATTGACAGGTTTTCTAACACATCATATATGACAGTATATGTGCAAACAAACAACCAAACAGTTAATATATTTTTGAGGAATCCAGTTGGATCCCTCCAACCTATTTTTCCTGCATCCACAGATGTTAGTCAACATAAATAATACCCATCCTGCTTCGAGGCAGGATACCGCGGTATAGAAGGTCATCCACTATCATAGCGTGGGGCGTATAGGGTAATCATTCGCTAATGGTACTGCGGGCATCCGCTAATGATACTGCGGGAAATCCAACCACCAATATATATATGATAGAAACCACCAAGCCTAAATAACTAATATATTTTTAACAGCAACAAATAATATTTAAAGCATCCAAACAATCAACAAACCATTATTTTTAACTGATAAAAGAATTCAAAATAAAAATATAAGTGAGATTTACTCACCATGATTTTCCTTTTGCCGAATATTCTGTTAAATCCCAAATTTAACGTCTATGAGTTGTCTCGATCGAATCCATTCAACATCTATGATTATTAAATTTTATTTAACGATTAATGGATTACTAATTTAAATTAACCTAACTGATAAATAAATAAATCTATGTATTTTTAAACGTTAAACCTTTTTATATATTTTACTTAAATAAATAACTACCCAAATTAATTACCTTCGCTTAATTAACCCCAAAACATGCCTTCTTCCTCCTTATGTATTTTGAGCCTCGGGTTTTCAAACCAAAACCGACCCTTAACTCCATCTTCCAACATTGAACTCCATTCCCGCAACCATCACACCATTTTCCTGTCAACACTTCTCCCTTATCCAAGAATGCAAATCAAATTTCCCCCGTTCGAACCCCCCTCTGAAACTTCACAGTAAACAGTGCGCCCTTCTTTCTTTCTCAAGTGTCGCCCGTCCATCACCAAACTAGCGCACAGATCCAATCCTCCAGGTGATGCTCTGACCCCCACATATTTGAATAACCCAGTCACCCTCCATCTCGCTCTGTTACTAAAAAAGGTGCGACTTCTTCTTCATTTTCACCCACCACTTCATCGAATACTAGAACAGAAATCGCACACCACCTCTTGAGCCATCACGGTATCCTAAATCCACCGAACCCTAATCGATCTACATACAATTCATCGCCTCCCTCCAAGCACCACGAAATCGAGCTATCTCTCCTCCAGGTCATTAGCGACTCAACCCAACGACGTGCCGCACTTCAATTCGAACCAGCTCGGTCTTATCTCGACCGCGCGCCTATTTTTTGTCGATTTGCTGAAATTAGTTGCTTAAGAAGGGAGAACAGAGCGTTTGTTTTATATTTTGATAAGAGGGAGGAATAGGAAACTTCGGATTTTATTTGGTTTTGAAAACAAAATGGAAGAATTCCATTTTTTTTCTCTGTAAAGGTCAAAATAAAAATGAAAGGAGGCGATGCAGTTTATTTATAACGAAGAGGGGATGAGTCATTTTCGCGAGTACAGTATAGGTAGGTGTTAATTCAACGTAGGCATGTGTTTCATTTATTTAAATTTGATTTAATTAGATTTTGATTCTTTTTAAATAAATACTGATTTGATTTTCGATTTAATTTTGACCTTATCCATTATAAATATCTCGGGGTTCACAATTAAAAATCATGAACCGCTATTTTAGCGTACCAACCGTCGTTCCAATGTAATAACGGTGTTCTGAGCTTAATAGAATATATTCTGAAATTAAATTTAAACGTATGTATAAATTAACCATTTTAAATCAATATAATATAATTTAAATTCAAACAAATAAATTCTTCGATAATAAATTATTATTATCGTCGTCTATATTCAAATAGAATATATATATTGATCATCTCAACTGTTTTCAATTCAACTTTAACTTTGAATTAAACTAGATTTGTTTTCATATTACGATTATTTAATATATTCGAAGTAAATCGTATTTCGATTATTTAATCGATAACTCAATATAAAATTTATTTTTATTATCAATTATATATTTAAAACCATATAAAATGTTTTAAAATTAATTGACACAAATCCGGATCGTTACATTCTTCCCCTCTTAAAAGAATTTCGTCCCCGGAATTAATAAAGTAGGAAAAAGCTACAAACCTATTTACTTTTCAAAACTCACTTAATTTTAACTCAACATTTTATAATTCTGCAATTTTAGTTCTACCAAGCTTTTGGTTTCCATTTACATTGCACACCAAATATACTCATTCAAATTGATTCCAATTCAATTTATCCATTTCGATTCATTTAACTTACTTAAGTTAAATTTAAATTCCAGAATTCAAATTCCTGGGTTTTTATTTCAAATCCTTTTGTAATAATATAAATATATACGTATATCTATAATCATCTCAAATTAAAAACATTTGAATTTTCTTTCAAACAAATTTCCAACAAAAACTTTTCTAAGGTAGCAATTCATCACTTAGAAACTCGAAAATGAACACTGATGATGTGGCGACCATCATCAGTGTTATTTCCCAGCCACTGAAGTGAGTTCAGTGCTTTATCACTTTACAAAATCCATTCAAAATGATTTCTATTAAAAAAATCTTTTTAAAATAAAACTATTTTATTTTAACATACTTTGGAAATATTTTCCAACATCCCAGGATTTAAAATTCCAAATTTTGGTTTGAAATTAATTTTAATTCATCTCATTTGTGCATTTGATTCTTATACAAATTATAAATGGTTATACATAACCATTTCAATTTTTATAATCTTATTTGATTATAATTTTAACATCAAACACATTCATGTATTATAATAATTTCAGAAAATTGTTACTTCTATATCAAAAATAGAATTTTGGGTAAGATTATTTCATTTACCCACTTTAATACAATATTATGTCGAATTTTTCTGTTCAAGTGTTTAGAAATTCCTATCGTCTTTGTGGCGTCCCACGATTCAATCAGAATTCATAAGCCGCTTAACAGACTAGCCAACACAATATAAAACAATTGTTTTAATCTGTTAACAAATACTCACTCTCGTATATATGCACTCAACTCATTCTAGGGTACTACTGACCCTATATCTAATGAGCACAACCCCACCAAAGCCTAGGTGTTCGCTCAACTTAAGCTCTGATACCAACTGTAACGGCCCGCAAATCCGTACTATCTGAGTTGACTAATAACACCACACATCCAACCCAAATTGCACAGAAATACGAATCATTATTAGAAAGAAGTTAAAGGATGAGAAATAGAAAGAAAGAAATATTAGAATAGGAGAAAACGAAGATCACAAACTCACAGCGGAACGAATAAAATATATTAAATAACATAACTTTTGAAATACAAATCAACAACTGTATATACATACCATTATCAAAGCACAACAGTTATTCCTGGAACAGTTATAAACACATGTTTCCAGATACAACACAGCGGAAATATGATAGTCTATAGCTAACTGGTGAAGCCTCCTGCTTCAAACTCCTCCAAGTGAATCTGTAAAATCCCGACTACTTGACTGCCGTACAAATTTGGGCACCGAAGAGTTTAGGGAAAAACAAACAAAATAAACTCTGGGTCAGTCATGGGACTGGTGTGCGTAAACTCCAACCATTTGTTTAACTTTAAAAATCCTTTCGAAATAAAGGATAATAGTAAGACCAGCCCACACATAAACATGGATGGTTTTTACCTTACTATAACCCAAAGCACTTTGATATGAAAATCCAGTGATATTATAACAGTGTATAAATCAAATAAATAACAGTCTAACGGAACGCTTGCATCTCACGCTCCATATATAAAATAAAAATCAAAAACCACATGGCGCTTATCGGAGATTGGGTTCTAACTATGACAAGGTATGGAACCACCTTCCGATAGTGTATCTCTAGAGAGGAATACACTGGGTTCAACAAGAACAACTTGCAACCCGGCCCACACATGACCGACCACTCATTTCGCTTGAGTGTATTGAATGTATATCACCAACGGTTGGGATCAGCAACCGTTTCCCGAAAAGGGACAACATCGACAGATTAAAGAAGTAAAAGGAATTTCTCTAGATAGGTGATTATACACCCTAATGGGAGCGACCTACATAGCCATGTTGCCTGCCCGATTTTTGTCATTTCCCGGTTGTTGAGGCATGAGGCTACGATTTCTTATCATTCATTGATAGCACAATCACTTTGAATGCCACATCGTCAGATCCGTTAATCACTAATTGATTTGCACAAATATATCTAGGATATTATGCTAAGGGAATATATCCGTTTCCACCATATATATTTATACAGACCAACATATTTGATCATTGGAGATACTCTGTCAGACACTCATCCATTTACGTTCGTTCTGGGATTGAACGAAACTGAAGGCACTATTTCCTTTAACGGAAAAAGCCCTTGCACTTTACTCCTTCGATTATCTTCATATAATCTGAATCGCAACGCTACTGCCAATACGGAGTGGTTCTTGGATAATAATCCAACCGGTCTCTCCATATTGACAATGATATTGGCAAACACTTCGATAGTCGGATATTTAACTATCGAAGAAAAACAAACATCCATTCCAACCATCAAACAAATCACTGGGCCATTTAATTGATATTTCATTCATTAATTGAATCACTACTCCATTTCCTTATCAATATTTGTTAGCCAAATATTTTCAATAATCATCTTGGCCTCTTACGCTGTTTGGAAAACATTTCCATATATCGCCTTTTTTCTATACTTAGAAAATATATTCTATTTGCAATTGAAAAACATTTCAGTCACTTATCTCTTTCCCGACTCGGTTATTATTATACTTAGTAAATAATTACTTTATATTTCCAAAATTCCACCACTTGGGTTAAATCGACTGTTGTGTAAAAGATCGTTACAAACAACCCAAATTACTGTACTCTACTAACTCTTATTCAAACACCGATCTTCGAGACTGAATCTGGCTATTTATCGGTTAAGAATAAAATCAATCAAGTTGGGGTATAATTACCTCTCAGACCTTGACTGAAAATAACCTTAACTTCAAAACAGACAATACCACTTACCTCGAATAATCAACATCATAAAACCAATTATTCATTTTTAAACCCACATACGTTTCTCTTTCTATTAAAAAACTATCAATTTTCTTTTTGTTTATAATATTCTATTTTAAATTCGTTTCCTTATCGAATTCTATATATATATATCGATACGTTGATTTCTAACTATCAAATTTTCTTAAAAAATATTCTAACTCCTTAAATCTCCGGAAAAATTCGCCATAACCTCCTTTGTACCGGGAGCAACGGGAAAATCCCCAAACTGCCACACAGGCCTCTCCAATCAAAAAGAAAAAGAAAAAGCCAAGCGGCTTGCCGATACGGCGCATAAAACCTCATATGGAAATTAAACGTGTACCTTATTGTCGGGTACTAAATCTCTAAACTTCATACACTTCATATACTTCATTCCATACCTGTCTAACACATATTTGTCCATTTCTAATTTATTTCAACTCAATCTGGTCATTTTAACTTGATTCGTTAATTTATTCCTTAATCGCCTCATTTTTACTCATTTTCAGTTTCTATTTGAACATATCACATTAAAATATATTCTAATTTGTTTATAAACCAATTGAATTTTATTTTCCATTCACGTTTCATATTCAATTTCGAATATGAAACCCACAAATCTAAATCACTTATCCAAAGCTCTATTTCAATTCAAAATTTCATTTAACTAATTGCTTTCAAATTATTTAATTCTATCTAATAATTAACAACCTGATTTTTGTTTCAAAAATCAGTTCACTTAATACACTTGGTTTCATATTTATTGTATAACTCAAGTCTGGATTTTTCTAATAGAAATTCAGATTTTATTGGTTCAAAATCCTTTTATTAATTTAAATAAACCGTTATGGTTTTATAATGGTTATGGCGCTGTTTCTCTGAAAATTTGATTTTGACATAACTCAAAATATATATGATGAAATTCAAAATTTTCTCTTTCATTAGAAAACTATTATCTAATTGGTCCTGACAGTTCTTGTTCCAAAGAATTCCGACTTCAATTGAGTTCTATACACTCAATTGAAGTTCAAAATGCCAATTCACGAACTACCGCGCCGTGGCGAGTTCGTTTTAATTATATTTATATATATAATGTTTAAACTTCGTTTATAATTAATTCAACTCTATTCTGATATATTTTTAATATATATCAAATCAAATTTTCCAGTTCAACATAATATTTTTGATTTTCCAAAATTGTCGATTTTCCCTAACTCGGAAATAAATTTATTAATACTTCGATCTTCTTTATTAAATTCCAATTCCTTTGACAATTTATAAATCTTTGGATTTATTTCTATTCTGTTTAAAAATCCGCATTCTGAAATATAATTCGTCGTTCCCATTTCGAAATGATTTCAACTTTCTATTTTCAAATTCTATTTTCGATTTCTATTTGAATTTTCCATATTCAAATTCTATTTGAATTCTCTATATATTCAAATTCCATTTGAATTCTCTATATTCAAACTCTATTTGAATTTTCTATAATCAAATTCTATTTGATTTCTCTATAAATTCCATTTGAATTCTCTATATTCAAACTCTATTTGAATTTTCTATATTCAAATTCTATTTAACTTCTATTTAAATAAATTCGAATTAATCGAATTTAAACCATAAATCCTTACGGATTTATTTTAGTTTGATTTATATTCTGAACATCAGAATAAATTCCAACGTTTATTTCTTTAAAACGATTTTTCTACTTTTATTTTTAAATTCACATTTGAATTTAAATATTCAAGTTATCAAATGATAATTTTTCCACTTTATTTATAAACTCCATTTATAAATTCAATTCCCTGATTATTCAATGAAAATCATTCTATTTTGTTTATAAACACCGTTTGTAAATTTACTTGAATTTCTTTTGTTATTTAATTTATAAATATCATTTATAAATTAAATACTTGTTTTATTTATAAATATCATTTATAAATTAAATACTTGTTTTATTTATTTAAAACAAGTTAATATCTTTATAGTCCATTCGAAATTCAAATTCTATTTAAAAAAAAAATAGATTTCCCATTGTTAAATCTCAAATATCCTTTTCACGATATTTTTATATATCAATATTTTAGACCCAGTGATATTTCAAACAATCAAAACAACCAATTATAATTGACTGGTTTTCTAACACATCATATATGACAGTATATGTGCAAACAAACAAACAAACAGATAATATATTTTTGAGGAATCCAGTTTGATCCCTCCAACCTGTTTTTCCTGCATCCACAGACGTTAGTCAACATAAATAATACCCATCCTGCTTCAAAGTAGGAAATCGCGGTATAGAAGGTCATCCACTATCATAGCGTGGGGCGTATAGGGTAATCATCCGCTAATGGTACAACGGGCATCCGCTAATGATACTGCGGGAAATCCAACCTGCAATATATATATATATATATGATAGTAACCAGCAAGCCTAAATAATATTTAAACCATCCAAACAATCAATAAACCATTATTTTTAACTGATAAAAGAATTCAAAATAAAAATATAAGTGAGATTTACTCACCGTGATTTTCCTTTTGCCGAGTATTCTGTTAAATCTCAAATTTAACGGCTACAAGTTATCTCGATCGAATCCATTCAACATCTACGATTATTAAATTTTATTTAATGATTAATCGATTACTAATTTAAATTAACCTAACTGATAAATAAATAAATCTGTGTATTTTTAAAAATTAAACCTTTTTATATATTTTACTTAAATAAATAACTACCGAGTTTAATTACCTTTGCTTAATTAACCCCAAAACATGCCTTCTTCCTCCTTATGTATTTCGAGCCTCGGGTTTTCAAACCGAAACCGACCCTTAAATCCATCTTCCAACATTGAACTCCATTCCCGCAACCATTGCACCATTTTCTTGTCAACACTTCTCCCTTATCCAAGAATGCAAATCAAACTTCCCCCGTTCGAACCCCCCCTTTGAAACTTCACAGTAAACAATGCGCCCTTCTTTCTTTCTCAAGTGTCGCCCGTCCATCACCAAACTAGCACACAGATCCAATCCTCCAGGTGATGCTCTGACCCCCACATACTCGAATAACCCAGTCACCGTCCATCTCGCTCTGTTACTGAAAAAGGTGCAACTTCTTCTTCATTTTCACCCACCACTTCATCGAATACCAGAACAGAAATCGCACAACACCTCTTGAGCCATCACGATATCCTAAATCCACCGAACCCTAATTGATCTGCATACAATTCATTGCCTCCCTCCAAGCACCATGAAATCGAGCTATCTCTCCTCCAGGTCATTCACAACTCAGCCCAACGACGTGCTGCACTTCAATTCGAACCAGCTCGGTCTTATCTCGACCACGCGCCTGTTTTTTGTCGATTTTCTGAAATCAATTGCTTAAGAAGGGAGAATGGAGCGTTTGTTTTATATTTTGATAAGGGGGAGGAATAGGAAACTCGGATTTTATTTGGTTTTGAAAAAAAATGGAAGAATTCCATTTTTGTCTCTGTAAAGGTCGAAATAAAAATGAAAGGAGGCGATGCAGTTTATTTATAATGAAGAGGGGATGAGTCATTTTCGTGAGTACAGTATAGGTAGGTGTTAATTCAACGTAGGCGTGTGTTTCATTTATTTAGATTTCATTTAATTAGATTTTGATTCTTTTTAAATAGATACTGATTTGATTTTCGATTTGATTTTGATCTTATCCATTATAAATATCTCGGGGTTCACAATTAAAAATCGTGAACTGCTATTTTAGCGTACCGACCGTCGTTCCAATGTAATAACGGTGTTCTGAGCTTAATAGAATATATTCTGAAATTAAATTTAAACGTATATATAAAATATCCATTTTAAATCAATATAATATAATTAAAATTCGAACAAATAAATTCTTCGATAATTTATTATTGTCGTCATCTATATTCAAATAGAATATATATATTGATCATCTCAACTGTTTTCAATTCTGCTTTAACTTTGAATTAAACTAGATTTGTTTTCGTATAACGATTATTCAATATATTCGAAGCAAATCGTGTTTCAATTATTTTATCGATAACTCAATATAAAAATTTATTTATATTATCAATTAAATATTTAAAACTATATAAATTGTTTTAAAATTAATTGACATAAATCCGGATTGTTACACTGCTAGTGTTGGTTAATGTGTTATATTCCTAATGATTATCCTTACTTCTGTCATAAGGTAGTTTGGGGTTATCACAGATACAGTTTATTTTATAATGTCAACATAATCTAATTTAATTTTTCCAATTAAATTTACATTGAAATAAACTTCATCGTTTTCTATTTAAAACAATTTCCAATTCTTATTTTTAAATTCCCTTTTGAATTTAAATTTCCCAACAATCCAATGATAACTATCCATTTCATTTATAAACAAAGTTTATAAATTGACTTCAATTCCCTGCATTATTCAATTTATAAACATCATATATAAATTTTAATACTTCAATTTACTATATTATTCAATTTATAAACATCATTTATAAATTTCAATACCTGTTTTATTTATTCAAAACAAGTTAATATTTCTTAGCTCATTCAAAATTCAAATTCTATTTTAGAAAAATAGATTTTCCCGCTTAAACTTCAAAATCCCTTTTTATGTTATATTTATAAATTAACATTCAGATTCTAGTGATATTTTAACACCCCAAAACACTCAGTTATCAATCACTAGTTTTCTAACATATCATATATGATAATATATATGAAACAAACAAATAATAATATTTTTGAGGAATCCAGTTGGATCCCTCCAACCTGCTTTCTTGCATCCACAGACGTTAGCCAACATAAATAATACTCATCCCGCTTCGAGGCAGGATATCGCGGTATAGAAGATCATCCACTATCATATTGTGGGATGTATAGGGTCATCCGCTAATGATACTGCGGGTATCCGGTAATGATACTACAGGAATCCAACCACCAATATATATATATATATATATATATATATATATATATATATATATATAGCCACAAACATTAATCCTAAATAACTAATACATATTTAATACAGTCACAATAAAATTTCAATGAATCCAAACAACCAACGAACAATTATTTTTAACTAATAAAAATAAATTCTAAATAAAATCTGAGTGAGTTTTACTCACTGTGATTTTTATCTTAGTATTTCATTTTTGATTCCTTTGCATTGATTCCAAAGTTATTCCAATCGACTCCATGAATTTCCCATACTCTTGCGGAGCTTAAGTCTACATGAGCTTTACGGAACTGTCGAGGTTCGAATCTGATTTCGTTTAAATTAGAAAATCATTTTATAAGTAATCAACCAATTCGAATATAATTAAATATTTTAATTGGTATACTAAGATAATTTCCTTGGATTATTTTGCGCAAATCCTTCTTTCCCCTCTGTCAAAATACATAACCAATAACCATTAGCCCTTTCCTCCTTTCATCATTAATAATTTGGACATTCCCCCTCCTGAATTGCAGGAGATACAAACCAATATCAATTGCTACGAATTGATAGGCGGATCTAATCCTGCTGCCTCATCGACTTGTAACCGCACCAATTTGAGCTTCCCATATCGCGATGCAAAGTCGCGTACCTTCTCCTCAATGCTTGCTTCACTGTGCCCCTTCCACCATGCACGGTCATCCCAATAACACCCTTTCTCCCCATCGTGACTTCTTCAGTTTCCGTGTTCGATGCTACCTGACACCATGATGTTCGAGTTTGAACAACTCCAAATCCTGGCCACTCGCTGCTTCCCACTGCCTTGTATTCGAGACCAAGCTCGAAGTCGCTACCATTTCCACTTGAATCCCTAACACAGTATTTCACCATCGAAGACGAGAACCTCAAAATCGATGATATCCCTAACCGCTTGCGAACCCTAGCCAGATTATCTCCATCACTCGCGCATCCCTCCTCGGAGTCGAAATCGAATTTGATTTCTCCTTTTTTTTCATTAAATCATCTGAGGCTTTTTGAATTGTTATTTCCTTTTGAGGATCAAAAAATGAAAAGAAGAGGGGAGTGGTTTGCGTGGATTTATATAAGTGAATTGAGGAATTTACTTTACCTTGAAGTAAAATGGGTTGCGTGGTTTAATGTATATGGTACTTGCCTATTTATTGTCTGTTAAATGTTCAGTGCGTTTTAAAGACTTAGTATAGAAGAAAAAAAAATTGGTTTTAGCTTAGGGAGGAATGAACTAATATTTTTATTGAACTGAGGTGATTTTAACCCTTTTAAATTCTCGCGTGTTATCGAACTCCTATTTAAAAACAACAACCGGCATTTCTAAGGTTATACCACTATTCTGAACACACTGGGACAAGTTTCAAAGTCTAATTTGATCGTATGGAAAATATATTAATTTAAATCGATATAGATTAAATTCATAGTAATTTAATCTTTGATAATAAATTATTATTATCGTCGTTTCTATTCAGATTAGAATTAATATAGATCATCTGAATCATCTTGATTTAGTTCTAACTTCGGATTTATTTATTTATTGTACTCGTATTATTATTATTATTATATATATTCAAAATAAGATAATATTTCGATTATTAAATCGATAAATCAATATAAAAATTGATTTATATTATCAATTCCGTATTTAAAACCATATTAAATATATAAAATATATCGAGCAAAAATCCGGGTCGTTACATTCTTCCCCCCTTAAAAGAATTTCAACTACGAAATTACTAAGGTAGGAAAAATACTACAAACCCATTTACTATTCAAAATTCATTTATGTTGAAACTCAACTCTTCATATTTCAACAAAATTAGTTCTACCAAAACTTTTGGTTTCCATTTACAATGCACGCCATATATATTTATATTCATTGAATCTGAATGATTTACAATCAGTATATTCACATCCAGTTCATATACATTCAAATTGATTTTAAATTGAGTCTAATCAATATATTTTCTTCAATCCATTTAACTTGCTCAAGTTAAATTCAAATTCCATCATTCAAATTCTAGAGTTTTGATTTCAAATCCTTTATAAATCATATAAATATATACATATATGGTTCTAACCATCTCAAATTCAAAACATTTGAATTTTCTAATCAACTTGTTTTCTTTCAAACAAATTTCCATCAAATACTTTTCTAAGGTAACAATCCATCACTTAGAAACTCGAAAATGAACACTAATGATGCTGCGGTCATCATCGGAACTATTTCCTAGCGGCTGAAGTGAGTTTAGTGCTTTATCACTTTTAAAATCCATCTGAAATGATTTCTATTCAAAAATCTCTTTTAAAACCATGTTATATTACTTCAATATACTTTGAAAAATATTTTCCAACTTCCCGAGATTAAATTCTGAATTCTGGTTTGAATTCAACTTTATTCATCTCATTTATATGTTTCATTCATATACAATTTATATTTGGTTTTATATAACCATTCAAATTTTATAATCTCATTTGGTTATAATAACAATCAACACATCCATATAATATGATAATTTCAGAAAATTATTCCTTTTCTATCAAAATAGAATTTTGGGTAAAATTATTTCATTTACCTACTTTAAAACATTATTATGTTGAATTTCTCGGCTCAAGTGTTTAGAAATTCCAATCGACTTCGTGGCGTCCCACGATTCGATGAGAATTAATAAACCACTCAACAGACTAACCAACACAATATAAAACAATTTTTTTATCAATTAACAAATATGCGCTCTTGTACATATACACTCAACTCATTCTAGGGTAATACTGATCCTATCTCTAATGAGTACTACCCCACCAAAGCCTAGGTGTTCGCTAAACCTAAGCTCTGATACCAACAGTAATGGCCCGCAAATCCGTACTATCTGAGTTGACTACAAACATCACACGTTCAACCCAAATATCATAGAAATACGAATCATTTTTTTAGAAGAAAAAGGTAGAAGAAGAACAGAAATAACAACACAGAATCTCACATCGTAGCAGAACAAAATATAATATATCATAACTTTTGAAATACAAAATTTCAACTGTATAACATACAATTATCAGAGTACAACACTTACAACACAACGAAAATAAAATACTATATATCTAACATTGAAGCCTCCTGCTCCAAGCTCCTTTAGATAGATCTGTAAAATCCTGAACTACTTGACTGCCCGTACAAATTTGGGCACCCAAGAGTTTAGGTAAAACAAAACAAAATAAACTCTCGGTCAATCGTGGGACTGGTATGAGTAAACAATTTAAAATAGTCTGAGAAAATAAACGATATCTCATTAGACCACGCCGTATAACACGGAACGGTTTTTCCCTTATGAGAATCCAAAACACTAGATTTAACTTTCAAAATCCTTTTGAAAGAAACGATAATCTTTATATCAAAACTCTTTTGATATTACAATAGTGTCTAAATCAAATAAAATGAAATCTAGTGGAACGTTTGCATCTCACGTTCCACATATATATATTATAAAATCAAAACCGCGAGCACTTATTGGGTAGTGAATTTCCAACTATGACAAGGTATGGAACCACCTTCCGATAGTGTATCTCTACAGAGAATACACTTGGTTCAACAAGAACATCTTGTAACCCGACCACACATGACCGACCACTCATTTCGCTTGAGTGTATTGAATGTATATCACCAATGGTTGGGATCAACAACTGTTTTCTTGAATGGGACAACATCGAATAGAATAAAGAATGAAATGATTTCTCTAGATAGGCGATAATACACCCTAATTAGGAGCTACCCACTTAGCCATGCTGCCTGCCTAATTTTGGTCATTTCCCGGTTGTTGAGGCCTGAGGCTACGCTTCCTTACCATTCATTGATGATCCAATCACTTTGAATGCTACATTGTCAGATCCATTAATCATTAATTGATTTGCACAAATATATTCTGGATATACGTTAAGAGAATAAATTCTCCGCCACCATATATATTTATACAGACCAACATCTGTGATCATTAGAAATACTCTGTCAGACACTCGTCCATATACATTCGTTCTGGAATTGAACGAAAACGAAGGCACGATTTCCATTAATCCATCTTAGGTTATTTCTACCTAGGATTAACAGAATGATCCACTAGACTTTACTCCGTCTTCGATTATCTTTATATAATCTGATTCGCAATGCTACTGCTAATACGGAGTGGGTCTCGGATAATAATCCAAATGGTCTCTCCATATTGACAACAATATTGGCAAATACTTCGATAATCGGTTATTTAACTATCGAAGAAAAACAAACTTCTACTAGGGCCCCTTAATTAATATTTTATTAATTTAAATCACTTCTTCATTTCCTTACCAATATCTGTTAACCAAATATTTTCAATAGTCATCTTGGCTATTCACGCTATTTGGAATAACATTTCCATATATCGCCTTCTTTTATTTTCTATACTTCGAAAATATCTTCTATTTATAATTGGAGAACATTCCAATTTCTTATTTCTTTCACGACCATTCATTTCTACACTCAGGAAATATTTATTATATTTTCAAAATTCCACTTACTTGGGTTAAAACGAATGTTGTATAAAACACCGTTACAACGACCTAAAATATTTCATTCAACTAAATTTCTTTAAACATTTATCTCTGAGACTGAATCCTCCTATTTATCGGTTAATAATTAATTCAATCAAGTTGGGGTATAATTACCTCTCAGACCTTGACTGAAAACATCATTAACTTCAAAACAGACCAGACCACCTGCCTCGAATAATCAACACCATAAAAATCAATTATTCATTTTAAACTCATATATTCTCTTTCTAACTTTACCAGATTTAATTATAGATTTCCATTTTGTTTATAATATTCTATTTTAAGTTCGTTTCCTTATCGAATTCTATATATATATTGATATATTGATTTCCAGTTATCAAAATTTCTTAAAAATATTCTAACTCCTTAAATTTCCAGAAAGATTCGCCAGCACCTCCTTTGTACCGGTCAATAGCTCAAACTCCGACTCGCCTTCTAGGCCCTTTCCATTCAAAAAGAAAATAAAAAAGCCAAGTGGCTTGTCGATTTGGCGCATAAAAACTCATATGGAATTTAAACGTGTACCTTTTTGTCGGGCACACAAATTATAATCTTCATACACTTCATTCCATACCTGTTTAACCCATATACATCTATTCCCAATTGATTCCAACTTAATCCAATCATTTTTAACTCAATCTGCTAATTTATTCTTTGAATTAGCTCTTACGCATATTCCACTATTTAATTGAACATGTCACATTCATATATATTTTTATTTACTTATAAACCAAATTGAATTCCATTTTCAATTCAAGTTTCATATTCGATTTCAAATATGAATTCGTAAACTCCATTTACTTATCCAACCGCCAATTTCGATTCAAAATCGATTAACTAGTTATTCTTCAAATTAGTTAATTTTATTTAATAATTAAAAATATGAATTTTTTTTGTTTAAAAAATGATTTCATTTACACAACTTGTGTTCGTATTTATTTTACAACTCACATCTGGATATTTAAATTAAAAATCCATATTTTTATTAACTTAAAGTACTTTGATTTTAATTAATAAACTGTTATGGTTTTACACGGGTTATGACGCTGCTTTTCTGGAAATTTGATTTTGACATAACTCAAAATCTATTGGACGAAATCCAGATTTTTCTCTTCCACTAGAAAAGTATTATCTAATCGGTCCTGTAACAACCCGCATTCTACGTATCTAGGATCGTAGAATATTTATTTCTTTTTTGTATGAAGTCGTGTGGTCATGTAACTTGGGGAGACGGCTATTGGGGTCATTTCCCATGTTCACGATTTTTGCCGATTTTTAAATGACCGTTTTGCCCCTAGCCAATACTGCTTTGGCCATAACTTTTGATTGGTAAGGAGTTTTGACCTGAAACCACTTCCATTAGATTCGTTTGATGGTTTACCTTTCCGTAGAATGGTCATAATAGCCAAACGGACTTACCGTTTGGGAGATATGGTTGAATTAAGGTTTAGAAGGTGAAAAACAGCTCAAATGTGCTTAACCGGGTGATTAGCAGCTTGGCCCATAACCTATTTCAGGATTAGGGTTATGAGAGGGCTGAAAGGGTTAGGAAAATCATTTCATTTCAGTTTTCTCGGCCGCGCTTAACCTTCCTTAAGCTCTAGCAATGGCCTCCATCTTCTAAAACACTCTAAAACACCTTTTTGTCATCTCTAATCACATATGAGCCTAATCTACATCAAATCAAGGCGGATTAGCATAAGGATTGGGATAGAGCTGCTGGAACACATAGAGATTGGATCCAAATCAGAGATTATTTCAGATCTATAGTTTACGTTGTGGCAAAGGCGAGTGATCAACTTGCTTTTTCACTAATTATGGCTAGTTATGGTAATTAGCGAAAATTAGCGAAATTATGGCTCAGAAAAATCTAGAAAAATTTATAAAATTCTAAAACATCATTTTGTGACTCTGATATGAATTTGGGATAATTTCGACTAATTTTGCTAATCCCGTAATTTAGGGGATTAAGGGTTGATTAGTGATAATTAGCGAATTTATGCATGATTAAAACCTAGAAAAATATTCTAAAATTCTGAAATATTGTTTTAGACCTCTTTTAGAAGATTTGGTTAATTTGGTTAAGTTTTGCTAATCCTATCATTAATTATGCTTGAACATGCTTAAGGGAAAATATGGGGTTTTGGCTATGTTTGATCCATTTTAACCTATCATATTGATGTTTTGGTGTTTGAGGTCACTTCTATGTGTTGCTATGACTGTATGGTATGCTTGGTGATTGTTTAGAATAGTTAGAATGGTCGAAAACCCCGTCGAGAGGCGTATAAACTGTCGCTGGAAGTTGCAGGAAAATGCAGGAAACTGGAACGGATCGTGTAGTCCGACCCGACCCGATTGTGGGTAGCCCATCCGAACCGATCCGTCCATGGATGGTGACCACGAACCCGAACCGATGCAGTGCCACGCCCCGAATTGAAGATGGTCCACGATCCGACCTGCCCATCTGAAGGACCCCCGCGAACCAGAAGCTCACGGTCCGAATCGAAGTTCCGAAGGGGAAAGAGCATCACGACCGAAGGGGAGCGCCACAAGCCATGGGACACGACCCGATCCGATAGGGTTTCCACGACCCGATTCGCGTGGGTATTTCGATCCGACCCAGTGTGGGGGTATTGAAGGCCGAACCGAACCGTGTGATGATGGGGAGCTGGAGACCGAACCGAACTGATGGCTAAGAGGGGATCCGAACCGATCTGGTGATGACCAATAACCCGAGATGCAAAGGTAGTCCAAATGGAAGTTAGAGCTCAGGATCCAGTTGGGAACCAATGAGTTCACTTCATGAGTTGGGCTTTGCTGCGGTACATGTGCAAATGGGTTGTCGATATTCATAACTTTGGTTCACCACTGAGAGATGGATAGTGGGCTTGTAGTGATAGTTGTACGGGATTGGATTCCGTCATGGCCCAAATGGGTAGGTGACCAAGGTAGTGGGTATCATATGCTTTATGCACTGAGTGAGAGATGTGAGGATGGTTGCTATGTTTGATTTGTTTTCCATCATTATGACATGCACAAACCCCACCCCCGTATTCTTTACACCATCTGTTTAGTGGCACCTTAGAGTATTGTACAGTATGTAGTGTTAACTCTTTGGTTGCAGGTCCAGGTCCAGGTTCAGGTATGATTGGATTATACCTGTTATTGTTCTGTTTTGTTGCTTATCGCTCATACCAGACTTTTTGTCTGACCTAGAGTTTTATGTCTCTTCTTATTACTCTGGGTGCTCACACGAGCAGACTAGAGACAGGTTAGCTGGTGATGCGCGAGTAGCAGATTCGGAGGCGAGCAGGAGGCTTCAACGTATGATATACATAGATATTCTCCCCGTGTCGTTGCTGGTCACTACTTTGGGCATTAGTAGTGTACCTTACTTGTTTAGCTTTTTGAGACAGTTTTTAAAAGTTGTAATAATGATGTTGGATCATAAGCTGTATTTTGGATTTCCGCTGCCATGTTAAACATAATTTAGTTTTCAGCTTATGCACTGTCTCGCCATGTTTTATGTCAAGTATATTATTATTATATTTTGTTCCATGCGCTGTGAGACATTCTACAGGTTCTTTGTTAGTTCATTCTCTTCTTTCCTTTCTTTGGCGACCGTTCCGTGCTAGTCGAGCATGTGTACAGCGCACTTTCGGAGGAAATGCCGGCTGGTGCGGGGCGGGCCATCACATTTGGTATCAGAGCTCTAGGTTGCGAAATTAACCTAGGGAAGTCATTAGGGAGAGTTAGTATACGTATACGAGAGCGCGTATTTGTGATTATTTTGGTTTTCAAAAGCTATATATATTTAGTATAGCTAAGATGAAGTCGCACTCCACTAGCACCACTATAGAGGTGGTTGATCGTTTTCTCTTTACAGATTGAACGATGAGCCGATATACGAGGAGTATGGGTTCAGGAGCAAACAATGGGAATGTTCCTGATATGAGGACGATGTTTACTACTTTCATGCGAGAGATGCTTAGGGATGCTCGGGGAGCAGTTCCTAATGCTGCGAATGGTAATGGTCCAGTAGTGCAGGCGCCTAGGGCCGATTTCGCCAAGTTGTGCAAGGATTACACTAACCTTGGTGGGAAGCCGTTCCACGGAACGGAGTCGGCCATGGATGTTCAGGAATGGTTGGATAGCTGTGATCGTATCTTCGACGACTTGGGTATTAAGATTGCGATGAAGAGAAGGCTTGCATCCCGTCAGCTGCAATGACGGGCAATGAATTGGTGGAATGCTATTAAGGCAGCTACTCCAGAGGATCAAGTCACTTGGGATCAGTTTAGAAATCGTTTCAGTGATAAGTTTATCCCAGCTGCTCAGAAGTCAGTGCTGTTTAAGAGATTCTTGGAACTCAAGAAGAATGGCAGAGCTGTCTCGGAGTATATTGCCGAATTCGACACTTTGTCCAAGTATGGGTTATCTCTTATTGATACTGCCGAGAAGAAGAACGAGAAGTTCATAACTGGATTGGATCAGTACTTGGGGGAGAGGCTTATTAACCACATCGATGAGATGTTTGAGTCGATTGTGGGGAAATCTTTGAGATCGGAAAGTCTTTACCCTAAGCCAAAGACCGAGGTTGCTATTACATCTGCAGAGGAGCCAAAGCCGCAAGAAAGCGGTGGAGGCAAGGATAGTTCCCAAAATAAGAGGAAGCAAGACCAAACTATGGATGGTCAGAATAAGAAAAGTAAGAACGATGGCGAGTGCTTTAGTTGTGGCAAGAAGGGCCACTATGCCAGAGATTGTCGGGAAAAGCCTGGGGAAAGGAAGTGCTTTAATTGCGGCCAAGCGGGACATCACAAGAATGAATGTCCAGAATCTCCTAGGGAGAAACAGATCGTGAAAGCATATGCTATCAACGCTGTCCCTTCTTCGTCGAATGCCCCAACTGCGGCGCCAAAGGAAAAAGGTGTCGTTATTCGAGGTATGCTTTCTATTTAAGATGTTTCTATTCGAGTATTGTTTGACAAACCCGATATAGTCGATAGACCTTTAGTAGTGACGAGCCCGGTTGGTGGTTCGACTAGCCTTAGTATGATTTGCCGTAACATGGTCTTATTGAGTCATGGATGTATGTTTGTTGTGATTGCTTTATTTTGAGCTTTACTAGGTTTGGCTTGATTTTGGGAGTTGATTGACTCCAAGGGTATAGAGTGGTAGTAGATTGTGAAGAGTCTTTGACGACCATTAGAGTGGATGATGGACGAAAGGTGGTATTGGATCGCCTACCTTATGATGAAGATGATAACGGGAGTTAAAAAAGCAAATGTACATTGGATGTACAGTAGTTTGGTCAGGACTTGGTCAGGCAATCGATAATAGTTTCAAACAAGATTGGCGAGGATAGCCAAAGTCGTTTATGGATGCTTGAGTGTTTGGATGTTTTGCTCATATCATCTCACGTAGATTTTCTGAACTCGGAGGAGATATTTCCTTGGGTGCTTGTCTGATATTGGTTTAGGCCTTTGGGGCTTGTGCTCGGGGAATGTTGAGGTCGACTAGGATAGTCTGCGTGAGAGATAGGAAGTGTTTGTGATTTTCATTGGATGATATCTTGGTTTACTAGAAGAGTGATGGGCAGTTGTGACAGGATAAGACTGTTCAATTGTATAGACTGCCCCGTGTTAGACTCGATAGGGTTATGAGATGGCTCGACTGGGACTCGGGAAAGATGCAAAGTAATGGATTGTTTAGGACCCTATGTTGATGTTCTTTTTGAAAGAATAGGATGTGTTCGTTGATAATGGAAGATGCAACGAAGGTTAGTGTAACACCCCGTGAATTCTATAACGTAAAGCTTCACAAATTAAAGTGTAATTAATTCTAATGAAAGAATTAAGGGAAATGGGTTACGCCATTGCGTTCGTCTCGGAATTCTGCTTGAGATAGAGTCCGATTCTGCGTGAATCGGACTCCGTATGAAGAAGTTATGGCCTTCGGAAGTTTCAGAATAAAATTTAAATTCAAACAGCTCAGTATAAAATTCAAAATTCGAATTTCAGGTTCAAACTGGGCTGGGCAGGAAAATCCCCCCCAGAGACCAGGTCGACCATAGGGTCGACCATGGTGTCGACCTGGCCTCCCCAGGTCGACCATAGTGTCGACCTGGCCCCCCCAGGTCGACCTGGGTGACGATCTGCCAATCGACCTGCCTGGTCGACCTGGCTGGCTAGGTCTGGCTCGAATTTCTGTGGCTCTGTGTGTCACTAGGGCTGACATGTCACCTCTTGATTGGCTCTTTAAACTTTGTATGGCCTAGATTCCTCCTGTCTTCATCTGACGGCTCAAAACAATTTAAAAATCTATAAATACACCCTAAGTCTCAACTGAAAATTCACACAAAAAAATAAGAAAGGAGTCGTCATGCTGCCAAGGAGGAATTGAGCATAGCCGTCAAGAGAGAAAGGCCTAAGAGACGAATAAAATTAAGAAGAAGATTAAAGTTAAATCAAATTAATCAACGCAACGTTAGTCTACCCAAAGGAGCGCATCTCAATTTCAGAATTCAGAATCCAGAATTCAAAATTCTGCATTCATTGTAAGTATAGTGACCTTTCAGAATATGAATAAAAATTGTGATGTGATTCGATGTAAATGAAAATAGAATTGTGTTATTGCATTGTATAAATTCTGTGTATTGTAATGGTTCTATCATGACTTGTGTATTGATGTTTGTGGCATAAATTGATTGATGCAAGCCTATTGAACAATTGTATATAAAAACAATGGCACTTGCAAGTTTGTGGCAAAAACTAGAATTTGATCCCTTTATGTTTATGCTTATGTCATGGACTATATACATTCACTAAGTCTAAATTAAGGCTTATGTAAACATGTTATAGATTTGAAACCTTTTATGCCTACATAACCCAAAAACTATGATATCGTTCTCATGTTTATTTGCAAGTATAATTGGATCTATGTTAAGTATCGTTTAGGTTTCATAAACTATGCAAGTTCATGTCTATTAGCAAGTATAATTGGATCCATGTTAAGTATCGTTTGGGTTTCATAAACTATGCAAGTTCATGTTGAAATAGGCTATGTGATTAGATGTTATAATTGGACGTTTTGGTGAATATACAACATGCTAGTTTTGTGTTTGACATTATGCCAAGTTAAACATTTTTAAATACAAGTTTGTATTAGCCTAAACTATGCCATTTCATATGTCACCTACTTAGTTATGCCTTGAATTGAATGCAAGTTCACATGACCCATATTATATGTTGGTTGAATCGCTAAATTGCAAGTTCATGCGCCACACACCTTTATGTATTACATGTTCTTGATTTCCCCTTTTTCTCACGTTTATAAAGTTGGGCTGAATTGTGACAAGCCCAACACATGTTATAATGTTGCGAATAAACGGGGGTAATAACGTTTGGTGTAAAGCATAAAAATATATGTTGGCACGTTTGGCACATGCCAATGACAATGAAATTTGAGTGGTATGAATTGTTATACCCAAAATAAAAGATATGACATTTACATATATAATTGAGAAGTATTAAAATATGTTAATTTAGAAAACACGATATGTTTAACCCGAGGTTGGATTGAGTTGTGATGTAAACCTGCCCGGACCCGCCCGGCTGTCCAGTAGTCACAACAAACCTATCCAATATGGGTGGTTAAGCATTGAGCCCAATAAGGACCCGAGGTTAGACTGCGCTACGGTGTAAACCTCCTCGGAACCGACCGACACATCCAGTAACCGTAGCAATACCTATATAATGTGAGTGGTCTGGTGCTCCTAAGAGGCTAAGGACAGATGGTAGGGTTAAGTCAACTATAACACTTAACCAAATTCAACATGTTAACAAGAATTGATGGGTGAGGTTAGGTAAATACAGACACTTAACCACTTAACATGTTTGACTAGAAAATCCTGGTAAAGAGGGACCCGTTTCAGCAGTAACCCAAGTTAGGTATCAACGGTACCCTGAAACTAGGCAGGGTGGGGCACGATTACTGGGCTGATTGTAAGCGGTCAAACGACGGCGGTGGGTGCACAGTGCAGGTCTAACGGAGTGCGGGCGTGCACACACTCCGGAGTAGACAACCAGGGCACTGGGGACACCAGTAGTATAATCTATGCCTTCTAGAATTTGTGTCGGGGCCGCCACCATGGGTCTTGATACACCCCATGGTGGGACCAGCATAGGTATCTACAATTCTTGGGGGCCGTATGACACATGTTAATGCGAGTAGGAGCCGATCTTTAAATAAAGATGGGGATCACTTCACCCTCACCATGGGGTGCCAGTTAGAATAAACTCAAGTAGATGCAGAGATATAGCATGGGTGCGATAGTACATTCGATATTTCCTTAGCTTGTGACACTTTCCTATTTTCAGTATATATCTATCATGCCCTTTTCTTATTCACATACTGAAGAGTTACTAGATTTACTCAGGCTTTATGTCTGACTCTATTTTCTTTTCGTTCCCCCCCCAAGTCCATAGGGAGGAAACAACTCAGCTCAGTCAGGCTCTTTACAAGCTCCAAGACCGTAGATGTATGATTTGGATCTCTTTTGCTCGGATTATGGCTTTGGATGTCACTATGGGGATTTTTGTCACTTTATATATGTTTTATGCTTCTTTAATAATCAATACAGTTATGAGGTTGTAATGTTGGAAGTATTTTGAGACAATTATGGAATGTTTTGTTTTGAACACGTATTTGATGAAATTAAAGTCTGTTTGGTTTTCCGCTATTTAAAATATGTGTATTTATATCTGTCTTGAGTTTATCTGTGGCCTTTTACTTATAAACCTCCCCCAAAGTTAAGGCGTTCCCTTTATGAGTGACCTTAACGGAGGTGGGGTGTTTCACTTGGTATCGAGCATAGGTTTACCAGATAAGATAAAAGTTTTTGAAATTGTTTTCAAAAAAAAGAAAGTTTAAAGAAGCATTTTTCAAGAAAAAGTGTTATATTTATAGAAAAGACAAAATCCCCTAAAGCCGTGTGCCCTATCTATCTCTCTCTATCCTTCGTTTTGAATTTTTCCTTTCTATTTCAGCATGTCTGGAGACCTTAACCTTCCGGAAGGAGTGCCGATTCCCGGCTGGTTTAGGAGGTACTTAGAAGCAAGGGCCAATGGCGCGGGCCCAGCAGACATCCCTCCTCCAGTGGCCGCGGTTCCTCCTCCTCCTCTACCTCCTCGTGGGAATGCCTTCGCAAAAACATGTAGAGACTTCAAGGCAATGGGTGGAAAAGACTTTTATGGGACAGAATCCTTTGTAGGGGAAAAAATGGCTAAAGGAGACTGAGGATCTGTTTGCAATCTTCGGAGTTGATGACAGGCAAAAGATACAACTAGCGGTATGGTTGCTTAAGGATGAAGCTTCCTATTGGTGGGAAGTTACCAATGCTCAGAGGGCGGTGGAAACATGGGAAGACTTCAGGACAAGGTTTGAGATGAAATTCCTCTTCCAAGCCGAAAGAAGCCTGCAAATGGAGAAGTTTCTAACTCTGAAACAGGGAAGTATGACAATCAGGGAGTATGTTAATCAGTTTAATCAGCTGGCCAGATTTGGGCTAGACTTAGTAAACACCTAACACAAGAAGGCACTTCGCTTCGTCAAGGGTTTGAATGAGCCTCTACACAGCCTTACCATGACCCATGTATCCACGGGAGCGACTTATGAAAGCTTGGTGGACATGGCGTTGCTACACGAGGAAGATCACGGCAAGAAAGAAACTAAGGTGGAAGAGAAGAAAGAGGGTCTACAAGCAAAGAAAACAGACTTTAAGAGAGGAGGGAAGAACAATAAACCCCGTGAGAAGAGAAGGTGCAATTTCTGTGGCATTGTGGGACATATATCAAAAGACTGCCGAAAAAGGAAGGCGAAGATGGGTGGTTGCTTCCATTGTGGAGAGACTGGGCACCAAGCTAAGGACTGCCCAAAGAAGAAAGGGCAGGGACAGAAAGCCGGATCCACTTCAGGGGGTCAGGTTCATGCGCTAGTGTCACCTCAGCAGGAACGAGGTAGTAATATTTCTGTAGAAAGTGTAGTCTATCTCTATGATCATCCAGTTCGTACACTTTTTGACTCTGGCACATCACACTCTTTTATTTCATCTGCCTTAGTAGAATATCTGCATCTAGACACTAGTATGGTAGAAGATCCCTTAGTAGTTTCAAATCCAATTGCTGGCTCCACTTACTTGTCAATGGTTTGTTTGGGTTTGAAAATCTCTATTCTCAGCGTTGAGTTTAGTTGTAATGCCTTTGTTTTGGGATTCGCGGGATATGGTTTGATCTTAGGCATGGACTGGTTATCCAGTAATAGTGCCATTCTTGATTGTGAGAAAAGAGTAGTTAGGCTCTTGACTCGGCTTGGTAACACTCTAGAAATTTCTTGTAATCCTTCGAATGCTGTTATGCTTAGTTATCTAGAGTCGCTTGATGCTTCTGATGAGAATTTGCAATCAGTAAGAGTAGTCCGGGAATATCCAGATGTCTTTGAGGAGGTGAAAGGCTTACCTCCGAGGCGGGAAATAGTCTTCCGCATATATCTTATGGATAATGCAAAGCCTGTAGCTTTACCTGTCAGACACATGGCTCCAAAGGAGAGAAAGGAGCTTAGTAAGCAGGTTAAAGAACTTCTCGAAAAGGGGTTCATTAGACGGAGCATTTCGGAATAGGGTGCTCCAGTGGTGTTCGCAACCAAAGCGGACGGTTTGCTTCACCTTTGTGTCGACTATAGGGAGTTAAACAAATTGACCAAGAAAAATAGGCACCCTCTTCCCCGAATCGACGATTTGTTTGATCAGCTTGTAGGTGCGACGGTCTTCTCCCAACTTGATCTGGCAACTGGGTTCCATCAGCTAAGAATAGCTGAAGATAGCATTGATAAAACGGCGTTCAGAACCCCAGATGGTTTCTTCGAATGGCTTATCATGCCTTTCGGCTTGACAAATGCACCCGCTTATTTCGTAGACCTAATGAGCAGGGTGTTCAGAGAATTCCTCAACAAATTTGTGGTTGTCTTCGTAGATGATATCTTAATCTTCTCAAAGAATGAGGAAGAGCATGCTCAACATCCGAAAAAAATCATGGAAACTCTTCGAGTCCATCAGCTAAAAACTAAATTCTCCAAGTGTCACTTCTGGAGAAAAGAAGTAAGATTTCTGGGGCATATAGTGTCCAAAGAGGGATTGGCTGTGGACCCCGCGAAAGTGGTGGCAGTGCAAGATTAGAAGACACCAAGAAATGTAACCGAAGTTCGAAGCTTTCTTGGGCTAGCCGGTTTTTGCCGAAAGTTTATTAGGGATTTCGCGAAAATCTCAGCTCCACTCACAAGGCTAACAAAGAAGAATCTGGCGTTCACTTGGGATTTGGACTGCGAGTTTGCTTTCCAATGATTAAAAAGGTCTCTCACAACAACCCCAGTTCTAACTCTGCCTGACGGAAGTAAAATGTTCACAGTATACACAGATGCATGTGGAACGGGACTAGGCGCTGTTCTAATGCAAGAAGGAAGGGTAGTGGCTTATGGCGGAAGACAATTGAAAGTTCATGAAAAGAACTATCCAACCCACGATCTTGAGTTAGCCGCCATCGTCTTTGCGCTTAAGTCTTGGCGCCATTATCTCCTAGGTGAGAGGTTCGAATTATACACTTACCACAAATCATTAAAATATCTCTTCTCTCAGAAGGATCTTAACTTGAGGCAGCAAAGATGGATGGAGTTTCTTGCCTCGTATGACTTTGAAATTTCCTATACTCCCGGAAAAGGCAACGTAGTAGCAGACGCGTTGAGCCGAAAGAAATTGACCTTAAGCCCTCTCTTTGTGGAAAGGCAAAGCCTGGAGTATATAGCCAGTTTTAACTTTAGGCCCTCCTCAGATTTTGTACCGGGTTTGTTAGCATCTCTCGAAGTACGCCCTACTCTCTTGGACTCAATAGGGGCTGCACAATGTGAAGACCCTCAGCTTGTTGATGTGATTGATAAACTTATTAGGGGTGAGACTTCTAGTCACCTCAGTAGATACGCCATCGATGATAAGGGTTGGCTGAGGCGAGATGGAAGATTATGCGTCCCACAAGCAAGGGAGTTGACAAAGAAGGTTCGCGAGGAAGCGCATCATTCCAAGATGACTATACACCCTGGCGGTGATAAGATGTACAAGGATATAAAAAGGACTTTCTTTTGGAGCGGCATGAAACAAGACGTGGCCGATTTCGTTTCTAAGTGCATGACCTACCAACAGGTCAAGGCGGAAAATAAGAAGCTTGGAGGACTACTTCATCCTTTAGAGGTCCCACAGTGGAAGTGAGATAGCATTTCAATGGACTTCATTGATGGACTGCCTAGGTCGAGAAGAGGCAACACTAGCATTTGGGTAATAGTGGATAGGCTTACTAAGAGCGCCCACTTTATACCTATCAAGAGTAGAAGGACTACCGCATCTCTAGCATCTCTTTATCTCAAGGAAATAGTTCGACTCCATGGGATACCCTCCAGCATTGTTAGTGACCGAGACCCTATCTTCACAAGCGAGTTTTGGCGGAGTCTGCAAGAAGCTGTAGGCACACAATTATGTTTGAGCACGACCTATCACCCCCAAACTGATGGCCAGACGGAAAGGGTAAATAGAGTTTTAGAGGATCTTTTGAGACTTTGCGTTCTTGACTTTGGAGGGACGTGGGAGGATCACCTTCCTTTTGTGGAATTTGCCTACAACAACAGCTACCAAGCTACCATCGGCATGGCACCCTTCGAAGCCTTGTATGGAAGACCGTGCAAATCACCAACTTGTTGGTGGGAGTCTACAGATAAGCTTATACTTGGGCCAGACATGATTCGAGAG
Source organism: Allium sativum (assembly GCA_030737875.1). Lineage (NCBI taxonomy): Eukaryota > Viridiplantae > Streptophyta > Magnoliopsida > Asparagales > Amaryllidaceae > Allium > Allium sativum. Next base: position 802,618,646 of record CM060919.1, read on the forward strand.
ACTTCGGAGAAAGTGGACTTGATTCGGAGAAGGATGAAGACTGCCCAAGACAGACAGAAATCCTACGCCGACAAAAGAAGGACCGACCTTGAGTTTGAGGTTGGGGACAGGGTTTTCCTTAAGGTATCTCCTTTAAGGAACGTCGTTCGCTTTGGATCCGCAGGAAATCTAGCACCAAGATTTGTAGGACCGTTTCCTATCATCGAGAAGGTTGGAAAGATTGCCTATAGGTTAGAGCTACCCGAGAGACTGGCCGGAGTTCACAACGTCTTTCATGTTTCTCACCTCCGGAAGTGTTTGCATGAGTCTACAGAAGTGGTGGAACCTAGCATTCTAGAAGAAGTCGAAGTGGAACGTGAAGCAACTGTGAGGAGAGTTCCAACCCGCATCTTAGGAACTGAAGTGAAAAAGCTACACAACCGCGAAGTCAAACTCGTTAAAGTCCAGTGGAGCGACGCCGAGGAACACGCGACTTGGGAAACTGAGGACAGAATACGCGCTGCCTACCCTCTTCTTTTTGAGGGTACATCTTTGATCTCTCTTTTTCCTTAAGTTATGCTTTATCTATCTTTTTAGGTATATCCCCTCGGTCCTTTTTCCTAACTCCTTAGGTAGAAAACAAATGGATGCAAACATGTATTTGAAAACATGTTATGGATGATGGCTGCAAATGGTTGCTAGTGATTGCTAGTGGTTGTTCGTGGATGCATATACACACACACCCTAGGTTATAGATCGGCTCAGTCACTTCATATTACATATGCATATATGTATTCTCATTTGTATATGGTCAAAAACTTGATATACTGTCATATGGTCGTCGCATTTGTATGAATAGTTGTGCACTCATGTAGAATTATGAGTAGGAGAAATTTGCATACATAATGGATTCATGACACTTACATGATTCGCATTAAGGAGGTCAACTGAATCAGTAGACCGCCTGATTTCTGCATTAGATAAGGACATGTACACACACTATGCATATGATCATAAATCATTAGAAGTCTTTTAAGGACAGTGGACGCTTGTGTTTGTTGGATGAGTAGATGGACTGTTGGATGGTAGGGTATACATTCTTCCTAACTTGAAGATTTCGGGGATGAAATCCTTTTAAGGGGGGAGAATGTAACAACCCGTGAATTCTGTAACGTAAAGCTTCACAAATTAAAGTGTAATTAATTCTAAATGAAAGAACTAAGGGAAATGGGTTATGCCATTGCATTCGTCTCGGAATTCTACTTGAGATACAGTCCGAGTTTGCGTGAATCGGACTCCGTATGAAGAAGTTATGGCCTTCGGAAGTTTCAGAATAAAATTTAAATTCAAACAACTCAGTTTAAAATTCAAAATTCGAATTTCAGGTCCAAACTGGGCTGGACGGGAAAATTCCCGCCCAGAGACCAGGTCGACCATAGGTTCGACCATGGTGTCGACCTGGCCTCCCCAGGTCGACCATAGTGTCGACTTGGCCCCCCCAGGTCGACCTGGGTGTCGACCTGCCTGGTCGACCTGGCTGGCTAGGTCTGGCTCTGGCTCGAATTTCTATGGCTCTGTGTGTCACTAGGGATGACGTGTCACCTCTTTATTGGATCTTTAAACTTTGTATGGCCTAGATTCCTCCTGTCTTCATCTGACGGCTCAAAACAATTTAAAAATCTATAAATACACCCTAAGTCTCAACTGAAAATTCACACAAAAAAATAAGAAAGGAGTCGTCATGCTGCCAAGGAGGAATTGAGCATAGCCGTCAAGAGAGAAAGGCCTAAGAGACGAATCAAATTAAGAAGAAGATTAAAGTTAAATCAAATTAATCAACGCAACGTTAGTCTACCCAAAGGAGCGCATCTCAATTTCAGAATTTAGAATTCAAAATTCAAGATTCTGCATTCATTGTAAGTATAGTGACCTTTCAGAATATGAATAAAAATTGTGATGTGATTCGATGTAAATGAAAATAGAATTGTGTTATTGTATTGTATAAATTCTGTGTATTGTAATGGTTCTATCATGACTTGTGTATTGATGTTTGTGGCATAAATTGATTGATGCAAGCCTATTTAACAATTGTATGTAAAAACAATGGCACTTGCAAGTTTGTGGAAAAAACTAGAATTTGATCCCTTTATGTTTATGCCTATGTCATGGACTATATACATTTACTAAGTCTAAATTAAGGCTTATGTAAACACGTTCTAGATTTGAAACCTTTTATGTCTACATAACCCAAAAACTATGATATCGTTCTCATGTTTATTTGTAACTATAATTGGATCTATGTTAAGTATCGTTTGGGTTTCATAAACTATGCAAGTTCATGTCTATTTGCAAGTATAATTGGATCCATGTTAAGTATCGTTTGGGTTTCATAAACTATGCAAGTTCATGTTGAAATAGGCTATGTGATTAGATGTTATAATTGGACATTTTGGTGAATATACAACATGCTAGTTTTGTGTTTGACATTATGCCAAGTTAAACATGTTTAAATACACGTTTGTATTAGCCTAAACTATGCCATTTCATATGTCACCTACTTAGTTATGCCTTGATTTGAATGCAAGTTCACATGACCCATATTATATGTTGGTTGAATCGCTAAATTGCAAGTTCATGCGCCACACACCTTTATGTATTACATGTTCTGGATTTCCCCTTTTGCTCACGTTTATAAAGTTGGGCTGAATTATGACAAGCCCAACACATGTTATAATATTGCGAATAAACGGGGGTAATAACGTTGGGTGTAAAGCATAAAAATATATGTTGGCACGTTTGGCACATGCCAATGACAATGACATTTAAGCGGTATGAATTGTTATACCCAAAAATAAAAGATATGACATTTACATATATAATTGAGAAGTATTAAAATATGTAAATTTAGAAAACACGATATGCTTAACCCGAGGTTGGATAGAGTTATGATTTAAACCTGCCCGGACCCGCCCGGCTGTCCAGTAGTCACAACAATACCTATCCAATGTGGGTGGTTAAGCATTGAGCCCAATAACGACCCGAGGTTAGACTGCGCTGCGGTGTAAACCTGCCCGGAACCGACCGACACATCCAGTAAACGTAGCAATACCTGTCTAATGTGAGTGGTCTGGTGCTCCTAAGAGGCTAAGGACATATGGTAGGGTTAAGTCAACTATAACACTTAACCAAATTCAACATGTTAACAAGAATTGATGGGTGGGGTTAGGTAAATACAGACACTTAACCACTTAACATGTTTGACTAGAAAATCCTGGTAACGAGGGACCCGTTTCAGCAGTAACCCAAGTTAGGTATCAATGGTACCCTGAAACTAGGCAGGGTGGGGCACGATTACTGGGCTGATTGTAAGCGGTCAAACGACGGCGGTGGGTGCACAGTGCAGGTCTAACGGGGTGCGGGCGTGCACACACTCCGGAGCAGACAACCAGGGCACTGGGGACACCAGTAGTATAACCTATGCCTTCTGGAATTTGTGTCGGGGCCGCCACCATGGGTCTTGATACACCCCATGGTGGGACCGGCATAGGTATCTACAATTCTTGGGGGCCGTATGACACATGGTAACGCGAGTAGGAGCCGATCTTTAAATTAAGATGGGGATCACTTCACCCTCACCATGGGGTGCCAGTTAGAATAAACTCAAGTAGATGCAGAGATATAGGATGGGTGCGATAGTACATTCGACACTTCCTTAGCCTGTGACACTTTCCTATTTTCAGTATATATCTATCATGCCCTTTTCTTATTCACATACTGAAGAGTTACTAGATTTACTCAGGCTTCATGTCTGACTCTATTTTCTTTTCGTCTTCTTTTCTTTCGTTTCCCCCCCAGGTCCACAGGGAGGAAACAGCTCAGCTCAGTTAGGCTCTTTACAAGCTCCAAGACCGTAGATGTATGATTTGGATCTCTTTTGCTCGGATTATGGTTTTGGATGTCACTATGGGGATTTTTGTCACTTTATTAATGTTTTATGCTTCTTTAATAATCAAGACAGTTATGAGGTTGTAATGTTGGGAGTATTTTGAGACAATTATGGAATGTTTTGTTTTGAACACGTATTTGATGAAATAAAAGTCTTTTTGGTTTTCCGCGGTTTAAAATATGTGTATTTATATCTGTCTTGAGTTTATCTGTGGCCTTTTACTTATAAACCTCCACCAAAGTTAAGGCATTCCCTTTGTGAGTGACCTTAACGGAGGTGGGGTGTTTCAGTTAGGACGATTCAAGTTGGACTTGGATTCGTAAAAGAAAATAGGTATTCGTTGATCTTGGAGCTGCAACGAATAGGGAGACGACTCACGTTGGACTAGGGTTTGTAGGTAATGGATACTCAAGACTGGGTCTGAGTTTATGGGTAATAGACTGACTCGAGTTGGACTCGAGAAGGCTGCAAGGAATTAGATTGACTCGAGTTGGACTCGAGAGGGCAACAAGATAATGAATAGACTTGGGTGGGACTCGAGTGTTTCAGGCAGACTAAAAGCAGGGGTATCTGGGGTCGCCCGTTACCTTGGATCCGTTGGACGTGATCTAGTTATCCTTGGAGGATAAACGTGCGTTGGACGTACGGTAGTCCGTCTGGAGGCTGGGCTTCCATTGGTTCTTGATGTTGGTTGGACCAGACATACAAGAATCGACATATTGGGATTGGTTAGACCAGTCATGTAGGTGTCAACGTATTCATGGCTTTAGCAGGTGATAGAAAGGATTTGTTTGATGGATGCTATGGTTGTTGTGTTTGTTCTTACCTTTCTTCTCTTGAGTATCACCTGTAGGATCCTGTTGAATGGAAATAGATAAGTTCGTTGATCATGGTGATATGACGGATGTAAGATACTTTACGTTAGACTTGAAGTATGTTGGGCATTGTGGAGCGTCCGTTGTCTTGGACATTCAACGGATATAGGATTTTCAGTTGGACTTGGACTCGTAGGTAGAGTACCTAGATTCATTGGATGAGTCTAGTTCACCTTTGGAAGGTGAATGTACGTTGGACGTACAATACGGATATAGGTACAGTACCTAGATTCATTGGATGAGTCTAGTTCACCTCTGGAAGGTGAATGTACGTTGGACGTGCAGTATGAATATGGGTAGGGTACCTGGGTTCATTAGATGAATCTAGTTCACCTTTAGAAGGTGAATGTACGTTAGACGTACAGTGTAGATATTGGTGTAGTGCCTAGGGTCATTGGATGGGTCTAGTCTGCCTCTAGGAAGTGAATGTACGTTGGACGTGCAATACGAATGTAAGAAGGACTCAAGTTGGACTTGAAAGGACATTTGGAATGTAGTTGAAAATTTGGCATATAGGGTTGGATTACCTAAGAAAAGACAGTATAGACGAATGCCATAGTATCGGACTGGGTGCGATAGCTGATGCATTGAGTAAGAGACATGCCAGTTTAGAGGCTATTTTTCTGGAATGGAAGCAGCTAGAGTATATCACGGGATATGACTTCAGACCTAAGTGTGAAATGGATTCAGAAACGCTAGTAAGCTTGACGATTAGATCGATCTTGATTAAGTGGATCGGTTCCAGTTAGAGGGACGATCCCAACTTATTAGAAGTTACCTCTAGGGTAGAAATGGGAATCGACAGCGAGAGAACGACTGTACTTGGGAAGTAGAGAATGACATAAGAAAGTCGTATCCAAAGCTCTTTGCCTGGTGAGATTTTAGCGGCGATGATTCTTCCCTTGTTAGTAAACCGCATGTTAGGGTAGAATGGTTCTGTTTGTTTTGCATGTTTGATTGTTGTATATGGTTGGTAAGCATGCGAGATCCTTTGTATGTTTTGGGTTAAGGAATTTCGGGGACGAAATTTCTTAAGGGGGGGGGGGGAGAATGTAACAACCCGCATTCTACGTATCGAGGATCGTAGAATATTTATTTCTTTTTCGTATGAAGTCGTGTGGTCATGTAACTTTGGGAGACGACTATTGGGGTCATTTCCCATGTTCACGATTTTTGCCGATTTTTAAATGACCGTTTTGCCCCTAGTCGATACTGTTTTGGCCATAACTTTTAATTGGTAAGGAGTTTTGACTTGAAACCACTTCCATTAAATTCGTTTGATGGTTTACCTTTCTGTAGAATGGTCATAATAGCCAAACGGACTTACTATTTGGGAGATATGGCTGAATTAAGGTTTAGAAGGTGAAAAACAACTCAAATGGGCTTAACCGGGTGATTAGCAACTTGGCCCATAACCCATTTCGGGATTAGGATTATGAGAGGGCTAAAAGGGTTAGGAAAATCATTTCATTTCAGTTTTCTCACCTGCCACAAACCTTCCTTAAGCTCTAGCTATGGCCTCCATATTCTAAAACACTCCAAAACACCTTTTTGTCATCTCTAATCACATATTAGCCTAATCTACATCAAATCAAGGCGGATTAGCACAAGGATTGGGATAGAGATGCTGGAACACTTAGAGATTGGATCCAAATCAGAGATTATTTCAGATCTATAGTTTACTTTGTGGCAAAGGTGAGTGATTAGCTTGCTTTTTCACTAATTATGGCTAGTTATGGTAAGTAGCGAAAATTAGCGAAATTATGGCTCAGAAAAATCTAGAAAAATTTACAAAATTCTAAAACATCATTTTGTGACTCTGATATGAATTTGGGATAATTTCGACTAATTTTGCTAATCCCGGAATTTAGGGGGATTAAGGGGTGATTAGTGATAATTAGTGAATTTATGCATGATTAAAACCTGGAAAAATATTCTAAAATTCTGAAATATTGTTTTAGACCTCTTTTAAAAGATTTGGTTAATTTGGTTAAGTTTTGCTAATCCTATCATTAATTATTCTTGAACATGCTTAAGGGAAAATATGGGGTTTTAGCTATATTTGATCCATTTTAACCTATCATATTGATGTTTTGGTGTTTGTGGTCACTTCTATGTGTTGATATGACTGTATGGTATGCTTGGTGATTGTTTAGAATAGTTAGAATTGTCGAAAACGCCGTCGAGAGGCGTATAAACTGTCGCTGGAAGTTGCAGGAAAATGCAGGAAACCGGACCGGATCGTGTAGTCCGACCCGACCCGATCGTGGGTAGCCCATCCGAACCGATCCGTCCATGGATGGTGACCACAAACCCGAACCGATGCAGTGCCACGCCCCGAATTGAAGATGGTCCACGATCCGGCCTGTCCATCTGAAGGACCCCCACGAACCAGAAGCTCACGCTCCGAATTGAAGTTCCGAAGGGGAAAGAGCATCACGACCGAAGGGGAGCGCCACGAGCCATGGGGCACAACCCGATCCGATAGGGTTTCCACGACCCGATCCGCATGGGTATTCCGATCCGACCCAGTGTGGGGTATTAAAGGCCGAACCGAACCGTGTGATGATGGGGAGCTGGAGACCGAACCGAACTGATGGCTAAGAGGGGATCCGAACCGATCTGGTGATGACCAATAACCCGAGATGCAAAGGTAGTCCAAATGGAAGTTAGAGCTCAGGATCCAGTTGGGAACCAATGAGTTCACTTCATGAGTTAGGCTTTGCTGCGGGACATGTGCAAAAGGGTTGTCGATATTCATAACTTTGGTTCACCACTGAGAGATGGATAGTGAGTTTGTAGTGATAGTTATACGGGATTGGATTCCGTCATGGCCCAGAGGAGTAGGTGACCAAGGTAGTGGGTATCATATGCTTTATGCACTGAGTGAGAGATGTGAGGATGGTTGCTATTTTTGATTTGTTTGCCATCATTATGACATGCACAAACCCCACCCCCGTATTCTTTACACCATCTGTTTAGTGGCACCTTAGAGTATTGTACAGTATGTAGTGCTAACTCTTTGGTTGCAGGTCCAGGTTCAGGTATGATTGGATTATACCTGTTATTGTTCTGTTTTGTTGCTTATCGCTCATACCATACTTTTTGTCTGACCCAGAGTTTTATGTCTCTTCTTATTACTCTGGGTGCTCACACGAGCAGACTAGAGACAGGTTAGCTGGTGATGCGCAAGTAGCAGATTCGGAGGCGAGCAAGAGGCTTCCACGTATGATATACATAGATATTCTCCCTGTGTCGTTGCTGGTCACTACTTTGGGCATTAGTAGTGTACCTTACTTGTTTAGCTTTTTGAGACAGTTTTTAAAAGTTGTAATAATGATGTTGGATCATAAGCTGTATTTTGGATTTCCGCTGCCATGTTAAACATGATTTAGTTTTCAGCTTATGCACTGTCTCGCCTATTTTATGTCAAGTATATTATTATTATTATATTTTGTTCCATGCGCTGTGAGACATTCTACAGGTTCTTTGTTAGTTCATTCTCTTCTTTCCTTTCTTTGGCGATCGTTCCGTGCTAGTCGGGCATGTGTACAGCGCACTTTCGGAGGAAATGCCGGCTGGTGCGGGGCGGGCCGTCATAGGTCCTGACGGTTCTTGTGTCAAAGAATTTTGACTTAAATTGAGTTATATATACTCAATTGAAGTTCAAAACGCCAATTTACGAACTATCGCGCTGCGGCGAGTTCGTTTTAATTATATATATATATATAAACATTTAAACTTCGTTTATAATAAATTTCAACTCCATTCTAGTATATTTTAATATATATTAAACCAAATTTTCCAATTAAACTTAATATTCTGATTATTTATGATCGTCGATTTTTCATTTACTCGGTTATAAATTTATTTATATTCAATTTGCTATATTAAATTCCAATTCCCTTTATAAATAAATTTATTTATTAAACTCGATATAATCGAATTCTAATTATAAATCCGTTGGATTTTTCCCACTTCAATTTATATTTCGAATTTCCAGAATAAAATTTATTGTTTTATTTCAAATCGTTTTCCAATTTACTTCTAAATTCATTCTTGAATTCAAACGTCTAAATTTTTTTTTGAAAAGAAAAAATGTGTGATCTTCTGAAGGGAAGAGAGCACACATATATATAGAAAAAAAAACAAAGATACAGAGTCTGACAATAATACATAAGCAAACACAAGAAAAACCTAACACGGCTCAAGGGTTGCAAGGGACGTAGATAGATGAGCTCCGGATAAACCACCGCCCATCTACTCCAATATCGAATTCCGGCAAGGCCACCACCCGATATTGAAGTATATCTACTCCACTACAATAACCCATACTCACTATATAATAACAATAACATCAACAAAAAACCATCTAACAATAGACCCAAAAGAAAAGCGAATCATCAAAACCAAACAGCAATCCTCTAAGCACCACAGCAAAATCCATCAACCTGAACACCTGAAGAAGTATATCACTGCTACCAATCCATCCAGCTATCCACAAAATGCTTCATGATAATCAACAAACTATATCTGCAAAAAGCTCAACAAAAATTATCAGTTGTTTATCACACATATATGTATGGAAATATATGTGTATAAATATATATGTATATATTATATAAGCATATATATATATATATATTCATACAAATTTATCTACCTTACATATATGTGTAGAAGAAAAAACACAATGAATAACTAATAAGAGGAATTAACACCCAATGCGAAATCTATTACGAAAAAAACTGATAATTCTAATAAATAGATACAAATTGAATCTAACCTTAATCAACAAACTCTCAAAACCCACTTTGCCAAATAGCTTGTAATGTGAATTAGACATCCATTCCAAGCAAAAATAAACTATTTTAATAATTAAATTATCCGTAGAAACAGTATTAGACTGAAAACATCTCTGATTTCTCTCGAACCAAATGAACCAACTTATGATAGTGACTATAGTTTCTAGAATGTATCTTTTACTATCATTATGAATAAATCTATAAGAATCCCAATAATCAACACAACTATTAAAAGAATTAGGACAATCAAAAACAAATAACCTTAAAACCATATTAAATATAAATTTTGTGATATTACATGAGAAAAATAAATGATCCACATCCTCGTTCAGAAGATTACAAAAATAACACTTAACATCAAAAATGATATTCTTCCGCTTTAGAAGCTCAATCGTATTAAGTTTCTTATGAATGATTAACCACATTAAAAATTTAGCTTTAGGAGGAGAATTAGATTTCCAAATAAACTTAAAAGGCCAAAATGAAATTCCAGAAAAGTTTAATTTACTAATTCAAACGTCTAAATTATCTAATGATAATTTAATTTACTAGATATATAAACATTGTTTATAAATCCAACTTCCTTGTTTTATATATTAAAACAAGTTTCATTTCAAAATCTGTTTGAAGCTCAATTCCTTTTGTATTCCTAATTCTGGAATAAAAACCATCGTTCTCTTTTTGAAACGATTTCAAAATATATTTTTAAATTCGTACTTGAATTTAAAATGATAAATTATCTCTTGATAATTAGTTCTCTACATTTATAAACATCGTTTATAAAATTGTTATATATATTCAACAAGTTCCATTTCGAAGTCTATTTTAAAAACCAAAAACTTATTTTGTAATATTCTAATTATTTTAACTTATCTATATATAACATATAATCTATTTTAAATATTAAGTTTTAAACCTTAGTTTCAAATTAATACAATCCTAAAATCCTTTCTGGATATAGTTTATTTTATAATTTCAACATAATCTAATTTAATTTTTCCAATTAAATTTACATTCCGAACATCGGAATAGACTTCATCGTTTTCTATTTAAAACGATTTCCAATTCTTATTTTTTAAATTCACATTTGAATTTAAATTTCCCAGTTATCCAATGATAGTTATCCATTTAATTTATAAACAACGTTTATAAATTCACTTTAATTCCTTGCATTATTCAATTTATAAACATCGTTTATAAATTTCAGTGCTTCAATTTACTGTATTATTCAATTTATAAACATCTTTTATAAATTTCAATACTTGTTTTATTTATTCAAAACAAGTTAATATTTCTTAGCCCATTCGAAATTCAAATTCTATTTTAGAAAAATAGATTTTCCCATTTAAATCTCAAAATCCCTTTTCACGATATATTTATAAATTAACATTCAGATCCCAGTGATATTTAAACACCCAGAAACACTCAATTATCAATCACAGGTTTTCTAACACATCATATATGATAATATATATGAAACAAAGAAATAATAATATTTTTGAGGAATCTAGTTGGATCCCTCCAACCCGTTTTCCTGCATCCACAGACGTTAGCTAACATAAATAATACCTATTCTGCTTCGAGGTAGGATATCGTGGTATAGAAGGTCATCCACTGTTTGCTCCAAATTTGGGACCAAACACCAAAGGTGTAAAACTACGTAATCACAAAACAAACGAATAAAAACAAGTAAGAACACAAAGATTTTTATAGTGGTTCGATTCAATATGAATCTACGTTCACTTTCAATCAATTCTCATTATGATATTCAAGCTTACAACATATGAATTTTCCCTCATTACAATCATTTCTCTCTTTTAACTCTCTTTTCACTCTCTTGACGATCTACTTTCACTCAAACTTGGCGAAGAAAAGGAAAGAGGTTTAGCTTTGTGATGAATCTTCAACCACTAATGTGCTTTGATCCTTTCCCATGATCTTCGTAGATTTCATAGTGAATTAGCATTTGATTTAAGCTTTGGAGAGGATTAGAGATCGTTTGAATGATGCTTGAGAGATTTATGGTGTAGCCTGAATGAGATTGAAGGTGTTTAGATTCAATTATAGAAAGCCCTAATGATCATTAACATTGATTTGATCTTCATGAAGTTAGAAAAGTATTGTTGAATCCATAGAAGCCATTAGAGAAGTTGTAGATGAGCTTTTAATTTGACGGAGTTTCCTTGTGGAGAATGAATTTTCGGTCCCCCCTCCAAATGAATTATGAAGGATATTTATAGGTGATTTTAGCCCGGGTGGTAATTCTGTAATTGTGCAGAAAACACCATGACTCCACTCGACATGACTCGTGTCGCCATGAATACATTTTACGACATGAATGGTTGAAATGCCTTGACTCAAGTATCAAACCATGCGGCATGACATGCTGTTGTATTGGAACAACATGAATTAATTCTTGCAATATATGGCTTGACTGTTGTTTCCATTCTACCTTTACAGTTGTACATGAGCTGTTGCAAGCTGTCAAACGGGATGCCTCTTGCGCCATACGACATACTTCCAGAATGAAGGATTAACGACTTGACTTGATGACATGAATATTGTGGCACGAAGTTGCTCACGACATGGAGCTGTTTACGGTATGGTGACGCTCACGACTTGATTTGTTATAATGTGAATAGCGACATGTTTTATCAATAGTTTAACATCATGCAATGAACACGGTTACATCATGTCGTGAGCTCCTTAACGGTTTGAGAGGACCTTGCCTTTTATACTCAACGACTTGGAGGTTGGTGAGACATGACAATGGCGACATGATAGCTCTCTGGTATGAATCATGTCGTCCTAAGGCTCCTCCATACGCCATGTAATGAGCTTGCGGCACGGTGGAATTTGTGACCCGACATGATTGTCTTACGCCTTGGAGCTGCTGCGGCATGGATGAGGTCAGTACGGCTTGTTTTCATTGGTATGCGGTTTGACTATGTAGCACCAACGTCATGGAGCGATTACCGACATGATACCAAACTACGACATGGCTTGAACGCCATGGCTGATGCCGCGATATGAACTCAATGTCGTGGCATATGACATAGTCTAACTGTATTAACGGCATGTAGCGATACGATTTGGAATTAATGACCTTACTTTTCATTATTTACGACATGCGATATAACGTCCCGAACTTCCCTGTAAAGGAAAGCCCGGATTGCTTTCAGGACAAGATCAATCGGAACACAAACAGAAGAACATTTCATTGTTTATTACAACAATTCCATCAGAATACAAGAATATATAGAGAGTATGAATAAATATTACACATTTGACAAATATCAGAGATTTAAATTACATTTAAATACATAGCAGCGGAAAAATAATACAAAACATAACTGAAAGAAATACGCGGATATAGAGCTTTCCGAATATCACTTCAGCTATAAACCATGATCCTGTGAATATAAATCTGCAAAACCCAACTACTAGTCGCCCGTGTCGAAAATAAGGGCACCCAAAGTTTAAATTAAAACAATAAACTCCAGGTCAGTCATGTAACTGGTGTGAGAACTAAAACAGTTATTAATCTTTATTTTTAAAGTTACGTAAATCAAGGGACCACGCCGTATAACACGGAACGGGTTTCCTTCCAAGAATACTAATGCATAAAACAAACAGCGCAATGCTAAATAAAGAAAAATGAAGCTATTATAAGACCCAGGTCCCATCACACAATGCAATGCAAGCCGGAGGATAGGGTTTTACCTTATAATAGCCAAAGAATGCTTGATACGTCTAAAAACAGATTATTTTGATATTACTATAAGTGTATAGTGTCAAAACAATTTCAATCATAAGTATCAATCATAGGCGGCATAGCTACCATCTACTATGTCGCCATACTAGGTTCTACAAATAAAACTGAATTATCACGTATTGGAAATTGGATTCCATCATGAGTCGAGGAAAGGGGCAAGCTTCTCTCCGTTCGAGACACTCTAGCAAATGTCTCAGGACCACACACAACGATCCTTGGAATTGGTTGGACCGATCCTCTCTTACTTTTGAGGATTAGTTATTCCTGAACACACGTTTCCCGGTCCTATCGGACCTATATAATGGTCTGTACATCGGCTCACATAGTCCCAGCTGTTGACCATATATTCGAGGCACCTCGCATTCCAACAACCATATAAGTAAAAAGTATATAAATGACAGAGCTGGTAGGTCACTGACAGCACCCATAGCTCGAAAGAAACGTCATGATCTCCCAACGGTCCTTATCCCGTTTTTCACTCATACCGAGGTGTGAGGCTCGCGAATTCACGCTATACACAAAGCTATGCCACACAGGCCGTGCTTTGATCATCAACCACAAGAATTTTCTTTTCAACAGAAGCCTTGATCATTTGCCACTTAGGCATGCCACACAGACAATTCACTCCATGTGACTGATGTCCATCGATATACAACCTCTGAGCTAGTGTGTCTCAGAGAAGGGTGTTAAGCGAAAGAATAAATTCTCCGCCGCCAAACAAGTGTATATTTAATAGAGATCAATCAACACAGAATAAAATCCAATGTCAGACACACAGTCCATTTACAAGTTCGTTCTGGGTCTGAACGAAACCGGAGGCACTTTCCTCGCATATCCATCGATTTCCAAGTACGTCTGGACAATCACCAACGGATTCCCTCCTTTTGGGTGTACAGCCTAATCAAGATCATCAATAATCATCCAAACGATGTGAAGACTTCTGGTCTTCAACCACCGTCTTAATCTTCTACTTATCGTCGAATCGGTTATTCAGAATGGGTATAAACCCGGCCTTTCTGAATAACCCGCGTATATAATAAACAAGTGTTACACAAACACAACATATGCCTCATTCCAATTCAAAATATTCTTTTATTCAAATTTTCACATTCTTAGGGAAAGGTTCCCATTAATTTTATCAAAGATAAATTCTTCTAAATTTATTCTTTAATCTTCCTTTGGATATCATTTCAAACCATGTTAAGGTTTTCCAAACTAGTCGGGATTAGCGAACCACACCGAAGTAATTATTTGTTTTATTTCCCAATCCCAACCTATTCATCCCATGGAGCAAAACTGGTAACACTCCATATCTAACACCACGGTGTTATTGGTTAATATTCATTAACGTTTCATGTTCAAATCTAATTAAAGATTTAACTATCGCTTTGGAGCAAAACTGGTGATACTCCATCCTCGATCATTTTAATCTAATTAAAGATTCATTAAAACTCCACTTAGTTTTAATCTTCCCAAAAATCAATATCCGGTCTTTAACTGGGTTAAAGAACCAACGTCATCTAAAACACAGTTCACGATAAACCCAAAACCGATTTAAATTCAATTCCAATTATATATTATTTATTTGGTACACTTCCTTAAATCTAAATAGAAAGATTTAACCTTTATCTCAACTGGGCTTAAGAACAGTGTTAATGAAGACACCATTCACGACAAACCCAAATCATGTTTGATATTAAATACAAGGCTCTGAATAGAAAATATATCGGCTTATATTCAATATCAAATTCTACAACCAACAAATATCGTATTGGAAATAACGATATAAATATATCTTTCAAATTTCCATAACAATATCTATATAATCACGAAATCCAACATCGAAATATTCCAAAGCCAATTTTGATTCAAATCCATTTCCACTTTATATATTGGGAATTCTGGTTATTTTCAAAACCATTTCAAATCCACTTTAATTTTTTTTTTAAAATAAACGGGATTATAATTCTAGTTCCAAACTAGTTCATTTCGATAAAAATCTAATTTTATCTTTTCAAATTTGGAAATTTTCCAATTATTCACAAATCACTTCTTATGATTTTACACAAGTTATTGATATTTTCAATAATTTTATCAAGGCCCGTACAGTCGATTTCCATCGACGGCCATCGAACTGCACTTACAACGACCTTTTTCAAATTTGATTTGGACATAATTCCAAATCCAACCGTTAGATTTCAAATCTCTAATATTCATTGGAAAGCTCTTTTCGATATGAACCCAACGGTTTCGGTTTTAGGAGAATCCGACGGTCGGATCTCCCGTAATATCCATTCGAAGTCAGTGGTCGAAATTCACGAACTGCCGCGACGCGGCGCGTTCTATTCAGGCCATTATATATATAATATATATATTATATATATTTCATCGATTTCTTTTAAAACGTATTCTATAAATCGTTTTAAATTCGTTTTCGAAACGATTTCAACTTCATATTCAATTTCGAACCAAAATTGAATATTCCACATCATTGATATACGAATGATAATATTTTCATAACGTTATATTTTGAAATCACTTCCTTTTCTATAATCACTATAAAAACGAATATAATTGATATAAATATCGTTCGCGTCAAAATGGCGCATTTTTAATCAACATGGCTTTATATATTTCAATAACGTCGTTATTCTATTCAACAAATGAATATTTATTCTATTCAACACATGAATCTATAGTTCTTTCAACACATGAGTATCGTTAACTCATGACTATTTTTGTTATTTAATATATTTTATAAAATTATGATAAAGATGTAGATTTTATTGTTTAAAATAATTTACTCAACACATGAATATTTTCAACACATGAATATATATTTTATTCAACACATGAATATTCTTTATTCTATTCAACACATGAATATATATTTTATTCAACACATGAATATTCTTTATTCTATTCAACACAGGAATATATATTTTATTCAACACATGAATATTCTTTATTTTATTCAACACATGAATATATATTTTATAATATTTTTTATTTTCCCAATTGGAATAAGCCCCAATCAATTACCATATAATGTTAATTATATGGATTCCATACAACACATGTATATAATAGCAACGATAAATAATCAACCATCATCCAAAGTGCACCACACAACTGCATAAGCATTAAATATAACCAATTAACGCTCATACAGTCTGTCAATTAAACGATCGACATACCACTAAACAATTGGGATTAGTGTACGTCAAATATCATCCCAACACCCGTGTGGGGTTTCAATCCACAAACACTGAATATTATTTGTGCAGTTGGGCGACGTGTAAAATTTATCGTTCCAATCAATATCCTTCAAATAGATATACATATACAAACCGTTCGGTTTGTAAATGAATATTTATTTATTCACATTCACGTTAAAAAATATATTTTTAACGATGATTAATTTATTTCCACACATGAATGTTTTATTATCCATTTCACATCAACATCGCAAACAAACTTCACAACACATCAAACAAGCATACAAGTCATCCATGGTCTGTGGACGACGGGTGTCGGGTGCAGCTAAGCACCGTCTGCCTCCTAGTATATATTTTTAACTAGAAAACAAGATTTAAAGTGAGAAGTTCTCACCGAGGGTTCAACTCCGTTGTGCTTTACTTCTGAACTTCTGAACTGTTTGGATTTGTTTGAAATTCCAATGCAGTCCTTTTCACGCTGTTCATATATAAAAATTATATTTTTATTGCTTCACTCCAATAAATAAAAATCACATTTTTATTTCTACTTCATATATTTTTACAACGCTTCTTTCTATATAAAAATTATATTTTTATATTTCTACTTCATATATAAAGATCGAATTTTTATTTCACTTTCATATAAAGAAAAATCACATTTTTATTTACTAAAAATTATATTTTTACACAACCAAAGATCGTATTTTTACCCTATTAAAAAATCTAATCTTTTCTTCTATAAAAATGTAATCTTTTCATATAGAAAAATATAATCTTTCCCTTATAAAATCAAATCTTTTTATTCAAGAAAAATCAAACAAATCAAATCTTTTTATTCAAGAAAAATCAAACCTTTTCTTATGATAAAAATCAGATCTTTTTATTCAAGAAAAATCAAACCTTTTCTTATGATAAAAATCAAATCTTTTCTCACATTAAAAATCAAGTCCTTATCATGATAAAAATCACAACTTTGCATAAATATAAATCACTACTTTTCTTAAATAAAAATCATTACTTAATAAAATGTTTTTCTATAAATTAAAACTGGTTTAAATACTTTAAAGCTGATTTCCTATAAACATTTAAAACTGAAAATCATTTACATTCTAAATTGAAAGTCATTTTACAAATAAAGAGAAATAAATAAGAACTTACAGGTGGTTAGAAGGGGGGGTGTCTGCGCGTCACTAAAGGGGGAGGAGGAGATGGAGTCGCGGCCGGCGGTGGAAGGCCGAGGTGGCGTGGGCTGATTTGGGTTGCGGTGATTTAAGTGGAAGGAGGGAAGAGAGGGCACAATTTTCTACTGGGAGAAGGGGAGGAGAGAGAGGCGGTGGGGGGGGGGATGGAGGAAGAGGGAAACGAGGGGGAGGGGATCGCGCTCCGACGGCGGCGCCCTGATCGGAGGAGCGACGACTCCTCCTTCATCTTCTTTTCTTTTTTCTTTTTTTAGTTCTGAATGAAGGGGGGGAGGAGTGTAGAGGAGATGGAAAGAAAATAGGGGGGCTTATAGAAAAAGTTTAATTATATTAATTTAATTATCCAAAAAGTAACTTTTTATTTCGACTTCGAAACGAGGCCCACCGAATGTCATCCATAGCTAATTACCCCCATTCCGAACACAATGGGATATGTTTCATAAGCTGATTCGATTGTTTCGATCAGTTTCCGCCAAAATCAAAATATAAATCTATATATTGAATTTGAACACGCATTTCATTTTACCGGGGCCACATACTAACTCTAAAAATTCCCAAAAAATATTTTCTAGCTTCGTATGACGATACAATCCTAACTAAAACTAATTTCATCAATTTCTGAGACCGTTTGAAAAATGGCCATTTTCCAGTCGATTAAAATCAACTGAAACTGGTCAAACGCGTTTTCCACGCTCACATATTGTTCAGAAAATTATGAATTTTGGAACCTAGCAATAACTTGACATCACGGATCCAACAAAAGTGGTTTCGTCGAAAACAGAGGTCGTTTGCAAAATTTCCATTTTTAAGGGCCAGAATTCCATAGCGACTATTCTGAATTTTCAACTGGGCATAACTTTTTATCCCCGCTATGAAATTTCACATTTTCGGATTCGTTGGAAAGATATTCTCAATTAGATTCTAATATTTTTGGTTTCACTAAAATCCGGTTTATTTTGAATCCTGTACACTCATTTGAAATTTGAAATCGAATTATCGACTACTGCACCATTTTCAATTCCTTTTATATTTAAAATAAAATATTTATATTCTAACGTCGATCTATATAAATATATACGTTCTATTTCTAATTAAAATAAATTTCTCGTCGTTATTATTTAAAATAATCTATTTAAATAATCAAAATTCATTAAAATTGCCAAAATAAATTTTTTAAATTGGCTTAGAATATCCAGGTTATTACAATCTCTCCCACTTAAAACTTTTCGTCCCCGATAAGGAACGAAGCCGAAAGTTGTTTTACAAACCAACTCAACTTCCATTATTTTCATTACAGCTTAAGTTCTTCAACTTTTCAGTTTCTAAGAAATTTTCAAATTTTTCAAAAAATTGGCTAACACCCTAAGTTCCCGAAAAATTTCGCCATAACCTCCCCTGCACCGGGAGCTTCGGGATATTTCAAATAGCCTCCCATGGCCCTCATCAATCCAAAAAGAAAAAGAAACAGCCAAGCGGCTAGCCAATCGGCTCATAAAATTATCCAAACCTAATAAATTTGTAAACATGTACCTATTTGTCGGGCAAACAATTTTATTCTTCTTCTCTAGCCTCCTTGCTATGACCTATTCAATGTAAGTACATGTATATGCATGCAATTGTAATCATGTTTCAATACAATTCACTTTTTGGTTCAATTTGGCATAATGGTTCAAAATTATCAAACCAATAATCAAACAACACAACCACTAATCAATTAGTGAATTAGAATTTCAAACACATAACTTTAATACATAGTCAAAAATCATATATTTGATGCCAAATCACAACAAATAATCCTATGTAAGTTTTGGTTCTCACACCAGTCAATGGAAATATATAGAAATCCCACTTTCGAAACTCGAAAACAAATACTGATGATGTTGCAATCATCATCAGAATTGTCCCTGGGCGACTAGAGTGTGATTCTACATCTATCAAGTATATTAAAACTTCGAATATACGTTCATGATGCGTATATGCAAAATCTTTATGTACTCGATTGTCCAAATCAATATAAAATGAATAATCAAATACAAATAATATGGTTTAAATTTTCAAAACAAAACTTGTTTTCATTTTCATTTTTAAAAATATACTCTTCACACTCGTTCTAGGATACTACTAATCCTATCCCTAACGAGTTATTCTCATTGGATATTACTAATACAATCTCTGATGAATCCTTTCGTTTGGTTCTAACGTGTCTTGTTCTCGAGCTCTGTAAACCAAAGCTCTGATACCATGATATAACGACCCGAACTTCCCCGTAAAGGAAAGTTTGGATTGCTTTGACGACAAGACCAATCGGAACACAAACAGAAGAACATTTCATTGTTTATTACAACAATTCCATCAGAATACAGGAATATACAGAGTATGAATAAATATTACACATTTGAAAAATATCAGAGATTTAAATTACATTTAAATACATAGCAGCAGAAAAATAAAACAAAACATAACTGAAAGAAATATGCGGATACAGAGCTTTCTGAATATCACTTCAGCTACAAACCAGGATCCTGTGAATAGAAATCTGTAAAACCCAACTACTAGCTGCTCGTGTCGAAAATAAGGGCACCCAGAGTTTAGGTTAAAACAATAAACTCCAGGTCAGTCATGTGACTGGTGTGAGAACTAAAACAGTTATTAATCTTTATTCTTAAAGTTAGGTTAATCAAGGGACCACACCGTATAACACAGAACGGGTTTCCTCCCAAGAATACCAGTGCATAAAACAAACAGCGCAATGCTAAATAAAGAAAAATGAAGCTATTATAGGACCCAGGTCCCATCACACAATGCAACGCAAGCCGGAGGATAGGGTTTTACCTTATAATAGCCAAAGAATGCTTGATACGTCTAAAAACAGATTATTTTGATATCACTATAAGTATACAGTGTCAAAACAATTTCAATCATAAGTATCATTCATAGGCGGCATAGCTACCATCTATTATGTCGCCATACTAGGTTCTACAAATAAAACCAAATTATCACGTATTGGAAATTGGATTCCATCCTGAGTCGAGGCAAGGGGCAAGCTCCTCTCCGTTCGAGACACTCTAACAAATGTCTCAGGACCACACACAGCGATCCTTGGAATCGATTGGGCCGGTCCTCTCTTACTTTTGAGGATTAGTTATTCCTGAATAAACGTTTCCCGATCCTATCAGACCTATATAATGGTCTGTACGTCGGCTCAAATAGTGCCAGTTATTGACCATATATTCGAGGCGCCTCGCATTCCAACAACCACACAGGTAAAAAGTATATAAATGTCAGGGCTGGTAGGTCACTAACATCACCCATAGCTAGAAAGAATCGTCGTGTTCTCCCAACGTCCTTATCCCGTTTTTGACTCATACCGAGATGTGAGGCTCGCGAATTCACGCTATACACAAAGCTATGCCACCAAGGCCGTGCTTTGATCATCAACCACAAGACTTTACTTTTCAACAGAAGCCTTGATCATTTGCCACTTAGGCATGCCACACAGGCAATTCACTCCATGCGACTGATGTCCATCGATATACAACCTCTGAGCTCGTGCGTCTCAGAGAAGGGCGTTAAGCAAGAGAATAAATTCTCTGCCGCCAAACAGATGTATATTTAATAGAGATCAATCAACACAGAATAAAATCCAATGTCAGACACACAGTCCATTTACAAGTTCGTTCTGGGTCTGAACGAAACCGGAGGCACTTTCCTCGCATATCCATCGATCTCCAAGTACGTCTGGACGATCACCAACTGATTCCCTCCTCTTGGGTGTACAGCCCAATCAAGATCATCAATAATCATCCAAACAATGTGAAGACTTATGGTCTTCAACCACCGTCTTCATCTATGACTTATCGTCTAATCGGTTATTCAGAATGGGTATAAACCCGGCCTTTCCGAATAACCCGCGTATATAATAAACAATTGTTACACAAACACAATATACGCCTCATTCCAATTCAGAATATTCTTTTATTCAAATTTTCACATTCTTAGGGAAAGGTTCCTATTAATTTTATCAAAGATAAATTCTTCTAAATTTATTCTTTAATCTTCCCTTGGATATCATTTCAAACCATGTTAAGGTTTTCCAAACTAGTCGGGATTAGCGAACCACACCGAAGTAATTATTTGTTTTATTTCCTAATCCCAACCTATTCATCCCATGGAGCAAAACTGGTAATACTCCATATCTAACGCCACGGTGTTATTGGTAAATATTCATTACCGTTTCACGTTCAAATCTAATTAAAGATTTAACTATCGCTTTGGAGAAAACTAGTGATACTCCATCCTCGATCACTTTAATCTAATTAAAGATTCATCTCCACTTAGTTTTAATCTTCCCAAAAATCAATATCCTGTCTTTAATTGGGTTAAAGAACCAACGTCATCTAAAACATAGTTCACGATAAACCCAAAACCAATTTAAATTCAATTCCAATTAAATATTATTTAATTGGTACACTTCCTTAAATTTAAATAGAAAGATTTAACCTTTTTCTCAACTGGTCTTAAGAACAGTGTTAATGAAGACACCATTGACGACAAACCCAAATCATGTTTGATATTAAATACAAGGCTCTGAATAGAAAATATATCGGCTAATATTCAATATCAAATTCTACGACCAACAAATATCGTATTGGAAATAACGATATAAATATATCTTTCAAATTTCCATAACAATATCTGTATAATCACGAAATCCAACATCGAAATATTCCAAAGACAATTTCAATTCAAATCCATTTCCACTTTATATATTGGGAATTCTGGTTATTTTCAAAACCATTTCAAATCCATTTTTTTTTAAATAAATGGGATTATAAATCTAGTTCAAAACTAGTTCATTTCGTTAAAAATTTATTTTTATCTTTTCAAATTTGGAATTTTTCACCCTAATTCTTCACAAATCACTTCTTATGATTTTACACAAATTATTGATATTTTTAATAATTTTATCAAGGCCCATACAGTCGAATTCCAAATCCAGCCGTTAGATTTCAAATCTCTAATATTCATTAGAAAGCTCTTTTCGATACGAACCCAACGGTTCCAGTTTAAGAGAATCCGACAGTCGGATCTCCCGTAACATCCATTCGAAGTCAGTGGTCGAAATTCACAAACTGCCGCGGCGCGGCGCGTTCTATTCAGGCCATTATATATGTAATATATATATATATATATATTATATTTCGTCGATTTCCTTTTAAAACGTATTCTATAAATCGTTTTAAATTCGTTTTCGAAACGATTTCAACTTCATATTCAATTTCGAATCAAAATTGAATATTCCACATCATCGATATACAAATGATAATATTTTCAAAACGTTATATTTTGAAATCACTTCCTTTTCTATAATCATTATAAAAACGAATATAATCGATATAAATATCGTTCGCGTCAAAATGGCGCATCTCTAATCAACACGGTTTTATATATTTCAATAACGTCGTTATTCTATTCAACAAATGAATATTTATTCTATTCAACACATGTATCTATATTTCTTTCAACACATGAATATTCTCAACACATGAGTATCATCAACACATGACTATTTTTGTTATTTAATATATTTTATAAAATTATGATAAAGATGTAAATTTTATTGTTTAAAATATTTTACTCAACACATGAATATTTTCAACACACGAATATTCTTTATTCTATTCAACACATGAATATATATCTTATTCAACACATGAATATTCTTTATTCTATTCAAAACATGAATATATATTTTATTCAACACATGAATATTCTTTATTCTATTCAACACATGATTATATATTTTATAATTTTCTTTATTTTCCCAATTGGAATGAGGCCCAATCAATTACCATATAATGTTAATTATATGGATTCCATACAACACATGTATATAATAGCAACGATAAATAATCAACCATCATCCAAAGTGCACCACACAACTGTATAAGCATTAAATATAACTAATTAACGATCATACAGTCTGTCAATCAAACAATCGACATACCACTAAACAATTGGGATTGGTGTACGTATAATATCATCCCAAAACCCGTGTGGGGTTTAAATCCACAAACACTGAATATTATTTGTGCAGTTGGGCGACGTGTAAAATTTATCGTCCCAATCAATATCCTTCAAATAGGTGTACATAAACAAACCGCCCGGTTTATAAATGAATATTTATTTATTCACATTCACGTTAAAAATTATATTTTTAACGATAATTAATTTATTTCCACACATGACTGTTTTATTATCCATTTCACATCAACATCACAAACAAACTTCACAACACATCAAACAAGCATACAAGTCGTCCATGGTCTGTGGACGACGGTGCTGCTAAGCACCGTCTGCCTCCTAGTATATATTTTAAACTAGAAAACAAGATTTAAAGTGAGAAGTTCTCACCGAGGGTTCCACTCCGTCGTGCTTTACTTCTGAACTTCTGAACCGTTTGGATTTGTTTGATATTCCAATGCAGTCCTTTTCACGCTGTTCATATATAAAAATTATATTTTTATTGCTTCACTCCAATAAATAAAAATCACATTTTTATTTCTACTTCATATATTTTTACAACGCTTCTTTCTATATAAAAATTATATTTTTATATTTCTACTTCATATATAAAGATCGAATTTTTATTTCACTTTCATATAAAGAAAAATCACATTTTTATTTACTAAAAATTATATTTTTACATAACCAAAGATCGTATTTTTACCCTATTAAAAATCTAATCATTTCTTCTATAAAAATGTAATCTTTTCATATATAAAAATATAATCTTTCCCTTATAAAATCAAATCTTTTTATTCAAGAAAAATCAAACCTTTTCTTATGATAAAAATCAAATCTTTTTATTCAAGAAAAATCAAACCTTTTCTTATGATAAAAATCAAATCTTTTTATTCAAGAAAAATCAAACCTTTTCTTATGATAAAAATCAAATCTTTTCTCACATTTAAAATCAAATCCTTATCATGTTAAAAATCACAACTTTGCATAAATAAAAATCACTACTTTTCTTAAATAAAAATCATTACTTAATAAATTGTTTTTCTATAAATTAAAACTGGTTTAAATACTTTAAAACTGATTACCTATAAACATTTAAAACTGAAAATCATTTACATTCTAAATTGAAAGTCATTTTACAAATAAAGAGAAACAAATAAGAACTTACAGGTGGTTAGAAGGGGGGTGTCTACGCGTCACTGAAGGGGGAGGAGGGGATGGAGTCGTGACCGGCGGTGGAAGGCCGAGGTGGCGGTGGCGTGGGCTGATTTGGGTTGCGGTGGTTTAAGTGGAAGGAGGGAAGAGAGGGCGCGGTTTTGTACTGAGAGAAGGGGAGGAGAGAGAGGCGGTGGGGGAGATGGAGGAAGAGGGAAACGGGGGGGGCTCGCGCTCCGACGGCGGCGCGCCAGGAGGCACGACGGCGCCCTGATCGGAGGAGCGACGGCTCCTCCTTCTTCTTTTTTTAGTTCTGAATGAAGAACGGGGGGGGGGGGGGGGGAGGGAGTGTAAAGGAGTTGGAAAGAAAATGGGGGGGGGGACTTATTGAAAAAGTTTAATTATATTAATTTAATTATCCTAAAAGTAACTTTTTATTTCGACTTCGAAATGAGGCCCACCGACTGTCGTCTATAGCTAATTACCCCCATTCCGAACACAATGGGATATGTTTCGTAAGCTGATTCGATCAGTTTTCGTCAAAATCAAAATATAAATCTATATATTGAATTTGAATGCGCATTTCATTTTACCGGGGCCACATACTAACTCTAAAAATTCCCGAAAAATATTTTCTAGCTTCATATTGACGATACGGTCCTAACCAAAACTAATTTCATCAATTTCTGAGACCGTTTGGAAAATGGCCATTTTCCAGTCGATTAAAATCAACTAAAACTGGTCAAACGCGTTTTCCATTGCCACGCTCATATATTGATTCAGAAAATTATGAATTTGGAACCTAGCAATAACTTGACCTCACGGATCCAACAAAAGTGGTTTCGTCAAAAACCGAGGTCGTTTGCAAAAATTTCCATTTTTAAGGGCCAGAATTCCGTAGCGACTATTCTGAATTTTCAACTGGGCATAACTTTTTATCCCCGCAATGAAATTTCAATTTTTCGGATTCATTGGAAAGATATTCTCAATTAGATTCTAATATTTTTTGTTCCACTAAAATCCGGTTTATTTTGTATCCTGTACACTCATTTGGAATTTGAAATCGAATTATCGAACTACCGCGCCATTTTCAATTCCTTTTATATTTAAAATAAAATATTTATATTCTAACGTCGATCTATATAAATATATACGTTCTATTTCTATTTAAAATAAATTTCTCGTCGTTATTATTTAAAATAATCTATTTAAAATAATCAAAATTCATTAAAATTGCCAAAATAAAAATTTTAAATTGGCTCAGAATTTCCGGGTTATTACACGCGACTTAAGTATTTAGATATTCCCAGTCATGACATGGTTTAAACGACATGATGCTAGCAGCTTGAGTGTAATGGTCACCATGAGGCACTGAACGCCTTAATTCCATGTTGTGTTCAATGACTTAGAATCATGCCGTGTAAACGACTTGGAACCACCACGCGTCAGTGACTTAAAGTCATGTCGTGTGGATGACTGCATGATCCATGTCGTAGAAACGACTTGAATCAGTTATGTCGTGTGTCATCTTTCGTAAATACTTCTTAGTTCTGAACTGCGTTCTAAGAACAGGGTTAACATTTGCCCCTCGAAGTTCATGTTATTAGAAATAGCATGGGCTTCGAATCCTTATATTTCATGACATCTTTTCCATGTATTTTAGTTAAGTTGTTAGGGTACTATTGGATTTATGTCGCAAGTCATCACCATGTCACGACTCGTGCTGGCCTCTCCATGCCACACGAAACCCTTAAGCCGCTTTGGGCTTCAATCTGAACTGACCTTGGCCCAATTATTTCAGCACCCCATATATTATTCCTAACCCTATGTTCATTCCTACTCCTCTTCTCATTCTAAGGTTTTATCTTGTTAATGGCGGATTAGGTCAAAGATATCGTCGCCTTCCTCATAAGAGATTTATTCAACCTAGTCGACGCCTTCATCTCAATCATTGCGACCAAATTCTGACCGACTTCAACGAACTCCATCAGCCCGATTCGAGACCCGTACTCTCGATTTTTGGAGAACTCTTCCTTCAACAATCATTTCAGAGCTTAACACAATTAACTTTTAGATCCGAATTCCTTTTTTTTGGATGCTTGGACTTGTATAGAATTCAAGGATCTTTTCTTATTTCCGATAAAATGATGATCTTGTGAATCGATTTTGGCTATTTTGTGTTATTGAGATGCTTGTGAATCAAAAACAAGTTGAATTATAATGAGTATACTTGTGTATGAGGGCTCTGAAATTCTTTGATTCTCTTTAAACCCCAACTTCTGTGTAATGCATACGGTTTGCATTTTATGTCGTTCCAGCGTCACGAGTTTCAAACCGTGCTTGAGCGACATGAATGTAACGCCATAAAAATCCTTAAATTGGTCGATGATAATCGTATGAGTTGTTCTTGAAGTTTTTTGTTATATCGCACATTAATTTCTTGCCGAAATGTAACACCCCATGTCCATTAATGTCACTCATAAAGGGAATGCATCAATGTCCATGAAGCGTTATTGTTGTATAGAACAGATAAATTACAAGAATAAATAGATAAAACAACACAACGGAAGATAAAACTTATTTCGTAGCATCATAACTCAAAACAAGCTTACATAAGTACTTCCCAAAACCATTACAACAGGATCAATAGTCTTTTCCAAAAACTTCAAAGTACATAAAGAAGCAAATACTTAACTAACATAAATGCATAAATCCCCACTGAGCATAAGAAAAGCCATAAAGATGAGAGAGTTCAAAGCGATACATCTACTCTTTTCAAGTAATTGAAAGAAATCGGCACTAAGCTGTAGTATTCCCTCCTTGCAAACCTGAGGGGGGGGGGAGGAAAGAAAAGAGGTGCGAACAAAACAGGTCAGACATAAAGTCTGGCGTGTCCAGTAATTTTAAAAAATCATAGGTAAGGTAAATGAGCAAGACATAAATAGGCATCATGATATGGCTGTAACATAGATATGGTAGATAAAAAGGATGGACAAGATGATTCCGTTCCTAAGTACTAAGACAATCCTACACCTGAGCTAAGCGAACAACCCTCCAAGTACTAACCTCGAAGACTGTAGTCAACATCAGACTAGCACCCAAAGGACTATCCAACTCAACCAACATGTATTTCGTTACAATGCACTTTTGCTAAGTTACACCACATTACTTAATTACACCGCACATCTACTAGTCTGTTTTTACTAGAGGTTGATCCTTTCCCACTAACTGTACCCACATGACAAACTTGGTAGTTACTTGTACCTAGCTGCTATCGTAGGTGCTGGCTTGCTCCTACCACCGCTAAGGTACCCTTAATCTACCCATTCGATCGGCTCCCTAAACCCCGTAGGCACCCGTGCTGGCCCGACAGTGGGTCGTATCACTCCCCAAAGTGGCAACCCCGATACCAACATAAAATGCATGGCCATACCTACACGATGCAACAACGTCTTACCTGCCAGCCCGGACCCATGCACGCACATGAACCCGTTGGACTCGCGTTGCCACCGCTAGTCACGTTTTGACCTCTTACATTCAAGTCCAGTAAGCGTGTCCCAACCCCGGCCTAGTATCGGGCCTAATTAGACACTCAAACGGGTTACTGGTTGAAACAGGTCCCCCATCCGACACAAGCCTCCCACCTATGGTTGGTCCCCACTAGGTTTTTCTCCCACTTAACCATTTTATTAAATGTCCATGTCTTACACATGCTATGGTTAAGTCCATACTTACATGTCATAATTTACATGTCTTATCTTATACCGGTTAAGTCCATATTTACATGTCACCCCACTTAACCCTCTAACCATACCCATGTCTTATTATGGTTAGTATTCCTTAATTCATTCCTTATGACGAATGGTGCATGACCTCCCACATTAGACCGAACGCTTTGTGGCCGCTGGATTTGCCGGGTAGTTCCGAGCTGTCTTACGCCATAAGCCAGGTCTAACCTCGTGTCATTAACCGTTGCGCCTACAATTCATTCCTTTGACCTCTCACATTAGACGTCCAATTGTGGCAGCTGGATTTGCCGGGTGGTTCCGGCCAGTCTTACGCCACAATTGCTCCTAACCTCGTGTCAAAGGTTTATTAATAATCGTATTTCACCCATACCCAATTTTCATGTCATGTATATCCAATTATACATATAATCATGTTTATAATATTGCCTATTCCAAATTGTCACTAATTACATATTAATTAGCCTCAATTATAAATTTACAATTATAGGCAATTTCATCAATTCCATGTAATTCATACCCAAATATGCCAATTTCACATATTATCCAATTATCCAAATATCCAATAATATCCAATTTTCCATATTTCACATATTCCCATCATTCCCACATATTTGCATTCGTGCGTATTTTTAACATAGGCTCGAAGGTAACCTAGATCCAAAAATAAAAGGAATAGGGATAAGACGGGAGAATCAAATCACAGAAAATTGGAATTAACACAACATCAAGAAATAAAGGGGCATGTAAACTGGCATAGAGGCATAATGACAGATTCAACATGAATAAACTGATAAAGGTATGAACTTTACATAGAAACATAGGCATATGATGACATGAATCAAAAATGTGAAGACTTGGATGAGATTTAAATTACATACATACATATGAATCCTCTTTACAACTTCATCATGTTACTTTTAATCCCATTATATTGTGAAAATCACCATACTCACCTTTCGTGGTTAAAGAATAGAATTATGCACTGAAATTGGTGTAGAAACGCTGCGGTTTTGCTGATTTATCTTCTTGAATTATTGTAGAAGCTCTAATCTTTAATTTGAGTTGAAGTTGAACACTTGAGATTTGGTTTAGAGGCGGCGGCTAGGGTTTAAGTGAGGATTTGACAGCATAATGGTGTCATAGATAATATTTATGAATTAGGGTTAGGTTTTAGGGTGTTTATATAGGTGTAGGAAGTTATTTAGGCCTTAGGATTAACCCTAGAACTGATCTGGACCACTCAGATGCCATATCAGCCCTTAGGCCGAATCGGCCATGGGTTGGCAGCCAAACACCCTGAATTGACCTCTAGTCGACCCAGCGGGGCTTGGGTCGACTCCAAAAATGGTGCAGTTCGGCTATTCCCCCTCCCGATTCGCTGTTTTGAACTTTTTTTTGAACATTTATTTATTTAATTTTTATATATATCTATATGTATATTTCTCTCATATGCATACAAACTTCATGGCTTAATAACTTCTTCATAATTAACCATTTTCACACTAAACCACTTTTTGAACTGCGTTCACAATAAGCCACTTTTTAGCCATTCCCCTAAAACAAAAATATGGCACTGGCGGGGATCGAACTCTGTACTTCTTATATGCAAGTCACATGTTCTAATCAAATAAGCTACTAAGTCTTTTGCTTACAAACCTTAGAACAATGCTAAACATCATTCTTTTCTCATTCCTCTTTTTCAAATAAAGTATTCTTTAATTTGTTATTTTAATATTCTCAGAAAATACGGGGTGTTACATTCTCCCCTACTTAAAGGATTTCGTCCTCGAAATCTCTAAGTCAAGAAGAACGTTTCCTACCATCCAATCATCCATATACTCAACCATCAACCACTAGCAACCATGGTCCTTAAAAGATTTCTAATGCTTTTCATGTACATATGCATAGTGTGTGTATATGTCCGTATACTAATGCAAAATCAGGCGGTCCACTGATTCAGTCGACCTCCTTAATGCAAATAATGATAGTGCCATGTATCCATCATGTATGCAAAGAACCCTATACATATCATTACTACATGTGTGCACAACCATTCATTTAAATGCAACATCCATATGATACACACATTCAACATACATTCATTTTACTAAATACATCCATTTATATGCAATATGCAATATGAAAGTGACTGAGCCGATCTAGTGCCTAAAGTGTGTGTATATGCATCCACGAGCAACCCTTAGCAAACACTTGCATCCACATGCATCCACCATACATAACATGTCTCAAACACATGTTTCAACCATAGGACTACCCTATCTAAAGGTCAAAGATACTAGTGAGAGGACATACTAAAGATAGACCAAGTATAAGCTAAGTGATAAAGGAGAAATTAAAAGACATACCCTCGAAAAGAAAAGGGTACAATGAACGCATCTTCTCTTAGGTCTCCCAAGTAGCGTCGCTCTCATCATCTCCTCATTGCACTTTGACTAGCTTGACCTCTCGATTCCTCAACTTCTTATTCTCCGACCCAAGAATGCATGTAGGAGCTCGTCGAATCGTCGCATCACGCTCTATTTCCACCTCTCTAAGCAAGCACTTCCAAAACTCGCTCGTAAAGATAGGATCGCGATCGCTCACAATGCTAGAAGGAACACCGTGCAAACAAACTATATCTCGAATGTATACAGAGGCTAACCATGGAGCAGTCCTCTTACTCTTCATGAGAATGAAATGGGCGCTCTAAGTAAGTCTGTCTACCACGACCCAAATCGCCGTATTACCCTTCCTCGATCTTGGTAACCCATCAACAAAGTCCATCGAGATACTCTCCCACTTCTACTGTGGGACCTCCAATGGGTGAAGCAACCCACTGGGCTTCTTTTGCTCTGCTTTTACTTGTTGACACACCAGGCATCTAGTGACAAACTCAGCCACATCCCTCTTCATACCGACCCAAAAGTAAACTCATCTCATGTCCATGTACATCTTGTCTCGGCCGGGATGAATGGTCATCTTCGAACGATGTGCATCATCAAGAATGGTCTTCCTCAAGTTCTCATCTTGTGGTACACAAAGTCTACCATCCCTACGTAACCAACCCTTATCGTCTAGGGTATACCTTCTGAGATGGCTCGATGACTCCCCCTTTATGAGCTTCTCTACCAACTCAACCAACTGTGGGTCATCTCGCGGTGCCTCACCAATCCGTCCCAAAAGCATCGGTCTGACCTCTAAGGATGCTAGCAGACCGGGTACAAAGTCAATGGAAGGTCTAAAGTCAAACGTAGAGATAAACTCTAAGCTTCGCCGCTCAACAAACAACGGACTCAAGGACAATCTTTTCCTACTTAAGGTGTCTGCCACCACGTTACCCTTGCAAGGGGTATATGCTATCTCGAAATCATAGGACGCTAAGAATTCCATCCACCTTTGGTGCCTTAAGTTCAAGTCCTTTTGAGATAACAAGTATTTTAGCGATTTGTGGTCTGTAAACAATTCGAATTTCTCGCCAAGAAGATAATGGCGCCAAGACTTAAGCGCGAAAACAATAGCGGCCAACTCTAGGTCATGTATAGGGTAATTTTTCTCATGCACTCTCAACTGCCTTCCTCCATAGACTATTACCCTCCCCTCTTGCATTAAGACTGCGCCTAGTCCTGTCCCACAAGCATCGGTATAAACGGTAAATGGCTTACTTCTATCTGGCAACACTAAGACTGGGGTTGTGGTCAAAGCTCTTTTTAAACGTTGGAACGCATCATCACAATCTACGTCCCACGTGAAAACTAGGTTCTTCTTCGTCAAGTGTGTCAATGGGGCTGATATCTTTGCGAAGTCCTTGATTAACGTCCTATAGTAGCCAACCAACCCTAATAAACTCCTCACCTCGATAGCATTTTTAGTGACCTTCCAGTCTTGGATGGCCACCACCTTCGCGGGATCCACAGCTATCCCTTCTTTGAAAACCACGTGCCTTAAGAATCGCACTTCCTTCCTCCAAAAGTGACATTTAGAAAATTTAGCTTTAAGGTTATGCGCTCGAAGGGTCTCCAACACTTCCCTAAGACGTAGGGCATGCTCTTCCTCGCTCTTAGAAAAGATCAAGATGTCATCCGCAAAGACCACCACGAATTTATTAAGGTACTCCCTAAACACCCTACTCATCAAGTCAACAAAGTATGCGGGGGCGTTTGTCAAACCGAAGGGCATCACAAGCCACTCATAGAAACCGTCCGGAGTCCTAAAGGCAGTCTTGTCTATGCTATCCTCAGCCACTTTCAACTGATGGAAACCAGTGCCTAAGTCCAACTTCGAAAATATACTGAGGCGCCAACTAACTGATCGAAGAGATCGTCAATCCTCGACAGTGGGTGCCTATTCTTCTTAGTAAGCTTATTAAGTTCTTATAGTCCACACAAAGTCTAAGGGACCCATCCGCCTTCGTGGCAAATACTACTAGAGCACCCCACTCCGATATACTACGTCTTATGAACCCCTTCTCAAGCAACTCCCCTGCTTGCTTATTGAGTTCCCTCCTCTCACGAGGAGCCATGTGGCGTACTGGCAGAGATACGGGTTTTGCATTGTTTACAAGATAAATACGAAAGTCTATCTTACGTTTTAGGGGCAGACCCCTCACCTCATCGAAGACATCAACATATTCACGGACTATACGAATAGAATGTAAATCATCATTGGATGCGTCAAGTGACTCAAGATAACTAAGCATCACCGATCCTCTAGGGTCACAAGAAATATCAAGGGTCTTTCCACTATGAGTCAACAATTTTACTACCCTTCGTTCACAATCTAGGATGGCACCATGTCTGGCTAGCCAATCCATACCTAGAATCAACCCGTAGCCCATGAAACCAAGCACAAAAGCATTACATTCAAAACTAACGCCTAAGATAGACAATCTCAAATCCCTACAAACCATAGATAAATGAGCCGACCCACCAATAGGATTTGAGACTATAATGGGATCCACAACGAGACTAGTATTTAAGTGCAGTGTTTCAACTAATGATTTAGAGATAAACGAATGTGATGCGCCAGAATCTAATAAAGTACGGACAGGATGATCAAACAAGAAAATCGAACTTTCGACAGAAATATTTCTACCTTCTTCCTGCCCCGGAGCCATGAGAGCATGAACATGCCCTCTCGAAGTAGAACCTGCCCTCTGCCCTTGCTTCTTAGGACAGTCCTTGGCAGCATGACCTGGATCACCACAATGATAACAAGCGAACTTCTTCTTCTTCCTACAGTCTTTCTTCAAATGGCTGGGTACCCCATAGTTGTGACACTTCCTCTTTTCTTTACCACCTTTCTTTTTTGTTGTTGGGCTTTCTTTGGATCCTCCTTCTTATCTTGCGGCCTAAAAGTACTTAACCCTTCTCTTCTTCATGCATGTATGCCATATCAACAAGCTTTTCATACGTAGCCCCCATTGGAATGTGGGACATAGCCAAACTGTGAAGCGGTTCATTTAGGCCCTTTGCAAACCTCAAGGACTTCTTGTGAGGAGTATTCACCAACTCTAGCCCAAATCTCGCCAACTTATTAAATTCGGTCACATACTCCTTTACGGTCAAGTTTTTCTGCTTCAATGTCAAGAATTTCTCCATGTACATACTCTCCTCAGCTTGAGAAAGGAATTTCAACTCAAACCTTCCCCTAAAATCTGCCCACGTCTCTACAGCACGCTCTCCATTAGTAACCTTCCACCAAAACGAAGCTTCGTCCTTCATCAACCAAGCAGCCAATTGGACCTTCTTACAATCGTCCAAATCGAAAATGCCAAACAGATCCTCCACTTCTTTCAACCAATTTCTAGCTTCAACGAACGTTTCAGACCCACTAAAAGGTTTTCCACCCATCGAACGAAATTCTTTACATATCTTGGAGAAAGCATCTCCACGCGGAGGAATGACTGGAGCTAGGGGAGGAGGAACGTCGGCCGGACCCGCGACAGCGGCCCTAGCCTCGAGATATTGACGAAACCAACTGGGTACATGAACACCCTCTGGTATCTCAGATGCTTCAGACATGCTGAAAAGAAAAAGAAAGAGTTTCAAAACAAGGGAAGCAAAAGAGAGATGTATGGCTTGCGGGGATTATGCTCTTTAAAGTAAACTTTCCTTGAAAATAGTTTCTTTAAAACAAGTTTTTGAAAATACTTTCTATGAAAATAATACTTTTGAAAACACTTTTCAAAACTTTTTATCTGTTCTTGTAACCATAGCTCTGATACCACGTGTAACACCATGTCCATTAATGTCACTCACAAAGGGAATGCATCAATGTCCATGAAGCGTTATTGTTGTATAGAACAGATAAATTAAAAGAATAAATAAATAAAACAACAAAGCGGAAGATAAAACTTATTTCATAGCATCATAACTCAAAACAAGCTTACATAAGTAGTTCCCAAAACCATTACAACAGGATCAATAGTCTTTTCCAAAAACTTCAAAGTACATAAAGAAGCAAATAATTAAATAACATAAATGCATAAATCCCCACTGAGCATAAGCAAAGCCATAAAGATGAGAGAGTCCAAAGCGATACATCTACTCTTTTCAAGCAACTGAAAGAAATCGGCACTAAGCTGTAGTATTCCCTCCTTGCAAACCTTGAGGGGGGGGGGGAAGGAAAGAAAAGAGGTGGGAACAAAACGGGTCAAACATAAAGTCTGGCGTGTCCAGTAATTTTAACAAATAATAGGTAAGGCAAATGATCAAGACATAAATAGGCATCATGATATGGCTGTAACATAGATAAGGTAGATAAAAAGGATGGACAAGATGATTCCGTTCCTAAGTACTAAGACAATCCTACACCTTGGCTAAGCGAACAACCCTCCAAGTACTAACCCCGAAGACCGAAGTCAACATAAGACTAGCACCCAAAGGACTATCCAACTCAACCAACATGTATTTCGTTACACCACACTTTTGCTAAGTTACACCACATTGCTTAATTACACCGCACATCTACTAGTCTCTTTTTACTAGAGGTTGATCCCTTCCCACTAACTGTACCCACATGACAAATTTGGTAGTTACTTGTACCTAGCTGCTATCGTAGGTGCCGGCTTGCTCCTACCACCGCTAAGGTACCCTTAATCTACCCATTCGATCGGCTCCCTAAACCACGTATGCACCCGTGCTGGCCCCACAGTGGGGTGTATCACTCTCCAAAGTGGCAACCCCGATACCAACATAAAATGCACGACCATACCTACACAATGCAACAACGTCTTACCTACCAGCCCGAACCCATGCATGCACATGAACCCGTTGGACTCGCATTGCCACCGCTATTCACGTTTTGACCTCTTACATTCAAGTCCAGTAAGCGTGCCCCAACCCAGGCCTAGTACCGAGCCCAATTAGATACTCAAACGAGTTACTGGTTGAAACGGGTCCCCCATCCGACACAAGCCTCCCACCTATGCTTGGTCCCCACTAGGTTTTTCTCCCACTTAACCATTTTAATTTAAATGTCCATGTCTTACACATGCTATGGTTAAGTCCATACTTACATGTCATAATTTACATGTCTTATCTTATACCGGTTAAGTCCATATTTACATGTCACCCCACTTAACCCTCTGACCATACCCATGTCTTATTATGGTTAGTATTCCTTAATTCATTCCTTATGACGAACGATGCATGACCTCCCACATTAGACCGAACGCTTTGTGGCCGCTGGATTTGCCAGGCGGTTCAGGGCAGTCTTATGCCACAAACCAGGTCTAACCTCGTGTCATTAACCGTTGCGCCTAAAATTCATTCCTTTGACCTCTCACATTAGACGTCCAATTGTGGCAGCTGGATTTGCCGGGCGGTTCCATGCAGTCTTACGCCATAATTGCTCCTAACCTCGTGTCAAAGGTTTATTAATAATCGTATTTCACCCATACCCAATTTTCATGTCATGTATATCCAATTAAACATATAATCATGTTTATAATATTGCCTATTCCAAATTGTCACTAATTACATATTAATTAGCCTCAATTACAAATTTACAATTATAGGCAATTTCATCAATTCCATGTAATTCATACCCAAATATGCCAATTTCACATATTATCCAATTATCCAAAATATCCAATAATATCCAATTTTCCATATTTCACATATTCGTTCCTATGTATTTGCATTCGCGCGTATTTTTAACATAGGCTCGAAGGTAACCTAGATCCAAAAATAAAAGGAATAGGGATAAGAAGAGAAAATCAAATCACAGAAAATTAGAAATAACACAACATCATGAAATAAAGCGGCATGTAAGCTGGCATAGAGGCATAATGATAGATTCAACATGAATAAACTGATAAAGGTACGAACTTTACATAGAAACATAGGCATATGATGGCATGAATAAAAAAGGTGAAGACTTGGATGAGATTTAAATTACATACATACATATGAATCCTCTTTACAACTTCGTCATGTTACTTTTAATTCCATTATATTGTGAAAATCACCGTACTCACCTTTTGTGGTTAAAGAATAGAATTATGCACTGAAATTGGTGTAGAAACGTTGCAGTGTTGCTGATTTATCCTCTTGAAATTGTTGTAGAAGCTCTAATCTTTAATTTGAGTTGAAGTTGAACACTTGAGATTTGATTTAGAGGCGGCGGCTAGGGTTTATGAGATAATTTGACAACATAATGGTGTCATAGATAATATTTATGAATTCGGGCTAGGTCTTAGGGTGTATATATAGGTGTAGGAAGTTATTTAGGCCTTAGGATTAACCCTAGAACTAATCTGGACCACTTAGATGCCATATCAGCCCTTAGGGCGAATCAGGCCACGGGTTGGCAGCCAAACACCCTGAATTGGCCTTTAATCGACCCAGCGGGGCTTGGGTCGACTCCAAAAATGGTGCGGTTCGGCTATTCCCCCTCCTGATTCGCTGTTTTGAACTTTTTTTTGAATATTTATTTATTTAATTTTTATATATATCTATATATATTTCTCTCATATGCATACAAACTTCATGGCTTAATAACTTCTTCATAATTAACCATTTTCACACTAACCCACTTTTTGAACTGCGTTCACACTAAGCCACTTTTTAGCCATTCTCCTAAAACAAAAATATGGCGCTGGCGGGGATCGAACTCTGTACCTCTTATATGCAAGTCACATGTTCTAGCCAAATGAGCTACTAAGTATTTTGCTTAC
This sequence comes from Allium sativum, assembly GCA_030737875.1. Taxonomy (NCBI): domain Eukaryota; kingdom Viridiplantae; phylum Streptophyta; class Magnoliopsida; order Asparagales; family Amaryllidaceae; genus Allium; species Allium sativum. Next base: position 802,656,549 of record CM060919.1, read on the forward strand.
AAACCTTAGAACAATGCTAAACATCATTCTTTTCTCATTCCTCTTTTTCAAATAAATTATTCTTTAATTTGTTATTTTAATATTCTCAGAAAATACGGGATGTTAAACGAAATGTCTGAATCCCGAATTTTATTGTTTTATCATAGCTGTTGTATGATCCTTTTTAAAGCCAGGACCTTTGTGTTTGACGCTGAATTGCTTTTAGGGTCTTATGTCATGAGTTGTCATGTGGACCGACATGAATCTCAAGTCGTAGATCGACACGAGTTCCATGTCGTGAACCGACATGGGTTTCAAACCGTGGCAACGACACATGCAAGTCGTCATGCCGCTGCTAAGGTATGGAGGACCATGCCATAACGACCTACCCCTAATGTCGTTGTTAGACCAAAATTTGGGCTTAACACCCAAATGCGATGTGAAAACCTCACAATCACAGATTAATGCAGAAAAAACAGTAAAATAAGAGAAGACACACGAGATTTGTATAGTGGTTCAGCTCAATCCAAGCCTACGTCCACTTTATAGTTTCTTAAATCCTAAGAAGCTATTACAATATTGTTTGCTTGCGGTTTATATACGAAATCCTCGTGTTTACAATGAAAAAGTGGAAATTATAAATGAAATCCTCGTGTTGAATTGAATTGGATCGGCCTTCCCGTTGTTGCAAAGTCCTTGCAATGGTGGAAGATGAGAGTTGGAAATGGCCGAAAAGAGAAGATCCCTTCAAATGGCCATGTTGCGGTGTATTTATAGGCGTAGAGGAGCCCTTGGGAGCTCTGGAGCGGTTCAGTTCGGATGGGCCATGTGGAGGGTAGAGAGGCCATCTCGGAGAAAGTGGAAGAAGTGGTCTTCAGATCGTGCTAGGACAGGTGGAGTTCGATCCGCAATTGTAGGAGTCGGTTATGCCAAGAGAAGAGGTCAAACTTCATGTGCAGAAGCAGGTCCAGTCGGTTCTGATCGGATCCGAATCGAACCGGTTGTTCGAGCAGAATGCATGCGTGCACTTCTGTGTAGAGTTACAGGCGGGTCGGGTATTTGGTGCTCTGATCCGATCCGGGGTGTGAGATGGAGTCCAAGTCTGAGCGTCTTCGAAATATGGGGTCGGAGTAGATCCGATCCAATCTAAGGCTTTGTCCAATGCCAAAATCCAAACTTTTCGGCTCTGCATACGTTCACGGAAACGGGCATAACTTTCAAACCGTAAGTCCGTTTTAGCCAAACAAAAGCTCAAACTGAAGCTGGTAGGAGTTCCGGGCATAACTTTCAAACCGTAAGTCCGTAATCACTGTTTTCGGGCCCAAAAAAGGTCGTCTGGTAGGAGTTCCGGGCCTTTCTTTGTTCGTGATGCGATTTCGACCAAATCGCTGCATGTCTTCTGACGATGCTTCCAATACTGGAGCGTATTGTTGATCAGAGATTTCATGTGTGACTGCTTGGACTAAAAAGTGGGTCAACATTTTGCCCCCCAGAACATATCTTGCAGAACGAAGAAAGATGTGTTCTAGATAATCCAAGAAGTCCAAGGCCACGCCGGGCCTGCCAGCTGTACGTATAAACCATACCTACGGAGAAAAGAAAGCAAACTGTATGTCAAAACCTAACAAAACTGATTTACTTTCGAGCATAAACCATGCTTGGGCATTTGTTTGAGCATAAACCACACTCAAGAGATGTTCGAATTATCCTGCCAAAACCTGATGGGGGACCTAACCTTCCAGGTATAAGCCATACCAGGAAGTTCAAACTGAGCATAAGCCATACTCGTGTTTTATTGAGTTCCTTTACCAGATCTTAACGAGATCATTCGTCGTTCCTGAGTATAATCCATACATAGAAATTCAGTGGAGTACAATCAATACTCATGCCGAGATGGAGCTATACTTGCCAAAGCCTGACAAGACAGTCCGTCCCTAGGCACAATCCGTACCAAGGGTTTCGAGATAAGTATAAACCATACTTTAATCGAGATTGGGAATCCTGCCACAACCTGACAAGACACTTAAATTTGCCAAGCATAATCCATGTTCGGAAAGTCCTTCCTTATTCAATTCAAAGTACAAAACCAAAGCAAATCCTGATTGGTTTGTCATCGAGTCCAGAGCACATTTTGGAGATAAATCCTAACCCCGAACGTGTATACTCCGATTTAGCCAATCGGAAAACCTAAGGAAAGCAAAGAGACATATCTTAAATCCTAAGAAATGCTGAAAATGCAGAGTGATCCAATCCAGATCAGTTGTTGATGAGCCCATGAGAGCTCGATCCAGGATCATTCCTCCTCCGGGGAGTAGGTGGAGGTAGCGCAGGTGCAGGCGCTGTTGGATGTTTCACATACTCGGGTAGCTCTCCACGTCTAACCCGTTCCTCAATCAGATCTCTAAGATGCTTGCAGTCATTTGTGTCATGGCCATCCATATCATGAAATATGCAGTATTTTCCAGAATCGCGTTCTCTTTGCGATGGCTCCTTCTTGGGAGGCTTTGGGTAGGAGACGTCACCGTTTGTGTTCACGTAGATGTAGGTTAGTGACGAATTGAGCTCTGTGTACTTTTCATATCTAGGCCCTCTCCGGGGCTGATCATTGTGGTCATTCTTGACAAAAGATTTTCCCTTGCCTTTTCCAGAATTAGACGGTTCTCCGTCTTTAAGCATGTTGACATAGAGAATTTTCTTCTTGGAAGTTGCGTCTTCTTCACGCAGAAATCTATCCGATTCAAGGTAGAATTCGCTAAGATTCCTTGGTGGTCTCGATATAAGGATTTTTTGAACTCCGAGTTGTCTAGAACGCCTGATACTACCGCCATCAATACCATAGATGGCTCAGGTCGATCAACGGATGCTGCTGCAACGTTGAACCATTCCAAAAATGAGCGCAAAGTTTCTCTAGGTCTCTGCTTGATTGTAGTAACCGACATGACGTTCTTGTGTCTAGCGATGTGGACCCGAAATTGTTCGATGAAGCGAGCGTCCAACATGTTCCAACTGTTGATCGATTCAGATTCCAACTGCCGAATCCACATAGCAGCAATATCAGTCAAGAAGAGAGGGAAGCATTTTGCCATGACGTTTTCCGACGCCGATTGAACTTCCATATGACGTTTGTAGCGCATGAGATGCACGGTAGGATCCGTCCTGCCGTTGTAGGGCTCCAGTTGTGGAAGTTTGAAATCTGGAGGATTGCGGGAATTCCTGATTTCCTGAGTGAATGGGTTGTGATTGACATCATCCATGTCATTCTGATAAGTGCGGCCTCTCGAGAGGCGTTCAATGAGGTTGGCGAGCTGATCGCCTTCAAAGAGCTGTTGCAAGCTGCTAAGGTCAGAGTTGGTGCCCGCATCGTTGAATCCAGTAGAGTGTGGAAGTGTACGGGGAGCTTGGAAAGCCATTCAGTTTGGTTCGGAGGTGCCCCCATGTTGCGGCTCGGAGAAGCGAGGGAGGGCATGGCGTGGTGCACGTTTCGGGTCGTATGTACCGATCTGATCAGGTTCTCCTGTTCCGATCCGGGGTGCTTGATGCTGAAGTTGTGTGGTATTGCCGATCCGATCCGGTGTGGATGTAGGTCGAACTGGAGCGAAGTCTTGATTCCCAGAGGGGAGGCTGCTGCCCCCAAGCTCATTTAAGGTTGCTGTTCGGATCGGGTCCGAACCGACCCGTTGGGGAATGCCCCCCATTTCCATCTGCGTTGGATTCAGATTTTGGCACTCGGTTCGGATCGGATCCGAACTGATCCGGTTCGTTATCCCTGTTGGAGCCATTTCCCTGCTGTTTCCAGCGAGTTGTGCATTGTTGCTTGGTCTTCCTTCCATCCGAGCAAAGAATTGGTCGATCATCTCCATTTGTTTGCGGAGGAGATCATCTTGCCTTGCCATCTGGGTTCTCAATTCAGCGAGAACTCCGTCCATCTCGTCTCGAGTTAGGTATGCTGACGAATTTCCATGAGAGAAAGCCTCCTGGCTTGCCTCATTCCTCACGCCTTCTGTACCAACGTCCTCAGTATGAGAGAAGGTTCCATCTTTCTTTCGTTTGACCATTGATCCAATAGTCGAGCAATTCGATTCCTTTGAGGCTAGAAATTGAAGTAGTATCGTGTGCCCCCTTCCTGGCGCGCCAAAATGTTAGACCGAAATTTGGGCCTAACACCCAAATGCTATGTGAAAACCTCACAATCACAGATTAATGCTGAAAAAGCAGTAAAATAAGAAGAGACACATGAGATTTTTATAGTGGTTCGGCTCAATCCAAGCCTACGTCCACTTTATAGTTTCTTAAATCCTAAGAAGCTATTACAATATTGTTTGCTTGCGGTTTATATACGAAATCCTCGTGTTTACAATGAAAAAGTGGAAATTATAAACGAAATCCTTGTGTTGAATTGAACTGGATCGGCCTTCCAGTTGTTGCAAAGTCCTTGCAATTGTGGAAGATGAGAGTTGGAAATGGCCGAAATGAGAAGATCCCTTCAAATGGCCATGTTGCAGTGTATTTATAGGCGTAGAGGAGCCCTTGGGAGCTCTGGAGCAGTTCAGTTCGGATGGGCCACGTGGAGGGTAGAGAGGCCATCTCGGAGAAAGTGGAAGAAGTGGTCTTCAGATCGTGCTAGGACAGGTGGAGTTCGATCCGCAATTGTAGGAGTCGGTTTTGCCAAGAGAAGAGGTCAAACTTCGTGTGCAGAAGCAGGTCCAGTCGGTTCGGATCAGATCCGAACCGAACGGGTTGTTCGAGCAGAATGCCTGTGTGCACTTCTGTGCAGAGTACTTCAGGCGGGTCGGGTATTTGGTGCTCCGATCCGATCCAGGGTGTGAGATGGAGTCCAAGTCTGAGCGTCTTCGAATTATGGGGTCGGAGCAGATCCGATCCGATCTGAGGCTTTGTCCAATGCCAAAATCCAAACTTTTCGGTTCTGCATACGTTCACGGAAACGGGCATAACTTTCAAACTGTTAGTCCGTTTTAGCCAAACGAAAGCTCAAACTGAAGATAATTCAAAGGGCTACAAGAGTTGTGGAGCTTAACTTTATAATCATTGTTTTCGGGCCCAAAAAAGGTCGTCTGATAGGAGTTCCGGGCCTTTCTTTGTTTGTGATGCGATTTCGACCAAATCGCTGCCTGTCTTCTGACGATGCTTCCAATAATTGAGCATATTGTTGATCAGAATTTTCATGTGTGACTGCTTTGACTAAAAAGCGGGTCAACAGTCGTCAAACGTCTTATTTCAACATTTTCGATGTTTTGATGTATTTTCACACCTTTATTCTTCGAATTTTGCTGCTAGAAAACTGAAACGTATTCAAGTATATCTGTGTAGAATGACTACTGAAAAGCAAGTTCTTCCTCAAAGTAAAAAGACCTACTCGGTTCAAACTGATCCTTCCTTAAACAAGGCTTTCGAAACTGAAACAACCATAACCTCTAGCCAAGTTTCTGCTCCCCTCCCTTTGGATCTCCGCCCGATTAAAGCTAGAGACCAAGAGAGACAGTCTACCACCCTAACTCAGGAGCAATACGAACTGTTATGTGGTCAATACGGAATTCCTCTTACGGATGCTATATTACCAAAAGATGGCGTCATTGCTGACGACCCTCCTGTTGGATATGTTGTTGTAAATAAACAAATGCTAGCAGCTGGGGCTATCCCCTCTTTTAGTCCTTTTTTAGGGCGAATACTAAACTGTCTAGGCATTGCTCCTTTCCAACTTCACCCTAATGGTTACACTATTTTACTGGGCCTCTATTTTCTTTTCATGGATACGACAAAGCAAGAGCCTACTTTCCAGGAACTTCGTTACCTGTGTTCTTTTAAGATTAGGAAGGACACCCCCTCTATTATGCATGCTGAAGGTGCCAGAAATCGGAAGCTTGTTCTCGAATTACTGGACAGTGTTTCAGGATTTTTAAACCAATTCTTCTTTGTTAGGTGCCCCGAACCATTTCGAGGGCAGTGGACAGACGGAGGTATGTATAGTTACTGAGCGGCTTTGACTTTACTTTCCTTTGAGTTATACGTTCTTACATTAATTCTTTCGAAATGCAGTACTCTTTACCCTGATTAAGGACAACAAAGCATCCTCTTCTCTTAAAGCCACATACAAAACACTGAAAGCTATTGACGAGGCTAAGAGAAGTAGAAAACTTTTAGTTACTAAAAATATTCTTCGTCAATATGAACTACTTCACCCCTTGAGGAAGTTTTTTATGCAAGGTTGGACCTTCCACTCCTAAACCTAACCCTGCAGAGTTGAACATCGGCTGTTCTGATGACAGAAATGTAACTCAGGCTGATGAAAACCCTATTACTGACCCTTCTTTGAAAAGATGTTCAGGGCCTACTAGTGGAAGAACGTTGCCCTTGTCAATGACTTTGAATAAGGATGAAGATTCTAACTGTCATAGGGGCGAGGATCCTACAACATCGGCTGAGTTGACTGAGAAAGAGAACACTTCCCCGCATTCTGAGCCAGAATCAGATTTCGAACAGGTTAAGAGAGATGACAGGGAAGTGAATCCTTCTGAATTCGAGCGCAGGACTGAATATGATGGGGAAGACGTGATTGCATTAGAAACTGATCCAAATATTGAGACTATAATTGGAGATTTCCCTACTGAAAATGCAGCTAAGGAAGATTCTGCAGGTACATTTGACAATTTGAGTGATCTCAACTCTGCTAGATACCTTAGTCAGGATGGTGCGGTTACTCAGCCTCTCAACCCTCAAACCATAGATACCGAACTTAGGGATGCAGCCTCAACCGAGTCAGAAAGGCATCTTAAATCTTTAGGAATCCCCTTAGACCAAGGGGATGTGACCGGTCTGTTAATAACAATATCTTTTAAAGAAATTCATCTCGTGCATTCCAATTCCTTTTCAGTATTTGTATTTTGCTTTAGCATTTTCAGATACTTTGTAGTTTCAAGTATCAGAAACTCATTCATAACTCATTTCAGGTCTAGACATGCATGGGAGATGCTTATCAGGAATCAGATCAGAATTTAGTAAAAGGAGCAAAGCTTTTGATCTAAAGCACTTACTACGATCTGAACCTCAACAATCATCACCTCACCGCGAGCAGCTCCATCCTCCTCCGCCCTTGAAACCCTCTTCTCAGTCCTAACTGAGGAACAGAGGAAGAAGAGGAAGAGGCTAGAAGACGCAGTTGGCTAAGGGAAGACACTCCCGATGAAGGGGAGCGAGGGAGGAAATGAGGAAGGGATGGTTCTTATAAGCATTCCCGAGTTGAAAAGCTTCCTATTAAGCCCCGGCTTCCTTCATCGTCCGACCCTTCCGGTCTGTCAGCCGAGTTCCATTCAATTATTAATAAACCTCGCCACACTCCTGGTTCAAAAACTGTCTCTTTTTCCGAAAAGCTCCCAGGTTGGAACTTGAAAGGGCTTTACTTTGATCCTGGAGTAGGTATAACTGATGCCGATGATTTTCTTAAGGAGGTGGAAGCGGTTATAAGTCAAACACACACCCAATTTGATACTGCTAAGAGTCAACTCAAAACAAAATGGAACATCGTAAGAGATGTATTTTACAAAAAGCTGGACGGATGGTAGAAACTTGGCGACGACCTCCAAAAGCGCCATAATTCCCATCTCACAAAAATTGCCAGGTTAGAGAGTGATAGAGTCAAATGGGAAAAAGTTTTGGATGATCGTGACGCTACTATCGCGATTCTCAATAAAAGAGTCGTAGAGTAAGAAGCGTCAGATAACGAGATCAAGAAGCTCCGGGAAGAACTCGATGCTTCCAAGCAAAAAGAAAAAGATGCCATAACTGCCAAGCGTAATGTTGATGCCATGCTAGCTGTAGAGAAGGATTTCTCCAAACAATATCGGGAAGATGCCGCCAATCTTCGTAAGGAGGTAAAATCTCTGAAGGCTTCTAACCAGACTTTGATGGCCAAGGTCGAGTCTCTTGAGAAAGACAAGATAACTGCAGAAGAAACTTATAAACAAGCTATGGACGAAGCTGATGACGACATGTTTCGCTTCTATGTATATAGTGTCATGAGCCGTGGGAGTTTGTATTACTTAGGGGATAGTTTTGCACGTACTTTGGCACTTGTTTGGGAGCGAGTGCTTGAGATTAACGGTGATGATTGTAGCGAGGATGAACTCATTATCAAACTCCTAGATGATAGGTCCAGAGAGGCTTTGGCAGAAGGAAAGGCACAACTAATAGACGAGAGGGCCGGTACTTCTGGTAAGCAAGTTCAAACCCAACCTGATGTCAACCCTCTTACTAATCCCTCGGCCCTTGAAGCTTCCGGCTCACAGACATTAATTAACCCAGTCGATGCTTCTGAAGAGAAAGATGTTTTTACTGAGGGGCCGACTCTTTCATTTCAATACATTCAGTACATTTGTTCCTCTTTACAACACTCACACTCAGTATACAGTCATATATACATACATTCACTCAGTTGCATTTTCATTTTCAGTTACAATTTTACAAAACTGTCTTCTTGTCTTCGTCTTCACAGCTTTCAGTCCAGTCACTTCAGTCCAATATCATCTGATTACCTGTCACATGAAACAGAAACACACAATATACTACAATAGAAATAATACTGAATATATGCAAATATAAATTTTAATTTTAAAATTTTATTTCCCTCAGATTTCTGGTGTGTTTCTCATCATTTTTCATGACTTGATCTGATTTATCCGACTGTTTCTAGACAGCTTGTGATATTCATAGTGATACACTGTAAATACCACAAGGCAGACAACATATACATATCTATAATTCAGGGACAGGAAAATTGACTAATGGCTGCATATACACACGTGTATACATGTGTGCACTGTCTCGTCAATCAGTGTCGCGACTGTGGTGGACCATCTCGACTCAGCGCAACATACTCATGAACATGAACAAAGTCAAAAGCAAACGGCCGAGGACAAAGTCAACGTGAAATGGTCAAAGCAACATGGACATGCATGGTGCAAGATGGTACAACAGCTCAAACCATGTTTCAACATCAATGGAATACAAGTGATGCTACTGTTTCAAGGTTAATGGATCAAAATGCATAATCAAGCAAGACTTGCAGGTCACAAAAAGAGTAGCAAAGAATTAAACATAGAGGAACAGTCAGGCAGAAGTTTATGGGTCAAGCAACAGGGAAACAAGAATGGCATAAGTGAAGCAGATTGGTCAAGCTTTGCAGTTTCATTCTCAGTGCACGGTTCAACAACATAATGACATAGCAGCAGTCTTACAATGGTGATGCAAGGATAAAAGAAACTGAAACTTGTATATGTGCAAGCAATCAAGCCAAGCAGAAGTATAATGGTGTACAAGCTAAGTGCAGTAGCAAAACATGATATCAGGGGAGCTCATACATGCAGTATCAAGGCAACAAGGGTTATGTTTCAGGTGGATCAAGATTCATGAAGGCAAAAATGAACATGCATAAGAAAACAATCACAAAGAAGTCAGAAAGCATGCAAAACCAGGCAAGAAATTAGCTCTCAAAATGGTTATGTGTCAAGAGCAATCACTATTCTTGAATATTCATTTCAACATCAAATTATAGCATTAAAATCAGTGATGATTTTTTGGCAAATTTTTTTCTGAAATCTGTTTGCAAAGATATCATTGTTTTTCTTTTCCTGAAAGTCATTAATTCACCACATTCACAGAAGAAAAGGATTTCGACCAGGTTCATCACTTTTGGACAAGAGCAAAACTTTATTTATGGCAAAAGTGTTTTCAGAATACATATATGGCAAATTACTTATAGCATGGAGCAGATATACACATTTCAAATTTGGTAAGTTATTTCAGAAATACAGTGATCAAAGAATGGCAAGATATCACATTCCTTTTCCAAAAATCATCAAACAATTTCGGCATCTCATTTTTTGGCAAGTTATAAAATTCCCTTATTCTATATTTTTTCCAAAAGAATCGAACTAGAAAATAACGTGAGAATTCAAGATCATTTTCAACCAAGGCCGTTGTATTTTAAACAAGGCAACCAGGGATCACAGCAACAATTTGATCATATCAAAACCAAGGCAACTTTCACAGCAATCAATCATTTTAGGAAAGGTATTAAACTCAGCATATATCAAAATTTATTCAAGAAGCAAAATCATAAGCAGGTTAATTAATTAATTAAAAGCTGTGGAATCAAAAAAAGGGGATAGCCAAACAATCAGACCAGTCATACAGCGAAATCAGAGTGATCTAAAGGATTTTAAATCCTATACATTCACCATCTTCATCACAGGCTATTTAGATCGAAAAAACCACAAGCTAACACTAAAGAGCATAAATCGTAAAATAAATTTCATATTCACTCACCAAAGTTTTTCAATTGAAATTATTTCCCAAATCAGTGAAGCAAGAAATCAACCGACATCATCAAATTGAAGAATCACATAGCTACGAAGATTCGATCTCTAGAGGACCAGATTCCAGAAGAAATCGATTTCAATTCGGGAATAAAAAGGGGAACCCTAGCTTTTTATTTGATCCCTGCTGCCATTTCTTATTCCAGAGCCAAAGAAAAAGAAAAGGGATCGGGCAAGAGCAAAAGGAAGTGGGCCGGTCAACTTGGCCTTGACTAAGCCAAGTTTTTAAAACTTTAAAAAGGGGATTCTTTAATTAGGGTTTTCTTTTGATGTTTAAATTGTTTTGTATTGTATTCGTGTTGTAAAACCAATCCGAACAGTTCTAGGTTTGTAAAATCTAGGGGGATTCAGTCTGGGTGTTGACTGACAGTTGATAGAGTCTGTAAAATATGGGTTACTTGTTACGGGGTCGTAAATAGGGAAATCTGATCGAGTGGATATCGGTCAGTCTAGGGTTTTGAGCGTAGGATTAAAATAGGAGCGAGGGATTCGCGAGTGTGCATGGTCTTGTATGCGGGATTTGTTCTTTTACCTAGTAGAAACCTTAGGAATGCAGCAGTAGGCAGGGTTTTGCTGAAGCTGGGTATATCTGTGTGCGATTTATTTTCTGCACTTTTATTTCTGCTGCATTCTGTGATCTGTTTATTATTTTAATACTCTGTAAGTTTTGAACTCAGTGATAAATTGTATAAACCCTATTCACCCCCTCTAGGGTTAATCTAGATTCAACAAGTGGTATCAGAGCAGGTATTCTGTTTAACTCTCGAGTAATGGTGATCCCTAGTTGTCAGTCCATAGAGAGTCAGTCCAGTCATATCCATCTATTTTTAATGGTACAGATTTCTTAAATTGGAAATTAGAAATGAAATCCTATTTAAAATCTGTTGAAATTAAATGTTGGAATAGTATTATAAATGGGTATGATATTGTAATTAGGGTTGATATTGAATTTAATTTATGCACTACTCATATTTTATATTCTTATATTGATGATGTACAATATAGTCTTATTTCCTATTGTTTAACTGCACAGGAAATCTGGCAGACTCTCAACGCGCTGTATGGAAAACTGACAACTGCTCAAAACCCCAGAAAGTCCATTCAGCTTCAGATTTGTGCTTAACAGGTTGTATAGAGGGAAATTCAGTTGGAGAGTCAATAGGAAATATTTCTTATAAACATTTAACTCATTGTTAAATGGTTTAACTGAATCTGTTGAGAATCTAAAATCTAAAAATAAACTTCTGAAATCTGAGAAGCTTGAGTTGATCTGCAAAATTATTCTTTTGGAATCGAAACTCAAAAACGTTAAGAAGTCTTCAAATTCTAGTTGCAAAAATTGTTTAAATTTGAAAAATGATCTTGTTCATCAAAATAAAAATATTCAGAAACTTGAAAATGAAATCCTGATTTTAAAAGAGAACAAGATAGAGTTTGAAAGCACAAATAATTGTTTGCAAAAGGAATTTGAAAATTTTAAGATGACTAAATATTCCAAATATATTTTTGCTGAACGACAAAGTTTGTCGAAAACTGAGTCTATTCTGAATGAGCTAGAAATTGAGATTGAAAAACTCAAGAAATTTGAATCTGAGAGTCGAAAACATTTTGAATTCGAAATTGCTGAGTCCAAACCAAGAATTAAATTGCTTAATGATGAAAATTTGGTTTTGAAATTTTATTTTGAGAGATGTAAGATCACTAAAAATCGCTGCTCAGATTTAATGAAAGAAAACAGTGATCTTAAAACTAAAATTCAACAACTTGAAACAATTCTAAGTAAATTTTCTGATGAGAAAAATCTTTGAATATGTTGTTGAAAAATCAAATTTCTGTTGGAAATAAATGTGGTCTTAGTTTTGGGAAAAACAATGTTTTAGAAAAACTAAATTCTTGTGATTTTAAAAATCCCTCAAACTGCTTTAAGATGGGTCATTCTGAAAATTTGAATTTTGAAAATTCCAAAAGATTTTTGAATCATAAACGAGACAAGTATTGGTTTGATAGCAATCCCGTTGAACAGTTGTGGACCCCAAAAAGAAATAAAATGATTTTTTGGAAAAACTAAACGAATTTGGGTTCCAAAGGGTACTCTAGTTGATTCTAAAGGATTGTTATACAAATAAATTTGGGTACCAAAAGATGTGAACAAAACTATGAGTGATTTTACTACTTTTGTTAGACCACTCAATTCTCTTAATAGTTAGGTACCAAAGGAGGCTGAGGAACTGCATAGCTAAAGAAAAATTGGATTCAAACTGCTACATATCAAAGAATCATTCACAGTTCCTTAGCCACATCTGTTGAGTTAGAGATTCTGTTTTACATTGGATTCTGGTATGATCTCTAAACTCACCTTTGTATATTCTCTCTGTTTTTTATTTTCTGTGTTTATTCCTTCCTCTACCCGTTCTATTTTTCTTCCATTTTTTTGTTTATCACTGTCATATTTCTTTTGGCCTTCATTAACTTCCAATTGTAGAACTCATATTTTCTGGAAATTCTCTTTAGTTGAATAGAATTCTGATGTTTTTAATTATTTCCAGATCTTCAATTTAATCTTGTAAATATCTGCAATTGTTTTGAAGTTTATTTTTCAGATTTCTGAATTCATAACAGTGTTGATGTATTCTTGTCATATCTTGAACACTATTAATTAGAATTCTAAATTCTTGAAGATCTGAATAATTATTGAAATTTCACACAAATCTACTGTTTTGAGTTCTTTCTAATTTATTTTAGAAAAGCTTGAAATAATATACCTATTACAACACTCTGCTATTCATTAGATGTGATAATTTCATTATTTTCAGATTGACTTGAATATTTTTTTAAATGCCTTGAAATTAGTGATACATCTAGAATCTCATCTTTATTTATGATCATTTTTGTTGAAAATTATTTGGTTGAAATCATTTGAAGTCCTTGATATTTTGAATATCACACACTTCTTAAATTTGGAATTATCAATCGTATGTGATTGATTCATTATGTCTAAAAACTTAACATTTATTCAAGTGATTTCAAATAAATTTTATTGATCATGAATATCCTTCAAATTAGATGTAAATGATCTGAATATTCTTTATACTTGTCAAAAATATTTGTGAAAATTCTTTTGAAAATATGGTCATAAATATCACTGTTATTTCATGATTATTTGATTTAAATATATGTTTGTTTAAAATCATTTGAAATTATTTATTTATTGAATCTCACACATGATTTTGAATTTGAAATATAACTTGGTGTGAGTGATTCGTTAAATACTAGTACTTTCACATTTCTTCAAATGATTTAAAATAAAGTATATTTTTTAATCTGGGATCATGGAATATTTTTTTGTGACCATCATCTTGACTTGTCTGCTTGGAAACTGTCTTTGTACTGCTCTGATACTGTTCTTAGATAACTGCTAATTTTTGATCTGTTTGCTGCTCTGTGCTAAATTTGTCTGCTTGGGCTTTAAATTTCTGTTGTCTGTGATATCATGGTTTGTCTCCAGTGTCATGTTAAAATCCTCATTAATAGAGACACTAAGTGGTATCAGAAGTGCCTTATATTTGTCTCACTCATTTGTACTTAGATTCTAATCTTCACCTTGTATAGATCTACACACTCTTTTTGCCTTGTACAAATTTATCCCTCTTGGCATGTATAGATCTTCATATTTCTCTTCAAATTGATTTTCAATTTTAAAATTATTTATTGATTATTCATTCAGAAATTGAAATCAATATTCAAATTGAACTGTATTTATAATTCATCAAAATTATTATCAAATTTTGAAATTATGATGAATTGTGACTGCAGTATATTTCACAACAAGAGAATTTTTTTTGTATTTTCATGATGATTGAACGATTATTATAATATCTTTGAACTGGCAATTATTTCACGACCATCTTCTTTATCTACCATCATTCTGCCATCCATGATAATGGTATATAAATATGGAGAGTTAAATTTTTTACAAAAAAAATAAATCTTGAATAAACAGTGAAAATATTTGTGATGGAATTGTGGTTATGTTATTATTCAGAATTAGTGACAATTGAAATTTTTCAATGATCTCGGTACAGTTGATCATATTTCATAATATAATTAATTTAGAAATTTATTTCACAGACCATTTCTGTACCTACCGCATTTCTATCATTCATATTGGTTGTATATACCGAAGAGTTTTTCTATTTAAAGCTGAAAATGATCAGATATATAATTAATATATAAGTGTGTCTCTAACCTCATTTAAAAATCCAAGCTCTGGTCATGCATGGTTAAGAGACAACTTATAATTTAAGCTGCGACCGACTTCATATAAAAATCCAAGCTCTGGTTATGCGTGTCCAAGCTCTGGTTATGCGCGGTCAGTGTGCTATTAAATAAAATAAAAAGAAAAAGGAAATATGTGCTACAAATAGAAATTAATTTGAAATTCTCCTTGGTGTGTAAAAACCAGCTGATCAATCCATCTTCTATTATGACGACCCCAAATCCCGTACAGACGGAGACAAGGGTTATCTTTGGAATATAACACAAAAACAGATAATAGCAGAATAGAATTAAATAAATACACCAGATAATGAACAATAGAATATACTGGATAAGAGTAATCATCAGAGTTACACAGTATACAGGATCTTACTTAGTACAAATACAGTTCAACTATACATATATGTCTACAGCGGAAACAAACAAAAAATGTACAATAGGAGCTGAACAGCATAAAAAGAGATAAATGATAGAATCCATCTTCAGCTCCAGCTATCCAGAGGAAGCCAGCTAAACCTGAATACAAGGCTGCCCGTGTAGAAAAAGGGGCACCCGAGTTTGAAAGTGAAACAAACTACGAGTCAGCCATGGGACTGGTATGAGAAATCTACTCAACACATTTAAAATATAGCTAATCACTGGACCACGCCACTTTCGTGGAACGGGTTTACTCCATTGGATTGCCAGTGCTTTAAAAACAAATCTTTCTTTTAAACATCGCAATGCTTTTTATAAAAATGAAGCCATTATAAGACTCAGTTCCCATCACACAATGCAACGCAAACCAGAGGATAGAGTTTTTACCTTATAACGGCCAAAATATGCTTGATACGAATAAAACAAAGGCATTTGATATATTGCTAGTGTTATATGTTTTGAAAACAATTTCAAATCATAACTATCAAATCATAGATGGCATTAATGCCCCATACCACTATGTCGCCATATATAGGTATACAATCAATATCGCACATGCACGTATTTGGAAATTGGATTTCCATCATGAACCAAGGCAAAAGATAGTCCTTACCGAATTCGAGACGCTCTAGCCCGCCCCTCAGGATCAGAGCTCGAGTGACCCTTGGATCGTAAGGGCCGGTCCACCGATGTGGATTAAAATTCTTGAACAATGCGTTTCCCCGCCCTATGGGGCGTAAATGAGCCAACGAATGACTCCATCGGATCCGGATCGTCCGATCTAACCGAGGCGCCTCGCAACAGCAACAACCACATAAGTCAAACTCGTCAGGGCGTGTAAAACCACTGACGCCACTTCTAACTATAAAGAAACGCATGTCCTCCCTGAGGTCCTTTCTCCCGTTTCTGGTTCATACCGGGTGTGAGGCTCGCGATTTCATGTTATACACAAAGCTACGCCACACAGGCGGTGCTTTGATCATCACCACAAGACTTTGCTTTTCAACAAAAGCCCTGATCATTTGCCTCTTGGGCATGCCACACTAGCAATTCATGCCATGCGACTGATGTCCATCGATATACAACCTCTGAGCTCGTGCGTTTCAGAGAAGGGCGTTAAGCAAAATAATAAATTCTCCGCCGCCAAACAGATGTATATTTAACAGAGATCAATCAACACGGAATGAAATCCAATGTCAGACACACAGTCCATTTACAAGTCCGTTCTGGGTCTGAACGAAACCGGAGGTACTAAATACCTCGCAAACCCATCGATCACCACGTACGTCTGGACGATCACCACTCATTATCCATATTTCGGGATGCCTCCCAATCAGGACCTCGGTTACCATCCAAACGAGGTGAAGATCTCCGGTCTTCGACCACCGTCTTCATCTTCGATTTCTTATCGTCGATTCAGTTATTCAGAATGGGATAAACCCGGTCTTTCTGAGCAACTCGCATATATAATAAACAAGTGCAACACAAACATACACACGCATCATTTCAATTCATCAGTCACTAACCGTCAATCAATAAGAGAACGATTTCCCAAATATTAACCCCGAAGGCCGAAACCAACATCAGATCAACACCTAGGAAACCATTCGACTTAGCCAGCCTTCAGTTAATTTCTAAATCACATCCATATCATTTATAATATTTTATAATGATTTATCGCTATTTTTATTTATTTTAAAATAGCCAATATATTCAAAACGACGCTTCGGGCCATAGCGCGACCGTGGCGCTGTTTTTCTTCAGATTTGATTTACACATATCTGAAAATCTAACCGTTGGATCTTCACAAAATTTACATCATTAGAAAGATCTTTTCAAAACGAATCCAACGGTTCCAGTTTCGGGAAATTCCGACGGTCGGATCTCCCGGTATCATCGTTTGAAGTTTCGATTTCAAAATATGAACTACAGCGTCGTTATTCGATTAAATATAATTATATATATATATATAATCGTTTCTGGCGCTGTTTTTCTTCAGATTTGAATTAAACATTCCAGACAATCCAACCGTTGGATTTTTACAAAGTTGGTGCCGTTGGAAAGACATTTCCAAGGCGAACCCAACTGTTGCGATTTCAGGAAAATCCGGTGGTCGGATCTCCCGGTATAATCGTTTGAAATCACGGTTTCAAAATACGAACTGCAGCGTCGTTATTCGATATATTTTAATTCTATTTATATATATATATCGATTCTTCGATTTCAAAGCTATATTCTTTTCATACATTTGATAAAAATGATATTTTTATCTAACTGTCTTCTATTTCAACACTTCACTATATTTAGCAATTCATGTATTTAATAAAAATGTGATTTTTATTGTAAAAACAATTCATTTCAAAACACTATTATTTTATATAGTTTATATAGGTGATAAAAATAGGATTTTTATTATAAAACAATTTCTTTTAAAACAGGGTCATTTTACATAGTTCATATAGATGATAAAAAGGTGATTTTTATTATAAAACAATTTATTTCAAAATATGAATACCTTTCAACACATGAATTTCTATTCAACGAATGAATATCGATTCAACACACGAAGGTTTTCTATAGTTTATATATATAGATAAAAATGTGATTTTTATATTTAAAACACGAACACCATTCAACACATGAATTTCTAATCAACGAATGAATATCGATTCAACACCTGAAGGTTTTCTATTCAACGAATAAATATAGTTTATATATATAGATAAAAATGTGATTTTTATATTTAAAACACGAACACCATTCAACACATGAATTTCTATTCAACGAATGAATATCGATTCAACACATGAAGGTTTTCTATAGTTTATATATATAGATAAAAATGTGATTTTTATATTTAAAACACGAACACCATTCAACACATGAATTTCTATTCAACGAATGAATATCGATTCAACACATGAAGGTTTTCTATTCAACGAATAAATATAGTTTCAGCAAATGAAAATGATTCAAACACATGAATATTATTCAAAATTTCGGCAGCATAACGGCAGGGTAGTTAAAACCGGGACCGTCCCTAGTACGGCTCCTCGCTCTACCTTAAAACCTCGCGGTTTTTGACAATGGGGATCATGCATCTAGTTCACACGCAGGCGGCATGTATATATTTATTTCATTTCCACAAACTAATCCTATGTGGTTTCAACCAAATATTTCTCAACCACAAATGGGTATTTTTCAACCACAATCAATCAATATCAACCGCAAACAATCCCAATCAACCATTCGCTATCAATCAATTTTCAAACCAATCACAACCAATAAATATCGTCCCTGGTTTGTGGACGAGGGGCGTATATATATATATATATATATTTATATATAGCAATTCACTTCTATTTCAACACATATTTAATTTTTACAACGCATATATAACTTATACATCGAACGTACAACTTATACAACGCTTATACAAGAGGTGTACAACGCTTATATAACTCATACATCGACTATATAATTTATACATCGTCGTTTTCCATATCGTTTATAAATTAGAAATCTCACATTGGGTTCCACTCCACCAAAAATAGCAGAAGGCTCAGAAAAGTATGCGGTCTCTTCTAGAATGTAGAAGACGTCCACACGAGTCCACTGTCTCTTGTTTCACTGAATTTCGTCAACAAACGAAAAAGATATGATTTTTACAGTGAAATCAAAAACCGTAGCGCTTAGAACTGCTATTAAATAGTTTATATAATATAACAGCCGTACCTCACGATTTCGTTCAAAACTAGGGTTGATCTTTTCGATCAAACTACTCCGCTTCGCCCCGATCAGACTTCACCACCCTGTCGACCTCCGAGTAAGCTTCACGCGCCACCCACTTAGGCTGGACTCGACGGCGGCTAGAGAGGGCAATTCGATGGCGAACGGCGGCACTTCGTGGGCCCAGAACTCACGAACCACTCAACTATCGGGGGTCAAACTTATATGGATTTAAAGAGCGAGGGAAGGGCTTCAAAATCCTCAACTGGGTCGAGGCCTAATGGTGCGTGGGTTGATCAGAAAATGAGGGGGAAGGTGGGATCGGGTTTCCGTCGTTCGATTTGAGGGGGGGGGGAAGAGAGAAAAGCGGGGGGGGGGGGGGGGGGGGTGTTCTTTCTGACGTGGACCAATAGGTTTTTTTTTATTTATAAAGTTTTAAAAATCCGAAAATACCACTTGCCACATACGAACACCAATTCAAACCCAACGACTGTCGTCCCTAGCGTTTTACCCCCTTTCCGAACATAATGGGATATGTTTCGTAGGTCCATTCGACTGTTTCAGTCAGTTTTCCTTCAAATTAAAATATATAACGTTCAATATTTGATTTGAACGTACATTTCAATTTTCCAGGGCCACAAACTGATTCGAAAAATTCCAGAAAAATAAATCTGGCTATGTTTTGACGATACGTTCCCAACAAAACTAGTTTCGTCGAATTCTGACACCGTTTGCAAAAAGGCCCATTTCTGGTCGATCCAATTTAACTGTAATTGACCAAAACACGTTTTCCTTTGCCACGCTCACATACTAGCTTCAAAAATTATGAAATTTGAAACCTCACAATAACTTCACATCCCGGATCCAACAAAAGTGGTTTCGTCGAATTCCGAGGTCGTATGCAAAATGGCCAATTTCCCGGGCTATATAAATTCCATAACGACCTTTTTGAAAATTCATTTGGCCATAACTTTTGCTTTCCGCTATGAAAATTCGATTTTTCAGATTCGTTAGAAAGGTATTCACTAACAGATTTAAATATTTTTGGTTTCATTAAAATCCGTTTTGTTTTGCACCCGGCACAGTCCGACAAAGTTTGAATTCAATTTTTGAAACTACAGCGCCTTTTCAGGCCTTGTTAATAATTAGAATTAATAATATTCATTTTCAATCGTCGATTCAAACTCACTTTTCATTGCTATTATTTAAAATATTTATTTTAAATATTTAAAATCCATTATTTTAGCCAATTTAAAAATTTTAAATTGGTTCAGATTTTCTGGGTCGTTACATCTATTTTGTGGAATGTGTTA
Organism: Allium sativum; assembly: GCA_030737875.1. NCBI lineage: Eukaryota > Viridiplantae > Streptophyta > Magnoliopsida > Asparagales > Amaryllidaceae > Allium > Allium sativum. The sequence goes on from CM060919.1 coordinate 802,676,650, forward strand.
ATATCTTATAACGTATTATGATTTGTTCATTGATAGCTATTGGGATTTGAGATTATACGATTTTGTCACTTAAATTGAATTTATAATTTTAGTCCAAATCCATCACTGCTTTTGAATTCCATTTTTTGAAAATCTTATTGGAAAATTATTGGAAATATATGTTTTTGAAACTCTCTCCATTTTTATAAATTTCATCGTAAATCCGTCATTCTCTGCAATGTGAAATATGCCACTAGTTCTTAGTTTATTATGATTTTTCTTTGACTGATTGAGAAATATGATGACCGTTCTTCCTCTTAAGCTGAAATTATATTATTTACTAATTTTTCATCTATATTTTAATTTCTAAATCCATTTGATGATAACAAAAGGGGGAGAATGGGTTGAAATTTTGATTTATAAGTGAATATTTTATAAATATTTTTAATTTTAGAAAATTCATTAAATTTATTTATTTCACTCATGCACAGTTGTAGGGGAGTTTTCTGTTGTAGGGGGAGCTAATAAATAGGGGGAGTTCAATATTCACTGTCAAACACATTTATTGTGCTCAAAATATTTTAATTGTTTGTCATCATCAAAAGAGGGAGATTGTTGTATATGACGTAGTTGTATACACAATTATATGATTTTTGTTTGATGATAACAAACAAATAAATATTATTTAATGTGTTTGTTACTGTACTGTTCTATATTTACATCACAGACAGGAATATAATATTTATATTTAAATAAAATACGACTGTACATAAATTAAAATATTCACAATATTTTATTTAAATAAAATATTTTATTTCAATACCTAAACAGTACAAAGTTTACAACTCCACTATTTGTACACTTCACTGATATCTTTCATTTCAATACATTCAGTACCTTTGTTCCTCTTTACAACAGTCACACTCAGTATACAGTCATATATACATACATTCACTTAGTTGCATTTTCATTTTCAGTTACAAGTTTACAAAACTGTCTTCTTGTCTTTGTGTTCACAGCTTTCAGTCCAGTCACTTTAGTCCAATCTCATTTGATTACCAGTCACATGAAACAGAAACACACAGTATATTGCAATAGAAATAATACTGAATTTATGCAAATATAAATTTTAATTTTAAAATTTTATTTTCCTCAGATTTCTGGTGTGTTTCTCATCATTTTTCATGACTTGATCTGATTTACCCGACTCTGTCTAGACAACTTGTGATATTCACAGTGACACACTATAAATACCACAAGGCAGACAACATATATATATATATCTATAATGCTGGGACAAGAAAATTGACTAATGGCTGCATATACACACGTGTATACACGTGAGCACTACCACGCCAATCAGTGTCGCGACTGAGGAGTAGCCACTTGGACCATCTCGACTCAGCGCAACATACTCATGAACATGAACAAAGTCAAAAGCAAATGGCCGATGTGACGGCCTGGAATTTCGCTCGATCCGAATCAGTCGTTAAACCGATCTAGACCGTTCGAAACCCCTGAACGTTGAGAACAGGACAAATCAGAACACAAACAGAGGAACATTTCATTGCTATTACAACAATGCATCAGATACAAGAATATACAGAGTATAAATGAATAAATTACATTCGATAAATATCAGAGATTACAATAAATTAAATAGCAGTGGAAAATAATACAAAGCACAACTGAAGGTGATATACGGATACAGAGCTTTCCGGATATCATTCCACCTGTAAACTAGGATCCTGTGAATATAAATCTGCAAAACCAAAACTACTAGCTGCCCGTGCGGAAAATAGGGGCACCCAGAGTTTAGGTTAAAACAATAAACTCCAGGTCAGTCATGTGACTGGTGTGAGAACTAAAACAGTTATTTAAAGCTTTACTTTAAAAGAGAGTAATTCAAGGGACCACGCCGTATAACACGGAACGGGTTTCCTCCCAAGAATACCAGTGCATATCAATAAACAACGCAATGCTTTTTCGAAAAATGAAGCTATTATAAGACCCAGGTCCCATCACACAATGCAACGCAAGCCGGAGGATAGGGTTTTACCTTATAACAGCCAAACATGCTTGATACGTTTAAAACAAATCATTTGATACTATAATAAGGGTATAGTGTCAAAACATTTCAATCATAAATATAAATCATAGACGGCATGAGTGCCCCATCCCACTATGTCGCCATACTAGGCTCTACAACTAAAGCCGAAATACACGTATTGGAAATTGGATTCCGTCATGAGTCGAGGCAAGGGGCAAGATCCTCTCCGCGTTCGAGACACTCTAGCAAATGTCCCAGGATTACGCACACTGGGTAACCCCTGGATCTTCAGGGTCGGTCCTCACTTACGTTAGAAGATTGGCAATTCCTGAACACACGTTTCCCGGTCCTTACAGACCTATAATCGAGGCGCCTCATCCAACAACCACAAAGGTGAAAAGTATATAAATGTCAGGGCTGGTAAGTCACTGACACCACCAAAGCTAGAAAGAAACGTGTGCTCTCCCTGCAGTCCGTATCCCCTTTTTAACTCATACCGAGGTGTGAGGCTCGCGAATTCACGCTATACACAAAGCTACGCCACGAAGGCCATGCTTTGATCATCAACTACAAGACTTTGCTTTTCAACAGAAGCCTTGATCATTGCATCTTAGCGTGCCACACAGGCAATTCATGCCATGTCCATCGATATAGAACCTCTGAGCTCGTACGTCTCAGAGAAGGGCGTTAAGCAAAAGAATAAATTCTCCGCCGCCAAACAGATGTATATTTAACAGAAATCAATCAACACAGAATAAAATCTAGTGTCAGACACACAATCCATTTACAAGTTCGTTCTGGGTCTGAACGAAACCGGAGGCACTTTCCTCGCATATCCATCCATCTCCAGGTACGTCTGGACGACCACCGACTATTTCCATCCTCTTGGGTGTACTGCCCAATCAGGATCGTCAGTAATTATCCAAACGATGTGAAGACTTCCGGTCTTCGACCACCGTCTTTATCTTCGACTTATCGTCGAATCGGTTATTCAGAATGGGTATAAACCCGGACTTTCCGAACAACCCGCGTATATTAAAACAAATGTTACACAAACACAACATACGCCTCATTCCAATTCATTAGTCACTAACCGCAGATTAGCAAGAGAACAATTTCCCAAACATTAACCCCGAAGGCCGAAACCAACATCAGATCAATACCCAGGAAACCATTCTTCTTAGCCAAACTACAGCTAGTTTCTAAATTCCACATTCTTAGGGAAAAGTTCCCATTAATTTTATCCAAGATAAATTCTTTAAAATTAATCCTGTAATCTTCCTTTGGATGTCGTTTCAAACCACATTATGGTTTTCTAAGCTAGTCGAGATTAGCGAACCACACCGAAGTAATTATTTATTTTATTTCCCAATCCCAACCTATTCATCCCATGAAGCAAAACTGGTAATACTCCATATCTAACACCGCGGTGTTATCGGTAAAATTGATTACCATTTCACGTTTAAATCTAATTAAAGATTTAACTATCGCTTTGGAGCAAAACTGGTAATACTCCGTTCTCGCTCAATTCTAAATTTGATAATTTAGATTATCAATTCGAATTTCAATCTAATTGCAATTTCATTAAAACTCCCTTTTTCTGGGTTAAAGAACTAGGTGTTATTTGAAACACAGTTCACGACAAACCCAAATCACATTCTATTTGTTATCGGGTTAAAGAACCAGTGTTATTTAAAACACTGTTCACAATAAACCCATTTCAAATTTAATCAAATATATTAGAAATTCGATTGTTTAAAACCCCTTTTTAAATCTAATTCATTTATTTAAAAATAATTGGGTTTTAAATTTAGTTCAAAACTAGTTCATTTCGATAAAAACACATTTTTATCTTTTCAAATATGGAGTTTTTCATCCCAATTTTTCTCAAATCATTTCTTATGATTTTACATAAATTATTACTATTTTTAATAATTTTATCAAGGCCCGTACAGTCGATTTCCAACAATGGCCATCGAACTGCACTTACAGCGACCTTTTTCGAATTTGATTTGGACGTATCTCCAAATCCAACCGTTAGATTTTGAATTTCTAATATTCGTTAGAAAGCTCTTTTCGATACGAACCCAACGGTTCCGGTTTTAGGAGAATCCGACGGTCGGATCTCCCGTAATGTCCGTTTGAAATAAATGGTCGAAATTTACGAACTGCCGCGGCGCGGCGCGTTCTATTCAGGCCATTATATATATAATATATATATTATATATATACTTCGTCGATTTCTATTTAAAACGAATTATATAAATAGTTTTGAATTCGTTTCAAAAACATTTTCAACTTCCATTTCATTTCAAATCAAAATTGAATTCTCTTTATAAATTCGTTTTAAAATTCATTTCAATTCAATTCAAATTTCAATTCAATTTGAATTCATTTCACTTCATTTTGAAGTCAATTCGAATTCGTTTTCAATTCAATTCAATTCAATTCAAATTGGTTTTCTTATTCGATTCAAAATTCATTTTCTATTCAAATTAAATTCGTTTCGTTTTCTATTTGAATTCAATTCATTATATATTCCATTGAAACCAAATTGGTTTTCTATTTCATTCAATTCGAAATCGTTATAAATTCAATTCATTTCGAAATCGTTATATATTCAATTCATTTCGAAATCATTATATATTCAATTCATTTCGAAATCGTTATATATTCAATTCATTTCGAAATCATTATATATTCAATTCATTTCGAAATCGTTATATATTCAATTCATTTCGAAATCATTATATATTCAATTCATTTCGAAATCATTATATATTCAATTCATTTCGAAATCGTTATATTTTCAATTCATTTCGAAATCGTTATATATTCAATTCATTTCGAAATCGTTATATTTCCAATTCCGAATGTAATCGATATCGATATCGTTCGCGTCAAAATGGCGCATCACTATTCAACACGGCTTTATATATTCTATTTCAAATATTTCTTTTTGTCAACACACGACTAATCTCAACGAATGAGTACCGTCCACGTGTGACTATTTTTGCTATTTAATATATTTTATAAAAGTTAAGGTATCTATCGTTTGATATTGAATCAGACTTCAACCGTAATTTAGTGAGAGAACGATTTCCTGAACATTAACCCCGAAGGCCGAAACCAACATCAGATTAATATCCAGGAGGCCACTCATCTCATCTATTTTCCAGTTGATTTCTAATTCTATATATGATAAAGATGTAAATTCTATTATAAAAATATTTTGTTCAACACATGACTAATATCAACGGATGAATATAGTCAACACATGAACCTTTATTTTATATTGATAAAGATATAAATTTTATTATAAAAATATTTCGTTCAACACATGACCAATCTCAATAGATGAGTACTGTCAACACATGAACTTTTATTTTATAATATTCTTTATTTTTCAAATTGGAATGAGGCCCAATCAATCACCATATAAAATTAATTATATGGATTTTCATACAACACATGTATAATAGCATTGAAAAATAATCAACCATCAACCAAAGTGCACTACACTGTATAAGCATCAAATATAGATATCTAACGCTTATAACAGCCTGTCAATCAATCGATCGACATATTTTATCAATCAGGATGAGTGAACTTCAAATTTCATCCCAACACCCGTGTGGGGTTTCAAACAATCAAACACATATTTTATTCGTGCAGCTGGGCGATGTGTAAAATTTATCGACCCAATCAATATCAGTCAAATAGGTGTACATAAACAAACCGTTCGGTTTGTAAATGAATATTTTATTCACATTCACGTTAAAAATTATATTTTTAACGATAAAACAATTTATCTTAACATATGAATATCTATTCAGTTCATTTATTCAATAAATGATTATTTTTATTTTTCTAACATATTTTAGAAAATTTCGGCGGCATAACGGCACGATACTAGAAACGGGACGAGGCCTAGCCTTATCCCCGGTCTAGTGAAGGCCCACGCCATTCACACATCAATCAAATCAATTTCAATTCACCAAATAATTCAATTCAAACCAATAACCTAACCAACTACACAATCAAACAATTTAACAAACAAGCCATCCATGGTCTGTGGATGACGGGTGTCGGGTGCTACTAAGCACCGTCTGCATCCTAGTATATATATGTAACTAGAAAAATTAAATCGAAAGGTGAGAAGTTCTCACCGAAAGCTATCCAATACCACGACTCTTCTTTTGTAGAAAATCTTTGTCGTTATCCTATCTTCGCCATCTTCGTTGCCCGTAGTCACTATATATATAAAAATCACACATTTTTATATTTCGATGTCTTTAAAATAAAAATCACATTTTTATTTACTCACTTTCAATTTTAAAAAGTCGTATTTTTACAATCACTTCAAATATTTAAAAATCGAATTTTTATTCAATTATTACATATATAAAAATCGACTTTTTATCACTATGTCAAATAGATAAAAATTATATTTTTATCACGCTATTTTCCACATAAAGATTTCGCCTTTTCTAAAAATAAAGTTTTCGCCTTTATAAAAATAAAGTTTTCGCCTTTATAACTATAAAGATTTCATCTTTATAAAAATCAGCATTTTATTTCGACTTATAGAAAATAAAAATCAGATTTTTATTTTGCTACATACACAAAGATGATATTTTTATATTCTCTATCCTATAAAGATTATATTTTTAATACTTTAAAAATATAAAAATCATATTTTTAATATCTCTATATAGTAAAGATTATATTTTTAATACTTTAAAAATATAAAAATCATATTTTTATCACTTTAAAAATATAAAGATCATACCTTTTTTATTTTAATCCTTAAAATAAAAATCAGTTTTTATTTTCTTTGAAAATCAGTTTTTACATCTTTTTAAAAATCCATTTTTATATTTTCTTTTAAAATCAGTTCATAATTTCCTTTCAAGAAAAAAAACAGTTATTAATCTTAAAAAAATTCAGTTTATATAATAAATAAAATTCAGTTAAATTAAAAAAACTTACAGTATTTGTCGCTTAATGGGGAGGAGTGGGCGCTGCTGCCTTAGAGATGCTCGGAGGGCGAGCAGGAGGCGATGGTGGGGCTTCAGGTGGTGGGGAGGCGGTGGAAGGGTTCGCGGTGGGTTTTTGGGTAGAGGGGGGCTCGGTTGCGTCAGGGGAGGGGAAGAAGGAAGGAGGAAGAAGAGGAGGGGGTGCGCCGCCTCTGGCGCGGCGGTGGCCCATCGGGGGGGGGGGGGGGGGGGCGATGCGGCGTTAATCGCCTGAGCGATTTGGTTTTTGTTTTGTTTTTTTTTTTTCTTCTTTTTTTTTTCTTTCGATTAAAATATGAGGGGGGGCAGAAGGAAAGATAAGGGAGGAATATATATATATTTTTTTATTATTTAATTATTAAATTTTTGCAAAAGGGTTGACTTTTACATACGTCCTCGAAACGAGGCCTACTGCCTGTCGTCCATAGCGTTTAACCCCCGTTCCGAACACAATGGGTTATGCCACGTAGGACCATTCAATCGTTTCGATCAGTTTCCGTTAAATTTACATTTAAATCACTTTATTGAATTTTAAACGTACATTTCAAATTACCGGGGTCACATACTAACTTTAAAAATTCCCGAAAAATATTTTCTAGCTTCGTATTGACGATACGGTCCTAACAAAACTAGTTTCGTCGAATTCTGAGACCGTATGAAAAATGGCCAATTTCCAGTCGATTAAAATCAACTAAAACCGGTCAAACGCGTTTTCCTTTGCCACGCTCACATATTGATTCGAAAAATTATGAAATTTGAAACCTAACAATAATTTGACACTGCGGATCCAACAAAAGTGGTTTTATCTTTTAAGGGCCTGAATTCCATAGCGACTATTCAGAATTTTCAACTGGACATATCTTTTGATTCCCGCTATGAAATTTTGATTTGTCGGATTCGTTGGAAAGATATCATCAATTAGATCCTAATGTTTTTGGTTTCACTAAAATCCGGATTGTTTTGCACCCAGTACATTCAATTGAAGTTTGAAATCGAATTATCGAACTACCGCGCCATTTTCAATTCTAATTATAATTATATATAATATTTATATTCTAACGACGGCGTATATAATATATACGTTCTAATTATATTCAAAATAAATTTCTCGTCGTTTTTATTTAAAATATTCTATTTTAAATATTCAAAATTCATTAAAATTACCAAAATAAAAATTTTAAACTGGCCCAGATTTTCCGGGTTATTACAATCTCCCCCACTTAAAACTTTTCGTCCCCGAAAAGGAATAAAGTCGAAAGTGGTTTGATTAATCAGCTCTACGTTCGATCTGGCTTGCATTCTCCAACTTTTCAGTTTCTGAGAATTTTCAAAATTTCAAAAATTTGGCTAACTCCCTAAATTTTCGAAAAAATTTCGCCATAACCTCCCCTGCAATGGGAGCATCGGGGAATTTCAAATAGCTTCCCCGGTCCTTCAGATCTCAAAAAGAAAAAGAAAAAGCCAAGCGGCTAGCCAATAGGCTCACAAAATCATCATCATCACCCAAACAAAACAGGAAATTATGTAGTAAACATGTACCTATTTGTCGGGCAAACAAATTTTATTCTCTGGCTCTAGCCTCCTTGCTATGACCTGTTCAATATAAGTATATGTATATGCAAGCAAATGCGACCAATTTTCAATATAATTCAAAATTTGATGCAATTAGGCATAAATGGTTAAAAATTAGCAAACAAATAAACAAGCAACACAAACATCAATCTATTAGTGGATTAGAGTTTCAAATTCATAATTTTGACATATATACAAAAATCATGTTTTTGATGCCAATTCACAACAATGTGTTCTAGTTATATAAGTTTTGGTTCTCACACCAGTCTAATGGAAATATATAGAAAATCACACCTTCGTTACTCGAACATGAATACTAATGACGACTAGTCAATCATCAGAATCATCTTCGGGCCACTAGAGTATGATTCTATATCTATCCAGTATATTAAAACTTCGAATATACGTTCATGACGCGTATATACAAAACCTTTATATAGTGGATTGTCCATATTCAAAATAAATAAATAATCAAATACGTATAAAATGGTTTAAATTTTCAAAACACAATTGTTTTCATTTGAAAAATATACTCTTCACACTCGTTCTAGGATACTACTGATCCTATCTCTAACGAGTCATTCTAATTGGATATTACTTATCCAATATCTGATGAATTCTTTCGTATGGTTCTAATGTGTCTTGTTCTCGAGCTCTGTAAACCAAAGCTCTGATACCAACTGTGACGGCCTGGAATTTCGCTCGATCCGAATCAGTCGTTAAACCGATCTAGACCGTTCGAAACCCCTGAACGTTGAGAACAGGACAAATCAGAACACAAACAGAGGAACATTTCATTGCTATTACAACAATGCATCAGATACAAGAATATACAGAGTATAAATGAATAAATTACATTCGATAAATATCAGAGATTACAATAAAGTAAATAGCAGCGGAAAATAATACAAAGCACAACTGAAGGTGATATACGGATACAGAGCTTTCCGGATATCATTCCACCTGTAAACCAGGATCCTGTGAATATAAATCTGCAAAACCAAAACTACTAGCTGCCCGTGCGGAAAATAGGGGCACCCAGAGTTTAGGTTAAAACAATAAACTACAGGTCAGTCATGTGACTGGTGTGAGAACTAAAACAGTTATTTAAAGCTTTACTTTAAAAGAGAGTAATTCAAGGGACCACGCCGTATAACACGGAACGGGTTTCCTCCCAAGAATACCAGTGCATATCAATAAACAACGCAATGCTTTTTCGAAAAATGAAGCTATTATAAGACCCAGGTCCCATCACACAATGCAACGCAAGCCGGAGGATAGGGTTTTACCTTATAACAGCCAAACATGCTTGATACGTTTAAAACAAATCATTTGATACTATAATAAGGGTATAGTGTCAAAACATTTCAATCATAAATATAAATCATAGACGGCATGAGTGCCCCATCCCACTATGTCGCCATACTAGGCTCTACAACTAAAGCCGAAATACACGTATTGGAAATTGGATTCCGTCATGAGTCGAGGCAAGGGGCAAGATCCTCTCCGCGTTCGAGACACTCTAGCAAATGTCCCAGGATTACGCACACTGGGTAACCCCTGGATCTTCAGGGTCGGTCCTCACTTACGTTAGAAGATTGGCAATTCCTGAACACACGTTTCCCGGTCCTTACAGACCTATAATCGAGGCGCCTCATCCAACAACCACAAAGGTGAAAAGTATATAAATGTCAGGGCTGGTAAGTCACTGACACCACCAAAGCTAGAAAGAAACGTGTGCTCTCCCTGCAGTCCGTATCCCGTTTTTAACTCATACCGAGGTGTGAGGCTCGCGAATTCACGCTATACACAAAGCTACGCCACGAAGGCCATGCTTTGATCATCAACTACAAGACTTTGCTTTTCAACAGAAGCCTTGATCATTGCATCTTAGCGTGCCACACAGGCAATTCATGCCATGTCCATCGATATACAACCTCTGAGCTCGTACGTCTCAGAGAAGGGCGTTAAGCAAAAGAATAAATTCTCCGCCGCCAAACAGATGTATATTTAACAGAAATCAATCAACACAGAATAAAATCTAGTGTCAGACACACAATCCATTTACAAGTTCGTTCTGGGTCTGAACGAAACCGGAGGCACTTTCCTCGCATATCCATCCATCTCCAGGTACGTCTGGACGACCACCGACTATTTCCATCCTCTTGGGTGTACTGCCCAATCAGGATCGTCAGTAATTATCCAAACGATGTGAAGACTTCCGGTCTTCGACCACCGTCTTTATCTTCGACTTATCGTCGAATCGGTTATTCAGAATGGGTATAAACCCGGACTTTCCGAACAACCCGCGTATATTAAAACAAATGTTACACAAACACAACATACGCCTCATTCCAATTCATTAGTCACTAACCGCAGATTAGCAAGAGAACAATTTCCCAAACATTAACCCCGAAGGCCGAAACCAACATCAGATCAATACCCAGGAAACCATTCTTCTTAGCCAAACTACAGCTAGTTTCTAAATTCCACATTCTTAGGGAAAAGTTCCCATTAATTTTATCCAAGATAAATTCTTTAAAATTAATCCTGTAATCTTCCTTTGGATGTCGTTTCAAACCACATTATGGTTTTCTAAGCTAGTCGAGATTAGCGAACCACACCGAAGTAATTATTTATTTTATTTCCCAATCCCAACCTATTCATCCCATGAAGCAAAACTGGTAATACTCCATATCTAACACCGCGGTGTTATCGGTAAAATTGATTACCATTTCACGTTTAAATCTAATTAAAGATTTAACTATCGCTTTGGAGCAAAACTGGTAATACTCCGTTCTCGCTCAATTCTAAATTTGATAATTTAGATTATCAATTCGAATTTCAATCTAATTGCAATTTCATTAAAACTCCCTTTTTCTGGGTTAAAGAACTAGGTGTTATTTGAAACACAGTTCACGACAAACCCAAATCACATTCTATTTGTTATCGGGTTAAAGAACCAGTGTTATTTAAAACACTGTTCACGATAAACCCATTTCAAATTTAATCAAATATATTAGAAATTCGATTGTTTAAAACCCCTTTTTAAATCTAATTCATTTATTTAAAAATAATTGGGTTTTAAATTTAGTTCAAAACTAGTTCATTTCGATAAAAACACATTTTTATCTTTTCAAATATGGAGTTTTTCATCCCAATTTTTCTCAAATCATTTCTTATGATTTTCCATAAATTATTACTATTTTTAATAATTTTATCAAGGCCCGTACAGTCGATTTCCAACAATGGCCATCGAACTGCACTTACAGCGACCTTTTTCGAATTTGATTTGGACGTATCTCCAAATCCAACCGTTAGATTTTGAATTTCTAATATTCGTTAGAAAGCTCTTTTCGATACGAACCCAACGGTTCCGGTTTTAGGAGAATCCGACGGTCGGATCTCCCGTAATGTCCGTTTGAAATAAATGGTCGAAATTTACGAACTGCCGCGGCGCGGCGCGTTCTATTCAGGCCATTATATATATAATATATATATTATATATATACTTCGTCGATTTCTATTTAAAACGAATTATATAAATAGTTTTGAATTCGTTTCAAAAACATTTTCAACTTCCATTTCATTTCAAATCAAAATTGAATTCTCTTTATAAATTCGTTTTAAAATTCATTTCAATTCAATTCAAATTTCAATTCAATTTGAATTCATTTCACTTCATTTTGAAGTCAATTCGAATTCGTTTTCAATTCAATTCAATTCAATTCAAATTGGTTTTCTTATTCGATTCAAAATTCATTTTCTATTCAAATTAAATTCGTTTCGTTTTCTATTTGAATTCAATTCATTATATATTCCATTGAAACCAAATTGGTTTTCTATTTCATTCAATTCGAAATCGTTATAAATTCAATTCATTTCGAAATCGTTATATATTCAATTCATTTCGAAATCATTATATATTCAATTCATTTCGAAATCGTTATATATTCAATTCATTTCGAAATCATTATATATTCAATTCATTTCGAAATCGTTATATATTCAATTCATTTCGAAATCATTATATATTCAATTCATTTCGAAATCGTTATATATTCAATTCATTTCGAAATCGTTATATTTTCAATTCATTTCGAAATCGTTATATATTCAATTCATTTCGAAATCGTTATATTTCCAATTCCGAATGTAATCGATATCGATATCGTTCGCGTCAAAATGGCGCATCACTATTCAACACGGCTTTATATATTCTATTTCAAATATTTCTTTTTGTCAACACACGACTAATCTCAACGAATGAGTACCGTCCACGTGTGACTATTTTCGCTATTTAATATATTTTATAAAAGTTAAGGTATCTATCGTTTGATATTGAATCAGACTTCAACCGTAATTTAGTGAGAGAACGATTTCCTGAACATTAACCCCGAAGGCCGAAACCAACATCAGATTAATATCCAGGAGGCCACTCATCTCATCTATTTTCCAGTTGATTTCTAATTCTATATATGATAAAGATGTAAATTCTATTATAAAAATATTTTGTTCAACACATGACTAATATCAACGGATGAATATAGTCAACACATGAACCTTTATTTTATATTGATAAAGATATAAATTTTATTATAAAAATATTTCGTTCAACACATGACCAATCTCAATAGATGAGTACTGTCAACACATGAACTTTTATTTTATAATATTCTTTATTTTTCAAATTGGAATGAGGCCCAATCAATCACCATATAAAATTAATTATATGGATTTTCATACAACACATGTATAATAGCATTGAAAAATAATCAACCATCAACCAAAGTGCACTACACTGTATAAGCATCAAATATAGATATCTAACGCTTATAACAGCCTGTCAATCAATCGATCGACATATTTTATCAATCAGGATGAGTGAACTTCAAATTTCATCCCAACACCCGTGCGGGGTTTCAAACAATCAAACACATATTTTATTCGTGCAGCTGGGCGATGTGTAAAATTTATCGACCCAATCAATATCAGTCAAATAGGTGTACATAAACAAACCGTTCGGTTTGTAAATGAATATTTTATTCACATTCACGTTAAAAATTATATTTTTAACGATAAAACAATTTATCTTAACATATGAATATCTATTCAGTTCATTTATTCAATAAATGATTATTTTTATTTTTCTAACATATTTTAGAAAATTTCGGCGGCATAACGGCACGATACTAGAAACGGGACGAGGCCTAGCCTTATCCCCGGTCTAGTGAAGGCCCACGCCATTCACACATCAATCAAATCAATTTCAATTCACCAAATAATTCAATTCAAACCAATAACCTAACCAACTACACAATCAAACAATTTAACAAACAAGCCATCCATGGTCTGTGGATGACGGGTGTCGGGTGCTACTAAGCACCGTCTGCATCCTAGTATATATATGTAACTAGAAAAATTAAATCGAAAGGTGAGAAGTTCTCACCGAAAGCTATCCAATACCACGACTCTTCTTTTGTAGAAAATCTTTGTCGTTATCCTATCTTCGCCATCTTCGTTGCCCGTAGTCACTATATATATAAAAATCACACATTTTTATATTTCGATGTCTTTAAAATAAAAATCACATTTTTATTTACTCACTTTCAATTTTAAAAAGTCGTATTTTTACAATCACTTCAAATATTTAAAAATCGAATTTTTATTCAATTATTACATATATAAAAATCGACTTTTTATCACTATGTCAAATAGATAAAAATTATATTTTTATCACGCTATTTTCCACATAAAGATTTCGCCTTTTCTAAAAATAAAGTTTTCGCCTTTATAAAAATAAAGTTTTCGCCTTTATAACTATAAAGATTTCATCTTTATAAAAATCAGCATTTTATTTCGACTTATAGAAAATAAAAATCAGATTTTTATTTTGCTACATACACAAAGATGATATTTTTATATTCTCTATCCTATAAAGATTATATTTTTAATACTTTAAAAATATAAAAATCATATTTTTAATATCTCTATATAGTAAAGATTATATTTTTAATACTTTAAAAATATAAAAATCATATTTTTATCACTTTAAAAATATAAAGATCATACCTTTTTTATTTTAATCCTTAAAATAAAAATCAGTTTTTATTTTCTTTGAAAATCAGTTTTTACATCTTTTTAAAAATCCATTTTTATATTTTCTTTTAAAATCAGTTCATAATTTCCTTTCAAGAAAAAAAACAGTTATTAATCTTAAAAAAATTCAGTTTATATAATAAATAAAATTCAGTTAAATTAAAAAAACTTACAGTATTTGTCGCTTAATGGGGAGGAGTGGGCGCTGCTGCCTTGGAGATGCTCGGAGGGCGAGCAGGAGGCGATGGTGGGGCTTCAGGTGGTGGGGAGGCGGTGGAAGGGTTCGCGGTGGGTTTTTGGGTAGAGGGGGGCTCGGTTGCGTCAGGGGAGGGGAAGAAGGAAGGAGGAAGAAGAGGAGGGGGTGCGCCGCCTCTGGCGCGGCGGTGGCCCATCGGGGGGGGCGATGCGGCGTTAATCGCCTGAGCGATTTGGTTTTTGTTTTGTTTTTTTTTTCTTCTTTTTTTTTCTTTCGATTAAAATATGAGGGGGGGCAGAAGGAAAGATAAGGGAGGAATATATATATATTTTTTTATTATTAAATTATTAAATTTTTGCAAAAGGGTTGACTTTTACATACGTCCTCGAAACGAGGCCTACTGCCTGTCGTCCATAGCGTTTAACCCCCGTTCCGAACACAATGGGTTATGCCACGTAGGACCATTCAATCGTTTCGATCAGTTTCCGTTAAATTTACATTTAAATCACTTTATTGAATTTTAAACGTACATTTCAAATTACCGGGGTCACATACTAACTTTAAAAATTCCCGAAAAATATTTTCTAGCTTCGTATTGACGATACGGTCCTAACAAAACTAGTTTCGTCGAATTCTGAGACCGTATGAAAAATGGCCAATTTCCAGTCGATTAAAATCAACTAAAACCGGTCAAACGCGTTTTCCTTTGCCACGCTCACATATTGATTCGAAAAATTATGAAATTTGAAACCTAACAATAATTTGACACTGCGGATCCAACAAAAGTGGTTTTATCGAAATCCGAGGTCATTTGCAAAATGTCCATTTTTAAGGGCCTGAATTCCATAGCGACTATTCAGAATTTTCAACTGGACATATCTTTTGATTCCCGCTATGAAATTTTGATTTGTCGGATTCGTTGGAAAGATATCATCAATTAGATCCTAATGTTTTTGGTTTCACTAAAATCCGGATTGTTTTGCACCCGGTACATTCAATTGAAGTTTGAAATCGAATTATCGAACTACCGCGCCATTTTCAATTCTAATTATAATTATATATAATATTTATATTCTAATGACGGCGTATATAATATATACGTTCTAATTATATTCAAAATAAATTTCTCGTCGTTTTTATTTAAAATATTCTATTTTAAATATTCAAAATTCATTAAAATTACCAAAATAAAAATTTTAAACTGGCCCAGATTTTCCGGGTTATTACAGCCGAGGACAAAGTCAAAGTGATATGGTCAAAGCAACATAGACATGCATGGTGCAAGATGGTACAACAGCTCAAACCATGTTTGAACATCAATGGAATACAAGTGATGCTACTGTTTCAAGGTTAATGGATCAAAATGCATAATCAAGCAAGACTTGCAGGTCACAAAAAGAGTAGCAAAGAATTAAACATGGAGGAACAGTCAGGCAGAAGTTCATGGGTCAAGCAGTAGGGAAACAAGAATGGCATAAGTGAAGCAGATTGGTCAAGCTTTGCAGTTTCATTCTCAGTGCATGGTTCAACAACATAATGACATAACCGTCAGGCAGAAGTATATGTGCAAGCAATCAAGCCAAGCAAAAGTGTAATGTTGTACAAGCTAAGTGCAGCAGCAAAACATGATATCAGGGGAGCTCATACATGCAGTATCAAGGCAACAAGGGTTATGTTTCAGGTGGATCAAGATTCATGAAGGCAAAAATGAACATGCATAAGAAAACAATCACAAGGAAGTCAGAAAGCATGCAAAACCAGGCAAGAAATTAGCTCTCAAAATGGTCATGTGTCAAGAGCAATCATTGTTCTTGAATATTCATTTCAACATCAAATTACAACATTAAAATCAGTGATGATTTTTTGGCAAATGTTTTTCTAAAATACATTTGCAAAGATATCATTGTTTTTCTTTTCCTGAAAGTCATTAATTCACCACATTCATAGAAGAAAAGGATTTCGACCAGGTCCATCACTTTTGGACAAGAGCAGAACTTTATTTATGGCAAAAGTGTTTTCAGAATACATATATGGCAAATTACTTATAGCATGGAGCAGATATACACATTTCAAATTTGGTAAGTTATTTCAAAAATACAGTGATCAAAGAATGGCAAGATATCACATTCCTTTTCCAGAAATCATCAAACAATTTCAGCATCTCATTTTTTTGCAAGTTTTAAAATTTCCTTATTCTATATTTTTTCCAAAAGAATCGAACTAGAAAATAATGCCAGAATTCAATACTCATTTTCAATCAAGGTTGTTGTATTTTAAACAAGGCAACCAGGGATCACAGCAACAATTTGAACATATCAAAACCAAGGCAACTTT
The DNA here is from genome assembly GCA_030737875.1 of Allium sativum. Classification (NCBI taxonomy): domain Eukaryota; kingdom Viridiplantae; phylum Streptophyta; class Magnoliopsida; order Asparagales; family Amaryllidaceae; genus Allium; species Allium sativum. Next base: position 802,693,898 of record CM060919.1, read on the forward strand.
CACAGCAATCAATCATTTTGGGAAAGGTATTAAACTCGGCATATACCAAAATTTATTCAAGAAGCAAAATCACAAGCAGGTTAATCAATTAATTAAAAGCAGTGGAATCAAAAAAAGGGGATAGCCAAACAATCAGACCAGTCATACAGCGAAATCAGAGTGATCTAAAGGATTTTAAATCCTATACATTCACCATCTTCATCATAGGCTATTTAGATCGAAAAAAACCACAAGCTAACACTGAAGAGCATAAATCGTAAAATAAATTTCAGGTTCACTCTCCAAATTTTTTCGATTGCAATTATTTCCCAAATCAGTGAAGCAAGAAATCAACCGACATCATCAAATTGAAGAATCACATAGCTACGAAGATTCGATCTCTAGAGAACCAGATTCCAGGAGAAATCGATTTCAGTTTGGGAATAAAAAGGGAAACCCTAGCTTTTTATTTGATCGCTGCTGCCATTTCTTTTTCCAGAGCCAAAGAAAAAGAAAGGGGATCGGGCAAGAGAAAAAGGAAGTGAGCCCGTCAACTTAGCCTGGACTAAGCCAAGTTCTTAAAACTATATAAAGGGGATTCTTTAATTAGGGTTTTTATTTTGATGTTTAAATTGTTTTGTATTGTATTTGTGTTGTAAAACCAATCCGAACAGTTCTAGATCTGTAAAATCTAGGGGGATTCAGTCAGGCTGTTGACTGACAGTTGACAGAGTCTGTAAAATCTGGGTTACTGGTTACGGGGTCGTAAACAAGGAAATCTGATCGAGTGGATATCGGTCAGTCTAGGGTTTTGGGCGTAGGTTTAGAATAGGAGCGAGGGGTTCGCGAGTGTACATGGTCTTGTATGCGGGATCTGTTCTTTTACCTAGTAGAAACCTTAGGAATGCAGCAGCAGCTAGGGTTTTGCCGAAGCTGGGTATATCTGTGTGTGATTTATTTTCTGCACTTTTATTTTTGCTGCATTCTGTGATCTGTTTATTATTTTAATACCCTGTAAGTTTTGAACTCAGCGATAAATTGTATAAACCCTATTCACCCCCCTCTAGGGTTAATCTAGATCCAACACCCGGGTCACAAGATGCAACGATCGGTGCCCTCCTGGGTTTAGATGATGTTGACTATAACCTTAGTGATGATGTTGAGGCCATCGAAGAAAACGAAGGTTCCCAAGATATTGTCAAGGGTAGGAAGAAGAATGTCAAGTCCTCATCATCTAAAAAGAAAAAGAAGAAGAAAAACATGGAGGCTATCACTTTATCTTCCCAAGAGAACCAGAGTAATGTGGAAGAAACCCCTCCACCTTTGGCTAAGAAGCCTGCTTTGAGATCAAGTGACAGGAATAAATGATCATGCTTAGTAGTAGCTTAATCTGGTTGTTGACTATTTTCTTTTGCATGTTGTATTAAGGCGGTTGTATATGCGGGCGCCGGTCCCCACTTATTACTCTTTTACTTGTCGTCTTTATGCACTCTGTTATATGATGTTTTACACTTTAACATGTGACTTTATGGTATAGTTCTGCTTTGTTGTCAGGAAATTGTGTCCTGCTTTCCATGCTTTAAATTTTGCTTTTAGCCTCGCTGTGATTCTTTATTTTATATTTCATGCATGTTCTACATCTGCAATACAAATTGTATGTTATTACAGGCTGAGTTAATTAAACCAACTTTATTGTTTTGTAAAATCCAGTTTTGTTGGTTGGAATGACCTAATGTCGTGTTTTCATGAGATTATGACCGGATTGTTGTATGTTTAAGAGAGCGTCATTAGTTTTCATTAATGCGATGGTAATGCCCCCATACCACAATTGGTTTTAATATTTTGAAAATTAGGCATGGTTTTTACAGTAAGATAAAGAAATCTGTTATTCATAGTAACTCAGTGGGCCAGTTACTTGTGGTTTTTATCAGATGACTTTGAGGAAAGTTTTTGGTTCCGTCACTAACTGAATTTGGAAGATTCGGCTTATGACCTGATGCCCTCGAAAGGATCTTTGATCCATTGTTCGTTGAATCTGAATAACTCAGACGCTTGTCGAACTTGTCAGATGCCTCCGAGGAGGTCTTTTGGTCTGTCAGCAACTGGGTTTGAAGGACCCAGAATCAATACTTGGATTTGGAAGATCCATCATCTGAGCGGATGCCTCCAATGAGGTCTTTGAAAACCCCATGTTTATATCGCTATCCGGCCATGTATTAATGGCGTCGGCGATGAACCGGGTGCCCCTCGGGGAGGTCTTAGGTTTAAAAACCCGGTGTTTGTATCGCTATCCAGCCATATCTTAATGGCGTCGACGATGAACCGAGTGCCCCTCGGGGAGGTCTTGGGTTTAAAAGCCCGGTGTTTGTATCGCTATCCAACCATATCTTAATGGCGTCGGCGATGAACTGGGTGCCCCTCGGGGAGGTCTTGGGTTTAAAAGCCCGGTGTTTGTATCGCTATCCAGCCATATCTTAATGGTGTCGGCAATGAACCGGGCGCCCCTCGGGGAGGTCTTGGGTTTAAAAGCCTAGTGTTTGTATCGCTATCCAGCCATATCTTAATGGCGTCGGCGATGAACCAGGTGCCCTTCAGGGAGGTCTTGGGTTTAAAAGCCCATGTTTGTATCGCTATCCGACCGTGTATTAATGGCGTCGGCGATGAACCGGGTGCCCCTCGGGGAGGTCTTCGGTTTAAAAGCCCGGTGTTTGTATCGCTATCCAGCCATATCTTAATGGCGTCGGCGATGAACCGGGTGCCCCTCGGGGAGGTCTTGGGTTTAAAAGCCTGGTGTTTGTATCGCTATCCATCCATATCTTAATGGTGTCGGCGATGAACTGGGTTCCCCTCGGGGAGGTCTTGGGTTTAAAAGCCCGGTGTTTGTATCGCTATTCAGCCATATCTTAATGGCATCGGCGATGAACCGGGTGCCCCTCGGGGAGGTCTTGGGTTTAAAAGCCCGGTGTTTGTATCGCTATCCAGCTATATCTTAATGGCGTCGGCGATGAACCGGGTGCCCCTTGGGGAGGTTTTGGGTTTAAAAGCCCAGTGTTTGTATCGCTATCCAGTCATATCTTAATGGCGTCGGCGATGAACCGGGTGCCCCTCGGGGAGGTCTTGGGTTTAATGTCACATTGTTCCAGGTGGCTGACGCCAGTTTATTTGTCAGATTCTGGTTGTGACTTGTTAAAACTAGAACTTTAAACTCTGTTACTAAGAATGTGCCCCTACGGTGAAATTCAAAACTTGGTCCGTAGTTTGGGTGTTACATCGTTTTAGGTTTAGAGTTCTTGATGCCCCTTATTTATGGCTTTGCACTTCACACCCTCCGTAGTAAAAGTGTGTGGATGTTTGAGTATTAAGCAGCAGGTGCTTGAGCTTATGTGCTATAGCTCTCATCAAGCCTTATTTGATTTTAAATGCGCTTTCATTTACTTAAAAAGCCTGTAATTAGGATTGATGTTAGCAGCTTGAAATCAAAAACTTGCAAATGTACGATTTTAGATAGGTAAAGTAATTTCTTTCACCAATTTGTACAAACTTTGCATGATATTCACAATGCATTATATATTTACAATTCATGATGTATGTATAATGCGAAATATGTGAATGATACTTTAAACAAAATAACGGCGAAGATGAATGCTATTCCATGCTCGAGGGAGTGCGATTCCGTCTGTTGTTTTTAGCTTAAAAGTGCCATCTGCAAATTTCTGGCTTATGATGTATGGCCCCTCCCAATTGGGTCCGAATACTCTGGTTCCTGTCATAATTCTCTTCAGGACGAGGTCTCCGACTTGAAAAGTTCTTTGCTTGACTTTTTTACTGAAATATCTGGCTACTTTTCGTTGATGGGCCGCTATCTTAAGCTCTGCTTCTTTTTCACTTTTCCTCGAGTAAATCAAGTGCCTCCAACTGTAGCTCTTCATTCTCCTTCTGGTTGAAGTAGATTCTGCGGTGAGTTGGTACTTCCAGTTCCACTGGGATCATAGCTTCTGAACCGAATGCGAGTGAGAATGGGGTGTGCCCCGTAACAGTTTTATGTGTTGTCCGGTATGCCCATAACGCAAAAGGTAGCTCATCAACCCAGTTGCCTTTGGCTTTTTCGAGACACTTCTTGATGGTTGACTTTAGTATTTTGTTGATGGCTTTCACTTGCCCGTTTGCTTGCGGGTGAGCCACAACTGCAAAACTCTTTTTGATCTTATATTTAGCGCAGAAGTCTAGGAATTCATTACTTTCAAATTGGGTTCCATTATCGGTGATGATCTTTTGTGGAACTCCAAACCCGCAATTGATATTTTTCAAAACAAAATTGATCACTTTCTTTGACGAGATAGTAGCCAAAGGTTCTGCTTCAGCCCATTTGGTAAAGTAGTCAACAGCTACTATAGCATATCTCATATTCGCTTTTATGGCGGGTAATATCCCAATTAAATCTATGCCCCAGACCGCAAATGGCCATGGGCTGACCATTTGAGTTAGCTCTGTGGGAGGTGCTCTTGGAATCTCAGCGAATCTCTGGCACCTGTCACACTTCTTTACATAGGTCATGACATCTAGGTTTACATTAGGCCATAAATAGCCATATCGCCGGACCTTCTTGGCTAACGTTTGACCGCTGGTGTGTCCTCCGCATTCTCCCTTGTGCAACTCTGCCAAAATCGCTCTAGATTCCTTCTTAGTCACACATCGCAGTAATGGCATGGAGAATCCTCGCCGGTACAGCCTTCCGTCTTGAATGAGGTATAAAGGGGCCTTATGCAATATCTTCCTTTTGTTTTTCCGTTCTTCAGGTAGTGTCCCATTGAGGATATATTCTTTGATTGGAGTCATCCATGATGTAGGTTCTTCAACGGTTTCCATTATCCAATCCACACTCACTTCCTCAATGGTTGGGGTAGAAAGGACTTCGATGGGGATTAAACCCAGCAGCTAAGCATCTGATGAACTAGCATTCTTGGCAAGAGAATCTGCTTTTGAGTTTTGTTCTCTTTGGATGTGAGATATAACATAGTGGTCAAGGTCATTTAGAAGTTCGATAACTTTGATTAGATATGGAGGGAGGTTCCCAGTTTTGGTTTGGAACTCTTTGCATACTTGACCCACTACCAACTGAGAGTCGCTGAGAATCTGCAAAGCTTTTAGGTTTAGCTCTTTTGCCAACTTTAACCCTGTTATTAATGCTTCATATTTGACCTCATTATTGGTTGATGGAAATTCCAATCTCAAGGCATAGCATAAAGAGTAACCTTCTGGGGTTTCTAAGACAATTCCAGCCCCTGAAAAATAGTCGTTTCTGGATCCATCAAAGTATAGTTTCCAAGGAATCTCTGTTTCCGCTGGTTCTTTAACCTCTTCTCCTCTATTTGTAAACTCAGCAATAAAATCCGCTAGGGCTTGGCCATTAATGGCCCTTCGAGGATGGTAAATGATGTCATATTGACTTAGCTCTTCTGGATGGAAAAGAATTTGCCTTAATGGTTGATCAGTGAGAACCTTGATAGGACGAGATTGGAAATACGGTCTCAGCTTTTTTGGGGCAACAAGGAGGCAATATGCGAGCTTCTCTAGCTTAGAGTAATTTAGCTCTGCCCCGGCGAGCCTCTTACTAATGTAATATACCAGCAATTGCACTCCCGCTTCTTCTCGGATTAGTGCTGCACTCAAAGCATGTGACGAAACTGCTATATATAAAAATAGATCCTCCTTATCTTTAGGTTTCGATAACATTGGTGGTGATTCCATATGTCTTATCACCTCAAAAGCCTCCTGGCACTCTGAGGTCCACTGGAAGTCCTTCTTTCCTTTTTTCAAAGCAGCGAAAAGCGGAATACATCGATCCGTTGCTTTGGAAACGAACCGGTTCAACAGTGCTACCTTTCCATTTAAGCTCTGGAGTTCCTTTTTTGTCCTTGGGGCCTGTATTTCCCTTAAAGCCACAATTTGAGAGGGATTCGCTTTGATGCCCCCGGCATTGACGATGAACCCGAGAAATTTCCCCGAAGAGACTCTGAATGAACATTTTAACGGGTTTAGTTTCATCCCGTATTTCCTCAGTATGTGAAACATTTCTGCCAGGTCCTCGAGATGATCTTCGACCTTCTTTGATTTGACTAGCATATCGTCTACATATATTTCCATTGTATTCCCTATCTGAGATTTAAACATGGAGTTTACAAGACGTTGGTAAGTTGCTCCTGCGTTTTTCAGTCCTAATGGCATGACTTTATAGCAGTATAGTCATCTATCCGTTATGAAACTCGTGTTTTCTTCGTCTGGCTTGTGCATAATAATTTGATTATATTCAGAATATGCGTCCATAAAAGGTAGTAACCCGTGCCCCGCTGTTGCATCTACGAGTTGGTCAATTCGGGGCAAAGGAAAACTGTCTTTTGGGCACGCTTTATTAAGATCTGAGTAATCTATACACACTCTCCACTTTCCATTGGACTTTTTGACAAGCACTGGGTTAGAAACCCAATCTAGATACGTAGATTCTCATATGAAATTATTTTTAAGTAGCCTATCTACTTCTTCTTTTAGAGCCTCGGATCTTTCAAATCCCTGCATTCATCTTTTTTGTTTCACAGGAGCCAACTTTTGATTTATATTCAACTTATGAACAATTACATTCAGTGGGATCCCACACATATCTGAGTGTTCCCAGGCAAATACATCTAAGTTTGCTTTCAAAAACAAGATTAATTCCTTTTGCAGCTTCATACCTGGTTGATATCCTATCATCAAGATTTGGTTAGGTTCCTTGTCGGATACTGGAACGGGGATAGTATCTTCGGCTGGCGCTGCTCTATTTTCCCCCCATACTGTTTTTCCTTGGATCAATTGCTTTCCGAGCTCCACTTGCTCACCAGTATCGGGTTTTTGCTTTAGTTGCTGTAAGAGGGGTTTTTGGATGCGGAGCGACGGCTCTACATCCTTCTTCAATTCCTTCTTCCTTACCTCTGCCAATTCAACCAAATAACACTCTCTTGCTGCTTGTTGATCACCTATAATTGTGCCAACACCGTTCTCCGTTGGGAATTTCATAGTGAGGCGCCACGGAGCCATAGTTATTCTGAATGCTGCAAGAGTAGGTCTTCCTAGGAAGGCATTGTAAGCAGAGGGTTCATCAATTATAACAAACTCCAGTACCAGTGCGGCTTTCTGCTCTCCTTCTCCGAGCTCTACTAGTAGACTGATAACACCAATTGATTGAACAGCTTGACCAGTGAATCCGTGGACCTTGTTCTGATAGGCTTTTACGTCGCCCATGGAAAGCTTCATTATATGGAATGCGCTAAAGAAGAGGATATTAACTGATGCTCCGCTATCGACTAACACCCTTCTAACTATGGCTGGGCCCAAACCAATGGTTATCACCATTGGATCCTCTGTAGGTGTTATGATCCCAGTCGGATCTTCATCTTTAAATGTGATGTCGTCTCGCAGGATTCTCGGTACTTTTGCTGATAAAACCTCACTCATGATCATGAGTTCACCTCTTTTTGAAAAGTCCTTCACCTCATGAGCATACTTCACCATGTCCCCCCAGCTTTTCCCAACCGGGTAGGGGCCTCCTGAAATGGTGTTTATGATCATCCTTGGTATAGCGGCAACTGAAGCATTCTCATTTTGTTTAGGCTGTCCTGTAGAGGCTCCTTGGTCTTGAGCTTCTTGAGCATTCTGGGAGTTCTTTTTATACTGTTGAAGCCTGTTTTTCCTTATCAGTTCTTAAATTAAGCTTTTCAAATGTCTACATTCGTTCGTGCTATGCCCCGGCTGGTTATGAAATCGGCAGAATCTGCCGGACTTTATTGCGTTATCAGTGACTCTCAGCTTCCCTGGCTCTGGGTATTCTTCAGTGTCTTTGGTCGCCATATAAATGTTTTCTACGGTATTGTTAAGGGGAGTCATTTCAGAATTTTTGAAGAAACGAAGCATTTTGTTGTTTCGACCATCTTTCCCTTCATTCCCCCTTTTTTGATTTCCTCCGGCGTTTTTCTGTCCTCGCACGTTTACGTCTTTTTTCTCCGACGGCTCTTTATTTTCTGTAGCTTCCAATGTATAGGCCGGATCCTCATCCACGCCTATATATTCCTCTGCCTTGTCAAATAGCTCTTCGAGAGTCGCGGGCTTCTTCTTCTTGATCCACCGCCCGAGTTTGGTCCTTTGACTTATACCTCCTTTTAGAGCCATCAAGGCCAAACGTGGCTCATAGTTTCCGACTTCGGCCGCAGCATTGTTAAAATGAGAAAGGAAGGTTTTAATGGATTCCCCTGGCGCTTGTTCTAGCTCATTCTGTTCCATCACATCACGCACCTTAGTTTCTTGAAGCCTGAATTGCTATTTGAACAGCTTGGCCAAGGTGGCAAAGTCATCTACGGATTTTGGCGGGAGTTTTGTGAACTAGAGTGAAGCTACTCCCTCCAAGTAAGTGGGGAAGTATAAACATTTGAGCTCATCAGTAGCACGTGCCCCATCCATGTGCTGATCATACTTGAATAGGAACACATTGGGATCGCCTGCTCCATTATAAGCTTGTACAATCGGGGGTTTGAATTTATTAGGATATGGCGCCATTTTTATTCTTTCTGTAAGTGGGATTTTTGTAGGAGCAAATCCCTATTCCATCTCATCATCCACCTTTTTCTGGCTTTCATTCATGATCTTTCGTACCATTCCGAATATATGCTCCTCCTCATTGAGTTGGTCCACGGGGTGGACGCCTTCCTCTTTACCGGATGTTTGCCTACGCAAACGACCGCGGTTCAGATTCCGGGACCCTGGACCTCCCGCATGGGGAAGTGCCCCTTTGGTGGAACCAAACGCTTGTTGAGGGGTCGCTTTTCCAGAGTGGTTATGAGCAGGTGGCTTCATTCCCCTATGACTAGGATTTGCAATCTCTTGGACAGAATTTCCATTATTCGGGCTTGAGGAAGAAAATCTAGTATATTCCGTTCCAGTGGTTTTAGCAGTTTTAAGACGGTTTGCACTCATGGTGACTTTGGCCATTGCGGCTTGCATGGAGAACATGGTTTCAAGCTTCTTCATCATGGCCTCATTTACAATATCAATTCAACTTGTCAGTTCTGCTGCCACTTCATCCAATTCCCTCCTTGTTACGGCAGTTCCGACTTTAGAACTTTCACCGACTTCAAACTGATTAGTAGGCGGGGTGTTTTCCGTGTTAGTGGCATTGTCAACATCTTCGACGCTTTTACTTGTAGCTTTCTTCGAAGGTCTACCTGGCTTACCCATGGCTTTAGAGATAAGTATTTCAATTCGGACAACTTAGATAATCAGAGTGTATTCCAATGCAGGGCTTTCTACCTTGTGAGAGAGCGAGAAATGGATTGGCAGTCTGGGGCCCACGGTAGGCGCCAAATGTTTGCTCCAAATTTGGGACCAAACACCAAAGGTGTAAAACTACACTTCACCGATTCGATAAGAATATGGAACCACGTAATCACAAAATAAACGAATAAAAACAAGTAAGAACACAGAGGAATTTTTATAGTGGTTCGATTCAATATGAATCTACGTCCACTTTCAATCAATTCTCATTATGATATTCAAACTTACAACATATGAATTTCCCCTCATTACAATCATTTCTCTCTTTTCACTCTCTTGATGATCTACTTTCACTCAATTTGGCGAAGAAAAGGACAGAGGTTTAGCTTTGTGATGAATCTTCAACCACTTATGTCCTTTGATCCTTTCCCATGATCTTCATAGATTTCATAATGAATTAGCACTTGATTTAAGCTTTGGAGAGGATTAGAGATTGTTCGAATGATGCTTGAGAGATTTATGGTGTAGCCTGAATGAGATTGAAGGTGTTTAGATTCAATTATAGAAAGCTCTAATGATCATTAACATTGATTTGATCTTCATGAAGTTAGAAAAGTATTGTTGAATCCATAGAAGCCATTAGAGAAGTTGTAGATGAGCTTTTAATTTGACGGGGTTTCCTTGTAGAAAATGAATTTTCGGTCCCCCCTCCAAAAGAATTATGAGGGGTATTTATAGGTGATTTTAGCCCGGGTGGCAATTCTATAATTATGCAGAAAACACCATGACTCCACTCGACATGACTCGTGTCGCCATGAATACCTTTTACGACATGAATGGTTGAAACGCCTTGACTCAAATATCAATCCATGCGGCATGACATGCTGTTGTACTGGAACGACATGAATTAATTCTTGTAATATACGGCTTGACTGTTGTTCCCATTCTACCTTTACAGCTGTACATGAGCTGTTGCAAGCTATCAAATGGGATGCCTCTTGCGCCATACGACATACTTCCAGAATGAAGGATTAACGACTTGACTTGATGACATGAATATTGTGGCATGAAGTTGCTCATGACATGGAGCTGTTTACGGCATGGTGACGCTCACGACTTGATTTGTTATAATGTGAATAGCGACATGTTTTTATCAACAGTTTAACATCATGCAATGAACACGGTTACATCATGTCATGAGCTCCTTAACGGTTTGAGAGGACCTTGCCTTTTATACTCAATGACTTGGAGGTTGGTGAGACATGACAATGGCGACATGATTGCTCTCTGATATGAATCATGTCGTCCTACGGCTCCTCCAAACGCCATGTAATGAGCTTGCGGCATGGTGGAATTTGTGACCCGACATGATTATCTTACGCCTTGGAGTTGCTGCGGCATGAATGAGGTCAGTACGGCTTGTTTTCATTGGTATGCGGTTTGGCTATGTAGCACCAACATCATGGAGGGATTACTGACATGATACCAAACTACGTCATGGCTTGAACGCCATGGCTGATGCCGCGATATGAACTCAATGTCGCGGCATATGACATAGTCTAACTATATTAACGGCATGCAGCGATACGACTTGGTATTAATGACCTTACTTTTCATTATTTATGACACCTGACTTAAGTATCTAGATATTCCCTGTCAGGACATGGTTTAAACGACATGATGCTAGCGGCTTGAGTGTAATAGTCACCACGTCGCGCTGAACGCCTTAATTCCATGTCGTGTTCAATGACTTAGAGTCGTGCCGTGTAAACGACATGGAACCACCTCGCGTTAATGAATTAAAGTCATGTCGTGTGGATGACTGCAGGATCCATGTCACAGAAAAGACTTCAGTCAATTATGTCGTGTGCCATCTTTCGTAAATACTTCTTAGTTCTGAACTGCGTTCTAAGAACGAGGTTAACATCCACTGTCATATTGTGGGGGCATATAGGGTCATCTGCTAATGATACTGCGGGTATCCGGTAATGATACCATGGGAATCCAACCACCAATATATATATATATATATATATATATAATAGCCACAAACACCAATCCTAAATAACTAATGTATATTTAATATAGTCACAATAAAATTTCAATGAATCCAAAAAACCAACGAACAATTATTTTTAACTAATAAAAATAATTTCTAAGTAAAATCTGAGTGAGTTTTTACTCACTGTGATTTTTATATTAGCATTCCATTTTTTATTCCTTTGCATTGATTCCAAAGTTAATTCTAATCGACTCCAAGAATTTCCCATACTCTTGCGAAGTTTAAGTCTACATGAGCTTTACAGAACTATCGAGGTTCGAATCCGATTTCGTTTAAATTAGAAATTCATTTTATAAATAATTGAACAATTCGAATATAATTAAATATTTTAATTGGTAAATAAGATAATTACCTAGGATTATTTTGCGCAAATCCTTCTTCCACCTCTACCAAATACAAAACCAATAACCATTAGCCCTTCCCTCCTTTCATCATTAATAATACAGACATTCCTGCTCATGAATTGCACGAGATACAAACCAATATCAATTGCTACGAATTGATATGAAGATATACTCCTGCTGCCTTATGAACTTAAAACCGCGCCAAGTTGAGCTTCCCAGATCGCGATGCAAAGTCGCGTACCTTCTCCTCAATGCTTGCTTCACTTTGCCCCTTCCACCATGCACGGTCATCCCAATAACACCCTTTCTCCCCATCGTGACTTCTCCAGTTTCCATATTCGATGCTACCTGACACCACGATATTCGAGTTCGAACAACTCCAAACCCTTTCTCCCCATTGTAAATTGCTTCGAGTCCCATCAACTGTTTCAAAACTATGAGCTAGTTCAGATAATGATGACGCCTCCCAGTCTTCCCGTTTTTCAATTGGTCTCCAGCCTTCCAACCTCTTTACACGTCCGCTTGGTCCAATCATATTGGCTGAATTGGAATAGTCGCTCTTCTTTTTTTATTATAAAAGTAAAATCCCATTTACCTTTTTCTTTTTTACTTTTAATCTCTATAGGGGCTAATTTACTGTTCCAGCAAGAGAGACGATTAGCGATCATCAACTCCACCGAAAGTTATCTTTTCAGGTATGAATCATCCTTTATATCAAATGCCATTCTTGCACAGAGTCTCCCCTCCTCGTTCATTATAATTTAGGGTTCGATTGGGTCCAATCGTCGGAGGCTTTCCGCATCAAACCGCCGGAGTCAGCGGTGATGCAGTTCCCCAATGCAAGGCTTCCGTCCTTTGGATAAGACCCGCTGATGAAGAAACCCTGATTTTGATGGTAGGTCAAAAAGATCCCGCAAGTGTCTTCGAACCCTAAGGCACGTGACCATGCTAAAAAGGGCGACGTAGGGGATACCGATTCATGCATAATCTAAACTGCATCACTTGTTTATTCACGGTTTACTAAGGCTATGCTTGTAGAAAGAAATCCTGACTTTATTTCTTCTTTTGTGCTTTTCTTTTATCTTTACGCCACAAGTTCTTCGTAGGTCAATGGTTATAACACGTGATACCGATAAGCAAGAATCTGGTAGAGAGATTCCTTTTTCTATGAGAATGGACAGTTCTTCAGAGTCTTCGGGTCAATCAGAGCCTACTTTTGGCAACGACCCTAAAAGTCAGTCGATGGATCCATTGTCTGTTCCTCCAATAGCAGTCGAGCTAGTTGAAGTGGTGCCCATTCTGCTGGCACCCGATATGCTACCAGGTGTGAAGAGTTTGAGGAATCCTCCGGAAGCAGAAGAATCCAAAATTACCCTCAGACGACTTCAACATTTAACCGTAAAGCACAATATTTCATTTAACGATGTTCTTGTTCCTGAGAAGGCTGCAAGACCTCACAATCCCCCGGATGGCTACATGGCGATCTCCCTTCCGATGTGCAACGTGGGAGCCATTCCCCCCTTTCCTTCTTTCATTGTCGATTTTCTGTGTCGGATGAATTTAGCTCCGATGCAATTTCATCCAATAGCCTATGGAATTTTGCTATCGACCTGCTATTTATACCTGAAATATCTGGGTTATCCTCCAACCTTTGATGACATAGCCTTTCTCTTTAACTTTAGACACAATAAGACACAGTCTCCCTCCTTACTCTATTTTGAAGCTATTCGGGGCTGGAAGGTTATCGAGGATGTCCCAAGCAAGGCAGGTGATCCCAAGCGAGATTGGTTTTGGATTAAGCAGCAACAGGGGTGTGCTCGATACTGGCTCAAATGTGGTGGATTTTCCCCTTTTCTTTATACACTCCTATTCCATAAAGATTTTTCTTTCTGATCATCCTATTTTATGTATAGAGACCGAGCCTGTAAGACCTGAGGATGAAATTTTTAAAGAGCACCACGAGCAATTGATCAAGATAAAGAAGGAACGACGACAGTTTTGGAACTGCCTGGCCGATAAAAACTTGCACTGATATGCCCTACTCGACCGAAGTAGGACAAGGGGATCAGAAAAAGACGGACTTGACCCTACAGTATCAGCTCAAGACGAGGTGCCCCCGGTCATGAAGGGGTCAGAGGACGAACAGGCGATTCTTCAACTGAGAAATCCCCCACTTGCCCTCTGTCTGGAAAGAAAGAGAAATCCAATTTGAAGAAGCCTGCTTTCAAAAGGCGGACTCGAAAGGTCAAGTTTCAAGAAGTTGCTCGTGATGAGGTCGGTCGTCGACAAAAAGAAAAGGTTTCTGCCAAGAGAACTACCAAGGAGGCTCAAAGGGGAATAAAGGAAGAGGAACCTATCGGGGTTAATCTGAAAGATTTGGGAGTTGAGGATGACTTCCTCTCGATTCATGACTTACAAGCGGGGCTTGAAGCAACACCTCTTCCAGGGTTGGAAAATCTTCAAATGCCTAACATTATTCTCTCACCTCAAAGCTTGGACCCAAATCAATTCTTTGCCAACCAATCTGAAGGAATGTCCTTTCCAAATAGACAAGGCGGTATCGAAGGTATAATCTTGTCATGATTATAAGGTTTATTGCGTGTCACAGCATCAAATGCTTATGTATAAATTGAGGATCGCTTGCTTCATTTTGCTTTCCTTGCAGGTGTCGATGAAGAGTTTTATGGAGATCTGTTTGCCTCCTTCCCAATGGAAAAAGGTGGCAACGAAAAAGATGATAGTAGCAAAAGGAGGGAGACAGAAAGCGTGAGAGGAGACGAGGAAGGAAAAAGGAAGAATCGAGGGAAGAAGGAAAGGACGAACTGCCCGAGGATCTGGATGGACAGAAAAAGAGACGCTTGAGAAGGCACGATCGAACGTCTGGAGATATGGAAGAGTTGGATCGTGCGCCCAAGAAAAGGAAAAAAGATAATTCTCACAATCCCGCGGAGAGAAAAGTAGTCGAGCCCTCTCGAACAGTGATACGTCGTCCCAGTCCTACAGTCGGAACTTCTTCCGCTGATCGATTCCAAGAATTGGAACGAAATTTCCCCGATCTCATTTTTTCTGAGATTGGGCCACCCCCCGAAATACAACCATTAACCCATAGCTTTCATCGCCGCATGCGCAATAATTTGGAATATGCCCTATCTCAATATGACGTTATGCTGGAATATGCCGAGCAAGTGAGTAGAGCATTAAAGGGTAAGCTCGCCGAGATCGCAGGTTTAAAAAGGGACGTTGACAGTGGTAAGAGGACCTTTGGGTTCCTAGAGAAGAAAATCAAGGATCAAGAGCTACAGGCGGCGGCAGATAAAGAAAAGCATGGGAGAGAGGTCGAAGAATTAAACATTCAGGTTCAACAGAGAGGTCAGGAATGCAATTCTATGAGAGAAGAGATTGAAACCTTGAAGAGGGATAGAGCTCGACTTGATCTTGAAATTCAGAATTTAAAGACTACCCTTTATTCATCCGAGTAAGCCAAGGATCAGGCTAAGAAGAATACTGTCGCAGCGATCGAGTCTGCTAGCTATTTGAAGCTTCAACATGATGTTGAAATCGAGACCCTTAAGGCTGAGCACGCCCAAGAGAAAGTTGAGTTGGAGAAGGGACATGCTCGTCAAATTCTCTTGTTTTGCGCAAATTTCCTTCGCCACAGGGATTTGTCTTGGATGCCGGGATTTCACAGGTCGTTGGTCGACATATGGAAGGTACTCTTATAGGAAGAGAAGAAGGCGGCACAGGGAAGTCTAGTGGATGAAGCGTCATTAATGACCCATATTCTGAATGATATGGAATGTTCCATCGTGGTGGAGGCACAAAATCAAGAAAAGAGAATAGCAGAAGCGGAACGTCGCAAGGCGAAAGGAAAATCGGTTTCCCAAACCGAAGCTAGTGACAGTCGTCCCTATGCTCCCGCATCTTCTGCGCACACGGTTATGGAAAAGGGTTCGTCTTCTATTTTTTCGTCCGACAAAGTCAAGGCCGCGGAAGGACAGGTGGCCGGATCTAACATGGAAGGCAAGCCCCCCTTCCCCCTCTTTTTTAAAATCCATCATCCCCTCCTAATCTGTATATATTTCCTTTTTTTCTGTAGGGACTTCTCCGGTTGCTGATAGTGGAGATGAAGGATCTGCTGTTGAGAAGAAAGGCACCACGGATGAAACAGACAAGACTGTAGGAGTGGAGGAGATTGACTTGGTATCTCCTGATGTCGAGATCGTCGAGGAGTTCAAAAGAGAGGATCGCCCATCCATGGCCGAGATCAAGGATCAGGAAGACAAGGGAAATACTGCCACAAAACCAGAACCTATCAAAGATCATGTGATAGCCAGGCCTCTCCAGTTTGTTCCTTCGACCATTCTTTCCGCAGCTCCATTCCCTGCTACCTCGATGAATCCACAGGCTTCTGCTTCGACTCCTCGTCCCTTTGGTAGCACACTTGGAGGGTCGAGACGTGTGATGACCACCGAAGAAATGCTGGAGATGATCAGGCAGAAAGAGTTGGCTGAAATGGTGGAGCAAGGACTAATGCCACCCCCGTTTAGGACTTTCTTTTTCTGTATAACTGTCTAATGATGTATCCCTGATATCGTTGTTTGAATGGTACCTGTCATGTAGTAATATTTTGTGATGATATCAGGGTATTATGAATGAAAATCAACTTATTTCGTAAGTAACGATAACATGTGTAACATATATGTCGTGTGAATCTCATGGTTATGTTTTCAATGTCAAGGCTGAGTCACCCTTTGCCCTTGTCGGGGGAGCTTGCTATTTCTTTTGCCCCCAGTGTCGGGTAGATACTTGAGTGATGATCTCCCCGTCGATCTCAAGAAGTCCAATCCTTAATCGAGGTTTGGGTGCAATTAAGCAAGGGCGCCATCAGGCTTTTATACTTATCCTTTGGTCAATAAAGGGTAAAGTTTTATTGTTTGAGCGGTCTTTTGTCAAGGTGCACCATTCACGCTCGATTGTCGTTTATACTCTTCATCAAGTCAATGAGGTCGGGAGTTGAGTCCTGATGGTCGATCAGTATGCCCGGATGGACGTCGACTTTTATCCTAGATTTATTCAAGGTAAAAGTTGTAAGATAAGTCATTTAATCGCAATCACTAGCTCTTTATAATTACAACAAATCAAAGCAGGAACGGAGACTCTTATTAATATGCTAGCGCGATTAATGTTGATCGCTTATTACAATGCTAAGAAACAAATAAATCAACATTCTAAATGCAGAAAGAAAGCAAAAACATAAATTCTAAGAGAGATAATGTCGTAAATGCTCCGCATTCCATGCTCTTTGAAACGGCTCGCCATCCACAGTTATTAATCTAAAACTTCCATCACCGAGCTTTCTCTGAATGACGTAAAGTCCTTCCCACCTCGGGCCCATATGCACGGGGACTGGAAAGATTCGTTTCAAGACCAGGTCGCCTACTTCGAAGGTCTTTGGTCGGACTTTTTGGTTATAATATCGAGCGACTCTTTGTCTGTGGGCCTGGGCACGAAGGTTCGCTTCCTCTCTTTTTTCGTCGACCATGTCCAAGGACGTCAAGAGAAGTGCCTTATTAGTCAGGGGATCATAGTAGGTCGTCCGGTGAGTCGGGACATCAAGCTCGATCGGAAGGACTGCTTCAGACCCTTATGACAAAGCAAAGGGGGTATGCCCTGTACCGGTCTTATGGGTAGTACGATACGCCCATAATGCCAAGGGTAACTCAGCCGTTTCTTCAAAATGGTTTTAATGATCTTATTGACCGCTTCAACTTGACCATTGGATTGAGGATGCGCGACTGCGGTGTATTTCTTTTCAATATGATATTTCTCACAAAAATCTCGAAATTCCAGACTATCAAACTGAGTTCCGTTATCCGTGACAATGGTTCTTGGTACTCCATATCGACATATAATGTTCCCGACGATAAAGTTGATAACCTTCTTTGTTGTAATCGTAGTCATATGCTCGGCTTCTGCCAATTTTATGAAGTAGTATACCGCCACAATCGCGTACCTAGCACCCTCTTTCGAAATAGGCAAAGTTCCAACGATGTCAATTCCCCACATAGCGAACGACTAAGGGCTTGTCATCTGGGTAATATTCGTTGGGGGCGCCCATGGGATTTGCGCAAACTTCTAGCACTTATCGCACTTTTTGGCATAGTTGGCGGCGTCCTTATTAACGGTCGACCAGAAGTATCCATAACGCAGTATTTCCCGGGCCAGGGCTTGCCACCCGATGTGTGCTCCACAATCCCCCTCATGTACTTCCTGCAGTATTCTTTTGATGTCATTGTTGGCTATACATCGGAACATAGGAACATAAAACCCTCTTCTATAGAGTTGGCCTTGCTGAAAAAGATACCTGGAAGCTTGTCGTACCAAAGCTCGCCTTTCGTTTTTCTTTTCGGGCAACTGCCCGTGGAGAAGGAAATTTTTGATGGGAGTCATCCATGATTCTTCTTCGGGCTCGACATCCGTCTGATCGACATCCATCTGGTCAATGCTTGGTACTTTCAAGATTTCTATGGGAACTAACTCTGTCTCGTTCGGATATTCTGAACTGGCCAGTTTTGCTAGCCTATCTACTTTCTGGTTTTCTACCCGAGGAATATGGGAAATGTTGTATCGATCGAAGTTCCGTAGAAACTTCTCGACTTCATTGAGGTAAGAAGTCAGTTGTTCTCCTCCGGTAATGAATTCCTTTAGGACTTGGCAGACTACAAGCTGTGAGTCACAAAAGATGTCGAGCGATGTTATCTTCAGGTCTTTCGCTAGTTTGAGCCCAGCAATCAGAGCTTCGTACTCAGAGTCGTTATTGTTTGCCAAAAACTCTAACCTCAGACCATAATAAATCGAGCGCCTTTCAGGGGACAAAAGTACTATGCCGGCTCCCGAGCGCTGTTTATTTTGGGCCCCATCCGTGTAAAGTTTCCAGCTGATTGGCTCCTGATCGACCCTCATAGGCTCGGGGGCATCATCTTGACACTCTTCCTCCGGGGTCGTAAATTCTGCTATGAAATCAGCTAAGACTTTTCCTTGGATTGACTTCCGAGGAATAAACGTTAGGTCGAACTGGCTTAATTCAATATTCCATTTTAGCAGTCTTCCGCTTGCTTCTGGTCATTGTAAGGTTTGTCGAAGAGGCTGATCAGTGAATATTTTAATTGGATGGGCCTAGAAGTAGTGCCGAAGCTTCCTCGAGGTGATTAGTAAACTATAGGCCAGTTTTTTGATTCTAGGATAATTACGTTCAGCTCCGGTCAATTTCTTACTCACATAATAGACCGGTCGCTGCACTCGATCCTCTTCGCGGACCAGGACTGAGCTAATTGCATGTGCGGATACTGCTAAATAGACGAACAAGTCTTCATGGTCAACAGGTTTGGATAGAATAAGAGGCTTTCAAGATGGTCAAGCAGATTTCGGAAGGCTTCGACACAGTCGGGCGTCCATGCAAAGTTCCGTTTCCCCCTTTTTATTAGTTCAAAGAAGGGCAGGCATTTATCAGTGGCTTTTGAGATGAATCGTCCCATAGCTGCTACCTTTCCTGCTAAACTCTGAACATCCTTTATCCGGCGAGGCTCCTGAATTCCCTTAAGGGCTGCAATTTGAGCAGGATTGATCTCGATTCCATGGGAACTTACAATGAAGCCGAGGAATTTGCCCGACGTCACTCCAAAAGAACATTTTAACGAATTTAGTTTCATTCTGTATTTCCGAAGGATGTTAAACATCCTTGACAGGTCACTCACATGCTCGGATGATTGTTTCGACTTTACCAACATATCATCAACATACACCTCCATCGTTTTCCCAATTTGATCATGAAACTTTCGATTAACTAGCCTTTGATAGGTAGCTCCTGCGTTTTTTAGTCCAAAAGGCATCACCACATAACAATATAGTCCGAGGTCAGTTATGAAGCTGGTTTGTTCTTGATCAGGGACATGCATGGCGATTTGGTTGTATCCGGAATATGCATCCATGAATGAAAGTAGCTCGTGCCCGGCGGTGGAGTCGACTAACTGATCTATTCTGGGCAACGGGAAGCTGTCCTTAGGACATGCCTTATTTAAATCGGAAAAGTCAATACAGGTTCTCCACTTCCCATTAGCCTTCTTCACCAATACCGGGTTGGCTATCCAGTCGGGATAGGTTGAATCCCGGATGAATCCATTGGCTTATAACTTCCCGATCTCCTCTTTTAAATCTCTTGACCTTTCAGGGCCCAACATTCGCCTTTTCTGTTTTACAGGAGTATACTTTGGGTCGATGCTGAGGGAGTGAGTTATAATTGATGGAGATATCCCACACATGTCGGCGTGGATCCAGGCGAACACGTCTAAATTCACCCAAAGGAATTCACTTAGCTCCTTTATCTGGAAGGGATCAAGATGAGACCCGATCTTTAGAACTTTATTAGGATCACAGTCATCGATCGAGACTTCTATAGTAGCCTCATTTGGAGCCGCTTTTCTACACCCCGACTCGTCATCATCCCGTGGGTCGATGTCTTCGACCTCATAGGACGACGGTCCTAGCCGAGGTGTTTCCTGTAATTGCTATGCTTCCTTCCCCTCCCCTGGGGGAGAAGATTTTTCAGGTTCCTTGTTGCCGCTGCTCCTTAACTCCTTCCACTCTGCCATATAAAAGGCTCGGCCTGTTACTTGGTCTCCTCGCACTGTTCCGATCCCACTGTCGGTAGGAAACTTCAAAAGCAAACACCAAGGGGCGATATAGGCTCAGAACACCGCCAGGGCAGGTCGTCCCAAAAAGGCATTATAGTGAGAGTTGATATTCATTACCACAAATGGTAGAATCCTAACTCTTCATCTTTGTAACAACCCTGAATTTTGGGGCCAATTAAAAAAATTTATTTTAGAAATTTTAATGAATTTAGAATATTTATTTTAAATAATAACGACGAAAAATTCTATTTTAATTGAAGGTAAAACGAATAAATTTTATTTAATTATAAAAGGAGTTTAAAACAGCGCTGTAGTTTGAAAATTTGATTTTGAACTTTGACTGACTGTAGAGATGCAAAATAAATCAGAATTGAGCGAAACCGGAAATAATTAAATCTGTTTAATCAAATCTTTCTAACGAATCTGAAAAATTGAAATTTCACTTTATATATTGAAAGTTATGGCCAGTTTAAAATTTAGAAAAGTCGCTGTAGAATTTATATATATTTTAATATAATATATTGGCCTTAAAAATAGCCATTTTGCAAATGACCTCGGTTTTCGACGAAACCATTTTTGTTGGAACCAGAATGTCGAATTATTGCTAAGTTTAATTTTCCAGAATTTTTCGAATTAATATGTGAGCGTGGCAAAAGAAAATGTGTTTTGACCATTTCAGTTAAATCAGATCGACCAGAAAATGACCATTTTTCAAACAGTCTCGGAATTCGACAAAATTAGTTTTGTTAGGACTGTATCATCAAAACATAACTAGAAATAATTTTTTTGAATTTTCGGAGTCCATATGTGGCCCCGGCGTATTTAAATGTACGGTGGAAATTAAATTATTAATTTAATATTGTAATTTTAATAAAACACGCAGCATACTTCAGAATTGGGCCAAGGGGCATAGCCCATCGCGTTCAGAATGCGTCAAAACCTTAAGGTTGACACTAACTGGGCCTGATTTGGAGACAGTCCGAAATTCACCTTTAAAGCACGAAAATCGAGATTTATTATTAAAATAATAAAAATAAAACCCGAATTTATTTTCTACAGCCGCCGCACCATATGAAACCAATGGCCGATTTCATCCCATTTTCATTCCCAAATATCTTTCAATCAGCTCAGTTAAATTCAAATCTTCAAAAGGGAAATCAAAGAGCACAACGAGCTCTATAATACCAACGGTTACGATCAATTCTGGCATCACGGATTAGGGGCTCTAGGTGCCTAAACATTGGCCGCTCGCATGAGGATCGAGGGCGGAGGAAACGACCGAACAGGCCGAGGCTGGGCGTGGAGGTGCGGCTCACGAGGGGCTTGGGCGTGGTGTTGTCTGATCGGGTTCTGGTGGGTTGTGGCGACGAGGAGGTGAAGCCCAAGGCTTCGACGTTGGGTTCAAGGGGGCGGCCTAGTTTCCTGGAGTAAACGATGTAGAGGAAAGGTCATTAACTCATTTAATTATTATTATTTAAATTATTTTAAAGTGTAATTAAACTTTAAAAATTCACAACTGTTTCAAACCTTATCGAAATTCAGCAAACTGAAATGTGTTGGAATCCTTTTGTCAAGCTCTACACAATGAAACTGACCGGATCTAAAAACAGGCACTTTGAATTTTCAGCCAAATCGATGTGAGAATATCTGATTTTTATAATTTAATTAATTTAATTAATTGTTCTATCGTTGTTAAATAATTATATGTATGTTATTTATTCAGATCTGTGCTGTGATGAATTTTGCTTGTTTTCTGATGAATTTTATTGCATTGTATTATTTAGATCTGTTATCGTACGATCTAGATCTATATGAATCCGATAAAAATCATCGTGTTCTGTAAATTATATTAAACTAGAATTTTAGTCCAATTAAAAATTGTGACTTGACTGTAAATCGGATTAGATCAGAAAATTTTAATCTAATGAGAATATTATATAGACTGTGTTTATTTAGGGACAAATGGTTAAGCATTTTATTTGTAGATATAGATAAAATTAGAAAACCACATTTTATTTACACTACATGTGTAAATAAAAAGACAAACTTGTTTTATACATTTTTATTTATATCTCATGGGTAAATAAAAAGGCAAAATTTGTAAACTCATTTTTATTTACATGTTGTATGTAAAACAAAATATTTATTTTGTTAAATAGAAGGGTATGTCATAACAAAATGTTCATTTTGTTAAATAGAAAATTGTTAAAGTAAAAGAAAAATAACATTTTAGATATAAAATGTTGAGATTGGTTAAAATAACAATTTAGTTATAAAATGTTAAGTAGACAAAATATAACTCTTTATATATTTTGTTGTGCTAGAATTGACGACAATCAAAACTATCTTTTATTTGTTTTCGTTGAAATGTTAGAAAGATTTAACATAAAGTATTCCTTTTATGTTAAAATAAAATGTTAAGAAGGATTTAACATAAAATATCCTTTTTATGTTAATATGAATGGTTAAAAATATTTACATATAAAAATAAGCTTTTATATGATATGAGAAAACATAGCAAAAGGTTAACAAATAAATGTTCTTTTGTTTGATATTAGAATATTACTAGATCAAAATGTCGTTAAATTATAAAGTCATTAAAACTAGAAGGTCATTAGATGAAAAAAGTTCATTAGAATTCATAGAAAATATGTTTCCATATAAAATATCCTCATTATATGACATTAGAATTCATCACTTTTATTTAAGAATGGCACGTGAATTAAAAACATCAATTTTGTTAGAAGTGCCATGTAAAATAATATTTTTAGTACAACAATTATAATGATTAATTAAAATTGTACTTGGACACGAGGTCAGGTCACATTTGTGGTGGAAGTCTGCCCGGACCCGACCGGCAAATCCAGCAGCCACAAATGTTGGGCTTAATGTGAGAGGTCCAAGTGCGCAAATACAAATTGGGGCAAGACACGAGGTTAAGCTCGACTTGTGGGATAAGTCTGCCCGGAACCGACCGGCCCATCCAGCATTCGCAAGTTGCAGGCTTAATGTGAGAGGTCTGGCCCATATTAAAATATAAATGGTTAAATAGAAAATGGACATTATTTACACTGTCATGAGTTAAATTAGAAAAATACATTATTTTCACCATCATGTTTAAAGAAGAGAAAATTACATTTTTATGTAATTAGATTAAAAGAAGAAATTTATATTTTTATGTACTTAAGATGAAGGGAAAGAAAGAAAATTACATCTTTACGTAATTAAAACCAAAAGTAAGAAATTTACATTTTTATGAAATTAAGATTAAAGGTAAAAGTTACATTTTTAATGTAAATTAGATTAAAAGGGAAAAATTACATTTTTCATGCATGCAGATTAAAAGTGGAAAATTACATTTTTATGTAATTGGATTTTAATTAAAAAGAATAAGGATATGAAATTACATTTTTATGTAATTGGATTTTCATTAAAAAGATTAAAGATATGAAAATTATATTTTCACATAAATAGATTAACACACAAAATTATCGTTTTGTTTGTAATATAAAATTATTATTTTTGTTTTGCATTGAAAAGATAATAAAATTATCAATTTTGTTACATTGAAATAAACAAACAAAATACTCATTCTTGTAGAAGTAAAGGTGAATGAACAAAAAAATATTCGTTTGTTGAAATTGAAATGAAACACAAAAATGCTCATTTTTGTTGGAATTGGTATGATAAACAAGAAAATGTACATTGTTGTGTATAAGATGTGTATGTGTATGAAAATAAATGGTGTGTACATTGTACGTTAATATTGTATATACGAATAGGAATATTTTTCGTTAGAAAAATGTAGTGAAATAAAATACATTTCATTACACATTATAAACATTTCGATAGGTTGTGAAACAAAACATTCACTACTTGTTATATAATTACGTTAATGAAATGGAATTTAATTATTTTTATATATAAAAAAATAAAGATAAATCGTTACAAATTACCAATAACGATATGAAATGATTTCCAACTTATATGTATACGAGAATTATTTGGAAAGTCCGAGTCTATCTCATTCTAAATAATTTAAGCGACGTTTAAAATTCAAGTTTTGAAGACAACGATAGAAGACCGACGATCTTCATATCGAATGGACTATGACTGTTGATGCCCGTGATTGGAGTAGCTACCTTGAAGGGGATACAGTGGAGGCCATCCGGACGTAGTGTTGATTTGTACGGATTTGGCTTTCGCTCAGACCCAGAGCATAAGTTTATAAATGGATGTGTGTCTGACGTTGAATTTTGTTCTATGTAAATTGATTTCTATTAATATACGACCGTTGGTGGCGGAGAATTTATTCTCTTGCTTAACACCCTTAGAGGTTGTGTATTAATAGTTATCAATCGCATGGCGTGAATTGTCAACGTGGCACGCTAAGATGAAGATGATCAAGGCTTTGTTGAAAAGCAGGCCTTGTGGTTATAACATTACTTCGCGGGCCTCACAACCTGATTGAGTCTAAAACGGGAGAAGGGAATGCAAGGAGAGCAGCACGTTTCTTTCTAGCTAGAAGTGGTGTCGGTGCTTAAAGTGGCTGATATTTACTTATGTGGATGATGGAATGTGGCGTGCCTCGGATGTTAGGTCCTATAGGACAGGAAACGTGTGTTCAGGAATAACTAATCCACAAACCGCAAGTGTGGACCGGCCCTGCAGGATCCAAGGGTTCACTGCGGGGAATCCTGAGACATTAGCTAGAGTGTCTCAAATCGGTAAGGAGCTCCTCCCTAGCCTTGACTCATGATGGAAACCCAATTTCCAATACGACCTCATGCGGTTTTGATTGTAGAACTAGTATGGTGACATTGTAGGATGGGGTACTGTGCCGTCTATGATTGATACATTATGATTGAAATGTTTTTGAAACATATATACACTAATAATAATATCAAACCCGTTTTTATCGTATCAAGCATTTTTAACCATTATAAGGTAAAACCCTATCCTTCGTTTTGCGTTGCATTGTGTGATGGGACTTGGGTCTTATAATGGTTTCATTTTTCCAAAAAGCATTGCGTTGTTTTACGATTTACTTTTAATTATGCACGACAATCCATTGGAGTAAACCCATTCCGCGTTAGCGGCGTGGTCCTTGGATTTGCCTTATTGCTATTAGTTATATTAGTTAAGAATTCTCACACCAGTCCCATGACTGACTCGTAGTTTGTTTCACTTTGCAAACTCGGGTGCCCTCTTTTTCACACGGGCAGTCGAGTAGCTTTTTGCAGATATTTATCTCTTGAGCAGGATTCTGGATCGAAGCCTAAAGCTGTGTCTAGAGCATATAAGTCTTCCGCTGTTTATTGTATTTAATTTACTGCAATTTGTCTTCCGCTGTAATTTTATTCGATGTACCCTGATATTCTGTACTCTGATGTAACATTATTGTAATGTTTATAAAAGTCTGTTGTTGTTGTTCTGATGCTGTTGTATTCCCAAAGTTTACGTGTTCGTGTTTTGAATAGTCTTGGTCGATTTTGCAATTGATCGGGTCGGGCGGAACCCGGGCCGTTACAGTTGGTATCAGAGCTTTGGTTAGCTCAAATCTTTGGGGTACAACTCATTAGAACTGAACAAAAGACTCATCAGAGATTGGATTAGTAATATCCAATAAGAATACTCATTAGTGATAGGATCAGCCGTATCCTAGAATGAGAAAACTCATTAGAGATGGGGTTAGTAATGCCCTAGAATGAGTTGAGAGTAGCAAGCCTATAATATACGTATTTGTAAATATAATCATATTTTTGGAAAATATGATTTTTGAATATATAAAAGTTATATATTTTAAAAGCTAATCAACCAATTGATTGATGATTGTGTAGTATAATTATTTGTTCAACTATAAAATTATTTAAACCAATGAATGAATAATGAAGAATAAAAAAAAATTGAGTAGGATAATTAAACACTTTTAGCTTCGTTCCTTTTGGAGGACGAAAAGATTTTAAGTAGGGGAGACTGTAACAACCCTGAATTTTAGGGCCAATTTAAAATTTTTATTTTAGAAATTTTAATGAATTTAGAATATTTATATTAAATAATAACGACGAAAAATTCTATTTTAATTGAAGGTAAAACGAATAAATTTTATTTAATTATAAAAGGAGTTTAAAACAGCACTGCAGTTTGAAAATTTGATTTTGAACTTTGACTGACTGTACAGGATGCAAAATAAATCAGAATTGTGCGAAACCAGAAATAATTAAATCTGTTTAATCATATCTTTCTAACGAATCTGAAAAATTGAAATTTCACTTTATATATTGAAAGTTATGGCCAGTTTAAAATTTAGAAAAGTCGCTGTAGAATTTATATATATTTTAATATAATATATTGGCCTTAAAAATAGCCATTTTGCAAACGACCTCGATTTTCGACGAAACCTCTTTTGTTGGAACCGGAATGTCGAATTATTGCTAAGTTTAATTTTCCAGAATTTTTCGAATTAATATGTGAGCGTGGCAAAAGAAAATGTGTTTTGGCCATTTCAGTTAAATCGGATCGACCAGAAAATGACCATTTTTCAAACAGTCTCGGAATTCGACAAAATTAGTTTTGTTAGGACCATATTGTCAAAACATAACTAGAAATAATTTTTTTTGAATTTTCGGAGTCCGTATGTGGCCCCGGCGTATTTAAATGTACGGTGGAAATTAAATTATTAATTAAATATTGTAATTTTAATAAAACACGCAACAGACTTTAGAATTGGGCCACGGGGCATAGCTCATCGCGTTCAGAATGAGTCAAAACCTTAAGTTTGACACTAACTGGGCCTGATTTGGAGACAGTCCGAAATTCCACCTTTAAAGCACGAAAATCAAGATTTATTATAAAAATAATAAAAATAAAACCCTAATTTGTTTTCTACAGCCGCCGCACCATATGAAACCAATGGCCGATTTCATCCCATTTTCAATTCCAAATATCTTTCAATCAGCTCAGTTAGATTCGAATCTTCAAAAGGGAAATCAAAGAGCACAACGAGCTCTATAATACCATCGGTTATGATCAATTCTAGCATCACGGATTGGGGGCTCTAGGCGCCTAAACATTGGCCGCTCGCATGAGGATCGAGGGCGAAGGAGACGACCGAACTGGCCGAGGCTGGGCGTAGAGGTGCGACTCATGAGGGGCTTGGGCGTGGTGTTGTCTGATCGGGTTCTGGTGGGCTGTGGCGATGAGGAGGTGAAGCCCTAGACTTCGACGTTGGGTTCAAGGGGGCGGCCTAGTTTCCTGGAGTAAACGATGTAGAAGAAAGGTCATTAACTCATTTAATTATTATTAATTAAATTATTTTAAAGTGTAATTAAACTTTTAAAATCCATAACTATTTCAAACCTTATCGAAATTCAGCAAACTGAAATGCGTTGGAATCCTTTTGTCCAGCTCTACACAATGAAACTGACCGGATCTGAAAACAAGCACTTTGAATTTTCAGCCAAATCGATGTGAGAATCTCTGGTTTTTACAATTTAATTAATTTAATTAATTGTTCTATTGTTGTTAAATAATTATATGTATGTTATTTATTCAGATCTGTGCTGTGATGAATTTTGCTTGTGTTCTGATGAATTTTATTGCATTGTATTGTTTAGATCTATTATCGTACGATCTAGATGTATATGAATCCGATAAAAATCATCGTGTTCTGTAAATTAGATTAAACTAGAATTATAATCCAATTAAAAATAGTGACTTGACTGTAAATCGGATTAGATCAGAAAATTTTAAGCCAATGAGAGTATTATATAGACTGTGTTTATTTAGGGACAAATAGTTAAACATTTTATTTGTAGATATAGATAAAATTGGAAAACCACATTTTATTTACACTACATGTGTAAATAAAAAGAAAAACTTGTTGTATACATTTTTATTTATATCCCATGGTTAAATAAAAAGGCAAAATTTGTAAACTCATTTTTATTTACATGTTGTATGTAAACAAAATATTTATTTTGTTAAATAGAAGGGTATGTCATAACTCAATGTTCATTTTGTTAAATAGAAAATTGTTAAAGTAAAAGAAAAATAACATTTTAGATATAAAATGTTGTGACTGGTTAAAATAACAATTTAGTTATAAAATGTTAAGTAGACAAAATATAACTCTTTATATATTTTGTTGTGCTAGAATTGACGACAATCAAAACTATCTTTTATTTGTTTTCGTTGAAATGTTAGAAAGATTTAACATAAAGTATTCCTTTTATGTTAAAATAAAATGTTAAGAAGGATTTAACATAAAATATCCTTTTTATGTTAATATGAATGGTTAAAAATATTTACATATAAAAATAAGCTTTTATATGATATGAGAAAACATAGCAAAAGGTTAACAAATAAATGTTCTTTTGTTTGATATTAGAATATCACTAGATTAAAATGTCGTTAAATTATAAAGTCATTAAAACTAGAAGGTCATTAGATGAAAATAGGTCATTAGAATTCTGTAACGGCAAGGAATTTCGCTCGGTCCGAACCAGTCGCTAAACCGACCCAGACCGTTCGAAACGCCCTATCGTTTGAGAACACGACAAATCAGAATGCATACAAAAGAACATTTCATTGTATATTACAACAATGCATCAGATTACAAGAATATACAGAGTTTAAATGAAGATTACACAGAAATATCAGAGATTTAAATTACATTTAAATACATAGCAGCGGAAAATAATACAATACACAACTAGAATGAGATATACGGATACAAAGCTTTCCGGATATCGTTCCAGCTGTAAACCAGGATCCTGTGAATATAAATCTGCAAAACCAAAACTACTAGCTGCCCGTGTCAAAATAGGGGCACCCAGAGTTTAGGTTAAAACAATAAACTCCAGGTCAGTCATGTGACTGGTGTGAGAACTAAAACAGTTATTAATCTTTGTTTTTAAAGTTAGGTAAATCAAGGGACCACGCCGTATAACACGGAACGGGTTTCCTCCCAAGAATACCAGTGCATAGAACAAACAGCGCAATGCTAAATAAAGAAAATGAAGCTGTTATAAGACCCAGGTCCTATCACACAATGCAACGCAAGCCGGGGGATAGGGTTTTCCCTTATAACAGCCAAAGAATGCTTGATACGTTTTAAAACAAATCATTTGATACTATTATAAGTGCGTAGTGTATAAAACAACTTCAAATCATAAGTATCAATCATAGGCGGCATGAATGCCCCATACCACTATGTCGCCATATATAAGTTTACAAATAAAACCGCAAATGTCACGTATTTGGAAATTGGATTTCCATCCATGAACCGAGGCAAAAGATAGTCCTCAACCGATTCGAGACGCTCTAGCCCGTGTCTCAGGACCAGAGCTCGAGTGACCCTTGGATCGTCAGGGCCAGTCCACCGATGTGGATTAAACTTAAACCCTGGACATACGTTTCCCCGCCCTATGGGGCGTAGGTGAGCCAACTAAATGACTCCATCGGTTCAAGAACGACCGATCAATCTGAGGCGCCTCGCAACAGCAACAACCACATAAGTCAAACTCGTCAGGGCGTGTAAAACCACTGACGCCACTTTTTAGCTAGAAGGAAACGCATGCCCTCCCTGAGGTCCGTCTCCCGTTTTTGGTTCATACCGGGTGTGATACTCGCGAAGTAAAACGTTACACAAAGCTACGCCACAAAGGCCGTGCTTTGATCATCAACCACTTGACTTTGTTTTTCAACAGAAGCCTTGATCAATTGCCACTTAGGCGTGCCACACAGGCAATTCACTCCATGCGTTTGATATCCATCAATATATAACCCCTGAGCTCGTACGTCTCAGAGAAGGGCGTTAAGAAAGAGAATAAATTCTCCGCCGCCAAACAGATATATATTTAATAGAGATCAATCACACGGACTAAAATCCAATGTCAGACACACAGTCCATTTACAAGTCCGTTCTGGGTCTGAACGAAACCGGAGGCACCTAGTACCCCGCATATCCATCGATCTCCAAGTACGTCTGGACGATCACCAACTGTTTCCATCTTCTTGGGTGTACAGCCCAATCAAGATCATCAGTAATCACCCAAACGACGTGAAGACTTCTGGTCTTCGACCACCGTCTTCATCTTTGACTTATCGTCGTATCAGTTATTCAGAATGGGATAAACCCGGTCTTTCCAAATAACTCGCGTATATTTTAAATAAGTGTTACACAAACACAACATACGCCTCATTCCAATTCATCAGTCACTAACCGTAAATTAATCAAGAGAATAATTTCCCAAACATTAACCCCGAAGGCCGAAACCAACATCAGATCAATATCCAGAAAACCATTCTACTTAGCTAACCGACAGTTAGTTTCTAAATTCCACATTCATAGGGAAAGGTTCCCATTAATTTTATCCAAGATAAATTTCTTGAATTTATTCTTTAATCTATTTTTGAATCTCAATTCAAACTAGTCGGGATTAGCGAACCTTACCGAAGTAATCATTTATTTTAATTTCCCCATCCCAACCTATTCATCCCATGAAGTAAAACTGGTAATACTTCATATCTAACACCACAGTGTTATCGGTAAATTCAATTACCATTTCACGTTCAAATCTAATTAAAGATTTAACTATCGCCTGGAGCAAAACTTGTGATACTCCATTTTCGATCATTTCAATCTAATTAAAGATTCATTAAAACTACACTTAGTTTTAATCTTCGACTGGGTTAAAGAATCGGTGTCATTTAAAACACGGTTCACGATAAACCCAAAATCACATTCCATTAATTATCGGGTTAAAGAACAAGTGTTGTTTAAAACACTGTTCACGATAAACCCAAAAATCAATATCAATTCTATTCCAATTAAATATTATTTAATTGGTACACTTTATTAAATCTAAATAAACAGATTTAATCTTTTCTCAACTGGGTTCAAGAACAGTGTTAGTGAAGACACCATTCACGACAAACCCAAATCACATTTGATATTCAATATAAGGCTCTGAATAGAAAATATATCGGCTTATATTCAATATCAAATTCTACGATTAACAAATGTCGTATTGGAAATAACGATATAAATATATATCTTTCTCCATAACAACCTCTGTATAATCACGAATTCCAACATCGAAATATTCCGAAGACAATTTCGATTCAAATCCACTCCAATGCAATCATTGGAAATTCTGGTTATTTTTAAAACCCTTTTTAAATTCAATTTATTTATTTAAAAATAAATAGAATTATAATTCTAGTTCAAAACCAGTTCATTTCGATAAAAATCTATTTTTATCTTTTCAAATATGGAGTTTTTCATCCCAATTTTTCCCAAATCATTTCTTATGATTTTACACAAATTATTACTATTTTTAATAATTTTATCAAGGCCCGTACAGTCGATTTCCATCAATGGCCATCGAACTGCACTTACAGCGACCTTTTTCAAATTTGATTTGGACGTAACTCCAAATCCAACCGTTAGATTTCTAATTTCTAATATTCTTTAGAAAGCTCTTTTCGATACGAACCCAACGGTTCCGGTTTCAGGAGAATCCGACGGTCGGATCTCCCGTAATGTCCGTTTGAAATAAATGGTCGAAATTCACGAACTGCCGCGGCGCGGCGCGTTCTATTCAGGCCATTATATTATATATATAATATATATAATATATATATCGGCGATTTCTATTTAAAACGAATTATATAAATAGTTTTAAAATTCGTTTCAAAAGCAATTTCAACTTCCATTTCAATTCAAATCAAAATTGAATTCTTCTTTATAAATTCGTTTTAAAATTCATTTCTATTCAATTCAAATTTCAATTCAATTTGAATTCATTTCAATTCGCTTTCAATTCCATTTGAATTCGTTTTCAATTCAATTCATTTGAAATCGTTTTCAATTCAATTCATTTCGAAATCGTTTTCAATTTAATTCATTTCGAAATCGTTTTCAATTCAATTCATTTCGAAATCGTTTTCAATTCATTTCATTTCGAAATCGTTTTCAAATCGATATAAATATCGTTCACGTCAAAATGGCGTCAATCTAATCAACACGGCTTCATAGATTTCTATTTTCAAATATTCTATTTCAAATATTTCTTTTTCAAAATAGTTGTTATTATCAAAATATTTCGTTCAACACATGACCAATCTCAATGGATGAGTACTGTCAACACATGAACCTTTATTTTATATTGATAAAGATGTAAATTTTATTACTAAAATATTTCGTTCAACACATGACCAATCTCAATGGATGAGTACGGTCAACACATGAACCTTTATATTATATTGATAAAGATGTAAATTTTATTACTAAAATATTTCGTTCAACACATGACCAATCTCAATGGATAAGTACTGTCAACACATGAACCTTTATTTTATATTGATAAAGATGTAAATTTTATTACTAAAATATTTCGTTCAACACATAACCAATCTCAATGGATGAGTACTGTCAACACATGAACCTTTATTTTATATTATTCTTTATTTTTCAAATTGGAATGAGGCCCAATCAATTACCATATAAAGTTAATTATATGGATTTTCATATAACACATGTATAATAGCATTGAAAAATAATCAACCATCAACCAAAGTGCACTACACTGTATAAGCATCAAATATAGATATCTAACGCTTATAACAGCCTGTCAATCAATCGATCGACATATTCAATCAATCAGGATGAGTGAACTTCAAATTTCATCCCAACACCCGTGTGGGGTTTCAAACAATCAAACACAGATTTATTTGTGCAGTTGGGCGATGTGTAAAATTTATCGTCCCAATCAATGTCATTCAAATAGGTGTACATACACAAACCGTCCGGTTTGTAAATGAATATTTTATTTTATTCACTTCACGTTAAAAATTATATTTTTAACGATAAAACATTTTATTTTAACATATGAATTTCTATTCAGTTCATTCTTTAAATAAAATGATATTTTTAGTTTTCTAACATATTTTAGAAAATTTCGGCGGCATAACGGCACGATACTAGAAACGGGACGAAGCCTAGCCTTATCCCCGGTCTAGTGAAGGCCCACGCCATTCACACATCAATCAAACCAATTTATTTCACCAAACAATTCAATTTCAAATCAAATCATCTAACTAATCTATGCAACCAAACAAACAAGTCCATGGTCTGTGGACGATTGTGTCGGGTGCTACTAAGCACCGTCTGCATCCTAGTATATATATATAACTAGAAAATGAAATTGAAAGGTGAGAAATTCTCACAGATAGCTATCCAACTTCACGGCAACTCTAATGCAGGAAATCTTGTCGTTCTCGCCTTTTGTCACTTTCGCTGCTCGTAGTCACTACATATATAAAAATCACATTTTTATTTGCTGATGTCTTTAAAATAAAAATCACATTTTTATTTGTTCACTTTCAATTTAAAAATCATATTTTTATAATCGCTTCATACATTTAAAAATCGAATTTCTACTATCACGCTATATGGATAAAAATTCTATTTTTACATTGCTACCATATAGATAAAAATTATATTTTTACCTCGCTATTATACATATACAAACCAACTTTTTATATCGTTACTTCACAAAAATAAATCACATCTTTTCCGATTTAAAAATCTGTTCTTTTCTATTTCAAAAATTCGGTATTTTATATTTCAAAAGCGAGGTCTTTATATTTTCAAAACAATTCGAATTTATATTATAAAACAATTCTATTATATAAAAATCTTTAATTTAAAACAATTTTACTAATATATAAAAAAAAAGATTTGTAAAACAATTTAGTTTATATAAAAGAAATTAGACTTTTAAAACAAAATTTTATTTATATATAGGTTAACAACACTTTTAATTAAATCAGCAAGGTAATTAGTTAACAATAAATTACCTTATTCACTGATAAGCCTTGGCAGGTGCTCGTCGAACACAGCTCGCAACCTAGGGTTGCTTCTGGCATGCAGATCAAGGCACGAGACGACAATCGCCTGGTTCCACATCGAAGAGCGTCGAGCAAGCTTCCCAACGCCACCAGCCTCCCTCCGTTCGATCGCCTGTGGGGGGGAGCATCGGGCCTTCGAACGGCGCGGAAATCGAGGACTATATCCCGATGATGGCGCAGCGATGGGAGGTGATTCACAAATGAATTTGAAGAGCTCGGATAGTTCTTGAATTTCGTATTTGGAGTTGGCAAAATCATTGAACAGAATTCACGAAAATCGGATGGGAAGAATTGAAAGAGGGCGCCGTTGAAACGTTGGGTATCGGTTTGACCACGGGGTAATTTAATTAGGGTTTGACTGAAATTTCATTGGCCCGGGGTATTTATAATAATTTTTAATTTCCTTAAATGGTAAGTTTTTAATTCGAACTCGAAACGAGACCCATCGACTATCGTCCCTAGCGTTTTACCCTCATTCCGAACACAATGGGATATGTATCGTAAGCTGATTCGATCGCTACAATCAGTTTCCGTTAAGTTTACAATTAAATCATTATATTGAATTTTAAACGTACATTTCAATTTACCGGGGTCACATACGGACTCGAAAATTACAGAAAAATTATTTCTAACTTCGTATTGACGATACAGTTCTAACAAAACTAGTTTCGTTGAATTCTGAGACCGTTTGAAAAATGGCCAATTTCCAGTCGATTAAAATCAACTGAAACTGGTCAAACGCGTTTTCCTTCGCCACGCTCACATATTGATTCGAAAAATTATGAAATTTGGAACCTGGCAATAATTTGACACTGCGGATCCAACAAAACTGGTTTCGTCGAAATCCGAGGTCGTTTGCAAAATGTCCATTTTTAAGGGCCTGAATTCCATAGCGACTATTCAGAATTTTCAACTGGACATATCTTTTGGTTCCCGTTAAGAAATCTTGATTTTTCGGATTCGTTGGAAAGATATTATCAATTAGATCCTAATGTTTTTGGTTTCACTAAAATCCGGATTGTTTTGCACCCGGTACATTCAATTGAAGTTTGAAATCGAATTATCGAACTACCGCGCCATTTTCAATTCTATTTATAATTATATATAAATATTTATATTCTAACAACGACGTATATTATATATACGTTCGATTTATATTCAAAATAAATTTCTCGCCGATATTATTTAAAATAATTCATTTTAAATATTCAAAATTCGATAAAATTGCCAAAATAAAAATTTTAAACTGGCCCAGATTTTCGGGTTGTTACAAATTCATAGAAATATGTTTCCATATAAAATATCCTCTTTATATGACATTAGAATTCATCACTTTTATTTAAGAATGGCATGTGAATTAAAAACATCAATTTTGTTAAGAAGTGCCATGTAAAATAATATTTTTAGTATAACAATTATAATGATTAATTAAAATTGTACTTGGACACGAGGTTAGGTCACATTTGTGGTGGAAGTCTGCCCGGACCCGACCGGCATATCCAGCAGCCACAAATGTTGGGCCTAATGTGAGAGGTCCAAGTGCGCAAATACAAATTGGGGCAAGACACGAGGTTAAGCCCGACTTGTGGGATAAGTCTACCCGGAACCAACCAGCCCATCCAGCATTCACAAGTTGCAGCCCTAATGTGAGAGGTCTAGCCCATATTAAAATATAAATGGTTAAATAGAAAATGGACATTATTTACACCGTCATGAGTTAAATTAGAAAGTTACATTATTTTCACCGTCATGTTTAAAGAAGAGAAAATTACATTTTTATGTAATTAGATTAAAAGAAGAAATTTATATTTTTATGTAATTAATATGAAGAGAAAGAAATAAAATTACATCTTTATGTAATTAAAACCAAAAGTAAGAAATTTACATTTTTATGAAATTAAGATTAAAGGTAAAAGTTACATTTTTAATGTAAATTAGATTAAAAGGGAACAATTACATTTTTCATGCATGTAGATTAAAAGTGGAAAATTACATTTTTATGTAATTGGATTTTAATTAAAAAGAATAAGGATATGAAATTACATTTTTCTGTAATTGGATTTTCATTAAAAAGATTAAAGATATGAAAATTATATTTTCACATAAATAGATTAACACACAAAATTATCGTTTTGTTTGTAATATAAAATTATTATTTTTGTTTTGCATTGAAAAGATAATAAAATTATCAAATTTGATACATTGAAATAAACAAACAAAAATACTCATTCTTGTAGAAGTAAAGGTGAATGAACAAAAAAATATTTGTTTGTTGAAATTGAAATGAAACACAAAAATGCTCATTTTTGTTGGAATTGGTATGATAAACAAGAAAATGTACATTGTTGTGTATAAGATGTGTATGTGTATGAAAATAAATGGTGTGTACATTGTACGTTAATATTGTATATACGAATAGGAATATTTTTCGTTAGCAAAATGTAATGAAATAAAATACATTTCATTACACATTATAAACATTTCGATAGGTTGTGAAACAAAACATTCACTACTTGTTATATAATTACGTTAATGAAATGGAATTTAATTATTTTTATATATATAAAAATAAAGATAAATCGTTATAAATTACTAATAACGATATGAAATGATTTCCAACTTATATATATACGAGAATTATTTGGAAAGTCCGAGTCTATCTCATTCCAAATAATTTAAGCGACGTTTAAAATTCAAGTTTTAAAGACAATGATAGAAGACCGACAATCCTCATATCGAATGGACGACGACTGCTGATGCCCGTGATTGGAGTAGCTACCTTGAAGGGGCTACAGTGGAGGCCGTCCGGACGTAGTGTTGATTTGTACGGATTTGGCTTTCGCTCAGACCCAGAGCATAAGTTTATAAATGGATGTGTGTCTGACATTGAATTTTATTCTATGTAAATTGATTTCTATTACTATACGACCATTGGTGGCGGAGAATTTATTCTCTTGCTTAACACCCTTAGAGGTTGTGTATTAATAGTTATCAATCGCATGGCGTGAATTGTCAACGTGGCACGCTAAGATGAAGATGATCAAGGCTTTGTTGAAAAGCAGCCCTTGTGGTTATAATGTTACTTTGCGAGCCTCACAACCCGGTTGAGTCTAAAATGGGAGAAGGGAACGCAGGGAGAGCATCACGTTTCTTTCTAGCTAGAAGTGGTGTCGGTGCTTAAACTGGCTGATATTTACTTATGTGGATGATGGAATGTGGCACGCCTCGGATGTTAGGTCCTATAGGACTGGGAAACGTGTGTTCAGGAATAACTAATCCACAAACCGCAAGTGTGGACCGGCCCTGCAGGATCCAAGGGTTCTCTGCGGGGAATCCTGAGACATTAGCTAGAGTGTCTCGAATCGGTAAGGAGCTCCTCCCTAGCCTTGACTCATGATGGAAACCCAATTTCCAATATGACCTCATGCGGTTTTGATTGTTGAACTAGTATGGCGACATAGTAGGATGGGGTACTATGCCGTCTATGATTGATACATTATGATTGAAATGTTTTTGAAACGTATATACACTAATAATAATATCAAACCCGTTTTTATCGTATCAAGCATTTTTAACCATTATAAGGTAAAACCCTATCCTCCGTTTTGCGTTGCATTGTGTGATGGGACTTGGGTCTTATAATGGTTTCATTTTTCCAAAAAGCATTGCGTCGTTTTACGATTTACTTTTAATTATGCACGGCAATCCATTGGAGTAAACCCGTTCCGCGTTAGCGGCGTGGTCCTTGGATTTTCCTTATTGCTATTAGTTATATTAGTTAAGAATTCTCACACCAGTCCCATGACTGACTTGTAGTTTGTTTCACTTTGCAAACTCGGGTGCCCTCTTTTCCTCACGGGCAGTCGAGTAGCTTTTTGTAGATATTTATCTCTTGAGAAGGATTTTGGATTGAAGCCTAAAGCTGTGTCCAGAGCATAGAAGTCTTCCGCTGTTTATTGTATTTAATTTATTGAAATTTGTCTTCCGCTGTAATTGTATTCGATCTACTCTGATATTCTGTACTCTGATGTAACATTATTGTAATGTTTATAAAAGTCTGATGTTGTTGTTCTGATGTTGTTGTATTCCCAAAGTTTACGTGTTCGTGTTTTGAACGGTCTTGGTCGATTTCGCGATTGATCGGGTCGGGCGGAACCCGGGCCGTTACAGTCTTTCTCCATCTCCTAACTCCACCGATAGTCTGACCAGGCCGATAGGTTCGGTGGACGCTCCATTGGAACCACATATTTGACCTTCATATAACTCTAAGTCCTTTGTTTCTAACTTCGTTTGGTCGTAAGTTTTTTTGAATAGGATGTTCACTGAGCTTCCATTGTCTACCAGAACCTTTCGGACAGTAGCTGGGTCAACGATGGCAGTTATCACCAATGGATCGACTGTTCGGGTTTCTATACCAACTGGATCGCGGTCACGAAAGACGATATCCACGCCCATTGTCCTCTTTTGTTTGACGGGACTCGCGGCCTCGTGGGGGTTTACTTCTTCATCGTCGAGGTGTTTCGCGACATTGACATATCGTTCCATGGCCCTAATGCTATGCCCCGCTGGATGTGGTCCTCCCACAATGGCGTTAATAACAATTACTTTCCCTTTTTCTTGAGGAGTAGCACAAGGTGCTGGCTGACTTTGCTTGGGTAATGAAGTTTCTTACCCCCTGTCCCTTGGAGCTATTTTATATTCGTCGAGTTTCCCTTCTCGAATCAGCTTTTCAACAATGTCCCTAAGATGTCGGCACTCGTTGGTCGTATGCCCGTAAATGTCATGGAATAAGCAGTACTTCCCGATTGCTCGTTCCTTCTCCGTAGGCTCTCGTGGGGGCAGCTTCTTGTACTGCATCGTACTGCAGGTATCGAGATATATGTTCTCTAACATATCATTTTATGTAGTGTACGTGTCAAACATCTGGAAGCGAGGGCGCTTTCAGGAGTTCCCTCTTTGCTTTGAATTTCCGCCGTTTTCTCTCGACCTTTCATTGTTGCGCTTGCCACAGTTTTCAACATTCACCTCGACTTTCCCTGAGTTATCCCTAGATTATTTAACAGCGACGTTGTTTCGAGCTGACGGATTGACAGCGCTCGTCTGACCATCTCCTTCCTCCAGCTGTGCATCTTCTTGCCTCAATCGTATGTGAGCCTTTTCATAGAAAGCTTCAATCGTGGTAGGTGGCGTTCCAATCAAATATTTTCCAAACTCGGTTCGTTTGTCGATGCCATCGACCATGGCCATCAAAACAGTTCTGTGGTTGGGGCTGCTGACCTCAGTTGCTGCCCGATTGAAACGATTGAGATAATTCCTTAGGGATTCGCCTCTTCCCTGCTTAACTACTGACAAAGCCATGACATGTTTCGATTTGGTGGCATGAAGGCGGAATTGAGTTTGGAATTTTTCACTCAAGTCTTTAAACCTAGGAACTGACTTTGCGGCCAAACGGACAAACCACATAACGGCAATCTCGCTTAAGAAGATTGGAAAAGCCTTGCATTTAATTGTGTCAGGAGCAACTGCTACTTCCATGTGCCAAGAATATTTCATCAGGTGTTGTTGTAGGTCTATAGTTCCATCATATTGATTCATTTGGGGCATACTGAATCTCCTGGGAAATTCGGCTTGCAAAATGTCATTAGTGAACGACGTATGGCTTCGGTCGACTCCCCAGTCTTCGTTCTTATGCCCACGACTGTCATTCATGATTTGTCGTTCCATAGCGGCTAAATTTGGTGGGACGACCGTATCTGGGTCGACCTCATCAACCGATGGACTTCTTCTACCCTGTCCATCAGGAAATGCCATATGAGTGTTTCTTCTCCTCCGGTTTCCTTGGTCAATCACAAGATTCCGGGGAGGATGTAGAGGGGCCCAATTTTTTCAACCAACATTTTTATTTGCAAGAGGGGACGCCTCCCAATGATGCGGGGCTATGGGATCGACAATCTCTAATTCGGCCTGATCAGCATGCCCTTGGTTACGTTCATCTGGCGGATGCTGAGGTTCTTCCGTCCGTGGTTGCAAGACGTTTTCAATTCTCTCTAACGGTCGTCGAAGTCGACGTGGGTCTCTGCCTTCTTCCGATGAAGATGAGCTTCCTGACACTCGATCCAGCTGAGGGGAAGGGAGATGATGACCCCGAGCATCCTGAGCTTGATTCCTGAATTCCTCCCATTGCCTCACGATGCGAGTCATGTCTTCACGCATAGCGGCGTTCTCTTGAGAGTGGGCACTTAGGGCATTTGTGGTTTCCCTAAGTCGATCTACTATAGCCATGAATTCGTCTCGAGTGGCGAAAGCAGAAGATGGAGCTATATCCCCTCCAGGGGTTAACGTAGGCTGATCCGAAGTAGCTTCAGGGTCAACCGTCCTGCAAGCTGCTTCCGTCGATGTTCCAACTTGTGAATTCTTTCCGGTATTGCGAACTGTTTTCCAGCCATTGCTAAATCAATGCAACGACAAAAACGAGATTTCCGTCTTGGACTTGGTGATCCAAAAGTAGAGCGAAAATCCGAATTGACCTAATAAAATCTATTCTCAGTGAAAGCACCAAAATGTTGATACCAAAAACTGGTTCAACACCCAGAGAGAAGAACTTTGTAGAGAATAGGTGAAGATTAATAACAATAAACAATGCACAGGAATTGAAAAGATCACACACAGAGTTTTTATAGTGGTTCGACGAAGACGGTGCCTACGTCCACTTTATATATTATTTCTTTTTTTTATTACAATTACCATCATTTTTCTGAATTGAAACACATGTATTTATAGATGATACAATACTTAGACGTTATCTACACGTGTCACTGGATCCAAAAGAATAGTTATGGCTGAATGATTCAGTATCTGTTGAAGAATCGGTGCTCCTTCCCAAATATCTGGTATGAGGCGGCCTGCGATCCGTCTGCTTTGGGCGATTTGAACTAGAAAGATATGCCAATGAACTATTCTTCAGGCTAGCTTTTTGAACTTTAAATGAACGAATCGCAATTGATCGGGCTTGGTCATCTCAAGCTCCTTCTAGGCCGCACTCTACGTGTGATGAACCCAAACTTCCACGTAATGAAAGTAAGGAATAATCATTTGGAATACAACATAAATGTAACAATACAGATCACAGATACAACATAGCAAAGGAAAACTATAGAATAACAACATCATAGCAGCGGAATATGAATGTCATCAAACACAGAATCCCACAGTCACAGAGTATTAAATTATTACATCAGGTTTCAGCAAAAAGGAAATAAGTTCCAACTTCAAAATAGAACAACTGGAAATAAAATAAGTCTGGATGTTTCAGAGTTTAAAGATAAAATGCAACAAAAGATAAATGATAGATAGTCTTCGTGGTCCAACATAAGCACCTCCAAATAAGCACTCCAAGATAGCAACTCCAAAGAAAGCTAGACCTGTTACTTGGCTGCCCGTGTGGAAAAGAGGGCACCCGAGTTTGCAAAGGTGAAAACAAACTACGAGTCAGTCATGGGACTGGTGTGAGAATTCTTAACTAATTTAACTAATAGTAATAAGGCAAATCCAAAGACCACGCCGCTAACGCGGAACGGGTTTATTTCAATGGATTGTCGTGCATAGTTTAAAGTGACATAACAAATAATAAGTAAATCGTAAACAACGTAATGCTTTTCAGAAAAATGGAATCACCATAAGACTCAAGTCCCATCACACAATGCAACGCACACCAGAGGATAGAGTTTTCCCTTATGGTGATTAAACATTCTAAATACGCTAAATATGAATCTAATATTATTATTAGTGTATATAAAACATTTCAAAATAAATGTATTAATCCTAGGAAACATAGTACCCCATACTACTATGCCTCCATACTAGTAGTACAATCAAATTCGTAGGGTCGTATTTGGAATTTGGTTTCCATCATGAGTCAAGGCTAGGGAGGAGCTCCTTACCGATTCGAGACACTCTAGCTAATGTCTCAGGGTCCCCCGCAGTGAACCCTTGGATCCTGCAGGGCCGGTCCACACATACAGCTTTGTGGATTAATTATTCCTGAACACACGTTTCCCGATCCTATAGGACCTATCATCCGAGGCGCCTTATTCCATCATCCACATAAGTAAAACATCAGCTAGTTTAAGCACTGACACTACTTCTAGCTAGAAAGAAACGTTCTGCTCTCCCTGCGTTCCCTTCTCCCATTTTAGACTCCACCGAGTTGTGAGGCTCGTGAAGCTACGTAATACACAAAGCTATGCTTATTCAAGTTGTGCTTTGATCGTCACCACAAGGTTCTGCTTTCCAACAAGAAACCTTGATCATTGCATCTTAGTATGCCACACTGTCACTCCATATCACACTACCAATTCTTTGCCAAAATATATGAAAGGGTGATAAGCAAGAGAATGAATTCTCTGCCACCAATCATTCATACACTCGGCAGAAAATTAATAAATATGATATAAAGGAGTACAATGTCGGACACACATTCCATTTATAAGCCCGTTCTGGGTCTGAACGAAATTGGAGATACCTCGTCCCATATGTTCAGTACAGAAAGGAGATACCCGCATACCCGCGAAATCAACACGTACGTTTGAGCAATTACCCCGAGCCTTGAATTGGGAGCAAGTCAATTCAGAGTCTTGATCGTTGTCCATTCGAGGGAAGATTTACGGTCTTCATACGCCGTCTTCATACTTCGATTCTTAACGTCGTTTGA
The DNA here is from genome assembly GCA_030737875.1 of Allium sativum. Taxonomy (NCBI): domain Eukaryota; kingdom Viridiplantae; phylum Streptophyta; class Magnoliopsida; order Asparagales; family Amaryllidaceae; genus Allium; species Allium sativum. The sequence continues at coordinate 802,736,897 of CM060919.1, forward strand.
TTATTTGGAATGAGAGTAACTCGGGCTTTCCAAATAATTCTCGTATATATGTATATATTGAAAATCCTTCTTTATCATTAATATTATTCTATAACGATTAATTCTTATTTTAATTATTTAAAATAATTAAATTTTATTTAACGACGCCTCAGGTCAATGGGCGACCCTAGCGCTGTTTTCAACAAATTTTGATTTCACATTTCTCAAGAACTAACCGTTTAAAGGTACAGTTTCAAAACGGGAACTACCGCCAATTCGTTTAATTTTAATTATATTTATATATATAAATATAATCGTTCAACTGTAATAACGTCGTTCGATTTAACAACGCTCTAAACAACTACCGATCTTCATTTAATTTTAATTCATTTGGAAATGAAGATAATATTTCAGCATCTAAATACATTCTTTTATTTACATTAAAATTGTAAATTCCATCTTTTTATTTACATGTAAAAATGTAAATTTAATTCCAATGCAAATTCCTACCTTTTTAAAAAATGTAAATTTAATTACATGTCAAATTCCTACTTTTTATTTACATATAAAAATGTAAATTTAATTACATGTAAAATTCCTACTCTTTGTTTACATATAAAAATGTAAATTTAATTACATGTCAAATTCCTACTCTTTATTTACATATAAAAATGTAAATTTAATTACATGTCAAATTCCTACTCTTTATTTACATATAAAAATGTAAATTTAATTACATGTCAAATTCCTACCCTTTATTTACATATAAAAATGTAAATTTAATTACATGTCAAATTCCTACCCTTTATTTACATATAAAAATGTAAATTTAATTACATGTCAAATTCCTACTCTTTATTTACATATAAAAATGTAAATTTAATTACATGTCAAATTCCTACTCTTTATTTACATATAAAAATGTAAATTTAATTACATGTCAAATTCCTACTCTTTATTTACATATAAAAATGTAAATTTAATTACATGTCAAATTCCTGCTCTTTATTTACATATAAAAATGTAAATTTAATTACATGTCAAATCCCTGCTCTTTATTTACATATAACAATGTAAATTTATTTACATGTCAAATTCCTGCTCTTTATTTACATATAAAAATGTAAATTTAATTACATGTCAAATTCCTACTCTTTTATTTACATATAAAAATATAAATTTAATTACATGTCGAATTCCTACTCTTTATTTACATATAAAAATGTAAATTTAATTTCATGTCAAATTCCTACTCTTTATTTACATATAAAAATGTAAATTTAATTTTTTTATATTTTATTCTACGTTGTATTTGTGTTTGAGATCACCAACACAAATCATGGTTATTTTCTTATGAAATGTTTGTGTTTGAGGACACAAATACAATTCATTCATTTTCTATTCCAATCCAATCATGTATACAAAGTTGACAATATTTAATTGACAATCCAGTAAGGTGACAAAATGATATTATACATTGGATTGACAAAATGATGACTTTCATTTAAATTGACAATGTAAATCAACTCAACATAAATGATTCATGTCCTTATATTGAAGCTAAATCAATTCAAATAAAGCGACAAAATATGAATTGATTAACTAGATCCATCCCATAAAAGTGACAAAACTACAAATCTTTATATTGAATCGATGATCTAAATCAACTCAATAAATTAAAAGGATGAATAATAATATTTGTCTAAGGCATATAGATCTATAACTAATCCATTATATTTTGATCTAGAATTGATAATCTAAATCAATTCAATAAAATAAAGGGATGAATAATCATATTTGTTTAACACACATGAATCTTATAATTATCCATCACAACCAACAGAACAATCGTCATACAATATCAGCACAAAACAGATATGAAATATATAACTATCAATAAATAAATAAAATGAATTGATTTATTATTTTAAAACAAGAGAAATCTCACCTTTAATTATCAGAATTAACTATCCAAACAATTTCCGAAACCTATCCAATCTCTTCCAACACGTTCTATTTGTTGTCACGCTCGAGCAGAATCTGAAATCATTGGATTCAGATCTTATATGAATTAATTATTGCATTAATAAATTAAATTATCAAATTGCAACGCTTTTTAGTGTGGGAAATCCTTTGTTTTATTACCTGATGTATGAACCGTGCGTTTCTGAATTGTTCAAAACTTCGAATTAATTTATTTTGAGTTTGGATCCACGGATTTCAGAGCGGGTTGGGGGGTTTCGTTGGGCTCGGGGTGGCGAACCAGCGCCTGGCGCGGCGGGGTGTCCGGTCATGGCAATCGGCGGCGGGGCTGGCTCGAACGGCGGTGGTTCGGGAGGCTGGGGCGGGCGGATCGAGGCATGGTAGGAGCTGGGGTCGGGCTGGATGGAAAGAGCTCGCGAAGCTCTGCAAAAGCTTCACAGTACGGGGTTCTGATTTGCGATGGAGAAGGAGAAAAAGAGGAGAGAGGTTCTGAAGGGAGGGGCGGCTTAGATTTCAGAGAGTATCAGGGAAGGAGATACTGTATACGACAGTATTTATAGGTGTATTTTAATTAGGGGTTTTCTAATTATTATTAAACCCAATAATTACCCAATTAGGCCTGTTTACTGATTTCGTCCAATTTCAGCCCAGCGACTATCGTTCTTACCTAATTACCCCTATTCCGGACTCATCTGACTATGTCCCGCAGGCCCAAATGATCGCCTTGCCCAGTTTTCTTTAATTTAAAATTTAAGTCTTTTATTTTTAATTCAACCGTACAAATAAATTCATCAGGGCCGCAAATTTACTTAGAAAAATCTAGAAAAAATATTTTTGGCTTTGTGATGACGATACGGTCCCAACAAAATTTATTTCGTCTCATTCTGAGACTGTTTGAAAAATGGCTATTTTTAAGCGGACTAATTTTGACCGAAACTGAGAAGACACAGTTTCCTTTGTCATGCTTACAAATTAATTCAGAAATTTCTAAAAATTGAAACCTAGCAATAGTTTGACATTCCGGTTCCAACAAAAGTGGTTTCGCCGAAAACAGAGGTCGTTTGAAAATTGACTATTTTCACTGGCTTTATTATTATTTAAAATTAGAAATTTTAAATCTGGACTAAATTTTCAACAGAATTTCTTAAAATCAAATTTTCAAACTGGTTCAGATTTTCTGGGTTGTTACACTACGGACAAAGGGGCCGAGGAAAATGGGCTTTCCCCATTTACTTCAAAGACTTTGTATACGGATCTACCGCGCTGCTGTGCCTTGATGGGCATTCGGAAAGGCCCATCAACACTAATATTTTTATTTTATTTTATTTTGAACTGAGGTGATTTTAACCCTTTTAAATTCTCGCATGTTGTCGAACTCCTATTTAAACAGATCATTCGACATTTCTAAAGTTATACCACTATTCTGAAAACATTGGGATAGATTTCGAAGTCTAATTTGGTCGTATGGAAAAGATATTAATTTAAATCGATATAAATTAAATTCAAAATAATTTATTTTTTGACAATAAATCATTTTTATCGTCATTTCTATTCAAATTAGAATTAATACAGATCATCTGAATCATCTTGATTCAGTACTAACTTCACATTTATTTATTTATTGTTTTCGTATTACTATTATTATATATATTCGAAATAATATCGTATTTCGGTTGTTAAATAGATAAATCAATATAAAAATTGATTTATATTATCAACTCCATATTCAAAACCATATTAAATATATAAAATATATCGACCAAAAATCTGGGTCGTTACTAGATCTCCCAGAGTAATATAAAATCACAAAAGACAGTGTAAATAACAAAATGTCAATATAGTAGGTAATTGTAATACGCCTGCCTCGTGCTCGTTACCGCACAACATCATCGGCACCAAAACCTACTACCAACTGTCTCAGTCTTCTCACCACCTAAGCTGATGAGAAGCTCAAGGTAATACGAGGAAAACAAATAACCTTGAGTCAGAAAACGATCTTAGTGAGAGATAAAATAACTAACAACAATTACACACGATATATGAGTATAGACGGTTCAATCATTTGGTCTATCTCGATAATCAAAGGATTAGCACAGGATAATCATCTATCATATGCCACTCCAGAATAGGGAAGGGCATCCCCCAATCCCACTTCTCTTCGGTGACCTACAATGATAGCCCACCCAGAGAAAACAGAAAAGAAAACACACAATCAACCATAACATCTATAGCAACCAATATCTTAACTATCACCGACTAAAGAAAAGAATACATCAATCGTTGAATGACTAACCATTGTCGTCCGTAAAAGGTTAACGGAGAACCCTGGTTCTAGTCAAACTATCATTCATTAAAATTGTGTATTTTGGCTCCATCCAAGACAATTAGATCACTCCCAGAGCTCCATCCAGGGTACAATTCTAGCTTGATCCTAAGGCATTCCCATGATACCCATGCTTTGAGCCCGCTAGAACCTTCGACAACCATCGATTCCTTGGCACTTCAAAACTGTCAAACCGTTCTACTAGGTGATCACATCCTTAGTTCGAGCGACTTCTTAAACCAATTCCATTATCTTCCATGATCAACTTCCACCTTAGTCAATCCATCATCTTATTGGATCGTACATCACCCCGTGACCAGTATTACATTAATCTAGTTCCTACCACTCCAACTTCAGTTCACATTCGAAGCACCATCCATTGTTGAGTTGCACATCAACCATCAGAAATCCGTTCATCACCAAACCTCACCAGCAACCCGTAGAAGCCATTCAACATTCAATCCCCAAAGTATCAGTTCCCCACTATACAAACCGATGGATCGGTACCTGTCCATCATCTATGGACCGATATCTGTCTATATACTTAACCAAATTTGGTTAATTAATTCAGCCATCTCGATACACTACTCAAGTGCTTCCTACTAGTCCAATTTCGAAGCATTTCACCCATCCAGTTAAAACTCCTGTCGGTCCATCATTGCACATGAGCGATCAAACTTCGACCCTTCCTAAAACACATCCAAATGGCTTGGAAATTTGCAGGCCAACCTCGATTTATCACCATGATGCCATGCCCCAAGTATCATCGCCATCCATCACACTATGATGGACCGATACTGATCCATACATTTAGCATATTTTTGACTCAAAATTTTTGAGCCTCCTCGTATCATCTTTCAGAGCTCCTCCAAATTCGTCTAAATTGATCATCTGAACCTCTGATTTCCTATGTTCTTCAACCAGAAGATCTATGGCAACCAATTCTAACAAACAACTCAAATAATGCAATCAAATAAATCAAAACAAACAGCGACTCATCAGATTTGATAATACAAACGTGCACATATCATGAATACATCATAAACATATAATGGACAAGAGATCCAACATGAATTGAATCTAAACATATGTAAAAACATTATTATACTAACGATTTGCTAGTTTATGTGATTAAATTAGGTTTTCCTAAGACGTCTAAATTTGAATTAACATATATGATCAAATATAGGGTGAATTTAACGTATAACATATCGATTTGATCCTAATTTACATATATAAAATCCGTAGTTTCTATGTGAGAGATATATATCACTCACCAATTTCGATCCAATGTAATACCTGTGAAATTAAATATGGATAGCAATAGAAAACCCACAAAAATTGATGAAATAGTGATGATCTAATCTTCCTTGATGACCAAGCCTTCAGATGCAATCTATGATAAATAAGGATGAAAAGAATGGAGAAATTTGGGATTAGGTTGAACCGGAGAATAATAGGTGCCTTACCTAATGTTTGAACGAAGAGAGAGAAACCCTAATTCTCTCCCCAATCCCCTCTGTTTTTAGTTGCAATTCATTAGCCTAATGGGCTTGACAAACCATCCCATTAGCAACTAATTAATTTGTCTAACAAAAGCTTAAAACAATGATTTTTCCCAATCCACTAAACCAAATCTTTCATGTGACCACTCTACGGAATCGTAAACCACTATTTTAATGCAATCTGACCAATTTCGTCACTTGATTCAATCCCTATCAAAATTTATAGCTAAAAAATATTAACAAGGGCGAAATGGTCATAAGTAATTCGATAAAAATCATGGACATGTCTCACATCCCTATGAACAACATATTAAAATTTGAGGATGATCCGATCACTAGAGAATAAAATATAATTATTTTAGGATCCTTTGATATGTAAAATATGGGTCGTTACATTCTCCCTATTTAGGAATTTCGCCCCCAAAATTCTAGGCAAACACGAGTAAACATAGTACCCCGCATGCCTGTAGCCAAGAGTATCCAATCCAGCATTTGACAATCCATGCAATCAAATTCCTTCCCTAGCATGCGAAGCTCTAATAGTACAAGACACAATGGTATAAGTAAGATATGATATATAGGACATACCACTCAAAGAGTTCTAGATGGGTCAACTTCATACACTCTTCCATTTCCCATGTGCAGTCGTCATCGTCCTCATCCCATTGTACCTTGAATAGCTTAACCACCTTCCTCCTTAGCAGTTTCATGTCACTCCCCACGACGCGAAGCTGCTTACGAGGACGAGAAACTTTGGGCTCGACCCCTAAATCTTCAAGCTAATCAGGAGATACCACAACATTCGAGTCATGCACGAACGTAAAAAACAACATGTGAAACACATTGTGAACACTATCCATCTTCTCAGGTAAATACAATCTATTAGAGAGCTTTCGAATATGCTCGACTATCAGAAACGGCCCAACAAACCTTGGGATAACTTCCTTTTATTTCCGAAAAGAACCACATTCCTTAGAGGTAAAATCTTAACAAACACTAAATCTCCGACTAGGAATTCCAAGTCCTTACGTTGCTTATCGACATAAATTTTCTAAAGATCTTAGGTTACCTTCATTCGTTATTGAATGATCTCAATATCATTTGTCGTTTTTCTTATCATCTCTAGCCCAAGTACCAACTTTTCGCCAGTTTCTAACCAATAGGATGGAGAATTACATGGTCTACCATACAACGCCTCATACGATGCCATTCCAATATTCGATTGGTAATTGTTATTATAACCAAACTTGACCAAATGCTGATGATCTTCCCACTATCCTTCAAAGTCTATTACACAAGCTCTAAGGAGATCTTCCAATACCCGAATAACCCTTTCAGTCTGACCATTCGACTTGGGATGATAAGCCATACTCAAACATAACTCGGTTCCCAATGTCTCTTGTAAACTCTTCTAGAACCCAATGGTGAATAACGGATCTCAATAACTAACAAACTCTTTGGTAACCCATGGAATCGAACTATCCACTTAAGATATAACTTAGCCAACTTCTATGCAGTCCCAGTTGATTTGATAGGAATAAACATCGTGCTTTTTGTCAAGTGATCCACAACAACCCAAATACTATCATTTCCGGCTCTTGTCCTTGGTAATCATTCAGAAAAATCCATCAACACTTGCTTCCATTTCCATGTAGGTACTTTCAATGGCTGCAATAATGCACTCTCTTATTCTACTCATCTTTAACCAACTGATAGTTCATACACTTCGAGATGAATTTCCCAACATCCCTTTTCATACCTTCCTAGTAGTAGACTTGCTTCATATCTTGATACATCTTAATACCAAAAGGATGAATCGTCATTCTAGAGTGATGACATTCCCTCAAAACCTCATCTCTCAGCCCATCTATATCAGGAAAAACCAGTCGTCCACTCTTACGAAGCTAATCATCTCAATCGACTTCAAAATCCTTAATTTCCTAGGGTTGAACTCTCATCTCCATACAATTTCCATAAGCTAATCGTCTCGCATCTGCCTTTCGCTAATCCTTTCTATGAGGGTCGGTCTAATCGATAACCTTGCTAACATCTCGTGCTCTAACTCGCAATGAGGTCTATAATCAAATCTAGCCAAATACTCGAGATGCTTCCATTACGAAAACTTGGGCCCTAAACTTGCATGTCTTCGACTAAACACGTCGACCACTGTGTTACCTCTACTCAGAGTATAGGCTGTGACAAAATCATATGATGCCGAAAACTCTAACTATCACTGTTGACGAAGATTCAAATTCTTCTAGGAGAAAAGATACTTCAATGACTTATAATCCATAAACAACTCAAATCTAGCTCCCAACAAATAATGCCTCCAAATCTTCAGAGGAAACATTATCGCCGCTAACTCTAAATCGCGAGTTAGGTAATTCCTTTCGTATGACTTCAGTTGCCGATTCGCATAAGCCACGCCTCTATCCTTCTGCATTAGCACTGCTCCGAGTCCGATGCCACAAGCATCAGCATAAATCATTATCTCTTCATTCTCGCTCGAAATAGTCAACATAGGAGCACTCGTCAACCGTTCTTTCAGAATTCCGATGGCTTGCTCATACTTCGCATCTCAAGCAAAGACTTTGCCAATCCAGTTAGTGGTGCAGCTATCTTAGAGAAATCTATGATAAACTGTCGGTGATATCCAACTAAACCAAGGAAAATCCTAACATCTGTCGCACTCTTAGGTCGATCCCAATCCTGAATTGCTGCCATTTAGCGGGATCCATTGCTATTCCTCGTCCTGATATGACATGACCAAAGAAACTCACTTCTTCCTTCCAGAAGTGATGCTTTGAAATTTTAGCCCTCAGCTGATGTTCCCTTAAGATTTCCAAAACAATCCTCAGGTGCGTCTTGTGTTCTTCCTTGGGCCTGGAACAAACCAATATATCATCAACGAACACAAGCACAAACCTTTTCAACTGATCTCTGAAAACTTGATTCGTAAGGTCCACAAAATATGCTGGTGCATTAGTCAATCCAAACGACATTACCAGTTACTAATAAAATCCGGATGGTGTCCTAAAAAAGTCTTTAGCACATTATCCCTAGCCTCTCTCAACTGGTGAAATCCCATCGCCAAATCCATTTGGGAAAACACCTTGGCCTCGTGAAGATGATCAAACAAGTCATCGATGCTCGGCAATGGATACTTATTCTTTGTTGTGTGAAATGAAATAAAGATATAATGTTTCAGTCTACAAGTCATGCTTTCATCCTTCAACTACGATGACATATATACAACTTCTTAATTAGCCCACACATACCAACACACTACAACTGTAGTGTCCCACATTTTTACGGTGTAATAATAAATTTATTTAATTATTTAAATAATGGTTTAGAGATTTATATGGTCGTTTATTTAAATAATATTGAATATTTAATTAAATTAAATAATATAATAATATATTTAATTTGTGAAATAGTCGAAAATAGTAGAATTGGCAATATTGTGTGAATTGGACAATTCAAAATATATAATTCAGTTTAGAGTTGAATTATATTAACGAATATATTATATAAACGACAGTTGATTGTATAATTTTATTATAATTAAAATCGAGCTCGAAATGGCATGGTAGTTCGCTATTTGGCGATTCGAACTTTAAATGAATATACAGAATCTGTTTTAAATCGGATTTCTGTGAAACAAGAAATGTTCGGAGTTGGTGAAGTGTATTTTTCTAGGGAAAGAGAAAATTCGGGATTTCATTGTGCAGATTTTGATTTATGCCCAAATCGAATTTTTGAAAAGTCGCTATGGAATTCCTTTATAATTTATAACGATATATAAAAGGAATTTCATTATAAATCGAATATCATTTAATCGGGATTTGAAATATTGAGTTAGAAATTCATATACGAATATTCTGGAGCTGTATGATATTCTATGTAAATATATGTACGATAATATTTATTTATTAATATTTTACTTAATTATTTTTAAATACATTTATATTTAAAATGGGGTTATTTAGAGCTTTAAAAATAGCCAGTTTTGCAAATGACCTCCATTTTCGACGAAGCTAATTTTATTGGATCCGCAATATTAAGTTATTGTTAGATTTCAATTTCTGTGATTTTTGAAGTCAGTGTGTGGGGGATTTTAAATGTGAAAAATAGTCGATAATTTGACCTTTAAAAATACGCTGTGTGAGCAAACGAAGTCGGAATTCGACGAAACTAGTTTCATTGGGTCAGTAATGTCGAACTGAAGGTATACGCCCATTTTCGTGATTTTTGGATATTGTGTGTGATCATAGGAATTTTTAACAACATATACATTAAGCATTTGAATATAAATTAATAAAGAATTTGAATATAAAAATATTAAACTTTCCTATAAATATCTCAACATTTTTCCTAAACCTAAAATTACATTTCTATGGTCAAAATTTGTAGCCGCCGATCTTTTTTTTCCATACTCTAAAACGTGAAGAACATCCATCTCTAAATTCAAAAGGAATTCATATAAATTCCTACAAATCGAATCAGATGTATATTTGCATTCGTAAGTCCATTCTCTTCGTTCTGGTATGAGTTTAGCTGAGTTCGACGTTAAATTCTGAAAGTCGAAATCATGCAATAGCCTTAAGGTTCCTGTTGGTGATCGTTGTAGGGAGTTTCGAGCCAAATGGAAGGTAGCGAGGTGATGAGGAGATCAATGCGCACCGTCGAGGAGAAATTTAAGGGATTCCATCATTTTTCATATCGCGACCTTACTGTGTGATCCGCGAGTTTGACTTGGAAGTCGCAATGTGAAGGGAGCCGCCGAGTTGTTGGAAATGTATATGAGGTAGGGGAGTTTTGGAAGAGGAGCGTAGTGATGTTTGTGTTTTGAATTTTCGTGGAAGTTTGAGCAAGAACGAGGCTCGCGAGAACTGGTAATTTCAGGTTCAATTTCCAGAATCTGAACTGTGTCGGGGAAGAAGAAGTTCGAGCGGGTTGGTTTGGGATGTGGGCCGGACTTAGTGGTAAAAGCCCAACTATATAAATATATTTAAGTTGTTTTAAATTCAAATAGTATTTTAACTTGTAGATGCTATAACTTCGTCATCCTGTATCAGAATTTCAAACGGTCAGATCCGTTAGGATCGTATGGTAGGTGGCTACACCATGGAACTGACTGGGATTGAATTAGAGCTCGTTACAATTTATAGAGAAATAATTTGTCGGTTCTGAATCAAATCAACCGATAATTATCGTTATTTAACGATGATCGTCCAATGTGAGTAAAACTCACCAACTCTATCAGTTATCTTTTTATAACGTATTTTTAGAACTGATAAATGATGATTGATTGCTGTGTTTTAACTGTTTGGTTGGATTGCTTGTGTATTGGTTGAAATTTTAGATAACAATGTATATATATATCGTAAATAAAATATTGATTCTGTTTATCAGAATATTTCATATCGAAATGAAATCGATGTTATTATATCGTTTAACATCTGTGATGCAGGGAAACAGGTTGGAGGGATCTAACTGGATTCCTCAATATTTAAAAAACCGTTCTTTTCATATATTGTAATATATGATGTGATATATAATCTGTCGTTGATTATGTGTGTTTGAATGATATCGATCATTGCGAATTGATATTTTAAATACTATAAGAAATAATGGGATATAGAAAAGGGGAATTTCAAAGTTTGTTTTGAAAATAAATTATTTATATAAAATCAATGGATTTTATATATAAATGGAAAAGGATTTTATAAAAGAAAATAATTATAAAATCAAAGGAGTTATAAAAGAAATATTTATTTGTTAAATAAATAGAATTGAAAAGAAATATTTATTTGTTAAATAAATAGAATTGAAAATGAATATTTATTTGTCAAATAAATAGAATAGAAGAGGAAATATTTGTAAAACAAATAGAAAAGGAAATAGTCGGAAAATAAAAGGAATTACTTATAAAATCAATGGATTTTATATAAAAAGGAAATATTTTATAAAATAAATAGAATTATCAAAAGGGATTTATGTGGTAAATAAATAGATTATAAAAGGAAATACTTGAAGAATGAATAGAATAGTATAAGAAGAGAATTTTATATTTGAAAGGTTTAGACCCGTGCTTCGCGCACGGTATAACATGATATGGATTTAAAGCAAATATTTTAAATAGAATCTGTTCTAACCGATAGATTGAGAAGACTAATTTATAAATAATATTTTATAAATTAAATAAAATATTTATCATTAGATAAATGGAATATATAAGTCAGGACTTATATAAGGAAGTAAGAATCAATTTCAACATCGATATTTGAAACTGAATACGGACGAAGAGTGAATCGAATATTACTTATTCGAGAAGGAGTTAATCAAAAGGAGTTAATCGAAAAGAGTTAATCGAATTAAGTAAATCGAATATTAGTTATTCGATTTGAGTTAATCAGTTAGAGTTAATCAGTTGGAGTTAATTGGTTAGAGTTAGAGTTAATCGATTAGAGTTAGAGTTAATCGATTAGAATTAGAGTTAATCGATTAGAATTAGAGTTAATCGAATAGAGTTAATTGATTAGAGTTAAGCGAATAAAGTTAATCAAATATAGTTTATTCGAAGAAAGATTATCGAATATAGTTTTTTTGAAGAAAGATTATCGAATATGGTTAATTCTAAGAAAGATTATCGAATATGGTTTATTCGAAAGAGAGATTTTCGAATATAGTTTATTCGAAAGGAGTTATCAAATATAGTTTATTTGAAAGGAGTTATCGAATATAGTTTATTCGAAAGATGTTATCGAATATAGTTTATTCGAAAGGAGTTATCGAATATAGTTTATTCGAAAGGAGTTAATCGAATATAGTTTATTCGAAAAGGAGTTATCGAATATAGTTTATTCGAAAGGAGTTATCGAATAGAGATTATTCGAAAGAGAGTTATAAGTTGAAATTTGGTTATATCGATTTCGAGAAAGTACTATTTACTCTCTGGTTTTTAAATCGAGATTTATTTATTTAGTCATAAATTGTCAATTTAGTTATTCTGTTAAATTAAGGAATAAAAGTTATATTTTGAAGTTAGACATTTCAGAAGTAGGGATTATAACACTATTGTTATAAACAAAATGTTTACAATAAAGAAGTGGATTCGGAAAAAGAAATCCGAGAATTATGTAAGGAATAAAAGGTGAACCTTGTCTATTTCGAAGTTAGAAATGTTGTTCAGTTAAGGTCTGAGAGGTAGTTATACCCCAATTTGATTGGCTTCATTTTAACTAAGGAATGGTTAAGGTTTGATAGTAAAGATTGGTTAAGTGAAATTAGTTAATCAGTGTAATGTTTCAAGTTGGCATAGCGATGTTTTTATTTAAACGTCTATTTAAATCCCATGAAGGAGTTTTGGAAATGTTTTCCAAATAAGAATCAGAAATGTTTTATAAATTTAGAAAATAAGAATTTTGGTATATATACGGAAATAGGAAATGGGTAAACGAATAAATTAATGATAAATTAATTTAAGAGATAAATGATGATTGATGATTGATTGATAGAATTTCCATCTGGAATATATATCGTTGTTTGCACATGTGTTTTTCTTCGATAGTTAACTCACCGACTATCGAAGTTTTTGACCATTTTTCCATCGTCAATACAGAGAGATCGGGATCAGATTCATTATCTGAAAACCACTTTTTATGGGCGTTTGTGTTGCGATCAAATTTGATGAAGATAATTGAAGACGGAGTTTGTACAAGGGTCGTTCTGTCAAATCCAAGGTATAAGTTGCCTAAGATGGATTTATAGGATAGTGCCTTCGGTTTGTCCAGTCCCAGGACAACCTGTATGGAAGAATGTCTGACAAAGTATATTTAATGGATCACGTAATTTGATCTCTTCAAATGTATGCACGTTTGATGGCGGAGGAATTCGTTTCTCTTAGCTGTATACCCGTTGTATTTTTAGAAAAATCAATTTGTGATTTGGCGGGTATGACGAAGTGACATTCAAAGTGAATAATTGTGTGATCTGTCAGAGATAAGTGTGGCCTCTAGCCTCACAACCGAGAAATGACAAAAATCAGGCAGGCAACATGGCTACGTGGGTTGCTTCCATTAGGGTGTATTATCACCTATCTAGAAATTTTCATTTCATTCTTTAATCTATTCGATGCTGTCCCATTCGGGAAACAGTTGCAGATCCTAACCGTTGGTGATATACATTCGATAACTCAAGCGAAATAAGTGGTCAGTCATGTGTGGTCGGGTTGCAAGATGTTCTTGTTGAACCCAGTGTATTCCTCTCTAGAGGTACACTATCGGAAGGTGGTTCCATACCTTGTCATAGTTGGAAATCCATTATCCAATAAGTGCTCGCGATTTTGATTGTATACTATGTATGTAGAACGTGAGATGAAAGCGTTTCTGCTAAATGAGTATTATATTGTGTTTGACAGACACTATTATAATATCAATGTGTTCTGATATAAAGATTTTCGTTTCTTTCAAAATGATTTGAAAGTTAAATCAAATTGATTTGGATTCTCATAAGGGAAAAACCCGTTCCGTTATACGGCGTGGTCTTATGAGATTCGTTTAATTACTCAAACTGTTTTAAATTGTTTCACTCACACCGGTCCATTTTTCTTAATTGGTACGCATGATAGGGGGTTCTCGCTTTGCGTTAAGTGGCGAACAGGAGACTCTTACTCCTACAAGTCCCGAAAAGAGGGGTTGGTCGAGTCGAGAGGCTGGCCGAAAAACATGGTGTTGGGGTACCTCTGTAAGTCACGATGGGAGGGTAACCCGCTACCTTGGTGGAGGAGGGATGGTTGAAAAGCCTACTGAATTCCCCGGGTTGTTACAGTGGTATCAAAGCTTAAGGTTAAGTAATTACCTTGGCTCTGTGGCATAACTAAGTAGAGATGGGGCTAGTAATACCCTAGATTGAGTTGAGTGTATATATACGAGTGAACGTGTTTGTTATTTGATATAAAGTTGTTTTATATTGTGGTGACTTATTGGTTGAGTTGTTTATGGGTTCTGGTCGATCAGTTTCATCCACTGTATCTGTAGGAGTTTATAAACACTCGAATACGATGAACCGACACTGTATGTTTCTAAAAGAGGGTAAATGAAATAATTTTACCCAAAATATATTTTGATATAAACAAAGCATGGATATTTGAAATATTATAGTAAGTTGGATGTTTGGTTGTGATTATAATCAGATAAGATTATAATTGAAACGGTTATGTAAATAACCAATCAAAATTCGTATAAGTATTACGATATGAATTAAATCTGAATTTGAATCAGAATTGGAATTAAAACTCTGAAAGTTTGAAACGTGTTTGTAAATGAATCTGGGTTAAATATATGAGAATTTTAAAATCCTGGGAGATTTTAATTTGTTTACAAGCATTGTGAAGGATATTTTGAAAGGGATTTCAAAACGATGATGTTTAAACGTGGTTTTGAAATTGTTATAATATTGAACTCACTTCAATAAGCTGGAAAATAACCCTGATGATGATGGCCACATCATCAGTGTCATTTTCGAGTTGCTAAGTGACGGATTACTACCAAAGATTTTGTTTTTGAATTGATTTGAGAAAAGCAAGTTGTTTTGAATCCTGAAAAGGAAAGTTTGATTTTTATTGAAGCAAAGCTGTTTAAAACTCCCAGGAAGAGATAGTTTGAATTAAAAACAAATTTAAATAAAACTTTGTGGATATCAATTGGAATTGAATTGAAAACCAATTAAGTGGAAATTGAATTGGATTAGAATGATATCGAGAAAATTGGATTTGTGACATAGGAATCCGAAATGATATTGTGTTGGTGAGTTAAGAATTGGAATCGGGAATGGAACTCGAGTTTGAAATAGAATTCGACTTGGATATAAGCGAATAGCTGTGTTGAACAGATATTGTTTGGAAATTGGTTGAGATGACACTGGTATATGTTAAATTGATAGCAGGTGGAAGTGATAAAGTTGATATGCCCGACAAAACGGTACAAGTTTATATGTGTTATAAGCATGAGATTTTTATGAGCTGATTTGGCAAGCCGCTTGGCTATTTGACTTTCTATTGGATTGGAGATGGCCCAGAGAGGCGAGTTATGGTTGTACCGATTGAGCTGTACAAAGGAGGTGCTGGCGAAATTTTTCGAAAAATTAAGGTATTAGAAAATTTTCAGGATTTTTGAAAATTTTCGTTAGTAGGAAAGAATTAATATTTTAATTGAAATTAAATTGGTTTAGTTGAAACTGAAGTTAAGAAGTGTATAAATAATTTTTACCTAGTTAATAGGCTTTGTTTTCTACCTTAGCAATTTCGAGGACGAAATTATTTTAACGGGGGGAGAATGTAATGTCCCATATTTTTACGATGTAATAATAAATTTATTTAATTATTTAAAAATTGGTTTAGAGATTTATATGGTCGTTTAATTAAATAATATTGAATATTGAATTAAATTAAATTAAACAATATATTTAATTTGTGAAATAGTCAAAAATGATAGAATTGGTAATATTGTGTGAATCAGACAATTCAAAATATATAATTCAGTTTAGAGTTGAATTATATTAACAAACATATTATATAAATGACAGTTGATCGTATAATTTTATTATAATTAAAATCGAGCTTGAAATGGCATGGTAGTTCGCTATTTGGTGATTCGAACTTTAAATGAATATACAGAATCCATTTTAAATCAGATTTCCGTGAAACAAGAAACGTTCGGAGCTGGTGAAGTATATTTTTCTTGGGGAAGAGAAAAATCGGGATTTCATTGTGTAGATTTTGATTTATGCCTAAATCAAATTTTTGAAAAGTCGCTATGGAATTCCTTTATAATTTATAACGGTATATAAAAGGAATTTCATTATAAATCGAATATCGATTTAATCGGGATTTGAAATATCGAGTTAGAAATTCATATAGGAATATTCTGGAGCTGTATGATATTCTATGTGAATATATATACGATAATATTTATTTATTAATATTTAATTTAATTATTTTTAAATATATTTATATTTAAAATGGGGTTATTTAGAGCTTTAAAAATAGCTAGTTTTGCAAATGACCTCCGTTTTTGATGAAACTAATTTTGTTGGATCCACAATATTAAATTATTGTTATATTTCAATTTCCATGACTTTTGAAGTCAGTGTGTGGCCGTACGGATTTTTAATGTGAAAAACCATCGATAATTTGACCTTTAAAAATATGCTGTTTGAGCAAATAGAGTCGGAATTCGACGAAACCAGTTTCGTTGGGTCCGTAATGTCAAACTGAAGGTGTATGTCCTTTTTCGTGATTTTTGGATATTGTATGTGATCATAGGAATTTTTAACAACATATACATTAAGCGGTTGAATATAAATTAATAAAGAATTCAAATATAAAAATATTAAACTTTCCTATAAATATCTGAACATTTTTACTAAACCTAAAATTACATTTCTCTGGTCTAAATTTGTAGCCGCCGATCTTTTTTTTCCATCCTCTAAAACGTGAAGAACATCCATCTTTACATTCAAAAAGAATTCATACAAATTCCTACAAATTGAATAAGATGTATATTTGCATTCGTAAGTCCATTCTCTTCGTTGTAGTATGAGTTTTGCTAAGTTCGACGTTAACTTCTGGAAGTCGAAATCACACAACAGCATTAGGGTTCCAGTTGGTGATCGTTGTAGGGAGTTTCGAGCCAAATGGAAGGTAGCGAGGTGATGAGGAGGTCGATGCGCACCGTCGAGGAGAAATTTGAGGGATTCCATCATTTTTCATGTCACGAACTTACTGTGTGATCCGCGAGTTCGACTTAGAAGTCGCAATGTGAAGGGAGCCGCCGAGTTGTTGGAAATGGATATGAGGTAGAGGAGTTTTGGAAGAGGAGCGTAGTGATGTTTGTGGTTCGAATTTTCGTGGGAGTTTGAGCAAGAACAAGGCTCGCGAGAATTGGTAATTTTGGGTTCAATTTCCGGAATCTGAACTGTGTCGGGGAAGAAGAAGTTCGAGTGGGTTGGTTTGGGATGTGGGCCGGACTTAGTGGTAAAAGCCCAACTATATAAATATATTTAAGTTGTTTTAAATTCAAATAGTATATTAACTTGTAGATGCTATAACGTCGTCATCCTGTATCAGAATTTCAAACGGTTAGATCAGTTGGGATCGTATGGACGGTGGCTACACCATGGAACTGACTGGGATTGAATTAGAGCTCGTTACAATTTATAGAGAAATAAATTGTCAGTTCTGAATCAAATCAACCGACAGTTATCGTTATTTAACGATGATCGTCCAATGTGAGTAAAACTCACCAACTCTATCAGTTATCTTTTTATAACGTATTTTTAGAACTGATAAATGATGATTGATTACTGTGTGTTAACTGTTTGGTTGAATTGCTTATGTATTGGTTGAAATTATAGATAACGATACATATATATATATATATATATATATATATATATATATATAAATCGTAAATCAAATATTGATTCTGTTTATTAGAATATTTCATATCGAAATGAAATTGATGTTATTATATCGTTTAACATCTGTGATGTAGGGAAACAGGTTGGAGGGATCCAACTGGATTCCTCAATATTTAAAAAACTGTTCTTTTCATATATTGTAATATATGATGTGATATATAATCTGTCGTTGATTATGTGTGTTTAAATGATATCGATCAATGCGAATTGGTATTTTAAATACCGTAAGAAATATTGGGATATAGAAAAGGGGATTTTCAAAGTGTACTTTGAAAATAAATTATTTATATAAAATCAATGGATTTTATATATAAAAGGAAAAGGATTTTATAAAAGAAAATAATTACAAAATCAAAGGAGTTATAAAAGAAATATTTACTTGTTAAATAAATAGAATTGAAAAGAAATATTTATTTGTTAAATAAATAGAATTGAAAAGGAATATTTATTTGTCAAATAAATAGAATAGAAGAGGAAATATTGGTAAAACAAATAGAAAAGGAAATAGTTGGAAAATAAAAGGAATTACTTATAAAATCAATGGATTTTATATAAAAAGGAAATACTTTATAAAATAAATAGAATTATCAAAAGGGTTTTATTTGGTAAATAAATAGATTATAAAAGGAAATACTTGAAAAATGAATAGAATAGTATAAAAAGAGAATTTTATATTTGAGAGGTTCAGACCCGTGCTTCGCGCACGGGTATAACATGATATGGGTTTAAAGCAAAGATTTTAAATAGAATCTATTCTAACCGATAGATTGAGAAGATTAATTTATAAATAATATTTTATAAATTAAATAAAATATTTATTATTGGATAAATGGAATATATAAGTCAGGACTTATATAAAGAAGTAAGAATCAATTTCAACATCGATATTTGAAACATAATACGGACGAAGAGTGAATCGAATATTCGAGAAGGAGTTAATCAAAAGGAGTTAATCAAAAAGAGTTAATCGAAATGAGTAAACTGAATATTAGTTATTCGATTAGAGTTGATCAGTTAGAGTTAATCAATTGGAGTTAATTGGTTAGAGTTAGAGTTAATCGATTAGAGCTAGAGTTAATCGATTAGAATTAGAGTTAATCGATTAGAATTAGAGTTAATCGAATTAGAGTTGATCGAATAGAGTTAATTGATTAGAGTTAAGCGAATAGAGTTAATCAAATATAGTTTATTCTAAGAAAGATTATCGAATATAGTTTATTCGAAGAAAGATTATCGAATATGGTTTATTCGAAGAAAGATTATCGAATATGGTTTATTCGAAAGAGAGATTTTCGAATATAGTTTATTCGAAAGGAGTTATCGAATATAGTTTATTCGAAAGGAGTTAATCGAATATAGTTTATTCGAAAAGGAGTTATCGAATATAGTTTATTCGAAAGGAGTTATCGAATAGAGATTATTCGAAAGAGAGTTATATGTTGAAATTCGATTATATCGATTTCGAGAAAGTACTATTTACTTTTTGATTTTTAAATCAAGATTTATTTATTCAGTTATAAAATGTCTGTTTAGTTATTTAGTTAAATTAAGGAATAAAAGTTATATTTTGAAGTTAGATATTTCAGAAGTAGGAATTATAACACTATTGTAATAAAAAATGTTTTAAATAAAGAAGTGGATTTGTAAAAAGAAATATGAGAATTACGTATGGAAGTTTATTAAAGGTTTAAAAGGTGAACCTTGTCTATTTCGAAGTTAGAAATGTTGTTCAGTTAAGGTCTGAGAGGTAGTTATACCCCAACTTGATTCGCTTCGTTTTAACTAAGGAATGGTTAAGGTTTGATAGTGAAATTAGTTAATCAGTGTAATGTTTTGAGTTGGCATAGCGATGTTTTTATTTAAACATCTATTTAAATCCCATGAAGGAGTTTTGGAAATGTTTTCCAAATAAGAATCAGAAATGTTTTATAAATTTAGAAAATAAGAATTTTGGTATATATACGGAAATAGGAAATGGGTAAACGAATAAATTAATGATAAATTAATTTAAGATATAAATGATGATTGATGGTTGATCGATAGAATTTCCATCTGGAATATATATTGTTGTTTGCACACGTGTTTTTCTTCGATAGCTAACTCACCGACTATCGAAGTTTTTGACCATTTTTCCGTCGTCAATACGGAGAGACCGGGATCAGATTCATTATCTGAAAATCACTTTGTATAGGCGTTAGCGTTGCGATCAAATATGATGAAGATAATTGAAGACGGAGTTTGTGCAAGGGTCATTCTATCAAATCCTAGGTATAAGTTACCTAAGATGGATTTATAGAATAGTGCCTTCAGTTTGTCCAATCCCAGGACAACCTGTATGGAAGAATATCTGACAAAGTATATTTAATGGATCACGTAAGTTAATCTCTTAAAATGTATGTACCTTTGGTGGTGGGGGAATTCGTTTCTATTAGATGTATACCCGTTGTATTTTGGGGAAATCAATTTATGATTTGGCAGGTATGACGATGCGGCATTCAAAGTGAATAATTGTGTGATCTGTCAGAGATAAGCGTGGCCTCTAGCCTCACAACTGGGAAATGACAAAATTTGAGCGGGCAGCATGGCTATGTGGGTTGCTTCCATTAGGGTGTTTTATCACCTATCTAGAGATATTCATTTCATTCTTTAATCTATTCGATGCTGTCCCATTCGAGAAATAGTTGTTGATCCTAACCGTTGGTGATATACATTCGATACACTCAAGAGAAATGAGTGGTCGGTCATGTGTGGTCGGGTTGCAAGATGTTCTTGTTGAACCCAGTGTATTCCTCTCTAGAGGTACACTATCGGAAGGTGGTTCCATACCTTGTCATAGTTGGAAATCCATTATCCAATAAGTGCTCGCGATTTTGATTGTATACTATGTATGTAGAACGTGAGATGAAAGCTTTTCTGCTTGATGAGTATTATATCGTGGTTGATAGACACTATTATAATATCAATGGGTTTTGATATAAAGATTTTCGTTTCTTTCAAAATGATTTGAAAGTTAAATCAAATTGATTTGGATTCTCATAAAGGAAAAACCCGTTCCGTTAAATGGCGTTGTATTATGAGATATCGTTTAATTACTCAAACTGTTTTAAATTGTTTTACTCACACCAATCTCATGACTAACCCAGAGTTTATTTTGTTTTGTTTTCCCTAAACCCTTGGGTGCCCAATTTTGTACGGGCAGTCAATTAGTCAGGATTTTACAGATATACTTGGAGAGTTTGGAGCAGGAGGCTTCAGGATTATATAGCAATTGTTTATTCTGCTGTGTTGTAAGTGTTGTACTCTGACAATATGACTATATACATATACTGATTTTATTTCAAAGATATGTTATCTGTTATATGTTGTTCGTTTCGTTGTGAGATTCGTGTTACTCTGATGTTGTATCTTCTTCTTCTTCTTCTATTCTAAGTTTCTATCTTATATATTCCCACGCTCTAATTTCTTTCATGGACTATCCGGTGTTTTCGATGCTTGAATAGTCGACACAGTGTTGTATGTCGATATCCAGGATCGCGAAATCCCCGTGTCGTTACGACAACTACTGGATTGGGACTTCGTTCATAAAAAAAGAAACAAACTAAAGTTTTAGCAACACAAATTCAAACACGAAGTTAACTACTTAATATGTACAACTAACACAATCTATACCACTAGCAACAGCACTCCCCCTCAAGTTGGTGCACACATATTACTCATGCACAACTTGTCCTTTAATCTACGCCCCATTCATTGATTTAGTAAAAATATCTGCCACATGCTCACCAGTTCAAACATGCCCCCAATGAAACCAAACCCTACTGCAACTTTTCTTTGGTGAATTGAAAATCTACCTCAATATGTTTAGTTCGTTCATGAAACACTGGTTTTGATGCAATATGAATTGCAGCCTAATTATCACACCATTATTTTTCCTGGCACTTCAAATTTCACATTCAGTTCTAACATAATATGCCTCAACTAGATCATCTCAAACATTGCATTTGCCATTGATCTATATTTAAACCCAGCACTAGATCTAGATACTGCATTTTGTTTCTTACTCTTCCAAGATATAAAATTTCCTCCAACAAATACACAGTATCCTTAAGTTGAATGTTGATTAGTTTTAGCGCTAACCCAATCTGCATCAGAAAACCCGTCAACTTTGTTGTAACCATGTTTGGCATACACAAGCCCTTGTTCCGTTGTTCCTTTCAAATAACATAGGATTTGCTTCAAAGCATTCCAGTGATGAAATGCGAGAGAATTCATATGCTAGCTTACTACACTCACTAGAAAAGCAACATCAGTCCTTATCACTGTGTAACAACCCGGAAAATCTGGGCCAGTTTAAAATTTTTATTTTTGGCAATTTTAGCGAATTTTGATTATTTAAAATGAATTATTTTAAATAAAATCGACGAGAAATTTATTTTGAATAGAATTCGAACGTATATATTATACGCGACGTCGTTAGAATATAAATATTTATATATAATTATAAATAGAATTGAAAATGGCGCGGTAGTTCGATAATTCGATTTCAAACTTCAATTGAATGTACCGGGTGCAAAACAATCCGGATTTTAGTGAAACCAAAAATAATGGAATCGAATAGAGAATATCTTTCCAACGAATCCGAAAAATCAAAAGTTCGTAGCGGGAATCAAAAGATATGTCCAGTTGAAAATTCTGAATAGTCGCTATGGAATTCAG
The DNA here is from genome assembly GCA_030737875.1 of Allium sativum. Taxonomy (NCBI): domain Eukaryota; kingdom Viridiplantae; phylum Streptophyta; class Magnoliopsida; order Asparagales; family Amaryllidaceae; genus Allium; species Allium sativum. The sequence continues at coordinate 802,759,889 of CM060919.1, forward strand.
GCCCTTAAAAATGGACATTTTGCAAACGACCTCGGATTTCGACGAAACCAGTTTTGTTAGGTCCGTGATGTCGAATTATTGCTAGATTCCAAATTTCATAATTTTTCGAATCAATATGTGAGCGTGGCAAAGGAAAACGCGTTTGACCAGTTTCAGTTGATTTTAATCGACTGGAAATTGGCCATTTTTCTAACGGTCTCAGAATTCAACGAAACTAGTTTTGTTAGGACCGTATCGTCAATACGAAGCTAGAAAATATTCTTCTGCCATTTTTAGAATTCGTATGTGGCCCCGGTAATTTGAAATGTACGTTTAAAATTCAATATAGTGATTTAAATGTAAATTAAAAGGAAACTGATCGAAACGGTCGATTCAGCTTGCGGTACATATCCCATTGTGTTCGGAATGGGGGTATTACCCTAGAGACGACAGTCGGTGGGCTCAAAAAGGAGTTCGAATTTCTAAAGTAACTTTTTGAAGATAAAATTAAATTAAAAATATAAATTAATATATCCTTCTTTATAATAGGCCCCCCCCCCCGTTCGTTTATTTCCAAATCAAAATCAAGAAGAAAAAAAAAACCTAACTAAAATCGCTCAGGCGATTAACGCCGATCCCCCCCCCCCGTAGCCATCACCGCCGATCCTTCCGCCACCCCCTCCCCAGGCCTGCGCGCCTCCGCCCCACATCACCGACGCCTCCCCCCTCCTCGGAAGTCGATCGACGAGAAGAACCGCACCCTCCCCTCGTGAAAACAACCGAGCGCCGCCCACTTCTAGACCCCCCCTCCGATCTGCAAACCTCCGAAGCCACCCACCTCCCTCCAGCGAGGCAGCAGCCGACGCCCCCCCCCCTTTCGAAAAACTGTCTGTAAGTTTTTTTTTATTTATTTATTTATTTTATTTTTATATACAGGGTTTTAAAAACTGTATTTTTAAATAATTTAAAAACTGTTTTTTTTAAAAAAAAAAAAAGAAACTGATTTTTGTTTTAGGAATTTTAAAACTGTTTTAAAAGGATTTTAAAAAAAAACTGGATTTTTTTTTAAAAAAAAAAAAAAAGAACTGAATTTGATTTATATAAAAAAAAAACTGAATTGAGTTATATAAAAAAAAAACAGAATTTTATTTTGATGTTAAAACAGAATTTTATTTTGATGTTAAAACAGAATTTTATTTTGATGTTAAAACAGAATTTTATTTTGATGTTAAAACTGAATTTTATTTACTTTAAAAACTGGTTTTTATTTATGTTGCAAAGTTATAAAAATATAATCTTTTATATTGTCGAAATAAAAATATGATTTTTATATAGTGAACTTTGAACTAAAAATTCGATTTTTATATATTGTATAGCGAACTAAAAATTCGATTTTTATATATTGAACTTTGAACTAAAAATTCGATTTTTATATATTGAATAGCGAACTAAAAATTCGATTTTTATATATTGAACTTCGAAATAAAAATATGATTTTTATATATGGAATAGCGAAGTAAAAATTCGATTTTTACATATGTAGTGGCTACGGGCAATAAAGATGCCGAAGATGCGATAGCGATGAAGACTTCTGCAAATGAAGAGCCGTGGAGCTAGGATAGCTTTATGTGAGAATTTCTCACCTTTCTATTTCTTTTCTAGTTATATATATATACTAGGATGCAGACGGTGCTTAGTAGCACCCGACACAATCGTCCACAGACCATGGACTTGTTTGTTTGATTGATTGGTGATTGATTGCGATATTGGTTTGAATGTGATTTGTGGTATGAAAAATCGAATCGATAAATTGGTTAAGATTAGACGTGCGCCGTTATAAGGCGAAGGAGTAAGGCTAGGTTAGACCCTTACTCCAAATTTTGTGGTTTGCATAACGAAAGTGAATTTGATTGATGTGTGAATGGCGTGGGCCTTCACTAGACCGGGGATAAGGCTAGGCCTTGTCCCGTTTCTAGTATCGTGCCGTTATGCCGCCGAAATTTTCTAAAATAAGTTAGAAAAATAAAAATATCATTTTATAGAATAAATGAATTGAATAGAAATTCATAGATTGAAATAAAATGTTTTATCGTTAAAAATATAATTTTTAACGTGAAGTGAATAAAATAAAATATTCATTTATAAACCGGACGGTTTGTTTATGTACACCTATTTGAATGACATTGATTGGGACGATAAATTTTACACATCGCCTAACTGCACAAATAAAATATGTGTTTGATTGTTTGAAACCCCACACGGGTGTTAGGATGAAATTTGAAGTTCACTCATCCTGATTGATTAAATATGTCGATCGATTGATTGACAGGCTGTTATAAGCGTTGAATATCTATATTTGATGCTTATACAGTGTAGTGCACTTTGGTTGATGGTTGATTATTTTCAATGCTATTATATACATGTGTTGTATGAAAATCCATATAATTAATTTTATATGGTAATTGATTGGGCCTCATTCCAGTTTTGAAAAAGAAATATTTGAAAAAGAAATATTTGAAATAGAATATTTGAAAATAAAGGAATATATGAAGCCGTGTTGATTAGATTGACGCCATTTTGACGTGAACGATATTTATATCGATTTTAAAAAACGATTTCGAAATGAATTGAATTGAAAACGATTTCGAAATGAATTGAATTGAAAACGATTTCGAAATGAATTGAATTGAAAACGATTTCGAAATGAATTGAATTGAAAACGATTTCGAAATGAATTGAATTGAAAACGATTTCGAAATGAATTGAATTGAAAACGATTTCGAAATGAATTGAATTGAAAACGATTTCGAAATGAATTGAATTGAAAACGATTTCGAAATGAATTGAATTGAAAACGATTTCGAAATGAATTGAATTGAAAACGATTTCGAAATGAATTGAATTGAAAACGATTTCGAAATGAATTGAATTGAAAACGATTTCGAAATGAAATGAATTGAAAACGATTTCGAAATGAATTGAATAGAAAACGAATTCAAATTGAATTGAAATTCGAATTGAATAGAAATGAATTTTGAAACGAATTTATAAAGAAGAATTCAATTTTGATTTGAATTGAAAAGGAAGTTGAAATTGCTTTTGAAACGAATTTAAAACTATTTATATAATTCGTTTTAAATAGAAATCGATGAGTATATATTATATATATTATATATATAATATAATGGCCTGAATAGAACGCGCCGCGCCGCGGCAGTTCGTGAATTTCGACCATTTATTTCAAACGGACATTTCGGGAGATCCGACCGTCGGATTCTCCTAAAACCGGAACCGTTGGGTTCATATCGAAAAGAGCTTTCTAATGAACGTTAGAAATTTGAAATCTAACGGTTGGATTTGGAGATATGTCCAAATCAAATTCGAAAAAGGTCGCTGTAAGTGCAGTTCGATGGCCGTTGATGGAAATCGACTATACGGGCCTTGATAAAATTATTAAAAATAGCAATAATTTGTGTAAAATCATAAGAAATGATTTAGAAAGAATTGGGATGAAAAACTCCATATTTGAAAAGATAAAAATGGATTTTTATCGAAATGAACTAGTTTTGAACTAGAAATATAATTCTATTTATTTTTAAATAAATAAATTGAATTTAAAAAGGGTTTTAAAAATAACCAAAATTTCCAATGATTGCATTGGAGTGGATTTGAATCGAAATTGTCTTCGGAATATTTCGATGTTGGAATTCGTGATTATACAGGTGTTGTTATGGAAATTTGAAAGATATATATATTTATATCGTTATTTCCAATACGACATTTGTTAGTCGTAGAATTCGATATTGAATATAAGCCGATATATTTTCTATTCAGAGCCTTGTATTGAATATCGAATGTGATTTGGGTTTGTCGTGAATGGTGTCTTCACTAACACTGTTCTTGAACCCAGTTGAGAAAAGATTAAATCTTTTTATTTAGATTTAATGAAGTGTACCAATTAAATGATATTTAATTGGAATTGAATTGATTTGATTTTTGGGTTTATCGTGAACAGTGTTTTAAATAACACTTGTTCTTTAACCCGATAATTAATGAATGTGATTTGGGTTTGTCGTGAATGGTGTCTTCACTAACACTGTTCTTGAACCCAGTTGAGAAAAGATTAAATCTTTTTATTTAGATTTAATGAAGTGTACCAATTAAATGATATTTAATTGGAATTGAATTGATATTGATTTTTGGGTTTATCGTGAACAGTGTTTTAAATAACACTTGTTCTTTAACCCGATAATTAATGAATGTGATTTGGGTTTGTCGTGAATGGTGTCTTCACTAACACTGTTCTTGAACCCAGTTGAGAAAAGATTAAATCTTTTTATTTAGATTTAATGAAGTGTACCAATTAAATAATATTTAATTGGAATTGAATTGATATTGATTTTTGGGTTTATCGTGAACAGTGTTTTAAATAACACTTGTTCTTTAACCCGATAATTAATGAATGTGATTTGGGTTTGTCGTGAATGGTGTCTTCACTAACACTGTTCTTGAACCCAGTTGAGAAAAGATTAAATCTTTTTATTTAGATTTAATGAAGTGTACCAATTAAATAAAATTTAATTGGAATTGAATGGATATTGAATTTTGGGTTTATCGTGAACAGTGTTTTAAATAACACTTGTTCTTTAACCCGATAATTAATGGGATGTGACTTTGGGTTTATCGTGAACCGTGTTTTAAATGACACTGATTCTTTAACCCAGTCACAGATTAAAACTAAGTGGAGTTTTAATGAATCTTTAATTAGATTGAAAAGATCGAGAATGGAGTATCACCAGTTTTGCTCCAGGCGATAGTTAAATCTTTAATTAGATTTGAACGTGAAATTTAGAAACTAACTGTCGGTTAGCTAAGTAGAATGGTTTTCTGGATATTGATCTGATGTTGGTTTCGGCCTTCGGGGTTAATATTTGGGGAATTATTCTCTTGATTAATTTACGGTTAATGACTAATGAGTTGGAATGAGGCGTATGTTGTGTTTGTGTAACACTTTTATAATATATACGCGAGTTATTCGGAAAGACCGGGTTTATCCCATTCTGAATAACTGATACGACGACAAGTCGAAGATGAAGACGACAGTCGAAGACCGGAGGTCTTCACGTCGTTTGGGTGATAACTGATGATCTTGATTGGGTTGTACACCCAAGAAGATGGAAACAGTTAGTGATCGTCCAGACGTACTTGGAGATCGAAGGATATGCGGGGTACTAGGTGCCTCCGGTTTCGTTCAGACCCAGGACGGACTTGTAAATGGACTGTGTGTCTGACATCGGATTTCATTCTGTGTGACTGATATCGGTTGCATAGGATGGTTTGCCTGTGTGGCATGCTAAGATGCAAATGATCAAGGCTTCTGTTGAAAAGCAAAGTCTTGTGGTGATGATCAAAGCACGGCCTTTGTGGCGTAGCTTTGTGTAACGTTTACCTCGCGTGTTTCACACCCGGTATGAACCAAAAACGGGAGACGGACCTCAGGGAGGACTTGCGTTTCTTTCTAGCTAGAAGTGGCGTCAGTGGTTTTACACGCCCTGACGAGTTTGACTTATGTGGTTGTTGCGGTTGCGAGGCGCCTCGGTTATATCGGTTTCGGCCGATGCATTCTGGTCGGCTGACGGACCAGACTTACACCCCATAGGGTGGGGAGACGTAGTGTTCAGGCATAATAATCCACTCCGTGTGGACCGGCCCTGACGATCCAAGGGTCACTCGAGCTCTGATCCTGAGGGGCGGGCTAGAGCGTCTCGAATCGGTTGAGGACTATCTTTTGCCTCGGTTCATAGATGGAAATCCAATTTCCAAATACGTGACTTTGCGATTTTGATTGTATAACCTATATACGGCGACATAGTGGTATGGGGCATTCATGTCGCCTATGATTGATACTTATGATTTGAAGTTGTTTTATACACTATGCACTTATTATAGTATCAAATGATTTGTTTTAAACGTATCAAGCATTCTTTGGCTGTTATAAGGGAAAACCCTATCCCCGGCTGCGTTGCATTGTGTGATGGGACCTGGGTCTTATAACAGCTTCATTTTTCTTTATTTAGCATTGCGCTGTTTGTTTTATGCACTGGTATTCTTGGGAGGAAACCCGTTCCGTGTTATACGGCGTGGTCCCTTGATTTACCTAATGATTTAAAATAAAGATTAATAACTGTTTTAGTTCTCACACCAGTCACATGACTGACCTGGAGTTTATTGTTTTAACCTAAACTCTGGGTGCCCTTATTTTGACACGGGCAGCTAGTAGTTTCGGTTTTGCAGATTTATATTCACAGGATCCTGGTTTACAGCTGGAACGATATCCGGAAAGCTTTGTATCCGTATATCTCATTCTAGTTGTGTATTGTATTATTTTCCGCTGCTATGTATTTAAATGTAATTTAAATCTCTGATATTTCTGTGTAATATTTATTCTTTTATACTCTGTATATTCTTGTAATCTGATGCATTGTTGTAATATACGATGAAACGTTCTTCTGTATGCGTCCTGCTGTGGTTTGTTCTCGAACTATCCGACACTTTCCTTTACGGGGAAGTTACGGGTTTTCACAGTTGGTATCAGAGCTTTGGTTTACAAAGCTAGAGAACAAGACACATTAGAACCGTACGAAAGAATTCATCAGATATTGGATTAGTAATATCCAATGAGAATGACTCGTTAGAGATGGGATCAGTAGTATCCTAGAACGAGTGTGAAGAGTGAATTTTTAAAGTGAAAACAAATTTTTGTTTTGAAAATTTAAATCAATTATTCGTAGTTGATTATTTATTTACATTGATGTGGACAATCCAGTATATATAGATTTTGCGTATACGTCTGATCCGCGTATATTCGAAGTTTTAATATACCGGGTAGATATAGAACCGCACTCTAGTAGCCCGACAATGTTCTGATGGTGGTTCGAAACATCATCAGCATTTATTTTCGAGTGACGAAGGTGTGATTTCTATATATTTCCATTAGACTGGTGTGAGAACCAAAACTAATATAGTTAGAATACATTGTTGTGATTTGGCATCAAAAACAAGATTTTAGTATATGTATCAAAATTATGAATTTGAAACTTTAAATTCACTAATTGATTGATGTTTGTGTTGTTTGTTAATTTGTTTGCAAATTTTGAACCATTATGCCTAATTGAACCAAATATTGAACTGTATTGAAAATTAGCCGCATTTGCTTGCATATACATATATATCTTTGAACAGGTCATAGCAAGGAGGCTAGAGCCAGAGAATAAAATTTGTTTGCCCGACAAATAGGTACATGTTTACTACATAATTTCCTGTTTTGTTTGGGTGATGATGATTTTGTGAGCCTATTGGCTAGCCGCTTGGCTTTTTCTTTTTCTTTTTGAGATCTGAAGGACCGGGGAAGCTATTTGAAATTCCCCGATGCTCCCGGTGCAGGGGAGGTTATGGCGAAATTTTTCAAAAAATTAGGGTGTTAGCCAAATTTTTGAAATTTTGAAAATTCTCAGAAACTAAAGAGTTGGAGAATGGAAGCCAGATCGAACATAGAGTTGATTAATCAAACCACTTTCGACTTTGTTCCTTTTCGGGGACGAAAAGTTTTAAGTGGGGGAGATTGTAACAACCCGGAAAATCTGGGCCAGTTTAAAATTTTTATTTTTGGCAATTTTAGCGAATTTTGATTATTTAAAATGAATTATTTTAAATAAAATCGACGAGAAATTTATTTTGAATAGAATTCGAACGTATATATTATACGCGACGTCGTTAGAATATAAATATTTATATATAATTATAAATAGAATTGAAAATGGCGCGGTAGTTCGATAATTCGATTTCAAACTTCAATTGAATGTACCGGGTGCAAAACAATCCGGATTTTAGTGAAACCAAAAATAATGGAATCGAATAGAGAATATCTTTCCAACGAATCCGAAAAATCAAAAGTTCGTAGCGGGAATCAAAAGATATGTCCAGTTGAAAATTCTGAATAGTCGCTATGGAATTCAGGCCCTTAAAAATGGACATTTTGCAAACGACCTCGGATTTCGACGAAACCAGTTTTGTTAGGTCCGTGATGTCGAATTATTGCTAGATTCCAAATTTCATAATTTTTCGAATCAATATGTGAGCGTGGCAAAGGAAAACGCGTTTGACCAGTTTCAGTTGATTTTAATCGACTGGAAATTGGCCATTTTTCTAACGGTCTCAGAATTCAACGAAACTAGTTTTGTTAGGACCGTATCGTCAATACGAAGCTAGAAAATATTCTTCTGCCATTTTTAGAATTCGTATGTGGCCCCGGTAATTTGAAATGTACGTTTAAAATTCAATATAGTGATTTAAATGTAAATTAAAAGGAAACTGATCGAAACGGTCGATTCAGCTTGCGGTACATATCCCATTGTGTTCGGAATGGGGGTATTACCCTAGAGACGACAGTCGGTGGGCTCAAAAAGGAGTTCGAATTTCTAAAGTAACTTTTTGAAGATAAAATTAAATTAAAAATATAAATTAATATATCCTTCTTTATAATAGGCCCCCCCCGTTCGTTTATTTCCAAATCAAAATCAAGAAGAAAAAAAAAACCTAACTAAAATCGCTCAGGCGATTAACGCCGATCGCCCCCCCCCCCCCCCCCCCCGTAGCCATCACCGCCGATCCTTCCGCCACCCCCTCCCCAGGCCTGCGCGCCTCCGCCCCACATCACCGACGCCTCCCCCCTCCTCGGAAGTCGATCGACGAGAAGAACCGCACCCCCCCTCGTGAAAACAACCGAGCGCCGCCCACTTCTAGACCCCCCCTCCGATCTGCAAACCTCCGAAGCCACCCACCTCCCTCCAGCGAGGCAGCAGCCGACGCCCCCCCCTTTCGAAAAACTGTCTGTAAGTTTTTTTTTATTTATTTATTTATTTTATTTTTATATACAGGGTTTTAAAAACTGTATTTTTAAATAATTTAAAAACTGTTTTTTTAAAAAAAAAAAAAAGAAACTGATTTTTGTTTTAGGAATTTTAAAACTGTTTTAAAAGGATTTTAAAAAAAAACTGGATTTTTTTAAAAAAAAAAAAAGAACTGAATTTGATTTATATAAAAAAAAAACTGAATTGAGTTATATAAAAAAAAAAAACAGAATTTTATTTTGATGTTAAAACAGAATTTTATTTTGATGTTAAAACAGAATTTTATTTTGATGTTAAAACAGAATTTTATTTTGATGTTAAAACTGAATTTTATTTACTTTAAAAACTGGTTTTTATTTATGTTGCAAAGTTATAAAAATATAATCTTTTATATTATCGAAATAAAAATATGATTTTTATATAGTGAACTTTGAACTAAAAATTCGATTTTTATATATTGTATAGCGAACTAAAAATTCGATTTTTATATATTGAACTTTGAACTAAAAATTCGATTTTTATATATTGAATAGCGAACTAAAAATTCGATTTTTATATATTGAACTTCGAAATAAAAATATGATTTTTATATATGGAATAGCGAAGTAAAAATTCGATTTTTACATATGTAGTGGCTACGGGCAATAAAGATGCCGAAGATGCGATAGCGATGAAGACTTCTGCAAATGAAGAGCCGTGGAGCTAGGATAGCTTTATGTGAGAATTTCTCACCTTTCTATTTCTTTTCTAGTTATATATATATACTAGGATGCAGACGGTGCTTAGTAGCACCCGACACAATCGTTCACAGACCATGGACTTGTTTGTTTGATTGATTGGTGATTGATTGCGATATTGGTTTGAATGTGATTTGTGGTATGAAAAATCGAATCGATAAATTGGTTAAGATTAGACGTGCGCCGTTATAAGGCGAAGGAGTAAGGCTAGGTTAGACCCTTACTCCAAATTTTGTGGTTTGCATAACGAAAGTGAATTTGATTGATGTGTGAATGGCGTGGGCCTTCACTAGACCGGGGATAAGGCTAGGCCTTGTCCCGTTTCTAGTATCGTGCCGTTATGCCGCCGAAATTTTCTAAAATAAGTTAGAAAAATAAAAATATCATTTTATAGAATAAATGAATTGAATAGAAATTCATAGATTGAAATAAAATGTTTTATCGTTAAAAATATAATTTTTAACGTGAAGTGAATAAAATAAAATATTCATTTATAAACCGGACGGTTTGTTTATGTACACCTATTTGAATGACATTGATTGGGACGATAAATTTTACACATCGCCTAACTGCACAAATAAAATATGTGTTTGATTGTTTGAAACCCCACACGGGTGTTAGGATGAAATTTGAAGTTCACTCATCCTGATTGATTAAATATGTCGATCGATTGATTGACAGGCTGTTATAAGCGTTGAATATCTATATTTGATGCTTATACAGTGTAGTGCACTTTGGTTGATGGTTGATTATTTTCAATGCTATTATATACATGTGTTGTATGAAAATCCATATAATTAATTTTATATGGTAATTGATTGGGCCTCATTCCAGTTTTGAAAAAGAAATATTTGAAAAAGAAATATTTGAAATAGAATATTTGAAAATAAAGGAATATATGAAGCCGTGTTGATTAGATTGACGCCATTTTGACGTGAACGATATTTATATCGATTTTAAAAAACGATTTCGAAATGAATTGAATTGAAAACGATTTCGAAATGAATTGAATTGAAAACGATTTCGAAATGAATTGAATTGAAAACGATTTCGAAATGAATTGAATTGAAAACGATTTCGAAATGAATTGAATTGAAAACGATTTCGAAATGAATTGAATTGAAAACGATTTCGAAATGAATTGAATTGAAAACGATTTCGAAATGAATTGAATTGAAAACGATTTCGAAATGAATTGAATTGAAAACGATTTCGAAATGAATTGAATTGAAAACGATTTCGAAATGAATTGAATTGAAAACGATTTCGAAATGAATTGAATTGAAAACGATTTCGAAATGAATTGAATTGAAAACGATTTCGAAATGAATTGAATTGAAAACGATTTCGAAATGAAATGAATTGAAAACGATTTCGAAATGAATTGAATAGAAAACGAATTCAAATTGAATTGAAATTCGAATTGAATAGAAATGAATTTTGAAACGAATTTATAAAGAAGAATTCAATTTTGATTTGAATTGAAAAGGAAGTTGAAATTGCTTTTGAAACGAATTTAAAACTATTTATATAATTCGTTTTAAATAGAAATCGATGAGTATATATTATATATATTATATATATAATATAATGGCCTGAATAGAACGCGCCGCGCCGCGGCAGTTCGTGAATTTCGACCATTTATTTCAAACGGACATTTCGGGAGATCCGACCGTCGGATTCTCCTAAAACCGGAACCGTTGGGTTCATATCGAAAAGAGCTTTCTAATGAATGTTAGAAATTTGAAATCTAACGGTTGGATTTGGAGATATGTCCAAATCAAATTCGAAAAAGGTCGCTGTAAGTGCAGTTCGATGGCCGTTGATGGAAATCGACTATACGGGCCTTGATAAAATTATTAAAAATAGCAATAATTTGTGTAAAATCATAAGAAATGATTTAGAAAGAATTGGGATGAAAAACTCCATATTTGAAAAGATAAAAATGGATTTTTATCGAAATGAACTAGTTTTGAACTAGAAATATAATTCTATTTATTTTTAAATAAATAAATTGAATTTAAAAAGGGTTTTAAAAATAACCAAAATTTCCAATGATTGCATTGGAGTGGATTTGAATCGAAATTGTCTTCGGAATATTTCGATGTTGGAATTCGTGATTATACAGGTGTTGTTATGGAAATTTGAAAGATATATATATTTATATCGTTATTTCCAATACGACATTTGTTAGTCGTAGAATTCGATATTGAATATAAGCCGATATATTTTCTATTCAGAGCCTTGTATTGAATATCGAATGTGATTTGGGTTTGTCGTGAATGGTGTCTTCACTAACACTGTTCTTGAACCCAGTTGAGAAAAGATTAAATCTTTTTATTTAGATTTAATGAAGTGTACCAATTAAATGATATTTAATTGGAATTGAATTGAATTGATTTTTGGGTTTATCGTGAACAGTGTTTTAAATAACACTTGTTCTTTAACCCGATAATTAATGAATGTGATTTGGGTTTGTCGTGAATGGTGTCTTCACTAACACTGTTCTTGAACCCAGTTGAGAAAAGATTAAATCTTTTTATTTAGATTTAATGAAGTGTACCAATTAAATGATATTTAATTGGAATTGAATTGATATTGATTTTTGGGTTTATCGTGAACAGTGTTTTAAATAACACTTGTTCTTTAACCCGATAATTAATGAATGTGATTTGGGTTTGTCGTGAATGGTGTCTTCACTAACACTGTTCTTGAACCCAGTTGAGAAAAGATTAAATCTTTTTATTTAGATTTAATGAAGTGTACCAATTAAATAATATTTAATTGGAATTGAATTGATATTGATTTTTGGGTTTATCGTGAACAGTGTTTTAAATAACACTTGTTCTTTAACCCGATAATTAATGAATGTGATTTGGGTTTGTCGTGAATGGTGTCTTCACTAACACTGTTCTTGAACCCAGTTGAGAAAAGATTAAATCTTTTTATTTAGATTTAATGAAGTGTACCAATTAAATAAAATTTAATTGGAATTGAATGGATATTGAATTTTGGGTTTATCGTGAACAGTGTTTTAAATAACACTTGTTCTTTAACCCGATAATTAATGGGATGTGACTTTGGGTTTATCGTGAACCGTGTTTTAAATGACACTGATTCTTTAACCCAGTCACAGATTAAAACTAAGTGGAGTTTTAATGAATCTTTAATTAGATTGAAAAGATCGAGAATGGAGTATCACCAGTTTTGCTCCAGGCGATAGTTAAATCTTTAATTAGATTTGAACGTGAAATTTAGAAACTAACTGTCGGTTAGCTAAGTAGAATGGTTTTCTGGATATTGATCTGATGTTGGTTTCGGCCTTCGGGGTTAATATTTGGGGAATTATTCTCTTGATTAATTTACGGTTAATGACTAATGAGTTGGAATGAGGCGTATGTTGTGTTTGTGTAACACTTTTATAATATATACGCGAGTTATTCGGAAAGACCGGGTTTATCCCATTCTGAATAACTGATACGACGACAAGTCGAAGATGAAGACGACGGTCGAAGACCGGAGGTCTTCACGTCGTTTGGGTGATAACTGATGATCTTGATTGGGTTGTACACCCAAGAAGATGGAAACAGTTAGTGATCGTCCAGACGTACTTGGAGATCGAAGGATATGCGGGGTACTAGGTGCCTCCGGTTTCGTTCAGACCCAGGACGGACTTGTAAATGGACTGTGTGTCTGACATCGGATTTCATTCTGTGTGACTGATATCGGTTGCATAGGATGGTTTGCCTGTGTGGCATGCTAAGATGCAAATGATCAAGGCTTCTGTTGAAAAGCAAAGTCTTGTGGTGATGATCAAAGCACGGCCTTTGTGGCGTAGCTTTGTGTAACGTTTACCTCGCGTGTTTCACACCCGGTATGAACCAAAAACGGGAGACGGACCTCAGGGAGGACTTGCGTTTCTTTCTAGCTAGAAGTGGCGTCAGTGGTTTTACACGCCCTGACGAGTTTGACTTATGTGGTTGTTGCGGTTGCGAGGCGCCTCGGTTATATCGGTTTCGGCCGATGCATTCTGGTCGGCTGACGGACCAGACTTACACCCCATAGGGTGGGGAGACGTAGTGTTCAGGCATAATAATCCACTCCGTGTGGACCGGCCCTGACGATCCAAGGGTCACTCGAGCTCTGATCCTGAGGGGCGGGCTAGAGCGTCTCGAATCGGTTGAGGACTATCTTTTGCCTCGGTTCATAGATGGAAATCCAATTTCCAAATACGTGACTTTGCGATTTTGATTGTATAACCTATATACGGCGACATAGTGGTATGGGGCATTCATGCCGCCTATGATTGATACTTATGATTTGAAGTTGTTTTATACACTATGCACTTATTATAGTATCAAATGATTTGTTTTAAACGTATCAAGCATTCTTTGGCTGTTATAAGGGAAAACCCTATCCCCGGCTGCGTTGCATTGTGTGATGGGACCTGGGTCTTATAACAGCTTCATTTTTCTTTATTTAGCATTGCGCTGTTTGTTTTATGCACTGGTATTCTTGGGAGGAAACCCGTTCCGTGTTATACGGCGTGGTCCCTTGATTTACCTAATGATTTAAAATAAAGATTAATAACTGTTTTAGTTCTCACACCAGTCACATGACTGACCTGGAGTTTATTGTTTTAACCTAAACTCTGGGTGCCCTTATTTTGACACGGGCAGCTAGTAGTTTCGGTTTTGCAGATTTATATTCACAGGATCCTGGTTTACAGCTGGAATGATATCCGGAAAGCTTTGTATCCGTATATCTCATTCTAGTTGTGTATTGTATTATTTTCCGCTGCTATGTATTTAAATGTAATTTAAATCTCTGATATTTCTGTGTAATATTTATTCTTTTATACTCTGTATATTCTTGTAATCTGATGCATTGTTGTAATATACAATGAAACGTTCTTCTGTATGCGTCCTGCTGTGGTTTGTTCTCGAACTATCCGACACTTTCCTTTACGGGGAAGTTACGGGTTTTCACACACTGTCAAGTAATTCGTTTTACCAGCCAGTCTGCTATACCTTTTAGGACTATCAAGGATTTCACCTTCATTTGTCAAACTTTGATTAACATCCATGGGAGTACTGCATGGTTTATCACATCAAGTGGCCAGTTTCATATAACAAGTCTAATGTGTATGTAACAACCCGAAAATCTGGACCAGTTTAAAATTTTTATTTTGGCAATTTTAGCGAATTTTGAACATTTAAAATAGATTATTTTAAATAATATAGACGAGAAATTTATTTTGAATATAATTCGAACGAATATATTATATACGTCGTCGTTAGAATATAAATAATTATATATATAATTATAAATAGAATTGAAAATGGCGCGGTAGTTCGATAATTCGATTTCAAACTTCAATTGAATGTACTGGGTGCAAAATAAACCGGATTTTAGTGAAACCAAAAATAATAGAATCTAATTGATGATATCTTTCCAACGAATCCGAAAAATTGAAATTTCATAGCGGGAATCAAAAGATATGTCCAGTTGAAAATTCTGAATAGTCGCTATGGAATTCAGGCCCTTAAAAATGGGAATTTGGCAAACGACCTCGGATTTCGACGAAGCCACTTTTGTTGGATCCGTGATGTCAAATTATTGCTAGGTTTTAAATTTCATAATTTTTCGAATCAATATGTGAGCGTGGCAAAGGAAAACGCGTTTGACCAGTTTCAGTTGATTTTAATCGAATGGAAAATGGACATTTTTCCAACGGTCTCAGAATTCGACGAAACTAGTTTTGTTAGGACCGTATCGTCAATACGAAGTTAGAAAATATTTTTCTGGAATTTCTAGAGTTCGTATGTGACCCCGGTAAATTGAAATGCGTGTTCAAATTCAATATATAGAGTTATATGTTGATTTTGACGGAAACTGATCGAAATGATCGAATCAGCCTACGATACATATCCCATTGTGTCCGGAATGGGTGTAATTAGCTATGGACGACAGGCGGTGGGCCTCGTTTAGAGGTCAAATGAAAAAGTCAACTTTTTGAAATTAAATAATTAAATAAAAAAAACTCTCTCCTTAAATCCCTCTGCCCCCCCCCCCCCCCCCCCCGTTCACGTTTTCAATTCAAACGAAATAAAAAAGGGGGGGAGAATCGCGATCGATCGCCTCGACGCCGCCCAGCCACCAGGAGGCGGCCGCCTCCGACCAGACCCCCCTCTCCTCCATCGAAGAACCGCAACGCCCCCCTCAATCCTCCACCGCAACGCCTACCTCGACCCCCCCCCTCCTGTTGCTGCCGCTGCTTCTTCTTCCTCCTTCAAAAACCGCACACCCCCATAACCTCCCAGCCGTGCCCCTCCTGAGCACCCCCACGCATGCAGCGAGCAAACCCCTTTCCCCTCTTCTAAAATCTAGCTGTAAGTTCCCCTCTTTTCTTCAGTTTTAGTTCATATTTTTAATATAGAAAAGTTTACATTTTTAATATAGAAAAGATTAGATTTTTAATATAGAAAAGATTAGGTAGTGTTTGGTTTACTATTTTAAGTTTTGGGTTTTCGTCCATACAAAAATGTGCACAACGCATGTAAATAATGGAAAACAACAATTTTAGAAAACAAAGTTAGCACACAAAACAAAAAACAACTTTTATCCATTTTTCATGTTTTGAAAAATGAGAGAAATATGGAGACCGAATCCTCATTTTATGATTGCTACATCCCCTCTGCGGTCCCCTCCATCTTGCTTTCATTCTACCATTCCTTCTACATCTTTAAAGTTTTATAATTTATTTTGAAAACTAAAAACCCAAAACTCATTTTTAACCAAACACACCCTTAGATTTTTAAAATAGAAAAGATTAGATTTTTAATATAGAAAAGATTAGATTTTTAAAATAGAAAAGTTTACATTTTTAATATAAAAAAGATTAGATTTTTAAAATAGAAAAGATTAGATTTTTAAAATAGAAAATATTAGATTTTTAAAATAGAAAAGATTAGATTTTTAAAATAGAAAAAATTAGATTTTTAGCGGTGTAAAAATAGAATTTTTATCTATATAGTAGTTGAGTAAAAATGTGATTTTTATATATTGAATAGCGAAGTAAAAATTCGATTTTTATATATTGAATAGAGAAGTAAAAATTCGATTTTTATATATTGAATAGCGAAGTAAAAATTTGATTTTTATGTATTGAATAGTAAAGTAAAAATTCGATTTTTACATATGTAGAGAATACGGGCAACGAAGGTGACAAAAAGGCGAGAACGACAAAGATTTCTATAAATGAAGTGTCGTGGAGTTGGAATAGCTATTGGTGAGAATTTCTCACTCTAAATTTCTTTTTCTAGTTATATATATATACTAGGATGCAGACGGTGCTTAGCAGCACCCGACACCCGTCATCCACAGACCATGGATGGCTTGTTTGTTTAATTGATGTGTTGTGAAAAATTGTTTTTGAAATTGATGTGGAATCGATAATAAAATGTAGATGGTTGGAATAAATTAATTATCGTTTAAAATATAATTTTTAACGTGAAAGTGAATAAATGAATATTTATAAACAAATCGGCCGATTTGTTTATATGCACTGATTTGACTGATATTGATTGGGATGATAAATTTTACACATCACCCAACTGCACAAATAAAAATCTGTGTTTGTTGATTTGAAACCCCACACGGGTGTTGCGATGATATTTGGGTACTCTAATCCCAATTGTTAAATTATATGTCGATCGATTGGTCGACAGACTGTGTAAGCATTGATTATTTATATTTGATGCTTATGCAGTTGTGTGGTGCACCTTGGATGATGAGTGATTGTTTATCATTGCTATTATATACATGTGTTGTATGGAATCCATATAATTAACATTATATGGTGATTGATTGGGCCTCATTCCAATCGGGAAAATAAGGAATATTATAAAAGAAAATTCATGTGTTGAAACTATTTATGTGTTGAGTAAAATATTTTAATAATAAATTTACATCTTCATCATATTTAAAATTAGAACTACTTCACGGTGGAGTCTGATTTAAAAATCAAACGATAGATACCATAATTTTATAAAATATTTTACATAACAAAAATAGTGATGTGTTGACAGTACTCATGTGTTGAGATTAGTCGTGTGTTGAAAGAAATATAGATTCATGTGTTGAATGGAATATATATATTCATTTGTTGAATAGAATAACGAATTTATTGAAATATATAAAGCCGTGTTGATTAGAGTTGCGCTATTTTGACGTGAACGATATTTATATCGATTTTATTCGTTTTATAATGAATATTGAAAAGTGATTTCAAAATTTAATATTTTGAAATGAAATTCAAATTAAATTAGATAAAAATTCAAATTGAAATTTTATTGAATCAATTTGAAATGAATTCGAATCGAATAGAAAATGAATTCGATTCGAATTGAATAGAAAGTGAATTTGAATTCAAATTGAATAGAAAGTGAATTGGAATTCGAATTAAATAGAAATGAATTCAAATTGAATTAAATTGAAATTGAATTAAAAACGAATTAAAATCGTTTTGAATGAAATTTAAAATGAACTGAAATTGAATTGAAATCAATTTGAAATGAATTCGAATTGAGTCAAATAGAAGGTAAATTCAAATTGAATTGAATTGAAACGAATTAGAATTTGAATTGAATTGAAACGAATTTAAATTCGAATTAAATAAAATTGAAATGAATTCGAATTGAATTGAAATCAAATCGATTTGAAATTGAAGATGAAGTTGAAATTGTTTTTGAAACGAATTTAGAACTATATATAAAATTCGTTTTAAAAGGGAATCGATGAAATATATATAATATATATATATTATATATATAATGGCCTGAATAGAACGCGCCGCGCCGCGGCAGTTCGTGAATTTCGACCATTGACTTCGAATTGACGTTGCGTGAGATCCGACCGTCAGATTCTCCTAAAACCGGAACCGTTGGGTTCATATCGAAAAGAGCTTTCCAATGAATATTAGAAATTTGAAATCTAACGGTTGGATTTGGAATTATGTCCAAATCAAATTTGGGAAAAGGTCGCTGTAAGTGCAGTTCGATGGCCGTTGATGGAAATCGACTGTATGGGCCTTGATAAAATTATTAAAAATATCTATAATTTGTGTAAAATCATAAGAAATGATTTGGGAAAAATTGGGCTGAAAAATTCCATATTTGAAAAGATAAAAATAGATTTTTATCGGAATGAACTAGTTTTGAACTAGAATTAAAATCAATTTATTTTTGAAATAAATAAATTGAATTTGAAAGTGATTTTAAAAATAATCAATATTCCCAATACGTGGATAGGACTGGAGTTGAATCGAAATTATCTTCGGAATATTTCGATGTTGGATTTCGTGACTATACAGATATTGTTATGGGAATTTGAAAGATATATTTTATATCGTTATTTCCAATACAATATATGTTGGTTTCAGAATTTGATATTGAATATAAGCTGATATATTTTCTATTCAGAGCCTTGTATTTAATATCAAATATGATTCGGGTTTGTCGTGAATCGTGTTTTAGATGACATTGGTTCTTTAACCTAGTTAAAGGCAAGATGTTGATTTTTGAAAGGATTAAAACTAAGCGGAGTTTTAATGAATCTTTAATTAGATTAAAATGTGAATTGATAATTTAATTTATCAAATCTGAAAGGTGATCGAGAATGGAGTACCACCAGTTTTGCTCCAATGCGATAGTTAAATCTTTAATTAGATTTGAATGTGAAATGGTAATTAATTTTACCGATAACACCGTGGTGTTAGATATGGAGTATTACCAGTTTTGCTCCATGGGAAGAATAGGTTGGGATTGGGAAATAAAATAAATAATTACTTCGGCGTGGTTCGCTAATCCCGACTAGTTTGAAATGATATCCAAAGGAAGATTAAAGAATAAATTTAGAAGAATTTATCTTGGATAAAATTAATGGGAACCTTTCCCTAAGAATGTGATTTTGTGAATAAAAGAATATTATGAATTGGAATGAGGCGTTTGTTGTGTCTGTGTAACATTTGTTTATCATATACGTGGGTCATTCAAAAAGGCCGGGTTTATACCCATTCTGAATAACCGATTCGACGAGATGTCGAAGATGAAGACGGTGGTTGAAGACCGGAAGTCTCCACATCGTTTGGGTGATTACTGATGATCTCGATTGGGCTGTACACCCAAGATGAGGGAAACAGTTGGTGATCGTCCAGACGTACTTGGGAATGGATGGATATGCGAGGAAAGTGCCTCCGGTTTCGTTCGGACCCAGAGCGAACTTGTAAATGGATTGTGTGTCTGACATTGGATTTTATTCTGTGTTGATTGATCTCTATTAAATATACATCTGTTTGGCGGCGGAGAATTTATTCTCTTGCTTAACGCCCTTCTCTGAGACGTACGAGCTCAGAGGTTGTATATCGATGGACATCAGTCGCATGGGGTGAATTGCCAGTGTGGCACGCGTAAGTGGCAATTGATCATGGCTTCTGTTGAAAAGCAAAGTCTTGTGGTTGATGATCAAAGCACGGCCTGTGTGGCGTAGCTTTGTGTATAACATGAATTCGCGAGCCTCACACCTCAGTATGAGTCAAAAACGGGATAGTGACTGCAGGGAGAGCACGACGTTTCTTTCTAGTTAGGGTGGTGTCAGTGACCTACCAGCCCTGACATTTATATACTTTTCACATGTGTGGTTGTTGGATACGAGACGCCTCGGATATAGGTCTGTAAGGACCGGGAAACGTGTGTTCAGGAATAATTAATCCTCCAAAGTTAGGTGAGGACCGGCCCTGAAGATCCAAGGATCAGAGTGGGGTCCTGGGACATTTGCTAGAGTGTCTCGAATGCGGAGAGGAGCTTGCCCCTTGCCTCGACTCATGACGGAAATCCAATTTCCAATACGTGATATTGCGGTTTTAATTGTAGAACCAGTACGGCGACATGATAGATGGTACCCATGCCGCCTATGATTGATATTTATGATTTGAATTGTTTTGACACTATACACTTATAATAGTATCAAATGATTTGTTTTAAACGTACCAAGCATGTTTGGCTATTATAAGGGAAAACCCTATCCTCCGGCTTGCGTTGCATTGTGTGATGGGACCTGGGTCTTATGATAGCTTCATTTTTCCAAAAAGCATTGCGCTGTTTTGTTATATGCACTAGTATTCTTGGGAGGAAACCCGTTTCGTGTTATACGGCGTGGTCTCTTGAATTACTCTCTTCTAAAGTAAAGTTTTAAATAACTGTTTTAGTTCTCACACCAGTCACATGACTGACCTGGAGTTTATTGTTTTAACCTAAACTCTGGGTGCCCCTATTTTCCGCACGGGCAGCTAGTAGTTTTGGTTTTGCAGATTTATATTCACAGGATCCTGATTTACAGCTGGAACGATGCTCGGAAAGCTCTGTATCCGTGTATCACTTTCAGTTGTGTTTTGTATATTTTTCCGCTGCTATGTAATTTATTGTAATCTCTGATATTTATCGAATGTAATTTATTCATTTATACCCTGTATATTCTTGTATCTGATGGAATTGTTGTAATATACAATGAAATGTTCTTCTGTTTGCGTTATATTTTGTCTTGTCCTCAAAGTATCCGCTCTTTCCTTTAAGGGGAAGTTACGGGTTCTTACAGTTGGTATCAGAGCTTTGGTTTACAGAGCTCGAGAACAAGACGAAATAGAACCAAACGAAAGAATTCATCAGATATTGGATTAGTAATATCCAATTAGAATAACTCGTTAGAGATAGGATCAGTAGTATCCTAGAACGGGTGTGAAGAGTATATTTTTCAAATGAAAACAATTTTATTTTAAAGTTTAAATCGTTTTATACGTATTTGAATAATTTATTTATTTTGAATTTGGACAATCGAGTATATAAAGATTTTGCATATACGCGTCATGAACGTATATTCGAAGTTTTAATATACTGGATAGATATAGAATCACATTCTAGACACCCGGGGATAATTCTGGTGATGTGGCCACATCATCAGTATTTATATTCGTGTTTCGAAGGTGTGATATCTATATATTTCCATTAGACTGGTGTGAGAACCAAAACTAATATAGATAGATTTATTTGTTTTGATTTGGCATCAAAAACATGATTTTTGACTATATATCAAATTTATGAATTTGAAACTCTAATTCACTAATTGATTGATGTTTGTGTTGTTTGTTTATTTGTTTAATAATTCTGAACCATTTAGCCTAATTGAACCAAATATTGAATTGTATTGAAAATTGGTCGCATTTGCTTGCATATACATGTGCTTACATTGAACAGGTCATAGTAAGGAGGCTAGAGCAGAGAATAAAATTTGTTTGCCCGACAAATAGGTACATGTTTACTATAATTTACTGTTTTGTTTGGGTAATGATGATTTTATGAGCCTATTGGCTAGCCGCTTGGCTAGCCGCTTGGCTTTTTCTTTTTCTTTTTGAGATCAAAAGGCCTACATGGCAATTTCGGGATTTTCCCATGGCTCCCGGTGCATGGGAGGTTATGGCGAAATTTTTCGAAAATTTAGGGTGTTAGCCAAATTTTTGAAGAATTTGAAAATTCTCAGAAACTGAAAATTTGGAGAATGGAAGCCAGATCGAACGTGGAGTTGATTGATCAAACCACTTTCGGCTTTGTTCCTTTTCGGGGACGAAAAGTTTTAAGTGGGGGAGATTGTAACAACCCGAAAATCTGGTCCAGTTTAAAAAATTTATTTTGGCAATTTTAGCGAATTTTGAACATTTAAAATAGATTATTTTAAATAATATAGACGAGAAATTTATTTTGAATATAATTCGAACGAATATATTATATACGTCGTCGTTAGAATATAAATAATTATATATATAATTATAAATAGAATTGAAAATGGCGTGGTAGTTCGATAATTCGATTTCAAACTTCAATTGAATGTACCTGGTGCAAAATAAACCGGATTTTAGTGAAACCAAAAATAATAGAATCTAATTGATGATATCTTTCCAACGAATCCGAAAAATTGAAATTTCATAGCGGGAATCAAAAGATATGTCCAGTTGAAAATTCTGAATAATCGCTATGGAATTCAGGCCCTTAAAAATGGGAATTTGGCAAACGACCTCGGATTTCGACGAAGCCACTTTTGTTGGATCCGTGATGTCAAATTATTGCTAGGTTTTAAATTTCATAATTTTTCGAATCAATATGTGAGCGTGGCAAAGGAAAACGCGTTTGACCAGTTTCAGTTGATTTTAATCGACTGGAAATATTGCCCGAATGGTACTTTTTTCCTGTATTTCAAATACTCCGCACAGTACCCAATAAATTATTGGGTGTTCTTTTAATGGTTTCAGTACCAACAGGATTATTAACAGTGCCCTTTTTGGAGAATGTTAATAAATTCCAAAATCCATATTCCTTCGAAACCAGAGGATATTCTTTTATTTTTTTGTACCGCCCATTGAGATATTTAAAAAATGATAGGTTTGAAAATGCTATACGAAATGAAATGGCACAATATTTTTTTTATATATGCCCAAATAAAGGAAAAAATGAGAGCTTGAATACCGCTTGTAAATAATCCAAGAAACATGACTGGAAAAAAAGTTTCGAATTCGCTCAGAAAAAAACCATTATTGTTTTTCCTGATCGGTAAAATTCGTGTAAAAGAAAAAAAAAAGAATTTTTTTTGCTAGGTTTTAAATTTCATAATTTTTCGAATCAATATGTGAGCGTGGCAAAGGAAAACGCGTTTGACCAGTTTCAGTTGATTTTAATCGACTGGAAAATGGACATTTTTCCAATGGTCTCAGAATTCGACGAAACTAGTTTTGTTAGGACCGTATCGTCAATACGAAGCTAGAAAATATTTTTCTGGAATTTCTAGAGTTCGTATGTGACCCCGGTAAATTGAAACGCGTGTTCAAATTCAATATATAGAGTTATATGTTGATTTTGACGGAAACTGATCGAAATGATCGAATCAGCTTACGATACATATCCCATTGTGTCCGGAATGGGGGTAATTAGCTATGGACGACAGACGGTGGGCCTCGTTTAGAGGTCAAATGAAAAAGTCAACTTTTTGAAATTAAATAATTAAATAAAAAAATTAAAAAAAACTCTCCCCTTAAATCCCTCTACCCCCCCCCCCCCCCCCGTTCACGTTTTCAATTCAAACGAAATAAAAAAGGGGGGATCGCGATCTCCCCCAGGCGATCGATCGCCTCGACGCCGCCCAGCCACTAGGAGGCGACAGCCTCCGACCAGACCCCCCCTCTCCTCCATCGAAGAACCGCAACGCCCCCCCTCAATCCTCCACCGCAACACCTACCTCGACCCCCCCTCCTGTTGCTGCCGCCGCTGCTTCTTCTTCTTCCTCCTTCAAAAACCGCACACCCCCATAACCTCCCAGCCGTTCCCCTCCAGAGCACCCCCCACGCGAGCAGCGAGCAAACCCCTTTCCCCTCTTCTAAAATCTAGCTGTAAGTTCTCCTCTTTTCTTCGGTTTTAGTTCATATTTTTAATATAGAAAAGTTTACATTTTTAATATAGAAAAGATTAGATTTTTAATATAGAAAAGATTAGATTTTTAAAATAGAAAAGATTAGATTTTTAATATAGAAAAGATTAGATTTTTAAAATAGAAAAGTTTACATTTTTAATATAGAAAAGATTAGATTTTTAATATAGAAAAGATTAGATTTTTAAAATAGAAAAGATTAGATTTTTAAAATAGAAAAGATTAGATTTTTAAAATAGAAAAGATTAGATTTTTAAAATAGAAAAAATTAGATTTTTAGCGGTGTAAAAATAGAATTTTTATCTATATAGTAGTAGAGTAAAAATGTGATTTTTATATATTGAATAGCGAAATAAAAATTCGATTTTTATATATTGAATAGTGAAGTAAAAATTCGATTTTTATATATTGAATAGCGAAGTAAAAATTCGATTTTTATGTATTGAATAGTAAAGTAAAAATTCGATTTTTACATATGTAGAGAATACGGGCAACGAAGGTGACAAAAAGGCGAGAACGACGAAGATTTCTATAAATGAAGTGTCGTGGAGTTGGAATAGCTATTGGTGAGAATTTCTCACTCTAAATTTCTTTTTCTAGTTATATATATATACTAGGGTGCAGACGGTGTGTAACAACCCGAAAATCTGGGCCAGTTTAAAATTTTTATTTTGGCAATTTTAGCGAATTTTGATTATTTAAAATGAATTATTTTAAATAAAATCGACGAGAAATTTATTTTGAATATAATTCGAACGTATATATTATATACGTCGTCGTTAGAATATAAATATTTTATTTTAATTATAAAGGAATTGAAAATGGTGCGGTAGTTCGATAATTCGATTTCAAACTTCAATGGAATGTACCGGGTGCAAAACAATCCGGATTTTAGTGAAACCAAAAATAATAGAATCTAATTGATAATATCTTTCCAACGAACCCGAAAAATCAAACTTTCATAGCGCGAATCAAAAGATATGTCCAGTTGAAAATTCTGAATAGTCGCTGTGGAATTCAGGCCCTTAAAAATGGAAATTTTGCAATCGACCTCGGATTTCGACGAAACCACTTTTGTTGGATCCGCAATGTCAAGTTATTGCTAAGTTTCAAATTTCATAATTTTTCGAATCAATATGTAAGCGTGGCAAAGGAAAACGCGTTTGACGGGTTTCAGTTAATTTTAATCGACTGGAAATTGGCCATTTTTCTAACGGTCTCAGAATTTGACGAAACTAGTTTTGTTAGGACCGTATCGTCAATACGAAGCTAGAAAATATTTTTCTGCAATTTATAGAGTTCGTATGTGACCCCGGTAAATTGAAATGCGCGTTCAAATTCAATATATAGAGTTATATGTTGATTTTAACGGAAACTGATCGAAACGATCGAATCAGCTTGCGATACATATCCCATTGTGTTCGAAATGGGGGTAATTAGCTATGGACGACAGTCGGTGGGTTCGATTTTGAGTTCGAAAATAAAAGTTACTTTTTGGATTTTTAAAATTAAAATTAAAATAATATATTTATTTATGCTACCCATCCCAACCCTTCCTTCCCCGTTGACCAGAAATGAAATAAAAAAAACCAAACGAACCCCAAATTCTCCGTCGCACCTCCGCCTCCCGCCTCCCCTTGCCGCCGCCTCCTCCCCAGACCCGCCGCCACCCTTCCCCTTCCTCCCCTCGCCCTCTTCTCCTCCTCCGTTCGAAGAAACCGAGCCTGAACCACCCAATCTCCTCACCGCCTTCGCTGGAGCCCCACCGCCCTCGCCGTACCTCCTGAGCCCGCCTCCGCCTGCTGCTCCGACCGGCGAGACCCCATTGACCACCTCCCCTCAGCCTCGCGTGCAGAAGAAATCCGCCCTCCCCCCTTCGACAGCGATGACCACCACAAAAAACCCTAAACCCTCATCCTTAAGAGACAGTGAGTTCTTTTTCTAGTTTATTTATTTTTTTCTTACTTTCTTTTGGGTTGTTAGTAAGGTTTTAAACACTGGAATTATATATATGTAATTGTAAATAAAGTTTAGATTTTTAATTAAATAAAGTTTAGATTTTTAGGTTATAGAAGATCTGATTTTTGAACTAGTAAATATATGATTTTTAAACTAGTGAAGACGAGATTTTTAGCGAAGTAAAGACTAGATTTTTAACACAGAAAGGTTAAAAATTATATTTTTATAAAAGTATGATAGTAAAAATATAATTTTTATAAAAGTATGATAATAAAGATATGATTTTTATTAGCTGTGAAGAGTAAAAATGTGATTTTTATATATTGAACATCGAAGTAAAAATGTGATTTTTATATATTGAACATCGAAGTAAAAATGTGATTTTTACATATGTAGAGAATACGGGCAACGAAGATGATAAAAAAAACGAGAATGAAGAAGATTTCTATAAAAGAAGAGTCAAGATGATTGGATAGCTTTTGGTGAGAATTTCTCACCTTTCAATTTCTTTTTCTAGTTATATATATATATACTAGGATGCAGACGGTGCTTAGTAGCACCCGACACAATCGTCCACAGACCATGGACTTGTTTGTTTGGTTGTGTAGTTGGTTAGATTATTTGGTTTGAATTGAATTGTTTGGTGAATTAAATGGATTTGATTGATGTGTGAATGGCGTGGGCCTTCACTAGACCGGGGATAAGGCTAGGCCTTGTCCCGTTTCTAGTATCGTGCCGTTATGCCGCCGAAATTTTCTAAAGTAGGTTAGAAAAATAAAAATATCATTTTATTGAATAAATGAACCGAATAGAATATTCATAGGTTGAATAAAATAGTTTGATCGTTAAAAATATAATTTTTAACGTGAATATGAATAAATAAATATTCATTTACAAACCGGACGGTTTGTTTGTGTACACCTATTTGAAGGACATTGATTGGGACGATAAAATTTTACACATCGCCCAGCTGCACAAATAAAATCTGTGTTTGATTATTTGAAACCCCACACGGGTATTGGGATGATATTTGAAGTACACTAATCCCGATTGTTTAGTTGTATGTCGATCGATTGATTGACAGACTGTTATAAGCGTTGAATATTTATATTTGATGCTTATACAGTGTAGAATGCACTTTGGATGATAGTTGATTATTCATCGTTGTTGATATATATATATGTGTTGTAGAAAATCCATATAATTAACATTATATGGTAATTGATTGGGCCTCATTCCAGTTTCGAAAAAGAAATATTTGAAATAGAAATATTTGAAGAGAAATATTTGAAATAAAAATATTTGAAATAGAAATATTTGAATAGAAATATTTGAAATGAAAATATTTGAAATAGAAATATTTGAAACAGAATATTTGAAAATATCAATATATGAAGCCGTGTTGATTAGATTGACGCCATTTTGACGTGAACGATATTTATATCGATTTTATTCATTTTATAATGAATATCGAAAGTGATTTCAAAAATCTAATATTTTGAAAAGAATAGAAATTCGAATTGAAACAGAAAAGAATAGAAATTCGAATTGAAATTGAATATAAATGAATTCGAATTGAAATTGAATATAAATGAATTCGAATTGAAATGCAATTGAAATGAATTTGAAATCGATTTGAAATGAATTTAAAACGAATTTATATGCATTTGAAATTGAATATGAAGTTGAAACCGCTTTGAAAATGAATTGAAAACGATTTATAAAGCACGTCTTAAATTGAAATCGGCGAAGAATATAATATATATATTATATATATAATATAATGGCCTGAATAGAACGCGCCACGGCAGTTCGCGAATTTCGACCATTGACTTCGAACGGATATTGCGGGAGATCCGACCGTCGGATTCTCCTAAAACCGGAACCGTTGGGTTCGTATCGAAAAGAGCTTTCTAATGGATATTTGAAATTTGAAATCTAACGGTTGGATTTGGAATTATGTCCAAATCAAATTTGAAAAAGGTCGCTGTAAGTGCAGTTCGATGACCGTTGATGGAAATCGACTGTACGGGCCTTGATAAAATTATTAAAAATAGTAATAATTTGTGTAAAATCATAAGAAATGATTTAGAAAGAATTGGGATGAAAAACTCCATATTTAAAAAGATAAAAATAGATTTTTATCGAAATGAACTAGTTTTGAACTAGAATTACAATTCTATTTATTTTTAAATAAATAAATTGAATTTAAAAAGGGTTTTAAAAATAACCAGAATTTCCAATGATTGCATTGGAGTGGATTTGAATCGAAATTGTCTTCGGAATATTTCGATGTTGGATTTCGTGATTATACAGATGTTGTTATGGAAATTTGAAAGATATAGATATGTATATCGTTATTTCCAATACGACATTTGTTAATCGTAGAATTTGATATTGAATATAAGCCGATATATTTTCTATTCAGAGCCTTGTGTTTAATATCAAATGTGATTTGGGTTTGTCGTGAATGGTGTCTTCATTAACACGGTTCTTAAGCCCAGTTGAGAAAAGATTAAATCTTTTTATTTGGATTTAATGAAGTGTACCAATTAAATAATATTTAATTGAATTGATATTGATTTTTGGGTTTATCGTGGACAGTGTTTTAAATAACACTCGTTCTTTAACCCGATAATTAATGGAATGTGGTTTTGGGTTTATCGTGAACCGTGTTTTAAATGACACTGATTCTTCAACCCAGTTAACGATTAAAACTAAGTGGAGTTTTAATGAATCTTTAATTAGATTGAAATAATCGAGAATGGAGTATCACCAGTTTTACTCCAGGCGATAGTTAAATCTTTAATTAGATTTGAACGTGAAATGGTAATTGAATTTACCGATGACACCGTGGTGTTAGATATGAAGTATTACCAGTTTTACTTCATGGGATGAATAGGTTGGGATTGGGATATTAAAACAAATGATTACATCGGTAAGGTTCGTTAATCCCGACTAGTTGAATCGAAATTCAAAAGAAGATTAAAGAATAAATTTTAATAATTTATCTTGGATAAAATTAATGGGAACCTTTCCCTATGAATGTGAAATTTAGAAACTAACTGTCGGTTAGCCAAGCAGAATGGTTTTCTGGATATTGATCTGATGTTGGTTTCGGCCTTCGGGGTTAATATTTGGGGAATTATTCTCTTGATTAATTTACGGTTAGTGACTGATGAATTGGAATGAGGCGTATGTTGTGTTTGTGTAACACTTATTTAAAATATACGCGAGTTATTCGGAAAGACCGGGTTTATCCCATTCTGAATAACTGATACGACGATAAGTCGAAGATGAAGACGGTGGTCGAAGAACGGAAGTCTTCACGTTGTTTGGGTGATTACTGATGATCCTGATTGGGCTGTACACCCAAGAAGATGGAAACAGTTGGTGATCGTCCAGACGTACTTGGAGATCGATGGATATGCGGGGTACTAGGTGCCTCCGGTTTCGTTAAGACCCAGAACGAACTTGTAAATGAACTGTGTGTCTGACATTGGATTTTAGTCCGTGTGATTGATCTCTATTAAATATATATCTGTTTGGCGGCGGAGAATTTATTCTCTTGCTTAACGCCCTTCTCTGAGACGTACGAGCTCAGGGGTTATATACTGATGGATATCAAACGCATGGAGTGAATTGCCTGTGTGGCATGCTTAAGTGGCAATTGATCGAGGCTTCTGTTGAAAAGCAAAGTCTTGTGGTGATGATCAAAGCACGGCCTTTGTGGCGTAGCTTTGTGTAACGTTTACTTCGCGAGTTTCGCACCTCGGTTGTGAACCAAAAACGGGAGAGGACCTCAGGGAGGGCATGCGTTTCTTTCTAGCTAGGGTGGTGTCAGTGACCTACCAGCCCTGACATTTATATACTTTTCACCTGTGTGGTTGTTGCTGTTGCGAGGCGCCTCGGTTTAATCGGACGATCCGGGTCCGATGGAGTCACTCGTTGGCTCATTTACGCCCCAAAGGGCGGGGAAACGCATGTTCAGGCATTTTAATCCATATCGGTGGACCGGCCCTGACGATCCAAGGGCCCACCTGAGTCTGGGTCCTGAGGCTCGGGCTAGACAGTCTCGAATCGGTTGAGGACTATCTTTTGCCTCGGTTCATAGATGGAAATCCAACTTCCAAATACGTGACATTTGCGGTTTTAATTGTAGAACTAGTATGGCGACATGATATATGGTACTCATGCCGCCTATGATTGATACTTATGATTTGAAGTTGTTTTATACACTATGCACTTATAATAGTATCAAATGATTTGTTTTAAAACGTATCAAGCATTCTTTGGCTGTTATAAGGGAAAACCCTATCCCCCGGCTTGCGTTGCATTGTGTGATAGGACCTGGGTCTTATAACAGCTTCATTTTTCTTTATTTAGCATTGCGCTGTTTGTTTTATGCACTGGTATTCTTGGGAGGAAACCCGTTCCGTGTTATACGGCGTGGTCCCTTGATTTACCTAAATTTAAAATAAAGATTTATAACTGTTTTAGTTCTCACACCAGTCACATGACTGACCTGGAGTTTATTGTTTTAACCTAAACTCTGGGTGCCCCTATTTTGACACGGGCAGCTAGTAGTTTTGGTTTTGCAGATTTATATTCACAGGATCCTGGTTTACAGCTGAAACGATATCCGGAAAGCTTTGTATCCGTATATCTCCTCTAGTTGTGTATTGTATTATTTTCCGCTGCTATGTATTTAAATGTAATTTAAATCTCTGATATTTCTGTGTAATGTATATTCATTTATACTCTGTATATTCTTGTAATCTGATGCATTGTTGTAATATACAATGAAATGTTCTTCCGTCCGCGTTCTGTTGTGGCTTGTTCTCGAACTATCCGCTCTTTCCTTTACGGGGAAGTTACGGGTTTTCACAGTTGGTATCAGAGCTTTGGTTTACAAAGCTAGAGAACAAGACACATTAGAACCGTACGAAAGAAGTCATCAGATATTGGATTAGTAATATCCAATGGGAATGACTCGTTAGAGATAGGATCAGTTGTATCCTAGAACGAGTGTGAAGAGTATATTTTTAAAGTGAAAACAAATTTAGTTTTGAAAATCTAAATCAAATATTCGTATTTGATTATTTATTTGTATTGATTTGGACAGTCCAGTATATAAAGAATTGTCATATACGCCTTGCAAACGTATATTCGAAGTTTTAATATACTGGATAGATATAGAGTCACGTTCTAGACACCCGGGGATAATTCTGATGATGTGGCCACATCATCAGTATTTATATTCGTGTTTCGAAGGTGTGATTTCTATATATTTCCATTAGACTGGTGTGAGAACCAAAATATAGCTAGAATACATTGTTGTGAATTGGCATCAAAAACATGATTTTTTTTGGTATATATATCAAAATTATGAATTTGAAACTTTAATCCACTAATTGATTGATGTTTGTGTTGTTTGTTTATTTGTTTGCTAATTTTTAGCCATTTAGCCTAATTGAATCAAATATTGAATTATATTGAAAATTTGTCGCATTTGCTTGCATATACATATACTTACATTGAACAGGTCATAGCAAGGAGGCTAGAGCAGAGAATAAAATTTGTTTGCCCGACAAATAGGTACATGTTTACTACATAATTTACTGTTTTGTTTGGGTGATGATGATTTTATTAGCCTATTGGCTAGCCGCTTGGCTTTTTCTTTTTCTTTTTGAGATCAGAAGGCCTATGTGGCAATTTCGGGATTTTCCCGTGGCTCCCGGTGCAGGGGAGGTTATGGCGAAATTTTTCGAAAATTTAGGGTGTTAGCCAAATTTTTGAAAATTCTCAGAAACTGAAAAGTTGGAGAATGGAAGCCAAATCGAACGTAGAGTTGATTAATCAAACCACTTTCGACTTTGTTCCTTTTCGGGGACAAAAAGTTTTAAGTGGGGGAGATTGTAACAACCCGAAAATCTGGGCCAGTTTAAAATTTTTATTTTGGCAATTTTAGCGAATTTTGATTATTTAAAATGAATTATTTTAAATAAAATCGACGAGAAATTTATTTTGAATATAATTCGAACGTATATATTATATACGTCGTCGTTAGAATATAAATATTTTATTTTAATTATAAAGGAATTGAAAATGGCGCGGTAGTTCGATAATTCGATTTCAAACTTCAATGGAATGTACCGGGTGCAAAACAATCCGGATTTTAGTGAAACCAAAAATAATAGAATCTAATTGATAATATCTTTCCAACGAACCCGAAAAATCAAACTTTCATAGCGCGAATCAAAAGATATGTCCAGTTGAAAATTCTGAATAGTCGCTATGGAATTCAGGCCCTTAAAAGTGGAAATTTTGCAATCGACCTCGGATTTCGACGAAACCACTTTTGTTGGATCCGCAATGTCAAGTTATTTCTAAGTTTCAAATTTCATAATTTTTCGAATCAATATGTAAGCGTGGCAAAGGAAAACGCGTTTGACCGGTTTCAGTTAATTTTAATCGACTGGAAATTGGCCATTTTTCTAACGGTCTCAGAATTTGACGAAACTAGTTTTGTTAGGACCGTATCGTCAATACGAAGCTAGAAAATATTTTTTTGCAATTTATAGAGTTCGTATGTGACCCCGGTAAATTGAAACGCGCGTTCAAATTCAATATATAGAGTTATATGTTGATTTTAACGGAAACTGATCGAAACGATCGAATCAGCTTGCGATACATATCCCATTGTGTTCGAAATGGGGGTAATTAGCTATGGACGACAGTCGGTGGGTTCGATTTTGAGTTCGAAAATAAAAGTTACTTTTTGGATTTTTAAAATTAAAATTAAAATAATATATTTATTTATGCTACCCATCCCAACCCTTCCTTCCCCGTTGACCAGAAATGAAACAAAAAAAAACAAACGAACCCCAAATTCTCCGTCGCACCTCCGCCTCCCGCCTCCCCTTGCCGCCGCCTCCTCCCCAGACCCGCCGCCACCCTTCCCCTTCCTCCCCTCGCCCTCTTCTCCTCCTCCGTTCGAAGAAACCGAGCCTGAACCACCCAATCTCCTCACCGCCTTCGTTGGAGCCCCACCGCCCTCGCCGTACCTCCTGAGCCCGCCTCCGCCTGCTGCTCCGACCGACGAGACCCCATTGACCACCTCCCCTCAGCCTCGCGTGCAGAAGAAATCCGCCCCCCCCCCTTCGACAGCGATGACCACCACGAAAAACCCTAAACCCTCATCCTTAAGAGACAGTGAGTTCTTTTTCTAGTTTATTTATTTTTTTCTTACTTTCTTTTGGGTTGTTAGTAAGGTTTTAAACACTGGAATTATATATATGTAATTGTAAATAAAGTTTATATTTTTAATTAAATAAAGTTTAGATTTTTAGGTTATAGAAGATCTGATTTTTGAACTAGTAAATATATGATTTTTAAACTAGTGAAGACGAGATTTTTAGCGAAGTAAAGACTAGATTTTTAACACAGAAAGGTTAAAAATTATATTTTTATAAAAGTATGATAGTAAAAATATAATTTTTATAAAAGTATGATAATAAAGATATGATTTTTATTAGCTGTGAAGAGTAAAAATGTGATTTTTATATATTGAACATCGAAGTAAAAATGTGATTTTTATATATTGAACATCGAAGTAAAAATGTGATTTTTACATATGTAGAGAATACGGGCAACGAAGATGATAAAAAAAACGAGAATGAAGAAGATTTCTATAAAAGAAGAGTCAAGATGATTGGATAGCTTTTGGTGAGAATTTCTCACCTTTCAATTTCTTTTTCTAGTTATATATATATACTAGGATGCAGACGGTGCTTAGTAGCACCCGACACAATCGTCCACAGACCATGGACTTGTTTGTTTGGTTGTGTAGTTGGTTAGATTATTTGGTTTGAATTGAATTGTTTGGTGAATTGAATGGATTTGATTGATGTGTGAATGGCGTGGGCCTTCACTAGACCGGGGATAAGGCTAGGCCTTGTCCCGTTTCTAGTATCGTGCCGTTATGCCGCCGAAATTTTCTAAAGTAGGTTAGAAAAATAAAAATATCATTTTATTGAATAAATGAACCGAATAGAATATTCATAGGTTGAATAAAATAGTTTGATCGTTAAAAATATAACTTTTAACGTGAATATGAATAAATAAATATTCATTTACAAACCGGACGGTTTGTTTGTGTACACCTATTTGAAGGACATTGATTGGGACGATAAAATTTTACACATCGCCCAACTGCACAAATAAAATCTGTGTTTGATTGTTTGAAACCCCACACGGGTATTGGGATGATATTTGAAGTACACTAATCCCGATTGTTTAGTTGTATGTCGATCGATTGATTGACAGACTGTTATAAGCGTTGAATATTTATATTTGATGCTTATACAGTGTAGAATGCACTTTGGATGATAGTTGATTATTCATCGTTGTTGATATATATATGTGTTGTAGAAAATCCATATAATTAACATTATATGGTAATTGATTGGGCCTCATTCCAGTTTCGAAAAAGAAATATTTGAAATAGAAATATTTGAAGAGAAATATTTGAAATAAAAATATTTGAAATAGAAATATTTGAATAGAAATATTTGAAATGAAAATATTTGAAATAGAAATATTTGAAACAGAATATTTGAAAATATCAATATATGAAGCCGTGTTGATTAGATTGACGCCATTTTGACGTGAACGATATTTATATCGATTTTATTCATTTTATAATGAATATCGAAAGTGATTTCAAAAATCTAATATTTTGAAAAGAATAGAAATTCGAATTGAAACAGAAAAGAATAGAAATTCGAATTGAAATTGAATATAAATGAATTCGAATTGAAATTGAATATAAATGAATTCGAATTGAAATGCAATTGAAATGAATTTGAAATCGATTTGAAATGAATTTAAAACGAATTTATATGCATTTGAAATTGAATATGAAGTTGAAACCGCTTTGAAAATGAATTGAAAACGATTTATAAAGCACGTCTTAAATTGAAATCGACGAAGAATATATTATATATATAATATAATGGCCTGAATAGAACGCGCCGCGCTACGGCAGTTCGCGAATTTCGACCATTGACTTCGAACGGATATTGAGGGAGATCCGACCGTCGGATTCTCCTAAAATCGGAACCGTTGGGTTCGTATCGAAAAGATCTTTCTAATGGATATTTGAAATTTGAAATCTAACGGTTGGATTTGGAATTATGTCCAAATCAAATTTGAAAAAGGTCGTTGTAAGTGCAGTTCGATGACCGTTGATGGAAATCGACTGTACGGGCCTTGATAAAATTATTAAAAATAGTAATAATTTGTGTAAAATCATAAGAAATTATTTAGAAAGAATTGGGATGAAAAACTCCATATTTAAAAAGATAAAAATAGATTTTTATCGAAATGAACTAGTTTTGTACTAGAATTACAATTCTATTTATTTTTAAATAAATAAATTGAATTTAAAAAGGGTTTTAAAAATAACCAGAATTTCCAATGATTGCTTTGGAGTGGATTTGAATCGAAATTGTCTTCGGAATATTTCGATGTTGGATTTCGTGATTATACAGATGTTGTTATGGAAATTTGAAAGATATAGATATGTATATCGTTATTTCCAATACGACATTTGTTAATCGTAGAATTTGATATTGAATATAAGCCGATATATTTTCTATTCAGAGCCTTGTGTTTAATATCAAATGTGATTTGGGTTTGTCGTGAATGGTGTCTTTATTAACACTGTTCTTAAGCCCAGTTGAGAAAAGATTAAATCTTTTTATTTGGATTTAATAAAGTGTACCAATTAAATAATATTTAATTGAATTGATATTGATTTTTGGGTTTATCGTGGACAGTGTTTTAAATAACACTCGTTCTTTAACCCGATAATTAATGGAATGTGGTTTTGGGTTTATCGTGAACCGTGTTTTAAATGACACCGATTCTTCAACCCAGTTAACGATTAAAACTAAGTGGAGTTTTAATGAATCTTTAATTAGATTGAAATAATCGAGAATGGAGTATCACCAGTTTTACTCCAGGCGATAGTTAAATCTTTAATTAGATTTGAACGTGAAATGGTAATTGAATTTACCGATGACACCGTGGTGTTAGATATGAAGTATTACCAGTTTTACTTCATGGGATGAATAGGTTGGGATTGGGATCTTAAAACAAATGATTACATCGGTAAGGTTCGTTAATCCCGACTAGTTGAATCGAAATTCAAAAGAAGATTAAAGAATAAATTTTAATAATTTATCTTGGATAAAATTAATGGGAACCTTTCCCTATGAATGTGAAATTTAGAAACTAACTGTCGGTTAGCCAAGCAGAATGGTTTTCTGGATATTGATCTGATGTTGGTTTCGGCCTTCGGGGTTAATATTTGGGGAATTATTCTCTTGATTAATTTACGGTTAGTGACTGATGAATTGGAATGAGGCGTATGTTGTGTTTGTGTAACACTTATTTAAAATATACGCGAGTTATTCGGAAAGACCGGGTTTATCCCATTCTGAATAACTGATACGACGATAAGTCGAAGATGAAGACGGTGGTCGAAGACCGGATGTCTTCCGTTGTTTGGGTGATTACTGATGATCTTGATTGGGCTGTATACCCAAGAAGATGGAAACAGTTGGTGATCGTCCAGACGTACTTGGAGATCGATGGATATGCGGGGTACAATGTGCCTCCGGTTTCGTTAAGACCCAGAACGAACTTGTAAATGGACTGTGTGTCTGACATTGGATTTTAGTCCGTGTGATTGATCTCTATTAAATATATATCTGTTTGGCGGCGGAGAATTTATTCTCTTGCTTAACGCCCTTCTCTGAGACGTACAGCTCAGGGGTTATATACTGATGGATATCAAACGCATGGAGTGAATTGCCTGTGTGGCATGCTTAAGTGGCAATTGATCGAGGCTTCTGTTGAAAAGCAAAGTCTTGTGGTGATGATCAAAGCACGGCCTTTGTGGCGTAGCTTTGTGTAACGTTTACTTCGCGAGTTTCGCACCTCGGTTGTGAACCAAAAACGGGAGAGGACCTCAGGGAGGGCATGCGTTTCTTTCTAGCTAGGGTGGTGTCAGTGACCTACCAGCCCTGACATTTATATACTTTTCACCTGTGTGGTTGTTGCTGTTGCGAGGCGCCTCGGTTTAATCGGACGATCCGGGTCCGATGGAGTCACTCGTTGGCTCATTTACGCCCCAAAGGGCGGGGAAATGCATGTTCAGGCATTTTAATCCACATCGGTGGACCGGCCCTGACGATCCAAGGGCCCACCTGAGTCTGGGTCCTGAGGCTCGGGCTAGACAGTCTCGAATCGGTTGAGGACTATCTTTTGCCTCGGTTCATAGATGGAAATCCAACTTCCAAATACGTGACATTTGCGGTTTTAATTGTAGAACTAGTATGGCGACATGATATATGGTACTCATGCCGCCTATGATTGATACTTATGATTTGAAGTAGTTTTATACACTATGCACTTATAATAGTATCAAATGATTTGTTTTAAAACGTATCAATCTTTCTTTGGCTGTTATAAGGGAAAACCCTATCCCCCGGCTTGCATTGCATTGTGTGATAGGACCTGGGTCTTATAACAGCTTCATTTTTCTTTATTTAGCATTGCGCTGTTTGTTTTATGCGCTGGTATTCTTGGGAGGAAACCCGTTCCGTGTTATACGGCGTGGTCCCTTGATTTACCTAACTTTAAAATAAAGATTTATAACTGTTTTAGTTCTCACACCAGTCACATGACTGACCTGGAGTTTATTGTTTTAACCTAAACTCTGGGTGCCCCTATTTTGACACGGGCAGCTAGTAGTTTTGGTTTTGCAGATTTATATTCACAGGATCCTGGTTTACAGCTGGAACGATATCCGGAAAGCTTTGTATCTGTATATCTCCTCTAGTTGTGTATTGTATTATTTTCCGCTGCTATGTATTTAAATGTAATTTAAATCTCTGATATTTCTGTGTAATGTATATTCATTTATACTCTGTATATTCTTGTAATCTGATGCATTGTTGTAATATACAATGAAATGTTCTTCCGTCCGTGTTCTGTTGTGGCTTGTTCTCGAACTATCCGCTCTTTCCTTTACGGGGAAGTTACGGGTTTTCACACGGTGCTTAGCAGCACCCGACACCCGTCATCCACAGACCATGGATGGCTTGTTTGTTTAATTGATGTGTTGTGAAAAATTGTTTGTGAAATTGATGTGGAATCGATAATAAAATGTAGATGGTTGAAATAAATTAATTATCGTTAAAAATATATTTTTTAACGTGAAAGTGAATAAATGAATATTTATAAACAAATCGGCCGATTTGTTTATATGCACTGATTTGACTGATATTGATTAGGATGATAAATTTTACACATCACCCAACTGCACAAATAAAAATCTGTGTTTGTTGATTTGAAACCCCACACGGGTGTTGGGATGATATTTGGGTACACTAATCCCAATTATTTAATTATATGTCGATCGATTGGTCGACAGACTGTGTAAGCATTGATTATTTATATTTGATGCTTATGCAGTTGTGTGGTGCACCTTGGATGATGAGTGATTGTTTATCATTGCTATTATATACATGTGTTGTATGGAATCCATATAATTAACATTATATGGTGATTGATTGGGCCTCATTCCAATCGGGAAAATAAGGAATATTATAAAAGAAAATTCATGTGTTGAAACTATTTATGTGTTGAGTAAAATATTTTAATAATAAAATTTACATCTTCATCATATTTAAAATTAGAACTACTTCACGGTGGAGTCTGATTTAAAAATCAAACGATAGATACCATAATTTTATAAAATATTTTACATAACAAAAATAGTGATGTGTTGACAGTACTCATGTGTTGAGATTAGTCGTGTGTTGAAAGAAATATAGATTCATGTGTTGAATGGAATATATATATTCATTTGTTGAATAGAATAACGAATTTATTGAAATATATAAAGCCGCGTTGATTAGAGTTGCGCTATTTTGACGTGAACGGTATTTATATCGATTTTATTCGTTTTATAATGAATATTGAAAAGTGATTTCAAAATTTAATATTTTGAAATGAAATTCAAATTAAATTAGATAAAAATTCAAATTGAAATTTTATTGAATCAATTTGAAATGAATTCGAATCGAATAGAAAATGAATTCGATTCGAATTGAATAGAAAGTGAATTTGAATTCAAATTGAATAGAAAGTGAATTGGAATTCGAATTAAATAGAAAAAAATTCAAATTGAATTAAATTGAAATTGAATTAAAAACGAATTGAAATCGTTTTAAATGAAATTTAAAACGAACTGAAATTGAATTGTAATCAATTCGAAATGAATTCGAATTGAATCAAATAGAAGGTAAATTCAAATTGAATTGAATTGAAATGAATTAGAATTAGAATTGAATTGAAACGAATTTAAATTCGAATTAAATAAAATTGAAATGAATTCGAATTGAATTGAAATCAAATCGATTTGAAATTGAAGATGAAGTTGAAATTGTTTTTGAAACGAATTTAGAACTATTTATAAAATTCGTTTTAAAAGGGAATCGACGAAATATATAATATATATATATATAATGGCCTGAATAGAACGCGCCGCGCCGCGGCAGTTCGTGAATTTCGACCATTGACTTCGAATTGACGTTGCGGGAGATCCGACCGTCGGATTCTCCTAAAACCGGAACCGTTGGGTTCGTATCGAAAAGAGCTTTCCAATGAATATTAGAAATTTGAAATCTAACGGTTGGATTTGGAATTATGTCCAAATCAAATTTGGGAAAAGGTCGCTGTAAGTGCAGTTCGATGGCCGTTGATGGAAATCGACTGTATGGGCCTTGATAAAATTATTAAAAATATCTATAATTTGTGTAAAATCATAAGAAATGATTTGGGAAAAATTGGGCTGAAAAATTCCATATTTGAAAAGATAAAAATAGATTTTTATCGAAATGAACTAATTTTGAACTAGAATTAAAATCAATTTATTTTTGAAATAAATAAATTGAATTTGAAAGTGATTTTAAAAATAATCAATATTCCCAATACGTGGATTGGACTGGAGTTGAATCGAAATTATCTTCGGAATATTTCGATGTTGGATTTCGTGACTATACAGATATTGTTATGGGAATTTGAAAGATATATTTTATATCGTTATTTCCAATACGATATATGTTGGTTTCAGAATTTGATATTGAATATAAGCCGATATATTTTCTATTCAGAGCCTTGTATTTAATATCAAATATGATTCGGGTTTGTCGTGAATCGTGTTTTAGATGACATTGGTTCTTTAACCCAGTTAAAGGCAAGATGTTGATTTTTGAAAGGATTAAAACTAAGTGGAGTTTTAATGAATCTTTAATTAGATTGAAATGTGAATTGATAATTTAAATTATCAAATCTGAAAGGTGATCGAGAATGGAGTACCACTAGTTTTGCTCCAATGTGATAGTTAAATCTTTAATTAGATTTGAACGTGAAATGGTAACTAATTTTACCGATAACACCGTGGTGTTAGATATGGAGTATTACCAGTTTTGCTCCATGGGATGAATAGGTTGGGATTGGGAAATAAAATAAATAATTACTTCGGCGTGGTTCGCTAATCCCGACTAGTTTGAAATGATATCCAAAGGAAGATTAAAGAATAAATTTAGAAGAATTTATCTTGGATAAAATTAATGGGAACCTTTCCTTAAGAATGTGATTTTGTGAATAAAAGAATATTCTGAATTGGAATGAGGCGTTTGTTGTGTCTGTGTAACATTTGTTTATCATATACGTGGGTCATTCAGAAAGGCCGGGTTTATACCCATTCTGAATAACCGATTCGACGAGATGTCGAAGATGAAGACGGTGGTCGAAGACCGGAAGTCTCCACATCGTTTGGGTGATTACTGATGATCTCGATTAGGCTGTACGCCCAAGATGAGGGAAACAGTTGGTGATCGTCCAGACGTACTTGGGAATGGATGGATATGCGAGGAAAGTGCCTCCGGTTTCGTTCAGACCCAGAGCGAACTTGTAAATGGATTGTGTGTCTGACATTGGATTTTATTCCGTGTTGATTGATCTCTATTAAATATACATCTGTTTGGCGGTGGAGAATTTATTCTCTTGCTTAACGCCCATCTCTGAGACGTACGAGCTCAGAGGTTGTATATCGATGGACATCAGTCGCATGGGGTGAATTGCCAGTGTGGCACGCATAAGTGGCAATTGATCAAGGCTTCTGTTGAAAAGCAAAGTCTTGTGGTTGATGATCAAAGCACGGCCTGTGTGGCGTAGCTTTGTGTATAACGTGAATTCGCGAGCCTCACACCTCGGTATGAGTCAAAAACGGGATAGTGACTGCAGGGAGAGCACGACGTTTCTTTCTAGCTAGGGTGGCGTCAGTGACCTACCAGCCCTGACATTTATATACTTTTCACCTGTGTGGTTGTTGGATACGAGGCGCCTCGGATATAGGTCTGTAAGGACCGGGAAACGTGTGTTCAGGAATAATTAATCCTCCAAAGTTAGGTGAGGACCGGCCCTGAAGATCCAAGGATCAGAGTGGGGTCCTGGGACATTTGCTAGAGTGTCTCGAACGCGGAGAGGAGCTTGCCCCTTGCCTCGACTCATGACGGAAATCCAATTTCCAATACGTGATATTGCGGTTTTAATTGTAGAACTAGTACGACGACATGATAGATGGTACCCATGCCGCCTATGATTGATATTTATGATTTGAATTGTTTTGACACTATACACTTATAATAGTATCAAATGATTTGTTTTAAACGTACCAAGCATGTTTGGCTATTATAAGGGAAAACCCTATCCTCCGGCTTGCGTTGCATTGTGTGATGGGACCTGGGTCTTATGATAGCTTCATTTTTCCAAAAAGCATTGCGCTGTTTTGTTATATGCACTAGTATTCTTGGGAGGAAACCCGTTCCGTGTTATACGGCGTGGTCCCTTGAATTACTCTCTTCTAAAGTAAATTATTAAATAACTGTTTTAGTTCTCACACCAGTCACATGACTGACCTGGAGTTTATTGTTTTAACCTAAACTCTGGGTGCCCCTATTTTCCTCACGGGCAGCTAGTAGTTTTGGTTTTGCAGATTTATATTCACAGGATCCTGATTTACAGCTGGAACGATGCTCGGAAAGCTCTGTATCCGTGTATCACTTTCAGTTGTGTTTTGTATATTTTTCCGCTGCTATGTAATTTATTGTAATCTCTTATATTTATCGAATGTAATTTATTCATTTATACTCTGTATATTCTTGTATCTGATGGAATTGTTGTAATATACAATGAAATGTTCTTCTGTTTGCGTTCTATTTTGTCTTGTCCTCAAAGTATCCGCTCTTTCCTTTAGTGGGAAGTTACGGGTTCTTACAGTGTACTTTCTCTAAGACAGAGAAATATGGCTTGTGCTTCTTATCACCTCAACGTCCAAGAAATATTTCAATTCCCCAAAATCTTTAGTGTGAAACTGATAATGGGTGAACACTTTAAGGTCTGAAATTCCTTTACGATCACTTCTAGTTATCACAGTATCATCAACCTACAGTACAAGCAATATAACTCCTATAAAATACTAAGTGGTCAAAAACACTTTTTTTATAACAAATTTCTCAATTACTTGACTGAACTCCCGAAACCATGCTTTTGGACTTTATTTCAATCCATACGAGGATTTTTTAAGCCTACATACCTTACCATGCTCCTCCTGCGCAACAAACCCATGTGGTTGCTCAATACAAATCTCCTCACTCAAGTCACCGTGAAGAGAAGCAATTTTGATATCCAACTGATGAAATTTCCAGTCATACCTTGCTGCTAGTGATATCAACAATCTAATTTAAGTCATCTTGGTCACCGGTGAATTTTTTAGAGTAATCTGTTTCATATATTTGTGCATATCCTTTAGCCACCAAATGAACTTTAAGCCTAGCTACATGCCTTTCTGGATTGACTTTCATAGAAAAAACCTATTTACATCCAATCACCTTCCTATTTTTTGGTAATTTCACTAATTCCAAGATTTTATTTTGACACAAAGCTTCAATTTCTTCCAACATTGATTTTTCCATCTAGGTTTAATAAGGCTTCTTTCACAGTTTTAGGAATGAATACATTGTCTGTAACACCCCGTATTTTCTGTGAGTATT
Organism: Allium sativum; assembly: GCA_030737875.1. Taxonomy (NCBI): domain Eukaryota; kingdom Viridiplantae; phylum Streptophyta; class Magnoliopsida; order Asparagales; family Amaryllidaceae; genus Allium; species Allium sativum. The sequence goes on from CM060919.1 coordinate 802,803,191, forward strand.
AAAATTAACAAAACTTAAGAACACTTAATTTTTAGAAGAAGAATTAAGGGAAACCGGTTGCGCCATTTCATTCGTCTCGGAATTCCACTTGAGATAGAGTCCGAGTTTGCGTGAATCGGACTCTGTATGAAGAAGTTATGGAGTTCAGAGGATTTCAAGTTTAAACAGAAATTAAATTAAAATTAAAATTCAAAATAGTTCGAAATTCGAAATTCAGTCAGAGCGGGCTAAGCGGGAAATTTCCCGCTTAGAGGTGTCGACCCCACCAAGGGGGAGTCAACATAGGTGTCGACCCCATATAGGGGAGTCGACGTATGTGTCGACCCCCCTTCCCCTGTAGGGAGTCGACTCCTTTGAGATCCAGCTCCTGTGATGAATTTTTACAGCCCTATGATGATGTAGCCTTCTCTGATTGGCCAATGACTGAGATCTGAGGTATTAAGGCATATGTGTCATGCTATGGTTGGCTGGATGACACATCTCTTTGGTTTGATGGCTCTGATTTCTCCTAGACTAATCTAAAGGCTCTAATTGAACCTAGACTTCTATATAATCACCCCAAACCTCAACCCTAGTACTCATTCTATGAAGTCGTCATGCTGTTCAAACTGTCCTAGCCTCCATTCATCTACCCCAAACTAGAGAATCAAATTCAAACTAGAATCAATTAGAAGTACTAGAGAATCAAACGTCTACATCAAAGGATAGCTTTTCAAATTCAGAAATCAGATCCTAGAAATCAAGATCCGTCCTTTTTCTTTAAGTACCATTATTGTTTAGATGTGAACACCTAATAAGAAATCATGACAGTAATAACTGTATCTAGAACTATGCCTAATTCTATTCGTGCCTATCCTTTTGTCAATTCTGAATTGCCTATGCCTATGAGACTATTGTGATTGATGTAATGACACCTATCGTGCCTATGAGACTATTGTGACTGACATAATGAAACCTAACATGCCCATGAGACTATTGTGATTGATATAATGAAACCTAACATGCCTATGAGACTGTTGGATTGACAAAATGGAACCTATCATGTCAATGGAACTGTTGTGATTTATTTATCATGTTATACATCCTATGCCTATGAGAATATTGGACCGACACAATTGAACCTACCATGTTGTATATGCAAATTACATGATAATTTATGTTCATACATGCTTACATGTTTAGATCCAAGCTAGTACCCATGTTTAAGATATATATAAGTTCATGTTTATACAATTAGATCTATGCTAGTTTGCATGTTTATTGGATCTAATTTAAATGTAAGATCACGTTCATGTGCTTAGTTAAGTTTATGTTGTTCTATCCCAAATTTACACTACACATGTTGATCTAAATTTTTTATGCCTGTGGAATGTTACATGCCCCTTTCTTTTCCCTTTTGTTTATAAGTTAGGCTAATTTGCAAGCCTGACGGTCTATGTGAATTATGCGAACGTATAACGGGGGAGACGTTGGGGAAAAATATTAAACTACATGCTATTGGCATAAATTGGCTCATAATCAGGTAAATAATTAGTAGCATGAAATGGTAGAATTTGTATACCTAGAATTATGGACATAATTTAGAGGGTAAATGGGGGCATGACTTGAATTGACAACACTTGTGGATAATTTACATATGAACATAAATTGTAAATATGTAAATTAATTAAAAAATGAATATGCCTAACCCGAGGTTAGATTGAGTTACGGTGTAAGACTGCCCGGAACCACCCGGCACATCCAACAACCGTAAAAATATAGATCTAATGTGAGAGGTTAGCGCATTAAGCCCAAAGTCCTGAGGTTAGATTGAGTTGCGTTGTAAGACTGCCCGGAACCGCCCAGCACATCCAGCGACCGCAATAATATAGATCTAATGTGAGAGGCTGGTGCTTTAATGAATGAATTAAAGCTAAGAAACAGACATGCTAAGAATGGTAGGGTTAAGTTAACACAATAGGGCAACACTTAACCAATGTAGCATGACAAGTAGTAGGGTTAAGTAACACAAGAGGGCAACGCTTAACCAATGTAACATGACAAGTGGGTGGGTTAAGTTAACTCGACTGGATTGATTACACTTAACCAACATAACATGATGAACGAGTGAGGTTAAGCTAAGGGGAAACACTTAACCAATTACAACATGATTGAATGAGAAGGGTTAAGTTAATAAGAAACACTTAACCAACATGACATGACATATGGATGGGTTAAGTTAACTTGAATGGATGGATCCCGCAAAAGTAGTTGCGATGCAAAACTGGAAGGTCCCAAGGAATGCAACAGAAGTAAGAAGCTTTCTTGGACTAGCGGGCTAATATAGGAAGTTCATTAAGAACTTTGCGAAGGTATTATCCCCACTTATTGGATTAAAGAAAAAGAATTTAACCTTTGCTCGGGGTTTTGATTGTGATGTCGCTTTCCAACAATCGAAGAGGGCTCTTACAACCGCCCCAGTTTTGACTTTTACCTTATGGTATTAAAAGGTTTACGGTATACAAGGATGCATGCGGCACTAGACTAGGCGCCATTTTGAGGTAAGAAGGGACGGAAGGTCGTAACGGATGCCTTAAGAAGAAAAAAAAGTTGACTTAAAGTCCTCTTTATGTGAAAATGAAAAGTTCAGAATACATATCAACCTTTGATTTTAAAACCTTTGGTTAAGTTAGTAGTTGGCATTGCTAGGGGTAAGACCTACGCTTTTGGATCAAATAGGGAATTCACAAAGAAAAGACTCTCAGATAGTTGACGCAATGGATAAGTTAAGTAGAGAAGAGACCTCTAATCACCTTAATAACTACACTTGGTAACATGGTTAGCATCTATTTATTTTCAAGAGATAATTCTTCCACATGGAATACCCTCTAGTGAATTTTGAAGGCCTTTTGAGGAAATGTTAGCATGACACATCAGAAGTTGTAGTCCCGAGTATACTACAAGGAGAAAAGGTGGAATGAGAGGCAACAATAAAATAAGTTCCAACTCATATTTTAGAAACATAAATTAAGAAGCTACGCAATCGTGAAATTAAGACAGTCAGAGCACAATGGGGTGAAGCTCAAGAAGATGCGACTTAGAAGGCTGAAGACTAGATACGCGCATCATACCCTTTTTGAGGGTATATCCTTGATCTCTCTTTTTCTATAAAGTTTATTTGCATGCTAGTCTTTATCTTTTATGTATATCCTGTCGGTCCTATCCTCGATCCTTAGGTAGAAGCCAATGAATGTAAACATGTGTTTGAGACATGTTATGTTTGGTGGATGCAAGTGGATGTAAGTGTTTGCTAGTGGTTGCTCGTGGATGCAAATACACACACACTTGGCACTAGTTCGGCTCAATCACTTTCATATTGCATATGCATATATGTATTTGTATATGGATTGAAACTTTATGTGTTATCATATGGATGTTGCATTTGTATGAATGATTGTGCACTCATGTAGAGGTTATAAGGTACGATTAGGAATAATTGCATACATAATGGACTAATGACACCGACATAATTCGCATTAAGGAGGTCAACTGAATCAGTAGACCATCTGATTTTGCATTTAGGTAAGGACATATACACACACTATGCATATGATCATGAAAGCATTAAAAATCTTTTAAGGACAATGGATGCCTGTGATTAATGGTTGAGTAGATGGATATTGGATGGTAGGATGCATTCTTCTTAACTTAGAGATTTCAGGAACGAAATCCTTTAAGGAGGGGAGAATGTAACACCCCTTATTTTCTGTGAATATTAAAATTAACAAAACTTAAGAACACTTAATTTTTAGAAGAAGAATTAAGGGAAACGGGTTGCGCCATTGCGTTCGTCTCGGAATTCTGCTTGAGATAGATCCGCGTTTGCGTGAATTGGACTCCATATGAAGAAGTTATTTTGTTCAGAAGATTTCAAATTTAAACAGAAATTAAATTAAAAGAGTAATTAAAAGTCAAAACAGTTCGAAATTCAAAATTCAGTCAGAGCGGGCTAAGCGGGAAATTTCCCGCTTAGAGGTGTCGACCCCCCCAGGGGGATTCGACATAGGTGTCGACCCCCCTATAGGGGAGTCCACATAGGTGTCGACCCCCTGTAGGGAGTCGACCCCTTTGGGATCCAGGTCCTATGACGAATTTTTACAGCCCTGTGCTGATGTGGCCTTCTCTGATTGGCCAATGACTGATTTCTGAGGAATTAGGGCATATGTGTCATGCTATGGTTGGCTGGATGACACATCTCTTTGGTTTGATGGCTCTGATTTCTCCTAGACTAATCTAAATGCTAGAATTGAACCTAAACTTCTATATAATCACCCCAAACCTCAACCCTAGAACTCATTCTATGAAGCCGTCATGCTGTTCAAACTGGCCTAGCCTCCATTCATTTACCCCAAACTAGAGAATCAAATTCAAACTAGGAATCAATTAGAAGAAATAGAGAATCAAGCGTCTACATCAAAGGATAGCTTTTCAAATTAAATCAGATCCCAGAAATCAAGATCCGTCCTTTTTCTGTAAGTACAGTTATTATTTAGATGTGAACACCTAATAAGAAATCATGACAGTAATAACTAGATCTAGAACTATGCCTAATTCTATTCATGCCTATCCTTTTGTCAATTCTGAATTGCCTATGCCTGTGAGACTATTGTGATTGATGTTATGACACCTATCGTGCCTATGAGACTATTGTGACTGACATAATGAAACTAAACATGCCTATGAGACTATTGTGATTGATAATGAAACCTAACATGCCTATGAGACTGTTGGATTGACAAAATGGAGCCTATCATGCCTATGGAACTGTTGTGATTGATTTATCATGTTGTACATCATATGCCTATGAGACTATTGGACTAACACAATTGAACCTACCATGTTGTATATGCAAATTACATGATAAGTTATGTTCATACATGCTTACATGTTTAGATCCAAGTTAGTACCCATGTTTAAGATCTATATAAGTTCATATTTATATAATTAGATCTATGCTAGTTCGCATGTTAATTATATCTAATTTAAATGTAATATCACGTTCACTTGCTTAGTTAAGTTTATGTCGTTCTATACCAAATTTATACAATGCTTGTTGATCTATATTGTTTATGCCTGTTGGAATGTTACATGTCCCTTTCTTTTTCCCTTTTGTTTATAAGTAAGGCTAATTTGCGAGTCTAACGTTCTATGTGAATTATGCGAATGAATAACGGGGGAGACGTTGGGGAAAAATATTAAACTGCATGCTATTGGCATAGATTGGCTCATAATCATGTAAATAATTAGTAGCATGAAATGGTAGAACTTGTATACCTAGAATTATGGACATAATTTAGAGGGTAAATGGGGCATGACTTGAATTGACAACACATGTGGATAATTTACATATGAACATAAATTGTAAATATGTAAATTAATTAAAAAATGAATATGCCTAACCCGAGGTTAGATTGAGTTACGGTGTAAGACTGCCTGGAACCTCCCGGCACATCCGGCAACCGTAACAATATAGATCTAATGTGAGAGGTTAGCGCATTAAGCCCAAAAACCCGAGGTTAGATTGAGTTGCGGTGTAAGACTGCCCGGAACCGCCCGACACATCCAGTGACCACAACAATATAGATCTAATGTGAGAGGTTTGTGCTTTAATGAATGAATTAAAGCTAAGAAATAGACAGGCTAAGAATGGTAGTGTTAAGTTAACACAACAGGGAAACACTTAACTAGTGTAACATGACAAGTGGTAGGGTTAAGTAACACAAGAGGGAAACACTTAACCAATGTAACATGACAAGTGGGTGGGTTAAGTTAACTCGACTGGATTGATGAAACTTAATGTAACAACCCGCAAAATCTGGGCCAGTTTAAAATTTTTATTTTGGCGATTTTAGCGAATTTTGATTATTTAAAATGAATTATTTTAAATAATATCGACGATAAATTTATTCTGAATATAAATCAAACGTATATATTATACGCGTCGTCGTTAGAATATAAATAATCATATATAATTATAAATAGAATTGAAAATGGCGCGGTAGTTCGAAAACTCGATTTCTAATTTCAAATGAATATACAGAATTCAATATAAGTCAGAATTGAACGAAACAAGAAATATTTGAATCTGTATAACTATATCTTTGTAACGAAGTTAACAAACTGGGATTTCATTTTAGAAATGATAAGATATGTCCAGTTTAAAATTAGAAATAGTCGCTGTGGAATTTATATATATATAAGGCTCTTAAAAATAGCAATTTTGCAAATGACCTCGGATTCGATGAAATTAGTTTTGTTAGGACCGTATCATCAACTCGATGCTAGAAATAATTTTCCTGTAATTTTTGGGATCCGTATGTGGCCCCAGTAAATTGAAATTTTCGTTCAAATTGAATATATACTGATTTATATTTTGATTTTGACGAAAACTGATCGTAACAGCCGAATTGGCTTACGCAGCATATCCCATTGTGTTCGGAATGGGGGTAATTAGCTAGGGACGTCAGTCGGTGGGTTCGATTTTGAATTCGAAATAAAGAGTTGCCTTAAGGAATAAATAAATAAAATAAATTAATATAAAAAAAAATTCAATAAAGCCATCCCCTTTATACACTCTCTCCCTCCCCTGTTGTTCATTTCAGAAATTAAAAAAAGAAAAAGAAAAAAGTGCCGATCGACAGAGCCGCTCAGCCCACCGCCCCTCGCCTGCGCGCGCCACCGCCCCTCTCCGATCAACCCCCTCCAGCTACCCCTCCTCTCTCTCGTTCCTCCTCCCTCTTACCTTTCGAACCCCGCCCAAACCCGCTCAAAACCACCGCCGCCCTGACCTGAACCCTAACTGCGACCTCCTACCGCCACCCACCGCCCAGCGCCACCCCCCAGCACTCCCGACTCTGACCACCGATTCCCCATTCCCCAAAAATCCCGACGTAAGTACTTTTCTTTGGTTTTTTTTTTTTTTTTTTTTTATTTTTATTTTTTTTTCTTTAGGGTAATTAGTTTTAAAGGATAAAAAAATCAATTTTTAGCCTTGCTGAAATAAATTGGAATTTATATATAAGTGTTAAGAATTTTATATATAAAATCATATGATTTTTGTTTAGGAAAAAGGTTATATTTTCTATATGAAAGGATTTTGTTTTTTTCTAAATAAAAAGATTATACTTTTATAAGTATAAAGTTTAGATTTTTACCACACAAAGATAGGATTTTTTTTATATAAAGGAAAGACGAGATCTTGATTTGTTTAAAGGTTTGATTTTTACTTATGAAAAATAAGATTTTTAAATTATAGAGAATAAAAATATAATTTTTATATGACGTGAAGGATAAAAATATAATTTTTATATGATGTAAAGAATAAAAATATAATTTTTATATGTTGTGAAGGATAAAAATGTGATCTTTATATATGTAGTGAATACGGGCGACGAAAGTGATAAAGGGTGAGCACGATGAAGATTTTCTACATATGAGGAGTCATGGCGTTTGGTTTAGTTATTCGGTGAGAACTTCTCACTCTTCAATTTATTTTCTAGTTATATATATATACTAGGATGCAGACGGTGCTTAGTAGCACCCGACACAATCGTCCACAGACCATGGACTTGTTTGTTTGGCTGTTTGGTTATTGATTGTGATATTGGTTTGAATGTGGTTTGTGGTGTGAAAAATCGAATCGATAAATTGGTTAGGATTAGACGTGCGCCGTTATAAGGCGAAGGAGTAAGGCTAGGTTAGACTCTTACTCCAAATTTTGTGGTTTGCATAATAAAATTGATATGATTGATGTGTGAATGGCGTGGGCCTTCACTAGACCGGGGACAAGGCTAGGCCTCGTCCCGTTTCTAGTATCGTGCCGTTATGCCGCCGAAATTTTCTAAAACATGTTAGAAAAATAAAAATATCATTTTATTGAATAAATGAATTGAATAGAAATTCATAGGTTGAAATAAAGTGTTTTATCGTTAAAAATATAATTTTTAACGTGAATATGAAAATAGTGGAGTGAATAAATAAATATTCATTTACAAACCAGACGGTTTGTTTATGTACACCTATTTGAATGACGTTGATTGGGTCGATAAATTTTACACATCGCCTAACTGCACAAATAAAATATGTGTTTGATTGTTTGAAACCCCACACGGGTGTTAGGATGAAATTTGAAGTTCACTCATCCTGATTGATTAAATATGTCGATCGATTGATTGACAGGCTGTTATAAGCGTTGAATATCTATATTTGATGCTTATACAGTGTAGTGCACTTTGGTTGATGGTTGATTATTTTCAATGCTATTATATACATGTGTTGTATGAAAATCCATATAATTAATTTTATATGGTAATTGATTGGGCCTCATTCCAGTTTTGAAAAAAGAAATATATGAAAAAGAAATATTTGAAAAAGAATATTTGAAAATAAAGGAATATATGAAGCCGTGTTGATTAGATTGACGCCATTTTGACGTGAACGATATTTATATCGATTTTGAAAACGATTTCGAAATGAATTGAATTGAAAACGAATTCAAATTGAATTGATAGCGAATTGAAATGAATTCAAATTGAATTGAAATTTGAATTGAATGGAAATGAATTTTAAAACGAATTTATAAAGAAGAATTCAAATTTGATTTGAATTGAAAAGGAAGTTGAAATAGATTTTGAAACGAATTTTAAAACTATTTATATAATTCGTTTTAATTAGAAATCGACGAAATATATATTATATATATTATATATATAATATAATGGCCTGAATAGAACGCGCCGCGCCGCGGCAGTTCGTGAATTTCGACCATTTATTTCAAACGGACATTGCGGGAGATCCGACCGTCGGATTCTCCTAAAACCGGAACCGTTGGGTTCGTATCGAAAAGAGCTTTCTAACGAATATTAGAAATTTGAAATCTAACGGTTGGATTTGGAGATACGTCCAAATCAAATTCGAAAAAGGTCGCTCTAAGTGCAGTTCGATGGCCATTGATGGAAATCGACTGTACGGGCCTTGATAAAATTATTAAAAATAGTAATAATTTGTGTAAAATCATAAGAAATGATTTAGAAAGAATTGGGATGAAAAACTCCATATTTGAAAAGATAAAAATAGATTTTTATCGAAATGAACTAGTTTTGAACTAGAATTATAATTCTATTTATTTTTGAATAAATAAATTGAATTCGAAAAGGGTTTTGAAAATAACCAAAATTTCCAATGATTGCATTGGAGTGGATTTGAATCGAAATTGTCTTCGGAATATTTCGATGTTGGAATTCGTGATTATACAGGTGTTGTTATGGAAATTTGAAAGATATATATATATATCGTTATTTCCAATACGACATTTGTTAATCGTAGAATTTGATATTGAATATAAGCCGATATATTTTCTATTCAGAGCCTTATATTGAATATCAAATGTGATTTGGGTTTGTCGTGAATGGTGTCTTCACTAACACTGTTCTTGAACCCAGTTGAGAAATGATTAAATCTTTTTATTTAGATTTAATGAAGTGTACCAATTAAATAATATTTAATTGGAATTGAATTGATATTGATTTTTGGGTTTATCGTGAACAGTGTTTTAAATAACACTTGTTCTTTAACCCGATAATTAATGAATGTGATTTGGGTTTGTCGTGAATGGTGTCTTCACTAACACTGTTCTTGAACCCAATTGAGAAATGATTAAATCTTTTTATTTAGATTTAATGAAGTGTACCAATTAAATAATATTTAATTGGAATTGAATTGATATTGATTTTTGGGTTTATCGTGAACAGTGTTTTAAATAACACTTGTTCTTTAACCCGATAATTAATGAATGTGATTTGGGTTTGTCGTGAATGGTGTCTTCACTAACACTGTTCTTGAACCCAATCGAGAAATGATTAAATCTTTTTATTTAGATTTAATGAAGTGTACCAATTAAATAATATTTAATTGGAATTGAATGGATATTGATTTTTGGGTTTATCGTGAACAGTGTTTTAAATAACACTTGTTCTTTAACCCGATAATTAATGGGATGTGACTTTGGGTTTATCGTGAACCGTGTTTTAAATGACACTGATTCTTTAACCCAGTCACAGATTAAAACTAAGTGGAGTTTTAATGAATCTTTAATTAGATTGAAATAATCGAAATGGAGTATCACCAGTTTTGCTCCAGGCGATAGTTAAATCTTTAAATAGATTTGAACGTGAAATGGTAATTGAATTTACCGATAACACTGTGGTGTTAGATATGAAGTATTACCAGTTTTACTTCATGGGATAAATAGGTTGGGATTGGGAAATTAAAACCAATGATTACTTCGGTAAGGTTCGTTAATCTCGACTAGTTGAATCGAAATTCAAAAGAAGAATAAATTCAAGAAATTTATCTTGGATAAAATTAATGGGAACATTTCCCTATGAATGTGAAATTTAGAAACTAACTGTCGGTTGGCCAAGCAGAATGGTTTTCTGGATATTGATCTGATGTTGGTTTCGGCCTTCGGGGTTAATATTTGGGGAATTATTCTCTTGATTAATTTACGGTTAGTGACTAATGAATTGGAATGAGGCGTATGTTGTGTTTGTGTAACACTTATTTAAATATACGCGAGTTATTCGGGAAGACCGGGTTTATCCCATTCTGAATAACTGATACGACGATAAGTCGAAGATGAAGACGATGGTCGAAGACCGGAGGTCTTCACGTCGTTTGGGTAATTACTGATGATCTTGATTGGGCTGTACACCCAAGAAGATGGAAACAGTTGGTGATCGTCCAGACGTACTTGGAGATCGATGGATATGCGGGGTACTAGGTGCCTCCGGTTTCGTTCAGACCCAGAACGGACTTGTAAATGGACTGTGTGTCTGACATTGGATTTTAGTCCGTGTGATTGATCTCTATTAAATATATATCTGTTTGGCGGCGGAGAATTTATTCTCTTGCTTAACGCCCTTCTCTGAGACGTACGAGCTCAGGGGTTATATATTGATGGATATCAAACGCATGGAGTGAATTGCCTGTGTGGCATGCCTAAGTGGCAATTGATCGAGGCTTCTGTTGAAAAGCAAAGTCTTGTGGTGATGATCAAAGCAAGGCCTTTGTGGCGTAGCTTTGTGTAACGTTGATTCGCGAGCTTCACACCCGGTATGAACCAAAACGGGAGAGGACGTCAGGGAGGGCATGCGTTTCTTTCTAGCTAGAAGTGGCGTCAGTGGTTTTACACGCCCTGACGAGTTTGACTTATGTGGTTGTTGCTGTTGCGAGGCGCCTCGGATTGATCGGTCGTTCTCGAACCGATGGAGTCATTCGTTGGCTCGTTTGCGCCCCATAGGGCGGGGAAACGCATGTTCAGGCATTTTAATCCACTCCGTGTGGACCGGCCCTGAGGATCCAAGGGTCACTCGAGCTCTGATCCTGAGACATGGTAGGCTAGATTGTCTCGAATCGGTTGAGGATCTTGCCCCTAGCCTCGGTTCATAGACGGAAATCCAATTTCCAAATACGTGACATTTGCGGTTTTAATTGTAATCCTATATATGGCGACATAGTGGGATGGGGCGCTTATGCCGCCTATGATTGATACTTATGATTTGAAGTTGTTTTATACACTTATTATAGTATCAAATGATTTGTTTTAAAACGTATCAAGCATTCTTTGGCTGTTATAAGGGAAAACCCTATCCTCGACTGCGTTGCATTGTGTGATGGGACCTGGGTCTTATAACAGCTTCATTTTTCTTTATTTAGCATTGCGCTGTTTGTTTTATGCACTGGTATTCTTGGGAGGAAACCCGTTCCGTGTTATACGGCGTGGTCCCTTGATTTACCTAATGATTTAAAATAAAGATTAATAACTGTTTTAATTCTCACACCAGTCCCATGACTGACTTGGGGTTTATTGTTTTAACCTAAACTCTGGGTGCCCTTATTTTGACACGGGCAGCTAGTAGTTTTGGTTTTGCAGATTTATATTCACAGGATCCTGGTTTACAGCTGGAACGATATCCGGAAAGCTTTGTATCCGTATATCTCATTCTAGTTGTGTATTGTATTATTTTCCGCTGCGATGTATTTAAATGTAATTTAAATCTCTGATATTTCTGTGTAATTTTCATTTATACTCTGTATATTCTTGTAATCTGATGCATTGTTGTTATATACAATGAAATGTTCTTTTATATGCGTTCTGTTGTGGTTTGTTCTCGAACTATCCGACGCTTTCCTTTACGGGGAAGTTACGGGTTTTCACACTTAACCAATATAACATGATGAACGAATGGGGTTAAGCTAAGGGGAAACACTTAACCAATTACAACATGATTGAATGAGACGGGTTAAGTTAATAAGAAATACTTAACCAACATGACATGATGTGTGGATGGGTTAAGTTAACTTGAATGGATGAATAACACTTAACAAATTTGGGGGGGGAATACGAATAGACCCTAGAAAACCCTAGTAACGAGGACCTATTTCAGCAGTAACCCACATAGATGTATCACGGTACCCTGAAGTAGGCAGGATGGTTACTAGGCTGATTATAAGTGGTTAAAATAGCAGCAGTGTAGTTCTGATGGAGTATGGGCGTGCACGTGCTGTGGAGTGGAAAAGCAGGCACTAAGCATCAGTAGTATACATTGTGCATTTACGTTGTCCAAAGTGGATATCAAAGTATATGAGATAGGATCCACTATATCGTATGACGTAAATGGTGATATAGGGTATGCACATTTACGTTTACCATTTCGAAGAGTAATGGGTAAATTGAAAGTCTAATTTAGTGTTGAAACTTCCACATTATCCACAGGTGATGAGGTTGTTCCTACCTCTTGAATACATTCCTGAGTTTCAATGCTTTCATTATCTTCAACATGTATATGCTCTTTAAATGCTGTAGCATGACATATTAAAAATTCTTCACTCTCTGCTTTTTCATTTCTTTGAACTTCTTTATCACTTCTTGAGAAAAATGGAACATCTTTTACAAATGTGACATCAATTGAAACCAAGTACTTATGAAGACTTGGAAAATAAATTTATAACCCTTTTGAAGTCATGAGTATCCAACAAATACACACTTTAAGGACTTCGGATCTAACTTTGTCAACTATGGATTCACATCCCTTTCATAACATACATAACCGAATACTCTAGGCTTAATTGGATATAGATTTCCATTTGAACATAAAACTTGAAAAGTAATTTTGTAGTTTAAAACTATTGAGGGCATTCAATTAATAAGGAAACACGTTGTACTTACTACATCTGACCAGAAAGCTATTGGTACATTCATTTGGAATAACAAAGCTAATGTAGTCTCAATCAAGTGTTTGTTCTTTCTCTCTGCCACTCCATTCTAATATGAGGTATCAACACAAGATGTCACATCGAGTATACCATGCTGAGCCATATAAGTATCAAGCTGACTAGACACATATTCCTTGGCATTGTCACTTCTTAAGGATTTAGGAAACACTTCAAATTGATATTTTGTTTTAGCACAAAACATGCAGAATATAGAGAATAATTTTGATCTATTTTTCATTAGGTATAACCAAGTTACACGTGAGTAATCATCAATAAAAGTTACAAAATATCTATAACCTTTCTTTGATACAACAGATGATGGACCCATATATCAAAATGAACTAATTCAAATGCAAAGTTAGCCCTTTTATTCAATATAGGGCCCGAACTTACATGGTGATGCTTAGAAAACAGACATGCCTCACAATCTAGAGTAGATATTGTATTAAACTGTGGACATAGTCTTTTTAACAATATAAGAGACGGATGACCTAATTGACAGTGAGTTTTAATAGCTGATTCAACACTTGAAAAATCAATATGTTTCGATGGCATAGCATTGAGGGTTTATAACCCTCCACATTGCTGGCCTCTACTAATAGTCTGATTCATCATAAGATCTTGAAATACACAATGGTCAGGAAACAAAGATATGCATCAATTAAGAGTGTAGGTTACTTGATTTACTGATAGCAGATTAAATGATAAATTTGGTAAATACAATATTGAATCTAATGGCAAATGAGGATGTGAATTCACTTTTCCTGATCCTTAAAAATGAGTTTGTGATCCATTATCTAGTGTCAGTGTATGAGATGATTCATTGAACTGAATACCAAAAAAAAATTGATAGTTACCTGTCATATGATCAGTGGCACCCGAATCTATCACCCACTTTGGTGTTTGATTCTCTACATTGATAGTATCTGCCACAATAATTGCTGAAGAAGAAGACTAGCATAATGTGTTATCCTTGAATAATTCATTAATTCCTGGTACTTCATACATTTATCATACTCATCAATAGTTATTAACACTATTTTATTCGAGTTTGCTGCTTCATTTGCCATTGCATTCTTATCTTCCAATTTTCTACACTCAAACTTAGTGTGACCTGGTTTTTTGCAACATATGCAAAAAATTTCCTTGAATTCCTAGCTTATATCTTTGAGAATCTCTATTTGTTGGATTTACTCTTTGTATATTACTCCAAGCTTGTCTACCATCAGATTGAGTATGGTTCTTATTATTGTTGATTAAAGCACTATCAACCCGAACAGTTGGAGTTTGAACTACTTCAGTACAAAGAATTCTACTGAATACATCTTTCAGTGACGAAAACTCAGATCCATATAAGATTTGTGATTTAGCTGAATCAAACTCAGATGTTAAACCTGCTAGAAAACTCATAATTGACATCTGCTCTCTTTGTTGTTGTTGGACTTTAACATCTGAGCCAATCGGAAGTAACAGATTAAACTCTTCGTATGTTTTTTCAAATTTCATGAAATAATTCATCAATGATTGATCCTATTTTTCTGCTCTATAGAACGATTTACACGCATCATACATCCTTTTTAAATTTCATGTACTTGATTACAGTTATTCTAAATAGCCCATCAGTTCTTATACAAATCCACAATGATTAACTAAACTAAGTACCCTACTATCAATTGAGTTTTGGATCTGAAGAAAGAACCGAGCATTATCTCTCAACCATAACAGATCTTTCTCTTCATTAGAATCATCCTCAGGTGGTCCTTCAATCAAGAGATTGCCTCTATAGATTTTTCTAAGATACAATAGAATCGTCTTACTTGAATTCAAATAGTTGGGATTATTCAGTTTGTGATCTATAGCTTGTGGCATCACTTGAATAATGTCCATCACAACCTTGCTTTCAGACATAGCTTCAAAGATTCGATTCCAGATCTTGAGACAAAATCGATTTGCAAAACCAAATGAGTAAGAAAATTCTACCGGGATCGAGAATTTAAATTCTCTCGCGCTCTGATACCATGTTGAATGAAATGAAATAAAGATAAAATGTTTTGGTCTGCAAATTGTGCTTTCATTCTTCAACTATGATATACACACACACACACACACAAAACTCCTTAATTAATCCACATATCCCGACACACTCAACTACTACGTTGGGCCATCGTTCACAAAGAAAAGAAACAAACTAAAGTCTTAGCAATAAAAATACAAACATGAAGATACATGCTTAGTATGTACAACTAACACAGATCTATACCACTCGCAATAACATTCTTCTTGGTCAAATTATTTAGCTCACGATAATCTGTACACAATCTCAATGATCCATCAGCGTTAGTTACAAACGAAATTGCTGCACCCCATTCGGATATGCTTCTCCAAATGAATCCCTTATTCAAAACATCGTTCACTTGCACCTCTAACTCCCATTGTTCCTTGGGTGCCATCCGCTTAAGAGGCATAATAATAGGTCTGGCTTTATCCACTAATTCAATCTGAAACTCAATCTCCCACTGTAGCGGCAATCTTCTGACCTTATCAAAGACATCAGCCAACTCTTGAACAATTAGCAAAGATAACAACCCACCCTATGGAATCACAAGAGAATATAAAAAGCTAATCAGAAATCCATCCTCTGGTAGACAATGTATCACCATTGTTCCCCCTCCAAATTCTCGATTGTCACCTCAAGCCTCTCGAAATCCACAATAGCCGCATACTTCTTGAGCTAGTCCATACCCAAAATAATGCCAAATCAAGAAAAAATAAAAACAAAGCAATCACACAAAAAACAATAACCATGACTCGATAAAATTAGACCATGACAAAGCATACAACGACTTGACGAACCCCCTACTGGATTATCACTACCAATAGTCTCTCAGCGATCTCAGGTTCTAAACCTAACTTGCAAACAATCTCATTACGGATAAAAGAATGTGATGCTCTAGTATCAAACAAAACTCAAACAGAAATATCTCTGATAGAAAGCATACCTTGCACAATAACATTCTTCCTCTTTTCCGCAAAAGTAGGAAACCTTGAGGAAGATGGCACATCATCCAAAGCGTACGCCTTCACAACCTTCTTATCCTTCAATGACTCTGGACAATTCTTCTTCATATGCCCAGTCTTGTCACAACTAAAGCACTTCCTTTCCACCTTAGTGTTACAATCCTTGGAATAATGACCCTTCTCTTGACAGTTACAGCAAGTAACCTCACCCTTTGGTTTCTTTGGCCATTCTTCCCTTAATGTTGTAGTTTCCATTTACCATTCCACTTTTTCTTATAGCCATTATATATCATGAACAGAATGTTATTAGCTTCTGAGGTAAATATAATAAATCATAGAATTATAGATCATAGACACAGAGAAATATAATATCTCACAGCGGAAAATACATAATACAATAGTAGTTCATGAGGCTACTAAAATAAAAATTTACAACTTATACATAATATCAGAGTTACAAAATGAAATACAGTGGAAGTCTAATATAATGAATTTCTAATACATAAATATGTTGATATTTTTTGTGCGCGGCTTTGCATTGAAAATTGCACGACCGACAAATATTCAAATTTTCCGACGAAATTTTCACAACTTCCACATCTAGTAAAACGTAGTTCAAATTCTAAATTTCCATTACGGAAAACCATAGAATATTTTCTAAATAAAATTTTGATTGAAATAAGAATTTAAATCATTAAAATAGCAGGTTGTTACAATCTCCCCCACTAAAAACTTTTTGTCCCCGAAAAGGAATTGGGTAGAGAAATAGTAATTAAATAATTTAATATATTAAACCCGTGGTTCATATCTATTCTCATACATATATATAATTTGAAATATATATATATATATATATATAAATCAAAAATTAAAAATTAAAATATTTTCAAACATTTAAAATAGCTTTAAGTATTCACTAGATGTCTCGATTGGCGATATATATTTATCCCACTTTCGAAACCTCAAAATAGATATCGATGATGTCACAGTCATCATAGAGTCATTTTCAAGCAACTAGAGTGTGACTCTATATCTATCTAATACATATGGGATTTAATATATACGTTGATCAGACGTATACTCAAATCACTAAGTATTCGATAGGCCAATTTTAACGTCAAATGAGTACTCAAAACATATTTTCTATACTTAAATAAGATAGATACCAAATTCCAAATCATATATTAAAAATAATATATTTCAAATCATTAAAAATTTAAGTAGGGAAAATTATATCTCTCCCCCACTCATTTATTTATTAAAATTCAACCTCAATCTATAGTAAATATACAATTAATATTATTATTAAATCAAATACATAACAATATTATTCTATACTAGCTAAATATTTTCAAACCCAAGTTATCAACATTTAAAACTTATAAAACTTTTTTTATTCCATAAGTTTAAACATATATATACACACATCAAAATTAAAATCTTTATAAACCTGTTTAAATTTATAATTTCCTATATATATATATACACACAGTTATAAACAATACCGTTATAGATTTTAAACAAGAAAAATCATTTTCTTACAAACTACATCTTTAAATATTATTCAAAATATATAGTTTGTAAAATAGAAAATCTTAAAGTAAAAACATCAAATCTTTCAAAATTTGGTATTACCAAATCAAAATGTTATTTACAAGTAAGAAAATCTTACATTATAATAGCTTTCAATTTCAAACCAATATTTAGATAGGGTTAGACTCGCTAGAAGACTTTTACTCTTCTTCTACTTTTTACCTTGTTATGGAAAAAGATAAGTTATAGAATTTGAGTTAAAAGCTGAGCGAACGAAAGAACCTAATCAAAGAGGATCTACAAAGAAAGATGGATTCAAATGAAAAGGGAATTTCAGGAAAAGATTAAAATATTAAACAAATTATTATATTCGGAAATATTTGTTTAAAAATATTTTAAAACCATTTAAAAAACAATTTATACTTTAAAAATACGCTCTCTCTCAAGAAGGATTGTGCGATGGATTTTACCCATTCTAGGGTTTCACTACCCTATCTCTAATGAGCTTTTACCCCATAAGCTAAAGCTTTGATAAACCTATCTCTGATACCATATGTAACATACTGTCTTTCGTACACTTTAAGATAGTAATTAAACCAACCCAAACCGTTTGAAATAACAGAACGTCATTAGCTTCTGAGGTAAATAGAATAAATCACAGAATCACATATCACAAACACTAAGCAATATAATATCGCATAGTGGAAAATACATAATACAATAGTAGTTCATGAGGGTACTAAAATAAAAATTTACAACTTATACATAATATCAGAGTTAAAAAATGAAATACAGCGGAAGTCTAATACAATGAATTTCTAATACATAAATTGATAACTGTTATGCGCAGCTTTGCACTGGAAATTGCACGACCAACAATATTCAAATTTTCGGATGAAATTTTCACTACTTCTACATCTAATAGAACGTATTTTAAATTCTAAATTTATGTTATGAAAAACCATAGAATATTTTCAAAATAAAATTTCGATTTAAATCGGAAGTTAAATCATTAAAAATAGCAGGTTGTTACAGATCTAACATGAGTTGGGTCTAAATATATGTAATAAACATGATTAAACTAAAAAATTGTCGGTTTATACGATTAAATTAGGTTTTCCTCAGACGTCTAAATCTGAATTATCAGATCTAGGGTGAATGTACCCTATAACATATCGATTTGATCCTAATTTACCCATATAATCTATAGTTTCTGTATGAGAAATATCTATCACTCACCAATTTCTAGATCCAATGTATAACCGGTGAAATCATATCTGGATAGCAATAGAAAACCCCCAAAATTGATGAAATAATGATGATCTAATATTTCTTGATGATATAGCCTCTGGAGGCAATCTATGATGAATTAGTTAAAAGGAATGGAAAAATTTAGGATCAGGTTGAACAGGAGATAACGGGCGCCCAACCTAATATTTGAATGAAGAGAGAAACCCTAATTCTCACCCCCCAATCCCTCTATTTTTAGTCGCAGTTCATTAGCCTAATGGTATGACTAATCAGCTCGTTAACAGCTAATTAGTCTACCTAACAGAAGTTGAAGCTTAAAACGGTGATTTCTCCCAAACCGCTGAACCAAATCTTTCATGTGACCACTCTACGGAATTATAAACCGCATTTCCAATCCAATCAAATCAATCTCAGCACCTGATTCAATCCCTATCAAAAGTAATAGATAAAATAATATTCACAAGGATAAAATGGTCATAAATCGATTCGATAAAAATCATGGATATGTCTCACATCCCCATGAACATATTAAAATATGAAAATGGTCCGACCACTAGAGAATAAAATATAAATATTTTACGACCGTTCTATACGTAAAATATGGATTGTTACACAATAAAACCAAATGTGCCATGTAGCATTTCTTTCTAATATTGAACCTAAAACTAAAAAGGGATCCTCTACTGACTATGATTGGGTTATAGCTATGAAAGAAGAGCTAAACCAATTCAAACGCAATGAAGTTTGGATATTAGTCCGTGGACCGAGTGACCAAACTGTCATCGGAACCAAATGGGTCTGCAAAAACAAAGTGGATGGACAAGGTAAAATAACTACGAATAAAGATGGATTAGTTGAACTAGGATATAATCAAGGGGAAGGAATTGACTACAAAGAAAATATTACTCCTATCGCAAGACTAGAAGCAATATGAATCTTACTGGCCTATGCATGTTCTCATAACTTCAAACTTTGTCAAATGGATGTAAAAAGTGATTTTTTAAATGGATATTTAAAAGAAAACATATGTATTGAACAACCTCCCCTATTTACCCATGAAAAATTTCCTGACATGTCTATAAACTAATGAGGACTCTATATGACTTAGAAAAAGCACTCTGTGCTTGGTATAAATGACTTAAGACCTATCTTATTGATTCAGGGTTTCAAATCAGGAGAGTTGATCAAGCACTTTTTATAAAAAAATCTAAAAAGGATATTTTAATAGTTCAAATTTATATAGACGATATTATTTTTGGTTCCATAAATGAAAAATTATATCAAGATTTTTCAGAAATAATGACTAAGGAATCTGAAATGTCCCATATGGAGAATTAATTTATTTTATTATTCTACAAATTAAACTACTACAATATTGTATTTTTATAAATCAAGAAAAATATTGTAATAATCTAATCAAATGATTTGGGATGAAAAGCACTTCTTCTAAATAAACTCCCATGAGTATAACAACACATCTTGATAGAGATGAAACTAGCAAAAGTGTTGACCGTAAACTGTACCGAAGTATGACTGGATCATTATTATATTTAACTATAAGTTCCCTGATATAATGATAAGTGTTTGTTTATGTGAAAATTTTCAAGCCAATCCAAAGTAATCACATTTATGAGTAGTGAAATGTGTAGTGTGATATCTCAGCAACACCAAAGACTTTAGACTTTTCTATCCAAAAGAATGTTCTTTTGAATTGATATCTTTTAGTAATGCAGATTTTGGTGGATCTTGAACTGATTGGAAAAATACGAGTGGTACATGTCATTTTATTGGCAAATCTCTAGTCTCTTAGTTTAGCAAGATAAAAAACTGCGTCTCACTCTCGATGTGTTAAGAAGAATATATTTTTACAGCCTTGGCTTATGCTCAAGTAAGTTATAGGCAACAAACACTTAGAGATTTTGGAATAAAATTTATCTAAATGGACTATTTATTGTTGTAACACTAGTGCAATTAACTTATCTAAAGATCCAATCAATCAGTTATAAACTAAACATATTGACATTCATCATCATTTTTTTGCAATAATATTGAAAAGGGTTTAATAATAGCAATTATCTCGTTTATTGATTTATAGCCTTTTTAAGTATTTTTGCAGAAATAATATTTTCATTTTTATGCTCTCAAGCACTCGAACTATGTTCACTTGATTAGAAGTCACATACACTTACCATTTTATTATTAAGTGTTTCTTGTCTATACATATGAAAATATTACATTTTTATTTAATTTCCTAATACTTTTAAAACTATTCTCGGTTATCTATTTATAACTTGAAGATTATAGGTTCAAAATTACTGTTTATTTTGAACCACAATCTCTTTGCCTCTTTTTAGTTAATTATATATATATATATATAAACCATATTTTATAATATAAGTTTTCATATACAAAATCAATCTTCGTTTCGAAGTTTAACTTTCACCACAGTGGTTTCTCATGGCTCCAACAACAACCAATCTTCGATTGATTACAGTCCACTATCATCCGACTCTTCGCCAACACCACTTCCGACTCCTACCCCAATCATGAGCCAGTCTACATCTGGTCATCCTACCACATGGGATATACTTCAGATAATATGAAATCAAAATGAGCTCTATTTATTTCTCCAACCACCAAGGAGAAAATGAATGACATTCATCATTACCAGCGTCTACAGATGGAATTACAACATGAACTTTATTTTGAATAGAAAGTTACTTCCAAACGCCTGGGTTTTCTTGGATAAATGGCACTAAAATTCTGTGGCTTCGCTATGTGCAGTGTTCACGAATAATTTTTAGTTCCTACTTCATCTCTTAATCCTTCTTCATCCTACAGAAAACCTAGGGAGTCGTATCTCTAACGACCTCTTGTGTCTCCAAACACATAGGAGTGTGGCAACAACTGGTCTTCAGTGGACTCAAACAACGAGAATACTAAAGGGGACAAAGGGAGCACAAGACTCCAAGAAAACCTTCTTCATCTTCCTCCAAATAAATTCTTATGCCATTTAAACTTTTATTTCACATTTTTGGATTTTTTTTGTTTGTTTCAACTACATAAAATCTTCATCAGCTTCTATTTGTATATGCATACTATAAATAAAGATTTTTTTTAACAACAGAACAATTTTATTGGGCAAAAATGGCGAATTTAGTCAACCAAAGTATCATTTCAGTCGACTGATCCAGAAACGTGGTAATAATTTTTTCCTAGAACCAATCGTCTAAACCGACAGGCCAGTCGACTGAACCCCAAGGCAAAAACTCTCGGGAAAGAAATTCAGTTGATTGACCTGTACTCCGTTCGACTGAATCGATAGGCCAGCAACCGCTATAACTACTTAAACTTCCCCACTTTACCTCCTCCTCTATTATTTCATTCCTCATTTCATTTTTTAGCCGTAACTTACCTAATTCTTTGAACCCTACCTCCACAAAAATTAGTTTTTTTGCCGCAAAACTTACATCAATGACACCATAAAAGAGACCTAGATAAGGAGCATCTTCATCTCAAGGTCCATCCGACTCACAAATTCATCAATGGTTATTCGATGACACCATAGTAAAAAAGATGGGAAAAGATGCAAAATTCCAAAAATTGAAGGCTTCTTTGTTAACTACCCGGATTTTTCTCCCAATTCTATTAAAGGATTGGGTATAAGGAGTGGATTGGAATCCTTACTAGATTGCAATTATAATAACCTTAAAACTTATCCTATCATTGTGAAGCTTTTCTATGCTAATCTCAATCTCGATCATCAAAATCCAAGGAATCGAGAAGATTGCATATGGAAAATGGTGTGTGGTAAAACAATTTTCTTGCCTATTGATAAAATTTCTCACATTTTGAAATCTACACGTGAAGGTAGAGAATTGCATGAGGTTGAATGTGATATGACTATAAGAGATAGAGTTAGTCATATATTTTAGGATGATGATATAACAAATTTGAAATTAGTTGAGTTACGATCCAAAGCGAGGATTTTTCACCGGGCGCATATGAGGACAATCACATCCCAAATTGGTAGCTTTGAACTTGTGTATGAAAATAATTTTAAGGCCTTGTATACTATTTAGGGAAAGATTCATGTGAATTGGATTCGCTTGTTACTTGATGAGTTTCTATCTTTCAACCATGGTCGAATGAACATTATATACTATGGAGTATACATCACAAGGCTTCTTATGAATCTTAACGTTCCTGTTACCGGTTAAAAGTACTCCACGTGGATGTTCCAAATGCAAAAACGCTAAGTCTCATAGGGTTACCAAAAAGTTCTCCTCCACTACGATGCCCTATGAACATTGGTTGCAATGACAACGTTGGAGTAAAGCTCAAATTACCTCTCAACAACCCGAGCAAGCCTCTTCACAACCTCCTAGACCATCTCGTCCTACATGATCTTCCTCTACCACTCAACCAAAAGAAAAAATTATCATTGCAAGTCCCGCCTTAGGTCCTCATTAATCTATGGAAATCATGTATCAAATTAGCAAATTTTGGACTCCCTCCTCAAGAAAGTGGACAGAAAACTTGATAAAGTGAAGGGATTCTTCAACATACTTTGGAATCTAATTGTGTTCGACAAGTGCTTCTACATGTATTGGATATCATCACAATCTCGACAAACGTCCCACACCTCACTTCACATGGTCCACATTTGAAGAGCATTATAATAATGATACAAGAATCAATGAAGCTAGTGGAGGTGGTGATGGAACTACTCAAGGTAACAAGGGCAAGGAGATTGGTGGACAAGGATAAGCATTTTATAAACTTGTTGTAAATTTCATTTGATAACTTTTGTACTATGTTTTCGCTTTAGCACTTTCTATAAACAACTTATTGTCTCTTTGTAAGGCTTGTATACATATAGCCTTGGCGGTTAAAACTACTATGAAAAGTCTGTATTAAAGTCTGTGATGTACTTTATGTTTTGTTATGGTTATGATACAGTTATGTTCTAATATATTAGGAATTATTATTATTATTTGAAAGGCAAGTGATTTTTTTTATTCATAACTTCAAGAGTTACATCGATAAATAATAATTCCACTAAAGCAATACAGACTCTTAACATTTCTAGCCTTGGACTTACCAAAAGAGAAAAAGTTTTAAAAAGTATTTATTTTCTGACATTATACTTATCAAGGTGAAAACACAAAGCGACTCCACCTTGCTGAAATAATTTCTATATCCAAAAAAACTAAAAGAAGACCAGCAGCTGACCAGATTCACATAAACTTGAATCATCCAATAGACACATCCATGAAACATCGTTCTTTGAACCCTCTTGCCAATATCAGGAAAGTACTTGCATAGGAATTTGTTCAGTTAGTCAAAGTGGCAACTAAAACCCGAAAATATAGTGAGAGCCACTGTCACCATCAAGGTACATGAAGTATCAGATAGAGCAAAATCAGTTTAAACAAGAATCGAACAAAGGACCAGGATTTTTCCTAGTATGTCTTTTTGATGATTTCATCTTGTTGTTGAGAGGTAGCACATCTTCTGGCTTGTAGTCTATACCATCATCTAAATTAGTGTCATCCCATAATTTTCCTTTCAGTTTCTTGGATTTTAAAGATGGTATAGAACTAGTGGGATTAGCAGAAGAAAGTGAAGACATAGAGGTGTTAACACGTGGGAAGGTCAAGCCACAGCTAGTGACCATAGAAGGAGGTAGAATGATATTCTGAGGATGCTTCAAGTTTGCATATGGGGAAGTTTTGGAAGCTGAGGGTGTCTTGGAGTTATTCAAGTCATTTACAACAGCAGTGGAAGGTGTTGCAAAGCTAAAAGTCAGTGGACAAGGCATGGTGATGTTTGGGCTAGATAGTCAGGAGAGGACATACCTGAAGAACTGGTCATCCTATTACTAGAATTTTGTAGCTTAATCAACATTATTTGTGTTGCCATCAGAGAGATTACCAAACACAGCATCATCAACTTCGTACTGTGCTTCATTATTCTCCACAATATTATGAACTTCTTCATATTGCTTTCTCCAATGATGCTTGTCACTTGTGCTTCTATCCCTACAGCACTATCAAGTGCTCTACCATTCGTAAGATCAGCTTCCTTACTATTGACATGTTCCTTAGCATTAGTCCTCTCAGCATTACCTTTACCATCTAAATTAGTTTCCAATACAGTAAAAGGATTGTCATTAACCTTAGCCACTTCAGTTTCATTATTAATTGCCTTATTGTTCTGCACCCCTTTCCTTCTCCAGTACTTGGCATTTTTTGAATTAGTAGGAATCCAATTGCCTTGAATATCAGTAGAAGCAGGTTTCCTGTTAAATTTTTGAGGATAATAATTAGTTTTGGCTTTATTATTATCCAAATCCTCAACATGATTCTCACCACCATCATTTGCATGGGTGTTAACTCACAACTACTAGTAGCACGACCAAATACCTTACAAATAGTGCAATTTTGGGTCTCCAGTCATAAGTTAATTTAACTGATGGGCACTCTTTTCCTAAATCTCCTACCACTATTTTATCAGGGAGATTAAACTCCAAGGAAATCTCGATTAGTGATTTAGCATACCTAAATCTCTGCAGCTTTTCAATGCTACTATCAAAGCATATCAATCTCCCCACATGACATGCTAGCAAATTAATACCCAATAATGTCCACAGAATAGTTGGAATGCAATAAAAATGATCCCAAACAGGGACATTTTTAATCCTAGCCTGTGAATTTCCTATAGTAGGATCTCATCTAGTTATGATAAACATGTGTCCTTTGAAGAAAATGGGGTCACATTTCAAAAAAAAAATCCTATCTGAATCATTAGAAAAGTTGAAAACGATATGCTTTCCATCCGATTTAATACTAACTTCCCCATCTAGTTTCTAGAAATGATTTAAGAAATTTACCACCTTGGAATTAGAAGAATTACCATCCAGGAAGAAACCCACCAAAAAGTTGCTCCAAAATTTTATTTCCTTAGATCTGACAATATCTGGAATCTTCTGTTGTATGCCATCCCTAGGAATGTCGAAGTGCTGGGGCTGGAAGGCTCCAGCATTACGAGGGAGTGTAGAAAAAAGGGATGCATGGTCCTTCTTAATGAAAGATGGATAGGAGGCATTAGAGGTTGAAGGATTTGCAGAGAAAAACGTCGAATTGAAATTTGAGCAATCTCCAACTGGAGATGAATTAGGTCTAGAAGAGGAAGGATTTGAATATGAAGATGTAGATCTGAAATTGGCATCGAAGGGTTTGTCTGAAGAGGAGAAGTTAACAGTAGGAAGGGGTGGGTCAGGGGGAATTGGTAGAGGAGTACGAGAAGGAAGTGGAGGGAAGGTGGTGTCGAAGGAGGAGGTGGATGAGGAAGAAAGAGAGGATTGCGTAGACGCCATTTTTCAAAAATAATAGTTTCAATCCTCACCGGTACATTAGGAATTATTACCAAGTATAATTCCTATTTGTCGATGACAAAGGTGGAGAAATTTTTACTAATCATTTCGTATAGGGTATAATATGTCATCATATGCTAGGGGAGTAAGTATGAATTCTTTTATAGTATATATCATCATATATCGTATCTTCATTTATAGGTTGTCATTAATCAAATAGGAAGAGAATGTTGAGTCATGGTTTTGATTCATGACAAGGAACTCATCGATCGGAGAAGTAATTCAATTATCAAAGTGACAAGTAGAGCATCACTCGTATTACTTATAACTATAGAGGAGACAAGACTACACACTAATATATGAGAGTCTTTTCTGTGAGTTTTGAGTCTTAGTAGCATATATTTGTTAAAATCTATTCTCGAGTAGTTTATAATTCTACATGACACATTTTTAGGTATATATATATAAAGTGTTCATTGTTCATTTTTACCAGGTTAGTCGACCGACCCATGAAAGTCAGTCGACTAAATCTAGAAATAGTGTGCAGCATGCACACGTGCACGACCATATAAACTTCAGTCGATTGCCACTGAAATTCAGTCAACTGAAATTACTTTAACTATCATTTCTCTAGAAGAGTCACCTCTATTCATGAAGAGTTATGGTCAATACATATGGATGCTTCTATTCGATTGAAATCTTCATAAATGGTTATAACTATTTAAATGCTATATAAACATGTTTTTTCATAATCAAAATTACTTAACTGAACTTAATCAATTGTGAATTTTATATTCTATAAGCACTCTCAGACTTACAACTGCTTAAATCCATAAATTAATACTTTAATTCTTTGATTCCAAGAAATATTTTTCCTTCTTATATTCACATGCACAATATATTTACTTGAGGAGAAGATTATAGGAAGGGGGTAATATCAGTGATATATCCGTGTTATCTAGAATACAAAGAGTCAACTAATATTTATATTTGTAGAAACCACGTTCTACTACTCAGATATGTTAAAGTCCTTTTCAGCTGCTGAGGCGTGAAATCTTGTTTTTGCTACTCTGGTATTGTATACGTATTCTTCTAGGATATGTGAGGGTTTGTTGCTAATTCCAGAAGGAGTCTGGGACTGGATGTACGATGAAGCTCCGAACCAGTATAAAAATCCTAGTGCGATTGCTTATTATTTATTTTAATACTAGTATCTGTCATATATATAGTTTTGCACTAGTATGTCTCCATATAACGCGATTTATAGTCACTTTCAATCATTTCTCATCACTTTTTTATTCAGATTTTGTTCGTAATCTACATTATTTTCCTCTATGGTCTTAAATGTTTCTAATAATTCATTTGATTCGTTGTTTAGAGGTCCAAAATCAGTTTAATCGTTGGTTCTTATTGTTATATAGTTTTACTTGATATCTGCTTGGTATGCTTATTCGTTTGGAATATTTTCGTATTGAATGTAAATTTTGCCTTTGTTTTAAAAATAGCCAACCCATTTGTTTTATCTTTTCTAAAAGATGGATAAGGATTATAATAAATTGGAGATCTTGTTTAGCTAGTACAAAAGGATCATACTTTTGATAATGCAATGTATGCTTTATTTAAATAAGATTATATTTTTTGGAAAAGTCGATCGGTTTTTATAGTGATCCATAACACTTATTGCTATAACAAATATTAATTACAAAAAGAATGAGAGAATGGCAGATTGCCAATCTACTGATATCGGCCTTAAGGTGGACCATCCACCACTATTGATTTTTAAAGTAGTCTGTTTACTCAAACCATTCTAGTTTACAGCACAAAAGCTGGTCAAAGAAACTAGACTACTCATTACAGATCATATCATAATCCATGTAAGGAATCAGTTAACTTGCATACAATACAGTAGCAGCAAAAAAATCATAACAAAAATAATGACATAAGATCATTTTCCTAGAAGGGAAAACATAGTAGAAAAGAAGCACAGGCCTGCACCGCCCATTCATAGCCATCATAAAGCGCAGCTATACTGTAAAACAATAGGAGTACAGTACTGTGAAAAGAAGAAGCATCACATCCTAGTAATTACTAAACGGTAGGAAAAACATCACCACCGTACTTATTCCATCAGTAACCAAAAGAGAGTGGAGTGCGAGTTAGTTGACATCATTTAACATGGGTCACCATGACACCACTTACGGTGTTAGTGGTGTGTGGATGAGATTTAATGGGAGAAATTCAGGGGGCAATCACATCCCCACACCACTAATGGTGACCCACATTAAAATAGGGTCAACAAACTTCTACTGACCAAAAGAAGGCTAGCATAGTGCCTCCAAAGAAAACATCACTTCTAAACTAACATAGGAAACTGCCGAGGTGGCATAGGGGGACAAGCACAAGACAAACCAGTAAAGCCAAGCTACATGCTGTAAAAACCGCATACACAAACAGTGACAAATCACCAAGGAATCTCACAACCAATACTAACAATAATGGCCTCGCAAGCATACTTCCAACACACCTAACAAATAACGACCAACAGGGAAACACAGAACCAAAAACCCATGTAATCAACAGACCGATCACCAGAAAAACCAGGCACGGTCTAACACGAAACCCACACTCTTACAAGTGGAAACACTGACTATAAACAACATGAGTCTACATACAAAACAAATGTAAACAACAACCCAAGCAGGCTAAAACGAAACGACAGAGACTAAGAGACCAGGAGATAAACAATTACCTGACCGACACGTTGAAGTATACTTCGATCCAGAATCATAGCTAGAGTTAGATCTTCCTTTCGGTGAGAATAACCACAACAGCTGATCAACTAAGTGACTAAAGCAAGCTCAGGGATCATGAGACGTTGCGAACACCTACCAGCAAAGGATAGTGATACATAGGGAGGTACACCATTAATCACAATTATGAGAAATAGAAATGGAGTTTTCATATATATTCATACGGGGAAATTATAAGGTGTAACGATATAGGCTTACGTTTTAAAGTGAGAAAACGGTCGAAGTCAATTCGTACATAAACCAAATCTAACATTTCGGCTTTCCATTGCAAAAATAGGTTTTTTGTCAAAATATTTTCATGTTTCTCCATCAAATGGGTGTGCTAACGTACCATAATCCTATGTTCTTATATTGTGTCTGTGACGACCCGTATTATAAGCATCGACCAATCGTAAAATAATTATATTTTATTCCCTGGTGGTCAGACCATTATCAGATTTTAATATGTTGTTCATGGGGATGTGAGACATGTCCTGATTTTTATCGAATCAACTTGTGACTATTTTTCCCTTGAGTTTATTGTTTAGGCTATAAATTTTGATCGGTATCAAACCAGATGCGAAAATCGGTCTCATTTAATCGGAATAGTGGTTTACAATTTCGTAGAATGGTCACATGAAGGATTTGGTTTAGCAGTTTGAGACGAATCATTGTTTTGAGTTTCAACTTTTGTTACGCAAGTTGATTAGCAGAGCCCATTAGACTAATGACCTGCAGATATAAATAGGTGGTTTGGGGAGAGAACTAGGGTTACTCTCTTCATTATAACTTTAGGCTAGGCGTCCGTGATTCTCTGGTTCAACCTAAAACCCTAATTCTCCATATATTTTTCATTCAAATTTATCGTAGAATGCATCTAGAGGATAGATCATTATCAAAGGAAGTTAGATCACATCAAATTGCATCAATTTCGTAGATTATCAACGTCGTCCAAATCTAATGTCATTGGATTTACTTTAAATTGGGGATTAGGTGAGTGATAGATTTCTCTCACACGGAAACTACGGGTTGTATGCGTAAATTAGGATCAAATTCATATGTCACATGCTAAATTCACCCTAGATCTGATCATATATGTTTTACTCAGATTTAGACTTCTTAGGAAAACCAAATTTGATAATGTTAACAAGATAATTGTTAGATTAATTATGTTTATACATATGTTTAGATCGAAATCAAGATAGATCTCATGTATATGATATGTTTATGTCATAATTGTGATATGTTCATGTTTGTATAATAAGTATTATATGTACTGATGTTTATTTTGATTGAATTAATTCCATTGTTTGATTTGTTTGTTGGAATTGGTTGCCATAGATCTTAGGATTAAAGAATAGAGCAAATCGGAGGTTCAGAAGATCAGATTCAGACGAAATTTGGCGGAGGCGCTCTGGAAGATGAGAGATGGAAGCACGAAAAATTTCGTGACAAAATAAGCTAAGTACATGGACCGACAATGATCCATGATGGATCGGTACCGATCCATGTAGTATGATCGGGTGGCTGCAATTTTTGTGACGTGGCTTCGTGTTGATAAATCAGGGTTTCCTGCAATTTTTCAAGTTATTTGGAAAAGGTCTAGGATAGGTCGAAGGTTTATTGCTCAAGTACATTGATGTACAGCAGGACTGTTAGCATGTTTGGAATTCAGCTATTAGATTGGACCGACAGGAAGTACTTTGGGGGCATTTAGTGAAGGGGTCGAGACACTTAGCCAAATTGGATAAGTGTATGGACCGGTACCGATCCATCAGGATGCAGAATGGTGGCCTGAGATTATGTGGACAAGCTTGTAATAGCTTCGGAAGGTTGCCAGCGAATTTTGGATGGAAATGGACTTCAGATTATTGATGTGCAACTCAAAAATGGATGGTGCTTCGATTGTGAACTCGCGTTGGAGTGGTTAGAGAAGGATTGATGTGATATTGGTCATGATGCAACATACGATCCTGTATTATGATGGATTGACAGGATGGGAGTCAATCATGAGTGATAATGGAATTGTTCGAGAAATGGATTGAGGTGTTGAGATGAAAGGCTTGATAGATTTGAAGCGCCAAGGAATCGTTGGTAATCAAAGTGTTCTAGCAGACTCAAAGTAGTAGTATGGGGACGCCCATTAGGATCAAAGTGGATAGATTGCATACCCTGGGCGGTCATGATGGGCCTAGCTGTCTTCGTCGAGTATGCAAAATTTACGTAGTCACGATGGCGTATGGTAGTTTGGCTAGAACTGGCATTTTTCATTATCCCTCTTGATCATTGAAGGCAACTTCAATGATCGATGGATTTAAGGCTGCAGTCGGCAATAGCTAGAATATTGGATGCTATGGATATTATGGTCAATTTTGTGCTTTCTTCTTCATTTTTATCTAGGTAAGATATTGCCGTAGGTTGTTGAAGAGAAGCAGGATCGGGGTTGTCTTTTCCTATTCTAGCAACATGTGATAGTTGATTTTCATGTGTTAACTAATTGTTTGTTGGGCAGATCGGATGGTTGATCCGCCTACACTGATATTATTCAATGTAACCATTGTTAGTTATTTTATCGCTCACTAAGACTTCTGTCTGACTCTGTGGGATCTAGATTAACCCTAGAGGGGGTGAATAGGGTTTACCAAAGTTTTTAACTGAGTTAAAAGTATAACGAGGTATTAAATAATAAAAAGATCATAGAATGCAGCAGAAATAAAAAGCAGAAAGGAAATAACACATAGAGATACCCAACTTCAGCAAAATCCTACCTACTACTGCATTCCTAAGGTTTCTACTAGGTGATAGAACAGATCCCGCTTACAGACCCTGTAAACTCGCACTCCCTGCTCCTATACTAACCCTACGCTCAAAACCCTAGACTGATCTAATCCCCTATATCAGATTTCCCCTGATTACGACCCCGTAACTAGTAACCCTAGTTTTTACAGACTCTAGTAGACTACCAGTCAACACCCTGACTAGATCCCCCTAGATTTTACAGACTCTAGAACTGTTCAGATGGTTTTTACAAAAAAAAAAAAAAATACAAATTCAAAAACCCTCAGGAGTTTAAATTAAATGGGTTATCCCCTTTTAAAACTAAGTTGGCCGGCTCTTTTCAAAGTTGATGCATCCACTTTATTTTAGCCCGATCTCTTTTCTTTATTTCTCTAGGAAACAAAATATGGCGGCTGCAATCTGCTAGGGTTTCTGAATCTTTCCCAAATCGTGTTGTTTGATTGATCGAATTTGTTCCTCTGATGCTCGACTTCAATGTTGCTTTCAGATGCTTCGATTTGGGAAACTCTCGATTGAAAAAATTGTGAGTAGAATAAATTTGATTTCTTTGTTTTTTTCTTTGAACTGATTGTGTTGGTTTTTCGATAACTATCTGCCCGTGATGATGTGGTGATTAAATAGGATTACAAAATCCTAATTTTGCTCTCTGATTTCATCGTATGACCTGGTTGATTTTGTGTGTGATTTGTGTTTCCTCGATTTCCTCTTTTAGCTTGCCTGAAATCTTTGACTGAGTCGAACCTGGACTTGGATGAGTTTGAAATTGCATGATTTATTCCACAATTCGATTACAGAATTGCTTGAAAAATATTTGCTCTAACTGGAAATAGATTTGAATTCTTGCCTCAAAAAGATTTCCTTCAATAAATATGGAAAAAAAATTGCATGATTGTTGCAAAGAAACTACACACTTTAATTTCTGGAAATCAATATTGATACTAGCCAAAACAGTTGAAATTGATTTCTGGAAGGAATTTTGGCCGTGTATGATTTAAAACCTTTGTTTCTTGATTGTCTTTGAATCATTTCTGGAAATTTTTCTTTCACACTGTAAATCTGGTAATAAAAAAACTTCCTAAAAAAATTTGAATTAAAACAGCCTTGAAAACCATTTACTATTAAAAAAAAACTTTCTTGCTATACTTTCTTACTAAACACATTCCTCTAAGTGTTGTGTCACTAAGCCATTATATGTTGGTTTTGTGTACACACACACTGTAACACCCCGTAATTTTGAATATTAAAGTTAACAAATTAAAGAATACTTAATTTCAAATGTAGGAATTAAGAGAAACGGGTTGTGCTAGTGCGTTCGCCTCGGAATTCTGCTTGAGATAGAGTCCGAGTTTGTGTGAATTGGACTTCGTATGAAGAAGTTATGGCCTTCCGAAGTTTCAGATATTTAAATTAAAAACAGCTTCAGGTTCAATATATATATATATATATATGTATATATATATATATATAACAAGGACCAGGTCGACCAGGGGGTCGACCCTAGTGTTGAAATCCCCCGATACAGGTCGACCTTAGTGTCGACCTGTGGGTCGACCTGCCCCCCTCCCCCCGAGCAGATCTGAAAGATGACGATTTTGTGACTCAGTGCTGAGTCATTAGGGCTGAGGTGTCATTCTATCTTGACAGGATGGTCTTGATTGATTCTAGGTTAATCTGACGGCTCCTAATTAACTAATCTTCTATAAAAACACCCTAAAACCCCTGAACCTAATCACACAAATTCATAACAAGAGCCGCCATGCCGTCAATGGAGAACCTAGAGTAGCCGCCATACACTTTCAACCCAAAAGCAAGATAGAGGCTTGAATCAAAATCAAATCAAATCAAATCTTAATAACAACTAAATCTACATCAAAGGCGAGCAATTCAGTTTCAGAATACAGATCCCATAAAGACAAGACTATTCTTTTTAATTGTGAGTATGATAGCTTTCACAAAATAATTCATTAATTTAATTATGATAAGATATAATTGGGATTATGAAAATATGATTTTGTATCATGTGATGTAAATTGTATGTATGTTTGTGTGGTGTTGAATCATATATCTTATGCAAGTTGAATCGTATATCTTATGCAAGTTGAATCATATATCTTATGCAATTTGAATCATATATCTTATGCAAGTTGAATCATATATCTTATGCAAGTTTGTGATGATTGGATCATATATACATGTATGAGACTTATGCAAGTTTGGGTTGTTGAAATATCTGTGAAACATGTATATGCATATGCTAGTTTATGTGACATTAATCTACATGTTTATATTTACATGCAAGTTCACACCTTTATGTTTGGATCTATGGTAGTAGATAAGTTATGCAAGTTTATGCCCATTACCTATGTTAGTTTCCTATCATATGCTAGTTGAATGAAGTTCGTATGCAAGTTTATGTCATGATCCTTAGATCTATTTTATGTGTTATGTGATGTTGTTTATCTTTTTATAAGTTAGACTATTTGAGTGTCTAACATATGTCATATGAAAACGTACGAATAGCGTGGGGATGATGGGATAATATTGAATATACATAAAATTGTGTGTTGGCATAAAATGGCCCTAAAAAGGCATATAATTAATTTGAGACATTAATTGGCATAATTGGTATTTATGGACATAATTTTAAGAGACAATTATGGACATAAATAAATTTGGAAATTATTGACAAATTTGAATAGGTATATTAATCCAATTTGGGGTTAAATAAAGATGTGTAATAATAAACCGCCTAAGACACGAGGTTAGACTCTTTTGTGGTGTAAGACTGCCTGGAACCGCCTGACAAATCCAACAACCACAAATGCCAGTCTAATGTGAGAGGTCAAAGGCATAAATTAAATGTGTAACAATTGTAAAGACACGAGGTTAGGCTCATTTGCGGTATAAGACAGCCCGGACCCGCCCGGCAAATCCAGCAACCGCAAATGGCAGTCTAATGTGGGAGGTCTTTACAAGGTTACGGTTCTAATGAATCAAGTAACACTTAACCAGATAAACATGTGGTGGGACATGGAGGGTTAAGTGGGTGCCTTGGGTGGCATATGAAATTAAGTGGGTGCCTTGGGTGGCATGTGAAATACGATTAGGTGCCTTAATAATTAATTAATGCTGATAAAAGACAAACATGAATGACAAACAGAAGTTTGGTTGAGTGAGTGATTCTC
Source organism: Allium sativum (assembly GCA_030737875.1). NCBI lineage: Eukaryota > Viridiplantae > Streptophyta > Magnoliopsida > Asparagales > Amaryllidaceae > Allium > Allium sativum. Next base: position 802,838,458 of record CM060919.1, read on the forward strand.
TGAGTAACAATCTGATGTTGATTTCGGTCTTCGGGGTTGGTACTTAGGGAGTTATTCTTTTAACCAATGTATCTGTGAACTAAAATGTACTTAATCATAAACTAAGTAAAACATGATAAGTGGATAGGGTTAAGACCAGCTTAACCAATAATATATAAGTGGGTAGAGTTAAGACCAGCTTAACCAATAATTTGGTAAGTGGATAGGGTTAAGAGCTGTTTAACCAATAATATATAAGTGGGTAGGGTTAAGACCAGCTTAACTAATAATTTGATAAGTGGATAGGGTTAAGACCAGCTTAACTAATAATATATAAGTGGGTAGGGTTAAGACCAGCTTAACCAATAATATATAAGTGGGAAGGGTTAAGACCAGCTTAACCAATAATATATATATATATATATTAATCTGATAAGTGGATAGGGTTAAGACAAACTTAAACAATAATAATATATTGATCGGATAAGCGGATAGAGTTAAGACCCACTTAACCAATAAGATATAAGTGGATAGGGTTAAGACCAGCTTAACCAATAATATATCGATCTGATAAGAGGGTAGGGTTAAGACAAGCTTAACCAATAACACATGTTGATTTGTTAAGTTGACAACATGGGGGGCATATGGGATATAATTATAAACACTTAAACCAAGTTGAAAACATGTAAGAAGACATGAATAAGAAGAGGTTAAGTGGGGAATCTTAGTGGGGACCAAGCATAGGTGGGAAGCTTGTGTGGGGACCCTTTTTAAACCAGTAACCCATTTTGTATCTTTGTGAGCTCGACCCAAGTCGAGGACAGGACACGCTTACTGGGTTTGATTGTAAGAGGTCAAAACGGGTTAGCGGTGGCAACACAAGTCCAACGGGGTCATGTGCGTGCGTGGGCCCGGGCTGGTAGGTTGGATGTTGTTGCATCGTGTAGATATAAGCCGTGCATCTTTAGTGGTATCGGGTTGCCACTTTGGGGAGTGATACACCCCACTAGGGGACCAACACGGGTATCTACGAGTTAGGGAGCCGATCGAATAGGGGAAGATAGTAGGTACGACTAGCGGAGATAGGAACAGACGGCACCTATGAAGACAGCCAGGAGTATAACTACCATATTATGAATAAACATTGTAATTAGAATGGGGAGGGTATGGGGTACGACTAGCGGAGATAGGGGCAGACGACACCTATGAAGACAGCTAGGAGTACACGAAACTACCATTAATATTATTTTGTTCGGTGGGTGGGATCAACTTTTAGGGTGACTAGTAATGGTGTGGTGTAGTTAGCGTTGGTGCAGTATAGTAATTATCCTATAGTGATTAGGAACGAGCTTAACGCCAGAATATTCCTCTTATTTGCTTTATCATGCCCACTTGTTTCATGGTCATATCTTATCTTACCAGTTTATGCCTTATCCTAGTTACTATAATAATTATATTATTAAAGTTGTTATACTTGCCAGACTTTATGTCTGACCCCCCTTGTTTTCGCCTCTTTTCTTCCTTCCCCCCCCCCCCCAGGTTCTCAGGGTGGGACTAGTACTAGTGGAGCTTGAACTTGGATCTCTTTCTCTCACTTTTTGAAGTGCTTGGATTGCTGAAAGTAAAGTTCAGCTCATCTCTTTTATGGCTACTTGTGTTGGGGTTTATGCTTTTTATTTTATGTACTCTGAAACAATTTATCAAGATGGATATTAAGTGTACTTGGTTTATGAAGTTGTTGTAATCAAACTATTTCTCCGCGGCAATAAAAGTTGTTTAAAATTTTTCAAGTACCATTATTTATATATGTCTTGTTATATTCTATTCTATACACTAAATACGCTCCACGGATGTTAATGCATTCCCTTTGTGAGTGACATTAATAGACGTGGGGTGTTACACGTGGTATCAGAGCTGAAGGATACCAGACCAGATTTGAATTTTGAAAACCTATTTTTAAAAAAGCATTTTTTTTAAAGAAATACTTTCAAAAGTATGTTTTAAGGAAAGTATTTTCAAGAGAAAAGTTTATTTTGAAAAACATAACACCCAAGAGCCATATATATTTCCTCGATTCTCCATTTTGAATCTTTTCCTCCTTCCTTTTTTTTGAATTTCTTCCTCCACGTATAGACGCTTTTTCTAAGATGTGTAAGAAATTCCGTACGATGGGCGGAAAACCACTTAATGGGACTGGGACGTCTGTCAAAGCTAGAAGGAAGTGGAGGACTTATCGGTACCTTTAAGGTAGACGGTGGGAGGAAGGTTCAATTAGCTGCTTGGTTAATGAAGAACGAAGCCTCATTTGGTAGGAGGTCACGAACAGAGAATGTATATGAGAGACATGGAAAGGACACACGATAAAGTAGATCCAAAGAAAGGCGATAAGGAAAACAAGGGGCCAAGAGAAAAGGAAGGGCCACACTTGTGAAATACTTGACTACTTAAATAAAGACGTTAGAAAGAAAGAGAAGAATAGTTGTTATCGTTACGGAGAAACATGACGTCTTATTAGGATCGTCCAAAGAAGCAAAGGGTAAAAGGACAAAGTACGGGATCTTCTGGAGGGCCGACGCATTCCCTCACGGCCGGCATACCTGATAGAGGTAGAAATATCTTGGTTGGAAGTTTTTTTTTTCATCCTGTTTGAACTTTATTTGAATTCTGGCGCTTCACACTCATTTATATTTTCTTTGTTAGTAGAAACACTGCACCTAAATACTAGTCTAGTTACGGATCCCATAGTAGTCTCAAATCCTATTGGTGGTTCGGCTCATCTTTTTATGATTTGTCGGGATTTGAGAGTGTCTATCTTGGGCGTTGGGTTTAAATGCAATGCCTTCATTCTTGGCTTCATGGGCTACGACTTGATTCTAGGTATGGATTAGCTAACCAGATACGGGGCCATCCTAGATTATGAAAGAAGGGTAGTAAGATTGTTGACCCGTTGTGGAAAGACCCTGGATATTTCTTGTGACCCTAGAGGTCCAGTAATGCTTAGCTACCTAGAATCCCTTGACACATCCAATGATGATTTGGAATCTGTTTGTGTGGTCCGTGAATATAGTGACGTTTTCGATGAGGTTCGAGGTTTACCCCCAAGGCGTGAGATAGACTTTCGAATATACTTTGTAGATAATGCGAAGCCAGTTGCATTACCAGTGCACCACATGGCTCCGAGAGAGAGAAGACAACTCAGTAAGCAAGTGAAATAGTTGCTTGAGAAGGGGTTCATAAGAAGAAGTATTTCGGAGTGGGGTTCTCCAGTCGTTTTTTCTACGAAAGCTGATGGTTCACTTAGATTGTGCGTGGACTATAGAGAGCTGAATAAGCTAACAAAGAAGAACAATCACCAATTGCCGAGAATAGATGATTTACTCGATCAGTTGGTGGGTGCTTCGTTTTTTTTGGCAACTGGATTTGGCAACAGGATTTCATCAGCTAAGGGTGGCTAAAGATAGCATCGATAAGACTGCATTTAGAACTCCTTACGGTTTCTTCGAATGGCTCGTCATGCCTTTTGGTTTGACGAATGCACCTGCATACCTTGTTGACTTAATGAGTTGGGTGTTTAGGAAGTTTCTGAACAAGTTTTTGGTAGTCTTTGTAGACGATATTCTGGTTTTCTCTAAAAATGAAGAAGAGCATGCCCTACATCTTAGGGAAGTCTTAGAGACCCTACGAGCTCATCAACTTAAAGCTATGTTCTCCAAGTGCCATTTTTGGAGAAAAGAAGTGAGGTTCTTAGGACATGTGGTCTCTAAGGAAGGGATAGTTGTGGATCCCGCTAAGGTGGTTGTAATCCAAGATTGGAAAACTCCTAAGAACGCAACAGAAGTAAGAAGCTTTTTAGGGCTGGCTGGTTACTATAGGAAGTTCATTAAGGACTTCGCGAAGATATCAGCCCCTCTCACTCGATTAACGAAAAAGAGCTTGACTTTTACTTAGGACGTTGACTGTGACGATGCTTTCCAATGTCTGAAGAGGGCTTTGACGACAACTCCAGTTTTAGTTTTGCCAGACGGGAGTAAGCCATTCACTGTATATACCGGTGCTTGCGGGACAGGGCTTGGAGCAGTTTTTGATGCAAGAGGAAAATGTGATATGCAAAAGGCGGAAAGTATGAGCATCGCTTATCATCGACAAACAGGTGGACAGACAGAAAGGGGTGCATAAAATCCTTGAAGATCTTTTGAGGTTATGTATCCTAGATTTTGGAGGGACATGAGCAGAGGCAACGAGCTTAGTGGTGTTCAGGACGTGTTTAACGTGTCGCATTTGCGGAAGTGTTACAAGATACCGCGGAAGTAGTGGAGCCGAACATGCTTAGAGAAGTGGAAGTAGAGTAAAAAGCCACGATTAGACGAGCTCCTACATGCATCCTTGGGTCAGAGGTATAAAGGCTACGCAACAAAGAGGTCAAGTTGGTCAAAGTGCAATGGGGAGATGATCAAAGTGACGCGACTTGGGAGACGGAAGACAAGATGCGTACGCTGTTCCCTTTCCTTTTTGAGGGTATGTTTTATTTTCTCCTTTTTCTACCTCCTTGTTGATACTTGTCCTATATTTTAGTATTATCTTTGCGATGACATCTTCGATCATTAGTTAGGAAGAACCCTATGGTTGCAAACTTGTGTTTGAGACATGTTATGTTTGATGGATGCAAATGGATACAAGTGGTTGCTAGTGGTTGCTCGTGGATGCATGTACACACACCTTAGGCACTAGATCGGCTCAATCACCTTCATGTTGCATATAAATGTGTGTGCATATTTAAATTAATGGATGTATAATGGTTGTGTTATCATATGTGTAATAACCCGGAAATGCGAGCCAATTTAAAATTTTTATTTTGGCAATTTTAATGAATTTTGAATATTTAAAATAGATTATTTTAAATAATAATAACGAAAATTTATTTTGAATATATTTAGAACGTATATATTATATACGCCGTCGTTAGAATATAATTAATTATATATAATTATAAAAGGAATTTAAAATGGCGCGGTAGTTCGATAATTCGATTTCAAACTTCAATTGAATGTACCGGGTGCAAAACAAACCGGATTTTAGTGACTAATGAATTGGAATGAGGCGTATGTTGTGTTTGTGTAACATTTGTTTTTAATATACGCGGGTTGTTCGGAAAGGCCGGGTTTATACCCATTCTGAATAACCGATTCGACGATATGTCGAAGATGAAGACGGTGGTTGAAGACCGGAAGTCTTCACATCGTTTGGATGATTACTGATGATCTTGATTGGGCTGTACACCCAAGATGAGGGAATCAGTTGGTGGTCGTCCAGACGTACTTGGAGATCGATGGATATGCGAGGAAAGTGCCTCCGGTTTCGTTCAGACCCAGAGCGAACTTGTAAATGGATTGTGAGTCTGACATTGGATTTTATTCTATGTTGATTGATTTCTGTTAAATATATATCTGTTTGGCGGCGGAGAATTTATTCTCTTACTTAACGCCCTTCTCTGAGACGTACGAGCTTAGAGGTTATATATCGATAGATATCAATCGCATAGCATGAATTGCCTGTGTGGCACGCTGAGCTGCATTGGATCAAGGCTTCTGTTGAAAAGCAAAGTCTTGTGGTTGATGATCAAAGCACGGCCTACGTGGCATAGCTTTGTGTATAGCGTGGATTCGCGAGCCTCACACCTCGGTATGAGTTAAAAACGGGATATGGACCGCTTGGAGGACACGACGTTTCTTTCTAGCTTTGGTGGTGTCAGTGACTTACCAGCCCTGACATTTATATACTTTTCACCTTTGTGATTGTTGGAATGAGGCGTCTCGATTTTAGGTCTGTAAGGACCGGGAAACGTTTGTTTAGGAATTTCCAATCCTCAAACGTAAGAGAGGACCGGCCCAGCCGATCCAAGGGTTACCCAGAGTGCGTAGTCCTGAGGCATTTGCTAGAGTGTCTCGAAGCAGAGAGGATCTTGCCCCTTGCCTCGACTCATGACGGAAATCCAATTTCCAATACGTGATATTGCGGTTTTAATTGTAGAACTAGTATGGCGACATGATATATGGTACCCATGTCGTCTATGATTTATATTTATGATTGAAAATGTTTTGACACTATACACTTATTATAGTATCAAATGATTTGTTTTAAACGTACCAAGCATGTTTGGCTATTATAAGGGAAAACCCTATCCTCCGGCTTGCGTTGCATTGTGTGATGGGACGTGGGTCTTATAATAGCTTCATTTTTTGGAAAAGCATCGCGTTGTTTATCTATATGCACTGGTATTCTTGGGAGGAAACCCGTTCCGTGTTATACGGCGTGGTCCCTTGATTTACCTTATTTTTAAAGTGAAGTGTTGAATAACCGTTTTAGTTCTCACACCAGTCACATGACTGACCTGGAGTTTATTGTTTTAACCTAAACTCTGGGTGCCCCTATTTTCGACACGGGCAGCTAGTAGTTTTGGTTTTGCAGATTTATATTCACAGGATCCTGATTTACAGCTGGAACGATGCTCGAAAAGCTCTGTATCCGTGTATTACTTTCAGTTGTGCTTTGTATTATTTTTCCGCTGCTATGTAATTTATTGTAATCTCTGATATTTATCGAATGTAATTTATTCAATTATACTCTGTATATTCTTGTATCTGATGGAATTGTTGTAATAACAATGAAATGTTCTTCTGTCTGCGTTCTGTTGTGTGTTGTCCTCACAGTAATTCGTTCTTTCTCATCTCATCGGAGACCGGGGAAGTTCGGGTCGCTTCAATATGGATGCTGCATTTTGATGAATGGTTGTGCACACATGTAGAAATAATATGTATCGATAGGATTCTTTCGCATACATAATGGACGCATGGCACTATCATGATTCGCATTATGGAGGTCAACTGAATTAGTAGACCGCCTGATTTTGCATTAGATAAGGAACATATACACACACTCTTTGCATATGTTCATACAGCATTAGAAATCTTGTAAGTACAATGGATGCCTTTGTTTGATGGTTGAGTAGATGGATGATTGGATGTTAGGTTATGCATTCACCTTAACTTAGAGATTTCGGGGGCGAAATCCTTTAAGGAGGGGAGAATGTAACTCCCTGTAATTTTAAATATTAAAGTTAAAAAATTAAAGAATACTTAATTTCAAATGTGGGAATTAAGGGAAAGGGCTGCGCCATTGCGTTCGTCTCGGAATTCTGCTTGAGATAGAGTCCGAGTTTGTATGAATTGCTCTTCGTATGAAGAAGTTATGGCCTTCCGAAGTTTCAGAAATTTAAATTAAAAACAGCTTCAGGTTAAAAATATAAATATAAAAAACAGGGATCAGGTCGACCAGGGGGTCGACCCTAGTGTCGACCTCCCGCTATACAGGTCGACCTTAGTGTCGACCTGGGGATCGACCTGGGGGTCGACCTGCCCCCCCAATGGCAATCTGAAAGATGACGATTTTGTGACTCAGTGCTGAGTCATTAGGGCTGAGGTGTCATTCTATCTTGACAGGATGGTCTTGATTGATTCTAGGTTAATCAGACGGCTCTTAATTAACTAATCTTCTAAAAAAACACCGTAAAACCCCTAACCCTAATCACACAAATTCATAACAAGAACCGCCATGCAGTCAATGGAGAACCTAGAGTAGCCGCCATACACTTTCAACCCTAAAGCAAGATAGAGGCTTGAATCAAAATCAAATCAAATCTTAATAACAACAAAGTCTACATCAAAGGCGAGCAATTTAGTTTCAGAATACAGAACCAAGAAAGACAAGACTATTCTTTTTAATTGTGAGTATGATAGCTTTCACAAAATAATTCATTAATTTAATTATGATAAGATATAATTGGGATTATGAGAATTTGATTTTGAATCATGTGATGTAAATCGTATGTATGTTTGTGGTGTTGAATCATATATCTTATGCAAGTTGAATCATATATCTTATGCAAGTTGAATCATATATCTTATGCAAGTTGAATCATATATCTTATGCAAGTTGATTCATATATCTTATGCAAGTTTGTGATGATTGGATCATATATACATGTATGAGTCTTATGCAAGTTTGGGTTGTTGAAATATCTGTGAAACATGTATATGCATATGCTAGTTTATGTGACATTAATCTACATGTTTAGATCTATATGCAAGTTCACACCTTTATGTTTGGATCTATGGCAGTACCTAAGTTATACAAGTTTATGCCCATTACCTATGCTAGTTTTCTATCATATGCTAGTTGAATGAAATTCATATGCAAGTTTTTGCGATGATCCTTAGATCTATTTTATGTGTTATGTAATGTTGTTTTTCTTTTTATAAGTTAGACTATTTGCGAGTCTAACATATGTCATATGAAAACGTACGAATAGCGTGGGGATGATGGGATAATATTGTATATACATAAAATTGTGAATTGGCATAAAATGGCCCTAAAAAGCATATAATTAATTTGAGACATTAATTGGCATAATTGGTATTTATGGACATAATTTTAAGAGACAATTATGGACATAAATAAATTTGGAAATTGTTGGCAAATTTGAATAGGGATATTAATCCAATTTGGGGTTAAATAAAGATGTGTAATAATAAATCGCCTAAGACACGAGGTTAGACTCTTTTGTAGTGTAAGACTGCCCGGACCCGCCCAGCAAATCCAGCAGCCACAAATGCCGGTCTAATGTGAGAGGTCAAAGGCACAAATTAAATGCGTAACAATTGTAAAGACACGAGGTTAGGCTCGTTTGCGGTATAAGACAGCCCGGACCCTCCCGGCAAATCCAACAACCACAAATGGCAGTCTAATGTGGGAGGTCTTTACAAGGTTACGGTTCTAATGAATTAAGTAACACTTAACCAGATAAACATGTGGTGGGACATGGGGGTTTAAGTGGGTGCCTTGGGTGGCATGTGAAATTAAGTGGGTGCCTTGGGTGGCATGTGAAATACGATTAGGTGCCTTAATAGTTAATTAATGCTGATTAAAGACAAATATGAATGGCAAACAGAAGTTTGGTTGAGTGAGTGATTCTCTGAGTAACAATCTGATGTTGATTTCGGTATTCGGGGTTGGTACTTAGGGAGTTATTCTTTTAACTAATGTATCTATGAACTAAGATGTACTTAATCATAAACTAAGTAAAACATGGTAAGTGGATAGGGTTAAGACCAGCTTAACCAATAATATATAAGTTGGTAGGGTTAAGTCCAGCTTAACCAATAATTTGGTAAGTGGATAGGGTTAAGACCAGCTTAACCAATAATATATAAGTGGGTAGGGTTAAGACCAGCTTAACCAATAATTTGATAAGTGGATAGGGTTAAGACCAGCTTAACCAATAATATATAAGTGGGAAGGGTTAAGACTAGTTTAACCAATAATATATATATATATATATATATATTAATCTGATAAGTGGATAGGGTTAAGACAAACTTAACCAATAATAATATATTGATCGGATAAGCGGATAGGGTTAAGACCAACTTAACCAGTAAGATATAAGTAGATGGGGTTAAGGCCAGCTTAACCAATAATATATCGATCTGATAAGCGGGTAGGGTTAAGACAAGCTTAACCAATAACCATGTTGATTTGTTAAGTGGACAACATGGGGGGCATGTGGGATATAATTATAAACACTTAACCAAGTTGAAAACATGTAAGAAGACATGAATAAGAAGAGGTTAAGTAGGGAATCTTAGTGGGGACCAAGCATAGGTGGGAAGCTTGTGTGGGGACCCTTTTCAAACCAGTAACCCATTTAGTATCTTTGTGAGCTCGACCCAAGTCGAGGACGGGACACGCTTACTGGGTTTGATTGTAAGAGGTCAAAACAGGTTAGCGGTGGCAACGCAAGTCCAACGGGGTCATATACGTGCGTGGGCCCGGGCTGGTAGGTAAGACGTTGTTGCATCGTGTAGATATAAGCCGTGCATCTTTAGTGGTATCGGGTTGCCACTTTGGGGAGTGATACACCCCACTGGGGGACCAACACGGGTATCTACGAGTTAGGGAGCCGATCGAATGGGGAAGGTAGTGGGTACGACTAGCGGAGATAGGAGCAGACGGCACCTATGAAGACAACTAGGAGTATACCTACCATATCATGAATAAATATTGTAATTAGAATGGGGTGGGTAGGGGGTATGACTAGCGGAGATAGGGGTAGACGGCACCTATGAAGACAGCTAGGAGTACACGAAACTACCATTAATATTATTTTGTTCGGTGGGTGGGATCAACTTTTAGGGTGACTAGTAATGGTGCGGTGTAGTTAGCGTTGGTGCAGTATAGTAATTATCCTATAGTGATTAGGAACGAGCTTAACGCCAGAATATTCCCCTTATTTTCTTTGACATGCCCACTTGTTTCATGGTCATATCTTATCTTACCAGTTTGTGCCTTATCCTAGTTACTTTAATAATTATATTGTTAAAGTTATTATACTCGCCAGACTTTATGTCTGACCCCCCTTGTTTTCGCCTCGTTTCTTCCTCCCCCCCCGGTTCTCAGGGTGGGACTAGTACTAGCTGAGCTCGATCTTGGATCTCTTTCTCTCTCCTTTGGAAGTGCTTGGATTGCTAAAAGTGAAGTTCAGCTCATCTCTTTTATGGGTACTTGTGTAAGGGTTTATGCTTTTTATTTTGTGTACTCTGAAACAATTTATCAAGATGGATATTAAGTGTACTTGGTTTATGAAGTTGTTGTAATCAAACTATTTCTCCGCTGCAATAAAAGTTGTTTTAAAATTTTCAAGTACCTTTATTTATATCTGTCTTGTTATATTCTATTCTATACACTAAATACGCTCCATGGAAGTTAATGCATTCCCTTTGTGAGTGACATTAATGGACGTGGGGTGTTACACACACCATGCATCATTTGCATACACTCATGTAGCTGCATGTTGTGCTTACTGTATTGTTCTATGTTTGCTCTGCCATGTTTATCATGTTGTACCACCTCTGCATGAACCATATAACTTCTTATATATGCTCCAGTTCTGTTTTGCTGTGCACCACTTTATAAACATGCTTGTATACATGCATTTAATCATGTCTGCACTTTGTGACTTGCTTGATATGTGATCGACTACATTTGCAATATATAACCACCCTGTTTTGTGCCATGCTTGAAAGTAATTGTAACGGCCCGCAAATACGTTCTATCTGAGTTGACTAATAACACCACACGTCCAACCCAAATTGCACAGAAATACGAATCATTATTCGAATGAAGTTAGAAGATGAGAAACAGAAAGAAAGAAATATTAGAATATAAGAAAACGAAGATCACAAACTCACAGCGGAACGAATAAAATATATTAGGTAACATAAACTTTGAAATACAATTCAGTAACTTTATACACATACCATCATCAGAGCACAACAGTTTTTCCTAGAATAGTTATAAACACATGTTTCCAGATACGAACATGTTACACAGTGGAATATATGATAGTCTATAGCTAACTGATGAAGCCTCCTGCTTCAACTCTTCCAAGTGAATCTGTAAAATCCTGACTACTTGACTGTCCGTACAAATTTGGGCACCCAAGAGTTTAGGGAAAACAAACAAAATAAACTCTGGGTCAGTCATGGGACTGGTGTGAGTAAACTCTAACCATTTGTTTAACTTTCAAAATCCTTTCGAAAGAAAAGATAATAGTAAGACCAACCCACACATAAACATGGACGGTTTTTACCTTACGATAACCCAAAACACTTTGATACAAAAATCCAGTGACATTATAATAGTGTCTAAATCAAATAAATAACAATCTAGCGGAACGCTTGCATCTCACGCTCCATATATAATATAAAATCAAAAACCGTAGGGCGCTTATTGCAGATTGGATTTCCAACATGACAATGTATGGAACCACCTTCCAATAGTGTATCTTTAGAGGGGAATACACTTGGTTCAATAAGGACATCTTGCAACCGACCCACACATGACCGACCACTCATTTCACTTGAGTGTATCGAATGTATATCACCAACGGTCGGGATCAGCAACCGTTCCCCGAAAAGGGACAGCATCGATAGATTAAAGAAATAAAAGGAATTTCTCTAGATAGGTGATTATACACTCTAATAGGAGCGACCCACATAGCCATGCTGCCTGCCCGAATTTTGTCATTCCCCGGTTGTTGAGGCCTGAGGCTACGATTTCTTATCATTCATTGACAGCACAATCACTTTGAATGCCACATTGTCAGATCCATATATCACTAATTGATTTGCATAAATATATTCTGGATATTATGCTAAGAGAGTAAATTCTACGCCACCATATATATCTATACAAAACAACATATGCGATCATTGGAAATACTCTGTCAGACATTCGTCCATATACGTTCATTCTGGGATTGAACAAAACCGAAGGCTCTATTTCCATTAATGGAAAAAGCCCTTGCACTTTACTCCATCTTCGATTACCTTCATATAATCTGATTCGCAACGCTACTGCCAATACAGTGTGGTTCTCGGATAATAATCCAACCGGTCTCTCCATATTGACAATGATATTGGCAAACACTTCGATAGTCGGTTATTTAACTATCGAAGAAAAACAAACATCCATTCAAACATCTAACAATCATTGGGCCCCTTAATTAATATTTTATTAATTAAATTACTTCTCCATTTCCTTGTCAATATTTGTTAACCAAATATTTTCAATTATCATTTCGGCCTCTTATGCTATTTGGAGAACATTTCCAAATATCAACTTCTTTTATTTTCTATGTTTAGAAATTATCGTTTATTTATAATGGGAAAACATTCCAATTCCTTATCTTTTTCTCGAACATTCATTTCTACACTCAGGAAATATTTATTTATTATATTTCCAAAATTTCCACTTACTTGGGTTAAAACGAATGTTGTATAAAACATCGTTATGACAACCCAAAATACTGCATTCAACTAAACTCTTTTAAACATTTATCTTCGAGATTGAATCATCCTATTTATCGGTTAAAAATGAAATCAATCAAGTTGGGGTATAATTACCTCTCAGACCTTGACCGAAAACATCCTCAACATTGAAATAGATAAGACCACTATTCTCGAATAATCAACATCATATTAAACAACTTATCCATATCTTTTAGACATGTACACGCTCTCTTTCTATTTTTATCAGATTAAATTTATTGATTTCCTTTTTGTTTATAACATTTTATTTTAATTCCGTTTCCTTATCGAATTCTATATATATTGATATATAGATTTTAAATTATCAAATTTTCTTAAAAATATTCTAACTCCTTAAATTTCCGGAAAATTTCGCCATAACCTCCTTTGTACCGGCAAATAGTTCAACCCTCAACTCACCTCTCTATGCCCTTTCCATTCAAAAAGAAAATCAAAAAGCCAAGTGGCTTGCCGATTCGACGCATAAAACCACATATGGAATTTAAACATGTACCTTTTTGTCGGGCACTAAATCTGTAAACTTCATACACTTCATTCCATACCTGCCTAACACATATGTATCCATTTCTAATTTATTTCAACTCAATTCGTTTATTTTTAACTCAACTCGCTAATTAATCTTTTTATTAGCTCTTTTGCCCATTCCACTTTATATTTGAACATACCATGTTCAATTATCATTTTGTCTTGCTTATGAATTAATTAATTCCATTTTGACTCAAGTTCCATATACAATTTAGAATAAAAATTATCAAATCTCCTTTACTTATTCAAAATCCATTTTCATATCGAATTTCGATTAACTATTTATTCTTCAAACTAGTCAAATCTATTAAATAACTAAAAATCTGATTTTTGTTTCAAAAATCATTTCACTTACTTCACTGGAGTTCATATTTATTTTATATCTCCAGTCTGGATTTTTCTAATGGCAATTCGGATTTTATTTCTTTAAGATCCTTTTATTTATTTAAATAAACCGCTATGCTTTATAATGGTTCTAGCGCTGTTTTTATGAAAATTTGATTTTTACATAACTCAAAATTTGTTCGACGCAATCCAGATTTTTCTCTTCCATTTGAAAACTATTATTCCAACGGTCCTGACGATTCTTGTTTCAAAGAATTCCGTCTTCAATTGAGTTCTGTATACTTAACTGAAGTTCGAAATGCCAATTTAATAAACTGCAGCGCTGCGGCGAGTTCGTTTTAATTATATTTATAAATATAAACCTTTAAACTTCGTTTATAATAAATTCAACTTCATTCTGATATATTTTTAATATATATCAAACTAATTTTCCCAATTCACCTCACAAATTCTGATTATCTATAATCGTCGATTTTTCCTTACTCGGTTATAAATTTATTTATACTCGATTTGTTATTTTACATCCCAATTCCTTTTATAAATAAATTATATAATTCGATATAATCGAATTCTAATTATACCGATTTGTATTTTCTCAATTTAGTTTATATTCTAAATCCCGAAATATAATCAATTATTCTATTTTCAACATGTTTTCCAATTTCACTTTTTAAATTCTTCCTTGAGTTTAAACTTCTAAATTATCCAATGATAATTTATTTCAGTAGATTTATAACATCGTTTGTAAATCCATCTTTCTTGTTTTATATATTAAAACAAGTTTTCCATTTCAAATCCCTTTTGAAATCCAACTCCTTTTAGATTCTGAATTCCAGAATAAATACCCCTGTTTCCTTTTTAAAATGATTTCAACATTCTATTTCAAATTCATACTTGAATTTAAAGTTACCAATTATCTCTTGATAATTTATTCACCATATTTATAAACATTATTTATAAATTTACTTGTTTTCTATTTAAACAAGTCCATTTCGAAATCTATTTAAAAACCAAAATCTTATTTTGGAACTTTCTATTTATAATAACTTATATATATAACACCCAATTTATTTCCATATTCAATTTAACTTCTATTTAAACAAATTCGAATTAATCGAATTCAAATTATAAATCCTTACAGATTTATTTTAAATCAATTTATATTCTGAACATCAGAATAAACTCCATCGTTTATTTCTTTAAAACGAGTTCCCCATTTCTATTTTTAAATTCACATTTGAATTTAAATATTCAAATTATCCAATGATAATATTTCCACTTCATTTATAAACACAGTTTATAATTTCACTTCAAATCTCGTATTATTAATTTATAAATTCAATACTTGTTTTATTTATTCAAAACAAGTTAATATCTCTAGTCCATTCGAAATTCGAATTCTATTTAAAAAAAAATTCCATTTTAAATCTCAAAATATCATTTTCACAATATTTTTATAATTACCCTTTTATGCCCAGTGATATTTTTAACATCCAAAACACTCAAATATCAATTACAGGTTATTATAACACATCATATAAGATAACATATATAAAGCCAAACAAATAATAATATTTTTGAGGAATCCAGTTGGATCTCTCTAACTTGTTTTCCTGCATCCACAGACATTAGCCAACATAAATAATACCCATCTTGCTTCAAGGCAGGATATCGTGGTATAGAAGGTCATCCACTATTATAGCGTGGGGCGTATAGAGGTCATCCGCTAATGATACTGCGGGCATCCGCTAATGGTACTGCGGGAATCCAACCAATCACCAATATCTATATAATAGACACTACCAAGACTAAATAACTAATATATAATAACCACAATGCATCAAGCAACCAGCAATTATTTTTAACGATTAAAAATAATTCGAAATAGTAAATTTGAGTGAGATTTACTGAAAGGACTCGTAACTTCCCCGTGAAGGAAAGAGCGGATACTTCGAGAACAACACACAAAAGAACGCAGATAGAAGAACATTTCCTTGTTTATTACAACAATTACATCAGAATACAAGAATATGCAGGGTATGAATAAATAGTACATTTGATAAATATCAGAAATTACAACAAATTACATAGCAGCAGAAAATAATTCAAAACACAACTGAAGGAGATATACAGATATATATCTTTCCGAATGTCGTTCCAGCTGTAAACCAGGTTCCTATGAATATAAATCTGCAAAACCAAAACTACTAGCTGCTCGTGTCAAAATAAGGGCACCCAGAGTTTAGGTTAAAACAATAAACTCCAGGTCAGTCATGAGACTGGTGTGAGAACTAAAACAGTTATTAATCTTCATTTTAAAGTTAGGTAAATCAAGGGACCACGCCGTATAACATGGAACGGGTTTCCTCCCAAGAATACCAGTGCATAAAAACAATAGCGCAATGCTAAATAAAGAACAATGAAGCTATTATAAGACCCAGGTCCCATCACACAATGCAAAAAAAGTCGGAGGATAGGGTTTTACCTTATAATAGCCAAAGAATGCTTGATACGCTAAATTTCATCTTTTATTATTACTATAAGTGAAGAAAACAACTTCAAATATAAATGTATCAATCATAGGTGGCATGGGTACCATATATCATGTCGCCATACTAGTTCTACAATTAAAACCACAAAATCACGTATTTGGAAATTGGATTTCCATCTGTGAACCAAGGCCAGGGATTGTCCTCTACCGATTCAAGACTGTCTAGCCCGAGCCTCAGGACCCAGACTCAGGTGGTTCCTTGGAGCAACAGGGCCGGTACACTCGTTGTAGATTAAACTTAAACCCTGGACAATACGTTTCCCCGCCCTATGGGGCGTAAATGAGCTAACGAATGACTCCATCAGCTCCACACAGTCACCGATATATCCGAGGCGCCTTGCAACAGCGACAACCACATAAGTCAAACTCGTCAGGGCGTGTCAAACCACTGAAGCCACTTCTAGCTAGAAGGAAATGCATGCCCTCCCTGAAGTCCTCTCCCATTTCTAGTTCACAACCGGGGTGTGAGGCTCGCGAATTAACGCTACACAAAGCTGTGCCACACAGGCTGTGCTTTGATCATCAACCATAAGACTCTGCTTTTCAACAGAAGCCTTGATCATTTGCATCTTAACATGCCACACAGGCAAACCACTCCATGCAACCAATATCCATCAATCACACAGAATGATATCCAATGTCAGACACACAGTCCATTTACAAGTCCGTCCTAGGTCTGAACGAAACCAGAGGCACCTTGTACCTCGCGTATCCATCGATCTCCAAGTACGTCTGGACGATCACCAACTGATTCCCTCCTCTTGGGTGTACGGCCTAATCAAGATCATCAGTAATTATCCAAACGACGTGAAGACCTCCGGTCTTCAACCACCGTCTTCATCTTCAATTCATCGTCGAATCAGTTATTCAGAATGGGATAAACCCGGTCTTTCTGAATAACTCCCGTATATAATCAACAAATGTTACACAAACACAACATACGCATCATTCCAATTCATCAGTCACTAACCGTAAATTAGTAAGAGGATAATTCCCCAAATATTAACCGCGAAGGCAGAAATGCACATCAGATCATTACCCAGGAAACCATTCTTCTTAGCTAACCTACAGTTAGTTTCTAAATTTCACATTCTTAGGGAAAGGTTCCCATTAATTTTATCAAAGATAAATTCTTTTAAATTTATTCTTTAATCTTCCTTTGAATATCAATTCAAATTCGTCGAGATTAGCGAACCACACCGAAGTAATCATTTATTTTATTTCCCAATCCCAACCTATTCATCCCATGAAGTAAAACTAGTAATACTTTATATCTAACACCACGGTGTTATCGGTAAATTCAATTACCATTTCACATTCAAATCTAATTAAAGATTTAACTATCGCCTGGAGCAAAACTGGTGATACACCATTCTCGACCATTTCAATCTAATTAAAGATTCATTAAAACCCCACTTAGTTTTAATCTTCACAGAAATCAATATCCTGTCTTTAACTAGGTTAAAGAACCAATGTCATTTAAAACACGGTTCACTATAAACCCAAAATCACATTTCATTAATTATTGGGTTAAAGAACAAGTGTTATTTAAAAAGCCGTTCACGATAAACCCAAATATCAATTCAAAATCAATTCCAATTAAATAACATTTAATCGGTACACTTCATTAAATCTAAATAAAAAGATTTAATCTTTCTCTCAATTGGGTTTAAGAACAGTGTTGCTGAAGACACCATTCATGACAAACCCAAATCACATTTGATATTATATACAAGGCTCTGAATAGAAAATATATCGGCTTATATTCAATATCAAATTCTACGACCAACAAATATCGTATTGGATATATCTTTCAAATTTCCATAACAATATCTATGTAATCACGAAATCCAACATCGAAATATTCCAAAGGCAATATCGATTCACATTCTTTCCAATTCAATTATTGGAAATTCTGGTTACTTTTGAAACCATTTCAAATCCACTTTATTTATTTTAAAAATAAATAGAATAGAATTATAATTCTAGTTCAAAACTAGTTCATTTTGATAGAAATTTATTTTTATCTTTTCAAATATGGAATTTTTCATCCCAATTCTTTATATATCATTTCTTATGATTTTAAATAAATTATTACTATTTTTAATAATTTTATCAAGGCCCGTACATTCGATTTCCATCAACGGCCATCGAACTGCAATTAAAGCGACCTTTTCCAAATTTGATTTGGACAAAATTCCAAATCCAACCGTTAGATTACAAATCTCTAATATTCGTTAGAAAGCTCTTTTCGATACGAACCCAACGGTTCCGGTTTTAGGAGAATTCGACGGTCGGATCTCCTGCAACGTCAATTCGAAGCCAATGGTCGAAATTCGCGAACTGCCGCAACACTGCGCGTTCTATTCAGGCCATTATATATAATATATATATATATTATATATATATTTTGTCGCTTTCCTTTTAAAACGTATTTTATAAATTGTTTAAAATTCGTTTTCAAAACGATTTCAACTTCCTTTCCAAATTCAAATCAAAATCGAATTTTTCAATATAAATTCATTTTAATTTCATTTCATATCGATTTCAATTCGATTTCAATTCATTTCAATTTAATTCGAATTTCAGTTCATTTCTATTTCAAATCTATTCAGTTTAATTCGAATTTCAATTCATTTCAATTTAATTCGAATTTCAATTCATTTCAATTTAATTCGAATTTCAATTCATTTCAATTTCAAATCTATTCAATTTAATTCAAATTTCAATTCATTTCAATTTAATTCGAATTTCAATTCATTTCAATTTAATTTGAATTTCAAATCATTTCAATTTCAAATTTATTCAATTTAATTTGGATTTCAATTCATTTCAATTTAATTCGAATTTTGAAATCACTTTCAATATTCATTGAAAAATGAATAAAATCAATATAAATATCGTTCATGTCAAAATGGCGTCAATCTACTCAACACGGCTTTTATTCAACACATGAATGTTTATTCTATTCAACACATGAATATTTTTAAATTCAACACATGAATTTATTTTCTATATTGGAATGAGGCCCAATCAATTTCCATATAATGTTAATTATATGGATTTTCTACAATACATGTATATAATAGCAATGATAAATAATCAACCATCATCCAGAGTGCACCACACAACTACATAAGCATTAAATATAAATATTTAATGCTTTTAACAGTCTGTCAATCAATCGATCGACATACAACTAATTATTGGGATTAGTGTATGTCATATATCATCCCAATACCCGTGTGGGGTTTCAATCAATCAAACACAGATTTTATTTGTGCCGTTGGGCGATGTGTAGAATTTATCGTCCCAATCAATATCAATCAAATCAGTGTATATAAACAAATCGTCGATTTGTTTATAAATATTTATTTTATATACACGTTAAAAATCATATATTTAACTATAAATTATTTTCCACTATAAAATATTTTATTTCTTTTCACATCACACAATCAAATTTCACAACACAACAACCAAACAAACAAGTCATCCATGGTCTGTGGACGATGGGTGTCGGGTGCTACTAAACACCGTCTGCATCCTAGTATATAATTCAACTAGAAATAAATTTAAAAGTGAGGAGTTCTCACCGACTAGCTAAACCAAATGCCACGACTCTTCATATGTAGAAATCTTCGTCGTGCTCGCCTTTTGTCAATTTCACTGTCCGTGGCCACTACATATATAAAAATCACATTTTTATATTGTTGCTATGTATATAAAAATCACATTTTTATACGGCTACTATATTGATAAAAATTCTATTTTTACCTTGCTAGTAATATAATAAAAATTATATTTTTATTACTCTACATGAATAAAAATCATATTTTTATTCTTCCTATGATATAAAGATCGAATTTTTATCTTACTACACTTATAAAATTTTTTTTTTAACCTTTCTATAATATAAAAATCATATTTTTATTCTTTCTATAATATAAAAATCATATTTTTATATTGCTACTTCTATAAAGATCACATCTTTATCTTCACTTCATATGTATATAAAAATTGAATTTTTTTCTTCACATTCATATATAGATAAATCTAATTTTTACTGCTATGAAAACATTACCAAAAATCCAATCTTTATCGCATATAAAACCATAGCTTTTATATTCAAATAAATCTGATTTTTCTTCTCATATAAAAACCTATGCTTTTTATAAAAATCATACCTTTATATTTTATGAAATGTTATTAAAACTGAAAATAAAACAATTATATTAAAAACTCACGGTTTTTGCATTGAAGCGGAGGAGGGGTGGGCTTTCCCTCTCGGCGGCATGGTTTCAGATGGCACCTGTGGGGTGGCGGGCGCTTGACTAGCGGCGGTGGCTAGGGTTTGGCGTTTGGGCCTTCATGGAAGAGGAGGGCGAGCAGATCGAAGGGGGTTGGGGGTGTGTCGTCGTCGAAACGGGGGGGGTGTCGATTTGGGGGATGCTCGAAGTGCGAAGGGCGGATGGGGGGTTCAGGCGGAGGCAGAGCGGGTTTGGGGGAGGGGGGCGATCGCTGCCAACGGCGAAGGCAGAGGGCGACGCTCGGCTTCCATCCCCCGTCGCCTCTCTCTCTCTTTTTTTTTTCTGATATGAGCGTTGACTTCAAAGAAGGGGGGATGTTATTATAATTATTTTATTTTATTTTAGATTTTGAAAGTTACTTTTCATTTCGAACTTGAAATCGAACCCACCGACTGTCGTTCATAGCTAATTACCCCCATTCCGAACAAAATTGTATATCTATCGTAGGCTGATTCGATCGTTTCGATCATTTTTCGTCAAAATCAAAATATAACTCTATATATTGAATTTTAACACACATTTCAATTTACCGGGGTCACATACGGACATTAAAAATTCCCAAAAATATTTTCTAGCTTCGTATTGACGATACGGTCCTAGCAAAACTAATTTCGTCAAATTCTGAGACCGTTTGAAAAATGGCCATTTTCCAGTCGATTAAAATCAACTGAAACTAGTCAAACACGTTTTCCATTGCCACGCTCACATATTGATTTGAAAAATTACGAATTTTGAAACCTAGCAATAATTTGACATCACGGATCCAACAAAAGTGGTTTCGAAGAAAATCGAGGTCGTTTGCAAAATTCCCATTTTTAAGGGCCAGAATTCTATAGCGACTATTCTGAATTTTCAACTGGGCATAACTTTTGATTCCCGCTATGAAATTTTAATTTTTCGGATTCGATGGAAAGATATTCTCAAATAGATTCAAATATTTTTGGTTTCACTAAAATCCGGTTTATTTTGAACCCGGTACATTCATTTGAAATAGAATTATCGAACTACCGCGCCATTTTCAATTCCTTTTATAATTATAAATAAATATTTATATTCTAACGACGACGTATATAAATATATACGTTCTAGTTCTATTCAAAATAAATTACTCGTCGATATTATTTAAAATAATCATTTTAAATATTCAAAATTCACTAAATTTTCCAAAATAAAAATTTTAAATTGGCCCAGATTTCCGGGTTATTACAATCTCCCCAACTTAAAACTTTTCGTCCCCGAAAAGGAATGAAGCCGAAAGTTGTTTCACAAATCAACTCAACTTCCAGTATTTTCACTACGGCTTAAGTTCTCCAACTTTTCAGTTTCTAAGAACTTTTCAAATTTTTCAAAAATTTGGCTAACACCCTAAATTTTCGAAAAATTTCGCCATAACCTCCCCTGCACCGGGGACTTCGGGATATTTCATATAGCCTCCCATGGCCTTCTTCAATCCAAAAGAAAAAGCCAAGCGGCTAGCCAATCGGCTCATAAAATCATCATCACCCAAACAAAACATTAAATTATGGTAAACATGTACCTATTTGTCTGGCAAACAATTTTATTCTTCTGCTCAAGCCTCCTTGCTATGACATGTTCAATGTAAGTACATGTACATGCAGGCAAATGCGATAAATTTTCAATACAATTTACTATTTGATTCAATTTGGTTATAGGTTCAACATTTTAATTAATCAAACAATAATCAAACAACACAACCAGCAATCAATTAGTTGATTAGCTTTTCAAATTCATAATTTTGATATATAGTCAAAAAATCAGATTTTTCAGGCCAAATCACAACAATAAGCCCTATCTAATTTTGGTTCTCACACCAGTCAATTGGAATCATATGGAAATCCCACTTTCGAAACTCGAATATAAGTTCTGATGATGTACGTACTATAGCGATCATCAGAACCATCTCCGGGCGACTAGAGTGTGATTTTATATCTATCCAGTATATTAAAACTTCGAATACACGCGGATCAGACGTATACGCAAAATCTTTATAAACTGGACTGTCCAAATCCAATATAAATAAATATTCAAATACGTATAAAACGATTTAAATTTCAAAACAAAATTTGTTTTTATTTTCAAAAATATACTCTTCACACTCGTTTTAGGAAACTACTGATCCCATCTCTAACGAGTCATTCCCATTGGATATTACTAATCCAATCTTTGATGAATTCTTTCATTTGGTTCTAACGTGTCTGGTTCTCTGAGCTTTGTAAACCAAATCTCTGATACCAACTGAAAGGACCCATAACTTCCCCGTGAAGGAAAGAGCGGATACTTCGGGAACAACACACAAAAGAACGCAGACATAAGAACATTTCCTTGTTTATTACAACAATTACATCAGAATACAAGAATATGCAGAGTATGAATAAATAATACATTCGATAAACATCAGAGATTACAACAAATTACATAGCAGCGGAAAATAATACAAAACACAACTGAAGGAGATATACGGATACAAAGCTTTCCGAATATCATTCCAGCTGTAAACCAGGTTCCTGTGAATATAAATCTGCAAAACCAAAACTACTAGCTTCCCGTGTCAAAATAAGGGCACCCAGAGTTTAGGTTAAAATAATAAACTCCAGGTCAGTCATGGGACTGGTGTGAGAACTAAAACAGTTATTAATCTTCATTTTAAAGTTCGGTAAATCAAGGGACCACGCTGTATAACACGGAACGGGTTTCCTCCCAAGAATACCAGTGCATGAAAACAACAGCGCAATTCTAAATAAAGAACAATGAAGCTATTATAAGACCTAGGTTCCATCACACAATGCAACACAAGCCGGAGGATAGGATTTTACCTTATAATAGCCAAAGAATGCTTGATACGCTAAATTTCATCTTTTATTATTACTATAAGTGAAGAAAACTACTTCAAATATAAATGTATCAATCATAGGCGGCATGGGTACCATATATCATGTCGCCATACTAGTTCTACAATCAAAACTGCAAAATCACGTATTTAGAAATTGGATTTCCATCTGTGAACCGAGGCCAGGGATCGTCCTCTACCGATTCGAGACTGTCTAGCTCGAGCCTCAGGACCCAGACTCAGGTGGTTCCTTGGAGCAACAGGGTCGGTCCACTCGATGTGGATTAAACTTAAACCATGTACAATACGTTTCCCCGCCCTATGGGGCGTAAATGAGCCAACGAATGACTCCATCGGCTCCACACAGTCACCGATATATATCTGAGGCGCCTTGCAACAGCGACAACCACATAAGTCAAACTTGTCAGGGCGTGTCAAACCACTGACGCCACTTCTAGCTAGAAGTAAACGCATGCCCTCCCTGAAGTCCTCCCCCGTTTCTAGTTCACAACCGGGGTGTGAGGCTCGCGAATTGACGCTACACAAAGCTGTGCCATGCAGGCTGTGCTTTGATCATCAACCATAAGACTCTGCTTTTCAACAGAAGCCTTGGTCGTTTGCATCTTAGCATGCCACACAGGCAAACCACTCCATGCAACCAATATCCATCAATCACACATAATGATATCCAATGTCAGACACACAGTCCATTTATAAGTCCGTCCTGGGTCTGAGCGAAACCGAAGGCACCTTGTACCTCGCATATCCATCGATCTCCAAGTACGTCTGGACGATCACCAACTGATTCCCTCCTCTTGGGTGTACGGCCCAATCAAGATCATCAGTAATTATCCAAACGACGTGAAGACCTCCGGTCTTCAACCACCGTCTTCATCTTCGACTCATCGTCGAATCAGCTATTCATAATGGGATAAACCCGGTCTTTCTAAATAACTCGCGTATATAATAAACAAGTGTTACACAAACGCAACATATGCCTCATTCCAATTCATCAGTCACTAACCATAAATTAGTAAGAGGATAATTCCCCAAATATTAACCCTGAAGGCCGAAACCAACATCAGATCAATACCCAGGAAACCATTCTTCTTAGCTAACCTGCAGTTAATTTCTAAATTTCACATTCTTAGGGAAAGGTTCCCATTAATTTTATCAAAGATAAATTCTTTTAAATTTATTCTTTAATCTTTCTTTGAATATCAATTCAAATTCGTCGGGATTAGCAAACCACACCGAAGTAATCATTTATTTTATTTCCCAGTCCCAACCTATTCATCCCATGTAGTAAAACTGGTAATACTTCATATCAAACACCACGGTGTTATCGGTAGATTCAATTACCATTTCACGTTCAAATCTAATTAAAGATTTAACTATCGCCCGGAGCAAAACTGGTGATACTCCATTCTCAACCATTTCAATCTAATTAAAGATTCATTAAAACCCCCCTTAGTTTTAATCTTCACAGAAATCAATATCCTATCTTTAACTGGGTTAAAGAACCAATGTCATTTAAAACACGGTTCACTATAAACCCAAAATCACATTTCATTAATTATCGGCTTAAAGAACAAGTGTTATTTAAAACGCCGTTCACGATAAACCCAAAAATCAATTCAAATTAAATTCCAATTAAATAACATTTAATTGGTACACTTCATTAAATCTAAATAAAAAGATTTAATCTTTCTCTCAACTGGGTTTAAGAACAGTGTTACTGAAGACAACATTCACGACAAACCCAAATCACATTTGATATTATATACAAGGCTCTGAATAGAAATTAGATCGGCTTATATTCAATATCAAATTCTACGACCAACAAATATCGTATTGGAAATAACGATATAAATATATTTTTCAAATTTCCATAACAATATCTGTATAATCACGAAATCCAACATCGAAATATTCCAAAGACAATTTCGATTCACTTCCTTTCCAATTCAATTATTGGAAATTCTGGTTACTTTTGAAACCATTTCAAATCCACTTTATTTATTTTAAAAATAAATAGAATAGAATTATAATTCTAGTTCAAAACTAGTTCATTTCGATAAAAATTTATTTTTATCTTTTCAAATATGGAATTTTCATCCCAATTCTTCACAAATCATTTCTTATGATTTTACACAAATTATTACTATTTTTAATAATTTTATCAAGGCCCGTACAGTCGATTTCCATCAACGGCCATCGAACTGCACTTACAGCGATCTTTTCCAAATTTGATTTGGACATAATTCCAAATCCAACCGTTAGATTTCAAATCTCTAATATTCGTCAGAAAGCTCTTTTCGATGCGAACCCAACGGTTCCAGTTTTAGGAGAATCCGATGGTCGGATCTCCCGCAACATCAATTCGAAGTCAATGGTCGAAATTCGCGAACTGCCGCAGCGCGACGCGTTCTATTCAGGCCATTATATATATAATATATACATATTATATGTATTTCATTGCTTTCCTTTTAAAACGTATTTTATAAATCGTTTTAAATTCGTTTTCAAAACGATTTCAACTTCCTTCCCAAGTTCAAATCAAAATCGAATTTTTCAATATAAATTCATTTTAATTTCATTTCAAATCGATTTCAATTCAATTTCAATTCATTTCAATTTAATTCGAATTTCAATTCATTTCAATTTCAAATCTATTCAATTTAATTTGAATTTCAATTCATTTCAATTTAATTCGAATTTCAATTCATTCAATTTAATTCGAATTTCAATTCATTTCAATTTCAAATCTACTCTATTTAATTCGAATTTCAAATCATTTCAATTTCAAATCTATTCAATTTAATTCGAATTTCAATTTAATTCGAATTTTGAAATCACTTTCAATATTCATTGAAAAATGAATAAAATCGATATAAATATCGTTCACGTCAAAATGGCGTCAATCTACTCAACACGGCTTTTATTCAACACATGAATGTTTATTCTATTCAACACATGAATATTTTTAAATTCAACACATGAATTTATTTTCTATATTGGAATGAGGCCCAATCAATTACCATATAATGTTAATTATATGGATTTTGTACAATACATGTATATTATAGCAATGATAAATAATCAACCATCATCCAAAGTGCACCACACAACTGCATAAGCATTAAATAAAAATATTTAACGCTTATAACAGCCTGTCAATCAATTGATCGACATACAACTAATTATTGGGATTAGTGTATGTCATATATCATCCCAATACCCGTGTGGGGTTTCAATCAATCAAACATAGATTTTTTTTGTGCAATTAGGCGATGTGTAGAATTTATCGTCCCAATCAATATCAATCAAATCAGTGTACATAAACAAATCGTTGATTTGTTTATAAATATTTATTTTATATACACGTTAAAAATCATATTTTTAACTATAAAATATTTTCCACTATAAAATATTTTATTTCTTTTCACATCGCACAATCAAATTTCACAACAAAACAACCAAACAAACAAGTCATCCATGGTCTGTGGACGACGGGTGTCGGGTGCTACTAAACACCGTCTGCATCCTAGTATATAATTCAACTAGATATAAATTTAAAAGTGAGGAGTTCTCACCGACTAGCTAAACCAAACGCCACGACTCTTCAAATGTAGAAATCTTCGTCGTGCTCGCCTTTTGTCAATTTCACTGTCCGTAGCCACTACATATATAAAAATCACATTTTTATATTGTTGTTATGTATATAAAAATCACATTTTTATACGGCTAATATATAGATAAAAATTCTATTTTTACCTTGCTAGTAATATAATAAAAATTATATTTTTATTACTCTACATGAATAAAAATCATATTTTTATTCTTCCTATGATATAAAGATCGAATTTTTATCTTACTACACTTATAAAAATTATATTTTTAACCTTTCTATAATATAAAAATCATATTTTTATTCTTTCTATAATATAAAAATGATATTTTTATTCTTTCTATAATATAAAAATCATATTTTTATATTGCTACTTCCATAAAGATCACATCTTTATCTTCACTTCATATGTATATAAAAATTGAATTTTTTCCTTCACATTCATATATAGATAAATCTAATTTCTACTGCTATGAAAACATTACCAAAAATCCAATCTTTATCGCATATAAAACCATAGCTTTTATATTCAGATAAATCTGATTTTTCTTCTCATATAAAAACCTATGCTTTTTATAAAAATCATACCTTTATATTTTATGAAATGTTATTAAAACTGAAAATAAAACAATTATATTAAAAACTCACGGTTTTTGCATTGAAGCGGAGGAGGGGTGGGCTTTCCCTCTCGGCGGCATGGTTTCAGATGGCACCTGTGGGGTGGCGGGCGCTTGACTAGCGGCGGTGGCTAGGGTTTGGCATTTGGGCCTTCATGGAAGTGGAGGGCGAGCAGATCGAAGGGGGTTGGGGGAGTGTCGTTGTCGAAACGGGGGGGGGGGTGTCGATTTGGGGGGTGCTCGAAGGGCGGATGGGGGGTTCCGGCGGAGGCAAAGCGGGTTTGGGGGAGGGGGGCGATCGCTGCCAGCGGCGAAGGCAGCGGGCGACGTTCGGCTTCCATCCCCCGTTGCCTCTCTCTCTTTTTTTTTGTTTTTTTGTTTTTCTGATATGAGCGTTGACTTCAAAGAAGGGGGGATGTTATTATAATTATTTTATTTTATTTTATTTTAGATCTTGAAAGTTACTTTTTATTTCGAACTTGAAATCGAACCCACCGACTGTCGTTCATAGCTAATTACCCCCATTCCGAACAAAATTGGATATGTATCGCAGGCTGATTCGATCATTTCGATCGTTTTTCTTCAAAATCAAAATATAACTCTATATATTGAATTTTAACGCACATTTCAATTTACCGAGGTCACATACGGACTTTAAAAATTCCTGAAAAATATTTTCAAGATTCGTATTGACGATACGGTCCTAGCAAAACTAATTTCGTCAAATTCTGAGACCGTTTGAAAAATGGCTGTTTTCCAGTCGATTAAAATCAACTGAAACTAGTCAAACGCGTTTTCCTTTGCCACGCTCACATATTGATTCGAAAAATTACGAATTTTGAAGCCTAGCAATAATTTCACATCACGGGTCCAACAAAAGTGGTTTCGTAGAAAACCGAGGTCGTTTGCAAAATTCCCATTTTTAAGGGCCAGAATTCTATAGCGACTATTCTGAATTTTCAACTGGGCATAACTTTTGATTCCCGCTATGAAATTTCAATTTTTCGGATTCGTTGGAAAGATATTCTCAAATAGATTCAAATATTTTTGGTTTCACTAAAATCCGGTTTATTTAGAACCCGGTACATTCATTTGAAATAGAATTATCGAACTACCGCGCCATTTTCAATTCCTTTTATAATTATAAATAAATATTTATATTCTAACGACGACGTATATAAATATATACGTTCTAGTTCTATTCAAAATAAATTTCTCGTCGATATTATTTAAAATAATCATTTTAAATATTCAAAATTCACTAAATTTGCCAAAATAAAAATTTTAAATTGGCCCAGATTTCCGGGTTATTACAATCTCCCCCACTTAAAACTTTTCGTCCCCGAAAAGGAATGAAGCCGAAAGTTGTTTCACAAATCAACTCAACTTCCAGTATTTTCACTACGGCTTAAGTTCTTCAACTTTTCAATTTCTAAGAACTTTTCAAATTTTTCAAAAATTTGGCTAACACCCTAAATTTTCGAAAAATTTCGCCATAACCTCCCCTGCACCGGGGACTTCGGGATATTTTATATAGCCTCCCATGGCCTTCTTCAATCCAAAAGAAAAAGAAAAAGCCAAGCAGCTAGCCTATCGGCTCATAAAATCATCATCACCCAAACAAAACATTAAATTATGGTAAACATGTACCTATTTGTCGGGCAAACAATTTTATTCTTCTGCTCTAGCCTCCTTGCTATGACCTGTTCAATGTAAGTACATGTACATGCATACAAATGCGATAAATTTTCAATACAATTCACTATTTGATTCAATTTGGTTATAGGTTCAACATTTTAATTAATCAAACAATAATCAAACAACACAGCCGGCAATCAATTAGTTGATTAGCTTTTCAAATTCATAATTTTGATATATAGTCAAAAAATCATATTTTTCATGCCAAATCACAACAATAAGCCCTATCTAATTTTGGTTCTCACACCAGTAAATTGGAATCATATGGAAATCCCACTTTCGAAACTCGAATATAAATTCTGATGATGTACGTACTATAGCGATCATCAGAACCATCTCCGGGCGACTAGAGTGTGATTTTATATCTATCCAGTATATTAAAACTTCGAATACACGCGGATCAGACGTATACGCAAAATCTTTATAAACTGGACTGTCCAAATCCAATACAAATAAATATTCAAATATGTATAAAACGATTTAAATTTCAAAACAAAATTTGTTTTCATTTTCAAAAATATACTCTTCACACTCGTTCTAGGATACTACTGATCCCATCTATAACGAGTCATTCCCATTGGATATTACTAATCCAATCTTTGATGAATTCTTTCGTTTGGTTCTAACGTGTCTGGTTCTCTGAGCTTTGTAAACCAAAGCTCTGATACCAACTGAAATGACCCATAACTTCCCCGTGAAGGAAAGAGCGGATACTTCGGGAACAACACACAAAAGAACGCAGACATAAGAACATTTCCTTGTTTATTACAACAATTATATCAGAATACAAGGATATGCAGAGTATGAATAAATAATACATTCGATAAACATCAGAGATTACAATAAATTACATAGCAGCGGAAAATAATACAAAACACAACTGAAGGAGATATACGGATACAAAGCTTTCCGAATACCATTCCAGCTGTACACCAGGTTCCTGTGAATATAAATCTGCAAATCCAAAACTACTAGCTTCCCGTGTCAAAATAAGGGCACCCAGAGTTTAGGTTAAAATAATAAACTCCAGGTCAGTCATGGGACTGGTGTGAGAACCAAAACAGTTATTAATCTTCATTTTAAAGTTCGGTAAATCAAAAGACCATGCTGTATAACACGGAACGGGTTTCCTCCCAAGAATACCAGTGCATAAAAACAACAGCGCAATGCTAAATAAAGAACAATGAAGCTATTATAAGACCTAGGTCCCATCACACAATGCAACACAAGCCGGAGGATAGGATTTTACCTTATAATAGCCAAAGAATGCTTGATACGCTAAATTTCATCTTTTATTATTACTATAAGTGAAAAAAACTACTTCAAATATAAATGTATCAATCATAGGCGGCATGGGTACCATATATTATGTCGCCATACTAGTTCTACAATTAAAATCGCAAAATCACGTATTTAGAAATTGGATTTCCATTTGTGAACCGAGGCCAGGGATCGTCCTCTACCGATTCGAGATTGTCTAGCCCGAGCCTCAGGACCCAGACTCAGGTGGTTCCTTGGAGCAACAGGGCCGGTCCACTCGATGTGGATTAAACTTAAACCCTGTACAATACGTTTTCCCGCCCTATGGGGCGTAAATGAGCCAACGAATGACTCCATCGGCTCCACACAGTCACCGATATATATCCGAGGCGCCTTGCAACAACGACAACCACATAAGTCAAACTTGTCAGGGCGTGTCAAACCACTGACGCCACTTCTAGCTAGAAGGAAACGCATGCCCTCCCAGAAGTCCTCCCCCGTTTCTAGTTCACAACCAGGGTGTGAGGCTCGCGAATTAACGCTACACAAAGCTGTGCCACACAGGCTGTGCTTTGATCATCAACCATAAGACTCTGCTTTTCAACAGAAGCCTTGATCGTTTGCATCTTAGCATGCCACACAGGCAAACCACTCCATGCAACCAATATCCATCAATCACACAGAATGATATCCAATGTCAGACACACAGTCCATTTATAAGTCCGTCCTGGGTCTGAACGAAACCGAAGGCACCTTGTACCTCGCATATCCATCGATCTCCAAGTACGTCTGGGCGATCACCAACTGATTCCCTCTTCTTGGGTGTACGACCCAATCAAGATCATCAGTAATTACCCAAACGACGTGAAGACCTCTGGTCTTCAACAACCGTCTTCATCTTCGACTCATCGTCGAATCAATTATTCAGAATAGGATAAACCCGGTCTTTCTAAATAACTCGCGTATATAATAAACAAGTGTTACACAAACACAACATACGCCTCATTCCAATTCATCAGTCACTAACCATAAATTAGTAAGAGGATAATTCCCCAAATATTAACCCCGAAGGCCGAAACCAACATCAGATCAATACCCAGGAAACCATTCTTCTTAGCTAACCTGCAGTTAGTTTCTAAACTTCACATTCTTAGGGAAAGGTTCCCATTAATTTTATCAAAGATAAATTCTTTTAAATTTATTCTTTAATCTTTCTTTGAATATCAATTCAAATTCGTCGGGATTAGCAAACCACACCGAAGTAATCATTTATTTTATTTCCCAATCCCAACCTATTCATCCCATGAAGTAAAACTGGTAATACTTCATATCTAACACCACGGTGTTATCGGTAGATTCAATTACTATTTCACGTTCAAATCTAATTAAAGATTTAACTATCGCCTGGAGAAAAACTGGAGATACTCCATTCTCGACCATTTCAATCTAATTAAAGATTCATTAAAACCCCACTTAGTTTTAATCTTCACAGAAATCAATATCCTGTCTTTAACTGGGTTAAAGAACCAATGTCATTTAAAACACGGTTCACTATAAACCCAAAATCACATTTCATTAATTATCGGCTTAAAGAACAAGTGTTATTTAAAACGCCGTTCACGATAAACCCAAAAATCAATTCAAATTCAATTCCAATTAAATAACATTTAATTGGTACACTTCATTAAATCTAAATAAAAAGATTTAATATTTCTCTCAACTGGGTTTAAGAACAGTGTTACTGAAGACACCATTCACGACAAACCCAAATCACATTTGATATTATATACAAGGCTCTGAATAGAAAATATATCGGCTTATATTCAATATCAAATTCTACGACCAACAAATATCATATTGGAAATAATGATATTAATATATCTTTCAAATTTCCATAACAATATCTGTATAATCACGAAATCCAACATCGAAATATTCCAAAGACAATTTCGATTCACTTCCTTTCCAATTCAATTATTGGAAATTCTGGTTACTTTTGAAACCATTTCAAATCCACTTTATTTATTTTAAAAATAAATAGAATAGAATTATAATTCTAGTTCAAAACTAGTTCATTTCGATAAAAATTTATTTTTATCTTTTCAAAAATGGAATTTTTCATCCCAATTCTTCACAAATCATTTCTTATGATTTTACACAAATTATTACTATTTTTAATAATTTTATCAAGGCCCGTACAGTCGATTTCCATCAACGGCCATCGAACTGCACTTACAGCGATCTTTTCCAAATTTGATTTGGACATAATTCCAAATCCAACCGTTAGATTTCAAATCTCTAATATTCGTTAGAAAGCTCTTTTCGATGCGAACCCAACGGTTCCGGTTTTAGGAGAATCTGACAGTCGGATCTCCCGCAACATCAATTCGAAGTCAATGGTCGAAATTCGCGAACTGCCGCAACGCGGCGCGTTCTATTCAGGCCATTATATATATATAATATACATATTATATATATTTCATTGCTTTCCTTTTAAAACGTATTTTATAAATTGTTTTAAATTCATTTTCAAAACGATTTCAACTTCCTTCCCAAATTCAAATCAAAATCGAATTTTTCAATATAAATTCATTTTAATTTCATTTCAAATCGATTTCAATTCAATTTCAATTCATTTCGATTTAATTCGAATTTCAATTCATTTCAATTTCAAATCTATTCAATTTAATTTGAATTTCAATTCATTTCAATTTAATTCGAATTTCAATTCATTCAATTTAATTCGAATTTCAATTCATTTCAATTTCAAATCTATTCTATTTAATTCGAATTTCAATTCATTTCAATTTAATTCGAATTTCAATTCATTTCAATTTAATTTGAATTTCAAATCATTTCAATTTCAAATCTATTCAATTTAATTCTAATTTCAATTTAATTCGAATTTTGAAATCACTTTCAATATTCATTGGAAAATGAATAAAATCGATATAAATATCGTTCACGTCAAAATGGCGTCAATCTACTCAACACGGCTTTTATTCAACACATGAATGTTTATTCTATTCAACACATGAATATTTTTAAATTCAACATATGAATTTATTTTCTATATTGGAATGAGACCCAATCAATTACCATATAATGTTAATTATATGGATTTTGTACAATACATGTATATTATAGCAATGATAAATAATCAACCATCATCCAAAGTGCACCACACAACTGCATAAGCATTAAATATAAATATTTAACGCTTATAACAACCTGTCAATCAATTGATCGACATACAACTAATTATTGGGATTAGTGTATGTCATATATCATCCCAATACCCGTGTGGGGTTTCAATCAATCAAACACAGATTTTATTTGTGCAATTAGGCGATGTGTAGAATTTATCGTCCCAATCAATATCAATCAAATCAGTGTATATAAACAAATTGTTGATTTGTTTATAAATATTTATTTTATATACACGTTAAAAATCATATTTTTAACTATAAAATATTTTCCACTATAAAATATTTTATTTCTTTTCACATCACACAATCAAATTTCACAACAAAACAACCAAACAAACAAGTCATCCATGGTCTGTGGATGACGGGTGTCGGGTGCTACTAAACACCATCTGCATCCTAGTGTATAATTCAACTAGATATAAATTTAAAAGTGAGGAGTTCTCACCGACTAGCTAAACCAAACGCCACGACTCTTCATATGTAGAAATCTTCGTCATGCTCGCCTTTTGTCAATTTCACTGTCCGTAGCCACTACATATATAAAAATCATATTTTTTATATTGTTGTTATGTATATAAAAATCACATTTTTATTCGGCTACTATATAGATAAAAATTCTATTTTTACCTTGCTACTAATATAATAAAAATTATATTTTTATTACTCTACATGAATAAAAATCATATTTTTATTCTTCCTATGATATAAAGATCGAATTTTTATCTTACTACACTTATAAAAATTATATTTTTAACCTTTCTATAATATAAAAATCATATTTTTATTCTTTCTATAATATAAAAATCATATTTTTATTCTTTTTATAATATAAAAATCATATTTTTATTCTTTCTATAATATAAAAATCATATTTTTATATTGCTACTTCAATAAAGATCACATCTTTATCTTCACTTTATATGTATATAAAAATTGAATTTTTTCTTCACATTCATATATAGATAAATCTAATTTTTACTGCTATGAAAACATTACCAAAAATCCAATCTTTATCGCATATAAAACCATAGCTTTTATATTCAGATAAATCTGATTTTTCTTTTCATATAAAAACCTATGCTTTTTTATAAAAATCATACCTTTATATTTTATGAAATGTTATTAAAACTGAAAATAAAACAATTATATTAAAAACTCACGGTTTTTGCATTGAAGCGGAGGAGGGGTGGGCTTTCCCTCTCGGCGGCATGGTTTCAAATGGCACCTGTGGGGTGGCGGGCGCTTGACTAGCGGCGGTGGCTAGGGTTTGGCGTTTGGGCCTTCATGGAAGAGGAGGGAAGGGAGTGAAAGCAGATCGAAGGGGGTTTTGGGGGGGGGGGGGGGGTGTCGATTTGGGGGATGCTCGAAGAGCGAAGGGCGGCTGGGGGTTTTCGGTGGAGGGAGAGGGGGTTTGGGGGGGATCGCTGCCAGCGGCGAAGGAAGCGGGCGGTGCTCAGCTTCCATTCCTCGTCGCCTCTCTCTCTCTCTCTTTTTTTTCTGGTATGAGCGTTGACTTCAAAGAAGAGGGGGGTGTTATTATAATTATTTTATTTTATTTTAGATCTTAAAAAGTTACTTTTTATTTCGAACTCGAAATCAAACCCACCGACTGTCATTCATAGCTAATTACCCCCATTCCGAACACAATGGGATATGTATCACAGGCTGATTCGATGGTTTTGATCATTTTTCGTCAAAATCAAAATATAACTCTATATATGAATTTTAACGCACATTTCAATTTACCGGGGTCACATACGGACTTTAAAAATTCCCGAAAAATATTTTCTAGCTTCGTATTGACGATACAGTCCTAACCAAACTAATTTCGTCAAATTCTGAGACCGTTTGAAAAATGGCCATTTTCCAGTCGACTAAAATCAACTGAAACTGGTCAAACGCGTTTTCCTTTGCCACGCTCACATATTGATTCGAAAAATTACGAATTTTGAAACCTAGCAATAATTTGACATCACGGATCCAACAAAAGTGGTTTCGTTGAAAACCGAGGTCGTTTGCAAAATTCCCATTTTTAAGGGCCAGAATTCCATAGCGACTATTCTAAATTTTCAACTGGGCATAACTTTTGATTCCCGCTATGAAATTTCAATTTTTCGGATTCGTTGGAAAGATATTCTCATATATATTCAAATACTTTTGGTTTCACTAAAATCCGGTTTATTTTGAACCCGGTACATTCATTTGAAATTTGAAATAGAATTATCGAACTTCCGCGCCATTTTCAATTCCTTTTATAATTATACATAAATATTTATATTCTAACGAAGACGTATATAAATATATACGTTCTAATTCTATTCAAAATAAATTTCTCGTCGATATTATTTAAAATAATCATTTTAAATATTCAAAATACACTAAATTTGCCAAAATAAAAATATTTAGTTGGCCCAGATTTTCGGGTTATTACATTTACTCACCTGATTTTAATTGCAGACCCGATACAATTTTAATTGATTTGAATAGACCCAAAACATTCCAAATCACTTCGAAAGCATAGTCTATGTCCTTACGAATCCAACGTAGTGTGTTTCTGTAATAATTGATATCATATGATATAGGTATACCCTTTTTATTTATTTTATAGTTGCTATTTGTATTAAAATAAATTTTAAACTGTATTAAAATTAATTGCCTTACTGCAATGCATATCCAGTCCCAATCATGCCTAGACAACTCTTCCATCGACTGTCTAGGCAACTACATAACAGGCCATACATTGTCACCTGCTTCACCTTGCGCTTTCTTCCATGAAGCCTTAAACTGAAACCACCAATTTCTTCATCGTTGCTTCATCCTTCCAACCATCATCAATAGAGTGAACTCGCACCCCCAATGAGTTGCGACTCCTATGAAATCGAGCACTACAAC
Source organism: Allium sativum (assembly GCA_030737875.1). NCBI lineage: Eukaryota > Viridiplantae > Streptophyta > Magnoliopsida > Asparagales > Amaryllidaceae > Allium > Allium sativum. The sequence continues at coordinate 802,875,267 of CM060919.1, forward strand.
AGGAGTACAATAGTTTTATTCACCAAAATCCCTTAAACTCCTGCTACCGATTCCTTTCACCACCACAAACACTCGTCAATCACCTCAACCTTCCAACTAGCAAAAGCTCGACCTTTACTGTTATTCGAGACCTGAAACTCGCGATGATGCCGAATGCAACATCACGATCTCGTTATCCCATCGTACCGCCTTCTAGTACCCACGAGATCCACCTTGAACCCCAATCGATCTTTAGAACTCCCGAACCTCGTAACCTAGCTCGCGTTGATTGATTCGAGCAATTTCAGCTTGCATCGCAGAGGCTTGAAGGGAAAGAATAAGGCAACAACCATTTTTATTTTGAGCTTTCGATTTTCTTTGTTTTGGTTTTACAATAAAAAAGGAAGGGATTTAAGAACAAGGGGTTGGCTTTGATTGTGCAGAATGAAGTGGCAAAGTAAGGAGACGCGGTTTTAAAGAAGGGAGGTGCAACTTCATTTGTTTCGAATTTATGAGGGATGATATTTTCACGATGGATTCCATTGTTTTGAGAACGAAAACCAGAAGAGAAATTAGAGAGAGAGAGGTCACGATTTTATAGAAGAGTGAGGGAACCTGACGTACTAAAGCCATTTAAGGGATGTTGGCAAAAGTACAAGCAAATCCCTTTTTATTTTATTTAAAAAGATTTTCCCATTAATTTGATTTGATTTCGTATTTAATACGATTTGATATAAAGGGATTTTTATTCTTTTTAAATAGATTTCGATTAGATTTCGAGATTATCCACAATCAAATATCTCGCGGTCCATTAATATAAATCACGAACCGCTATTCTAGCGTATCAACCGACATTAAAATGTAATAACACTATTATGAACTGAACCGTAAATATTTTGAAATTTAATTTCAATGTATATACCATATTAAATTAGTATAAATTAAATTCGAAAACCACAAATTCTTTGATAATAAATTATTATTTATCATCGTATATATCAGATAAAATTTCTACTTACCATCTAAATCGTTTTGATTCAGTTTTCAACTTCGATTTCAATTATATTTCGAATTACAATAATTCAATATATTCTAAATTAAATTATATTCGATTATTAAATTGATAAGTCAATAAAAAAATTAATTTATATTATCAGCTATATATTTAAAACCATATTAAATATTTAAAATTAATCAACCAAAAATCCGGGTCGTTACATTCTTCCCCCCTAAAAGAATTTCATCCTCGAAATTACTAAGGTAGCAAAAATGGTACAAACCTATTTACTTTTCAAAATCAATTTATGTTGAACTTAACATTTTATATTTCCACAACTTTAATTCACCAAAACATTTGGTTTTTCCTTCATATGGCACCCTGTATATGTTTACGTTCATTTAGTCCGATTGATCTATAATTAATATATTCACATCAAATTCATATTCATTCAAATTGATTCTAGATCAATTTATTCACTTCGATCCATTTAACTAAAGTTAATTTTAATTTTTCGGGTTTTTATTTCAAATCCTTCTGAAATCAATAAATATGTACATATATTTATTTCCACTTCAAATTCAAAACATTTGAATTTTCAAACCAACTTGTTTTCTTTCAAACAAATTTCCTTCAAAAACTTTTCTAAGGTAGCAATCCATCACTTAGATATTTGAAAATGAACACTGATGACGTTGTAGTCATCATCAGAATTATTTCCCAGCCACTGAAGTGAGTTCAGTGCTTTAACACTTTCAAAATCCATTCAAAATTGATTTTGATTCAAAAATCCTTCTAGAACAAAGCTATATTATTTTAATATACATCGAAAATATTTTTCCAAACACCCGGTATTTAAATTTCAAACTCTGATTTAAATCCAATTCCAGTTCATCTCATTTGTATATTTCATTCATATACAAATTTTGTTTTGGTTATATATAACCATTCCAATTATTTTATAATCTAATTTGATTATAATATTAAAATCCAACGCATCCATATATTATAATAATTTCAGAAAAATTATTCTTTTTCTATCGAAATAGAATTTTGAGTAAAATTATTTCATTTACCCACTTAAAACAATATTGTGTCAAATTTTTCTGTTCAAATATTTAGAAATTCTTATCGACTTCATGGCGTCCTACGATTCGATCAGAATTCATAAACCACTCATCAGACAAGTCAACACAATATAAAACAAATTTTTATATCAATTAACAAATACGTGCTATCGTATATATACACTCAACTCATTCTAGGGTGCTACTGACCCTATCTCTAATGAGCACAACCCCACCAAAGCCTAGGTATTCGCTCAACCTAAGCTCTGATACCAACTATAAATGGTCTAGGCTTTTCAACCATCAACCAGTGGCCTACACTGCCACCATGTCTTTACAAGGATACCTTAGAACTGCATTTACGGCCAGCCTCTCGAATCGACCAACCCTCATTATCGGGACATGTAGGGGTAAGAGTCTCCCGTCCACCACCGAACGCGAAGCGAGAACCCCTATCATGCGTACCAATTAAGCAACTAGCTCTGATACCAACTGTAACGGCCCGCAAATCCGTACTATCTGAGTTGACTAATAACACCACACGTCCAACCCAAATTGCAAAGAAATACGAATCATTATTAGAAAGAAGTTAGAAGATGAGAAATAGAAAGAAAGAAATATTAGAATAGAAGAAAACACGATCACAAACTCACAGCGGAACAAATAAAATATATTAGGTAACATAAACTTTGAAATACAATTCAGTAACTTTATACACATACCATCATCAGAGCATAACAGTTATTTCTGGAACAGTAATAAACACCTGTTTCTAGATACGAACATGGTACACAGCGGAATATATGATAGTCTATAGTGAACTGGTGAAGCCTCCTGCTTCAACTCTTCCAAGTGAATCTGTAAAATCCTGACTACTTGACTGCCCGTACAAATTTGGGCACCCAAGAGTTTAGGGAAAACAAACAAAATAAACTCTGGGTCAGTCATGGGACTGGTGTGAGTAAACTTCAACCGTTTGTTTAACTTTCAAAATCCTTTCGAAAGAAAAGATAATAGTAAGACCATCCCACACATAAACATGGACGGTTTTTACCTTACTATAACCCAAAACACTTTGATATGAAAATCCAATTATATTATAATAGCGTCTAAATCAAATAAATAACAATCTAGCGGAATGCTTGCATCTCACGCTCCATATATAATATAAAATCAAAAACCGCAGGGCGCTTATTGGAGATTGGATTTCCAACATGACAAGGTATGGAACTACCTTCCGATAGTGTATCTCTAGAGGGGAATACACTAGGTTCAACAAGAACATCTTGCAACATTGCCCACACATGACCGACCACTCATTTTGCTTGAGTGTATCGAATGTATATCACCAACGGTTGGGATCAGCAACCGTTCCCCGAAAAGGGATAGCATCGATAGATTAAAGAAATAAATGGAATTTCTCTAGATAGGTGATTATACACTCTAATGGGAGCGACCCACATAGCCATGCTGCATGCCCGATTTTTATCATTCCCCGGTTGTTGAGGCCTGAGGCTACGATTTCTTATCATTCATTGATAGCACAATCACTTTGAATGCCACATTGTCAGATCCGTAAATCACTAATTGATTTGCACAAATATATTCTGGATATTATGCTAAGAGAATAAGTTCTCCACCACCATATATATCTATACCAAACAACATGTGCGATCATTGGAAATACTCTGTCAGACATTCGTCCATATACGTTCGTTCTGGGATTGAACGAAACCGAAGGCACTATTTCCGTTAATGGAAAAAGCAATTGCACTTTACTCCGTCTTCGATTACCTTCATATAATCTGATTCGCAACGCAAATGCCAATACGGAGTGGTTCTCGGATAATAATCCAATCGGTCTCTCCATATTGACAACGATATTGGCAAACACTTCGATAGTCGGTTATTTAACTATCGAAGAAAAACAAACATCCATTCAAACATAAAACAATCACTGGGCCCCTTAATTAATATTTTATTAATTAAATCACTTCTCCATTTCCTTGTCAATATTTGTTAACCAAATATTTTCAATTATCATCTCGGCCTCTTACGCTATTTGGAGAACATTTCCAAATATCAACTTCTTTTATTTTCTATGTTTAGAAATTATCTTTTATTTATAATTGGAAAACATTCCAATTACTTATCTCTTTCACGACCGTTCATTTCTACACTCAGGAAATATTTATTTATTATATTTCCAAAATTTACACTTACTTGGGTTAAAACGAATGTTGTGTAAAACGTTGTTATGACAACCCAAAATACTGCATTCAACTAAACTCTTTTAAACATTTATCTTCGAGATTGAATCATCCTATTTATCGATTAAAAATGAAATCAATCAAGTTGGGGTTTAATTACTTCTCAGACCTTGACCGAAAACATCCTCAACATCAAAATAGATAAGACCACTATTCTCGAATAATCAACATCATATTAAACCACTTATCCATATCTTTTAAACATGCACACTCTCTTTCTATTTTTATCAGATTAAATTTATTGATTTCCTTTTTGTTTATAACATTTTGTTTTAATTCCGTTTCCTTATCGAGTTCTATATATATTGATATATAGATTTTAAATTATCAAATTTTCCTAAAAATATTCTAACTCCTTAAATTTCCAGAAAATTTCGCCATAACCTCTTTTGTTACGGCAAATAGTACAACCATCAACTTGCCTCTCTAGGCCCTTTCCATTCAAAAAGAAAATCAAAAAGCCAAGTGGCTTGCTGATTCGGCGCATAAAACCTCACATGGAATTTGAACGTGTACCTTTTTGTCAGGCACTAAATCTGTAAACTTCATACACTTCATATACTTAATTCCGTACCTATCTAACACACATGTGTCCATTTCTAATTTATTTCAACTCAACCCATTCATTTTTAATTCAACTCGCTAATTAATCTTTTTATTAGCTCTTTTGCCCATTCCACTTTAGATTTGAACATACCATGTTTAATTATCATTTTATCTTGCTTATGAATTAATTTAATTCTATTTTGACTCAAGTTCCATATTCAATTTTGAATAAAAATTCTTAAATCTCCTTTACTTATTCAATGTCAATTTTCATATCGAATTCCGATTAACTATTTATTCTTCAAACTAGTCAAATCTATTTAATAACTAAAATCATTTCACTTACTTCACTGGAGTTCATATTTATTTTATATCTCCAGTCTGGATTTTTCTAATGGCAATTCGTATTTTATTTCTTTAAAATCCTTTTATTTATTTAAATAAACCATTATGGCTTTATAATGGTTCTAGCGCTGTTTTCTGAAAATTTGATTTTTACTTAACTCAAAATCTGTTCGACGAAATCCAGATTTTTCTCTTCCATTAGAAAACTTGTAACACCACAAAATTTTAAATATTAAAGTTAACAAATTAAAGAATACTCAATTTCAAATGTGGGAATTAGGGGAAACGGGTTGCACCATTGCGTTTGTCTCAGAATTCTGCTTGAGATAGAGTCCGAGTTTGTGTGAATTGGACTTCGTATGAAGAAGTTATGGCCTTCCGAAGTTTCAGAAATTAGTTAAATTAAAAACAGCTTCAGGTTCAAAAAAAAAAACAAGAGCTGCCATGCCGTCAATGGAGAACCTAGAGTAGCCGACATACACTTTCAACCCTAAAGAAAGATAGAGGCTTGAATCAAAATCAAATCAAATCGAAATAACAACTAAGTCTACATCAAAGGCGAGCAATCCAATTTCAGAATACAGATCCCAAAAAGACAAGACTATTCTTTTAATTGTGAGTATGATAGCTTTCACAAGATAATTCGTTAATTTAATTATGATAAGATATAAGTGGGCTCATAAGAATATGATTTTGAATCATGTGATGTAAATTATATGTATGTTTGTGGTGTTGAATCATATGTTAGTTCTTATGTGAATTTTATGCAAGTTGGATCATATGTTAATTCTTATGTGAATTTTATGCAAGTTGGATCATATGTTAGTTCTTATGTGAATCCTATGCAAGTTGAATCATATATCTTATGCAAGTTTGTGGTGATTGGATCATATATTCTCATATGAATCTTATGCAAGTTAGGTTGTTAAGATATATGTGAAACATGTATAGGCATATGCTAGTTTATGTGACATTTATCTATATGTTTAGACCATATGCAAGTCCTTACCTTTTTGTTTAGATCCATAAGCAAGATTATATCTTTATGTTTAGATCTATATGCAAGATTACATCTTTATGTTTAGATCCATATGCAAGTTCACACCTTTATGTTTGGATCTATAGCAGTACATAAGTTATGCAAGTTTATGTCCATCACCTATGCTAGTTTTGTATCATATGCTAGTTTGAATGAAATTCATATGCAAGTTATTGGCTATGTAATCTTATGTCATGTTCCTTATATCTATTTGATGTGTTATGTGATGTTGTTTTTCTTTTTATGAGTTAGACTATCTGCGAGTCTAACATATGTCATATGAAAGCGTATGAATAGCGTGGGGATGATGGGATAATATTGAATATACATAAAATTGTGAATTGGCATAAGTGGCCTTAAAAAGGCATATAATTAATTTAAGTCATTAATTGGCATAATTGGTATTTATTGACATAATTTTAAGAGATAATTATGGACATAAATAAATTTGGAATTTATTGACAAATTTGAATAAGGATATTAATCTAATTTGGGGTTAATCAAAGATGTGTAATAATAAACTGCCTAAGACACGAGGTTAGACTCTTTTGTGGTGTAAGACTGCCCGGACCCGGCCGGCAAATCCAGCAGCCACAAATGCCAGTCTAATGTGAGAGGTCAAAGGCACGAATTAAATTCGTAACAGTTGTAAAGACACGAGGTTAGGATCGTTTGCAGTATAAGACTGCCCGGACCCACCAGACAAATCCAGCAACCGCAAATGCCAGTTTAATGTGGGAGGTCTTTACAAGGTTACGGTTCTAATGAATTAAGTAACATTTAACCAGATAAACATGTGGTGGAACATGGAGGGTTAAGTGGGTGCCTTGGGTGGCATGTGAAAATAAGTGGGTGTCTTGGGTGGCATGTGAAATACGATTAGGTGTCTTAATAATTAATTAATGCTGATTAAAGACAAATATGAATGGCAAACAAAAGTTTGGTTGAGTGTGTGATTCTCTGAATAACAATCAATGTTGATTTCGGTCTTCAGAGTTATTCTCTTAACCAATGTATTCGTGAACTAAGATGTACTTAATCATAAACTAAGTAACAAATGGTAAGTGGATAGGGTTAAGACCAAATTAACCAATAATATATAAGTGGGTAGGATTAAGACAAGCATAACCAATAACACATGTTGATTTGTTACGTGGATGACATGGGGAACATGTGGGATATAATCATAAACACTTAACCAAGTTGAAAACATGTAAGAAGACATGAATAAGAAGGGGTTAAGTGGGGAATCTTAGTAGGGATCTAGCATAGGTGGAAAGCTTGTGTGGGGACCCTTTTCAAACCAGTAACCCATTTAGTATCTTCGTGAGCTCGACCCAAGTCGAGGACGGGACGCGCTTACTGGGTTTGATTATAAGAGGTCAAAACGGGTTAGCGGTGGCAACGCAAGTCCAACGGGGTCATGTGCGTGCGTGGGCCCGGGCTGGTAGGTAAGACGTTGTTGCATCGTGTAGATATAAGCCATGCATTTTTAGTGGTATCGGGTTGCCACTTTAGGGAGTGATACACCCCACTGTAGGGCCAGCACGGGTATCTACGAGTTAGGGAGCCGATCAAATGGGGAAGGTAGTGGGTACAACTAGCTTAGATAGGAGTAGATGGCACCTATGAAGACAGCTAGGAGTATAACTACCATATTATGAATAAACATTGTAATTAGAATGGGGAGGGTAGGGGGTACGACTAGCGGAGATAGGGGCAGACGACACCTATGAAGATAGCTAGGAGTACACGAAACTACCATTAATATTGTTTTGTTCGGTGGGCGGGATCAACTTTTAGGGTGACTAGTAATGGTGCAGTGTAATTAGCATTGGTGCAGTATAGTAATTATCCTATAGTGATTAGGAATGAGATTAACGCCAGAATATTCCCCTTATTTTCTTTGACATGCCCACTTGTTTCATGGTCATATCTTATCTTACCAGTTTGTGCCTTATCCTAGTTACTTTAATAATTATATTGTTAAAGTTATTATACTCGCCAGACTTTATGTCTGACCCCCCTTGTTTTCGCCTCGTTTCTTCCTCCCCCCCAGGTTCTCAGGGTGGGACTAGTACTAGCTGAGCTCGATCTTGGATCTCTTTCTCTCTCTTTTGGAAGTGCTTGGATTGCTAAAAGTGAAGTTCAGCTCATCTCTTTTATGGGTACTTGTGTAAGGGTTTATGCTTTTTATTTTATGTACTCTGAATCAGTTTATCAAGATGGATATTAAGTGGACTTGGTTTATGAAGTTGTTGTAATCAAACTATTTCTCCGCTACAATAAAAGTTGTTTTAAAATTTTCAAGTATCACTATTTATATCTGTCTTGTTATATTCTGTTCTATACACTAAATATGCTCCATGGAAGTTAATGCATTCCCTTTGTGAGTGACATTAATGGATGTGGGTGTTACAAGTGGTATTAGAGCAGAAGGTTACCAGACCAGATATGAATTTCAAAAAAACTATTTTTCAAAAAGCATTTTATAAAGAAACACTTTCAAAAGTATGTTTTAAGGAAAGTATTTTCAAGAGAAAAGTTTTTTTTTTAAAAAAACATAACCCCCAAGAGCCATATATATTTCCTTCGATTCTCCGTTTTGAATCTCTTCCTCTTTCCTTTTTTTTGAATTTCATCCTCCACGCATATAGACGCTTTTTCTAAAATATGTAAGAATTTCCGTACGATGGGTGGAAAATAACTTCATGGGACTGGGATGTCTGTCAAAACTAGGAGGAAGTGGAGGACTTGTTGGTACCTTTAGGATAGATGACGGAGGAAGATTCAATTAGCTGCTTGGTTAATTAAGAACGAAGCCTCATTTGGTAGGAGGCCACGAACAGAGAACGTGCAAGAGAGAAATGGAAAGGACACATGATAAAGTAATTCTAAAGAAAGGCGAAAAGGATAACAAGGGGGCAAGAGAAAAGGAAGGGCCACACTTGTGAAATACCTGACTACTTAAATAAAGACGTTAGAGAGAAGAAGAAAACTAGTTGTTATCGTTACATGACATATTATTAGGATTGTCCAAAGAAGCAAATGGCAAAGGTAAGGACAAGGTACAGGATCTTCTAAAGGGCAGACGCGTTCCGTCACGACTGGCATACCTGATAGAGGTAGAAATATATCTTGATTGGAAATCTGGTTTTTCCTTTTTGATCATCCTGTTCGAACCTTGTTTGAATTCTGGCGCTTCACACTCGTTTGTATCTGCTTCGTTAGTTGAAACACTGCACCTAAATACTAGTCTAGTTACGGATCCCATGTTATTCTCAAATCCTAGTGGTGGTTCGGCTCATCTTTCTATGATTTGTCGGATTTTGAGAGTGTCTATCTTGGGCGTTGGGTTTGAATGCAACGCCTTTGTTCTTGGCTTTATGGGCTACGGCTTGAATCTAGGTATGGATTGGCTAACTAGATATGGTGCCATCCTAGATAGTGAAAGAAGGGTAGTTAGATTGTTGACTTGTTGTGGAAAGACCCTTGATATTTCTTGTGACCCTAGAGGTCTGGTAATGCTTAGCTACCTAGAATCCCTAGACGCATCCAATTATGATTTGAAATCTGTTCGTGTGGTCCGTGAATATAGTGATGTCTTCAATGAAGTTCGAGGTTTACCCCGAGGCGTGAGATAGACTTTCGAATATATCTAGTAGATAATGCAAAGCCAGTTGCATTACCAGTGCGCCACATGGCTCCGAGGGAGAGAAGAGAACTCAGTAAGCAAGCGAAGAAGTAGTTTGAGAAGGGTTTCATAAGAAGGAGCATTTCGGAACGGGGTGCTCTAGTTGTTTTTGCTATAAAGGCTGATGGTTCACTTAGATTGTATGTGGGCTATAGAGAGTTGAATAAGCTCACGAAGAAGGACATACCATAAGTCGCTAAAGTACTTATTCTCTCAAAAGGACCTAAACTTGAGGCAACAGAGATGGATGGAGTTTTTGGCATCCTACGATTTTGAGATTGCATATATCCTTGGCAAGGTAACGTTGTAGCCGACGCCTTAAGTAGAAAGAAGTTAACTTTAAGTCCTTTGTTCGTAGAACAACAGAGTTTGGAGTATATATTTTCCTTTGACTTCATATCCTCTGTCAATTATGTACTTGGATTATTGGCATCGTTAGAGGTGCAACCTACACTTTTGGGTCGAGTTGGAGAGGCACAGCGAAATGACCCACAGTTGGTTGAGATAGTAGGCAAGCTTATAGGAGGGGAGTCCTCATGTCATCTTGATAGATATGCTATAGATGAGAGAGGTTGGCTACGTAGAGATGGAAGAGTTTGCGTACCACAAGACGAGAGTTTGAAGAAGGCAATTCTTGAAGACTCACATCGCTCTAAGATGACCATACATCCCGGTGGTGATAAGATGTATAGGGATATAAAGTGAGTTTTCTTTTGGGCCGGAATAAAGAAAGACATGGCCGAGTTCGTTGTTAGATGCTTAGTGTGCCAACAAGTCAAGGCGGAGCAAAAGAAGCCCGTAGGTTTGCTCCATCCCTTAGAGATTCCTCTTTGGAAATGGGAAAGCGTTTCCATGGATTTTGTAGATGGGTTTTCAAGATCAAGGAAGGGTAATACGGGGATTTGGGTAATTGTAGACCGACTTACGAAAAGTGCCCATTTTATTCCCGTTAAAAGTAGAAGGACCGTCGCATGGTTAGCATCTGTTTACTTTCGAGAGATAGTTCGTTTGCACGGCATACCCTTCAGCATTTTGAGCGATAGAGATCCTATTTTCACAAGCGAATTTTGGAAAAGCTTACAAGAGGCTGTTGGGACGCACTTATGCTTAAGTACCGCTTATCATCCTCAGACGGACGGCCAGACCGAGAGGGTGAATCGGATTCTAGAAGACCTTCTGAGGCTATGCATCCTAGACTTTGGAGGAACATGGGAAGTGCACCTTCCACTAGTAGAGTTTGCCTATAATAATAGTTTTCAGGTTAGCATTGGCATGGCACCTTTTGAGGCTCTTTATGGACGACTGTGCCGATCACCAACATGTTGGTGGGAATCCACGGATAAGGTTTTGCTTGGACCCGACATGGTTAGGGAGACTTCGGGGAAGATATACCTGATTCGACGGCGAATGAAGACGGCACAGGACCGACATAAGTCATATGCTGATAGGAGACGAACCGATCTTGAGTTCAATGTTGGGGACATGGTCTTCGTTAAGGTGTCACTATTGAGAAACATAGTCCATTTTGGGTCAGTAGGGAAGTTGGCACCAAGGTTCGTAGGACCCTTTCCAATTACAGAGAGGATTGGGCAGATGGCGTGTAACACCCCACATCCGTTAAGGTCACTCACAAAGGGAATGCCTTAACTTCGGTGGAGAGTTATAGGTAAAAGATACAGATAAATTACAAGACAGACAAAATTAAAACAGTGGAAAATAGGACTTTACTTTATTGATAAAATAGTTTGTACAACAATTGTTTACCAATACCAGACTATCTTTCTTACAAAATAAAGAAGCATAAAATAACATTTATATTCCCCAATGTAGTGTGAGCCAGCCATAGCAATGGAAAAGAGAATGCCAGCAAAACTTCGACTAATCTTCAGCTTGGAAAGAAACCTGGACTAAGTAGTAATATTCCCAACCTGCGAACCTGGGGGAGGGGGGAACGGAAGACAAGAAAGCGAAAGAAAACAGAGTCAGACATAAAGTCTGGTAAATTCAATAACTTTCAGCATGTGAACAGGTAAAAGCAACATGACATGAATTTAACTGAATACAAGACAACATCATGATGACGGGAATCATAAGGCTAGCAGAAGATATGATAAGGTAAGATTAACTGGATGCACTTCTATACTTTCTCTGCTTCGCTACTACCTTGTTATTCTAATTCCTATATCTCTGCACCACCTGACTAGTAATCTGTATAAACTGATAAGAATAGATACGTGGTCCAAATTCCCGCAATTGTGGTTGTTTCAGGTGTACGTCTATTATTTATTACCTAGATCTAATCTAGGGTTTTCTATCGAGTGCATTCTAGATCCAACCAGGGTTTACGCTACCCAGGGCTACTGGGGTTTATGCTACCTATTGAACGTTTCTCGGATTTTAGGGTTTACGCGACCTAGGTCCAACTAGGGATTATGCTACCTATCGAACGACGCCCCTAATCTAGGACACACTACCCAGAGTGGTATATGTCCCTAGACTTTCCCTACGTACGTGTCGTGGATCGTTATCGCTGTCTAGATGCACAAGTCCTCTATATGTGCGACCCGAGTCTCGTGGCAGGGCAAATCAAGAAACACGGAACTCGGTCGGGAGCTTTCAGATATCTGCCGATGCAGATGCTAAGGTCTGTTTTTCCAGTGGCTATGGTCCCAGCTGACCCCTCCCTCAACTAATGAAAGGCACACCTTGAAAAATTTGAACTATACGCAGGCCTCCCTATGCCCCACTAACCTATGGCCATCCGCAACCATAACTAGATAGCAAGTATATGGTCTTTTGGAGTTCTCCGCCTTTCCGCTTCACGTATCTCGATTGACTCAAGATGGTAGGTAGACGACGAGTTGCTATCACAGGGCTACTGGTCTCGCCGAATCATGCTGGTCCATCCTAGTCTTCAGGTTGCCTTATATTGCAACCAAGGCATACCCTTGGTTCTTCTAACGCAGGCCTTAACCTCTGTGAGCCCAGGTGGATCCTCTGCAGTCTCACAGATGGATACCAAGAGTACCCTCACGTCCCCTTGAAGCCGCGTGCTTCGTACCCCAGTTCGTTGGAGCCTCTTTAAGATCAGATGGACGTTCGCTCCTTCTTGTATTCTACTAAGGTTTATCAATTAGTTTCCTGAATCGTCGTTTTCTTAACTAAGGTTTACAACTTAGTCCTCTTAACTAAGGTTTACTACTTAGTTCTCTTTCTCGTCAAGTTGGATTGGTTAAGTGTCATTAGTCAATTCAAGTTATCTTAATTCATTCATTTGTCATGTTAAACTGGTTAAGTTTTATCAGTAGTTCATGTTGACTTAACCCTACCACAAATCAAGTTATATTGGTTAACTATTTCTTATTACTTAACCCCACCCCTTCATCTTGTATTGGTTAAGTGTTCCCTTTAACTTAACCCGGCCCATCTGTTTAGCTAACATGTTATAACGGTTAATTGTTCTCTTAGTTAACTTAACCCTAACATCTGTTTAATTCACATGCCCCAATGGTTAAGTATTGTCCCTTCATGTTTTAACTCAACCTTGTTTATTTGGCACACTATGATAGCTAAGTGTTCTAAGTTTACTTAACTCCACCTTCTAGTTTAGTTAACATGTTAAATTGGCTAAGTGTATTTTACTTAACCCCACCTTCTAGTCCAGTTAACATGTTATAACGGTTAAACCTTTTCTTAACCTCACCCACTTGTCTAGTCAACATGTTATGACGGTTATTTGACCCCTACAAGTCTTGTCTTGTTAACATGTTAAGTTGGTTAAGTGTTCCAATGGACTTAACCCTCCCATTCTAGCTTAACTATTTCTTAGCTTTAAATTATTCATTTAAAGCACCAACCACTCACATCAGACAGATATTGTTGCGGTCACTGGATGTGCCGGTCGGTTCCGGGCAGATTAACACCGCAACTCAGTCTAACCTCGGGTCCTTTTTGGGCTCAATGCTCTAACCACCCACATTAGATAGGTATTGTTACGGTTGCAGGATTTGCCGGGCGGTTCCGGGCAGTCTTATACCGTAACTCAATCTAACCTCGGGTTAGGCATATTCGTCTTTCCTAGATTTACATATTTATCCTTTTTGTCTATATGTAAATTGCTGACGACTCTTTTAAACAAATTTGGCCTATATCATATTCATTTGTCATGCCCACTAACATACCTATATTCTAGGCCCAAATCTTGATTTACCTATCATTTAACCCAACTTGCAGTTTATGCCAGATTAGATCAGTTCATGTCAAAACTAGATTTAATATTCTAGTTTACAGTTTATATCCAAACTTGGCTTACATGCCAATTACATACTTTGCGGCAAATTAACAATTTACCATTTTACGCCCAAGTCTAATATGCATGTAAATTATTTACTATTATAGCCAAATCAGATTATGCCAACATATTTGTTATGCCAAATTATATTAATTAAGCTACGCCCAAATTGCCCCGCCGTAGTCGTACGTATAACATGATTTCACAAGTTTCTAGGTACTCATGACATGAAACTAACAAAAGGAATAGGGGAAAAGCACGAGAATTTGCATAAGAGGATAGGCATGAAAAAAGCGAACCAAAATACAAAAATACATAGATAATGAATCCAGTGGGTTTGGTGTACATAATAGAGAACCGGAATAAACTAAGCAAATTACACCCTAAGTATGAGATCCAACAAAATCAAGGGAGACATAGGTGATTTGATCCAACATAATGCCATTTCAGTATACAATCATGATTTGTAACTATAATTTTATGGGCATAAACAACTAACCATAATAGTCATAGGCAATTAACCACAGTAGTCCTAGGCAATTAACCACAAAATAGTCCTAGGCAATTAACCACAATAGTCATAGTCATGGTCTCATAGTTATGAATCTTAATCATAGGCAATAGTCTTATGTTCATAGTCATAGGCATAGTCTTATGTTCGTAGTCATAGGCAATAGTTTCATGTTCGTAGTCATAGGCAATAGTTTCATGTTCGTAGTCGTAGGCAATAGTTTCATGGGCCACGGTTTCATAGTCACAGTCTTAGGCAAAAAGTCCCATAATCATAGTCATTGACAAATTGCCACAATAAGTTCTAGGCCATAATAAAGAATCAGATCCAGAGGCATATACAAGCACCTATTCAAATGAAAGGATTAGGCATATTCTCATATCCATTTAATTACATGTCACAAATAGATCTAGGCGTTCAAATCTAAAAAGTAACTGACTTACATTGATCGGTTTCAGAAAAGGATAATCAGGTAGCGTTGGTGATTTGCTATGATTTGCATGATTTTACTCGCAACCATTGAATTAGCCTTTGATTCTTTTCTTAAAGCTTTAACCTTGATTTGAATCTCCAATTTGAAGAAGAACTATAACTTATTTTAGTGGAGAATTGGATTTATTTTAATGGTGGAGGTTAGAATAGAGAAAAGCAGCATGTAGATGCCTAAGAGAATTTGTGTGAATTTAGGTTGAGTACTAGGTTGTATATATAGGATTTCAATTTGATTAGAGCCGCTAGATGAACCCTAGAATTACCCACAACCATCAGATCAGTCCAGAGCTATCCAGAAGGCCCAGGTGACTCAGCATGAACCAGAAAATGGTCCAGACCTGACCAGGTCGACCGGATAGGTCGACCCCCTGGTCAACCTAGGTCCTGGGCGGGAATTTTCCCGCCCAGCCCAGTTTGGGTCAGTTTTCGAATTTTGAACTGAATTTTGAGTTGTTTGAATTTTAAATTGAATTCTGAAACTTCCGGAGGTCATAACTTCTTCATATGGAGTCCGATTTACGCAAACTCGGACTCTATCTCAAGCAGAATTTTGAGACGAACGCAATGGCGTAACCCGTTTCCCTTAATTCTTCTTCTTAAATTTAATTATACTTTAATTTGTGAAACTTAATGTTACAAAATTATGGGGTGTTACATGGCGTATAGAGTAAATTTACCAGAAAAGCTCAGCGGAGCTCATGACGTGTTTCACGTTTCGCATTTGCGTAAGTGTTTACAAGATACAGCAGAAGTGGTAGAGCCGAGCACGCTCAAAGAAGTGGAAATAGAGTGCAATGCTATGATCAGACGAGCTCCTACACGCATTCTCGTATCGGAGGTCAAAAAGCTTCGCAACAAAGATGTCAAGTTGGTCAAAGTGCAATAGGGAGATGATCAAAGAGACGCGACTTGGGAGACGCAAGATAAGATGTGTACATTGTACCCTTTCCTTTTTGTGGGTATGTTTTATTTTATCCTTTTTCTACCGCTTTGTTGATACTTGTCCTATATTTTAGTATTATCTTTGCGATGACATCTTCGATCTTTAGTTAGGAAGAACCCTATGGTTGAAACATGTGTTGGAGACATATTATGTTTGACGGATGCAAATGGATGCAAGTGATTGCTAGTGGTTGCTCGTGGATGCATGTACACACACCTTAGACACTAGATCGGCTCAATCACCTTCATGTTGCATATAAATATGTGTGCGTATTTAAATTAATGGATGTATAATGGTTGTGTTATAATATGGATGCTGCATTTTGATGAATGGTTGTGCACATATGTAGAAATAATATGTATCGATAGGATTCTTCCGCATACATAATGGATGCATGACACTATCATGATTCACATTAAGGAGGTCAACTGAATCAGTAGACCGCCTGATTTTGCATTAGATAACGAACATATACACACGCTTCTTGCATATGTTCATACAACATTAGAAATTTTGTAAGAACAATGGATGCCTGTGTTTGATGGTTGAGTAGATGGATGTTTGGATGTTAGGATATGCATTCTCCTTAATTTGGAGATTTCGGGGGCGAAATTCTTTAAGGAGGGGAGTATGTAACACCCCGTAATTTTAAATATTAAAGTTAACAAATTAAAGAATACTTAATTTCAAATGTGGGAATTAAGGGAAACGGGTTGCACCATTGCGTTCGTCTCGGAATTCTTCTTGAGATAGAGTCCGAATTTGTGTGAATTGGACTTCGTATGAAGAAGTTATGGCCTTCCAAAGTTTCAAAAATTAGTTAAAT
Organism: Allium sativum; assembly: GCA_030737875.1. Classification (NCBI taxonomy): domain Eukaryota; kingdom Viridiplantae; phylum Streptophyta; class Magnoliopsida; order Asparagales; family Amaryllidaceae; genus Allium; species Allium sativum. The sequence continues at coordinate 802,892,267 of CM060919.1, forward strand.
TAAAAACAGCTTCAGGTTCAGGAAAAAAGGAACCAGGTCGACCAAGGGATCGACCCTAGTGTCGACCTCCCCCTATACAGGTCGACCTGAGGGTCGACCTCCCCCCCCCCTCGGGCAGATCTGAAAGATGACGATTTTGTGACTCAATGCTGAGTCATTAGGGCTGAGGTGTCATTCTATCTTGACTGGATGGTCTTGATTGATTCTAGGTTAATCTTACGGCTCTTAATTAACAAATCTTCTATAAAAACACACTAGAACGCCCCTAACCCTAATCACACAAATTCATAACAAAAGCCGCCATGCCGTCAATGGAGAACCTAGAGTAGCCGCCATACACTTTCAACCCTAAAGCAAGATAGAGGCTTGAATCAAAATCGAATCAAATCTAAATAACAACTAAGTCTACATCAAAGGCGAGCAATCCAATTTTAGAATACAGATCCCAGAAAGACAAGACTATTCTTTTAATTGTGAGTATGATAGCTTTCACAAGATAATTCGTTAATTTAATTAGGATAAGATATAAGTGGGATCATAAGAATATGATTTTGAATCATGTGATGTAAATTATATGTATGTTTGTGGTGTTGAATCATATGTTAGTTCTTATGTGAATTTTGTGCAAGTTGGATCATATGTTAATTCTTATGTGAATTATATGCAAGTTGGATCGTATGTTAGTTCTTATGTGAATCCTATGTAAGTTGAATCATATATCATGCAAGTCTATGTTGATTGGATCATATATTCTCATATGAGTCTTGTGCAACTTAGGTTGTTAAAATATATGTGAAACATGTATATGCATATGCTAGTTTATGTGACATTTATCTATATGTTTAGATCCATATGCAAGTTCATACTTTTATGTTTAGATCCATAAGCAAGATTATATCTTTATGTTTAGATCTATATGCAAGATTACATCTTTATGTTTAGATCCATATGCAGGTTCACACCTTTATGTTTGGATCTATAGCAGTTCATAAGTTATGCAAGTTTATGTCCATCACCTCTGCTAGTTTTGTATCATATGCTAGTTTGAATGAAATTCATATGCAAGTTATTGGCTATGTAATCTTATGTCATGATCCTTAGATCTATCTTATGTGTTATGTGATGTTATTTTTCTTTTTATGAGTTAGACTATTTGCGAGTCTAACATATGTCATATGAAAGCGTACGAATAGCGTGGGGATGATGGGATAATATTGAATATACATAAAATTGTGAATTGGCATAAATGGCCTTAAAAAGGCATATAATTAATTTAAGACATTAATTGGCATAATTGGTATTTATGGACATAATTTTAAGAGATAATTATGGACATAAATAAATTTGGAATTTATTGACAAATTTGAATAGAGATATTAATCTAATTTGGGGTTAAATAAAGATGTGTAATAATAAACCGCCTAAGACACGAGGTTAGACTCTTTTGTGGTGTAAGACTGCCCGGACCCACCCGGCAAATCCAGCAGCCACAAATGCCAGTCTAATGTGAGAGGTCAAAGGCACGAATTAAATGCGTAATAGTTGTAAAGACACGAGGTTAGGCTCGTTTGCGGTATAAGACTGCCCAGACCCGCCCGACAAATCCAGCAACCGCAAATGCCAGTCTAATGTGGGAGGTCTTTACAAAGTTACGTTTCTAATGAATTAAGTAACACTTAACCAGATAAACATGTGGTGGGACATGGGGGGTTAAGTGGGTGCTTGGGTGGCATGTGAAATGCGATTAGGTGCCTTAATAGTTAACTAATGCTGATTGAAGACAAATATGAATGACAAATAGAAGTTTGGTTGAGTGAGTGATTCTCTGAGTAACAATTTGATGTTGATTTCGGTCTTCGGAGTTATTCTCTTAACCAATGTATCTGTGAACTAAGATGTACTTAATCATAAACTAAGTAACACATGGTAAGTGGATAGGGTTAAGACCTGCTTAACCAATAATATATAAGTGGGTAGGGTTACAAGCTTAACTAATAACACATGTTGATTTGTTAAGTGGATTACATGGGGGACATGTGGGATATAATTATAAACACTTAACCAAGTTGAAAACATGTAAGAAGACATGAATAAGAAGAGGTTAAGTGGGGAATCTTAGTAGGAACCAAGCATAGGTGGAAAGCTTGTGTGGGGACCCTTTTTAAACCAGTAACCCATTTAGTATCTTTATGAGCTCGACCCAAGTTGAGGACAGGACACGCTTACTGGGTTTGATTGTAAGAGGTCAAAACGGGTTAGCGGTGGCAACGCGAGTCCAACGGGGTCATGTGCGTGCGTGGGCCCGGGCTGGTAGGTAAGACGTTGTTGCATCGTGTAGATATAAGCCATGCATCTTTAGTGGTATCAGGTTGCCACTTTGGGGAGTGATACACGCCACTGTGGGACCATCACGGGTATCTACGAGTTAGGGAGTCGATCGAATGGGGAAGGTAGTGGGTACGACTAGCGGAGATAGGAGCAGACGGCACCTATGAAGACAACTAGGAGTCTAACTACCATATTATGAATAAACATTGTAATTAGAATGAGGAGGGTAAGGGGTACGACTAGCGGAGATAGGGGCAGACGAAACCTATGAAGACAGCTAGGAGTACACGAAACTACTATTAATATTATTTTGTTCGGCGGACGGGATCAACTTTTAGGGTGACTAGTAATGGTGTGGTGTAATTATCATTGGTGCGGTATAGTAATAATCCTACTGTGATTAGGAACGAGATTAACGCCAGAATATTCCTCTTATTTGCTTTGTCATGCCCACTTGTTTCATGGTCATATCTTATCTTACCAGTTTATGCCTTATCCTAGTCACTTTAATAATTATATTGTTAAAGTTATTATACTCGCCAGACTTTATGTCTGACCCCCCCTTGTTTTCGCCTCTTTACGTCTCCCCCCCCCCAGGTTCTCAGGGTGGGACTAGTACTAGTGGAGCTTGATCTTGGATCTCTTTCTATCTCTTTTGGAAGCGCTTGGATTGCTGAAAGTAAAGTTCAGCTCATCTCTTTTATGGCTACTTGTGTTGGGGTTTATGCTTTTTATTTTATGTACTCTGAAACAATTTATCAAGATGGATATTAAGTGTACTTGGTTTATGAAGTTGTTGTAATCAAACTATTTCTCCGCCGCAATAAAAGTTGTTTTAAAATTTTCAAGTACCATTATTTATATCTGTCTTGTTATATTCTGTTCTATACACTAAATATGCTCCATGGAAGTTAATTCATTCCCTTTGTGAGTGACATTAATGTACGTGGGGTGTTACAAAACTATTATTCCAACGGTCCTGACGATTCTTGTTTCAAAGAATCCCGACTTCAATTGAGTTCTGTATACTTAATTGATGTTCGAAACGCCAATTTACAAACTGCAGCGCTGCAGCGAGTTCGTTTTAATTATATTTATAAATATAAACCTTTAAACTTCATTTAAAATAAATTCAACTTCATTCTAATATATTTTTAATATATATCAAACTAGTTTTCGCAATTCAACTCACTAATTCTGATTATCTTTAATCGCCGATTTTTCCTTACTCGGTTATAAATTTATTTATACTCGATTTGTTATTTTAAATCCCAATTCCTTTTATAAATTACATAATCCGATATAATCGAATTTCATTTATACTCCTTTGGATTTTCTCAATTCAGTTTATATTCTAAATCACGGAATATAATCAATTATTCTATTTTCAACACATTTTCCAATTTCACTTTTTAAATTCTTCCTTGAGTTTAAACTTCTAAATTATCCAATGATAATTTATTTCAGTAGATTTATAACATCGTTTGTAAATCCATATTTCTTGTTTTATATATTAAAACAAGTTTTCCATTTCAAATCCCTTTTGAAATCCAACTCCTTTTAGATTCTGAATTCCAGAATAAAAACCCTTGTTTCCTTTTTAAAATGATTTCAACTTTCTATTTTAAATTCATACTTGAATTTAAAGTTACCAATTATCTCTTGATAATTTATTCACCATATTTATAAACATTATTTATAAATTTACTTGTTTTATATTTAAACAAGTCCATTTCGAAATCTATTTAAAAATCAAAAACTTATTTTGGAACTTTCTATTTATAATAACTTATATATATAACACCCAAATTATTTCAATATTCAATTTAACTTCTATTTAAATAAATTTGAATTAATCGAATTCAAAACATAAATCCTTACGGATTTATTTTAATTCAATTTAAATTCTGAACATCAGAATAAACTCCATCGTTTATTTCTTTAAAATGATTTCCCTATTTCTATTTTTAAATTAACATTTGAATTTAAATATTCAAATTATCCAATGATAATTTTTCCACTTCATTTATAAACACAGTTTATAATTTCACTTCAAATCTCGTATTATTAATTTATAAACAACGTTTATAAATTTAATACTTGTTTTATTTATTCAAAAAAAGTTAATATCTCTAGCCCATTCGAAATTCGAATTCTATTTAAAAAAAATAAAATTCCATTTTAAATCTCAAAATATCATTTTCACGATATTTTTATAAATTACCGCTTTATGCCCAGTGATATTTTTAACATCCAAAACACTCAAATATCAATTACAGGTTATTCTAGCACATAATATAAGATAACATATATGAAACCAAACAAATAATAATGTTTTTGAGGAATCTAGTTGGATCCCTCTAACTTGTTTTCCTGCATCCACAGACATTATGTAACTACCCGGAAAATGTGAGCCAATTTAAAGTTTTTAAATTGGTTATTTTAAAGAAATTTAAACAATTGAAATAGAATATTTCAATAAAATAATGAATTAAAAATAGTGCGGCAGTTTGAAAATTGGAATTCAAACTTTGACTGACAGTGTCGGGTGCAAAATATAACGGATTTTAGTGAAACCAAAAATATTTAAATCTGTTTATGAATATCTTTCTAACGAATCTGAAAAATCGAAGTTTCAAAAGTTATGTCCAAATGAATTTTCAGAAAGCTAGCTATAGAGAATATATAGCCCTTGAAAATAGACACTTTGCTAACGACCTCGGAATCCGACGAAATTACTTTTGTTGGATACGGGATGTCAAACTATTACTAGGTTTCAAATTTCATAATTTTTGAAGCTAGTATGTGAGCGTGGAAAAAGAAAACGTGTTTGGTTGATTCTGTTAAATTGGATCGACCAGAAAATGGCTATTTTTCAAAAGGTCTCAGAATTCGACGAAACTTGTTTTGTTGGGACCGTAACGTCAAAACATAGCTAGATTTATTTTTTTGGAATTTTTAGAATCAGTATGTGGCCCCGGCAAATTAAAATGTACGTTCAAAACAGAATTTGAATGTTTTATACTTTAATTTGAAAAATAACTGACTGTAACAGTCAAATTGGCCTACGAAACATATCCCATTGTGTCCGGGATGGGGGTATTTAGCTAGGGCGACGGTCGTTGGGTTTGGATCGGAGTTTGTTTGGAGAAACGCTATTTTAATAATTTAAGAAAGCATGGGCCAATAAGAATTCTCCATTCATAATTTAAAATAAAATAAAAAAAATCAGAAAACCCCCGTAACCCTCGATCTCGACGGTGGAACTGTGTTCGCCGCTTCCTAGGCAATTTCCGATCTCCACGTCCATCTTCAGCTCCACCCCCAGTTGAACTTTTTGAAGAGCATCCTCCACTCTTCAAATCCATACCACAAGCTTCCCCTATCGTCGCCCCTACCTCGTGTTTCGTGCCCCCAAAGTTCGCGACTTTGACCCGCCGCCCTGCCCTATCCCGACCATCGAACCCAACCCCACAACCCTGCGCGGAAACCCCTTTCCACCCCCTTCGACGTTATGTAGTCTGATCAACGCAACGTTCTTTGGATTGGAAGTTATTTCAAAACCTAGTTTTGAACAACTTCTGAAAGGTACTGCCTTTGTTTTATTTAAACTGAAAATAACACTTTTAAGTGTTGCAAACTTTAAAAAATCATATCTTTATCGTGTGTTGACGAAATTCGATGAAACAGGAAATCTCGTGACTGCAAGGACGCTCTCTATAGTCTAGAAGTGTCCAGGGATTTTTCTGAGCTTTCTAGGATTTTTAAAAGAGCGACAAACCAATGTGAGATTTCTAAACTGAAATGTGAATAGAAATGTGATGTATAAATTATGTAAGTGAAATATAATTTACATACGTGTTGTATACCTCATGTACATGCGTTGTATAAGTTATATGAGCGAAGTATGAATTATACATGCATTGTATAAAGGATATGTGTTTTGGAATGGAAATAAAATATATTTATATACGAATATATATATACTCCCCTCATCCACATACCATGACGATATTTATTGATTGTGAATTGGTGTGAAAAATTTGGTGAATAATGCGAATGGTTGATAGAATTGCTTGTGGTTGATATTGTTTGGTTGTGGTTGAAAAATACCCATTTGTGATTGAAATAAATTGTGGAAAAGAAAAATCATACTCGCCTGCGTGCGAATTAGATGTATGAAATCCCCATTATCAAAAACCGCGAGGTTTTAAGGTAGAGCGAGGAGTCTTACTCGGGACGGTGCCGGTTTTAACTACCCTGCCGTTATGCTACCGAAAATTTGAATAATATTCATGTGTTAGAATTATTTTCATATGTTGAAATTATTTTCATGTGTTGAAACAAAAGTCATGTGTTGAAACCATATCCATGTGTGGAAATGCTCATGTGTTGAGAAGTTCATGTGTTGAAAAATAATTCATGTGTTAAATAAATAAATTGTTTTAACAATAAAAATCACAATTTTATTATACAGGAAGTATGTAAAATATTCGTGTTATAAATAAATTGTTTCAACAATAAAAATTACATCTTTCTTATAAGTACAAACTATATAAAATATATCCATGTGTGGAAATGCTCATGTGTTGAGAAATTCGTGTGTTGGAAAAGGTTCATGTGTTGAATAAAAAGATTGAACAATAAAAATTACATTTTTATTGAGAATATGAAGTGTTAAAACATTCATGTGTTGAATAAACATTTTTGATGATAAAAATACCATTTTTATCATGTATGTGATTTGCTTAAAATATACAAGTGTTGAAATAAATATTTGTTTACTATAAATATTATTTTTAACATGTATAAGAACTAAATAAAATAGTCATGTGTTGAAATATATTTTAGTTCGCTAAAAATATCGTTTTTAAGTGAAACGTGAAGTGTTAAAAATAATCATAAGTGGAAATAAACCTTTGTTCACTAGAAATATAATTTCTAGCTTCGTTTTGCGCATATATATATACACATATGTCGGACAAGAAATGGATTGGCTATTGAGTAAAGAATTTATTTGCGTGCCCGACAAATAGGTAAACCTTAATGAGTTGGATGTGCAAATTTTATTATTCTATCAACTCCTGTGAATGCCATTGGATGTGGAGTGCTAGTTTCTCTATGTGTAATAATAAACATCGCCATAGGATAGTAACAATTAATTTTGAACTACCCTACATGGCATACTTCTTGACGATAGGCATACTTCATCATATACCACATAAGCATTTAGAGCTTGTGTGACGAGTTTGAAGATTTACCATACGAGCGAGAGGCTTGTATGGCAATGACTATATATTACAGGTTGAACTGATGACTGATCTAGACTATATAAATTGTAACGGTAAATTGCAAGATTAATAAAAATCCCCTACGGGTCTGGAGATGATAATAAAAACGTCTCTCTGGTCATTAAGGCACAAAAACCATTTATAGGGTGACGAGAATTTATTCTCTGGAGTTATGATCTATAAACACTCCCCTATGGACACCAGAATATATCACTATAAATATGTGTATGCTTATTAGGATTTATTGGGTACCTAATACGGCCCAATAAATTTCCAAACCCCTTCCCGTACAAAGGAGGTTATGGCGAAATTTTTCGAAATATAAAGGTGTTAGTGAAATATTTGAAGTGAAAACGATATTGAAATCGTCGAATGAATTATATTTATACATATATAAATATAAATTAAATTAAAACGAATCGAGGTCGTGCAGTTCGTGTTTTGAAATCGTAACTTTAAATGATTATACCGAAAGATCCGAACATCGGATTTTCACGAAACTAGAACCATTGGGTTCGCTTTGGTAATATCTTCCCAATGATATAAACTTTGTTGAAATCCAACGGTTAGATTTTCAGACATGTGTAAAACAAATTTTGGGAAAAACAGCGCCAGTGCCTTGGCACGACCTGAAACGTCGTTTAATTAAATAGGTTCGTTTTTAAATAAATAAAAATGGCAATATATCGTTATAAAATATTATAGATGATATAGAATGGAAATAAACCGATTCTGCTTGGTTTGCTTGATATTTGATGGTTGAATTGTTTAACATGAAAATTATACTAAAGAACTGAAATGTGAATGTCGAATGATTTAAACATGTGAAGAATTGATTTGAAAATCTAAATATACGTGGATTATTTGAAAAGGCTGAGTTAATTCTCATTTCAAATAATCGATCGAAGGTTAGAAGTCGAAGAGTTGAAGACGGTTCAAGACTGATGATCTTCACATTGGATGGATGGGCGCTACTGATGCTCGTGATTGAAGTAGCTACCTTGAAGGAGCTGAAGTGGTAGCCGTCCGGACGTAATGTTGATTATACGGATATGCGAGGAATTTGGTGCCTCCGGCTTCATTCAAAACCAGAATGAACTTGTAAATGGACTGTGTGTCTGACATTGGATTTTGTTCTGTGCTAATTGATCTCTATTAAATATATATCTGTTTGGTGGCGGAGAATTTATTCTCTTGCTTAACGCCCTTCTATGAGACGTACGAGCTCAGAGGTTATATATCGATAGAAATCAGTCGCATGGAGTGAATTGCCTATGTGGCGCGCCTAAGTGGCATGTGATCAAGGCTTTTGTTTCAAAGCAAAGTCTTGTGGTTGATGATCAAAGCACGGTCTGTGTGACATACCTTTGTGTATAGCGTGGATTCGCGAGCCTCACACCCCAGTATGAGTCAAAAACGGGATAAGGACCCAAGGAGTGCACGACGTTTCTTTCTAGCTATGGTTGATGTCAGTGACCTACCAGCCCTGACATTTATATATACTTTTTACATGTGTGGTTGTTGGAATGCGAGGCGCCTCGATTATAGGTCCTATAGGACCGGGAAACGTGTCTTCAGGAATTGCCAATCCTCAAAAGTAAGAGAGGACTGGCCTTGGAGGTTCCAAGGACCGCTGTGTGCGATCCTAAGGCATTTGCTAGAGTGTCTCGAACGGAGAGGAGCTTGCCCCTTGCCTCGACTCATGATGGAATCCAATTTCCAATACGAAATTGCGGATGTGATTGTATTACTAGTATGGCGACATAGTAGATGGTAGCTATGCCGCCTAGGATTGATATTGATGATGGTAATTGTTTTTGAAACATATATGCACTAGTAATAATATCAAACACTTTTGTTTTATACGTATCCAGAATTTCTTGGCCATTATACGGTAAAAACTCTATCCTCCAGCTTGCGTTGCATTGTGTGATGGGATCTAAGTCTTATAATGGCTTCATTTTTATAAAAAGCATTGCGATGATTTAATAATTTACTTTATTTCATGCACTAGCACTCATTGGAGTAAACCCGTTCCGTGAAAGTGGCGTGGTCCCTTGATGTGCCTTATTATTGTTATTTAATTAGTTAAGTAGATTTCTCATACCAGTCTCATGACTGACTCGTAGTTTGTTTCATCTTGCAAACTCAGGTGCCCTTATTTTCACACGGGCAGCCTAGTACCAGGTAGCTAGCATATTTTGGCTTGGCACCGCAGCAGAGGTGCATTTTTGGCTCACGGCGAGGCTTGACTACACAGTGATGACTATGATTTTTTTGCCATTACTATATATGTATTATGATTCCGCCTCAGGCGATGTAGACCGATGTTTCGTTTATGTACTTCCTATGTGTATGATTCCGCCTCAGGCGATGTAGACTGATTATGTATTATTTTGCACTAAGTTATATCCTGCACTATGCTCTCTGATGTGGTGATATATATGATTCTGCTGTCATATTTGTGTAAATTATTCTATTTCCTATTTATGCTATTATCTGTACTCTGCTAATGATGATTAATGTGTTATATTCCAATGAGTATCCTTTAGACCGTCGTACAGGGTTTTGAGAGCGTCATAGGTGGTATCAGAGCTTTGGTTAACCTTAGTTCTGGAATTTAACACATTAAACACCTCATCAGAATAGAATTAGTAGTATTCTAAGGCGAGTAGCTCATTAGAGATAGGACTAGTAATGTCCTAGAATGAGCTAAGCAGAATAGCAAAAATAATCTGATTTGTACATCGTTGTCTTTCCTTAAGTTCTTCTACAGTACCATATAATAAAAATTTTGTTTCTGAGAGCTGACTCTTTCCTTGCTTATACAAAACTTGAGAAATGGCTACCAGAGCTGCAGCAGCAAGAGGAGGTCGTGGAGGCCGAGGCAGAGGCCAAGGGGATAGCCCCGCTGCAGAAGGACCATTGATACAATCCCCAGCCGCTCAGCCATTCGAGCTCGACCGAGTGGACAAAAGATACAAGAACCTAGGAGGCAAAACCTTCTCTGGAACGGGCACTGTAATTAGGGCCTTGGCATGGCTGAAAACATGCGAAAAGATATTAGGAGGCCTGATGCTGGGAGATCAAGACAAAGCATTCATGGGTGCCTGGCTTTTGCAAGACAAAGCCGAATTATGGTGGGAAGCCATCACTGCAGAGAACGGAAATGCAGGTAGAACGTGGGATGAGTTCAAAGACATGTTCAAAGAAAAGTTCATCCCAGAGCAGGCGATTGAGCGCATGCATGACGAATTTGCAAACCTACAGCAAGGAGATCTCTCTGTGCAAGACTACCTGAACAAGTTTACACAGTTATCCCGCTACGCACCAGAGCTCATCGCGACCGCCAAGTCCAAGAACAAGGGTTCATCCTCGGGCTAAAGCATAAGTACCAAGACAGGGCAATGGCCCACATCAAGGTAGCATTCTCAGAGTTAGTGGAGATGGCATGCAATTATGAGGACCTGGATCAAAGGAACCTTTATCTGGACCATGCTAAAAGTTAGGCGGGGAATAAACGCAAGCCCTCTACAAACCAGCTAGAATCAAGCAACGCGGCATCCACAAATCAGCAGACTAGCAGGCCGCCAAAAGGAAGCTGCTACAATTGTGGCAAGGTGGGGCACTACTCTAATGTTTGCACAGCCCCGAAAAGGCAGAAGACCAACTCTCAAGGTTCAAGCCAGAGCTCTCAGAACCCTCGTTCATGCTTTAACTGCCGCAGAACAGGACATCTTGTCAAAGATTGTCCCTTGCTTAAGAAGGCCGAGGTTGCTCATGTGTACGATGGGGCAAACCCGCCGGCTGCTTCCGATGGAGCAGGTAAACCCGATGTTTTAGGAGGTACCCTTACAATTAAAAATATTCCTGTTTCTGCATTATTCGACACGGGAGCATCATGTAGTTTTATTGCAAGTAATACTGTTAACAAGCTAAAGTTAAAACAAAGAAAGCTTAGAGAATCGGTTAAAGTTCATAATCCAATAGGAGGATCTCTAGTTCTTAGTTCATATTGTAGAGTGCCAGTCTCTTATTCTTCTTATAAGTTTTCTTTTGATTTAATCACCATGGATTTTCCCGAATTTGATATCATTCTCGGGCTGGATTGGTTAATGCAATACGAAGCCAAAGTACATTGTGCGGAAAAAATAGTAAACATTAAAACGAAGCTTGGATATATTACTGTACCATGTCATGGTTCAAATCCAGATAGAAAGGAATTTTGGTCTGCGCTAGAAGTTATCCCCACTTCCTTAGAAAAGATTCCTGTTGTTAAAAACTATGCAAATGTGTTTGAAGAAGTTGAAAACTTACCTCTCCAAAGAGAAATTGAATACATAATCGATCTAATTCCAAATGCCAGACCAGTGGTACATCCAATTCAAAGAATGACTCCAAAAGAAAAAGAAGAATTAGGCGATCAAACTCATCAACTGCTATGGAAGGGTCTGACCAGACCTAGCTTTTCTAGTTGGGGGTGCAGCTGTAGTGTTTGTCCCTAAGTCAGACGGTACTCTCCGATTGTGTGTTGATTACCGAGACCTCAACAAACTGACGCTCAAAAACAAATACTCGTTACCCCGCATCGATGATCTACTAGACCAATTAAATGGGGCGAGAGTATTTTCCAGAACGGACCTAGCTATAGGTTTCCATTAACTGAGAATTGCCAAAGAGTGTGTTCCTTTGACAGCTTTCAGAGGTCTAGACATATTTTACGAATGGTTAGTGATGTCGTTCGGCTTATGCAACGATCCAGCTTACTTCGTGGATTTAATGAATAGAGTGTTCAGGGAAGTTCTAAATAAATTTGTCCTGGTATTCATTGATGATATTTTAATCTACTCTAAGTCAGAAGCTGAGAATGAAAGACATCTAGAACAAGTATTGGGGATTCTGAGAAAGAATGTCTTCAAAGCCAAATTCTCTAAATGTGTCTTCGGGCAAGAAGAGGTGAAGTTCCTTGGCCATGTCGTGTCAAAGGAAGGAATTTCTGTAGATCCAAGCAAGATTACAACAATTCAAGACTGGAAATAGCCTACTACACCCACAGAGGTCAGAAGTTTTATGGGGTTGGCTAGTAATTATCAAAAATTCGTTAAGGTTTTTTCGAAGATATCCGGTCCATTAATGAAGCTTACAAAGAAGCACGAGAAATTTAAGTGGACTTCCGACTGTGAGGAAGCTTTCCAGGAATTAAAATCGAAATTGACAACTGATCCAGTATTAACCATTATCGATGGCAATCAGGATTTGACGGTTTGAACGGATGCTTCAATTACAGGTCTGGGTGCAGTGTTAATGCAGAGAGGCCAAGTAGTCGCTTATGCAAGCCGCCAGCTAAAACCGCATGAGAAGAATTATGTAACTCATGATCTTGAGTTGCTAGCCATCGTTTTTGCTTTGAAAATCTGGAGGCATTATTTATTGGGTGAGAAATTCGAACTGTTTACAGACCATCAACCCTTGAAGTATTTGTTCACCCAGAAAGATCTGAACTTGAGACAGCAGCGTTGGCAAGAATTTCTTGCTGCGTATGATTTAGATATCCTGTATACGCCAGGAAAGGCTAATGTAGTAGCTGATGCGCTCAGCAGAAAGAATGAAATCATCGCCAGCCTAAATGTTACATCTTCATTGATTGATAAGATTTCAGTCCTACAGAAAGACGATGAATTTATTCAGAGAATCAGTCAGAGGATCAAGGAAGGTGAAACCACAAGTTTCCGTATTGATCAAGGGGGTTCTTAGATTAAAAGGCAGGATTTGCATGCCGAACATTCCAGAGCTTCGAAGAGAAGTCATGGATGAATGCCATAAGTCTAAACTTAGTATCCATCCCAGTGTGAGCAAAATGTATAATGATATTAAGCGCACCTTCTGGTGGGGGCAATGAAGAGGGACATTTCTTTATATGTTAGCAGGTACCCTGCTTGTCAACTAGTCAAGAGCGACCAACAAAAGCTGGCCGGATTATTGCAACCGTTGGAAGTCCTAGTTTGGAAATGGGAACAGATTTCCATGGATTTCATTGATGGTTTTCCCGAACCAAGTAAAGTAATGACAGTATTTGGGTGATCGTAGATCGCTTCATGAAGACCGCCCATTTCATACCTGTCAGATCCAATAGAACCGCTCAAAGTCTAGCACAGACTTATTTCAAAGAAATAGTTAAGCTGCATGGAGTTCCCATCAGCATAGTCAGTGATAGAGACCCAATATTTACTAGCAAATTCTGGGAGGCATTCCAGACAGAATTGGGAACAAAACTGAATCTGAGACCGCATATCACCCTCAGATAGATGGCCAAACTGAACGGGTGAATAGAATTCTAGAAGATTTACTGCGGGCTTGTATTATTGATTTTGGCGGGTCATGGGAAGATCACTTGCATTTGGCAGAATTCTCATATAACAACAGCTATTAGGCAAGTTTAAAAATGTCTCCATTTGAAGCATTATACAGTAGACCGTGTAGATCTCCCGCATGTTGGATAGAACCTGGCAACAGACTTGTATTGGGACTCGATATGATTAGAGAAGCATCTGATAAAGTCGATTTCATCAAAAAGCGATTGAAAACCACACAAAGTCAACAGAAAAGTTATGCGGATTCTAGAAGAAGAGATTTGGCATTCGCTGTTGGTGATTATGTTTATTTGAAAGTTTCTCTGATGAGAGGAGTGATCCGATTCGGTAAAACTGGGAAGTTAGCACCCAGATTTATTGGTCCCTTTGCTATACTTGAACGAATTGGAACTCTTGCTTATAGGGTTCGATTACCTAGTTGGTTGCCTGGAGTGCATGATGTGTTTCACGTATCTCAACTTAGAAGACATGTGCATGATCCGGATCTAGTTGTAGAAGAAGCAGCGCAACAGGACTTGGAAATTACCCCAGAATTGGTAGTCAGAAGAGAGCCGTTGAAGATTGCTGGCAAGGAAACTAAAGAGCTAAGGAGCAAAAAGTTTCATTTAGTTGAAATGCAATGGAGTAGTGATCCTAGAGACTGTACTTGGGACACTGAGGAAAGCATTAAGCAAGCTTACCCCAAATTCAGAGTGGACCTCTCTGACTAACTCTGGTGCAAGGTACCTTCACAATACTTTGCATTTACATTGTTGTTTCCTACTATACTGTTGTTTCCTTTACGGGGACGAAAAGTTTTAGGTGGGAGATATTGTAACAACCCGGAAAATGTGAGCAAATTTCAAATTTTTAAATTGGTTATTTCAAAGAAATTTAAACAATTGAAATAGAATATTTCAATAAAATAATGAATTAGAAATAGTGCGGCAGTTTGAAAATTTGAATTCAAAATTTGACTGACTGTACCGGGTGCAAAATATAACAGATTTTAGTGAAACCAAAAATATTTAAATCTGTTTATGAATATCTTTCTAACAAATCTGAAAAATCGAAGTTTCATAGCGGGAATCAAAAGTTATGGCCAAATGAATTTTCAGAAAGGTCGCTATAGAGAATATATAGCCCTTGAAAATAGACACTTTGCCAACGACCTCGGAATCCGACGAAACCACTTTTGTTGGATCCGGGATGTCAAACTATTGCTAGGTTTCAAATTTCATAATTTTTGAAGCTAGTATGTGAGCGTGGCAAAAGAAAACGTGTTTGGTTGATTTCTGTTAAATTGGATCGACCAGAAAATGGCCATTTTTCAAACGGTCTCAGAATTCAACGAAACTAGTTTTGTTGGGACCGTAGCGTCAAAACATAGCTAGATTATTTTTCTGGAATTTTTAGAATCAGTATGTGGCCCCGACAAATTAAAATGTACGTTCAAAACAGAATTTGAATGTTTTATACTTTAATTTGAAGAATAACTGACTGTAACAGTCAAATTGGCCTACGAAACATATCACATTGTGTCCGGGATGGGGGTATTTAGCTGGGGGCGATAGTCGTTGGGTTTGGATTGGAGTTCGTTTGGAGAAACGCTATTTTAAAAATTTAACAAAGCATGGGCCAATCAGAATTCTCCATTCATAATTTAAAATTAATAAAAAATCAGAAAACCCCATAACCCTTGATCTCGACGACTGAACTGTATTCGCCGCTTCCCAGGCAATTTCCAATCGCCATGTTCATCTTCAGCTCCACCCCAGTTGAACTTTTTGAAGAGCATCCTCCACTCTTCAAATCCATACCAGAATCTTCCCCTATCGTCCCCCCTACCTCGTGTTTCGTGCCCCCAAAATTCGCGACTTTGACCCGCTGCTCTGCCCTATCCCGACCATCGAACCCGACCCTACACCCGTGTGCGGAAACCCCTTTCCACCCCCTTCGACGCTGTGTAGTCTGATCGACGCAACGTTCTTCGGATTGGAAGCTATTTCAAAACCTAGTTTTGAACAACTTCTAAAAGGTACTGCCTTTGTTTTATTATTTAAACTGAAAATAACACTTTTAAGTGTTGAAAACTTTGAAAAATCGTATCTTTATCGTGTTTTGACGAAATTCGATGAAACAGGAAACATCATGACCTCAAGGACGCTCTCTATAGTCTAGAAGTGTCCAGGGATTTTTCTGAGCTTGCTAGGATTTTTAGAAGAGCGACAAACCAATGTGAGATTTCTAAACTGAAATGTGAATAGAAATGTGATGTATAAATTATATAAGTGAAATATAAATTATGTATGTGTTGTATACCTCATGTACATGCGATGTATAAGTTATATGAGCAAAGTATGAATTATACATGCATTGTATAAAGGATATGTGTGTTGGAATGGAAATAAAATATATTTATATACGAATATATATATATATATACTCCCCTCGTCCACAAACCATGGACGATATTTTTTGATTGTGAATTGGTGTGAAAAATTTGGTGAATAATGCGAATGGTTGATAGAATTGTTTGTGGTTGATATTGTTTGGTTGTGGTTGAAAAATACCCATTTGTGATTGAAATAAATTGTGCAAAAAGGAAAATCATACTCGCCTGCGTGCGAATTAGATGTATAAAATCCCCATTGTCAAAAACCGCGAGGTTTTAAGGTAGAGCGAGGAGCCGTACTCGGGTCGGTGCCGGTTTTAACTACCCTGCCGTTATGCTGCCGAAATTTTGAATAATATTCATGTGTTAGAATTATTTTCATATGTTGAAATTATTTTCATGTGTTGGAACAAAAGTCATGTGTTGAAACCATATCCATGTGTGGAAATGCTCATGTGTTGAGAAGTTCATGTGTTGAAAAATAATTCATGTGTTGAATAAATAAATTGTTTTAACAATAAAAATCACAATTTTATTATATAGGAAGTATGTAAAATACTTGTGTTATAAATAAATTGTTTCAACAATAAAAATTACATCTTTCTTATTAGTACAAACTATATAAAATATATCCATGTGTGGAAATGCTCATGTGTTGAGAAGTTCGTGTGTTGAAAAAGGTTCATGTGTTGAATAAAAAGATCGAACAATAAAAATTACATTTTTATTGAGATTATGAAGTGTTAAAACATTCATGTGTTGAATAAACATTTTTGATGATAAAAATACCATTTTTATAATGTATGTGATTTGCTTGAAATATACAAGTGTTGAAATAAATATTTATTTGCTATAAATATTATTTTTAACATGTATAAGAACTAAATAAAATAGTCATGTGTTGAAATATATTTTAGTTCGCTAAAAATATCGTTTTTAAGTGAAACCTGAAGTGTTAAAAATAACCTTAAGTGGAAATAAACCTTTGTTCGCTAGAAATATAATTTCTAGCTTAGATTTGCACATATATATATATATATATACATGTGTTGAACAGGAAATGGATTGGCTGTTGAGTAAAGAATTTATTTGCGTGCCCGACAAATAGGTAAACCTTAATGAATTGGATGTGCAAATTTTATTATTATATCAACTCCTGTGAATGCCATTGGATGCGGAGTGCTAGTTGTTCTGTGTGTAATAATAAACATCGCCATAGGATAGTAACAATTAATTTTGAACTACATTACATGACATACTTCTTGACGATGGGCATACTTCATCATATACCATATAAGCATTTAGAGCTCGTGTGACGAGGTTGAAGATTTACCATACGAGCGAGAGGCTTGTATGGCGATGACTATATATTACTGGTTGAACTGATGAGTGAACTGGACTATATAAATTGTAATGGTAAATTGCAAGATTAATTAAAACCCCACATGGGTCTGGAGATGACAATAAACACGTCTCTCTGGTCATTAAGGCACAAAAACCATTTATAGGGTGACGAGAATTAATTCTTTGGAGTTATGATCTATACACACTCCCCTATGGACACCAGAATATATCACAATGAATTTGTGTATGCTTATTAGGATTTATTAGATACCTAATACGTCCCAATAAATTTCCAAACCCCTTCCTGTACGAAGGAGGTTATGGCGAAATTTTTCGAAATATAAAGGTGTTAGTGAAATATTTGAAGTGAAAACGATATTGAAATCGTCGAATGAAT
The DNA here is from genome assembly GCA_030737875.1 of Allium sativum. Lineage (NCBI taxonomy): Eukaryota > Viridiplantae > Streptophyta > Magnoliopsida > Asparagales > Amaryllidaceae > Allium > Allium sativum. The sequence continues at coordinate 802,910,372 of CM060919.1, forward strand.
TATATATGTATATATATATAAATTAAATTAAAATGAATCGAGGCCATGCAGTTCGCGTTTTGAAATCGTAACTTCAAACGATTATACCGAAAAGTCCGACCATCGGATTTTCACGAAACTAGAACCGTTAGGTTCGCTTTGGGAATATCTTCCCTATGATATGAAATTTGTTGAAATCCAACGGTTAGATTTTCAGATATGTGTAAAACAAATTTTGGGGAAAACAATGCCAGTGCCTCGGCACGGCCTGGAACGTCGTTTAATTAAATAGGGTCATTTTTAAATAAATAAAAATGGCGATATATCGTTATAAAATATTATAGACGATATAGAATGGAAATAAACTGATTCTGCTTGGTTTGCTTGATATTTGATGGTTGAATGTGTTTGACATGAAAATTATACTAAAGAACTGAAATGTGAATGTCGAATGATTTAACCATGTGAAGAATTGATTTGAAAAGCTAAATATATGTGGATTATTTGAAAAGGCTGAGTTAATTCTCATTTCAAATAATCGGTCGATGGTTAGAAGTCGAAGAGTTGAAGACGGTTCAAGACCGACGATCTTCACATTGGATGGATGGGCGCTACTGATGCTCGTGATTGGAGTAGCTACCTTGAAGGAGCTGAAGTGGTAGTCGTCCGGACGTAATGTTGATTGTACGAATATGCGAGGAATTTGGTGCCTCTGGCTTTGTTCAAACCCAGAACGAACTTGTAAATGGACTGTGTGTCTGACATTGGATTTTATTCTGTGCTGATTGCCTCTATTAAATATATATCTGTTTGGCGGCGGAGAATTTATTCTCTTGCTTAACGCCCTTCTCTGAGACGTACGAGCTCAGAGGTTATATATCGATAGAAATCAGTCACATGGAGTGAATTTCCTATGTGGCGCGCCTATGTGGCATGTGATCAAGGCTTTTGTTGCAAAGAAAAGTCATGTGGTTGATGATCAAAGCATGGTCTGTGTGGCGTAGCTTTGTGTATAGCGTGGATTCACGAGCCTCACACCCCGGTATGAGTCAAAAACGGGATAAGGACCTAAGGAGTGCACGACGTTCCTTTCTAGCTATGGGTGATGTCAGTGACCTACCAGCCCTGACATTTATATATACTTTTTACCTGTGTGGTGTTGGAATGCGAGGTGCTTCGATTATAGGTCCTATTGGACCGGGAAACGTGTGTTCAGGAATTGCCAATCCTCAAAAGTAAGAGAGGACCAGCCTTGGAGGTTCCAAGGACCGCTGTATGCGATCATGAGGCATTTGCTAGAGTGTCTCGAACGGAGAGGAGCTTGCCCCTTGTCTCGACTCATGATTGAATCCAATTTCCAATACGAAATTGCGGATGTGATTGTATTACTAGTATGGCGACATAGTAGACGGTAGCTATGCTGCCTAGGATTGATATTTATGATGGTAATTGTTTTTGAAACATATATGCACTAGTAATAAATCGAACACTTTTGTTTTATACGTATCAAGTATTTCTTGGCCATTATAAGGTAAAAACTCTATCCTCCGACTTGCGTTGCATTGTGTGATGGGACCTGAGTCTTATAATGGCTTCATTTTTATAAAAAACATTGTGATGATTTAATAATTTACTTTATTTCATGCACTAGCACTCATTGGAGTAAACCAATTCCGCGAAAGTGGCGTGGTCCCTTGATGTGCCTTATTATTGTTGTTTAATTAGTTTTGTATATTTCTCATACCAGTTCCATGACATACTCATAGTTTGTTTCACCTTGCAAACTCGGGTGCCCTTATTTTCACACGGGCAGTCTAGTACCAGGTAGCTGGCGTATTTTGGCTTGGCACTGCAGTAGAGGTGCACATTTGGCTCGTGGCGAGGCTTGACTACACAGTGATGACTACGATTTTTCTGCCATTACTATATATGTATTATGATTCTGCCTCAGGCGATGTAGACTGATGTTTCGTTTATGTACTTCCTATGTATATGATTCCGCCTTAGGAGATGTAGACTGATTATGTATTATTTTGCACTAAGTTATATCCTGCACTGTGTTCTCTGATGTGGTGATATATATGATTCCGCTGTCATATTTGTGTAAATTATTCTATTTCCTGTTTATGCTATTATCTGTACTCTGCTAATGATGATTAATTTGTTATATTCCAATGATTATCCTTAACACCGTTGTACGGGGTTTTGAGATCGTCACACGTTAGCCAACATAAATAATACCCATCCTGCTTCGAGGCAGGATATCGTGGTATCGGAGGTCATCCACTATCATAGCGTGGGGCGTATAGGGTCATCCTCTAATGATACTGCGGGCATCCGCTAATGGTACTGCGGGAATCCAACCAATCACCAATATCTATATAATAGACACTACCAAGCCTAAATAACTAATATATAATAACCACAAAAACATTTAAATGCATCAAGCAACCAACAATTATTTTTAACGATTAAAAATAATTCGAAACAGTAAATTTGAATGAGATTTACTCACCTGATTTTAATTGCAGATCCGATACGATTTTAGTTAATTTGAATAGACCCAAAACATTCCAAATCACTTCGAAAGCATAGTCTATGTCCTTATGAATCCAACGTAGTGTGTTTCTATAATAATTGATATCATATGATGTAGTTATACCCTTTTTATTTATTTTACAGGTACTATCTGTATTAAAATAATTTTAAACTGTATTAAAATTAATTACCTTACTGCAATGCATATCCAGTCCCAATCACGCCCTGACAACTCTTCCATCGACTGTCTAGGCAACAACATAACAGGCTATACATTGTCACCTGCTTCACCTTGCGCTTTCTTCCATGAAGCCTTAAACTGAAACCACTAATTTCTTCATCGTTGCTTCATCCTTCCAACCATCACCAATAGAGTAAACTCGCACCCCAATGAGTTGCGACTCCTGCGAAATCGAGCGCTGCAACAGGAGTGCGATAGTTTTGTTCACAAAATCCCTTAAACTCCTGCTACTGATTCCTTTCACCACGACAAACGCTCGTCAATCACCTCAACCTTCCAACTAGTGAAAGCTCGACCTTTACTATTAGAGACCTGAAACTCGCGATGATCCCAAATGCAACATCGCGATCTCGTTATCCCATCATACCGCCTTTTAGTACCCACGAGATCCACCTTGAACCCCAGTTGATCTTTATAACTCCCGAACCTCGTAACCTAGCTCGCGATGATTGATTCGAGCAATTTCAGCTTGCGTCGCAGAGGCTTTAAGGGAAAGAATAAGGCAACAACCATTTTTATTTTGTGCTTTCAATTTTCTTTGTTTTGGTTTTACAATAAAAAAGGAAGGGATTTAATAACGAGGGGTTGGCTTTGATCGTGCAGAATGAAGTGGCAAAGTAAGGAGATGCGGTTTTAAAGAAGGGAGGTGCAACTTCATTTGTTTCGAATTTATGAGGGATGATATTTTCATGATGGCTTCCATTGTTTTGAGAACGAAAACTAGAAGAGAAATTAGAGAGAGAGGTCGCGATTTTATAGAAGAGTGAGGGAACCAGACGTACTAAAGCCATTTAAGGGATGTTGGCAAAAGTACAAGCAAATCCCTTTTTATTTTATTTAAAAAGATTTTCCCATTAATTTGATATGATTTCGTATTTAATACGATTTGATATAAAGGAATTTTTATTCTTTTTAAACATATTTCGATTTGATTTCGAGCTTATCCACAATCAAATATCTCGGGGTCCATTAATATAAATCACGAACCGCTATTCTAGCGTACCGACCGACATTAAAATGTAATAACACTATTCTGAACTGAATCGTAAATATTTTGAAATTTAATTTCAACGTATATGCCATGTTAAATTAATATAATATAATTTAAATTCAAAAACCACAAATTCTTTGATAATAAATTATTATTTATCATCGTATATATCAAATAAAATTCCTACTTATCATCTGAATCATTTTGATTCAGTTTTCAACTTCGATTTCAATTATATTTCGAATTACAATAATTCGATATATTCTAAATTAAATTGTATTCGATTATTAAATCGATAAGTCAACATAAAAATTAATTTATATTATCAACTATATATTTAAAACCATATTAAATATTTAAAATTAATAAACCAAAAATCTGGGTCGTTACACTAATCTTGTATAAATATATGTTGGTCCCTGAAATGCAATAGTTCCACCATGTATATTACTATACATTGCCTTATCATCTTGTTTACTGCATTTACCATGAAATTTTGCTGTGTAGCCATTCCTAAGTTGCTTGGCTTGACACTTTGGTTAAAAAACAATGTTATTTCATTTTGCTGCATCATTCGTTTTGTTCACCATATGTTGTTTAAACATGGACTGCATATATCCCATGCACTTGCTCCAATATGTAGTTGCTGTGTCGATTTGTACATTCTTGGCTATGTTGTTTTACTGCTATGCCTTGTTGATGCTTGTGCATTTGAACTTATACATGATCACCATTCGGAACTATACTGCTATGTTGACTTGAATCTTGATTCTGAACTACAATGTTTGTCCACTCCTTTTAAGGCTGATATGAAATGTTAAACTTTAACTTGATCACTTTATACGTATTAGAGCTGCATGTATTTGAGCTTGCTTTGATCATGGCTCGACCACTTTGTGTTCTTGTATTTGTTGTGCCATGCTTCTTATGCTTGTGCTCGACTCTTGAACTTGTATTTGATTGTCCCATTGTTGACTGTGCACTGGGTCAAGTTGGTCCACGTGGCTGCTCCTCAGTTGCTCGCTGATTGGCGAGGCAATGCGCACGTGTATATATATATGCACGTGTGTATATGCAGCCATCCAAAATAGATTTTCTTGTCCTTGCACTATAATATGTGTATATACATACACATGTGTGTGTATACATATATCGTGCGCATGCTACATTCACATATCGTATCAAGTCATGAAAAATGATGAGAAAAACACCAAAATTATGAGGCAAATGAATTTTAAAAATAAAATAATATTTACTAGAATATGAAATTATTTCAGTTCAAGATACTGTGTGTGTGTTTCTGTATATGACAGGTATGAAGACTGGACAGACTGAAAACTGTGAAGAAAGAAGACTGGAGACAACAAGACAATGTTGATTGTGTATGTGAATGAATGTATATATAACTGAGTGTGAGTGTTGTAGAGAGGAACTGTGTACTGAAAAAAGAATGTATTGAAATGTATATGGAATCGTATATCAGTGAATATATACAAATAGTGGAGTTGTAAATCTGTACTGTTTTAAATATTGAAATAAAATATTATGTTTAAATAAAATACTGTTTGAATATTTAATTCTTGTCTAGTAGTATTTTATATAAATATAAATATTTTATTTATGTCTGAGATGTAGATATGAAACAGTACAGTAACAAACACATTTAATAATAAAATATATTTGGCTGTTATCATCAAACAAAAATCATATAATTGTGTACACAACTGCGTTATATGCAACAATCTCCCCCTTTTGATGATGAAAAACAAATATTAAGATTTTGATTACAATAAATGTGTCTGACAGTGAAGAACCGAACTCCCCCTATCTGAATGCTCCCCCTACAACAAAACTCCCCCTATAACTGTGCATAAGTGAAAAGAAAAAATGAATGAATTTTCATAATTAAAATTATTTATAAATTATTCACTCATAAATCAAAATCTCAACCCATTCTCTCCCTTTTTGTTATCATCAAAAGGATTGAGAATTTAAAATATATATGAAAATTGACTAAAAATATAATTTCAGCATAAGGAAGAACGGTCAACATAAATCTCAATCAGTCAAAAAAATCATAATAAACTGGGAACAGGTGGCATATTTCACACTGTAGAACGATGGATTTACAATGAATTGTATAATAATGAGGAGAGTTATAAAAATATGAATTTCAGTTATTTTCAAAAGATTTTATAAAAATGATGTTCAAAAACAGTGACGGATTTGGACTATAATTAATAATTCAATTTAAGTGACAAAATCAAATACTCTCAAATCCCAATAACTATCAATCAACAAATCATAATACATCATAAAATATTAACACACTTCACAGATTAGAAAGATGGATTGATAGGCTGGTTTTTATACACCAAGGAGAATTTCAGATTAATTTCAATTTATAGCACAACTTTTCCTTTTCCATTTTATTTTATTTAAGAGCACACTGACCATGCATAACTAGAGCTTGGATTTTTAAATGAGGTCAGTCGCAGCTTAAATTATAAGTTGTCTCATAACCATGCATGACCAGAGCTTGGATTTTTTAAATCAGGTTAGAGACACACTTATGAATACTATATTTTATTATTTTCAGTTTCAAAATGAAAACTCCACGGTATATAAAACCAATATGGATGATAGAAATGTGATAGGTACAGAAATGATTTGTGAAATAAATTTATAAATTAATCTTATTATGAAATATGATCAACTGTACTGAGATCATTGAAAATATTCAAATATCACTAATTCTGAATTATAATATAGTCCCATTTCTATCACAAACATTTCCACCATTTATTCAAAAAGATTTTAAAACATATTAACTCTCAACATTAATATAAAATTATTATGGATGGTTGAATAACGATAGATAAAGGAGATGGTCGTGAAATAATTGCCAATTCAAAGATATTATAATGAATGTTCAGTCATCATGAAAATTATAAATAAAACATCCTCTTGTTGTGAAATATACTGCAGTCACAATTCATCACAATTTCAAAATCTGATAATAATTTTGATGAATTATAAATACAGTTCGGTTTAGTTATCGATTTCAATTTCTGAATGAATAATCAATAAATAATTTTGAAATTGAAAATCAATTACAAGAGGAATATGAAGAGCTATACATGACAAGTTAGATTAAAATATATACAAAAAATTCAGCACATCTGATACCAATTAGTATCCTTATTAACAAATTTTAATCACAAAGCCCAACCAGACAAAAATAACAAATTTGGCACATTTATCAGAGCTGCAGACAAGTTCAAACAGTTATTTGAAAAACAGTATCAGAGCAGCAACCGGATCATGATCAAGCAATTTCCAAAATATTTTCAAAACAATATCAGAGCAGCACAAGAAATCATTTTCAAAGCAGACTTGTCAAGGAGATGTTTCAAAGAAATTTCAGGTAATCAAAGAATGGTTCATGATCCAAGATTAAATATATAGTTTATTTTAAATCATTTGAAGGGATATGAAAAGCTCGAGATTCAATGAATCAGTCACACCAAATTATAAATTTTAGTTCCAAGATTTGTGTAAGATTCAGTAAATCAATAATTTCAAATGAGTTTAAACAAACAAACAAATAACCATGAAATGATAGTAAGTTTCAAGACCTGTATTTCAAAAGAATTTTTCACAATTTTCTCTGACAAGCATAAGAGTAATTTCAGATCATTTACATCAAACTTAAGAGATATTCATGATCTAGAAATTTAAAAATAATTTATTTGAAATCACTTGAATCAATGTCAAGTTTTGAGATATAATGAATCAGTCACACAAGATTGATAATTTCAAATTTAAGAGGTATGTGAGATTTAGAATATCAAGTATTCTAGATGATTTCAAACAAACAGATTTCAACCATAAAATGGTCATGAATATAAGATGGATTTCTAGATGTATCACTGTAATTCAAGGCAATTTAAAATATTCAAACCAATCTGAAAATTTCTGAAATTATCACAACTAATAAATAACAGAGTGCTGTAATGAGTATAAATTTTCAAGACTTTCCAAAATGAATTAGTGGAGTCTCAAAATAGCAAAGGTGTGTGAAATTCCACAAAACATTCAAAAATTTAGAATTCGAATCAATAGTGTTCAAGATATGACAAGAATACATTACCACTATTATGAATTCAAAGAATCACAAAACAAACTTCAAATCAATTGCAGATATTTACCAAACTAAATTCAAGATCTGGAAATGATTAAACACATCAGAGTTTTATACAATTGAAGCGAATTTCTAGAAAAATATGAATTCTGTAATTGAAAGTTAAGGAAGCCCAAAAAAATATACAATGATATACAGTGACAAATCAAACAGACAAAGAACATAAACAGAAGAGATAGAAAGAGGGAAAATATAAAAAAAATATTTACAAAAATAAGTTTAGAGGTTATACCTGAAATTGACATGAGTAAATAAATCTCTAACTTAACAAATCCTGGCTGGAGGAACTATGAATGATACAGAAGTATAAACCAGCTTGATTTCAAGTTTCTTTTTGCATAGTAGTTCCTAGCTTCCACCGGTACCTAACAGTTTGTAGAATCGAGCGGTCTAACAAAGATTGTAAACCACTTACAGTTTTGTTCACATCTTTTGGTACCCAAATCTATTTGTATAACAAACCTTTAGAATTAACTTTTGCACCCTTAGGAACCCAAATCTGTTTGAATTTAACAAAACACGTTTTATTTCCTTTTGGGATCCAAGAATGTATAAATGGATTGTTATAAAACAAATTCTCATCTCGATTGTGATTTAAAAATCTTTTGGAATATTCAGAGTTCAAATTTTCAGAATGGCCCTTTTTGAAGCAATTTAGAGGATTTTTAAAATCATATGAATTCAAATTTTCAAAAACATTTGTTTTCCCAAAACCAAGACCATTCCTATTACCAAAAGAAACTGGATTTTTCAACAGCATATTCAAATATTTCTCTCCAGTAGAAAAACATTTCAAACTCAACTCAAGACTATTGATTTTAGATTTAAGAAAATTATTCTCATTTAAAAGCTTCTCAGTTTTGGATTTACTTTCAGAAATCTCAGAATTAAATTGTTTTTATTTTTCCGTTTCAAAAATCTTGAAATTTTCAATTTCTTATTCAAGTTCATTCAAAATTGATTCTATATTCATCAGATTCTTCTTTTCAAAAAATTTATATTTTGAATTTATATTATCCAACTCCTTTTGCACAGTATGGTTCTTACAAGTTAGCTCATCCTTATTTTGCTTTAAAACAATAATTTCATTTTCAAGTTTCTAAAGATTTTGATTGAGATGAGCTAAATCATTTTTCAAATTAAAACAATTTTTGCAATTGGAGTTTTCAAATTTTAATCTCAACAAATTATTTTTGCGGGTCAACTCAGAATTTGCAGATTTTAGAAGTTTATTTTTCAGTTTGAAATTTTCAACAGACTTGGTTAAATCAATAAAAAAGTGAACCGGATCTTCAAATGAAATTTTCTTATTTCATTGTCTACTGAGTCTCCATCGCTATCATCATATGTTCTTCATCAATAACTCCTGTTAGGCACAGATCTGAACCTGAGTTAACCTTCTAGGGTTTTGAGCAGCTGTTGTAAATTTGTCCATACTTCATGTTGAGAGTATTTCAGATGTCCTACGCAGTCAAACAATGGGACATAAGATCAAGTTGATTATTACTAAGATGAGAATAAAGAATACGCATAACACGAGCATTAATATTCATATCTATTATACCACCTCCATTGTTAACAACATCCTAATAGTTAATATTAACAGATGTCAAATAGGATTTCATTTCTGACTTCCAATTCAAAAAAATTGTACCATCAAAAATGTTTGGAATGTGGCTGGACTGACTCTCAAAGGGCTGACAACTAGGATCCATGATTCTAGGGTTATTGAAATTACCAGGCTCTGATACCACTTGTTGGATCTAGATTAACCCTAGAGGGGGGTAAATAGGGTTTATCACAGTTTTTCACTGAGTTAAAAATCTAACGGGATATTAAATGATAAAAAGAACATAGAATGCAGCAGAAAGGAAATAACACGCAGAGATACCTAGCTTCGGCAAAATCATGCATACTGCTGCATTACTGAGGTTTCTACTAGGTGATAGAACAGATGCCGCTTACAGACCCTGTGAACTCGCACTTCCTGCTCCTGTAATAACCCTACTCTCAAAACCCTAGACTGATATAATCCCCTAGATCAGATTTTCCCTGATTACGACCCTGTAACCAGTAACCCTAGTTTTTATAGACTCTAGTAAACTGCCAGTCAACACCCTGACTGGATCCCCCTAGATTTTACAGACTCTAGAACTGTTCAGATGGTTTTTACAAAACAAAAAAAACAAATTCAAAAACCCTTAGGAGTTTAAATTAAATGGGTTATCCCCTTTTAAAACTAAGTTGGCTGGCTCTTTACAAAGTTGATGCACCCACTTTATTTTAGCCCAATCTCTTTTCTTTATTTCTCTGGGAAACAAAATATGGCGGCTGCAATCTGTTAGGGTTTCGGAATCTTCCTCAAATCATGTTGTTTGATTGATCGAATTTGTTTCTCTGATACTCGACTTCGATGTTGCTTTCAAATGCTTTGATTTGGTAAACTCTCGATCAAAAAAATTGTGAATATAATAAATTTGATTTCTCTGTTTTTTCTTTGAAGTGATTGTGTTGGTTTTTCGATAACTATCTGCCTGTGATGATGTGGTGATAAAATAGGATTACAAAATCCTAATTTTGCTCTCTGATTTCATCGTATGATCTAGCTGATTTTGTGCGTGATTTGTGTTGCCCCAATTTCCTCTTTTAGCTTGCATGAAATCTTTGATTGAGATGAATCTGGACTTGAATGAGTTTGAAATTGCATGATTTATTCCACAATTCGATTACAGAATTGCTTGAAAAATATTTTCTCATAAATGGAAACAAATTTGAATTCTTGCCTCAAAAAGATTTCCTTCAATAAATATGGAAAAATATTTTGCATGATTGTTGCAAAGAAACTGCACACTTTTATTTCTGGAAATTAATATTGGTACTTGCAAAACAGTTGAAATTGATTTCTGGAAGGAATTTTGGCCGTGTATGATTTAAAACCTTTGTTTCCTGATTGTCTTTGAATCATTTCTGGAAATTTTTCTTTCATACTATAAATCTGGCAATAAAAAAATCTTCCCAAAAAAAATTGTCGAATTAAAACAGCCTTGAAAACTATTTACCATTTTAAAAAAAAACTTTCCTGTTATACTTGATTACTGAACACATTCCTCTATGTGTTGTGTCACTGAGCCATTGTATGTTGCTTTTGTGTACACACACACCATGCATCATTTGCACACACTCATGTAGCTGCATGATGTGCTTACTGTATTGTGCTATGTTTGCTCTACCATGTTCCACCACTTAAAAGTTTCTGCATGAACCATGTAGCTTCTTATATATGCTTCAGTTATGTTTTGTTGTGCTCCACTTTATAAACATGCTTGTATACATGCATTTGATCATGTCTGCACTTTGGGACTTTCTTGATATGTGATCGACTACATCTGCAATACATGACCACCCTGTTTTGTGCCATGCTTGAAAGTAATCTTGTACAAATATATGTTGGTCCCTGAAATGCAATAGCTCCACCATGTATATTACTTTACATTGCTTTATCATCTTGTTTGCTGCATTAACCATGAAATTTTGCTGTGTAGCTATTTCTGACTTGCTTGGCTCGACACTTTGATTAAAAAACAATGTTATTTCATTTTGCTGCATCATTCATTTTGTTCACCACATGCTATTTAAACATGGACTGCATATATCCCATGCACTTGCTCCAATATGTAGCTGTTATGTCGATTTGTACATTCTTGGCTGCGTTGTTTTACTGCTATGCCTTGTTGATGCTTGTGCATTTGAACTTATACTTATTCACCATTCTGAACTATACTGCCATGTTGACTTAAATCTTGAGTCTGAACTACAATGTTTGTCCACTCCTTTTAAGGCTGATCTGAAATGCTGAACTTTACCTTGATCGCCCTATACATATTAGAGCTGCATGTATTTGAGCTTGCTTTGAGCATGGCTCCACCACTTTGTCTTCATGTATTTGTTGTGCCATGCTTCTTATGCTTCTGCTCGACACTTGAACTTGTATTTAATTGTCCTATTATTGATTGTGCACTGGGTCGAGTTAGTCCACGTGGCTGCTCTCAATTGCTCGTTGATTGGCGAGGCGGTGCACACGTGTATATATATGCACGTATGTATTTACAGCCATACAGAATAGATTTTCCTGTCCCTGCACTATAATATGTGTATATACATATATCGTGCGCGTGCTACATTCACATATTAGATCAAGTCTTGAAAAATGATGAGAAAAACACCAAAATTATGAGGCAAATGAATTTTAAAAATAAAATAATACTTACTAGAATATGAAATTATTTCTGTTCAAGATACTGTGTGTGCATTTATGTATATGACAGGTATGAAGACTGGACTGACTGAAAACTGTAAAGACAGAAGATTGAGGACAACTAGACAGTGTTGATTGTGTATGTGAGTGAATGTATATATAACTTAGTGTGAGTGTTGTAAAGAGGAACAGTGTACTGAAAAAAGAATGTATTGAAATGTATATGAAATTGTATATCAGTGAATATATACAAATAGTGGAGCTGTAAATCTGTACTATTTTAAATTTTATAATAAAATATTATATTTAAATAAAATAATGTTTGAATATTTAATTCTTGTCCAGTAGTATTTTATATAAATATAAATATTATATTTCTGTTTGAGATGTAGATATGAAACAGTACAGTAACAAACACATTTAATAATAAAATATATTTGGTTGTTATCATCAAACAAAAATCATATAATTGTGTACACAACTGCGTTATATACAACAGACTCAAGGTTTTATGTTTCCCTCTTATTACCTTAGGTTGTTCGTCAATGTTGTCGTTGATGAGCATGCTGAGTAATAGGTAGCAGGTTTAGTGTCGTTCATGTTATGCGATGACGAGCAGGAGTATGGCGTAATATTACTACATATACTTTTCTGTTTCGTTATATGTTGATGATTATTGATACTCTGAGGGATGTAGTGAGGCATATTATATTCAAAGATTCATGTACAGAGGTGTATTGTACTTGAGATTCCATGGTTTTATGAAAAATTGATTTTCTATTCAGTTATGCTTCACAACTATATCCTGTTGTATATTTTATTATCATATATTATCCATGCGCCGTGAGTTATACGACATGTTTTATTTCGAGTTATTTTTCCTTGACGATCGTCTATATCGACGTGGCATGACATATAATGCACCTTTTCGTTAGTTCGGAGAAGGAGGTATGCGGTAGTCGTCACATTTGGTATCAGAGATTCGGTTAATCAATTTTACCCACAGTTCGTGAGCGTAAAAGCGTGTGAGAGATGCAGTTGTTATTTTTATTAGATGATTACTATATTATAATATGGTATATTAGTAGGCATTTGAACACCAATGAGGCTTTCTATAATGTGAATTGACTCTCGTTTCAGATAGAGAACAAGTCGACATCAAGACACGCTGCTAGGGATAAGCCTAGACTGGAGGTGTAGGTTAACGTAGCCATTCAGGAGCTGCAGCTGCTACGCCTGATTATCTTGTATGTTCGAGGCCATGATGGCAGCAATCATGAGGAGGATGCCCACTCTAGAAGTAGCTGTAGGACGTGGTGTTCCTTTGTAAGAACTTAGGGAAGTTGATTTCGCTAAGTTATGCAAGGATTATTCTTCTCTGGGTGGGAAGCCGTTTGTTGGTATAAAACCTATTAATTAGATTCATAATTGGTTGGACATTTGTGTTTAGATTTTTGGAGATTTGGGAACTGACGATGCAACAAAGTGGAAGCTCGCATCGAGGCAGTTGCAAGGACAAGTGATGGATTGGTGGAACTCTATCACTTTAGAGACCCCAGAGGATCAGATCACTTCTAAGGTCCAAAAGTCGAAATTGTTTAACCAATTTGTTGAGCTCAAGCAAGGAGATAGACAAGTGTTTGAGTATGCGGCTGAGTTTGAATCTTTATCTAAGTATGTTCGTTCATATATTGAGACTCCTTATCAGAAGAACGAGAAGTTTATTATGGGATTGGATGAGAGTTTGGGGAAACAATTGATAGATCATATCGATGACCTTTATGAGAAATTGGTCGAGAAGGCTTTGAGGAAGGAAAGCTTGTTTCTAAAGAAGGTGGTGGCTGTTGTTGAGGATATGCTGGCGTCGAAGCCACAACATGGTGGTGGTAATAAGAAAAAATGGAATGATAAATGTAAACCACAACAGCAAAGAAAGAATGGCCAGAAGAAGCCGAAGTGCAAAATTACTTGTTATAATTGTCAACCGAAGGGTCATCTTTCCAAGGATTATAAGAATGCTATGGTCGAAAGGAAGTGCTTTAACTATGATTAGCTTAGGCATATAAAGAATAATTGTCCAGAACCACTGAAAGATATGAAGATTGTGAAAGTGTATGCTTTGGATGTTGTGCCATCTTCCTCGAGGGGTCTAACTATGGAGAAGAAGCGGAAGAGTGCTGTTGTGTAAGGTACACTTTATATCAGAGATGTTTCGTGTAATGACCTGCATTTTAGCTATCGAAGGATCAAAAAATATTTTTATTTAACTCCCTGAGGGTTAAATCATTCTCATATTTTGATATGTTCGTTATGGAGATGTGAGGCATATCCATAATTTTTATCAATTTTATTTGTGACCATTTTTCCCCTATTAGTTTTGTACAGGGAATAACTTTTGATTGGGATCGAATCAGGTGCTAGGATTGATTTCATTGGAAAGGAAATGATGTTTCCAATTCCGTAGAGTGGCCACACTAAAGATTTGGTTCAGCGGTTTGGGAGGAACTGCTATTTTAGTGCTACACAATTTCTGGATAGACTAACTAGTCATTAGTAGGCTGATTAGTGAGTCCCATTAAGGCTAGGGGCTGTTGGCTTTAAATAGGGGGTAGAGTCATGGAGAATAGTTTAGTTTCTTTATTTCTCTATTTGGTCAGGTTTGAGATTCTCCCTACTCCAATCAAATACATCTCTACTCCATTAATTTCAGAGATCTAGATTAGAAGATTTGAGATCAACATCGAAGAAAGGTAGATCGCATCAAAGTGATTGAACTGGAGATTGTTCTTCGCTGTCTGGATTTGTAGATCATCGTTTTAAAGATAATTTATGGAATTGGTGAGTGATAGGCATCTCTCACACGAATTCAATCAAGTATATGGGTTGTTTGATCTTATTTTCGTCATTTCAAGTTGATTTCACTTAGACCTAATCAATGTAAGTATGATTTCAATCGGATCACCATACGATCTAATCTATTAAGATTATAACATTAAATTCATGTGTTTATACAAGTTAGATCCATTTATTTTATTCGTTCATTGTTTAATTGTGATTTGATGAATTTCATATGTTATTGATGTATTAATGCTTTTTAGATTATTGTTCAATTGTATTATTGAATGGTTGTATGAATGTGACGACTTTGAATCGAATATGGTTTGGTTCGAAATTTTGAAACATAATTAGCCGATAATGTGGCAAAATGAGTGACGACCATAGGTGCACACTGCAAAACGCTTGGAACAACAATGTAAGTTCAATGGATAGGCAAGGCAAACATTTGATTGGATCAGCAATAAAATTGATGGATCAACACATGAAAAATAGGATAGATCGGTGGTGTTAGCTTCTAGATTGGATCAAGGCAAGTTAGTGGATCGGTGCTTGGCGGTCAATGGAACGGGCAACCTGGCACATAGTGGATCGATAAGGTTGATTTGGTATGGATTGACAACGTATTGTCATGGATCGGTACGGTGTATTAGCACGGATCGGAACTTAAAAAATAGATGGATCAGCCATGATTTTCTGGTGATTCGGCAACCAAAATTTCATGGATCGGTAAGGGACGACACACGATAAAATAACTGGTCGGGCAAGAGGCTATATGGTGGACCAGTCAAAGAATCGATGGATCGGACAAAGCGTTGTATGATGGGTCGGTAGCGCTTCCTGAAACGTTGTGGTTGGTGGATCGGGTGTAGGGTGGATCAGGAAAGTGTTTGGCTGATGGATCAACCGAGTTTTGTAGCAGATCCGATGGATCAGAAACCGATCCATGATAGATCGGTGACGGGGGAAACAATAGCTTCTTGGAAAAGCTGTGGATGGAAAATGAAATGTTGTGGTTCGAAATTCATAGAAAAAGGGTGAAATGTTGTGAATCGAATATTGACCAAACAAAGTATGTTTTTGGTTCGATGTTGGTCGTGGCATTAAAGTAAATTCAAGATGGAATAATCGAAGTGTTGTGAAGTGTTCATTGATCGTCGAAATTCAACGAATGTGAAGATGACTAAAAGTTGTGAGTTGATGGATAATGGATGCTTGAGAAGTCGCTTGAGCTTATGAATAGTCATCAAGTTGGATGGATAGGGACACCGAAGGCTGAGGGATTATCGTTGTCGAAGGTTTTAGCGGACTCAAAGTAGGGGTGTAATAAAGACACCTAAAAGACTAGTGACATTAATTGTGTACCCTGGGCAGTCATGATGAGCCAAGTTGTCTTGGGGAGGTAAATGTACGTGGGACGTGCAATAGTGTGACTAGAACTGAGGTTACCATAAACCCTTAAATAATGGCAAGGTTAACCAGTCATACGATTAACAATGGTTTCAAGGCTGGACAGGCGGTGATAAACAGAGTCATGGATGATGACTGTTTCACTTATATCGTCTTGTGTAGATTATTCGACGTTGAAAGAGAAATCTCTTAGGTTCCTGTCTGATGTTGGTTTAGGCCTTTGGGTCTTGTGCTCAGGGGATGTCTTTTAGAGTTTATTACATAGAGGCAATCTATTTGATGTGATTAATAACATTGTTGATGTTAATATTTTATTTGGAATAAAATATTCTGTTATGTTATATTTACTGCGTAATATAAATATTAACGTAATAGTAGTCCTTAGAATAATAATACAGAATTATATAGTTGAGTAAGACTTGAACATGAGATTATATAATATATTAAGTATTATAATTCTTAAATGTCCTTAGTCAAGTTTTATTGTATACAAAGGACAACAACAAAACATTGAGACTGGTATGTTGATTGACAAATGATCATATCTAATTGAACATTAATACACGATATTAATTTCAAGACATAAATACGTATTGGAGAATAGCGTATTGGGCTGACCCAACGTGAGAAACTACACAGAATATAATTAATAGTGTCATAAGTTATTCTCATAGTGATAGTGATGAAATGGTCCTCAGACCTGAAATCATTATAATTTTATTCGAGGATATTTGTGTTTTGATATCATCTAAAGTTACTTTTAACCGAGTAGACGATAACGGTGATTATTGAAAACATCTCGAATCAAATGAAAATTACGAATGATTAAGATTGAATTTAACCCTATAATATATTTGTAGTGATATCCATGGGCCTCTTGATTGAGTGAGACTGTGAAATGCATGGTCGTGCTCAAATATTGATTTGTTTTGTATAGTCTACTAATCGATCAAGATAAACAGATTAAATAAAAAAGAGAATGATAAGATCTATGCCTCGAGTTTAATTGTGGATATATTGGTTAAAAGGATTATATTACATTGAACCACTGGTCATAGAAAGGTTGTATCGAATCGTTGATCTTAATATAACTTGGGTAGCAGCGACGTGTTACAAGATGCTAATCGCTATTTATGAATTTAAATACGATTTAAAATCATTGCCAACGTTATAATAACCTGTTGGGTCACAATAGAACGTTATAAAGGAGAAAATATTTTTAGGTTAAATAAAATATCAACTTGTTGATATTTTTTTTGAAGCAGGAATTAGTATACAAGGCGGTTTCTATATTTATGGTTAACGTTTGATTTTAAAAGAGATATTTATATTTTTTTCCTTTTAAAAGAAAACGGCTAACCTAATATAAATATAATAATATACTCATTCGATCAGATTATCATTATCGCAAACCCAAATACCCTAGTTCCGAAAACTGTAGAAATTATGGCGGCTGCTAGTAACGCCTTTCCCTTTGTCTTCAATTTGATTGATGAAGATAAGCGTTCTAGTGGATTCCTTTAGAGGCGCGACTTTTTGTCATGCTTTCGATTTGATACTCCAACCCTTTTGATTTGGAGATTAATCTAGTTTCATGGATTCTATCATGTATGACCTAATTTGATTTGGATTCACATTTTTCGCCTAGATCCTAATTTACAGATGTCAAAGTTTGTCAAATTATGGTTGCAATTAGATCGATTTACCCCAAAGTGGTATCAGAGCAAGGTTGTGCTAAATTACTGTATTTTGAATCATATTTTGGACTATATGTTTAATAGTTTACATAAATGAATATGATAATCCCTCGATTCAGGTTTTAAATTGTTTCAAGGTTAAAAAAATTGTTTTTTGTTATTTGTTTTGAATCCATAACTATTATTCGATATTGAAACGACTATATGTATTTAAACTTGCCAATTCTTACCATTTAGAACATTTAATATTGATTATATGTTCGAACCTTGTATGAATTCAAATTATGTTTGGATTTAACTTTATATATCATATTAGAGAGTGGATCCATGTGTTCCAATTACTAATACACACACAGAGATATATATATATATATATATATGCACACACACATATATATAATTGAATGGTTAGAATTACCACGAGATTTATCTTATTTGTATTTTATGAATTTGGCATTTTTTATGAGCTAATCTGTCTAGCTTTGGCATAGTATTTTCTAAAATAAAATTGCTTTGTTTAAACTCAAATTAATATTAGATATTAATTCTGCTTATACATTACCTGTTTTTAGATTAGTTTATCTAAGTAAAGAATGTTAAAGCGTAACGATTCGGATTTCGCCCAGACCTAATCGATCGCAAAATCGATTAAGACCGTTCAAAAACCCGAATGCGCTAACTCAGCACAACACATCAGAACAAATAACAACAGACTTTTATAAATATCATAATAATGTTACATCAGAGTGCAGAATATATCAGAGTATATCGAATATAATACAGCAGAAGATAAATTTACAATGAATTTAATAAAGTGCAGCGGAACCAATAAATTGATACAACGGAAGTCTATCTATGCTCTGGACACAACTTTAAGCTTCGATCCAGGATCCTGCCCAATATATATGCAAAATAAGCTACTCGACTGCCCGTGTGGAAAAGAGGGCACCCGAGTTTGCAAAGTGAAATAAACTATGGGTCAGTCATGGGACTGGTGTGAGAAATCTTACCTAACTTATCTAACAATATGGCAAATCAAAAGACCACGCCGCTAACGCCGAGCGGGTTTACTCCATTGGATTGCTAGTGTATAAATTAAAATATTTTTTATTCAAAACAACGCAATGCTTTTTAGAAAAATGAAATCATTATAAGACTCAAGTCCAATCACACAATGCAATGCAAACCGGAAGATAGAGTTTTACCGTATAATGATCAAACATGCTTGATACATAGAAAATAATATTTTAATGTTATTATTAGTGTCTAATCAGTTTTAAAAATACTTCAAAGTAAATGCAATCCCAGACGACATAGTACCTCATCCTACTATGTCTCCATATATAGTTTATAATCAAAACCGTAATGTCATAATGGAAGTTGGGTTTCCATCATGAGTCAAGGCTAGGAATGATATCCTTACCGATTCGAGACACCCTAGCAATGTCTCAGGACTCAGACGCTGGCGAGCCGTTGGATCCTCCAAGGTCGGTCCACAAATACTTTAGTGGATTAGTTATGCCTGAACACACGTTTCCCGGTCCTATTGAACCTACCAATTGGTCACTATTGACCAAAATAACTGAGGCCTCATAATCCATCATCCACATAAGTAAAATGTTAGGGTTTACAAAACCCTGATACCACTTCTAGCTAGAAAGAAATGCATGCACTCCTTGGGTCTCTTGTCCCGTTTCTGACTTTTACCGGGGTGTGAGGCTCGCGAAGTAACGATATACACAAAGCTACGCCTAAAGAGCAGTGCTTTGATCACCAACCACAAGGCTCTGCTTTTCAACAAAAGCCTTGATCATTTGCATCTTGGCATGCCACATTGGCAATCCACGCCATGCGATCGATAACTACCAATATATACCCTCTGAGCTTGTGCGTCTCAGAGAAGGGTGTTAAGCAAGAGAATAAATTCTCCACCACTAAACAGATATATATTAAATAGAAATCAATTTACATGGAATGAAATCCAATGTCAGACACACATCCATTTACAAATCCGTTCTAGGTCTGAACGAAACCGGAGACATCTTATTCCTCATCCCGTATGTCTAATACGGAAGAGAGGTTCTCGCATATCCGGACAATCAACAAGTACGTCCGGACAACCACCACTTTAACCCTTTACTGGGAGCTACCCAATGTCGAGCGTCAATAGCCATCCATTCGATGTGAAGATCGCCAGTCTTCAATCACCATCTTCAATAACTTCGACTTTAATCATCGTAATAATCATTCAGAATGGGTTATAACCGGTCTTTCCGAATAACTCGCGTATTTTATAATCAAAAAATCAATTCCTATAAAGACACATCATACGCCTCATTCCAATTCAGAATATTCTTTTAATAAAATATTCATATTATTAGGGAAAGATTCCCATCAATTTTATCAAAGATAAATTCTTTTAAATTTATTCTTTAATCTTCTTTTTAAAGATTCATTAAAACTTCAATTTGATTTTAATATCAAATATCATTACTTTATGATTGTTCAACTTTAAGAAATTAATCGTATTGTTAACTGGGTTAAAGAACTAATGTCATTTAAGAAAAACATTGTTCACGATTAACCCAAAATCATCTTCCATTAAATATGGAATTTTCACAGAAATCAGATCAATATATAATCGATATAAAATTTCATATCAGATTAATAATAAAAATGGAATAACGGCAAAGCCTTTTAAATTCCATATATAGTAACAGTCTTCTTTTACAAAAACCTATCTCGATTATTATCAAATCGAATTTCCACTCAATTCAAATTTAATATATTAAAGAACAAGTGTCATTTAAAACATAGTTCACAATAAGCCCAATTCACATATCATTTTATTCTAGTCACCAAATATAATTGGAAACTCTAATAATCTTAATTAAAAGATTTATTGTTTTCATACGGGGTTTAAGAACATTGTTATTTAAGACACCATCCACGACAACCCAAAATCTAATTCTTTTATTTAATTCTAATTAAATATTAATTAATTGGAAGACTTCATTAAATATTAATTGAAAAGTTTTATTCTAGTTAATAACTAGTTCATTTCGATAAAAATATATTTTTATCTTTTGTCCATCCAAAACAGACATAGAAATCATCATTTTATTTTTCGTTGAATATTATTTTAATATGTTCGTTATTTAAAAATATTCTTTATATAAAAGGATTTTTTATGTAAAAATATTCTTTATGTTACAATATTCTTTATTTTAAAATATTTCATATTTAGAAGGTATTCTGAATCAGAATGCGACTAAATCAGTTACCATATAATTTTGGTTATATGGATTTCACACATCACATGAACACGACAATAATGATAAATAATCATTAAACAACCAGTTCACATCCAAAGTGAAATTTACAACTGTGCGAGCATTAAAATGAATAAATAACGCTCATCGCAGCCTGTCAATCCATCAATTGACTTACAACTAAATATTGGGACTAGTGTATGTCAAATATCATCCCAATACCCGTGTGGGGTTTTCAGCCAACAACAGTTCATCCAAATAAATCATTGGTTAATGAACTTAACCAATTTTATGTAACGACCCACCTTTTGCCCGATTCTTGTTGGTAATTAAACTGACTCAAACCGTTCATAAAGACAAATTGTTATGGGTGCATACATATATTGAATAAAATAATAGAACTTTTCATTGCAAAATACAATGTTACATCAGAGTTACATAGAATATCAGAGTTACAACATATATAATGGAAGAAAAGAAAATATATTCTCAGCAGAAGAAACCGTGTGATATAGCAAAAGCTCCAAACTCTTGTGTGAACTCCAACTCTAAAAGCGCTCTGAATCCTGCTCCAATGATCTATAACTGCAAACTAAACTACTAGCTGCCCATGGAAATTAATGGGCACCCAGAGTTTAGAAAGGAACAATAAATTCTAGGTCAGTCGTGGGACTGGTGTGAGAACTCAAAAACAATATTTTTAGGTTTTATTTTAAAGTTGGGAAATTCATCGGACCACGTCGCTAACGCGGAACGGGTTTACTCCATGTGAATACCCGTGCATATAAATACGTAATGTCTTTTTCGAAAATGAAGCTATCATAAGCTCGTCCCACATCACACAATGCAAGCGCACACCAGATGGGCGAGGTTTATCTTATGATAACCAAAAATGCTTCCATACGTGAAAATCCTATTTTAATACTATCATATAGTGTGGAAAACAATTTCGCAAATAAATGTATTAATCCTAGACGGCATAATACCCCATAATATTATGTCGCCATATGTATATATACAATCAAAATCGTATGGTTCGTATTGGAGATTTGGGTTTCCAACTTGATGATTCCTGGCACGAAAGATCAATCGGAACACAAACGAAATGCAATCACGGGTTTTTCATCCAGACACGGACACCAATACAAATCGCGAGGTAGATCAACAATATTCGACCAGACCCGGCTCCCCGAACATACCCTATTCCATAAGTCATAAGTGGTTTCCCACTGCTGCAGTGGTCATCATCAATTCTATATATATATACATATATATACACAACCTAACCGCCAGTTTCTCATCATCCGGGGTGTGAGGTTTGTCGATGTCACGTCATACAGAAAGCTACGCTTCGATAAGCCATGCTTTGATCATCACTAGCTCATTTCATAACTCGGGTATGCCACATTGAGAATTCATGACATATCACTGATTTTCAATCAATACATACCCTTTAAGTTCATCCGACTTAGAGATAAGGATAATGTATTGCCACAAATCCGATATATATTAATGGAAATCAGTGCTATGTGGTCAATTTCAACGTCAGACACACCATCCATACAAGCCCGTTTTGGGTCTGAACGGAACAACAACCCGACAACATTCAAATATATTCAGGTCTCATGCCATTCATAACCTCGTATCGGGTGGCCTACCCAACTGAGACATCAATTAGCAATCAATCTAAACAATTCAAATATTCCCGGTCTTTATTCATTGTTAACAAGGTTTGAATTGCTTCATAACGTCGTATTATTACTTGGAATGGTTTTCGAACATATACTCAATCCTGATCTTTCCAAGTAATAAGCGTACTTAACATGGTAGCTATGGTTTACACAGACTTTCAATTCAAATCTCCTTCCCAATAGTTATTAATTCATCTACGACTCAAGATTTGAATTACTAAAATTTCATACATCTCGTTATCATTTAACTCTTCTTTGAAATCAAAGATTATACCTTCGCTTCAATTTTTTACTTTAATTTCCTCGAATCAAAGATTTTACTTAATCCCAATCACGATACGAATTTCCACAAATCATTCTCATTGGGTTTCAAGAATGATATTATTGAAGATACGATTCACGACAAAACCGAAATCAATCGATATTGAATCATAAATTACACAGAAATTTGTCCACTTATATTCGATATAAATTCTCGTAATCAAAGAATACTATAAGTGGAATAACGATATAATATTATCTTCCAAATTCCTCAAACAGTATACGTTTACGTCACGGAATTTTGTACCGAATATCGAAGATTATTTCTATCTAACTTATTTCAATCGAGTTTGAGGAACTCATATCTTAATTAAAAGATTTATTCAACTCTATGACATTGGATCTGGATAGGAATACCATCAACTTATCTTCAATATTAATCTCCGTATCCAACTCATATTATAAGCGGAATAACGGTGAATTACCCTTTAAATTCCTAAGATAATAAGAGTTTTCATATACCGAATTAGTATTAAACATCCGAAGATTTATCTCCAACCATATCCAAATTTTAAAATTGGAAAACCCATTTCAATTCCATATAAATATTTCCAATACTTTAATAATCTTCGAACTATTCTTATAGTTAACTAATGGTTCACGCTTATAAATTTCAAAACCAATAACAACATTTGGGAGTGTTACCAAAAGCACTGTTGTTAAAATAGCCAATTAAATCAAATAGATTTAAAATTTAATCAAAATTCAAATATTCCAATTCTAATTGCTTTTAAAATTTATAAATAGGAATTTATCATGAATTTCTCCAATTTAATAAACTTGTTTTATTCGACTTTCGTTATGATCGCCAACTGCGTGTATAGTGATATAACTTGAAAAATCATATGTTGAAAAAATCGAAATTTCCTTTCTATTCAAATACTATTATTATTTGAAATCCAACGTGCCTTATTTCTAGTCAAGTCAATTTAAAATAATCAAGTCGTAACCATTCGAAGTTTGAAATCAATGTTTACAACTGTCGCACCGGAGCGCGTTCTATTCAAGCCATATAACGATTATAAATTATTCACACCCTTTTTCAATTTAATTTATATTTTCAAATCATTTGAAAAATAGTTTCAAATTATATTTCAAATTAGATTTCGAATTTACCATCCTGTTTTCGGACCAGTTAGGGATAGCCAGGGAGAGCAGGGAACTGAATTTCCAAACCCAAGCCTAGACACTATCCTCTCTGCCATCCTAGAATGTTCTGGTGTATATTATATCTTCTTTAAATGTTAAGATTAATATTTGAAAACAACCCTAGCTTGAACCTGTGTACGCATAATCAGAGTGCGTAGCGGAAGCATGATGGTAGTTTAAATAAAACTGTTTAAGAGATTTTCCGGCTAGTTGAGTAAGAAATTTTTCTAAACAAGATGTGATATTTAAACAAGAATGAAAAAGAGATTATATATGTTTTGAATTTTAAAGTGGATTTAGAAAAATGTTATTCGAATAGGTGAATATGACAACTAAAATATGAATATTAAATGAGTATAAATTTAACTTATAAATGAGTTAATATGAGATGGGAAACGATTGGAATAAAAAGTTTGAAATAGATTGAGTATTTCGGAAATATAATTCTATATCTTCCCTTGTCACTGGGTTTCGCTCGAACCCCTGCTTCTTCGTACTCTATCTGTTATCATCACCATTTGTAAGTTTAACTTACGATCAAACCTTTTCCAAGTTTTTACATTTTGGTTTACACTAAATATAATTTAGTGTAGTTTTGGTTGCTGTTTATCTACCCTATGATGCTTGCTGTGTTAAGTGTTCATATATTTTCCTGTTAATACTTGTTTGGGCTCATCTCTGGTTTCCTTGTTAATTCTAAACTGGAAGATATCTTGGGTACACACCTATATTATATGTTGCACCGTTGAATGCACACTGTCCATGACCCCACTCTCCATAGTGACATATGCATGCTACCTTTAAAAATAATTGGCTTCGTTTCTATATGTGGGTGAACGCTTGCTACATGCTCTTTGGTTGGTCACTTTTCTTCCAAATTTTTCTCTAAACTTTTGAGTAGTTGTTGTTTCAAAAACCTAAATTATGAATAATGATGATCTGCTACTGTTTATGTTAGGTTTAGTTTAGCCGATGCAAGGCTATAAAAGTATATACACCATTTTTTTACAACCTATTAAACCTATGGATATGATGTTGTGCATCCAGCGAGTCCTTTTTTCATTCGCTTGGTTTTATTTCATGTTAGTTGTGAAACCATTTTAGGATTATTATTACTAGAAACAGGTACCTTATATTGGTTTGGATTCCCACAAATATGTTACTGTTGAATATTAATAATACATGCGTGGGCTACTACCTGTACTTGTGTTTGGTTCCCAAAACCATCCCATAAAATTTGGAAGTTAACTGCTTTGCATTCTCCTCTCTGTTAATATCGGATAGTATACATTCCATGCATTTGAACCTGTTATACCGTGTAGCCAAGAAAATGCATTCCCATGCTACACCTGAATACAATCATATTAATGCCATATATTTTGGTGGACTGCAAACATGCATGTCACGATACTATACATAGTTCCTGTGTGTACCAGACTAGCGTTCCATGTCACTTTGATATTAGGGGTGAATCCTCTATTGCATATTACCAGTTTAGGTCCTTACATGTTGGATTTGCAGAGTACACCCTTACATGTTGGCTTAAGGCATATTGAGTTTGGTTGTTAAGCACTTCATGTAATTCATGTTACCCCACTATGTCCCTGTTCACCGCACTAAACCATAAGTTTTGCAACATTTGCCTTATCTCAGTTTGTTACCAAATAATGATTTCGGAGTTTTGTGTCATTTACAACCATTACCCTCCTCCCTTTGTCAGGTTTAGTCATTTGGCAATGTGTGTAATACACATGCATGGAAAATCATGTAGTCATGCTTCCTTTTATATTTGAAAAGTTGCATGACAAAAATCTATTTGTCCTAAAACTACATCTGTGCATTTCAAAATCAGACCTGACCCCGTGCTGTATATAACCCATATATGTTGTCTCACTGCTATATTCTCTTATGTTATTTTTTTTTATTTTTTTCTGGTTAGCACTTGCGGTTATCCTTAGTGATATGTTGGTTCATTTCCTGTCACTAGTACATGCATTACATGCTAGTTGTTGTTTGTATGTATAGTAGATGCATGTCTCGAGTTCGGTAGTCTTCATGGTTTTAAACTCGAATGTTAAATAATTCATTAGGATTAAACTGAATTATATTTATGTGTTTATCGATGTGTGCTTACTTGAAATAAGTTTAATCCTGACTCGTGTGTTTTTTGTATTTTGCATGGGACACTCGGGTCAGGCCCAAAGTATTCTAGGTTTAGATATTTCAGCTCGCAAATTTGGAGAGGACGTGGAGACGTGAAGACGCTCGCTCGCGCTAAGCTCGACAAACAGTAAATTGGTTTAAAGACATTTATGTATATAAATTTATATTATCTTCCACTGTATATAAAAATTTGTACAACTCTGATATGATATTTATAAAGATTTACTCTGCTGCAAATTATTATACTATGTGATTCTGCATTATTTCTGTTTAAACTGCGTAAGACAATAACAATCTGTCGTTTTGAACGATTCGAGTTGGTTTAATTACCGACTTGAGATGGGAAAAATGCCAGGTCGTTACATTTTAATTCCGCTAATATGTTGATGACAATGAACAAAACATGTTATTATACTCCTAATGCCGAATAAAAATGTATTTTGTTGTATATAACGGTGTTGTATACACAATTATATGATTTTTGCTTTATGATAACAACCAAATAAATATTTTTTTAAATGTGTTTATTACTGTATTGTTTTCACATATCATCACAGACATGAATATAATATTTATATTTAAATAGAATACGACTGTATAGACATTCATATATTCATGTAGTATTGTATTTAAATATAATATTATATTCAAAACACTCAAACAGTACAACAATTTATAACTCCACTATTTAAACATTCACTTCATATTGTACTTGTATATAAATAGAATATGATAGACAAATTTGTTTGACAACAATAAAATAATATTTTATTTCAAACAAAATTTGTTTATTACAAATATCAGTACAGTATTCTTTTTCATACACAGCTCCTTATTACATCACTCATCACTCTATACAATTAATATATACAATTTCATTTACACAAATTCATATACATTTACATAGACACGCTGACACTCTTCTTATTTTCAGTCTTCTGTCTTCACAGTCCTTCGTCAGTCCAGTCTTCATACCTGTCACATGAAACAAATACACAGTACACTGCAATAGAAATAATACTAAACACATGCGAATATAATTTTTATTTTGAAAATTTATTTGCCTCAGAATTTCGGTGTGTTTATCATCATTTTTCTGACTCGGTCTGATTTATCCGACTGTGTCTAGACAGCTTGTGATACTCACAGTGATACACTGTAAATACCACAAGGCAGACAACATATATATATCAATGCAGGGACAGGAAATCTCTTCTAATGGTGTATAAATATACACGTGTGCACTGCCTCGCCAATCAGCGGGCAACCGAGGAGTAGCCACATGGACCGTCTCGACTCAGTGTACACATGAAAATAACTCAATGCAAAGTCAACACAGCTCAAACATGGTCGAGCCAGCAATAAAGAAGTAAAATAGCAAAGTGATAAGCATGCAGTCGATCACAACCAAGAATAACAAAACGTGGATGTGTTCATGATGAAAATACAGCAATACATGTGAATGATACACAGTAGGACATCATACAATAAGCCAATGGTTGAGACAGTGTAAAAATATGGAGCAACAGATCAGTGTATGTGACATTTCAAAGTAACAAGCATAACAAGCTCATGGATGGTGCAACAATTCATGGCAAGACAGAATGATGGTGCTACAACATATGAAGTGTGCTTTGGCAAACAAAATTGGATTGACAACACATCTTAGTTTCAACCCAAACTCAAAATGCACAAGTCTGCACTAATATGGTCAAAACATTTTTGTGCATGTATCAACTCAGTGCAACACAAATGAGATCATACAAACATATATGAGCTAACTTCAATTTCTAGTTTGCATGGCAGTATAAAAGTGTGGTGCAACTCCAGGGTGCTAATGAAATACACAAGCAAATAAAGTAGATTGTGCACAAAATCATGGAGGTGAATACATATATACAGCTGCAAGTAACACGAAGTAGTAAACAAATTTATGGTTCAGTCAAGGCATGATGAGGTGCATGACCATGTGAATACAATGGAAACATGGTGGCAATGAGCACGGTGATACATACACGTACAACATCATGTATACTGTGATGACCCCAAACTTCCGTAGACCGAAAGTAAGGATAATCATTTAGGAATACAACATATTTACAACAAAAACATATCTCAGATAGCCATCATAACACATAAACCATTACAGCGGAAATAAATGTCATCAGCATCATAATATCCAATACATCAGAGTACGCAGTACATGATACAACTTAGCCAAATAAGGAGTTTCAACAAAAAGGGAAATAAGTTTCAAATGGAAAGAAACAAGTCTCAAACTCCACATACATCAAAACTACAAAAAGTAAAATGTCTCAAAGTAGAAGTAAAAACTATAGAAAGGTCTTCTTCTTCTTCCCTTCCAAGGAAGCTCAAATCAGAATGTATCACTTGAACGCACACAGGAGGATAGATTTTTCCCTTATGATGATCAAACATGATTAATACATGAAAAGTACTATTTTAATATTATCATTAGTGTTTAAGCAGTATTAAAATACTTCAAAATAAATATATCAATCCTAGACGGCATAGGTACCATATACTATGTCGTCGTATATAAGTTTACAATCAAAACCGTGATGTCGTATTGGGAATTGGTTTTCTGTCATGAAGTCGAGGCTAGGGATCGTCCTCTTCCGATTCGAGACACTCTAGCAAATGCCCCAGGATCACACCTATGGGCAACCCTTGGAACGGTAGGGCCGGTCCCCACCTAACGGTAGTGGATTGGCAATTCCTGAACATACGTTTCCCGGCCCCTTTGGACCTATAATATGACCACTTCCGGCCTATAAAAACGAGGTACCTCAATCCATAATCCACATAGTAAAATGCCGGGCCGTGTTAAAGCCCAAACACCACTTCTAGCTAGAAAGAAACGTATGCACTCCCTACGGTCCATATCCCGTTTTTGACTCATACAGGGGTGTAAGGATCGCGAAGTCACATTATACACAAAGCTATGCCTAAACAGGCTATGCTTTGACGATCGACCACAAGGCCTGCTTTTCAACAAAGCCTCGATCGTTGCATCTTGGCGTGCCACGTTGACAATTCAACGCTATGAGATCGATAACCATTACTACGTATCAGGGTGTTAAGTAGAGAATAAAATTCTCTACCACCAAACAGACATATATTAATAGAAATCGATTTAATTAAATGAAGTGAATTTCAACGTCCGACACGCATCCATTTACAAGTCCGTTCTGGGTCTGAACGAAACCGGAGACACCAAAAAGGCGCTCGCTTATCCGCACGACCAACACACATGTCCGGACAATTTCTGCTTCAACCCTGTCCTGGGAGCAAATCAGTCTAAGGTATCAGAAGTCACCGTCCATTCGATGTGAAGATCGCCGGTCTTCAACCATCGTCTTCTTACATCTTTGATTTAATCGCCGTGCAATTATTTGAAATGAGTTAAACTCGGCCTTTCCTAATAATTGTCGCATAATTATAACTTAAAACATTTCATATATATTTATAACTATTTATCGCTATTTTTATTTATTAAAAATAGCTCGAAATAAATAAATGACGTTTCGGGTCAATGGGCGGCCCTGATGCTGCTTTTACCAAAATTTGATTTACACATATCTTAAAATCTAACCGTCGGATTTTGATGAAATTTAAATCGTTGAAAGCTCTTCCCAAAGCGGTCCTAACGGTTCCAGTTTTGGGAAAATCCAACGGTCGGATCTTTCTATATAATCGTTTGAAGTTACGATTGTCGATACGCGAACTACCGCGCTCGTTTCGTTTAATTTTATATTTTATATTTATATATATAAACCATTTGGCGATCTCCCCTATTCTAAAATCCATTCCTTTTTATTCTATAAAAACAATATTTTTGTCCGCCGATTCTAATGCGACAAAAATGACTGTTTCAACGATGTATATTTTTATATTCAATAAAAATGACATTTTTGTTCGCCAATTCTAATGCAACAAAAATGATGTTTTCAACATCGTATATTTTTATATTCAATAAGAATGACATTTTTGTTCGCCAATTCTAATGCAACAAAAATGATGTTTTCAACATCGTATATTTTTATATTCAATAAAAATGACATTTTTGTTCGCCAATTCTAATGCAACAAAAAAGATGTTTTCAACATCGTATATTTTTATATTCAATAAAAATGACATTTTTGTTCGCCAATTCAAATGCAACAAAAATGATGTTTTCAACATCGTATATTTTTATATTCAATAAAAATGACATTTTTGTTCGCCAATTCTAATGCAACAAAAATGATGTTTTCAACATCGTATATTTTTATATTCAATAAAAATGACATTTTTGTTCGCCAATTCTAATGCAACAAAAATGATGTTTTCAACATCGTATATTTTTATATTCAATAAAAATGACATTTTTGTTCGCCAATTCTAATGCAACAAAAATGATGTTTTCAACATTGTATATTTTTATATTCAATAAAAATGACATTTTTGTTCGCCAATTCTAATGCAACAAAAATGATGTTTTCAACATCGTATATTTTTATATTCAATAAAAATGACATTTTTGTTCGCCAATTCTAATGCAACAAAAATGATGTTTAAAATGTAAAAAAAAATGTTCTTTTATCCTATTTGTTTTAAAGACATAAAAATGAACTTTTTATTCTATTTGTTTTAAAGACATAAAAATGAGCTCTTTATCCTATTTCATTTTAATAACATACAAATGAACTTTTTATCCTATTTCCTTTTTATAACATAAAAATGAACTTTTTATCCTATTTCATTTTTATAACATACAAATGAACTTTTTATGTTTTTATAAAATGCATATATTTTATCTCCTTTTCTTTTACAATGAAAAATGTAAATTCTTTTATCTTTACATTGGAAAATGTAAACCTTTCATTGTTACAAAGAAAAATAGTAAATCTTTCATCTTCACCCAGAAAAAGGTAAATCTTATATTTTACATAGAAAAAAAAATGTAAATTTTCTATCTCTCTTCATTACAATAGAAAGATGTAAATTTCCTATTACTCTTTATTATAATAGAAAAATGTAAATTTTATATTTCCCTTTATTACAATAGAAAAATGTAAATTTCCTATTACTCTTTATTATACTAGAAAAATGTAAATTTTCTAATCGTCTTCTTAATGCACATTTTTCCTATAGGGACTCAACTCAATTTGGTGTCAAAATATGATAACCAAAAATAATGGTTTTTGTCTAACCATTTCTATTTACCCAACATCATCATTTCAATGTCTACACATACAACACAATATATGATTTGGTGTATAAATTCGATGAATCACAATAAAAGGTCTCATCTTTGTTTTATTTGTAAATCAAATAAAACATCTAATCTTTATTTTATATTGTAAATCAAAATAAAATATCTAATCTTTATTTATGCTTTAATTAAAATTTAAAAGATTTAATCTTTCTTTATTTTATAAATCATAAACAAAATAAAGATTCAATCTTTGTTCATTTTATGTAAGTCAAAATAAAGATTCCACCTTTGTTATTATTTTACAAATCAAAAATAAAGATTAATTTTTTGTTTTATTTTGCAAATCAAAAATAGAAATAACGCAATGTCTTTTTGGAACGGGTTTACTCCTATGGATTGCCAGTGCATAAACCAAGGACCACGCCACTTTCGCGGAACGGGTTTACTCCTATGGATTGCCAGTGCATAAACCAAAGTAAATCGAGAAATAACGCAATGTCTTTTTGGAAAAATGAAACCATTATAAGACCCAGGTCCCATCACACAATGCAACACACACCAGAGGATAGGGTTT
Source organism: Allium sativum (assembly GCA_030737875.1). NCBI lineage: Eukaryota > Viridiplantae > Streptophyta > Magnoliopsida > Asparagales > Amaryllidaceae > Allium > Allium sativum. The sequence continues at coordinate 802,942,913 of CM060919.1, forward strand.
TACCTTATATTGGTCAAAAGATGCTTGATACATATAAAACGGATTTGATATTATTATTAGTGTATATATGTTTTAATGAAAAGATTTGAATCATAAGTATCAATCCTAGACGGCATGGTTACCATATAGCATGTCACCAATACTAGTTCTACAATCAAAACCGCAAGGGCGTATTGGAAATTTGGATTCCATCATGAGTCGAGGCTAGGGTCAAGATCCTCTCCGATTCGAGACACTCTAGCAAATGCCTCAGGATTCCCCGTAGTGAACCCTTGGAAGCGGTAGGGCCGGTCCCCGCCTATGGGCAGTGGATTGGTTATGCCTGAACACACGTTTCCCGGTCCCTTTGGACCTATAGTATGACCACCAACGGCCTATAAAAATAACGAGGCGCCTCAAAATCCATCATCCACATAAGTAAAATGTCAGCGCTGGTAGGTCCCTGACATCACTCTAGCTAGAAAGAAACGTGTGCACTCCCTACGGTCCGTATCCCGTTTTTGACTCATACCGGGGTGTGAGGCTCGCGAAGTCACGATATACACAAAGCTATGCCGTAATAGGCTATGCTTTTGATCATCAACCACAAGGCCCTGCTTTTCAACAAAAGCCTTGATCAATGCATCTTAGTAAGCCACATTGTCAGTCCATACTATAACATTGATTTCTGCCAATATATAACCTCTAAGCTCATATGTCTCAGAGAAGGGTGTTAACCACCAAGCAGATATATATTAACAGAGATCAACGAATGTAGTATAAAGGACTACAACGTCAAACATACATTCCATTTATAAACTTATGCTCTGGGTCTGAGCGAAAGTCAAATCCGTACAAATCAACACTACGTCCGGATAACTACCATCTTAGCCCTGTCTTGGGAGCAAATCAATCAAGGACCTCAACGCTAGTTACCCATTCGATGTGAAGATCGTCGGTCTTCAATCGCCGTCTTCAACTCTTAGATTTAAAACGTCGTATAATCATTTGAAATGAGATTGAAGTCGGTCTTCTCAAATGATTCTCGCATATATATATATATATATATATATATATATATATATATATATATATATATATATATATATATATAAAATTTGAAAACATTTCATATCGTTATTAATATTTGATAACAACATATCTCTGTTTTTATTTATATAAAAATAGCTTAAATTAATTAACGACGCTTCGGGTAAATGGGCGACCCTGGCGTTGTTTTCAACCAAATTTGATTTACACATATCTTGAAATCTAACCGTTGGATTTTGACGAAATCTATATCGTTGGAAAGATTTTCCCAAAGCGGTCCTAACGGTTCCTGTTTTGGGAAAATCCGACCGTCGGGTCTTTCGGTATAACCGTTTAAAGTTACGATTGTTGATAGGCGAACTACCGCGCGTGTTTCGTTTAAATTTAATTTATATATATACATATATATATATATATAAATCGTTTTACTATTTCAATTATAAAAGTCTATTCTTTTTATCGCATCTAAAATGACGATAAAATATTTCTTGTTTTATTTTACTACCTTTCTTATTTTATTTACTCTAATTGTAAATAAATTATGCTTTATATATCCTTTTAATTTATTTTCTATTTATTTACCTAAATGTAAATAAATGTTTTTTTCTATTCTTTTCCTTATTTATTTACCTAAATGTAAATAAATATTTTTCTACTTCTTTTGTCTTATTTATTTACATTATTTATAAATAAATGTTTCTAATTCCTTTTCTTATTTATTTACACTATTTGTAAATAAATGTACTTAATTTCTTTTTCTTATTTATTTACACTATTTGTAAATAAATGATTACTTTTAATTTTTACTATATTTATTTACACTAGTTATAAATAAATGTACCTTTTCCTTTTATCTTATTTATTTACATAAGAAAATGTAAATAAATATTATTCACATAATTATTCTTTTAATCCCTTTTATTTACATAAGAAAATGTAAATAAATTCTATTCATAAAATTATTCTTTTAATTCTTTTTATTTACATCACTATTATTTTTATTCTTTTTATTTACATAGGAAAATGTAAATAAATTCTTATAATCTTAATTACATTAAATGTGATCTTCTTTACAGAGTAAAATATATTCTTTCAATTACGTATAAAAATGTAATTTATTTATCCTCTTATTTTGTTTGATGTAAATATATATGTCTTCCTTTGTCTATGTTTTATTTATTTACACTAAATATTTTACATATGCTTTAACCTCTCACATTGGATAGGTATTGTTGTGATTACTGGACAGCCGGGCGGGTCCGGGCAGGTTTACATCACAACTCAATCCAACCTCGGGTTACGCATTATAATTTCTTATTTATTTACCTATTTGTAAATAAATATTTTTTTTTTAACCTTTTATCTTAACAAAATGTCTATTTTGTTTTAACCATCTTTTATCTTAACAAAATGCTTATTTTGTTTTAACACACTTTTAATATACAAAAATGTGTATTTTGTCTAATTCACTTTTAATATACAAAAAATGTATATTTTGTTCTACCAATCATATTTTAATAAAAATATGTTTTAACATTCACTAATCATATTCAGATAGAAATATGTTATCTTGTTTCATTTAAACCAAACATGATAAAAGTGTATTCTTTTACATTTATCAAGAAATGTTATTCTTTTTCATTGATCAAGAAATGTTATTCTTTTTCATTGATCAAGAAATGTTATTCTTTTTCATTGATCAAGAAATGTTATTTTTTTCATGTTTATATTTGTGTTGAAATCACAAATAAAAAGGTAATTCAATTTCTATGTTAATATTTGTGTTGGGAACACAATTTACTTCTATGTCATATTTGTATTGAGAAATACAAATAAAAAGATGAACTTAATTTCTATGTATATTTGCATACTTTATTTTATTTTAAATATATATTTGTGTTGAAACACAAATAAAAAGAAAGACTTTATTCTCCAAATATATTAACACAATGCTACGCATAAGGTTCATCATCAATTTTGTCATGTCAATTTGGTGTCAAGTAAGGTAACCAAAATAATGGTTTTTGTCTAACCATTCCATTCACCCAACGATGTAATTTCCATGTCAACCATACCACACAACATAGGAGTATATAATTTTAAGGAATCTCAATAAAGGGTCTCATCCTTATTTTATTTTGTAAATGAAAATAAGGATTTAAACTTGCATTTTATTAGGTTAACAAAATTAAGGATAAAACTTGCATTTATTTATGTAAACAAAAATAAAGATAAAACTTGCATTCATTTATGTTAACAAAAATAAAGGATAAAAATTGGTATCTTGATTCGTAGACAAGACAAAAATAAAAGTTGTCCTTTTATTTATGTTGACAAAATAACATAAAAATTGTCCTTTTGTTTTGCTGACAAAATAGTATAAACATTTTGTCTTTTTATTTCATATAAACAAAATCACATAAGAATTGTCTGTTTATTTTAACAAACAAAATGACATAAGAGTTGTCTTTTTATTTTAACAAACCAAATTAATGTCAAAACTTGTCCTTTTATTAACAAAGTTAATGTTAAAAACTTGTTAACCCAACTCATGTTAAAACTTTATCCTTTTTATTTTACTAACAAAATTAATGTTAAAACTTTGTTCTTTTATTTTACTAACAAAATTGTGTTAAAACTTTGTTGACAAAATTTAATGTTAAAACTTTGTCCTTTTCATTATGTAAGCAAAAATTTGTTTTTCTATTATGCAAACAAAAATTGGTCTTTTATTATGTACACAAAAATTTGTCTTTTTACTTTACAAACAAAATTACATGTTAAAATTGTTTTTATTCTGTAAACAAAATAAACCAACACGATTAAATGTTTTAATTTTATTTAAGAAAATAAAATGAAAGTAAAAACAAAAATTAGAGTAAAAACTTTGTCATTTATTTTGTAAACAAAATTTGTATAAAAATTTTATTTTATTTTATTTTATGTAAACAAAATTACATAAACATTTATCTTTTTATTTGTACACATCATGTTGACAAAAATGTATTTATACTATTGACCTTTTTATTAACAAATAAAATGTTAATAGAAATATATTTATAATCTTATCCTTTTTATTAACCAATTAGAATATTACAAAAAATTTGTTTAAAATCTTAACATTTTGTTGACAAATATAATATTAACAAAAATGTATTTTTAATCTCAACCTTTTTATTTTAACCCCATATACAGGTCTAAATTTGTCATACCAGATTCTATACAATACCATCCAATACAAACAAAATCAAACAATTTATCATACCAGATCTATACAATACCATCCAATACAAACAGAATCAACACCAAAATTCTATCACATCACAGCACAAATAAAATAACATACAGACAGATAATTAACTGAATAAATAATTTAATAAATTATTTAAATTGTAAAAATCAGAGATTCTCACAGTTTTGCGATTTTTGTCAAAATTCCAAACAGCCCAGAATCAACTCCAGTCAGTCTCAACACGTTCTATTTGCTGTTACGATTCCAACGCTTCCGAATTCGTCAAATTCTGAGCTAAAACGAACGAGTTACGATTCATTTAAGTTAGAGAAAAAGGAATCAAAAGGGAATATTCCTCTTCTTCTACCTTTCAAATTTTGGCCGTCGTTTATGCTTATAGGTTCAATATTTTGATTCCACTTTGCAGGTATCAGGATGATCGATAGGGGGGTGCTGATGGTCGGACGTGGGGCGGTGGTTGGTATCAATGGAAAGAGGTCGCGAAGCTCTTCAATATGAGCTATAGTTTGGACTGTAATTCGGAGGGAGGTAGGAGAGAGAGAAAGAAGGCTGCTGTTAAATTATGAGAAAAAAAGAAAAATGAGAATTTGTGGAGAGGAAAAGATAATATGTAGTGGAGAGTTTAGAATATTATAATATTATGGCTTAGATTAGGAGATTGAATCGATTTAGTTTGGAATGAAACAATGAAGGGAGGAAGGGGAAAGAAGAAATAAGAGAAGGTATATTTAACGAATGAAAGTATATAAATGGAATAAGATGCGTAAAAAAGAAAATGAGGAGAAAGAAATTAATATGATTAAGGGAAAGAAATTAAAGAATAATGCAAAGAAATGAATGCGTATTTAATAGTTTAACACTAATTGTTAGAAAGTTTGTGACTTTCTAAATTTCAAAACACATAATATTAAAATTTTGAGAATTTAAGAAACATTTTCACATGTATAGACAAGTATAAGGAAAAGAAAATAGATAAAAATACGCATAGGTAATGTTGAAAGTTTTTATTAAAAAAATTCTGAATTTAAACAAAAAGGTATAAAAGATAAAGGAAAAACATATATATACATGTATATGGTTTGTTTTTGGAGAGAATAAGTACTGAATTTAGAGAAGAAATTAATAGAATGAAGGAAAATAAATGCTGATTAATGAAAAAAATAGATTGGAGCAAAGAAGGTAGTGTATTTGAAGAAAAAGAAAAAAAAAAGAAAGAAAGAAATAAATGATGCATTAAGGACAATGAAGAGGGAAGGCATTTAAACTCTTGAAACTATTCACATTTCGTATGTTATGCATTTCAAAGAAAATGAATTGCTGACAAATGAACCTAATACAATTTTATTTAATTATTTTCTAAATTTAGCTATATCTCATTTTTTTGATTTTTAATTTACATATACAATTCTTTCCTAATTTATTTCCTATTCTTAGTAAATCAAATTATTAAATTTAACCCTTTTATTTCTAGCTTAATCAGATTTTTTTTTTCAATTACGCAATTATTATGCGTTTATTTCCGTTTCTATCCACATTTATGTACCCTTAATTACACCATCTACTATAGTAGAATTTCATACCTAATTTGCTAATTAATGCCTACTATGATTTCCTCTTCATATGTTTTTATGTTACAAAGAAAATGTAGACTTTGCTATATTGTATAGAAAATGTATTCCTTTACCATTACAAAGAAAAATGTAAACTTTATATGTAAACATGTTTTATGTGCCTACATGAACGTTTGATTTTTTTTTAATAAGTATATTAATTAATACATGCCATTTCAGAACTCCTAAAAGGGAAAGATAGAGAAAGTGTAGTTATTCCTTTTCATTAACATGCAGCTCTTATTTATTATAAATAAAAATGAATGTTTTTCTCTTTTACAAAAAATGTAAAAAAAAAAATTACTGAACTCAACTGTCTATTAATTATAATATGATTTTGATGTAAGAACAAACCATTTATTTCTTTACATGTAAAAAGAGTAACAAAAACATATTTTATTACATGTAAATTATATACGCTTCGTATTCACATTAAAAAGAATATTTTTAATGTAAAAACATATTTAATATATTTTTTTCTTCCTCTTTTCTAGCAGGTATTTTCTAGCAATGTGAAAAAATAATATTTCCAACACTTCTATATTTTCTAACATATGTTTCACTTCAAATAACATAAATTTTAATCATTATTATTTAAAATAAATCATGTCAAATATTAAAAATTCATTAAAAATTCTAAAGTAAAAATTTTAAATTTATCCCAAAATTTAGGGTTGTTACATCTCTCTTCATTACAATAGAAAGATGTAAATTTCCTATTACTCTTTATTATAATAGAAAAATGTAAATTTTATATTTCTCTTTATTACAATAGAAAAATGTAAATTTCCTATTACTCTTTATTATACTAGAAAAATGTAAATTTTCTAATCGTCTTCTTAATGCACATTTTTCCTATAGGGACTCAACTCAATTTGGTGTCAAAATATGATAACAAAAAATAATGGTTTTTGTCTAACCATTTCTATTTACCCAACATCGTCATTTCAATGTCTACGCATACAACACAATATATGATTTGGTGTATAAATTCGATGAATCACAATAAAAGGTCTCATCTTTGTTTTATTTGTAAATAAAATAAAACATCTAATCTTTATTTTATATTGTAAATGAAAATAAAATATCTAATCTTTATTTATCCTTTAATTAAAATTTAAAAGATTTAATCTTTCTTTATTTTATAAATCATAAACAAAATAAAGATTCAATCTTTGTTCATTTTATGTAAGTCAAAATAAAGATTCCACCTTTGTAATTATTTTGCAAATAAAAAATAAAGATTAAATTTTTGTTTTATTTTGCAAATCAAAAATAGAAATTTTCCTTATGCTATTATTTTACAAATCAACATAAGATTTACCTTTCATTTATTTTGTTAATCAAAACAAAAACTCAACTTTTCATTTTATGAGTTGAACCAAAAATAAAGATTTAACTTTCCATGTTTGTTGTAAAACAGACAAAGATTCAATTTTTCATTTTACTTTGTAAAAACAAAATAAAGATTCAAACTTTCATCTTTGTTTGTAAAGCAACAAAGATTCAATTTTTCATTTTACTTTGTAAAAACAAAATAAAGATTCAAAATTTCATCTTTGTTTGTAAAGCAACAAAGATTCAATTTTTCATTTTACTTTGTAAAAACAAAATAAAGATTCAAAATTTCATCTTTGTTTGTATAGCAACAAAGATTCAATTTTTCATTTTACTTTGTAAAAACAAAATAAAGATTCAAAATTTCATCTTTGTTTGTAAAGCAACAAAGATTCAATTTTTCATTTTACTTTGTAAAAACAAAATAAAGATTCAAAATTTCATCTTTGTTTGTAAAGCAACAAAGATTCAATTTTTCATTTCTATAAAGGAATAAAAATAAAAATAAAAATAGAATAAAAATAAAAACAATAAAGATGAAAACTTTATTGAGATTACATCAGAATTTCACAGATCTAAACTGACATATTATATCATGATATCACAACGAATATAATTCAACCATACAACAATCACCAATCACAGAAAATATCATACAATGATTCACATAACAAACATAATTAAATTATTTAATTATTAAAATCTAGAAATCTCATTGTCGTTGCAGATTTTGGCCAAAATTCAAACTATTCAGAATGGTCCCGTTTCAGTCTCAACGCGTTCTATTCGCTGTTACGATTCCAACGCTTCCGAAATCGTCAAATTCTGAGTTGAAATGAATCAGTTATAGTTAAATGAAGTTTTAAAACAATTTAAATTAATTAATTAATAAATTAGTTAGGCAAATACCCTTTCTTCTCCAAATAAAGTATCGGCCGTATGTTTTCACGTGTCGTTCAAAACTAGGGTTCGGGTTCGCTGCCCGTACAGGGGTCGAGGTGCTGATCGGCGGGCGTCACGATGGGGAGCTCGGAGCGGAGCTCCTGGCGGTGGGGTCCACGTCCAACTCGCGCGGCCCTGGGGGGTGGAAATCCGGTCGCGACGGCGCCTGTTTGCGGGCCTAGTTCTCGATGCACAGGCATTGGTTCGGGTCAACCCCTGTATGGATGTGGAGGTGGTGGAAAGGGCTTCGATATGGTGTAGGGATTGGGTTTTAACTCGCGGAGATGGAAGAGGAATTAGAGGAGGAAGTTTCGAAGAAGGATGGCCATTGATTTGGGGGGTGGCGGCGGCAAAAGAAACATGAATAGTGAATTAGGGTTTTCAAATTCCTATATTTATAATATATTTTAATGTATTTTTACAATTAAATCCATATCTTACAAACAGGTTCAATTTCAGTCCAGCAGAAGGTGACCCTAGCCAATAACCCATATTCCGGATCCAATGGGACAGGTCCCGTCAGCCCAAACGGCTGTCTGTGTCCTGTATTATTTAATTTAATATTTAATTCCTTTATTAATTTAATTCGTCTGCATAAATAAATTCACCGAGGCCAAAAACGGACTCAGAAAAATCCAGAAAAAAATATATTTGTCTTTGTTATGACGATACGGTCCTAAAAAAACTAATTTCGTCGAATTATGAGACTGTTTGAAAAATGGCTATTTTTCAGTCGATTAAATTTGACTATAATCGACCAAACACATTTTCCTTCGCCACGCCCACATATTAATTCGAAAAATTCTAAAAATTGAAACCTAGCAATAATTCAACATTCCGTTTCCAACAAAAGTGGTTTCGTCGAAAACAGAGATCGTTTGAAAATTGACTATTTTCACTGGCTTTAATATTATTTAAAAATGAAAATTTTAATTTCTGCCACATTTTTCCACCAAATAATTTAAAATTTTAAATTGGTTCGGATTTGCCGGGTCGTTACATATATGATCAAGTAAAATAGCAAGCATCGGGCATTGCATATGATTCATGGAGCAGCATTGCATGAATCAAAGCAGATCATAATCTCTCAATCAAGGGTCAAAATAAGTGCATACATGTGTGCTCATGAGTGTCAACACATCAATTATTATTCCAGTTTTTAGAAATAGCAAGTGCAAGAAATCAGCTTTCAAAATGGAAAATACACAAATCCGGATTCAGTTACATGCATGGATGGAACAATCAATTCATATGATAACATGCAATAAGTTTTGGCATAAATCAAGTTTCCAGAATTATTCTTTTCAATCAATGTCGAGACTTTCAAGTCATTTTTTTAAAAAAGGGGAAAGTTTTTTTTTACAATTCAATGTAAGCAGAAATCAATGTATGGGATCAATCAATGGATTCAAACTTGGCAAGAGAACAATCTGGTTCAAAGATGTTCACACTATATTTTGGGTCACAAATACCAGTTCAAGGCAGCAGATATTTTCCAAAAAACACGCAAGGGGCAATGTTCATTTCCAGAAATACTCATTTCATAAAAGCCAAGGAATCTATTCTCAATCAAAGCCGAGAAACAATAGGAACAAAATTCAATCGAGGAATCAAAAAGGGAAAATACACGCAATCAGATCGAGCCATATTAATTCGAACTCAGAGTGTTGATTTAGGGTTTCCTAAATCCTATATATATATATCCACACCAATTCATCACTGGCTTCATCGAAACCACAAACATTTGAATAGAAATTCAAAGAGATTAAACAGAGAAGTACTCACAAATATTTAGTGTTTCGATTAACACAATTCCCAAATCAATCGAAGAATCACAGAGCATCAACGTTTCTAGCTTTAGAAGATTACTCATTTCATCAAGCAATCGTTTCGATTTAGAGGATCTCAGATAAACCCTGGAATATTTCTTAAATTCGTCGTCGCCATTTCATTTTCCAGAGAGAAAGGAAAATGATCGGATGAAATGAAACAAGGGTGCACTAACAACTAAAGTGGCCGGCCCATACATCTTGTCTAAAGGGAGTTTAAAGTTTTTCTTTTATAACTAGGGTTTCTAGTTGTTCTGTTTATTTGTTTTTATTTCTTTTTGTTGTGTTTTCATTTTCTTTTGTAAACCGATCTGAACAGTTTCTAGGTCTATAAAAACTAGGGGAATCAGTCTGGGTTTTGACTGACAGTTGGCAGAGTCTGTAAAATCTGGGTTACTAGTTACGGGGTCGTAATCAAGGGAAATCTGATCGAGAGGATATCAGTTAGTCTAGGGTTTTGAGCGTAGGGTTAGAATAGGAGCGAGAGTCGCGAGTGTACATGCTCTTGTATGTGGGATCTGTTCTATCACCTAGTAGAAACCTTAGTTATGCAGTAGTAGGCATGATTTTGTCGAAGCTGGGTATATCTTGTGTCATTTACTTTCTGCATTTCTATTTCTGCTATACTCTGTGATCTATGAATATATTTTAATATCCTGTAATATTTAAACTCTGCGATAAATTGCAATAAACCCTATTCACCCCCCTCTAGGGTTAATCTAGATCCAACAAGTGGTATCAGAGCAGGTTTTTTTGTTAACTCTAGAGTCATGGGTAACCCTAGTTATCAGTTCACCGAGAGTCAGTCCGGTAATATTCCACCTATTTTCGATGGAACGGATTTTTTAAAATGGAAATTAAAAATGTAAATTTATTTAAATTCTGTTCATATTAAATATTAGAATATTATTATTTATGAAGGAGATCTGTCAGATAAAAAGTGTAAAGCTATCAATACCCGTGCTATGAACATTATTTTTTCTTTCCTTAGTATTGATCAATTTAAACTTGTCTCCTGTTGTTTAACTGCGCAGGAAATATGGAGAACTCTCGATGCAAAATACAGATGAAATGACAAAAATTGCTCAAAACCCCACAAGGACAACTCAAGATCAGAATTTTGCCTGACTGGATTTACCAAGGATGAATCTGAAGATGGGGACTCACAGATGATGAGATAAGAGATAATTCATATAAAGATTTGGTTCATTTCTGTACTGAATTAACAAAAGCTATTGATAGTCTCAAATCTAAAAATAAAACTTTGAAATCTGAAAAACTTGAGTTGATCACTAAAAATAACATTTTGGAATTAAAGCTTGAAAATGTTAGAAATTTAGAAAATTCCGACTGCAAAAATTGTTTCAATTTCCAATCTGATTTAGTTCATCAAAATGAAGATCTGAAAAACCTTGAAAATGAAATCATGCTTGTAAAGGAAAAAGAGAATGAACTAATTTGTAGAAATAATATTTTGCAAAAGGAATTAGATAATCACAAGACATCTAAAAATTCCAAATTTGAATTTTTTGAAAAAGAAAAGTTGTTGAAAACTGAATCTGCTTTGAGAGAGCTTGAAAACGAAATTGAAAAATTCAAGATTTTTGAAAAACAACAATTTGAAAAGCAAATTCAGTTTGAATCTGAGATTCTTGAATCCAAGATCAAAATCAAATTGCTTGAAAACGAAAATTCTATTTTGAAATAGAAAGATATTGAAAAGAGAAAGATCAGCATTAATCGATGTTCGAATCTAATGAAAGAAAATTCTGACCTTAAATCTAAAATCAACAATCTTGAATTAAGTTTGAAACATTTTTCAATTGGTGAAAAATCTTTGAATATGTTGTTGAAAATTCAATTTTGTTCTGGTAATAAAAATTGCCTTGGTTTTGGGAAAAGAAATGATTTTTAAAATTTGAACTCTTGTGATTTCAAAAATCCTTCAAACTGCTTCAAGATGGGTCATTCAGAAAATTTGAATTTTAAAAATTCCAAATTTTTTTGAATCACAGTCGAGATAAGAATTGGTTTGATAACAATTCATTTAATTCATTTTGGACCCCGAAAGGAAATAAAATAAATTTGTTTAAATTCAAACAAGTTTGGGTTCCAAAGGGTACGAAGATAATTTTGGGTGGATTGTTATACAAACATATTTGGGTACCAAAAGATGTTAACAAAACTGTAATTGGTTTTACTAATTTTGTTAGACCACTCAATCCCCTAAACTGTTAAGTACCGGAGGAAGCTGAGGAATTGCAGTGCAGAAAAGAGAAACTGAATTCAAACTGCTTCATATCATCAGATTATTCACGATTCCTTAGCCAAGTCTGTTGAGTTAGAGATTCTGATTTACATTGGATTCTGGTATGATCTCTAAACTTACCTTTGTAAATATTCTTTGTTTTTATTTTCTTTGTTTATCTTTCCCTCTATCCCTTCTGTTTATGTTTCTTTATTTTGGTTTGTTACTGTCATATCTTTGTAACTTCTTGGGCTTTCTTAAACTTTCAATTGTAGAATTCATATTTTCCGGAAATTCACTTCATTTGAATAACACTTTTACGTTTCAATCATTTCTAGATCCTAAACTTAAACGAGTACATACCTACAATTGTTTTGAAGTTTATTTTTCTAATTTATGAATTCATAATAGTGTTGATGTATTCTTGTCATATCTAGAACACTGTTAATTAGAATTCTAAATTCTTGAAGGTCTGAAAATTTGATGAAGTTTCACACACCACTGTTGTTTTGAGTTTTAGAAAAGCTTGAAATATTATACTCATTACAGCACACTGCTACTTCTCAGTCGTGATAATTTCATTGATTTTCAGTTTGGCTTGGATATTTTTAATCTGTCTTGAATCATTACTTATACCTTGATATTCACTGTTATTCATGATCATCTGGTTTAGATTTTTGTTTGTTTGAGATCATTTGAAATTTCTGATATGTTGAATCTCACACACCTCTCAGATCTGAAATTATTAATTTTGTGTGATTGATACATTGTATCTCATGATCTACACCCATTCAAGTGATTTCAAATAAATAATTTTTATTTTTGGATTATGATTATGTCTTCAAACTTGATGTAAATATTCTGAAAAATTCCTTGTGCTTGTCAGAAATACTTGTGAAAATCCGGTCTTAAATCTCATTGTTATTTCATGATTATTTGATTTGAATATCTATTTGTTTAAAATCATTTGAAATTATTGATTTATTGAATCACACACATATCTTGAATCTGAAATTTACTTTCTGGTGTGATTGATTCACTGAATCTTGAGAATTCCATATTACTCAAATGACTTTTAATAAACGGGATTTTTAATCATTGAATCATGAATTATCTTATGTGACCGTCACCTTAACAAGTATAATTTGAAAATATTTTCTGTGTTGCTCTGATACTATTTCGAAAAATGTTTGTTTTGGAATCATCTGTTTGTTGCTCTAATACATGTGCATAATTTGTTATCTTACTACATGGGCTTTGTACTTATAATTTTTTTTGTCTATGATATCCTTGCTCGTTTCCCGTGTCATGTTAAAATCCTCATTAACTGAGACGTCAAGTGGTATCAGCTGTTTAGAAGTTCTGAATTTGCCTTTGCTGTATGTTTTTTTAATCCCTCTTGTCTTGTATAGATTTGCATATTCCTCTTGTGATTGATTTTCAATTTTAGAATTATTTATTGATTATTCATTTAAAAATTGAAATCAATATCCAAATTGAACTGTATTTATAATTCATCAACATTATCATTAGAGTTTGAAAATTGTAATGAATTGTGACTGCAATATATTTCACAACAAGAGGAGAATTTTATTTAGATTTTCATGATGGTTGAACATTAATTATAATATCTTTGAATTAGCAATTATTTCACGACCATCTCCTTTATCTATCATCACTCTGTCATCCATCGTAATTTTATGTTAATGTGGAGAGTTTAATTTTTTAAATCATCTTGAATAAATTGTGAAAATATTTGTGATAAAAATTGGACTATTTTATTATTCAGAATTAGTGATAACTGAAAATTTTCAATGATCCCGATACAGTCGAGCATATTTCAAAATATAATTAATTTAGAAATTTATTTCACAGTCCATTTCTGTACCTACCAAAATTCTATCATCCATATTGGTTTTATATACCAAGGAGTTTTTTCTTTTGAAGCTGAAAAACGATAAATATATAATTAATATATAAGTGTGTCTCAAACCTCATTTAAAAATCCAAGCTCTAGTCATGCATGGTTAAGAGACAACTTATAATTTAAGCTGCGACTGACCTCATTTAAAAATCCAAGCTTTGGTTATGCTTGGTCAGTGTGCTCTTAAATAAAAAATAAACGAAAAGAAAATAATGTGCTATAAATTGAAATAAATCTGAAATTCTCCTAAGTGTTTAAAAACCAGTCTATCGATCCATCTTCTAATCTGTGAAATGTGTTAATATTTTATGACATATTATGATTTGTTGATTGAGAGCTATTGGGATTTGAGATTATTTGATTCTGTCACTTAAATGGAATTATTAATTATAATCCAAATCTATCGCTGTTTTTGAACTTCATTTTTATAAAATTCTTTTGAAAATAATTGGAATAATTTTTTTAAAACTCTCTCCATTATATATAAATTTCATCGTAAATCCGTCATTCTCTGCAATGTGAAATATGCCACTAGTTCTAAGTTTATTGTGATTTTGTTTGATTGATTGAGATTTATGATGATTGTTCTTCCACGAATGGGTTTAGGTTTTGATTTATGAGTGATTATTTTATAAATATTTTAATGTTGAAAATTCCATTCTTTGAATATTCCATTCAATTTTCAATTCTTTTTACTCATGCACAGTTATAGGGGGAGTTTCTGTTGTGGGGGAGCACACGAATAGGGAGAGTTCAATATTCACTACCAAACACAGTTATTGTGCTCAAAATCTTTTATTTGTTTGTCATCATCGAAAGGGGGAGATTGTTGTATATAACGGTGTTGTATACACAATTATATGATTTTTGTTTGATGATAACAACCAAATAAATATTATTTTAAATGTGTTTGTTACTGTATTGTTTTCATATATCATCACAGACATGAATATAATATTTATATTTAAAAAGAATACGACTGTACAGAAATCCAAATATTCATACAGTATTGTATTTAAATATAATATTATATTTAAAACACTCAAATAGTACAACTATTTATAACTCCACTATTTAAACATTCACTTCATATTGTACTTGTGTATAAACAGATTATGATAGACAAATTTGTTTGACAACAATAAAATAATATTTTATTTCAAACAAAATTTGTTTATTACAAATATCAGTACAATATTCTTTTTCATACACAGCTCCTCGTTACATCACTCATCACTCTATACAATTAATATATACAATTTCATTTACACAGATTCATATACATTTACACAGACACACTGACACTCTTCTTATTTTCAATCTTCTATCTTCACAGTCCTTCGTTAGTCCGGTCTTCATACCTGTCACATGAAACAAACACATAGTACACTGCAATAGAAATAATACTGAACACATGCGAATATAATTTTTATTTTGAAAATTTATTTGCCTTAGAATTTCGGTGAGTTTCTCATCATTTTTCTGACTCGATCTGAGTTATCCGGCTGTGTCTAGACAGCTTGTGATATTAACAGTGATACGTTGTAAATAGCACAAGGCAGACAACACACATATATATATATACATATATATATCAATTCAGGGACAGGAAATCTCTTTTGATGGCTGCATATACACATGTGTATAAATATACACGTGTGCACTACCTCGCCAATCAGCGAGCAACTGAGGAGTAGCCACGTGGACCGTCTCGACTCAGTGCACACATGGAAATAACTCAATGCAAAGTCAACACAGCTCAAACATGGTCGAGCCAGCCATAAAGAAGTAAAACAATAAAGTGATAAGCATGCAGTCAATCACAACCCAGAACAACAAAACGTGGATGTGCTCATGATGAAAATACAACAATACATGTGAATGATACATTGTGGTGGACATTATACAATAAGCCAATGGTCGAGACAGTGTAAAAATATGGAGCAGCAGATCAGTGTATGTGACATTTCAAAGTAACATAACAAGCTCATGGTTGGTGCAATAATCCGTGGCAGGACAGAATGGTGGTGCTACAACATATGAGGTGTGCTTTGGCAAACAAAATTGGATTGGAAACACATCTCAGTTTCAACCCAAACTCAAAATGCACAAGTCTACAGTAATATGGTCAAAACATTTTTGTGCATGTATCAACTCGGTGCAACACAAATGAGATCATACAAATACGTATGAGTTAACTTCAATTTCTAGTTTGCATGGCAGTACAAAAGTGTGGTGCAACTCCAGGGTGCTAATGAAATACACAAGCAAATAAACTAGATTGTGCACAAGAGCATGGAGGTGAGTACATACATGCAGCTGCAAGTAACATGAAGC
Source organism: Allium sativum (assembly GCA_030737875.1). Classification (NCBI taxonomy): domain Eukaryota; kingdom Viridiplantae; phylum Streptophyta; class Magnoliopsida; order Asparagales; family Amaryllidaceae; genus Allium; species Allium sativum. The sequence continues at coordinate 802,959,423 of CM060919.1, forward strand.
AGTAAACAAATTTATGGTTCAGCCAAGGCATGATGAGGTGCATGATCATGTGAATACAATGGAAACATGGTGGCAATGAGCATGGTGATACATACATGTACAACATCATGTATATGATCAAGTAAAACAGCAAGCATTAGGCAATGCATATGATTCATGGAGCAGCATATATTTAAAAATCATATTTTTACAGTGCTATGTATACATTAAAAATCATATTTTTACAGTGCTGTGTATACGTTAAAAAACATATTTTTACAGTGCTATGTATACATTTAAAATCATATTTTTATAGTGCTATGTATACAATAAAAATCAAATTTCTACAGTGCTATGTATACATTAAAAATCATATTTTTACAATGTTATGTATACATTAAAAATCATATTTTTACACTGTTCCATATATAAAAATCATATTTTTATTTCACTTCTGTGTATATAAAAATCATATTTTTATAACGCTACTATATATATAAAAATCATATTTTTTTTATTCTCTACATATATAAAAATCATATTTTTATATCGCTACATATATAAAAATCATATTTTTATATCATATTTTTACATTCTCTACATATATAAAAATCATATTTTTACATTCTCTACATATATAGAACTGATTTTTTTCTAACATGCCATTTATATAATAAAAAATGATTTTTTTTCCAATCTGCAGTTCATATAAAAAAATTGATTTTTTTCTAACATGCCATTCATATAAAAAAAATGATTTTTCTTCTAACATGGCATTCATATAATAAAAACTGATTAAAAAAACCGTACATTCGAATTAAATTGATTAAACAAAAAACTCACATTTTTCATGTAAAAATCCAATTTTTGGTGGATGGAGGGGTTCCACGGCGGACTGGAGGAAGGAGGGGGTGCTGCCGGTCGTACGGTGGCTGAAGGCGACGGGGTAAGTGGCTATGGTTTGGGTTTTCACGAATTGGGGGTCTAGGGATTGAGAATTGGAGAGAAGGGGGAGGAAGAAGAAGTGGAGGAGAGGGAGGAGGATCATCGGAGGGGGCACTGGCGATAGGGGCGGTGGCGCTAGGTATGGTAGTAGGCCAGAGGAGGGAGCGACGGGTTCTGGCGGAGTGAGGTTTTCTTTTTTCCTCTTTTCTGAAGAACGACGGGAGTAAAGGGGAAAGAGAAATAAAGGGGTTGACTAAATATAATAATATATATTTAATTTATTTTAAATTTCTAAAATGTAACTTTTTAGTTTGAACTCCAAGTCGAACCCAACGACTGTCGCCCCTAGTTAAATACCCTCATTCTGAATACAATGAGACATATTTCGTAAGCCAATTTGACTGTTACGATCAGTTTTCAGCAAAATCAAAATATAAATTTATATATTGAATTTGAACGCACATTTTAATTTACCAAGGCTACATACTGACTCCAAAAATTCTAAAAAAATAAATCTGGCAATGTTTTGACGATACGGTCCTAACAAAACTAATTCTGTCGAATTTGGAGACCGTTTGAAAAACGGTCATTTTCCAGTCGATAAAATTCAAACTAAAATGACCAAACACGTTTAAATCCGCCACACTCACTGATTGATTCCAAAAATTATGAAAATTGGAATCAAGCAATAATTTGACATTCTGGATCCAACAAAAGTGGTCTCATCGAAAACAGAGGTCGTTTGCAAAATCGCTATTTTTAAGGGCTATATTTCCAAAGCGACTATTCTGAATTTTTAACTGGGCATAACTTTTTATTTCCATTTTGAAATCTGGATTTTTCAAATTCGTTGGAAAGAAATTTTTGAACAGATTCAAATATTTCTGGTTTCACCAAAATCCAGTTTATTTTGAATCTTGTACATTTATTTGAAATTTGAAATAGAATTTTCAAACTACTACGCCATTTTCAATTCCTTTTATAATTAAAATAAATATTTATATTCTAACTTCGATTTAAATAAATCTATACATTCTAATTCTATTCAAAATAAATTTCTAGTCGTTATTACTTAAAATAATCATTTTAAATATTCAAATTTCATTAAAATTGCCAAAATAAAAATTTTAAATTGGTTCTGATTTTTCGGGTTGTTACATATTTCGAAAAAAATGACACTTTTTATCTAGCGTACCATCTTATAACAAAATGGTATTTGTATTCTAATGCAACATTTTATAACAAAAAATGTTATTTTTATTCTCATGCAACATTTTATAACAAAAATGTTATTTTTATTCTCATGCAACATTTTAGTTATTCTCATATATATATAATAAAAATAATGGTTTTTATTGTATGCACCAATTTTGACGAACATGAATATATATATACATACAGAATAAAAATATGGTTTTTATTGTATACACAAATTTTGACAAACATGAATATACACAATTCAATTCAGATGTTCATCGTAATCACAAACAACCAATTACAATTTTATACAACACCAACATGAATTTTATATAGTATAAATATTAATTTCACATCACGATAAATAATTAAATTTATTTAAAAAAATAGAGATCTCACGTTGATTTTATCTGAATTTTCAACGTTCTCTATTTCAGATCCGGTCAGTTCCATGAGATAGATCTTGAATTTACGATTCCAACAAATCCACCTGTGCGTCATTCTGAATTCGTATGTGAGAGTTATAAGCGTTTAATGATTGGAATTTAAATTATATAAAATAAAAAAATAAAAAACAAACTGATTGACATAGAAATGTGTTTATTTTTACGCTCATATCTTATCTTTATTGTAAATAAATAAATATTACTTTGGTTACTTTTGTATGTTTTTACAGGATGTCAAGAAATGCCTCCTCCATTTCAAATTAAAGGCCAACTACAGATAAAAAGCTACTTCCCCGTATTAAAGCCATCTCAACTACAAAAGACGTTGTAGCTCACTAGTAATTGCATGGAAGTTTGTACTGAGAGACCTGAGTTCGATCCCCGTCGAGCTCACTTTTTGCCAAAGAACAGAACGCGTTCACACTGGCCCCTTTGCTTTGAGAAATATTTGGATTAGTGTTATGTTATATATATACATACACATATTCATGTGTATGTATTTATGATGTGCACCAATTAACATTTCAGTAATAGCCATATTCTTATCATGGAATTAAATTCAAATCATTCAATTTCAATTAGAATAATTCCTGATTGAATTGCTGCCAAGAAAAGATCAATTGTGAAGATTTTATCCTTTGTTGCCTTTGGAGTCTAATAAGCTTCCTTATTTGGAAGAATTAATTATATGCAATCTTTTATCAATCAATTAGCCACATGGGAGAATTGAGAGATATGAAAAATATTTACCATGATATGCCCAGATTTTCTCCAATCAAGCTGAGTCAAGGAAGGCAAGAGATATTCATGAATGAGGAGGCCCATTTATTCATAAACCTAATTATGGTTTTCCCATTCTCATCTATAAATATGTGTTGTAACCATTGTAAAATTCATTCTTCTGTACTCTCTTTTAGTATTAATAAAGCTTTCTTTTCTTTAGTTTCTGTATTTTATTTTCGTGGCAAATTGTGTTGTCTAGTCAATTAGATTTGCTAGAACACAATTTGCTATAGCTTCTATTTTTCTTACTAGTGATTGACCGTCTGATTAGATTCAGCGGTAATCCTAGTTTTTATTTTCAGTTGTTGATTTCTTTTCTGCAATTTTATTTCCAGTGTTCTGTTTTATTTTAATCATTGAATTTATTACAGATCTGATTAGATTCGAATCTGTAGTGAATTTAATTGCATCTTTTATTCGTAGTTTCAATTTTTATTTTGCTTTGCGAAAAAAATCAACCTCTAAGCTTTGTCTAACTCGCCCAAGAGATTAGATAAATAATTGATTTAATTCACCTCCCTGTGTTCGACCTGTATGCTACACACCTGTATGCTTGCAGAATTTAATTTAAATGTCGCGCTTTTCTAATTCATAGACTAGCGTCGATCAAGTTTTTGGCGCCGTTGCCGAGGAGGTAACAATTAGATTTTATTATTTATTTAATTTCCGATTCGTGTTAGTTTTTTTTCTTTTTGTTTTCTTGTGTATAGATATATATATAAAAAAAATCTTGACTGGTTGATTTGGTATTGTAAGGTGATACCGTAATCTTCTAAATCAAGAGAGAGAGAAAAAAATGTCAATTTTTGTTTAATTTGTTTCCCCTTCTCCCATCTATTTCTTCCTTTTCTTTGTACAATTTTCTATCCGTTTTTCAATTTATTTATTTCCCCTTTTCAATTGTTTTTTTTTCTTTTTTCTTTTTTAAAAATAAAAATAAAAATCTTGCCAAATTTCTTTTTATTTCTTTCCTCTTTTCTTATTCTCTTCCCCTTTTCTTTTACAATTTCCTCTCTCCTTTCTAAAATAAAAAAATAAAAAAATCATTTCAATTTTCCTTTATATCTTTCCATCTTTCAACTTTCCTCCTAATCTCCTACATTCTTTTCCTTATTTTACAAAAAAAAAAGTTTCTTTTTATTTCGCAAATTATTCTCCTTGATCCATCTGCAAATACGATCAACGCAATCACCGTCTTCACCACTCCTACCATCAACAGATCTACCCTCGCAGACCATCGTCCCAGAATTTTCACCCAATCTCTACACCATCTGTTATTCATCACCACAAAACAACTTCACCACTGTCCAACAAATTCTATCACATACAAACCCTCCCCTGCCCCAAAATTCCGCAATCAACTTCCCTTACATCCACCCATCATCACACCTATTCATCCGCATTCATACATACCCCCATGATCCGAAACACCACTTTTGTTCATCCACAACCATATACACCTCCGGCAAACCCAACTCCCTGCACCAACAATTCACGAAGCCATCGTTCCTGCCATCCCCTTTAAATTCAGTTTCACCACCCACCATCACCACTTCGTACAAACCTTCAGCCTCTTTCACCAATAGCAAAACCCCTCTCCAATCACAGTTCACGCTCTCATAAACCAAATATCCAACGTCCAGACCCACGTCCTATACCCCAATTCACATCAACAGACGTCCCCTCCTTCAAAAATCCCAACTTCATCATCGTCCTCTACAAATCCCCTACCCAAATCAATACCGAACAGCAAACCACCCTGACACCAACACTATCTCCATCACAAACCACAGTTGCAATCCCCTGATCGACTTCGATCCCCAATCCGATTCAACACAACCGAACCCGTCCACCTCCATCATCTAGCATCTTCGAACCCTCCAGTAACCAAGCCAAGCCAAAAACTCCAAGTCGCAACTAATACTAAACCAAATTCATCATCTCAGAACCCAAATTCGAAGCACTCACACAACCACCTGTCGCATCCCAATCGAACGAAGAACCAAATCGCAACGTACAAAACCCAACAAATCTCGCAACTCCACAACCGGAAATCCCTCTCAGCCATTCATCAATTCGAACCCACAATCGAATTCAACCCATATTGATCAACTCCAGAACCGCATACAATCACCAAACATCATCGCGAAGAACCAGGACCCGAATCGATTTCCAAAAAAAAAAGAGATTTTGCATGATTCGATTGCGAAAGAGAGATTGATTTGTTTTTGACTGTATTTTCATTTATTTTGGGAATTCATCTGTTTCCTTTTATTTAGCAACCGTAAGTTAAGTTGGAAAAAGGAATTGCTTTTATGATTGGGAAGAGAAGTGGGTAAAAGCAAGTTGTTCGTTGATTCTCTATTTGCTTAGGCAATTGCTTTTGTTTTGAGGACGTGATATATTTATTTGTCTGAGTGCTCCTTTGTTGATTTTCGCATGGACGTCCGTTGAGTAAACTTGTTAATAGTTCTTGTTAGCTTGGTGAGTTTAGGTTATTGTTTTTATTTTGCAATTTTTTTGGAGTGTATACTCCAGTTTGTTGTCAGTTTTTTTTTTTTTTTTTTTTTAGTCGAGTCTTGGATTCTATTGAGTCTAGATTTGTCTTATTTTACTTCCTTTTTCTTTTTCCTTTTTTTGTTTAGTTTAGTTAGTTTAGTTTTTTGTTCTTTTGATTTTAGTTCCTAGTCATTTTTTTCCCTTGTTGTTTGTGTCATTTATTTTACTCTCAAAAAAAAAAAAAAACCACTCAGAAACGAAGACCAAAGTGAAGAAGGAATTCAAGAAAGAAACCAAACAAATCAAAGCCAGAAGTGAAGAAACAGTCAAGCAACCGATCAAGAAATTCAAAGCGTCGAACAAGTTGGGATTTTAATTGCTGACTCTACTGAACTGCTCTGGACAGACAGCCATACCCCACGGTAATATTTTTCTAAACTCTACAGGTTCTGGAGCTGCTTGAAAAATATAGAAATTGCTTGTAAAAATCTTCTGTAGGGGCAGCGGCTTGCTTGTAAAATATTTTAATTTTCTGTTATTATTCTGTGACTGTTCTGTGACTGATATTTCTGAATCTGTTTGTGAGAAACGAATTTCCATAACTACAATCATCACTCTCGTCGATTTTCATTTACAAAACGCGATTTGATTTTTGAAATAATATAATTGAAAAGTGGTGTTTTGTGAAGTTGACTGTCTTCTATAATTAGATCGCGGATATATAGTAGTTCAATTTATTGAACTATTAGCAAAAGAGGTTGCATAGTACCCGTAAAACATTGGTCGTATCCCTTAGTTTTATACTATACGTGAACGGCCACAAGACCCTCTTCCCCCTTCTAATTGAGTCAGTTAATTAATGGAGCACTACTTGACATTTTATATATTTTTTTGAAGTGAGAATAATTTCTGTCTTCCGTCGACTTCATTCAAATGTCTGATTCAAAAAAATCATTGAGAGAAATGTGGGATAATAATCGGAGTAGATGTCCTCTTGAAGAGTATGAGTATGAAATACAACTCATGAGGCAGAATATTCCAAAATTTCGTGAGTCCAATATCGACAATTTTCAAAATTTTCCAATTGACCAACATTTTCAAAACCATGGATATAATCAAAATTGCGATTTCAATTCGAATTTCAATAATTTCGATTATGGACCACACCCACATCAAAACGATTTTGAATCCCAATATAGCTTTGATCCACATCAGTATGGAGTTGGAAACCAATTCGAAAATAATTTTGTATATGAAAATGATTTTCAAATCGATCAAAATCTTCAAAATAACGACCCATATCCACAACTTGAATATAACCAAGTATAACGACCCGCAACTTCCCCGTAAAGGAAAGCGTCGGATAGTTCGAGAACAAACCACAACAGAATGCATATAAAAGGACATTTCACTGTATATTACAACAATGCATCAGATTACAAGAATATACAGAGTATAAACGAATATTACACAGAAATATCAGAGATTTAAATTACATTTAAATACATAGCAGCGGAAAATAATACAATACACAACTAGAAGAGATATACGGATACAAAGCTTTCCGGATATCGTTCCAGCTGTAAACCAGGATCCTGTGAATATAAATCTGCAAAACCAAAACTACTAGCTGCCCGTGTCGAAAATAAGGGCACCCAGAGTTTAGGTTAAAACAATAAACTCCAGGTCAGTCAGGGGACTGGTGTGAGAACTAGAACAGTTATTAATCTTTATTTTTAAAGGTCAGGTAAATCAAGGGACCACGCCGTATAACACGGAACGGGTTTCCTCCCAAGAATACCAGTGCATGAAACAACAGCGCAATGCTAAATAAAGAAAAATGAAGCTGTTGTAAGACCCAGGTCCTATCACACAATGCAACGCAAGCCGGGGGATAGGGTTTTCCCTTATAACAGCCAAATAATGCTTGATACGTTTAAAACAAATCATTTGATACTATCATAAGTGCATAGTGTATAAAACAACTTCAAATCATAAGTATCAATCATAGGCGGCATGGGTACCATATATCATGTCGCCGTAAATAGGTTTACAAATAAAACCGCTAAGTCACGTATTTGGAAATTGGATTTCCATCTATGAACCGAGGCAAAAGATAGTCCTCACCGAATTCGAGACGCTCTAGCCCGCCCCTCAGGATCAGAGCTCGAGTGACCCTTGGATCGTCAGGGCCGGTCCACCGATGTGGATTAAAATGCCTGAACATGCGTTTCCCCACCCTTTGGGGTGTAAATGAGCCAACGAATGACTCCATCGGACCCGGATCGTCCGATCAAACCGAGGCGCCTCGCAACAGCAACAACCACACAGGTGAAAAGTATATAAATGTCAGGGCTGGTAGGTCACTGACACCACCCTAGCTAGAAAGAAACGCATGCCCTCCCTGAGGTCCTCTCCCGTTTTTGGTTCACAACCGGGGTGCGAAACTCGCGAATTCACGTTACACAAAGCATTGCCACACAGGCTGTGCTTTGATCATCACCACAAGACTTTGCTTTTCAACAGAAGCCTCGATCAATTGCCACTTAGCATGCCACACAGGCAATTCACTCCATGCGTTTGATATCCATCAGTATATAACCCCTGAGCTCGTACGTCTCAGAGAAGGGCGTTAAGCAAGAGAATAAATTCTCCGCCGCCAAACAGATATATATTTAATAGAGATCAATCACACGGACTAAAATCCAATGTCAGACACACAGTCCATTTACAAGTCCGTTCTGGGTCTGAACGAAACCGGAGGCACCTAGTACCCCGTATATCCATCGATCTCCAAGTACGTCTGGACGATCACCAACTGTTTCCATCTTCTTGGGTGTACAGCCCAATCAAGATCATCAGTAATCACCCAAACGACGTGAAGACCTCCGGTCTTCGACCACCGTCCTCATCTTCGACACCACGTCGAATCAGTTATTCAGAATGGGTTAAACCCGGTCTTTCTGAATAACTCGCGTATATATTATAAAAGTGTTACACAAACACAACATACGCCCCATTCCAATTCAGAATATTCTTTTATCCAAATATTCCCATTAATTTTATCCAAGATAAATTCTTTAAATTTATTCTTTAATCTCCTTTGAATATCAATTCAATCTAGTCGGGATTAGCGAACCACACCGAAGTAATCATTTATTTTATTTCCCAATCCCAACCTATTCATCCCATGAAGTAAAACTGGTTATACTTCATATCTAACACCATGGTGTTATCGGTAAATTCAATTACCATTTCACGTTCAAATCTAATTAAAGATTTAACTATCGCCGGGAGCAAAACTGGTGGTACTCCATTTTCGATCTTTTCAATCTAATTAAAGATTCATTAAAACTCCACTTAGTTTTAATATTTCACTGGGTTAAAGAATCAGTGTCAATTAAAACACAGTTCACGATAAACCCAAAATCACATTCATTAATTATCGGGTTAAAGAACGAGTGTTATTTTAAAACACTGTTCACGATAAACCCAAAAATCAATATCAATTCAATTCCAATTAAATATCATTTAATTGGTACACTTCATTAAATCCAAATAAAAAGATTTAATCTTTTCTCAACTGGGTTCAAGAACAGTGTTAATGAAGACATCATCCACGACAAACCCAAATCACATTTGATATTAAACACAAGGCTCTGAATAGAAAATATACCGGCTTATATCCAATATCAAATTCTACGACTAACAAATATCGTATTGGAAATAACGATATATATATATCTTTCAAATTCCCATAACAATATCTGTATCATCACGAAATCCAACATCGAAATATTCCGAAGACAATTTCGATTCGAATCCATTCCAATGCAATCATTGGAAATTCTGGTTATTTTCAAAACCATTTCAAATTCAATTTATTTATTTAAAAATAAATAGAATTACAATTCTAGTTCAAAACTAGTTCATTTCGATAAAAATCTATTTTTATCTTTTCAAATATGGAGTTTTTCATCCCAAATCTTCACAAATCATTTCTTATGATTTTACATAAATTATTACTATTTTAATAATTTTATCAAGGCCCGTACAGTCGATTTCCATCAATGGCCATCGAACTGCACTTACAGCGACCTTTTTCAAATTTGATTTGGACGTATCTCCAAATCCAACCGTTAGATTTCTAATTTCTATATTCTTTAGAAAGCTCTTTTCGATACGAACCCAACGGTTCCGGTTTTAGGAGAATCCGACGGTCGGATCTCCCGTAATGTCCGTTTGAAATAAATGGTCGAAATTCACGAACTGCCTCGTCGCGGCGCGTTCTATTCAGGCCATTATATTATATATATATATTATATATAATATATACTTCGTCGATTTCTATTTAAAACGAATTATATGAATAGTTTTAAAATTCGTTTCAAAAGCAATTTCAACTTCCATTTCAATTCAAATCAAAATTGAATTCTTCTTTATAAATTCGTTTTAAAATTCATTTCTATTCAATTCAAATTTCAATTCAATTTGAATTCATTTCAATTCGCTTTCAATTCAATTTGAATTCGTTTTCAATTCATTTCGAAATCGTTTTCAATTCAATTCATTTCGAAATCGTTTTCAATTCATTTCATTTCGAAATCGTTTTCAATTCATTTCATTTCGAAATCGTTTTCAATTCATTTCATTTCGAAATCGTTTTCAATTCATTTCATTTCGAAATCGTTTTCAATTCAATTCATTTCGAAATCGTTTTCAATTCATTTCATTTCGAAATCGTTTTCAATTCATTTCATTTTGAAATCGTTTTCAATTCATTTCATTTCGAAATCGTTTTCAATTCATTTCATTTCGAAATCGTTTTCAATTCATTTCATTTCGAAATCGTTTTCAATTCAATTCGTTTCGAAATCGTTTTCAATTCATTTCGTTTCGAAATCGTTTTCAATTCATTTCAAAATAAATAAAATCGATATAAATATCGTTCACGTCAAAATGGCGTCAATCTAATCAACACGGCTTCATAAATTTCTATAACTTCGTTATTATATTCAACAAATGAATATTTCCTTTTACACATGGACATATATATTTTATTTCAACATATGAATATATATTTTACTTCAACATATGAATATATATTTTACTCAGCACATGAATATATATTTCTTTCAACACATGAATATTCTCAACACATGAGATTTTATTTTACTCAACACATGAGATTTTATTTTACTCAACACATGAGATTTTATTTTCTAAATTGGAATGAGGCCCAATCAATTACCATATAAAGTGATTTATATGGATTTTCATACAACACATGTATATAAACAATCATCCATCATCCAAAGTGCATCGCATAACTGTATAAGCATCAAATATAAATAATCGACGCTTAACACAGCCTGTCAACCCATCGATCGACATATAACTAACAATTTGGGATTAGTGTACATCAATTTTCATCCCAACACCCGTGTGGGGTTTCAACCAATCAAAAACAGCACATTATTTGTGCACTTTGGGCGATGTGTAAAAATTATCGTCCCAATCGATATCACAAAAATAGGCGAGCATAAACAAGTCGGCCGACTTGTAAATGGAAGTGTATTCCTATTTTTCACTATTCGATAAATTATTTTATTTATCGTAGTTATAGCTAAAAATAATATTTTAGCTATCTAAATTTTTCTAACACTATTTAGAAAATTTCGGCGGTATAACGGCGCGATACTAGAAACGGGACAAGGCCTAGCCTTATCCCCGGTCCAGTGAAGGCCCACGCCATTCACACATCAATCAAATCAATTTCATTTCACCAAACAATTCAATTCAAACCAAATCATTAAATTAGTTTATGCAACCAAACAAACAAGTCCATGGTCTGTGGACGATTGTGTCGGGTGCTACTAAGCACCGTCTGCATCCTAGTATATATATAAATAGAAATGAAATTGAAAGGTGAGAAATTCTCACCTAAAGCTATCCAAACATCCTGACTCTTCTTCGCCTCTTCGTCATCTTCGTTGCCCGTATTCTCTACATAGGTAAAAATCGAATTTTTACTATGTTATTCAATATATAAAGATTGCATTTTGACTTCGCTATTAAATATATAAAGATTATATTTTTATTATTCTTATGATGTAAAAATTATATTTTTATTATTTTAAAAATACAAAAATCGTGTCTTGCTCCTTCTACATAATAAAAATCCCGTCTTTTCTCTTTTTAAAAAATATGATCTTTATTTTTGCAAGTTCGAATCTTTTTCTATTAAAAGATTAAACCTTTTTCTATTTCAAAGTTTAAACTTTTTTTTCTATTTTAAACCTTAAAATAAAATCGGTTTTCTTCTCCTTATCAAATCAGTTTTTTTTCATCTTTAAAAATCAGTTTTTGCATTCTTAAAAAAAACAATTTTTAAATCTAATAAATCGGTTTTTAAATTCTTTATAAATCGGTTTTTATATTTTCCTTTAAATCAGTTTATAATTTCTTTTCAAAATCAGTTTATAAATCTAAAAAAAATCAGTTTTTATATTTTCATTATAAATCAGTTTTTCTATTTTTAAAAATTCAATTTTTAAAATTTCTTTAAATCAGTTTTTACAACTTTAAAAAAAAACAGTAATTAGCAAAACAAAAAAAAACAAAAAAAAGTAAAATAACCCTACTTACCGCAGCCTGCGAAAAAAAGGGGGGCTCGATGGTGTTCGTCGGCGGCAGGCTTTAGGGGGGCGTCGCGACTTCGAGACGAGGCGGCAGGGTGTTCGAGGGCTTCGGGGGTAAGGGCGGCGGCTTCGAGATGAGGGCGGCGGTGTATCGAGGGGTTCGACGATGTCTCGAGGGGGGGCGGCGGCTCGATTGATTTAGGTTTTCTTTTTCTTTTTTTATTTCGTTTCTGAATAATGAATCGGGGGGGGGGGCAAGCAGAAGAAAAGGGGGGAGAAAATTAAAATAATATATATTTTTTTATTAATTAATTATTTAATTTTGGTAAAAAGGGTTGACTTTTACATACGACCTCGAAACGAGGCCTACCGCCTGTCGTCCATAGCGTTTTACCCCTATTCCGAACACAATGGGATATGTATCGTAAGCTGATTTGATCGTTACAATCAGTTTCTGTTGAATTTTCATTTAAATCCTTATATTGAATTTTAAACGTACATTTCAAATTACTGGGGTCACATACTAACTAGAAAAATTCCTGAAAAATATTTTCTAGCTTCGTATTGACGATACGGTCCTAACAAAACTAGTTTCGTCAAATTCTGAGACCGTTTGAAAAATGGCCAATTTCCAGTCGATTAAAATCAACTGAAAATGGTCAAACGCATTTTCCTTTGCCACGCTCACATATTGATTCGAAAAATTATGAAATTTGAAACCTAGCAATAACTTAACATCACGGACCCAACAAAACTGGTTTCGTCGAAATCCGAGGTCATTTGCAAAATGTCCATTTTTAAGGGCCTGAATTCCATAGCGACTATTCAGAATTTTCAACTGGACATATCTTTTGGTTCCCGTTAAGAAATCTTGATTTTTCGGATTCGATAGAAAGATATTATCAATTAGATCCTATCATTTTTGGTTTCACTAAAATCCGGATTGTTTTGCACCCGGTACATTCAATTGAAGTTTGAAATCGAATTATCGAACTACCGCGCCATTTTCAATTCTATTTATAATTATATATAAATATTTATATTCTAACGACGACGCGTATAAATAAATACGTTCGAATTATATTCAAAATAAATTTCACGTCGATATTATTTAAAATAATTCATTTTAAATAATCAAAATTCGCTAAAATGGCCAAAATAAAAATTTTAAACTGGCCCAGATTTTCCGGGTTATTACATTCTCCCCCACTTAAAACTTTTTGTCCCCGAAAAGGAACAAAGTCGAAAGTGGTTTGATTATTCAGCTCTACATTCGATCTGGCTTCCATTCTCCAACTTTCCAGTTTCTGAGAATTTTCAAAATTTCAAAAATTTGACTAACACCCTAAATTTTCGAAAAATTTCGCCATAACCTCCCCTGCACCGGGAGCATCGGGGAATTTCAAATAGCTTCCCCGGTCCTTCAGATCTCAAAAAGAAAAAGAAAAAGCCAAGCGGCTAGCCAATAGGCTCATAAAATCATCATCACCCAAACAAAATAGTAAATTATGTAGTAAACATGTACCTATTTGTCGGGCAAACAAATTTTATTCTCTGCTCTAGCCTCCTTGCTATGACCTGTTCAATATAAGTATATGTATATGCAAGCTAATGCGACCAATTTCAATACAATTCAATATGTGATTCAATAAGGCTTAATGGCTAAAAACTAGCAAACAAATAAACTAACAACACAAACATCAATCAATTAGTTGATTAGCTTTTGAAATTCATAACTTTGATACATATACAAAAATCAGATTTTTGATGCCAAATCACAACAATAGGCCCTATCTAATTTTGGTTCTCACACCAGTCTAATGGAAATATATAGATATCATACCTTCGACACTCGAATATAGATGCTGATGATGATGCACCATCATCAGGATCATCCCCGGGTGACTAGAGTGTGGTTCTATATCTATCCAGTATATTAAAACTTCGAATATACGTTTGCAAGGCGCATATGCAAAATCTTTATATACTGGACTGTCCAAATCAAAACAAATAAATAATCAAATACGAATAATTGATTTAGATTTTCAAAACAAAATTTGTTTTTCATTTTAAAAAGATACTCTTCACACTCGTTCTAGGATACTACTGATCCCATCTCTAACGAGTCATTCTAATTGGATATTACTAATCCAATATCTGATGAATTCTTTCGTATGGTTCTAATGTGTCTTGTTCTCGAGCTCTGTAAACCTAAGCTCTGATACCACGTATAACGACCCGCAACTTCCCCGTAAAGGAAAGCGTTGGATAGTTCGAGAACAAACCACAACAGAATGCATATAAAAGGACATTTCACTGTATATTACAACAATGCATCAGATTACAAGAATATACAGAGTATAAACGAATATTACACAGAAATATCAGAGATTTAAATTACATTTAAATACATAGCAGCGGAAAATAATACAATACACAACTAGAAGAGATATACGGATACAAAGCTTTCCGGATATCGTTCCAGCTGTAAACCAGGATCCTGTGAATATAAATCTGCAAAACCAAAACTACTAGCTGCCCGTGTCGAAAATAAGGGCACCCAGAGTTTAGGTTAAAACAATAAACTCCAGGTCAGTCAGGGGACTGGTGTGAGAACTAAAACAGTTATTAATCTTTATTTTTAAAGGTCAGGTAAATCAAGGGACCACGCCGTATAACACGGAACGGGTTTCCTCCCAAGAATACCAGTGCATGAAACAACAGCGCAATGCTAAATAAAGAAAAATGAAGCTGTTATAAGACCCAGGTCCTATCACACAATGCAACGCAAGCCGGGGGATAGGGTTTTCCCTTATAACAGCCAAATAATGCTTGATACATTTAAAACAAATCATTTGATACTATCATAAGTGCATAGTGTATAAAACAACTTCAAATCATAAGTATCAATCATAGGCGGCATGGGTACCATATATCATGTCGCCGTAAATAGGTTTACAAATAAAATCGCTAAGTCACGTATTTGGAAATTGGATTTCCATCTATGAACCGAGGCAAAAGATAGTCCTCACCGAATTCGAGACGCTCTAGCCCGCCCCTCAGGATCAGAGCTCGAGTGACCCTTGGATCGTCAGGGCCGGTCCACCGATGTGGATTAAAATGCCTGAACATGCGTTTCCCCACCCTTTGGGGTGTAAATGAGCCAACGAATGACTCCATCGGACCCGGATCGCCCGATCAAACTAAGGCGCCTCGCAACAGCAACAACCACACAGGTGAGAAGTATATAAATGTCAGGGCTGGTAGGTCACTGACACCACCCTAGCTAGAAAGAAACGCATGCCCTCCCTGAGGTCCTCTCCCGTTTTTGGTTCACAACCGGGGTGCGAAACTCGCGAAATCACGTTACACAAAGCTGTGCCACACAGGCTGTGCTTTGATCATCACCACAAGACTTTGCTTTTCAACAGAAGCCTCGATCAATTGCCACTTAGCATGTCACACAGGAAATTCACTCCATGCGTTTGATATCCATCAGTATATAACCCCTGAGCTCGTACGTCTCAGAGAAGGGCGTTAAGCAAGAGAATAAATTCTCCGCCGCCAAACAGATATATATTTAATAGAGATCAATCACACGGACTAAAATCCAATGTCAGACACATAGTCCATTTACAAGTCCGTTCTGGGTCTGAACGAAACCGGAGGCACCTAGTACCCCGTATATCCATCGATCTCCAAGTACGTCTGGACGATCACCAACTGTTTCCATCTTCTTGGGTGTACAGCCCAATCAAGATCATCAGTAATCACCCAAACGACGTGAAGACCTCCGGTCTTCGACCACCGTCCTCATCTTTGACACCACGTCGAATCAGTTATTCAGAATGGGTTAAACCCGGTCTTTCTGAATAACTCGCGTAT
Organism: Allium sativum; assembly: GCA_030737875.1. Taxonomy (NCBI): domain Eukaryota; kingdom Viridiplantae; phylum Streptophyta; class Magnoliopsida; order Asparagales; family Amaryllidaceae; genus Allium; species Allium sativum. The sequence continues at coordinate 802,975,798 of CM060919.1, forward strand.
ATATTATAAAAGTGTTACACAAACACAACATACGCCCCATTCCAATTCAGAATATTCTTTTATCCAAATATTCCCATTAATTTTATCCAAGATAAATTCTTTAAATTTATTCTTTAATCTCCTTTGAATATCAATTCAATCTAGTCGGGATTAGCGAACCACACCGAAGTAATCATTTATTTTATTTCCCAATCCCAACCTATTCATCCCATGAAGTAAAACTGGTTATACTTCATATCTAACACCACGGTGTTATCGGTAAATTCAATTACCATTTCACGTTCAAATCTAATTAAAGATTTAACTATCGCCGGGAGCAAAACTGGTGGTACTCCATTTTCGATCTTTTCAATCTAATTAAAGATTCATTAAAACTCCACTTAGTTTTAATATTTCACTGGGTTAAAGAATCAGTGTCAATTAAAACACAGTTCACGATAAACCCAAAATCATATTCATTAATTATCGGGTTAAAGAACGAGTGTTATTTTAAAACACTGTTCACGATAAACCCAAAAATCAATATCAATTCAATTCCAATTAAATATCATTTAATTGGTACACTTCATTAAATCCAAATAAAAAGATTTAATCTTTTCTCAACTGGGTTCAAGAACAGTGTTAATGAAGACATCATCCACGACAAACCCAAATCACATTTGATATTAAACACAAGGCTCTGAATAGAAAATATACCGGCTTATATCCAATATCAAATTCTACGACTAACAAATATCGTATTGGAAATAACGATATATATATATATATATCTTTCAAATTCCCATAACAATATCTGTATCATCACGAAATCCAACATCGAAATATTCCGAAGACAATTTCGATTCGAATCCATTCCAATGCAATCATTGGAAATTCTGGTTATTTTCAAAACCATTTCAAATTCAATTTATTTATTTAAAAATAAATAGAATTACAATTCTAGTTCAAAACTAGTTCATTTCGATAAAAATCTATTTTTATCTTTTCAAATATGGAGTTTTTCATACCAAATCTTCACAAATCATTTCTTATGATTTTACATAAATTATTACTATTTTTAATAATTTTATCAAGGCCCGTACAGTCGATTTCCATCAATGGCCATCGAACTGCACTTACAGCGACCTTTTTCAAATTTGATTTGGACGTATCTCCAAATCCAACCGTTAGATTTCTAATTTCTAATATTCTTTAGAAAGCTCTTTTCGATACGAACCCAACGGTTCCGGTTTTAGGAGAATCCGACGGTCGGATCTCCCGTAATGTCCGTTTGAAGTAAATGGTCGAAATTCACGAACTGCCTCGGCGCGGCGCGTTCTATTCAGGCCATTATATTATATATATATATATATTATATATAATATATACTTCGTCGATTTCTATTTAAAACGAATTATATGAATAGTTTTAAAATTCGTTTCAAAAGCAATTTCAACTTCCATTTCAATTCAAATCAAAATTGAATTCTTCTTTATAAATTCGTTTTAAAATTCATTTCTATTCAATTCAAATTTCAATTCAATTTGAATTCATTTCAATTCCCTTTCAATTCAATTTGAATTCGTTTTCAATTCATTTCGAAATCGTTTTCAATTCAATTCATTTCGAAATCGTTTTCAATTCATTTCATTTCGAAATCGTTTTCAATTCATTTCATTTCGAAATCGTTTTCAATTCATTTCATTTCGAAATCGTTTTCAATTCATTTCATTTCGAAATCGTTTTCAATTCAATTCATTTCGAAATCGTTTTCAATTCATTTCATTTCGAAATCGTTTTCAATTCATTTCATTTCGAAATCGTTTCAATTCATTTCATTTCGAAATCGTTTTCAATTCAATTCATTTCGCAATCGTTTTCAATTCATTTCATTTCGAAATCGTTTTCAATTCATTTCATTTCGAAATCGTTTTCAATTCAATTCGTTTCGAAATCGTTTTCAATTCATTTCGTTTCGAAATCGTTTTCAATTCATTTCAAAATAAATAAAATCGATATAAATATCGTTCACGTCAAAATGGCGTCAATCTAATCAACACGGCTTCATAAATTTCTATAACTTCGTTATTATATTCAACAAATGAATATTTCCTTTTACACATGAACATATATATTTTATTTCAACATATGAATATATATTTTACTTCAACATATGAATATATATTTTACTCAGCACATGAATATATATTTCTTTCAACACATGAATATTCTCAACACATGAGATTTTATTTTACTCAACACATGAGATTTTATTTTACTCAACACATGAGATTTTATTTTCTAAATTGGAATGAGGCCCAATCAATTACCATATAAAGTGATTTATATGGATTTTCATACAACACATGTATATAAACAATCATCCATCATCCAAAGTGCATCGCATAACTGTATAAGCATCAAATATAAATAATCGACGCTTAACACAGCCTGTCAACCCATCGATCGACATATAACTAACAATTTGGGATTAGTGTACATCAATTTTCATCCCAACACCCGTGTGGGGTTTCAACCAATCAAACACAGCACATTATTTGTGCACTTTGGGCGATGTGTAAAAATTATCGTCCCAATCGATATCACAAAAATAGGCGAGCATAAACAAGTCGGCCGACTTGTAAATGGAAGTGTATTCCTATTTTTCACTATTCGATAAATTATTTTATTTATCGTAGTTATAGCTAAAAATAATATTTTAGCTATCTAAATTTTTCTAACACTTTTTAGAAAATTTCGGCGGTATAACGACGCGATACTAGAAACGGGACAAGGCCTAGCCTTATCCCCGGTCCAGTGAAGGCCCACGCCATTCACACATCAATCAAATCAATTTCATTTCACCAAACAATTCAATTCAAACCAAATCATTAAATTAGTTTATGCAACCAAACAAACAAGTCCATGGTCTGTGGACGATTGTGTCGGGTGCTACTAAGCACCGTCTGCATCCTAGTATATATATATAAATAGAATTGAAATTGAAAGGTGAGAAATTCTCACCTAAAGCTATCCAAACATCCTGACTCTTCTTCGCCTCTTCGTCATCTTCGTTGCCCGTATTCTCTACATAGGTAAAAATCGAATTTTTACTATGTTATTCAATATATAAAGATTGCATTTTGACTTCGCTATTAAATATATAAAGATTATATTTTTATTATTCTTATGATGTAAAAATCGTATTTTTATTATTTTAAAAATACAAAAATCGTGTCTTGCTCCTTCTACATAATAAAAATCCCGTCTTTTCTCTTTTTAAAAAATATGATCTTTATTTTTGCAAGTTCGAATCTTTTTCTATTAAAAGATTAAACCTTTTTCTATTTCAAAGTTTAAACTTTTTTTTCTATTTTAAACCTTAAAATAAAATCGGTTTTCTTCTCCTTATCAAATCAGTTTTTTTTCATCTTTAAAAATCAGTTTTTGCATTCTTAAAAAAAACAATTTTTAAATCTAATAAATCGGTTTTTAAATTCTTTATAAATCAGTTTTTATATTTTCCTTTAAATCAGTTTATAATTTCTTTTCAAAATCAGTTTATAAATCTAAAAAAAATCAGTTTTTATATTTTCATTATAAATCAGTTTTTATATTTTTAAAAATTCAGTTTTTAAAATTTCTTTAAATCAGTTTTTACATCTTTAAAAAAAAACAGTAATTAGCAAAACAAAAAAAAAGTAAAATAACCCTACTTACCGCAGCCTGCGAAAAAAAGGGGGGCTCGATGGTGTTCGTCGGCGGCAGGCTTCAGGGGGGCGTCGCGACTTCGAGACGAGGCGGCAGGGTGTTCGAGGGCTTCGGGGGTAAGGGCGGCGTCTTCGAGATGAGGGCGGCGGTGTATCGAGGGGTTCGACGATGTCTCGAGGGGGGGGCGGCGGCTCGATTGATTTAGGTTTTCTTTTTCTTTTTTTATTTCGTTTCTGAATAATGAATCGGGGGGGCCAAGCAGAAGAAAAGGGGGAGAAAATTAAAATAATATATATTTTTTTATTAATTAATTATTTAATTTTGGTAAAAAGGGTTGACTTTTACATACGACCTCGAAACGAGGCCTACCGCCTGTCGTCCATAGCGTTTTACCCCCATTCCGAACACAAAGGGATATGTATCGTAAGCTGATTTGATCGTTACAATCAGTTTCTGTTGAATTTTCATTTAAATCCTTATATTGAATTTTAAACGTACATTTCAAATTACCGGGGTCACATACTAACTAGAAAAATTCCTGAAAAATATTTTCTAGCTTCGTATTGACGATACGGTCCTAACAAAACTAGTTTCGTCAAATTCTGAGCCCGTTTGAAAAATGGCCAATTTCCAGTCGATTAAAATCAACTGAAAATGGTCAAACGCATTTTCCTTTGCCACGCTCACATATTGATTCGAAAAATTATGAAATTTGAAACCTAGCAATAACTTAACATCACGGACCCAACAAAACTGGTTTCGTCGAAATCCGAGGTCATTTGCAAAATGTCCATTTTTAAGGGCCTGAATTCCATAGCGACTATTCAGAATTTTCAACTGGACATGTCTTTTGGTTCCCGTTAAGAAATCTTGATTTTTCGGATTCGATAGAAAGATATTATCAATTAGATCCTATCATTTTTGGTTTCACTAAAATCCGGATTGTTTTGCACCCGGTACATTCAATTGAAGTTTGAAATCGAATTATCGAACTACCGCGCCATTTTCAATTCTATTTATAATTATATATAAATATTTATATTCTAACGACGACGCGTATAAATATATACGTTCGAATTATATTCAAAATAAATTTCACGTCGATATTATTTAAAATAATTCATTTTAAATAATCAAAATTCGCTAAAATGGCCAAAATAAAAATTTTAAACTGGCCCAGATTTTCCGGGTTATTACACCAAGATTGCAATTTTCCCTCGAATTTTAACAGTTTTGGTTACGAACATAATTTTTATGATCAAAATGATTTCCAATATCAAAACGAAAATTCAAACAACCACCACATTGGAAGTAATTTTGATTGTGAAATTGATATGGACTATAATTCTGAAACTCAAGAAATCCAAAACGAGAGCTCGCAAATCAACGATTTTGAAGAATACCATCTTAACGTTTTTAGAGAGAGGGTAGAAAGGCTAGATAGACAGCTTAATGAAAAAGATAGAAAGATGGATGAACTTCTTTGTTTAATGACAACTTTGAAAGAACAACGAGAGCAACAAAATCAAATTCAAACATGCGATGATTCAGAAAACAATCCATTCTTTGCTGATAGTGAAAATTTTCAAATAACGACTTTGGAAATTGAGAATAATCATCTTGATGAAGTTGTTCAAAATTCAATAAATGATTTGGAATTCTATTCTTTTAGGGAAGAAGATTTAAACTCAGATTTTGATCTTCCTCTTTCAGGCTGCGAGAAACTCGAAATTTTTGAAATTGAACGAAATAAAAATGTTGAATTTTTCAATTCAAATTTGGAAAAGGATTTTAACGAACATGAATTCTTTGGATTGCACGAGGATGAGTTGCCAAATAAGGAAGTAGATTCATGTCACGGGTTCGAAAATTTTAACTTTGAGAAAATCTCGAACGAACTTGAAATTGTCAGTGTCAAAAATACGTTGTTAGTTAATGATGAGAAATGTGATCACATACTCTTGAACAACACTCAGAATTCGAATTTCACTGAATTTATATACGATCACAAATTTTTGAAAAATTACACTGACAAATTTGTTGAATACATGAATTACTTTTGGAATGCTGGCTTGGTTGAAAAACTTCAGGTTAGGACGACCCTAGATATTTATCTCCTGGACTACAAATCGAGGTATAAAGATGAGATGGTTTTCAAAAACTCTTGCTTGTTAGAAAACATGTCTAGACATAGTGGGAATGGGACTCATAGGGCTAGAACCAAGTGTGGGGGGAAAAGTTGGTGGAACACTTTGTATCGCATACATCGCAAACACATATATCATTGTACATATGATTTTCATTCACATATAGTGGCTAGACTGCATTTCATTCTTCAAATAATTTTGCATCTCATTCACCTTTGGGTACGATCTTTCAAATTTAGGAAACGTTCACAGTGTGGACACTGTTTAGTTCAAGTGTGGGGGGGAGTCTGCATTTCACTCATTTTCGTTTTTTCTTTATTTTTCTTTCTTTTTCAATTTCAACCATTTAAATAGAACCATCATGCATTCTAGACTGTAATAACATGCCATTTTTTTTTATACGACTCATTTTCAATTGATACAACAAAATAAGTTTACAATTTTTAGCCAGTTGATAGTATTTTTTCTCTCAACTTAGATCGAATAAGAAATATAATGAAAAGTTTAATTTTGAGGGATAATAGTGTAACCGGTACATAGGGAGATTCTTAGGTGATGGCCATGAAATCTATTCTATATTGTAGACTTTGTTTAAATAAGTGGAGGACTTAAAATACTTATATTGGCTTTTCAAATCTTTAAAACTAAGTTGTGTTAAGTTGAATTCGCGTAACTCTCTTTTGTGCTTATATTTTCAATAATAATAATAGTAATCCAAGGGTATCCAACATTGCTTGTATATCGAGCGTTGGTGTGCAAACCCGCCAAGCTCTATCCGACACGTTGTTGACAAAGTCAGCGTTGGAATATCTTGGTCTCATTTTATGAGATTGGACACCTAAGGATTACCGACACGTTGTTGCCAAAGTCAAAGTCGGCCTGCACAATCCGCCAAGCTCTTTACCCACTCTCCGTTAGTCCGCGAGGCAGTGCATGGGTGGTAAACCTTGGTCTTTTTAGTTAGGTGTATGTACTTAATCATAAATCTTAAAATTTTATAGAATAAAGAATAAGCGATGATACCCAAACACTTCTTGACCTTATTGATTTGACTAGCCATACATGAGAAAATTAGAATTCCACTTTGCAAACTGTGCCAAGCAAACTAAGAATTTATTTCATGGCTGCACTATGTTATTGACCGAACTAACTGGCCAAACTAGAATTTAACATTTGAAAACTTGATTTATATTGAAAATTTGTGACAAGTCGAGGTATCTAAAATAAAATCAACTGATTAGAAATTATTAACTTAATTTGTTGTACCACTTTCCTGAAATAAGTCGTGTTTTCATTTTTCGTTTTTATTTGCATATGTCCATTGCACTCATGCGGTTTCATTAGAATCATAGCATACTGCATTTGGATTTTGTGGGTAGTATCCGCTGAAAACCCTCACAAGACACCACTCGTCCTACTAGGGACACCTAGAGGTTTAACGGCTTGTTGCATACGCTCAATGCAATCGTGTTTCCTACGAAAGTGCGACCTATCTAGTTAGTTTTTCATTTTCTTTTTACTCGAGGACGAGTAAAAGATAAGTGTGGGGGTATTTGATTGACATAGAAATGTGTTTATTTTTACGCTCATATCTTATCTTTATTGTAAATAAATAAATATTACTTTGGTTACTTTTGTATGTTTTTACATGATGTCAAGAAATGCCTCCTCCATTTCAAATTAAAGGCCAACTACAGATAAAAAGCTACTTCCCCGTATTAAAGCCATCTCAACTACAAAAGACGTTGTAGCTCACTGGTAATTGCATGGAAGTTTGTACTGAGAGACCTGAGTTCGATCCCCGTCGAGCTCACTTTTTGCCAAAGAACAGAACGCGTTCACACTGGCCCCTTTGCTTTGAGAAATATTTGGATTAGTGTTATGTTATATATATACATACACATATTCATGTGTATGTATTTATGATGTGCACCAATTAACATTTCAGCAATAGCCATATTCTTATCATGGAATTAAATTCAAATCATTCAATTTCAATTAGAATAATTCCTGATTGAATTGCTGCCAAGAAAAGATCAATTGTGAAGATTTTATCCTTTGTTGCCTTTGGAGTCTAATAAGCATCCTTGTTTGGAAGAATTAATTATATGCAATCTTTTATCAATCAATTAGCCACATGGGAGAATTGAGAGATATGAAAAATATTTACCATGATATGCCCAGATTTTCTCCAATCAAGCTGAGTCAAGGAAGGCAAGAGATATTCATGAATGAGGAGGCCCATTTATTCATAAACCTAATTATGGTTTTCCCATTCTCATCTATAAATATGTGTTGTAACCATTGTAAAATTCATTCTTCTGTACTCTCTTTTAGTTTTAATAAAGCTTTCTTTTCTTTAGTTTCTGTATTTTATTTTCGTGGCAAATTGTGTTGTCTAGTCAATTAGATTTGCTAGAACACAATTTGCTATTGCTTCTATTTTTCTTACTAGTGATTGACCGTCTGATTAGATTCAACGGTAATCCTAGTTTTTATTTTCAGTTGTTGATTTCTTTTCTGCAATTTTATTTCCAGTGTTCTATTTTATTTTAATCATTGAATTTATTACAGATCCGATTAGATTCGAATCTGTAGTGAATTTAATTGCATCTTTGATTCGTAGTTTCAGTTTTTATTTTGCTTTGCGAAAAAAATCAACCTCTAAGCTTTGTCTAACTCGCCCAAGAGATTAGATAAATAATTGATTTAATTCACCTCCCTGTGTTCGACCTGTATGCTACACACCTGTATGCTTGCAGAATTTAATTTAAATGTCGCGCTTTTCTAATTCATAGACTAGCGTCGATCACAAACCATCCACTACGGAATTGCCACGTCAACGCTCCAGGCTTTCTTCCTCATCGTGTTTCCTCGTTCCAGAAAAAGCACCGAACCCATATGTCATTTTGAATCCACGCATCCAAATAAGACCACATTCACTCGATCCATTAGTACTACGTCGGCGGCCATTCCAAGCTCCACCAGTGCGCCAACCGAGGTGCAACTCGCACCAGTCCCTGCTCCAAAAATCAGACTCAAAGTCTTCGGGTTCAGGCACAAAATTCGAGAAATTTGTAGCCCTATTTCAGATCTTGACCTTTGAGATTGAAGATCTCAAGACGTTCTTCGATTTTGTCTTTAGGTTGAGGTTCTAATTCGTGATGGATTGGAAAATACTGGAAGATGAAACATGAACGTTTGTGGCCATTAAAACAATAAGGTGGCAGCTGGGTCTTTTGAAATTAGGGTTTTGGGTTATCCATATTGACAATAAAATTTTATTATTTAATTTCTAACTTGCAAATAAACCCATTAATTCTCAATAGCTCCAAATTCAACCCAACGAGAGTTGCCCCCAGCCAAATACCCCCGTTCCGGACACAATGGGCTAGGTTCCGTCACCCCAATCGATCGTTTCAGCCCATTTTTCTTTAATTTAAAATATAAAATATTTAATTATTTAATTCGATCGTACATTTAATTTTACCAGGGCCACATACAGACACCAAAAATTCTCAAAAATAAATCTAGCTATGTTTTGACGATTCGGTCCTAAAAAATTAATTTCATCGAATTCGGAGACCGTTTGAAAAATGGTCATTTTCTGGTCGATCCAAATTGACTGAAATTGACAAAACACATTTTGATTTGTCACGCTCACATATTAATTCCAAAAATTATGAAAATTGGAATCTAACAATAAATTGACATTCCTGATCCAACCACAGTGGTTTCGTTGAAAACGGAGGTCGCTTGCAAAATGGCTTTTTTTAATATTGAAATATATATATATAAATTCCATAGCGACTATTTTGAATATTCAGCTGACCATAACTTTTTATTCCCGCTATGAAATTTCAATTTTTTAGATTTGTTGGAAAGATATTTTTAAATAGATTCTAATATTTTTGGTTTCACCAAAATCCGATTTATTTTGCATCCTATACACTCAGTCAAAGTTCAAATTCAAATTTTCAAACTACCGCGCTATTTCTAACTCCTTTTATAATTAAATTAAAAAATTACATTCTAACATCGATTTAAATAAATTTTTAATTGTTATTATTTAAAATAAATCATTTTCAATATTTAAAATCCATTAAAATTTCTAAAATAAAATTTTTAAATTAGTTCCAAAATTCCGGGTTGTTACATAAAGTTTATAATCAAAATTTGTTTGATCCATAAGTATTAAAATCATGACCCTATCATATTATTATTTTGAATAATACCCAATTTACTATTGTCATTCAGTACTGCAACTTGCAATCAAATTCGATTTAATGAAATCGATTTGTATGAAAATTGTTAAAAACAATGTTTTTATAAATATTATTCTTTGAGTATTAAATCAGAACACATGATTATGTTTTGATTTTGGATCAAAAATGTACAACGGGATTATAGAACATGAATTAAATAATCATACATAAATTCCATGTTTTAATTATCATTATATTGATAATGGACATAATGAGTTCAGGTTATTACAGATGCATTGTGATTTGTTCACCATCCAAAATTAATATATGATATAATTTCATGAGCAAATAACATATAGCATTAACATATGCATGTGATACGTTATTGTTGAAATGCACATTGAGATTAGTGGTATGATCTTATATTTATAATGATAAATATGTTTACTTACTGTAATCGTTTTAAATTTTTAAATGAATTATGCTTTTCTTACTTGTTTTATGCTTTTTATAAAGATAACAGTATTATAAAATAATCAGACTTGGCCATAAATTAAAATACTACTACACAACTTTTGGACCTGTACACATATACAATATTCCTATAAATATGCTTGTGTCTAAATTGCCTATAATTTAAAAATATGGATCATTATGTAGTATTCATATTGATGGATAGCATAACACTTGATATATGAAAATACATATTAAAATAGGCAACTTATACACAACTTAATTACTGTATACATATTTCGTTTTCCTGAAATGAGTAAAACTGTTATTTATTTTGATGCGTATACAGTAATAGATACGCACATTGATATATGAATGTGATGTTTGTATGTTCAATACTGAATTGAACACCTCGCAATGGATTCACCACTAAAGATGGCATATATATAATATATGTAGATATATATATTAGCTGACCTAAACCTGAATATAACAATAAAGTTATTGAATTTTGTATTGGCCCTGTCCATAATGCTGAATTGATACAAATATCGCCTTGACAGGCTAACCCCCTTTTAAATTTTCATATGGTCGGATATGTTCTACTATTTTTAGAGAAGTTTTGACACTTTGTATTTTAATTGTATAAGATTTAAAAATCATATAAGGGCTACACATTGATATATGGTTTATTTCCTTATGTGCTATCATGATTTACATACATGTATCGATTACACACATAGATGAAAGAGTGATAGTTTAAATATCTATAATATTCAAATAGTTTGAAATGATTTGCCAATTGCATATATACATATATGTCAGTATCAGATTGATATGAGAAATATCACAATTAAATATAATTTTATTTAGGGGTTAAATCCCAATTTTGAATGACTATTCAAATATGGAAAGTAAATCAATATGTTAGGAACCATGATGCAAATAAGATTTGTGGTTTAATGAGTATGACTTGTTTTAATGTTGAATTTTAGCCTCGCAAACATTGGTTACATCAAACTATTTTAAAAAATATATTTATATGTGATTGGATCATAAATTTTCTATAAGAAAAGGTAGTCGAATTATTTAACATGTTGACACAATGTTACTGGCTTTAATACTAAGGTTGGATTTTCAATCTAAAAGGTATTTTGTATAATTATGATTGATCATTTTTTAAGAAAAACAAGTTTGATATTTTTTTAATTACAAATAGAATTCACTCTTGTACATAGAGTTGATTGTATAAAACTCGTGTACACTGATATGATCGTAAACTTTTTTTATATATAAGTATTAGTGTATTTGTAAATACTGTTAATATATCGAATAGTATATATTAGTTAGAAATGGGAATTGTAATGTATAACTTCCTTGAACCATATGATGGACAGAAGTTCATAAAAGACATGACATGTTAATGCATAATTAAACGCATAATAGTTATGTGCACGATTTAGTGTTGATGAACCAAATTCTGAAAAGAAAAAAAAAGTTGGAAGAAAAACACCTATTAAAATTCAAGACCATCTTGTATTATTGGTGATTCTAATATGTTCAGATTAATGCATTTTGATACAAATTGGATTTGTAGCAATTAGGCTTCTGAAGAAAGCAGTAGTGAAGTCATGGAGCAAAAGGGATAAGTCTGACTTGTTCTTTCTGAAGGATGAAAAAGTATATGAAAATCAATGGGCATATCTTGTATAATGTATGCAAATATTATTGAACTGCTGTGTATTAAACGAACTAAGTTATATATGTGTGTAACAAGTTATACATATATATAATATATACTAGTATGTATAAATATGTATGTTAACAGTGAAATTTAATAGATTGTCTATTGAACCTTGTAATGTTATTGTATTAAAAGGGTCTGACCCTATATTTGTTTCTGGTCACAATATTCTTTGTACAATCTGTTTGGTTTTATGTACAATATTAAACCGGTTTACTAATTGTATGAAACTGGTACATTGTTCAAACTTTCTGTTTTAAAATTGCAATGAATTCAGTTAAAAAATTTGTGCCTAAGTTTATGAAATTCTAGGTGATATATATAAGCCTGATAATTTTCAAATATATAAATATATACATATATATAAGCCTGATATATTTTGATGATATAATTGTGACTGCATCATATATGTTATAGATTTTATAAGCTATAGCCTCTTAATTTTACAAACACGATGCTGCTATGCTAACCAGTTATAGTATAAATGTTTGCAAAATAATATAACGATGGCTCAATATTTATAATTGAACCTTAATCTAATATAGGCCTGAACTTGTATAAAATTTTGATATGATATTGGCTTGGGTTTATATGATAAAGAAGTCAGATTTAGATTACAGCGTATAAGATATGTTGTAATTTTAATTACCAAAATTTTGAAATGTTCAGAAGAACAACAAGCATCATTGCTATATTATATTTAATTTAAATATATATACTTTATATATATATTATATAAATCCAATTAATGTTACGAATATAAAATACATATATTTTGATATATGTAAGTAACTCTGATATTGTTTGACGCTACAAATTATAAATTCCCTTTAAAGCAACTTTTGTTTTATTAAATCATGGTGATGTCTTCCAATAATACGCCCATCAATGCTAGTCTCATTGGATGTAACTAAGGCTACATAATAGGATTATGGCCTTAGAGACAATAGCATGAATTATTCTATATTTTGAGAAAATGAATAATACTAAAAGAAATGTTCATCATGCGATCCAAGAATTATATATGGTATAATTGACATAAGATATCTACCTAAAAGGTTGTGTTTTGGTGTGTTAGCCAAAGCTAGATTGTAGCAACCTGAACTTCCCGATCCCCGAAGAGACGAAGGAGCCCGGATTGCTTTGAGAACACGACTCATCAGAACACAAACAGATTAACATTTCATTGCTATTACAACAAATTACATCAGAGTACAAGAATATATCAGAGTTCAAATAATATACAGCAGAAATAAAATAATATCAGTGATTAAAATACAAAGCAATGGAAATTTAAATGTATAAATACAATGTATAGCGGAAAATACACCAACAACACAACTGAAAGAAATACGCGGATACAGAGCTTTCTGAATACAGCCCCAGCTGTAATCCAGGATCCAGGGAAAAGAAATATCTACGAAAACCAAAACTACTAGCTGCACGTGTGGAAAATATGGGCACCCAGAGTTTAGGTTAAAACAAAAGACTCAGAGTCAGTCATGGGACTGGTGTGAGAACTAAAACAATTATTAACTTTATTTTTATGTAGGGTAAAACAAGGGACCACGCCGTATAACATGGAGCGGGCTTCCTCCTAAGAGTACCATAAAATAAAATTCGACATGCTAAATAAAAGAAAAATGAAGCTATTAAAAGGCCCAGGTCCCATCATACAATGCAATGCAAACCGGAGGATAGAGTTTTACCTAATAATAGCCAAATATGCTTGGTAAGCGAATTTTATCTTTTATTATTACTATAAGTGAAGAAATGAACTTCAAATATAAATGTATCAATCATAGACGGCATAGGTCCAATAAATTATGTCGCCATACATAGGTTTACAACTAAAACCGAAAAATGTCGTATTGGAAGTTTGGATTTCCATCATGATGGGTGCTGATTCGAAAGATCTATCGCGTAGTGCAATACTCCACGACTTACATCCTGACCAGAAAAACATCGTAATGCACATTCGCCTATATCCAGGATTACGAGTAACCCGCTGTAACGACCCGCATTCTACACATCGCAGGATCGTAGAACATTTATTTCTTTCACATAAAAAGTCGTATGGTCATGTAACTTCGGGAGACGACTATTGGGGTCATTTCCCATGTTCACAATTTTTGTCGATTTTTAAATGACCGTTTTTCCCCTAGCTGATACTGTTTTGGCCATAACTTTTGATTGGAAAGGAATTTTGACCTGAAACCACTTCCATTAGCTCCGGATGATGCTTTACCTTTCCGTAGAATGGTCACATTAGCCAAACAGACTCACCGTTTGGGAGATATGGCTGAAACAAATTTCAAATGGTAGAAAACAACTTAATTGGGCTTAACCGGGTGATTAACAGCTAGGCCCAAAGGGGAATTTCGGGATTAGAGGTATTTAAGGGCTGCTAGGGTTAGGATTTCGGGTTTTTACTCATTTTCCAGCTGCCAAAAACCCTCTCTTCAACCTAACAATGGTCTCCAACATCTAAATACACCTTTAGTCACTTCTTAATCAAGTTTTGGCTTAAACAACATCAAATTAAGGAGGAATAGCACCAAAGGAAGGTTAGAGCTACTGTTAGACATTAGTATTCATGCCAAATAGAGATTCATTTCAGATCTGAGTTTTACTTGTGGCAATGGTGAGTGATTTGCATTGTTTTTCACTAATCACGGCTAATTAGGGGTGATTAGTGATAATTAGCGAAATTATAGCTCAGAAAAATTTGGAAAATTCTAAAATGATATTCTAGGGCTCTGATAGAAATTTGGGTTAATTTGGTTAAGTTTTGCTAATCCTATCATTAATTGTTGTTAAACATGATTAAGGAGCATTCGGATAGGAGCATCCGCATAGGAGCATTCGGATAGGAGCATCCAGATGGGAGCATCCGGATGGGAGCATCCGGATAGGAGCATCCGGATAGGAGCATCCGGGTAGGAGCATCCGGGTAGGAGAATCTAGATAAGAGCGTCCGATCCGAACCGGATATGGGCATCCGATCCGAACCGGATAGGGGCATCCGATCCAAACCGGATAGGGGACTCCGACCCGAACCAAATAAGAGCATCCGAGCACCCGAACTGAACTAGAAAGGAGCATTCGAACCGAACCAAGCAGGAGGGGGCGAACCGAACCGAACCGGAGGATTGAACACCAGGTAGACCTAAACCCGAGATGCAAAGGAAGTCCAAATAAGGAGTTATACCTCATGATCCAGATGGGAACCAAGGAGGGAACTTCATGAGTTGGGCTTTGCTGCGGGACGTATGCTAAGGGGTTGTTGATGTTTGTAACTTTAGATCAGTATGTGTAGGGGGTACGTGAACGGATTCAGGGCCACAGTGGCCTAGGTACGATTAAGAGCTATAGACCAATGAAGTGGGGTCATTTGTAAAGGTTTTTTCATGACTCCATGTGGTAAGCTTGGTAGTAGCAGTAGTTGTACAAGTCGAACTCCATCACTACTTCGATGGGTCTAGTTATTGACAGTGGTGGATATCGTATGCTTTACGCACTAAGTGAGAGATGTGAGGATGGTTGCTATGGTTGATTTGTTTGTCATCATTATGACATGCACACCCCCACCCCCGTATTCTTTACATCATATGTTAGTGGCACCTTAGAGTGTTGTACGGTATGTAGTGCTAACTCTTTGGTTGCAGGTCCAGGTTCAGGTATGGTTTAGTGTACCTGTTATTGTTCTGTTTAGCTGCTTATCGCTCATACCAGACTTTTTGTCTGACCCAGAGTTTTATGTCTCTTCTTATTACTCTTGGTGCTCTCACGAGTAGACTAGAGACAGGTTAGGTGGTATGCACGAGTAGCTGTACCGGAGACGAGCAGGAGGCTTCCACGTATGATATATATAGATATTCTCCCTGTGTCGCTGCTGGTCACTACTTTGGGCATCAGTAGTGTACCCTTCCTTTCTTTTGTTTAGAGACAGTAATTTTGAAAGTTGTAATAAGCTGTATTTGGATTTCCGCTACTCTGATGATGATGTTGATGTTGATTTTAGTTATCAGCTTATGTAGTGTCTCGCCTGTTTTATGTCGAGTATATTATTATTATATTTTGTTCCATGAGATATGAGACATTCTATAGGTTTTTGATTAGTTCATTCTCTTCTTTCTTTTCTTTGGCGACCGTTCCATGCTAGTCGGGCATGTGTACAGCGCACTTTCGAAGGAAATGCCGGCTGGTGCGGGGCGGGCCGTCACACTTGGTAACAGAGCTCTAGGTTGCGTAGTTAACCTAGGGAAGTCATCAGGGAGAGTTAGTACACGTATATGAGAGCATGTATTTGTGATTATTTCAGTTTTCAAAAGCTATATATATATATATATTATTAGTATAGCTAAGGATGAAGTCGCACTGCACTAGCACCACTATGGAGATGGTTAATCGTTTTCTCTTTACAGATTGAACGATGAGCCGATACGCAAGGGGTATCGGTAGAGGAGCCAATAATGGGAATGCTGCTGACATGAGGACGATGTTTACTGACCTCATGAGAGGGATGCTTAGAGAAGCTCAGAGGGCAGCTCCCAATGCTGGCAATGGTCGTGGTCCAATAGTGCAGGCGCCTAGGGCCGATTTCGCCAAGCTGAATAAGGATTATACGAGTCTTGGTGGGAAGCCGTTCCATGGAACGGAGACGGCTACGGATGTTCAGGATTGGTTGGATAGCTGCGAGCGTATCTTCGAAGACTTGGGTATCGAGGATGCGATGAAGAGAAGGCTAGCATCCCGTCAGCTGCAAGGACGGGCAATGAATTAGTGGAATGCTATAAAGGCAGCTACTCCCGAGGATCAGATTACTTGGGATCAGTTTAAGGCTCGTTTTAGTGATAAGTTCATTCCGGCTGCTCAGAAATCAGTGTTGTTTAAGAAGTTCTTGGAGCTTAAGCAAAATGGAAGAGCTGTCTCGGAGTATGTTGCTGAATTCGATACCTTGTCGAAATATGGGTTATCCCTCATTGACACTCCCGAGAAGAAGAATGAGAAGTTTATAATAGGTTTGGATCACTACTTGAGGGAAAAGCTTATTAACCACATCGATGAGACATTTGAATCGATTGTGGGGAAAGCATTGAGGTCAGAGAGTCTTTACCCTATGTCGAAGATTGAGGTCGCATCTGCAGAGGAGCCAAAGCCGCAAGCAAGCGGTGGAGGCAAGAATGGTTCTCAGAGTAAGAGAAAGCAGAATCAGTCCAAGGATGGCCAGAAGAAAAGGAATTAGCAAGATGTTGAGTGCTTCAGCTGTGGTAAGAAGGGCCACTATGCCAAAGAGTGTCGGGCTAAGCCAGCGGATAGGAAGTTCTTCAACTGTGGCCAAGTGGGACATCACAAGGACAAGTGTCCGCAACCCCCTAAGGAAAAGCAGATGGTGAAAGCATATGCCCTTAATGCTATTCCTTCTTCGTCGAATGCCCCAATTGCGGCGGAGAAGGGAAAGAATGTCGTTATTCAACGTATGCTTTCTGTTTATGATGTTCCTGTTAGAGTTTTGTTTGATACCGGGGCTTCCAGTTCTTTCATATCTAGTGACCTGGTAGATAGGTTGGGATTGGAGCCCGAGATTGTCGATAGGCCTTTAGTAGTGACGAACCCGATTGGTGGTTCAACTAACCTTAGCATGATTTTTCGTAATGTGGTCTTATCGAGTCATGGATGCATGTTTGGTTGTGATTTCTTTGTTTTGGGCTTTACTGGGTTTGGCATTATTTTGGGAGTCGATTGGCTCCAAAGATACGGGGTGGTGGTAGACTGTGAGGGCTTTTTGGTGACAGCTAGAGCGGATGATGGGCGGAGGGTAGTGTTTGGTGGTCTACCCGGTGATGGGGTAATGGCTAGTTTTCTAAATTCCCTCGACATCCCGCATAGTGAGTTGTCAGGGTTGCCCGTGGTTGGCCAGTATCCGGACGTCTTCTAGGAAGTGACCGGGCTTCCACCACACCGAGAGATTGAGTTCCGTATTGATTTAGTGAAAGATGCCAGACCTATAGTGATGCCACTTCGTCGTATGGCACCAAGGGAGAAGCGAGAGCTCGGGGTGCAAGTCAGTGATCTTTTGAAGAAGGGATTTATCAGAAGAAGTGTTTTTGAATGGGGAGCACCAGTTGTGTTTGCTACCAAGGCGGATGGTTCCCTTCGTTTGTGTGTAGACTACCGCGAGTTGAATAAAGTGACGAGGAAGAATAAGTATCCTCTACCGCAGATAGATGATTTGTTTGATCAGTTGAGTGGCGCGAGAGTATTCTCTCAGTTGGATCTCGCGACATGTTTTCATCAGCTTAGAGTGGAAGCTAAGAGTATAGCTAAAACGGCATTTCGGACGCCGTCTGGATTTTATGAGTGGTTGGTCATGCCATGCGGGTTGACCAATGCCCCAACATACTTTGTGGATCTTATGAATAGGGTAATCAGAGATCAGTTGAATAAGTTTGTCCTTATGTTCATGGATGATATTTTGGTCTATTCGAGGACAGAGGAAGAACACAAGGAACATTTGAGGATAGTGATGGAGGTGTTGAGAAAACACCAGTTGAAAGCAAAGTTTTCTAAGTGTCACTTCTGGAGAAGGGAAGTGAGATTCTTGGGCCATGTTATTTCAAAGAATAGTATTGCCATGGATCCTGCGAAGGTGGCTATGGTACAAGGTTAGTCTACGCCCAAGAATGTAACAGATATACGAAGTTTCTTGGGATTGGTTGGATATTATCGTAAGTTTATCCAAGACTTTTCCAAGATAGCAACACCGTTGACTCAGTTGACCAAGAAGAATCAATCCTTCGTCTGGGATGAAAGGTGAGAGAATGCATTCAAGAGTCTAAAGGAAAAGTTGACATGTGCACCAGTGTTAGTCATTCCTAAGGGGAATGAAGAGATGAAGGTACCGGACTAGGTGCTGTATTGATGCAAGGAGGTAGGGTTGTAGCTTATGCAAGTCGGCAACTGAAACCGCACGAGAAAAGATACCCTACCCATGACTTGGAATTAGCAGCGATCGTGTTCGCATTGAAGATGTGGAGACATTATCTCTTGGGAGAAAGATTCGAATTGTTTACCGATCATAAATCGTTAAAGTATCTTTTCTCCCAGAAGGATCTAAATCTCCGACAGCAAAGATGGTTAGAATTCTTGGCTTCCTATGATTTCGACATCGCATATACACCAGGAAAGGGCAATGCGGTGGCTGATGCATTGAGTAGAAGACATGCCAGTTTAGGGGCTATGTTTCTAGAATGGAAGCAACTGGAGTACATCGTTGGGTATGATTTCAGACCAAAGTGCGAATTGGATCCAGAAATGTTAGCAAGTTTGACGATCAGACCCACTTTGATTGAGCGGATTGGTTCCAGTCAGAGGAACGATCCTAACCTATTGGAAATCATCTCAAAGTTAAAGATGGGAATCGACGGAGATAGGAACAAGTATGGGCTTGATCGAGATGGATGTCTTAGAAAGAATGGAAGACTAGTTGTACCCAATGTCAATGGATTGAGAGATGAAGTTCTTAGAGAATGTCATCACTCAAAACTGACTACACCCCGGTGGTAACAATATGTATCGAGACATGAAGCAGACCTACTACTGGGAAGGGATGAAAAGAGACATTGGGAAGTTTATATCCAAATGCATGAACTTCCAGCTAGTTAAAGCCGAGCAAAAGAAGCCTAGTGGTTTGTTGCAACCATTAGAAATTCCAGAATGGAAATGGGAACAAATGTCAATGGATTTCATTGATGGGTTACCAAGGACTAGATCGGGCCATGATAGCATTTGGGTGATTGTGGACCGATTGACTAAGAGTGCAAGGTTTATACCCGTCAAGTCGAACAGGACGACAGCTAAGTTAGCAGAACTGTATATAAAGTGGGTAGTGAGATTTCATGGAATACCCAAGGGCATTGTGAGTGACCGAGATCCGTTGTTCACTAGCGGATTTTGGAAGAGCTTACAAGAGGCGTTGGGATCAGAACTGCATCTCAATACCGCGTATCATCCTCAAACCGACGGACAGACAGAGAGGGTGAACCGAGTGTTAGAAGATCTCTTAAGAGCCTGTGTATTGGATTTTGGTGGATCACGGGATGACCATTTGCATCTAGTAGAGTTTGCAGATAATAATAGTTATCAATCCAGTATCGGTATGGCTGCATTTGAAGCTTTGTACGGAAGACCGTGCAACTAACCGTCATGTTGGGTAGAAACTGGTGAGAAGTTTGTACTTGGACCCGATGTGGTAAGAGAAACTTCAACTAAGATTAAGATTATCCAACAGCGAATGAAGGCTGCCCAAGATAGGCAGAAGGGTTATGCTGATAAAAGGAGAAGAGAATTAAAGTTCTCCATTGGCGACTTGGTGTTTTTCAAGATTTCTCCGTTGAAGAGCGTTATACGATTTGGTAGGAGAGGCAAGTTAGCACCAAGATTTGTTGGTCCATTCCCAGTTCTTGAGCAAATTGGGAATTTGGCATATAAAGTTGAATTACCAGAGAAGATGGCAGGAGTTCACAACATATTTCATGTTTCCCAGTTAAGGAAGTTCGTGCACGACCCAGATGTGACTATTTCACCTGATCAGTTGGATAATATCGAGGTTGAACCCAAGGCAGTTGGGAACCGCAAGCCTATGCGTATTGTTGGGAACGATACGAAACAACTTCGAAGGAAAGCGGTGAATCTAGTCAAAGTTCAGTGGGGCGAGGATGAGAATGACTGTACTTGGGAGGCGGAGGAAAGCATTAGGAAGACGTATCCAGAACTCTTCGCCTGGTAAGATTTTAATTTCGATTTAGTCTTTCCGCATGCTAGGATAGGCTTGTTTGTTTGTTTTGCATGTTTGATTGTTGTATGTGGCTGGTAGGCATGCGGGATCGTTTGTATGTTTTGGGTTAAGGAATTTCGGGGACGAAATTTCTTAAGGGGGGAGAGTGTAACGACCCGCATTCTACGCATCGCAGGATCATAGAATATTTATTTCTTTCACATAAGAACTCGTATGGTCATGTAACTTCGGGAGACGACTATTGGGTCATTTCCCATGTTCATGATTTTTGTCGATTTTTAAATGACAGTTTTGCCCCTAGCTGATACTGTTTTGGCCATAAATTTTGATTTGAAATGAATTTTGACCTGATACCACTTCCATTGGATCCGGATGATGGTTTACCTATCCGTAGAGTGGTCACATTAGCCAAACGGACTCACCGTTTGGGAGATATGGCTGAAACAAGTTTCAGATGGTGAAAAACATCTTAATTGGGCTTAACCGGGTGATTAGCAGCTAGGCCCAAAGGGGAATTTCGGGATTAGAGGTATTTAAGGGCTGTTAGGGTTAGGATTTCGGGTTTTTACTCATTTTCCAGCTGCCACAAACCCTCTCTTCAACCTAACAATGGCCTCCAACATCTAAATACACCTCTAATCACTTCTTAATCAAGTTTTGGCTTAAACTACATCAAATTAATGAGGAATAGCACCAAAGCAAGGTTAGAACTGCTGTTAGACATTAGTATTCGTGCCAAATAGAGATTCATTTTAGATCTGAGTTTTATTTGCAAAGGTGAGTGATTTGCATTGTTTTTCACTAATCACGGCTAATTAGGGGTGATTAGTGATAATTAGCGAAATTATAGCTCAAAAAAATCTGGAAAATTCTAAAATGATATTCTAGGGCTCTGATAGAAATTTGGGTTAATTTGGTAAAGTTTTGCTGATCCTATCATTAGTTGTTGTTAAACATGATTAAGGAGCATTCGGATAGGAGCATTCGGATTGGAGCATTCGAATAGGAGCACTCGGATAGGAGCATCCAGATAGGAGCATCCGGATATGAGCATTCGGATAGGAGCATCCGGGTTGGAGCATCTGGATAGGAGCATCCGATCCGAACCGGATAGGGGCATCCGATCCGAACTGGATAGGGGCATCCGATCCGAACCAAATAAGAGCATCCAAGCACCCGAACTTAACTATAAAGGAGCATTCGAACCGAACCATGCAGGAGGGGGCGAACCGAACCGAACCGGAGGATCGAACACTAGGTAGACCTAAACCCGAGATGAAAAGGAAGTCCAAATGAGGAGTTGTACCTCAGGATCCAGATGGGAACCAAGGAGGGAACTTCATGAGTTGGGCTTTGCTGCGGGACGTGTGCTAAGGGGTTGTCGATGTCTGTAACTTTAGAACACTATGTGTAGGGGGTACGTGAACGGATTCAGGGCCACAGTGGCCTAGGTACGACTAAAGAGCTATAGACCAATGAAGTGGGGTCATTTGTAAAGGTTTTGTCATGACTCCACGTGGTAAGCTTGGTAGTAGCAGTAGTTGTACAAGTCGAACTCCGTCACTACTCGATGGGTCTAGTGATTGACAGTGGTTGATATCGTATTCTTTACGCACTGAGTGAGAAATGTGATGATGGTTGCTATGGTTGATTTGTTTGCCATCATTATGACTTGCACACCCCCACCCCCATATTCTTTACACCATATGTTAGTGGCACTTTAGAGTGTTGTACAGTATGTAGTGCTAACTCTTTGGTTGCAGGTCCAGGTTTAGGTATGGTGTAGTGTACCTGTTATTGTTCTGTTTAGCTGCTTATCGCTCATACCAGACTTTTTGTCTGACCCAGAGTTTTATGTCTCTTCTTATTACTCTGGGTGCTCTCACGAGTAGACTAGAGACGGGTTAGGTGGTATGCACGAGTAGCTGTACCGGAGACGAGCAGGAGGCTTCCACGTATGATATATATAGATATTATCCCTGTGTCGCTGCTGGTCACTACTTTGGGCATTAGTAGTGTACCCTTCCTTTCTTTTTTTTGGAGACAGTAATTTGGAAAGTTGTAATAAGCTGTATTTGGATTTCCGCTACTCTGATGATGATGTTGATGTTGATTTTAGTTATCAGCTTAAGCATTGTCTCGCCTGTTTTATGTCAAGTATATTATTATTATATTTTGTTCCATGCGCTATGAGACATTCTATAGGTTTTCGATTAGTTCATTCTCTTCTTTGGCGACCGTTCCATGCTAATCGGGCATGTGTACAGCGCACTTTCGAAGGAAATGCCGGCTGGTGCGGGGCGGGCCGTCACACCCGCGGCTTATGTCCCAGCTAGAGAAAACACCGCTTACTCTATCCTTTTGGGAATCAGGGGGTGTGCCCTATCCCTACCAGGTATGGAGCGACCACAACCTGCCCATCTCGGTCGATCGAATCCATGACAACCCGTAGGGTATATATCCTCATCTCAAAAGCATACTGATCTGACCATCAGTTCACCATCATACTGGTGTGTGAGGCTCGTGAATTAATGCTACACAAAGCTATGCAACTTAAAGGTGTGCTTTGATCATCAACCACAAGCCTCTGCTTTTTAACAAAAGCGATGATCCATGCATCTCAGCATATCACATTGTCAATCCATACCATACCATTGATTACTGCCAATATATAATCTCTAAGCTTGTACGTCTCAGAGAAGGGTGTTAAGCAAGAGAAAAAATTCCCCGCCACCAAACAGATATATATATTTAGCAGAGATCAACGAATACAATATAAAGGAATACAACGTCAGACATACCATCCATTTGCAAGTCCGTTCGGGGTCTAAAAGAAACCGAAGGCACCTACTTCCTCATCCTATATGTCCAATATAGGAGAGAGGCTCTCGCATATCCAAATAATCAGCAAGTACGTCCGGACAACTAACATTATAATCCCTTCCTGGAAGCTAAACAATCCAGGGCATCGGTAGTAATACATTCGATGTGAAGATCACCGGTCTTCAACCACTTCCTTCAATATCTTCGACTTTTAGTCGTCCTATCAATTATTCAGAATGGGTTACACCCGGTCTTTCCGAATAACTCGTGTATCTTATAATCAAGTTGTATAAAAACACATAATACGCCTCATTCCAATCCAGAACATTCTTTTATTCAAATATTCTTTACATTCGGAATTGTTCCCATAAATCTTATCAAAGATTTAATTCATTTAAACTTCTTGTTTAAATCTTCACTTGGAAACCATTTCAAAAGATTTTGTATTATCTTTTCACACTTTAAACTAAAATAAGGTTAATCAAACTAGTCGGGATTATTGAGCCCTACCGAAGTAATCATTTATTTTATTTTTCCAATCCCAACCTATTTATCCCATGGAGCAAACCTGGTAGTACTCCATATTTAATACCCATTGTCTTATTGGTAAATTCAATTACCATTCTACGTTAAAATCTAATTAAAGATTTAACTATCGCATGAAGTAAAACTGATGATACTCCATTTTCGAACACTTCTCAAATTTGGCAAATTTGAATACCACATTAACATTTCAATCTAATTAAAGATTCCTTAAAACTCCACTTAGTTTTAATCTCCAAAAATCATTATTTAATGATTGTCCAAATTTAGGAAATAAATCATGTCATTAACTAGGTTAAAGAACGGGTGTCATTTTAAAACATCGCTCACGATAAACCCAAGATCATCTTCCATCAAAATGGAATCTATACGGAAATCAAAATAGTACATAATCGATATAAATTCCCGTGTCAGACTAATACTATAAATGGAATAACGGTACAACCTTTTAAATTCCATAAATAGTAATGGTCTTCCTTTTCAGCAGCTCATTTCGATTATTACCAAATTGAATTCCATTCAATTCCAATTTAAAATTTAAAATTGGAAAACATTACCTTGGAAAATTCCATTAATCTTAATTAAAATATTATAAATTCCAAAACATATCTTCACTATTAATTGAGTTAAAGAACAAATGTTATTTAAAACATCGTTCACGATAAACCTAAAAATCCATTTTTAATTCAATTCCAATTAAATATTAATTAATTGGTAAACTTCTTTAAATCTTAATTAAAAGATTTACCCTTCTTTCAACGGGGTTTAAGAATATTGTTATTGAAGACACCATTCACGACAAACCCAAAATACAATTTTATATTAAATACAAGACTCTGAATAGAAATTATAACGGCTTATATTCAATATCAAATTCGTAAACCAATAAATATCGTTTTGGGAATAACGATAATTGTGTCTTCCGAATTCCTCAACAATATCCGTATAATCAAGGAATCCAATATCGAAATATTCGAAACATTATTCCATTCAAATCCAATCCAATTCATATACGTTGGAAATTTTTGGTTATCTAAAAACCCATTCGCAAATCCAATTTATTTATTTAAAAACATTGGATTATTATTCTAGTTATGAATTAGTTCATTCAGATAAAAATATCTCTTATCTTTTCAAATATGGAATTTTCCATCCAAAAATCTTTCCAAATCATTCATTATGATTTTACATAATGTTTCCATATTTTTAATAATTTTGTTAAGGCCCTTATTGTCGGTTTCCAACAACGGCCACCGAATTGCATCCATAGCGACCTTTTCCAAAACTAATTTGGACATATTTTGAAATCCAACCATTCAAATTTAAACCTCCTATATTCATTGGAAAGATCTTTTCGATACGAACCCAACGGTTCCGGGTTTAGGAGAATCCGACGGTTGGATCTCCCGTTACATCAATTTGAAGTTAATGGTTTAAATTCATGAATGGTCGTCGCGCGGCACGTTCTATTCAAGCAATTAAATATATATAATATATGTATATATCATCGATTTCCATTTAAGACGCATTTTATAAATTGTTTATAAATCCATTTTGAAACAATTTCCACTTCATTTTCGATTTTAAATCAAAACTGAATGTTCTATATCATTATAATATTAAAATGATAATGTTTTCAAAATATCTGATTTTGAAATCCATTTCCTTTTTGTATTCATTATAAGATGAATAAAACCGATATTTAAACCCACTAGTGTTAAAATGGCATTTAGCTACTTAACTCGGCTTTATATATTCCAATATTTTCGTGTCCATCCAAAATCGGATATCAAAATCATAATTTGATTCTTCACTGAATATTATTTTAAAATATTCGTTCATATTCTAAATCGGAATGTGACTCAATCAATTACCATATAATTTTAGTTATACGGATTTCATACATTGCATGTATACAACAGTAATGATACATAATCATTAAACATTCAAACATCATCCAGAGTGCATTCTACAAATGTATAAGCATTAAAATAAATAAATAACGCTCACCATGGTTTGTCAACCCATCAATTGACATACAACTAAATATTGTGATTAGTGTATGTCAAATATCATCCTAATACCCGTGTGGGGTTTTCAAACAACAACAGTCTATCTAAATAAATCATTGGTTAATCAATTTAACCAATTCAAATTCGGTTTGAATTATTTTTCTACTTAACCAGTTTTCACAGTATAAATTATAAATAAGTATTTTTTCCATTTTATTTATCACAATAACTTTATAATTATTTTTCTAACGTATCAAACATTTCGAAATCACATTCACAATCATAACACATCAATTCACCACATTATCCATATAAATAAATACTCAACTACCCAATGCCATTTACGGTGCCACAAGTGGCCATCCGCGGAGTATGAAATGCGAGTGTCGCTAATATCCATACATCGCTTCCAATTCAAATGATTTGTGTGAGTTCGTGTGTTGAACTCCAAAAATAACCACATGATGTTAGAATTTGATATAAAGAAGAGGAGAGAGATTAAACGCAGAATAATTTAATGACTACATTGTTCTTACTTTCTCCCTTTCTTACATTCACTTGCTTAAAATGACCACCTATATATATTGTGGTTTACATGACACTTCACATACTAATAGACACCACTTATTAAATAAACAAAAACTTTCATATGACTCTTAAAACATAAAAGACACAACACATTACGAACTGACACTTCGACTTTATAACTAATATGAAATAAAGATAAATTTCAAATTATGTTTCCAACACTTCCCCTTAATTTGAAATTTCTCTTCGATTTGTTGAGATAATAAACGATGCACTTTCTCTTCGATTTGTGATGCACTTCTCATCACCTTCAATTTTTTTTAATATTGGAGCACTTTCTCTCCATGGTGCACTTTCTCACCAACAACTCTAAAATAAATTCTCTTCCATAGCCACTTGTGCCATGTTCTCTTACGCTCTCTAGAAATCTCTCTATCCCCTCCCATCAACCAAGCTCTAATACCATGTTAAATTTTGATATAAAGAGGAGGAGAAAGATTAAATGCAGAATAATTTAATGACTACATTGTTCTTACTTTCTTCCTTTCTTACATTCACTAGCTTAAAATGACCACATATATATGTAGTGGTTTACATGACACTTCAAATACTAATAGACACAACTTATTAAATAAACACAAACTTTCATATGACTCTTAAAACATAAAAGACACAACACATTATAAACTGACACTTTGACTTCATAACTAATATTAAATAAAGATAAATATCAAATTATGTTTCCAACACATGATACAGATAAAAATCAATACTGGCAGTTTCTATATATTTACAGTTATAAAACAAATAAATAACTGTACAAATATTTTAGTGAGAGAATTTTCACCTTGATCGGTTTCTGAAATCGTTTGAATAACGATTGTTTTTAACAAAATTAAACAGCGTTTAATTTTGTCAAAAATTCAAATAGCTTCGGTTTATGTTCTTGTTTGTTCCATGATGTAGTATGTTTCAACATGATTCCAACAGACCTGATTTTGTTGCACTCCGACATCGTTTCGCCTAGATGTTGATTTTACAAGCTTTAACACAAATTAGTATAATTTAATTACATTTTTAATACTAAACCACCATTAATTAATTTAACACGTCATTAGGGTTTTAACTAACCCTTTCTTCATTGTTCTGTACCTGCTTCTGAAAGAACCCATGTACGACTTCACAAACCTCCACCGCGCCACCCACAATCATTGCGCCTTCGATCAGAGAGTACTATCGCGTAGCCCTAGCCACCATCCACCAGCGACGGCCACCACAGCAACTTCGATAGGCCCTTCTACTCGCTTGAACCCATGAAACGCGCCGCCTTTCAAGGCTGATTCTGATCAGTTGGAAGCATTAAACCCGATTATAATCATTGGCCTTGTAGATCTCTTCGCCCTCTTCAAATTTCATTTTATGAGTTTTGATTAACAACGCTTGGAGTTGGAGGACGAACTGGATTAAATTTCGAAAAAAATCGGCCTTTGATCGCTTTAAGAGCAGGGGCGTAGAATTCTTAAAGGAGAAATAGGGTTTTGATTTTAGAACTTATATATATATTATTTAATTCCAAAAATATTAGATTTTACATAGGAACTCCAAATTAAACCCAACAACTGTTGCCCCTAGCTAAATACCCCCATTTCGGACACAATGGGATATGTTTCGTAAGCCAATTCGACTGTTTCAATCAGTTTTCATCAAAATTAAAATATAAGTTAATATAACGTTCAATATTGAATTCCAACGTATATTTTAATTTACCGGGGCCACATACTTACTCCAAAAATTACAGAAAAATTAAATCTAGTTATGTTTTGATGATACAGTCCTAACAAAACTAATTCTGTTTGATTTGGAGACCGTTTGAAAAATGGTTATTTTAACTGGTCGATTAAATTCAAATTTAAATTGAGAACGCGTTTAAATCCACTGCGCTCACATATTAATTCCAAAAATTATGAAATTTTGAACCTGACAATAATTTGACATTCCAGATCCAACAAAAGGGGTTTCGTCGAAAACGGAGGTCATTTGTAAAATATCTACTATTTTAGGGCTATACGTTATATTTAAAATTTAAATAAATTCCATAGCGACTATTTTAAATTTTAAACAGGACATAACTTTCAATCTATCTTATGAAATCCGAATTTTTCACATTCATTAGAAGGATATAATTAAACAGATTCTAACGTTTCTGGTTTTACTGAAATCCGATTTATAATTCATTTCGTACATTCATTTAAAGTTCAAAACCAATTTTCAAACTACCGCGCCATTTCAAACTCGTTTTAATTAAATTTTAAATTCATACGTTCTAATTTGATTTAAATAAATTTAAATCATTAATTATTTAAAATAATTCATTTTAAATATTCAAAACCCATTAAAATAGCTAAAGTAACAAATTTAAATTGGTTCAGAAATTCCGGGTTGTTACAATCTCCCCCACTTAAAATCTTTTCGTCCTCGAAAAGGAACGGAGTGAAAGTTGTTTAACCAACCAACACAACTTTCATTTTGGCTTGATTTCTTCAACTTTTCAGTTTCTAAGAACTTTCTAGTTTCTCAAAAATTTGGCTAACACCCTAAATTTTCGAAAAATTTCGCCATAACCTCCTTTGTATGGGGAGGGTTTGAAAAAATTATTGGGTAGTATTAGGCACCCAATAAATCAAGCATACACATTTTTTGTGACCTATCTATGCCCAAGGGAGACGTGTAAAAAGTCGTAATCCCATACCTTGCCCCAGTGTTGGAAATAAAATAATCTATGTGCCTTAATTAAAAACAAGAGAGATGTGAATTTTTGTCATCTCCAGACGTATATAGGGTTTTTATTAAATCCTGCCCCGAGCACCATTACATGCATTTAATAAGGTCCATAATCAGTCTTTTGTTCAACCTATAATTCAGTCCTCACCATACAAAAGTCTCGCTCGTATGGTAATCCAAACCTTGTCATGTAAGTGCCAAATGATTAATGGAATATGATACGATATGTTGTCTTCATATAGTATGCCATGCGGGTAGTTCATAATTTATTTGTTGCTATCCTGTGGCATGGGTTTTTAATCTCACACAAAACAACCATCACAACGCATCCAAAAACACTCAAAGTAGTTGATATAATAATAAAATTGCGCAACCAACTCATTAAGGTGCACCTGTTTGTCGGGCACACAATTTAATTCTCTACTCAACAGTAATTCCATAACCTTCTCAATATATATATATATATATATATACACACACACACATACCTATATATATATATCCAATTCGAACTAAATTTTCAATTCAGTTCAATATTTTATTTGATTTGGCTTAATTTATCATTCATCCTCATATTGATCACATTAATTATCATTCCAATATTTTAATTAGTTTAACTAATAATCATACATCATAACCAGCAATCAATTAGTTGAATAATGTTTCAAATATATAACTTCGATATACTAAAAAATATATCATATTTTCAGTGTCAAATTACAAATAATAAATTCTAACTATGTTTTGGTTCTCATACCAGTCAATTGGAAATATATAGATACCCTACTTTCGAAACTCGAACATAAATGCTGATGATGCTCGAGCTATCATTAGAATCATCTCCGGGCGACTAAAGTGTGATTCTATATCTATCCAGCATATTTGAGACTTCGTATACACGTTTGCAAGACGTATATGCAAAATCTTTTCATACTTGATAGTCCGAAATTAGTGTAAAATGCGATACTCAAATACGTATTATACGATATAATTTTCAAAATTAAATTCGTTTTCAATTTTTTATAAATGACACTCTTCAAACTCATTCTAGGCTATTACTAACCTATCTCTAACGTGTAATTCTTATAGGATGTTACTAATCCTATCTCTGGTGAATTCTTTTGTTTGGTTCTAATGCGTCTTGTTCTCTAGCTTTGTAAACTAAAGCTTTGATACCAAACTGTAGCAACCTGAACTTCCCGATCCCCGAGGAGACGGAGGAGCCCGGATTGCGTTGAGAAAATGACTCATCAAAACACAAACATAAGAACATTTCATTGCTTTTGCAACAATTTACATCAGAGTACAAGAATATATCAGAGTTCAAATAATATGTAGCAGAAATAATATCAGTGATTAAAATACAAAGCAACGGAAATTTAAATGTATAAATACAATGTATAGTGGAAAATACACCAACAACACAACTGAAAGAAATACACAGAGACGAAGCTTTCCGAATATAGCTCCAACTGTAATCCATGATCCTAGGAAAAGAAATACCTGCAAAAACCAAGACTACTAGCTGCCCATGTGGAAAATATGGGCACCCAGAGTTTAGGTGAAAACAATAAACCCCGAGTCAGTCATGAGACTAGTGTGAGAACTAAAACAGTTATTAACTTTATTTTTATGTAGGGTAAAACAAGGAACCATGCTGTATAACATGTAACGGGTTTCCTCCCAAGAATACCATAAAACAAAACTCGCCATGCTAAATAAAATAAAAATGAAGCTATTATAAGACTCAGGTCCCATCACACGACGCAACGCAAACTGAAGGATAGAGTTTTACCTTATAATAGCAAAATATGCATAGTATGCGAAATTTGTCTTTTTTTTATTACTATAAGTGAAGAAATCAACTTCAAATATAAATGTATCAATCATAGATGTCATAGGTACCATATATTATGTCGCCATACATAGGTTTACAACTAAAACCGAAAAATGTCGTATTGGAAGTTTGGATTTCCATTATGATGGCTGTTGATTCGAAAGATCTATCGCGTAGTGCAATACTCCATGGCTTACGTCCCGGCTAGAGAAAATACCGTAATGCACATCCGCCAATATCCAGGATAATGAGTAACCCGCGGCTTACGTCCCAGCTAGAAAAAACACCGCTTACTCTATCCTTCTAGGGATCGGGAGGTGTGCCCTATCCCTACCAGGTATGGAGCGACCACACCTATAACAACCCGGATTCCGACGGACCGATTTTCTTTTCAAAAATCCAATCCACCGAAACCCGAGTTGGTTGCTCTGGTATCCTGCAGAAAAAGATAGTGAAAAGAGATATGTCAGAGTTCGGAAAACACCTCACAGCGGAAGGAGTAAAATATAATATATTTAAAACATAGCTTTACCTTAATCACAATACTGCTAAATCAGTATTCCCAAAGCTATAAGTCTCTGTCTAACCAGCGAATATTATGAGGAGGGGGTCAGAACATAAGTTCTGTGTGAATGAATTTAAACTACACTTCTTGAATAATCCTACATATACCGTTTAATTACACTTTCTTATTTATTAGGTTATACGTGTTATTAACACTCAAAGCTTACACACATGTCACACCCATCTACCCCTAGTAGATTAACCTAATATAATGTATATGTAGCTACCCCCAAACTGAGGTACACCCCGTGATACCCCACTCGTACGGTCTCCTCCATATCGCCACAGTAATATGCGCAGTCCCTCATCTTATGTCGTAGTAACGTACAATGCTACATCCGCATAGAACCACTATCGCTGTGCTACGTAAGCGTACCGACTGCTATCCTCGAACTATTCGATCGAGTTTGGTTCCATCACCGAATAATGCCTTCTAGTCTACGATAAACCACCCAGAGCAGACATGGTTGTACCTAGACTTTCCCACGTACGTATCATCAATCGTACTCGATGTTTCTACTGCACGTAACCTCTACTTGTGCACCCAAGTTCCGTGGCAGGGCTACACCAGAAAACACGGAACTCGATCGTGAGCTTTTCTATATCTGTATGGGCCCGCCTCTAAGAGTGTCCAATGTATAGATATCCCTCGGGTTTGGTTTTTCTATGGTGGCTATGGCCCCACATCAGCCCCTCCCTCAGCTAGTAAAGACCACACGAGCTAAGCGACCACCCCTAACAAGAAAACAATCTAAACATCCATATGGGGTCTCCCCGCACCCGTCCCTTGATAGCAAAGGTTAACGATCTCTAGGGGTTAGCTCTTGTCTTTTCGCATTCCTTAGGCTGCTGGTGATTGGCGTCCGACGATCTTGCTATCGTTTGGTCTTGACCCTCCACCTCCGCCTGAGGCAATCGCCGAACCACCCTTAATGCCACTGCGTACAACATTCTGACTGCCCCCTACTTGTGCAGTCAAGGCCCACCCACCTGGTAGTTCTGCGCAGACCCAACCTCTGTAATCTTAGCCCGAAGCTAAACCACTACAGAGGACTACCAGGAGCACCTTTAGCGTCTTAGGAAGCCGCGTGCTTCCGCTTCCAGTCCGTTGGAGCCACCAAAATAGCGAATGTGCGCTCTCCTCGTGCCTTATGACACCATTATGATCTACCTCGTTGGGTTAATCATCCTACAACGTACGGACTGCTTTTAAGAGCCTTAGTTTTATATGTCATTAGACCCTAAGTCCAACCATTTATTTCACGCTTGTGCCACCTCGTCAACTTTCTCATTTAACTTGGTTATTCACATTAGCTTTCTTTTTTTTCCTGTATTCGCCAAGTTACCCTTGCTTATTAATTCAATTTATACTTAACCCACTTAAGTCCATTAATAAGCCCACAATATGTTATTTTCCAATCTCATAAATTGTTCCCATTTTGGGTTACAACAACATGTTATACTTAATTCATAGTTAAGTATGCCTAATCCCACATACATAGTGATTAGGAGAATAACCCTCTAAACACCAGCCCCGAAGACCGAAATCAACATCAGACTAGTACCCAGAGAATTACTCAACCCAACCAACATATATGATTCTAATTTACTTCTTTTCCACTCATATAACTTATATCAATTTCACATTTCTCCTTTCCAAACCACTTAATTTAAGTATATCTTTACATATAAGTTATCTCGTCTCCCTTATCGTTTCCTATAACTTATCTTGTCCCATAAGTTATAATTTCCACCTATTATCCTTTCTTGCCTTATTCAAGTTTATTCATAATAGG
This sequence comes from Allium sativum, assembly GCA_030737875.1. Lineage (NCBI taxonomy): Eukaryota > Viridiplantae > Streptophyta > Magnoliopsida > Asparagales > Amaryllidaceae > Allium > Allium sativum. Next base: position 803,009,721 of record CM060919.1, read on the forward strand.
TTATTTATCATTCCCCATTTCTTGTCATTAATTTTAGATTTGACTTATTTCATAGTATAAGTCGTCCTACCCTTCAAGCCTTGTATTACATCTTAATTCATAACCTTCCCTTGTCCCTATGACAAGTTTGCCTATTATTTAATTTTACATCACCGCAACTCAAGTTTATAATAGGTAATTATCATTCCCCCATTACTGTGTCATTAATTTTATATTTGACTTAACCCTTCCTTTTACTTAACCCATTACTTAAACTTTACGCAATTCAATTAATTTATGATACCTTACGGGTCCCATTTGGTTAAGCATATCCAAATTCTATTTCACATGTCACACGTGTCCCACTTAACACCCTTTATTATAGTTTCCATATCTTACACATGTCTTACTACGGTTAAGTCTACCTTAGTTATGTCTTACATCACATGTCTCACAACGGTTAAGTCCACATCAGTTATGCTTTGCATGTCATTTATATCACCCACTTAACCCCCTAACCATACCCATGTCACCCACATGTCTTATATGGTTAGTATATCTTAATTTATTTATAATGCCGTAACGATGTATGACCCCTTACATTAGACGTCCGTTCGTTGCTGCTGGATTTGCCGGGCGGTTCGGGCAGTCTTACACCACAAATGTGCCTAACCTCGTGTCATTAACCGTTACGCCCTTAGTTCTTGCCGTTGACCTCTCACATTAGACGTCCGCTTGTGGTTGCTAGATTTGCCGAGCGGTTCTGGGCAGTCTTACACCACAAACGCGTCTAACCTCGTGTCATAGGCGTTCATTAACAATCGTCTTTCACCCAAACCCCAAATTCATGTCATATGTTCCAAATTCAACTTAATTACATTTCATTTTTATGCCTATTTCCAATTTTCCATTCATTACACCAATTACATAATAGTTAGCCAATTTTCATATTACCCAAATTATTCAATTATAGCCAAATTCACTAATTCCATGTTATTCATACCCAAACATGCCAATTTCCAATATCCAATTATACCCAATTTCATATAATCAATATTTTCCCAATATATATACCCCAACATTCCCACGTTCATATATATAATCTAATTCACCCCCTAGGCTTACTTTTCAAGTCACGAATAAATTTCACCAATCCATGTTATCCAATTACATGTTGTTAATATTGAATTATACCAATTCCATATCCAATGACAATTATGTCAAACTTACATAAATTCAACATTATAGATTATATTCCTTGACTGCATAAAATAGATTATGCCCAATATATGCAATAACAATTGTTATGTCACAAATCCCAAAATTACAGATTATATTCCAATTTCCCCATATTCCAATCATGCGTATTGTATAATAAGATTTCGTCTAGGTTCGAGATAACTTAGATCCAAAAATAAAAAAGGGGAAAGGATAAAAAGGAGAGAACTCAAACGTAGGCACAAATAAAATAACAGATCTTATTAAATTAACATCATATTCATTATGGGGAATGGTAAACAATAGAAGCAACATTATACAACAAATATAGTTTAAATCCACTCAATTTGACTGGATTAGAGAAATAAGTGATTTGTCGTTGATGTAGAACGCTGATTTAATCTTCTTATTTGATAATTGGTGAAGAGCATGAATTGTTGATGAAGAACTCTGCTTCTTGATTTGATTAAACTCCAAAGTTTGTGAAGAACTTGCAATTTAGTTTAGGGTTTTGGGGCGGCGGCCATGTTTGGTTGAAGTTTTGCGGCATGGAGGCGTCAGAAGGAATTGTTTATGAATTAGGTTAGGTCTAGGCACTATTTTATAGGTGTAGAGAGTGTTTTAGAGCCCTAGGATTGACCTAGAAGCCGTCCGATCCGTACAGCACGTCAAACCACGTCACAGGGTCAAAAACTGCCCAGATCTGGGGTAGGTCGACCCCCTGGTCGACCTGACCCCCAGGTCGACCTTCCCTGTTCTGGGCGGGAAATTTCCCGCCCAGCTGCCTGGGTCGAATTTCGAACTGTTTTGAATCTTCCGAATGCCATAACTCTTTCATACGGAGTCCGATTTTCGAAAACTTGGACTCTATTTCATGTAGAATTTCGAAACGAACGCAATGGTGATGTCCATTTTACTTAATTCCTGATATTTAAATTAAGTATCCTTATTATATTATCTTCTCCATTACGTACACTGCCATAGAATTAATCTTTCCTTCTCTTCCATATATTAATAAATTTTCATTGTACATCACCATTATTTACCTAGCTATGTATATACACATTTATGTACATATTTTTAATTATATTAAAAATGCGGGGTGTTACATTCTCCCACCCTTAAAGAATTTCGTCCCCGAAATTCGATAAGAGTAAAATAGATTACCCCTCGCAATATCCATCCATCAGATGTGCATCCAATTGTTGCAAACATTGTGCACATGTGCAAAGTGAGATACATCATAGTAAAGTATTTATGCCTAATTTAGATCCACCTATATGTATGCAAACTTTAAAAACTCTTTCAAAACATGATGCTCACATCCTAAATATACTTGCAGTTCTATATGAATGCAATATTTTTGAAAAATCAAAATGTTTTTCATCCAAATTTTCCTACACTCTTACAGAGTAAGAGCATAGTTCATCCAATTTTTGCATCCAAAATCCTACAAACATCATTAAATTCAAAATTTAGAAAAACCTAATTTTCCAAATTCGATTTCTTATGTTACGAAAAGGTGTAAAACAGAAAAATTCACATCCTCCGTTTTTCTTTTCTAATCGTACTTGGATTTTTATATGACTATTCTATGAAGATTTCCTATTTTCCTATCCAAGTACAATCACATAATAAAATTTCTTCTCTTTTTCCACTTATCTTGGAAAAAATTAATATTTATTCATCTTTTTCTTAAGATTTCCATTTTCTTTTCCCGTCTCGTTTTGCTGCTTGATTGATTTTGTTGTTTTCTTTTTAGTTAGGCAAGTTTCTTTCTTAGCTTATTTGACTTAATCAAATTACTTAAATTTATTATTTTCAAATAAGCCTTTTCGTTTTCAACTCAAATAGCATCCTACAAGCTACTACTATGGGCCAAGAATCATAGGACTTATGTCATGAGTCCACTCAACAGGATCTATACAATTGCTTGCCCTTCACTACCTAGTAGTCACCACTAGTCCATGCTGTGTATTACTACCCTATACTTCTCTTTCAAGCGACAATCCTTTTTCTTTTTCTCAAGCAACAAACCTAGGTTTGTCAATGCTTATGCATTCTACGGGAAATTTTCCATTAGTTTAATATTATCTAATCCGTGACTGTAAGTTGGCAAGAAAATAAAACTCTAAGTATCAACCCCAAAGACCGAAATCAACATCAAATTGATACTCAGATAATTTCTCATCTCAACCAATTCCCAGTTAGTTCTAATAGCTTTAACTTTATCTCGTTCTTTCTAGGCCTTAATCCTTAACTACTCCATTTTTTAAAACATGGTTTAGCCTTCTTTCTTTTTATTACATTCATCTTTTAAAAAAACTAAAGTGGTAAAACTTTTATTCTTTTCTCAAAAACTTGCTTTTGCCAAACCATAAAAACATCTTACAAAGTAAAATTGCAAAAAAAAAAAAAAAATTCAAACCACAAACTGAAGTAGACAAGGATGACTAATGAGTTACACTGTTCCTACTTACAATGTTAACTTTGGTTGCTAAGGCGCAAATATCTACTCTATTCTTGCACTTTACCGCTTATTTTGTTTACCCAACAAAATTTATTTTTAAAACAATAATCAAAATTTATTGTTAACCGAATAGAGATTTCAAAACTTCTTTTCATATATGAAAACTAGCGAGCTATTTATGCTCCATAATATGCACCTTTTCATGAGAGAATTCTTTTAAAACAAGAAATCATTGTTTTACCCAATATACCTCACTTTACTTTAAAACCCATCATGCACTAAAAACATCAAAATACTTTTAAGATCAAAACTTGGAAAAATACCACAAACTCTCTTACAGATTCAAGTTCTTAAAAGCTTATCATTGGGTTAGACTTAAAGTGGGTCTTCAACTCGACTAGGCTTTCCTAGGCACTTGTGCAAATTCAATTCTCTCGACTATATATATTCCTAATCCATTATCCACATCTTAACCTTTTACAGTCTATAAGGTTTCACTTCCGAAACCACTACTCTGAAATAACATTCCAGTTTTAATTCTATGGGATACTTTCTTTCTCAAATACCAATTCGTATTGTACACTTTCCAACCAAACCACCTAAGGGTCTCAATTTTTTTTATGTTTATTACTTTAGTGTACAAACTAAATATCCCAACTCTTTCCCTACCTAGTGGGCTACTTTATGGATTTAGGTTTATATATAAAATATATTTATATTTTATAAAATACAAATACGTTCACTCAATATCTCCCTAAGATCACTAAACCGAAACTTTGATACCAGACGTAACAACCCGGATTCCGACGGACCAATTTTATTTTCCAAAATCCAATCCACCGAAACCCGAGTTGGTTGCTATGGTATCCTGCAGAAAAAGACAGAGAAAAGAGATATGTCAGAGTTCGGAAAACACCTCACAGCAGAAGGAGTAAAATATAATATATTTAAAACATTGCTTTACCTTAATCACAATACTTCTAAATCAGTATTCCCAAAGCTATAAGTCTCTGTCTAACATGTGAATGTTATGAGGAGGGGGTCAGAACATAAGTTCTATGTGAGTGAATTTAAACTACACTTCTTGAATAATCCTACATATACCATTCAATTACACTTTCTTATTTATTAGGTTATACGTGTTATTAGCACTCAAAGCTTACACACACGTCACACCCATCTACCCCCTAGTAGATTAACCTAATATAGTGTATATGTAGCTACCCCCAAACTGAGGTACACTCCGTGATACCCCACTCGCACGGTCTCCTCCGTATCGCCACAGTAATATGCGCAGTCCCTCATCCTATGCCATAGTAATGTACAATGCTACATCCGCATAGAACCACTATCGCTATGCTACGTAAGCGTACTGACTTCTATCCTCGAACTATTTGATCGAGTTTGGTTCCATCACCGAATAATGCCCTCTAGTCTATGATACACCACCCAGAGCAGACATGGTTGTACCTAGACTTTCCTACGTACGTAACATCAATCGTACTCGATGTTTCTACTGCACTAACCTCTACTTATGCACCCAAGTTCCGTGGTAGGGCTACACCAGAAAAAACGGAACTCGGTCGGGAGCTTTTCTATATCTATACGGGCCCACCTCTAAGAGTGTCCAATGTACAGATATCCCTCGGGTCTGGTTTTTCTATGGTGGCTATGGCCCCAACTCAGCCCCTCCCACAACTAGTAAAGACTACACGAGCTAAGCGACCACCGCGAACAAGCAAATAATCTAAACATCCATATGGGGTCTCCCTGCACCCGTCCCTTGATAGCAAAGGTTAACGATCTCTAGGGGTTAGCTCTTGTCTTTTCGCATTCATTAGGCCACTGGTGACAGACGTCCGACGATCTTGCTATCGTTTGGTCTTGACCCTCCACCTCCGCCTAAGGCAATCGCGGAACCACCCTTAATGCCATCGCGTACAACATTCTGACTGTCCCCTACTTGTGCAGTCAAGGCCCGCCCACCTGGTAGTTCTGCGCAAACCCAACCTCTGTAATCCTAGCCCGAAGCTAAACCACTACAGAGGACTACCAGGAGCACCTTTAGCGTCTCAGGAAGCCGCATGCTTCCCCTTCCAGTCCGTTGGAGCCACCAAAATAGCGAACGTGCGCTCTCCTCATGCCTTATGACACCATTATGATCTACCTCGTTGGGTTATTCATCCTACAACGTACAGACTGCTTTCAAGCGCCTTAGTTTTATAGTCATTAGACCCTAAGTCTAACCATTTATTTCATGCTTGTGCCACCTCATCAACTTTCTCATTTAACTTTGTTATTCACATTAGCTTCCTTTTTTCCCGTATTCACCAAGTTACCCTTGCTTATTAATTCAATTTATACTTATCCCACTTAAGTCCATTAATAAGCCCACAACATGTTATTTTCCAATCTCATAAATTATTTACTTTTTGGGTTACAACAACATGTTATACTTAATTCATAGTTACGTATGACTCATCCCACATACATACTGATTAGGAGAATAACCCTCTAAACACCAGCCCCGAAGGCCGAAATCAACATCAGACTGGTACCCAGAGGATTACTAAACCCAACCAACATATATGATTCTAATTAACTTCTTTTCCACTCATATAACTTATATCATTTTTAATTTCACATTTCTCCTTTCCAAACCACTTAATTTAAGTATATCTTTACATATAAGTTATCTGGTCTTCCTTATCGTTTCCCATAACTTATCTTGTCCTATAATGAAACACCCCACGTCCGTTAGTGTCACTCACAAAGGGAATGCACTAAGTTCTGTGGAGCATTTAGGGTAAAAGATGCAGATAAATTACAAGACAGACAGAAATTAAACAGCGGAAAATTAAACTTTGCTTTATTGATAAAATAGTTTGTACAATGATTTCTTTACAATATCAGAGTATCATCTGTTTTACAAAATAAAGAAGCATAAAACAACATTTATATTCCCCAAATTTTAGCAAGAGCCAGCCATAGCATCTGAAAAGAGAATCCAAGCAAAACTTCGACAAATCTTCAAGCTGGGAAAGAGTGACAGTCCAACTTAACCTGAGCTATACTATTCCCTCCTTTACTACCTGGGGGGGAACGGAAGAAAAGAAGACGAAAGAAAAACAGAGTCAGACATAAAGCCTGAGTAAGTTCAGTAACTTCTAGCATGTGAACATGGGAAAAACAAAACGACATGAATTAACTGAATACAAGATTACACCATGCCGATTTGGTCAGCAAGATTAGACAAGATAATCACAAGATATGCTAAGCTAAGATAAACTGGATATGCTCTAATACTTTCGCCGCTTCTCTATTTCCTTGTTATACTGGTTTCTATATCTCTGCACCACCTAACTAGTGTTCCAACTAGTAACGATAACGTGATCCCAATCCCTGTATTTTCCGTTGCCTTCGGGCATACATTTATTATTTATTTCCTAGATCTAATCTAGGGTTTTCAATCAAGTGCTTTCTAGATTCAACTAGAGTTTACGCTATCTGCTGAACGCTTCTCGAGTTCAGGGTTTATCCCACCTAGTCCAACTAGGGATTACGCTACCTGTCGAACGATGCCCCCAAGTCTAGGACACACCACCTAGAGTGGTATATGTTCCTATACTTCCCCACGCATGTATCGCGAATCGTTATCGCTTGTCTAGATGCACATGTCCCGTAATGTGCGGCCCGAGTCCTGTGGCAGGGCAAATCAAGGAATACAGAACTCGGTCAGGAGCTTTCAGATATCTGCCGATGCAGATGCTAAGGTCTATTTTTATTCCAGTGGCTATGGTCCCACTTGACCCCTCCCTCAACTAATGAAAGGCACACCTTGAAAAATGAGAACTATACGCAGGCCCCCCGGTGCCCCACTATCCTATGGCCATCCTCACCCATAACTAGATAGCAAGTATATGGTCTTTTGGAGTTCTCCGCCTTTCCGCTTCACGTATCTCGATTGACTCAAAATGGATGGTAGACGACGAGTTGCTATCACAGGGCTACCGTTTTCTCGCTGAATCACGCCGGTCCATCCTAGTCTTTAGGTTGCCATATATTGCAACCAAGGCATACCCCTGGTTCTTCTACGCAGACCTTAACCTCTGTGAGCCCAGGAGGATCATCTGCAGCCTCACAGAGGGATACCAAGAGTACCCTCACGTCCCCTCGAAGCCTTGGGCTTCATAACCCAATTCGTTGGAGCCTTCTTTTTAATCAGACGGACGTTCGCTCCTTCCCGTGTCATACTAAGAATTACTACTTAGTTCTGCTAACTAAGGTTTACCACTTAGTTTCCCGAATCGTTGTTTTCTTAACTAAGGTTTACTACTTAGCTCCTTTTAACTAAGGTTTACTACTTAGTTCTCTTTCCCGTCAATTTGGATTGGTTAAGTGTCATTAGTCAATTCAAGCTAACTTAACCCTCTTCATTTATCCCGCTAAACTGGTTAAGTGTCATCAGTAATTCATGTTGACTTAACCCTACCACAAACCAAGTTATATTGGTTAAGTATTTCTTATTACTTAACCCTACCCCTTCATCCTGTATTGGTTAAGTGTTCCTTTTTAACTTAACCTTGCCCGTCTGTTTTAACTAACATGTTATTAATGGTTAAGTATTATCCCTTCCTGTTTTAAACTTAACCCTATTCCTTTATCACAATCTGATGGTTAAGTGTTCAAGTTTACTTAACCTTACGGTCTAGTCCAGTTAACATATCAAATCGGCTAAGTGTATTAAATTTTACTTAACCCCAACCTCTAGTCTAGTTAACATGTTAATTTGGCTAAGTGTATTAACTTTACTTAACCCCACCTTCTAGTCTAGTTAACATGTTAATTTGGCTAAGTGTTTTCTAAGTTACTTAACCCTTACAAATCTTGTCTGGTTACCATGTTAAGTTGGTTAAGTGTCCTTATGGACTTAGCCCTCCCATTCTAGCTTAACCGTGTTAAGTTGGTTAAGTGTTCTTATGGACTTAACCTCCCAATTCTAGCTTAACTGTGTTAAGTGTCAGTATGAACCTAACCCCACCCATCGGTTTTGTTATCATGTTGAATTGGTTAAGTGTCTTAGTTAACTTAACCCTACCATTCTTGTTCTAGCTTTAATTAAAGCCGCTACCACTCACATTAGACAGATATTGTTGCGACTACTGGATGTGCCGGTTGGTTCCGGGAAGGTTTACATCGCAACTCAGTCTAACCTCGGGTTAGGCATATTCGTGTTTTCTAAGTTCAAAAGGGTTTTGATTAATTTTCAAATCAGGTTTTGAAAGTAACCATCCCGTCCGTCGGATCAGTTATGGATAGCCAGGGAGAGCAGGAAACTTGTATTTTCCAAACCCAAGCCTAGACACTATCCTCTCTGTCACCCTAGAACTTTCTGGTGTATTATTAAAAGAGATGTCGTTAATCAGCCTTTTATTTGTCTAAATTTACATTCTCTCATTTAGGACAAATTCTATAAGTAAATTATTCCTAATCTACTTATTTCCTAATTACTCTTTTAATGTAAATTGTCAACATTTATGGCCCATTTCCCCCTCTATATCATATTTATGCTTTTTGGTATGTAAACTATACCAAATTAAGTGTCACTAACCATGATTTTGCTAGACATGACAATTATTCCCAATTACGGCCAATTTCAAGTTTATGCCAATACACCTATTCTGCCAAATTAGCTAATCCAATTCTGATTTAACATTCTAATTACAGTTCGTGTCAAACTAGACTTATTATTCTAGTTTACAATTCATGTAAATGCTAGGTTTACAAGTCAATACTAGATTCAAATTACACATCCTATAATTCATGTCAAATTTATCCAATTTGAATTTCTACGAACATGCCATAATACATGTTCCCAATTTATGCCAATTTCCAAGTTAAAAACTACGTTTTTAGTAAATTTCATATTTTGCCCAAATCGCATTCCCACCGTTCGTATAATCGTGAATCAATCTAGATTATAGATAAATCTAGATTCGTAGCAAATAGGGAATGAACCAAAGATTGCTATGAAAAGGATAGACATAACAATTGGCATAAGATGGTTTTGAATAACGACGTAGGTTCAAGAACATGGGTAGACCTAACTTAATAGGTAAATTCCCAAGGTCTAAAACCAAGAATAGACAGAATAGAGACGTAGGTTCAAGAACATGGGTAGACCTAACTTAATAGGTAAATTCCCAAGGTCTAAAACCAAAGAAAACCAAGAATAGACAGAATAGAAAGTCAGGTTTAGACCCAATTCCACAGTCACAAAACTTAAGCAACATTTTCCTAGTCATGAATCATAGGTGCTTAATCACAGCTGTTCATGTTATGTCATAGGCAATAGTTTATGTTTTCCTAATCAAAGGCATAGGCTGGTGTTCACAGTCAAGGAAATAATTCCCATAGTCATAGTCACAGTCATAGGCAGTGTTCATAGTCATAGGCAATGTTCATAGTCATAGGCAATGTTCATAGTCAAAGAGGCATATGGTTCTAAGGTCCATAGTTTCATAGTCACAGTCTTATTTGTCATCGAATCATAACAGTTCTTAATTAGGTTCAAAGAAATAGGCATAGATTCGAATAGAAAGAATTGGCATACTCTTTTATTCCTTTAATTTCATGTCACGAAAAGAGAAACGTTCAAATCTAAAAAGTAACCGACATACAGAGATTAGATTAGAATAGAAAGAAGGCGTTGCTATGATTCGTGCAACGTTAGCCTTTAATCCTTATCTTGAAGCTTTAATCTAGATTTGAATCTCTTCTTGACAAACTTGAGCGGCATTTCCTCGTCTTGATTTATTTTATATATATTATTTTATTTATACATTTCTCAGAGGCACCATAAGGATAGAAAAGAATTGTGAATAGAGAAGGAGACTAAGGCTGTTTATATAGGATTAGGCAGAAGAACCTAGGCAAAAAACGTGACCAAATACATCAGAACGAACCAGGTTCAGAAATCTGGAAAAAGCAGGGAGGTCGACCCCCAGGTCGACTACCCAGTCGACCTGGGTGACCCAGGTCGACTAACCAGTCGATCTGGGTGCCCCAGGTCGACTACCCAGTCGACCTGGGTGCCTTGGGCGGGAAAATTCCCGCCCAGCCCAACCTGGGTCTGTTTTTCGAATTTGAACTCCTTTTCTGACCTGTTTTGAAATTTGAACTTCGCTGAATCTTCCGGAGGCCATATCTTCCTCATACGGACTCCAATTTACGCAAACTCAGACTCGTTTTTATCCAGAATTCCGAGACGAACGCAATGGCGCAGCCCATTTCCCTTGATTTTGAATTTAACTTTTAATTCTGCCTTGATTTGTGAATTCTAGTGTTATAGAACTACGGGGTGTTACACATAAGTTATAATTTCCACCTATTATCCTTTCTTGCCTTATTCAAGTTTATTCATAATAGGTTATTTATCATTCCCCATTTCTTGTCATTAATTTTATATTTGACTTATTTCATAGTATAAGTCATTCCACCATTCAAGTCTTGTATTACATCTTAAGTCATAACCTTCCCTTGTCCCTATGACAAGTTTGCCTATTATTTAATTTTACATCACCGCAACTCAAGTTTATAATAGGTAATTATCATTCCCCCATTACTGTGTCATTAATTTTAGATTTGACTTAACCCTTCCTTTTACTTAACCCGTTACTCAAACTTTACCCAATTCAATTAATTTATGATACTGTTACGGGTCCCATTTGGTTAAGCATATCTAAATTCTGTTTCACATGTCATACGTGTCCCACTTAACCCCCTTTATTATAGTTTTCATATCTTACACATGTCTTACTACGGTTAAGTCTACCTTAGTTATGTCTTACATCACATGTCTTACAACGGTTAAATCCACATAAGTTATGCTTTACATGTAATTTATATCAGCCACTTAACCCTCTAACCATACCCATGTCACCCACATGTCTTATTATGGTTAGCATTTCTTAATTTATTTATAATGTCGTAATGATGTATGACCCCTTATATTAGACGTCCGTTCGTAGCTGCTGGATTTGTCGAGCGGTTCCGAGCAGTCTTACACCACAAATGTGCCTAACCTTGTGTCAAAAACCGTTACGCCTCTAGTTCTTGCCGTTGACCTCTCACATTAGACGTCCGATTGTGGTTACTGGATTTGTCGGGCGGTTCCGGGCAGTCTTACGCCACAAGCGCGTCTAACCTCGTGTCATATGCGTTCATTAACAATCATCTTTCACCCAAACCCCAAATTCATGTTATATGTTCCAAATTCAGCTTAATTACATTTCATTTTTATGCCTATTTCCAATTTGCCATTCACTACACCAATTACATAATAGTTAGTCAATTTTCATATTACCCAAATTATCCAATTATAGCCAAATTCACTAATTCCATGTTATTCATACCCAAACATGCCAATTTCCAATATCCAATTATACCCAATTTCATATAATCAATATTTTCCCAATATATATACCCCAACATTCCCACGTTCATACATATAATCTAATTCACCCTCTAGGCTTACTTTTCAAGTCACGAATAAATTTCACCAATCCATGTTATCCAATTACATGTTGTTAATATTGAATTATACCAATTCCATATCCAATGACAATTATGTCAAACATCCATAAATTCAACATTATAGATTATATTCCTTGACTGCATAAAATGGATTATGCCCAATATATGCAATAACAATTGTTATGCCACAAACCCCAAAATTACAGATTATATGCCAATATCCCCATATTCCAATCGTGCGTATTGTACAATAAGATTTCGTCTAGGTTCGAGCTAACCTAGATCAAAAAATAAAAAGGGGAAAGGATAAAAAGAAGAGAACTCAAACGTAGGTATAAATAAAATAACATATCTTATTAAATTAACATCATATTCATTATGGGGAATGGTAAACGATAGAAGCAACATTATACAACAAATATAGTTTAAATCCACTCGCTTTGACTGGATTGGAGAAATAATTGATTTGTCATTGATGTAGAATGGCGAAGAGCATGAATTGTTGATGAAGAACTTTGCTTCTTGATTTGATTAAACTCCGAAGTTTGTGAAGAACTTGCAAATTAGTTTAGGGTTTTGGGGCGACGGCCATGTTTGGTTGAAGTTTGGCGGGATGGAGGCGTCATAAAGAATTGTTTATGAATTAGGTTAGGTCTAGGCACTATTTTATAGGTGTAGAGAGTGTTTTAGAGCCCTAGGATTGACCTAGAAGCCATCTGGTCCGTACAACACATCAAACCACGTCACAGGGACAAAAACTGCCCTGATCTAGGGTAGGTCGACCCCCAGGTCGACCTCCTAGGGGGTAGGTCGACCCCCAGGTTGACCCCCTGGTCGACCTGAACACCAGGTCGACCCCCAGGTCGATCTGCCCTGTTCTGGGCGGGAAATTTCCCGCCCAGCTGCCTGGGTCGAATTTCGAACTGTTTTGAATCTTCCGAAGGCCATAACTATTTCATACGGAGTCCGATTTTCGAAAACTTGAACTCTATTTCATGTAGAATTCCGAGACGAACGCAATGGTGATGTCCATTTTACTTAATTCCCGATATTTAAATTAAGTATCCTTATTTTATTATCTTCTCCGTTACATACACTGCCATAAAATTAATCTTTCCATCTCTTCCATATATTAATAAATTTTCATTATACATCACCATTATTTACCTAGCTACGTATGTACACATTTATGTACATATTTTTAATTATATTAAAAATGTGGGGTGTTACAACACCCAGCCCATCTCGATTGACCGAATCCATGACAACCCGTAGGGTGTCTATCCTCATCTCAAAAGCATACTGATTTGACCATCAGTTCACCATCATACCGGTGTGTGAGGCTCGCAAATTAATGCTACACAAAGTTGTGCTACTTAAAGCTGTGCTTTGATCATCAACCACAAGTCTCTGCTTTTCAACAAAACCCTTGATCCATGCATCTCAGCATGTCACATTGTCAATCCATACCATTGATTTCTGCCAATACATAACCTCTAAGCTTGTACGTCTTAGAGAAGGATGCTAAGCAAGAGAATAAATTGTCCTCCACCAAACAGATATATATTCAGCAGACATCAATGAATACAGTATAAGGGAATACAACGTCAGATATTCCATCCATTTGCAAGTTCGTTCTGGGTTTGAACGAAACTGGAGGCACCTTATTCCTCGTCCTATATGTTCAATATAGTAGAGAGGCCCTTGCATATCTGAACAATCAACAAGTACATCCGGATAACTACCACTTCCCTTCCTGGGAGCTATCGGTAGTAATCCATTTGATGTGAAGATCGCCGGTCTTCAACCACCACCTTCAATATCTTCGATTTTCAGACGTCGTATCAATTATTCAGAATGGGTTAAACCGGGTCTTTCGTAATAACTCGCTTATCTTATAATCAAGTGCTATAAAAACACATCATACGCCTCATTCCAATCCAGAATATTCTTTTATTCAAATATTCTTTACATTGGAAATCATTCCCATAAATCTTATCAAAGATTTAATTCATTCAAACTTCTTGTTTAAATCTTCACTTGGAAACTATTTCGAAAGATTTTGTATTATCTTTTCACACTTTAAACCAAATTAAGGTTTATCAAACTAGTCGGGATTATCGAGCCTTACCAAAGTAATCATTTATTTTATTTTTCCGATCTCAACCTATTTATCCCATGGAGCAAAACTGGTAGCACTCCATATTTAACACCCACTGTGTTATTGGTAAATTCAATTATCATTCTATGTTCAAATCTAATTAAAGATTTCACTATCGCATAAAGTAAAACTTGTGATACTCCATTTTCGAACACTTCTCAAATTTGGAAAATTTGATTACCACATTAACATTTCAAACTAATTAAAGATTCCTTAAAACTCCTCTTAGTTTAAATCTCCAAAGTCATTATTTAATGATTATCCAAATTTAGGAAATAAATCCTGTCATTAACTGGGTTAAAGAACGAGTGTCATTTTAAAACATCGCTCATGATAAACCCAAAATCATCTTCCATCAAAATGGAATCTACGCAGAAATCATAATAGTATATAATCGATATAAATTCCCATATCAGACTAGTACTATTAATGGGATAATAGCCTTTTAAATTCCATAGGTAGTAACAGTCTTCCTTTTTAGCAGCTCATCTCGATTATTACCAAATCGAATTCCATTCAGTTCCAATTTAATATGTTAAATTGGAAAACTTTACTTTGGAAATTTTCATTAATCTTAATTAAAAAATTATGAATTCCAAATCATATCTTCACAGTTAATTGGGTTAAAGAACAAATGTTATTTAAAACACCGTTCACAATAAACCCAAGAATCCAATTTTAATTCAATTCCAATTAAATATTAATTAATTGGTAAACTTCTCTAAATCTTAATTAAAATATTTACTCTTTTCTCAAATGGGTTTAAGAGTTGTGTTATTGAAGACACCATTGACGACAAACCCAAATTCCGATTTGATAATAAATACAAGACTCTAAATAGAAATTATATCAGCTTATATTCAATATCAAATTCTAAAACTAACATATATCGTTTTGGGAATAACGATAGTTGTATCTTCCAAATTCCTCAACAATATCCGTATAATCACGGAACACAATATCGAAATATTCCGAAGATTATTCCATTCAAATCCATTCCAATTCATATACATTGGAAAAATTTTGTTATGTAAAAATTCATTCGCAAATCCAATTTATTTATTTAAAAACAATGGATTATTATTCTAGTTAATAATTAGTTCATTCAGATAAAAATATCTTTTATATATTCAAATATGGAATTTTTCATAAAAACATCTTTCCAAATCATTCATTATGATTTTACGTAAGGACTTCAACAAGAGGAACTACTCTTTACTTCGATAAAGAAATAGCCTTCTAAAGAGAGTTGCTTACTACGAAAAGCATTCGTATTTTTAATAATTTTATTAAGGCCTTTACAGTCGGTTTCCAATAACGGCCATCGAACTACATCCATAACGACCTTTTCCAAAACTGATTTGGACATATTTTGAAACCGAACCATTCAGATTTAAATCTCTTACATTCATTGGAAAGATCTTTTTGATACGAACCCAACTGTTCCGGTTTTAGGAGAATCCGACGGTCGTATCTCCCGTTACATCAATTTGAAGTTAATGGTTGAAATTCACGAACGGTTGCTGCGCGGCACGTTCTATTCAAGCCATTAAATATATATAATATATTATATATTATATATATATCATCGATTTCCATTTAAAACGAATTTTATAATTCATTTTAAAATGATTTCCACTTCATTTTCGATTTTAAATCAAAATTGAATGTCCTATATGATCATAATATTAAAATGATAATATTTTCAAAATATCTGATTTTGAAATCCATTTCCTTTTCATATTCATTATAAAATGAATAAAACCGATATTTAAACCCATTAGTGTTAAAATGGCATCTAGTTAGTTAACTCGGCTTCATATATTCCAATATTTTTAAGTCCATCCAAAATCAGACATCAAAATCATAATTTATTCCTTCATTGAATATTATTTTAAAATATTCATTCATATTCTAAATCGGAATGTGACTCAATCAATTACCATATAATTTCAGTTATATGAATTTCATACATCGCATGTATTCAACAGTAATGATAAATAATCATTAAACATTCAAACATCATCTAGAGTGCATTCTACAACTGTATAAGCATTAAAATAAACACCACGGTCTGTCAACCCATCGATTGACAAACAACTAAATACTGGGATTAGTGTATGTCAAATATCATCCCAATAACCGTGTGGGGTTTTCAAACAACAACAGTCGATCTAGATAAATCATTGGTTAATATATTTAACCAATTCAAATTCGCTTTGAATTATTTTTTTACTTAACCAATTTTCACTATTTAAATTATAAATAAATATTTTTTCCATTTTATCTATCACCATAATTTTATAATTATTTTTCAAACGTATCAAAATTTCAAAATCACAGTCACAATCATAACACATCAATTTACCACGTCATCCATAGAAATGAATACTCAACTACCCAATGCCATTTACGGCGCCACAAGTGGCCATCTGCGGAGTATGAAATTCGAGTTTCGATAATATCCGTACATCGCTTCCAATTCAAATGATTTGTGTGAGTTCGTGTGTTGAACTCCAAAAATAAATACATGATACGAATAAAAATCAATACTGGCAGTTTCTATATATTTACATTTATAAAATAAATAAATAACTGTACAAATATTTTAGTGAGAGAATTCTCACCTTGATCGGTTTCTGAAATCGTTTAAATAACAGTTGTTTTTAATAAAATTAAACAGCGTTTAATTTTATCAAAAATTCCAGTAGCTTTGGTTTCTGTTCTGGTCTATTCCATGATGTAGTATGTTTCAACACGATTCCAATGGACCTGATTTTGTTGCATTCCGACATCATATCGCCTAGATATTGATTTTACAAGCTTTAACACAAATTAATATAATTTAAATACATTTTGAACACTAAACCATCATTAATTAATTTAACATGTCATTAGGGTTTTAACTAACCCTTTCTTCATCGTTCTGTGCCTGCTACCGAAAGAACCCATGTTTGACTTCACAAACCTCCACCGCGCCACCCACAATCATCACACCTCTTATCAGAGAGTACCATTGCGTAGCCCTAGCCACCCTTTACCAGTGACGGCCACCACAACAACTTCGGTGGCCCTCTCTACTCGCAAGAACTCATGAAACACGCTGCCTTTCAAGGCTATTTCCAACCACTTGGAAGCATTAAACCTGATCATAACTATTGGCCTCGTAGATCTCTTCGCCCTCTTCAAATTTCGTTTTATGAGTTTTGATTAACAACGCTTGGAGTTGGAGAACGAATTGGATTAAATTTCGAAAAAACCCGACCTTTGATCGCTTTAAGAGCGGCGACGCAGAATTTTTAATGGAGAAATAGGGTTTTGATCTTAAAACTTATATATATATATTATTTAATTCCAAAAATATTAGATTTTACATCCAAACTCCAAATTAAACCCAATGACTATCACCCCAAGCTAAATGCCCTCATTCCGGACACAATGGGATATGTTTCGTAAGCCAGTTTGACTATTTCAATCAGTTTCATCAAAATTAAAATATAAGTTAATATAACATTCAATATTGAATTTCAACGTACATTTTAATTTACCGAGACCACATACTGACTCCAAAAATTATAGAAAAATTAAATCTAGATATGTTTTGACGAAACAGTCCTAACAAACTAATTTCGTCGAATTTGGAGACCGTTTGAACAATGGCATTTTAACTAGTCGATTAAATTCAAATTTAAATTCAAAATGCATTTAAGTCCTCTACGCTCACATATTAATTCCAAAAATTATGAAATTTTGAATCTGACAATAATTTGACATTCCAGATCCAACAAAAGTGATTTCGTCAAAAACGGAGGTAGTTTGCAAAATGGCTACTTTTTTAGCGCTATATATTATATTTAAAATTTAAATAAATTCCATAACGACTATTTTAAATTTTAAACTGGACATAATTTTCAATTTATATTATGAAATCTGAATTTTTCAAATTCATTAGAAAGATATAATTAACAGATTCTAACGTTTCTGGTTTTACTGAAATCTGATGTATATTTCATTCGGTACATTCATTTAAAGCTCAAAACCAATTTTTCAAACAACTACGCCATTTCAAACTCATTTTAATTAATTTTTAAATTCATACATTCTAATTTTGATTTAAATAAATTTTAAATTGTTAATTATTTAAAATAAATCATTTTAAATATTCAAAACCCATTAAAATTGCTAAAACAAAAAATTTAAATTGGTTTAGAAATTCTGGGTTGTTACATAGATCAAGGCATGACTAGATATGGATCTTGGAACACCATTATATATATATATATACAGAGGGATGTTAATTAGATTGGGAGCGTATTTTAGTTTAAAATTATACGTTTATGTAAATATAATTTTTGATCATAAAAAATTTGTATTTATATTAAATAAATATTACAGATTCAGTTACCATTTATTATCTACTGTAGATATTAAATAATAAACTACTCTGATAATTTAAATTAATCCTTAAGAAGGATAACTTGAACTAAATCAAATATCATGACTGACATTAAAATTTGAGGATTGCCCTCAAACAAATTAAATGTAATTGTTTTTACAGACATAGAAGATCTAAAATGAAAGCTGAAGTGTGACTTCAACCAAATAAGATATAAATGTTATAAAAATCTGCTTATACATCTCCAGTATTAGATACTACATATGAATTACATAAATATATGTGAATTCACCGAAATTGTAAAACAAGTAGAAATCTGACAAAAGGACAAGTAAACTTAAGATTGGAAATGAAGCAAACGTTGTTGGATTATCCATAGGAAGCTACTTCTTGTTCTATGTACTAGCTTAATTAAACAAATAAATTAATTGTTATTATGAAATTCCATTTAGAATAAATGTTATTATAAATCTTGTTTGGGCAAATTTGAATTTCATTTGTAATAAAAGAACAATTGTTATTCATTTTATTTAAATGAAACATCTTATGGAATTTCACAAATAAGTAATGATCTTTATAAATCGCTAACTATAGTATGCTTGACATAAATGCTAAGCGGATTGAACTTAGTGATTTAAACCCAGCACACCTTTAGCATTGTCATTTAGCTCATATAAACAAGAAAAGCATATCAAAAAACTCCATAATGATGGAATTTTGAGGTCATTTGATTTTGAATCATATGAAGAATGCAAATCTTGTTTATCAAGAAAAATAACTGAAAGCCATATTGGAATGGTGTCTAAAGGAGAAGTCGCGCCTTATAAGATATGGTACGATCAACGATGAATCACACAGATCTTCTAATAAATTTTGGGATTATTCCCTCAAAACAATTGTAATCCTACTAAAATGATTTTGAAGACGCCATATAAGGTATGAACTAGGAAACGTCCTAGTGTGTCTATTATAAAGGTCTGGAACATGAAGTGTTTGTTAAACGTCTTGCCTCTGATAAGATCAGATCCAAATCTGATAATTATTTTATGGAATATCCTAAAGGATATTATTTCTATAAATCCTTAGAGAATGAAATGTTTATTGCTCGAATTGGTATCCTCTTAAAAAGAGAGCCAATCTCCAAGATATCGATGAGAATGAAATAGAATCGAAATGTCTCGAGAACCACAAAATACAATTGAGTCTTGTAACGACAAGAAATTGAGTGGGAGTGACACAATAATTCTAATGTTATATATTGATAAAACATTAATTATTGTGAATAATGTTAGTTTTAAACTAAGAAATAAATATTGATTCTAAGAAAGAAAATGTTTGGGTTAGGAAGTTCATAATTGAACTTAATTCATTGTTGATCCAATGATTTACATTACGATGACAATATGGCTATTGCTCAGGCCTAAAAACCTTAAACTCATTATCAATCCAAACATATATTTAAGAAATATAATTCCTTATGTGAAGTTGTTCACAGAGGAAACAAACAAATCTGCAAAATTGCAAAAGTTGTAATGTTGCAGACCTACTAAATTAGTCTCTATCGCAGCAAAAGTTTAATGGTTATACTAGTTTCATGAGTATATGATACATGAATGATTGACTCTAGTGCAAGTGCGAGATTGTTAGAGTTTATGACCTAGAGGAAATCCATTTCATGTGAATAATAACACTATTGATGTTATTATTTTATTTGGAATAAAATATTCTGTTATGTTAAATTTACTACGTAATTAAATATTAACGTAATAGAAGTCCTTAGAATAATAATATGGAACTATATAGTTCGAGTAAGACTTGAACATGAGATTATATAATATATTAAGTATTACAATTCTTAAATATCTCTAGTCAAGTTTTATTGTATACAAAGGACAACAATAAAATATTAAGACTAGTATGTTGATTGACAAATGATCATATATCATTGATCATTAATTTACATGATATTAATGTTAAGACATAAATATGTATTGGAGAATAGCATATTGGGCTGACCCACCATGAGAAAACTACATGGAATATAATTAACAGTATCATTAGTTATTCTCATAGTGACAGTGATGTAATGGTCCTCACAC
This sequence comes from Allium sativum, assembly GCA_030737875.1. Taxonomy (NCBI): domain Eukaryota; kingdom Viridiplantae; phylum Streptophyta; class Magnoliopsida; order Asparagales; family Amaryllidaceae; genus Allium; species Allium sativum. Next base: position 803,030,579 of record CM060919.1, read on the forward strand.
TTAAAATCGTTATAATTTTATTTGAGGATATTTGTGTTTTGATATCATCTAAAGTTACTTTTTACCGAGTAGACGATAAAGGTGATTATTGGATACATCTCGAAACGAATGGAAATTATGAATGATCAATATGGAATTTAACCCTATAATATATTTGTAGTGATATCCATGGGCCTCTTGATTGAGTGAGACTATGAAATGCATGGTCGTGCTCAAATATTGATTTATTTTATATAGTCTACTCATCAATCATTATACGCGGATTAAATTATAAAGAGGATGATATGATCCACGCCTCGAGTTTAATTATGGATATATTGGTTAAAAGGATTATATTACATTGATACACTGGTCGCAGAAAGGTTGTATCAAATCGTTGATCTTATTATAACTTGGGTAGCAGCGACGTGTTACTAGATGCCAATCACTGTTTATGATTTTAAATAAGATTTAAAATCATTGTCGACCTTATAATAAGCTATAGGGTCATACAATAGAATGTTATAAAGGAGAAAATATTTTTGGGTCAAATAAAACATTAGTTTGTCGATATTTTATTTGAAGTTGGAATTAGTATACGGGTCGGTTCCTATATTTATGGTAAACGTTTGATTTTAAAAGAGATATTTATATTTTCCCTTTTTAAAGTATATGGCAAACCTAATATAAATATAATAATATACTCATCCAATCAGATTATCATTATCACAAACCCGAATACCCTAATTCCAAAAACCCTAGAAATTATGGCGGTGGCTAGTAACGCCTTTCCCTTCTTCAATTTGATTGATGAAGATAAGCATTATTGTGGACACCTTTAAAGGCACAGATATTTGTCACGCTTTCGATTTGATGCTCCAGCCTTTTAGATTTCGAGATTAATCTAGTTTCATGGATTCAATGTATCAGGAATGAAACCGTGACCTAATTTGATTTTGATTTCCATTTTTCTCCAAGATCCTAATTTATAGAGGTCAAAATTTATTAAATTATGGTTGCGATTAGATCGATTTACCCAACAACATCGACATCGATTAGGATGGTCTACGCTGGATAAGTGGTTGCTATGTCTGTTATTTTTTTCCTGTTATGGTTGTTGTAATGGCCCGCAAATCCGTACTATTTGAGTCGACCAATAATACCACACGTCCAACCCAAATTGCACAGAAATACGAACCATTATTAGAAAGAAGTTAGAGGATGAGAAATCGAAAGAAATATTAGAATAGGAGAAAACAAAGAAGATAAATCTCACAGCGGAACGAATAAAATATATTATATGACATAACTTTTGAAATACAAATCAGTAATTTTATATACATACCATTATCAGAGCACAACAGTTATTCCTGGAACAGTTATAAACACCTGTTTCCAGATACAACATAGTACACAGCGGAAATATGATAGTCTATAGCTAACAGGTGAAGCCTCCTGCTTCCAGCTTCTCCAAATGAATCTGTAAAATCCCTACTACTTGACTGCTCGTACAAATTTGGGCACCCAAGATTCTAGGGAAAACAAACAAAATAAACTCTGGGTCAGTCATGGGACTGGTGTGAGTAAACTCAAACCAATTGTTTAACTTTCAAAATCCTTTCGAAAGAAAAGATAATAGTAAGACCATCCCACACATAAACATGGACGGTTTTTACCTTACTATAACCCAAAACACTTTAATACAAAATCCAGTGATATTATAATAGTGTCTAAATCAAATAAATAACAATCTAGTGAAACGCTTGCATCTCACGCTCCACATACATAGTATAAAATCAAAAACCGCAGGGCGCTTATTGGATATTGGATTTCCAACATGACAAGGTATGCGACCACCTGCAGATAGTATATCTCTAGAGAGGAATACACTGGGTTCAACAAGAACATCTTGCAACCCGGCCCACACATGACCGACCACTCATTTTGCTTGAGTGTATCGAATGTATATCACCAACGGTTGGGATCAGCAACTGGTTCCCGAATGGGACAGCATCGAATAAAATAAGAAATTAAATGAATCTCTAGATATGTGATAATACACCCTAATGGGTGCGACCCATATAGCCATGCTGCCTGCCTGATTTTTGTCATTTCCCGGTTGTTAAGGCCAGAGGCTACGATTACTTTCCATTCATTGATAGCATAATCACTTTGAATGTCACATTGTCAGATCCGTTAATCACTAATTGATTTGCACAAATATTCTGGATATTATGCTAAGGGAATAAATCCGTTGCCACCATATATATATATTTATACAGATCAACATATTCGATCATTGGAAATACTTTGTCAGACATTCGTCCATATACGTTCGTTCTGGGACTGAACGAAACCGAAGGCACAATTTCTATTAGTAGAAAAAGCCCTTGCACTTTACTCCGTCTTCGATTTTCTTCATATAATCTGATTCGCAACGCTACTGCCAATACAGAGTGGTTCACGGATAATAATCCAACCGGTCTCTCCATATTGACAACGATATTGGCAAACACTTCGATAGTCGGTTATTTAACTATCGAATAAAATGAACAAACAAACATCCATTCATCCGTAACATCAACCATCACTGGGCCTTTAAATTAATATTCATAAATTTAATCACCATTCCATTTCCTTATCAATATTTGTTGACTAAATATTTTCAATTATCATCTTGGCCTTTTACAGTATTTGGAAAACATTCCCATATCTCGCCTTCTTTTATTTTCTGTATTTAGAAAATATATTCTATTTGAAATTGAAACAATTTCAATCACTTATCTCTTTCCCGACTACTTTAATTATACTCAGGAAATATTTAATTTTAAATTTCCGAAATTCCATCACTTGGGTTAAAACGAATGTTGTGTAAAACATCATTACAACAACCCAAAATATTTATTCAACAAACTATTATCCAACACTTCTCTTTGAGATTGGATCTTGTTATTTATCAATTAAGAATGAAATCAATCAAGTTGGGGTATTATTTCCTCTCAGACCTTGACTGAAAACATCATTAACTTCAAAACAGACAAAACCACTTACCTCGAATAATCAACATTTTAAAAACCAATTATTATTTTTAAACGTATATATGTTTCTCTTTCTATTACTAGCCTATCGATTTCCCTTTTTGTTTATAATATTCTATTTTTAAATTCGTTCCTTATCGAATTCTATATATATCGATACATTTATTTCTAACTATCAAATTTTCTTAAAAATATTCTAACTCCTTGAATTCACGGAAAAATTCGCCATAACCTCCCTTGTACCGGGAGCATCGGGATATTTCAAATAGCCTCCCATGGCCCTCACCAATCCAAAAAAACAAGAAAAAGCCAACTGGCTTGCCGATACGGCGCATAAAATCTCATATATGAATTTAAACATGTACCTTTTTGTTGGGCACATAAATTTAAATCTTCATATACTTCATCCCATACATGTCTAACACATGCTCACCTGTTTCCAATTCAATTCAACTCAATCCAATCGTTTGAATTCAGTTTCGCTCATTTATTCTTTAATTAGCTATTTTGCCTATTTAACTTCTTTGTTTGAACATAACATGTTCAAATAAAATATTTAACTTGCTCATAACCAAAATGAATTTCAATTTCAATTCTAGTTTCCTTTTCGATTTCGAATATAAATTTTCAAATCGAATTCACTTATTCAAAGCCGAATATTAATTCAAAATCTCATTAACTAATTACTACTCGAATTAGTTAATTCTATTCAATAATAATAAAAAAATCTGATTTCTGTTTCAAAAATCAATTCATTACTCCACTTGAGTTCACATATTATTTACAACTCAAAATCTAAAATTTTCTAAATAGAAATTTGGATTTTATTTGCTTAAAATCCTTTTATAAAATTAAATAAACCGTTATGGTTTTTAAATGTTTATGGCACTGTTTTTCTGAAAATTTGATTTTGATATAACTCAAAATAAATACGAAATTCAGAATTTTCTCCTCCATTAGTAAACTATTATCAAATCGGTCCTGACGTTTCTTGTTTCAAAGAATTCCGACTTCAATTGAGTTCTGTATACTCAATTGAAGCTCGAAACGCTAATTTACGAACTGCAGCGCTGCGGCTAGTTCGTTTTAAATTATATATATAAACGTTAGAACTTCGTTTATAATAAATTCAACCCCACTCTAATCTATTTTTAATATATATTAAACCAGTTTTCCCAATTCAACTAAAAAAAATCTGATTATCTAAAATCATCGATTTTCACTTACTTAGTTATAATTTATTTATACTTCGATCTTCTATATTTAAATTCCATTTCAATACCAATTGAATTTCCTATATTCAAGTTCCATTTGAATTTCTACATTCAAATCTATTTTCAAACTACATTTGAATCTATATTCAAATTCAATTTTAACTTTACTTGAATCCTATATTCAAATTCAATTTCCAACTTTATTTGAATTTCTATATTCAAATTCTATTTCAATTCTATTTGAATCATATATTCAAATTCCCATTTCAACTCTATTTGAATTCTGTATTCAAATTCCCATTTCAAATTCTATTTAAATTTCCTTTATATTTTCTATATTCAAATTCTATATTTGAATTTCATTTAAATTTCTATATTCAAACTCTATTTGAATTTTCTATATTCAATTTCAATTTGAATTTTCTTTATTCAAATTTTGTTTCAAACTTCCTTTATTCATTCTTTAAACAAGTCTCGATTTCAATTCCTTTTGAAATCGACATTTCTACTTTTGGAAAATAGATTTCTCTTTTCAATTTCACACTTGTATTTTTATTTCTGAATTATCCAATGATAATTCTTTTCACTTCATTTATAAACTTCGATTATAAAAGAACTATTTATAAACTTCGTTTATAAAGGAACTACTTGTTTTATTTCTTTTAAAACAAGTTAATATTTCAAATCTATTTAAAAATTCAAATTCTATTTTAGAAAAATAGGATTTCCCCTTTTAAATCCTAAATACCCCTTTCAGGGTATTTTTATAAATTAACATTTAGGCCCAGTGATATTTAAACACCAAACAACCAATTATTTATTTCAAGGTTTCTAACACATCATATATGACAGTATATATACAAAAAAACAAACAAACAGATAATATATTTTTGAGGAATCCAGTTGGATCCCTCCAACCTGTTTTACTACATCCACAGATGTTAGTCAACATAAATAATACCCATCCTGTTTCGAGGCAGGATATCGCGGTATAGAAGGTCATCCACTATCATAGCGTGGGGCGTATAGGGTAATCATCCGCTATGAAACTGCGGGCATCCGCTAATGAGACTGCGGAGTGTACATATATATATATAATAGTCAACCCTAAATAACTAATATATTTAAATCAACCGGAAACCATTCGAACAAGCAACACAATTATTTTTAACGAATAAAAATAATTCTAAATAATAGGTGAGTGAGATTTACTCACCGGAATTTGCAGTTGTCGAATATCCTGTTTTAATGTTGTACCGTCGGCTACGAATCCACTCAAACAAATCTATTTGTACCTATGATTATTAAATTTAATTATTGATTAAGCTATTTTTTCATTTAATTAACTCTAAAAGTAAATCGAATGAATTATTCTAGGCATATTAAATTTTATAGAAACATTACCTTATCAAAAATAACTCGAACAACGACGAAGTATATCCTCGAACAGTACCAAGACTATAGTCAGCCCAAAACTGCCCTTTTTCCACTTGGTCCTTTCATCGAACACCTTAATGGCAGCTACCAATTCTTCCTTTATCACCAGAAAATGGCGTGACTTCCAGTGATATCACCGCTACCCAACTCCAACATTGCTCCCCATTTATCCTCTGCCAAACTCACCCAGTCCTCTTCGTCAGTAATTTGAACTTCAGGTCAACCCATCGTACTAACACTAGTATCGAAGTCTGAGTCCCCTCTGAAATCTTCGCAAAACCCATGACAACTCCATCTAGCGCGAGCGCTCCCTGTCTGGTAATTAGCTTCTGTTCTTACAAGATTTAAAATCGCGATTCCCATTCGAAGTCGCACCCTCAACACAAACAACAATCGTGTCTCGACAGCTTCCTGTAGCTCACGCTAAAATACATCGATCACTTCCGTCACCATACTTCCCCACTTTGTGTCATTCGAACCCCCACATCACTCTGAGTCCTGTACCATGACCACGATGCCCTATCTCACCCAATCTTGACCATGTTGAACTCTCGAACCTCATCGCACCTCTAATCCAAGCCGCGCCCTCAAATCTCGATGTCAAGCCCTAAATGATTCGCGATTCTAGATCGTGGTTTTGAGTTGAGGAACTGGTTCGGATTTTTAAATGAAGAACGTCATTTGATTTTAGGGAAGATTCAGTATTTATTCAAAGCATAGGAGGAACTGGTTGTAATGGAGAGTGGGGAAAGGATCATTGCGGTTTTATGCAGACAGATACCTCGTCATTAAGGAATAAGGTATGCGCAAGGTATAGATAGGTTAGGGTAGGTGAAGTACAATGGTTTTAAATACGATTTGATTTCTATTTAATGCAATTTGAAATAAATAGATTTTTATTTCTTTTAAACAGATTCTGATTTGATTTGATTTCAATCTTATCGAAAATCAAATATCTCGGGGTCCATTAATTTAAACCACGAACCGCTATTTTAACGTAACCACTGTTATTTCAATAGTGTAACACTATTCTGAGCTAACTGAATATATTTTGAAATTTATTTCGAATGTGTATATATAAAATAACCATATTAAATCGATATAATAAAATTTTAAATTCAAAAACAAATAAATTTTCTAATAATAAATATTTTTATTATCATCTATATTCAAATATAATTAATACTGATCATCTGAATTGTTTTGATTTAGTTCTAACTTCGAATTGAATTATTTTAAATTCTCGTATTACGATGATTATCAAAATAAATCGTATTTCGATTATTTAATCGATAACCCAATAAAATACCATTTATATTATAAATTCAATATTTAAAACCACACTAAATATTTAAAATAAATCGGCCAAAAATCCGGGTCGTTACATTCTTCCCCCCTTAAAATAATTTCGTCCTCGAAATTGCTAAGGTAGGAAAAATGGTACGAATCCATTTCTTTTCAAAATCTCACTTATGTTGAAACTCGACTCCTCATATTTCAACAAATTTAATTCCACCAAAACTTTTGGTCTTCCTTATTTTAATTCGAATGATCTATGATCAATCCATTTATATCCAATCTATACTCTATTAGACCTATTCAAAATTGCATCTAGTCAATTTATTCACTTCGATCTTTTTAACTTGCTGAAGTTAAATTTAAATTCCAAAATTCAAATTCCTGGGTTTTTATCCCAAATCCTTTCGAAATCACATAAATATATACTTATATTTATTTCCGTCTCAAATTCAAAAACATTTGAATTCTCAAATCAACCCGTTTTCGTTCAAACAAATTCCCATCAAAATTTTCCTAAGGTAGCAATCCATCACTTAGAAACTCGAAAATGAACACTGACGATGTCGCGACCATCATCAGAATTATTTCCCAGCCACTGAAGTGAGTTCAGTGCTTTATCGCTTTCAGAATCCATTCAAAAATGATTTTTATTCAAAAATCCCTTTCAAAACAAAACTATATTATTTTAATATACTTTGAACGATATTTTCCAACTTCCCAGGGTTTAAATTTCAAATTCTGGTTTGAATTCAATTTTAATTCATCTCATTTGTATATCTTATTCATATACAAGTTCTATTTGGTTCTATATAACCATTTCATTTCCTATAATCTCATTTAATTATAATAACAACCAATACATCCATATATTACAATAATTTCAAAAATTATTCTTTCTATATCAAAATAGAATTTTGGGTAAAATAATTTCATTCACCCACTTTAAAACAATATCGTGTTCAATCTTCTGTTCAAGTATTTACAAACTCTTATCGACGTCGTGGCGTCCCACAATTCGATCAGAATTCATAAACAGATCAACAGACTAGCCAACACAATATAAAACTGTTTTTATATCAATTTACAAATATGCGCTCTCGTATATATACTCAACTCATTCTAGGGTACTACTGATCCTATCTGTAATGAGCACAATCCCAAAGCCTAGGTATTCGCTCAACCTAAGCTCTGATACCAACTGTAATGGCCCGCAAATCCGTACTATTTGAGTCGACTAATAATACCACACGTCCAACCCAAATTGCACAGAAATACGAATCATTATTAGAAAGAAGTTAGAGGATGAGAAATAGAAAGAAAGTAATATTAGAATAGGAGAAAACAAAGAAGACAAATCTCACAGCGGAACGAGTAAAATATATTATATAACATAACTTTTGAAATACAAATCAGTAACTTTATATACATACCATTATCAAAGCACAACAGTTATTCCTGGAACAGTTATAAACACCTGTTTCCAGATACAACATAGTACACAGCGGAAATATGATAGTCTATAGCTAACTGGTGAAGCCTCCTGCTTCCAGCTTCTCCAAATGAATCTGTAAAATCCCTACTACTTGACTGCCCGTACAAATTTGGGCACCCAAGAGTTTAGGGAAAACAAACAAAATAAACTCTGGGTCAGTCATGGGACTGGTGTGAGTAAACTCCAACCAATTGTTTAACTTTCAAAATCCTTTCAAAAGAAAAGATAATAGTAAAAACCAGCCCACACATAAACATGGACGGTTTTTACCTTACTATAACCCAAAATACTTTAATACAAAATCCAGTGATATTATAATAGTGTCTAAATCAAACAAATAACAATCTAGCGGAATGCTTGCATCTCACGTTCCACATACATAGTATAAAATCAAAAACCGCAAGGCGCTTATTGGAGATTGGATTTCCAACATGACAAGGTATGGGACCACCTGCCGATAGTATATCTCTAGAGAGGAATACACTGGGTTCAAAAAGAACATCTTGCAACCCGGCCCACACATGACAGACCACTCATTTCGCTTAAGTGTATCGAATGTATATCACCAACGGTTGGGATCAGCAACCGTTTCCCGAATGGGACAGCATCGAATAGAATAAGAAATTAAATGAATCTCTAGATAGGTGATAATACACCCTAATGGGAGCGACCCACATAGCCATGTTGCTTGCCCGATTTTTGTCATTTCCCGGTTGTTGAGGCCAGAGGCTACGATTACTTTCCATTCATTGATAGCACATTCACTTTGAATGCCACATTGTCAGATCCGTTAATCACTAATTTATTTGCACAAATATTCTGGATATTATGCTAAGGGAATAAATCTGTTGCCACCATATATATATATTTATACAGATCAACTTATTCGATCATTGGAAATACTTTGTCAGACCTTCGTCCATATACGTTCGTTCTGGGACTGAATAAAACCGAAGGCACAATTTCTATTAATAGAAAAAGCCCTTGCACTTTACCCCGTCTTCGATTTTCTTCATATAATCTGATTCGCAACGCTACTGCCAATACAGAGTGGTTCACGGATAATAATCCAACCGGTCTCTCCATATTGACAACGATATTGGCAAACACTTCGATAGTCGGTTATTTAGCTATCAAAGAAAATGAACAAACAAACATCCATTCATCTGTAACATCAACCATCACTGGGCCTTTAAATTAATATTCATAAATTTAATCACCATTCCATTTCCTTATCAATATTTGTTAACTAAATATTTCCAATTGTCATCTTGGCCTTTTACAGTATTCGGAAAACATTCCCATATCTCGCCTTCTTTTATTTTCTGTATTTAGAAAATATATTCTATTTGAAATTGAAACAATTTCAATCACTTATCTCTTTCCCGACTACTTTAATTATACTCAGGAAATATTTACTTTTATGTTTCCGAAATTCCATCACTTGGGTTAAAACGAATGCTGTGTAAAACATCATTACAACAACCCAAAATATTTTATTCAACTAACTATTATCCAACACTTTTCTTCGAGATTGGATCTTGTTATTTATCAATTAAAAATGAAATCAGTCAAGTTGGGGTATTATTACCTCTCAGACCATGACTGAAAACAACATTAACTTCAAAACAGACAAAACCACTTACCTCGAATAAACAACATTTTAAAAACCAGTTATTCATTTTAAACGTATATATGTTTCTCTTTCTATTACCAGTCTATCGATTTCCCTTTTTGTTTATAATATTCTATTTTTAAATTAGTTCCTTATCGAATTCTATATATATCGATACATTTATTTCTAACTATCAAATTTTCTTAAAAATATTCTAACTCCTTAAATTCCCGGAAAAATTCACCATAACCTCCCTTGTACCGGGAGCGTCGGGATATTTCAAATAGCCTCCCATGGCCTTCACCAATCCAAAAGAAAAAGAAAAAGCCAAGTGGCTTGCCGATACGGCGCATAAAATCTCATATATGAATTTAAACATGTACCTTTTTGTCGGGCACATAAATTAAAATCTTCGTATACTTCCCATACCTGTCTAACACATGCTCACCTGTTTCCAATTCAATTCAATTCAATCCAATCGTTTGAATTCAGTTTCGCTCATTTATTCTTTAATTAGCTATTTTGCCTATTTCACTTCTTTGTTTGAACATAACATGTTCAAATAAAATATTTAACTTGCTCATAACCAAATTGAATTTCAATTTCAATTCTAGTTTCCTTTTCGATTTCGAATATAAATTTTCAAATCGAATTCACTTATTCAAAGCCCAATATTAATTCAAAATCTCATTAACTAATTACTACTCGAATTAGTTAATTCTATTCAATAATCAAAAAGAAATCTGATATCTGTTTCAAAAATCAATTCATTACTACACTTGAGTTCACATATAATTTACAGCTCAAAATTTGAAATTTTCTAAATAGAAATTCGAATTTTATTCGCTTAAAATCCTTTTATAAAATTAAATAAACCGTTATGGTTTTTAAATGGTTATGGCGTTGTTTTTCTGAAAATTTGATTTTGATATAACTCAAAATATATACGACGAAATTCAGATTTTTCTCCTCCATTAGTAAACTATTATCAAATCGGTCCTGACGTTTCTTGTTTCAAAGAATTCCGACTTCAATTGAGTTATGTATACTCAATTGAAGCTCGAAACGCCAATTTACAAACTGCAGCACTGCGTCTAGTTCGTTTTAAATTATATATATAAACGTTTGAACTTCGTTTATAACAAATTCAACCCCACTCTAATCTATTTTTAATATATATTAAACCAGTTTTCCCAATTCAGCTAAAAAATTCTGATTATCTAAAATTGCCGATTTTCACTTACTCGGTTATAATTTATTTATACTTCGATCTTCTATATTTAAATTCCATTTCAATACCAATTGAATTTCCTATATTCAAGTTCCATTTTCAATCTCCATTTGAATTTCTACATACAAATTTATTTTCAAACTACATTTGAATCTATATTCAAATTCAATTTTAACTTTATTGAATCCTATATTCAAATTCAATTTTCAACTTTATTTGAATTTCTATATTCAAATTCTATTTCAATTCTATTTGAATCATATATTCAAATTCCCATTTCAACTCTATTTGAATTCTATATTCAAACTCCCATTTCAAATTCTATTTAAATTTCCTTTATATTTTCTATATTCAAATTCTATATTTGAATTTCATTTAAATTTCTATATTCAAACTCTATTTGAATTTTCTATATTCAATTTCTATTTGAATTTTCTTTATTCAAATTTTGTTTCAAACTTCCTTTATTCATTCTTTAAACAAGTCTCGATTTCAATTCCTTTTGAAATCAATATTTCTACTTTTGGAAAATAGATTTCTCTTTTCAATTTCACACTTGTATTTTTATTTCTGAATTATCCAATGATAATTCTTTTCACTTCATTTATAAACTTCGATTATAAAAGAACTATTTATAAACTTCGTTTATAAAGGAACTACTTGTTTTATTTCTTTTAAAACAAGTTAATATTTCAAATCTATTTAAAAATTCAAATTCTATTTTAGAAAAATACAATTTCCCCTTTTAAATCCTAAATACCCCTTTCAGGGTATTTTTATAAATTAACATTTAGGCCCAGTGATATTTAAACACCAAACAACCAATTATTTATTTCAGGGTTTCTAACACATCATATATGACAGTATATATGCAAACAAATAAACAAACAGATAATATATTTTTGAGGAATCCAGTTGGATCCCTCCAACTTGTTTTCCTGCATCCACAGATGTTAGTCAACATAAATAATACCCGTCCTGCTTCGAGGTAGGATATCGCGGTATAGAAGGTCATCCACTATCATAGCGTGGGGCGTATAGGGTAATCATCCGCTATGAAACTGCGGGCATCTGCTAATGAGACTGCGGGAATCCAACCAATCATCAACCCAATATATATATAATAGTCAACCCTAAATAACTAATATATTTAAATCAACCAGAAACCATTCAAACAAGCAACACAATTATTTTTAACGAATAAAAATAATTCTAAATAACAGGTGAGTGAGACTTACTCACCGGAATTTGCAGTTGTCGAATATCCTATTTTAATGTTGTACCGTCGGCTACGAATCCACTCAAACAAATCTATCTGTACCCATGATTATTAAATTTAATTATTGATTAAGCTATTTTTTCATTTAAATTAACTCTAAAAGTAAATCGAGCGAATTATTCTAGGCATATTAAATTTTATAAAAACATTACCTTATCAAAAATAACTCGAACAACTACGAAGTATATCCTCGAACAGTACCAAGACTATAGTCAGCCCAAAACTGCCCTTTTTCCACTTGGTCCTTTCATCGAACACCTTAGTGGCAGCTACCAGTTCATCCTTTATCACCAGAAAATGGCGTGACTTCCAGTGATATCACCGCTACCCAACTCCAACATTGCTCCCCATTTATCCTCTGCCAAACTCACCCAGTCCTCTTCGTCAGTAATTTGAACTTCAGGTCAACCCATCGTACTAACACTAGTATCGAAGTCTGAGTCCCCTCTGAAATCTTCGCAAAACCCATGACAACTCCATCTAGCATGAGCGCTCCCTATCTGGTAATTAGCTTCAGCTCTTACAAGATTTAGAATCGCGATTCCCATTCGAAGTCGCACCCTCAACACAAACAACAATCGTGTCTCGACAGCTTCCTGTAGCTCACGCTAAAATACATCGATCACTTCCGTCACCATACTTCCCCACTTTGTGTCGTTCGAACCCCCACATCACTCTGAGTGTTGTACCACGACCACGATGCCCTATCTCACCCGATCTCGACGATGTTGAACTCTCGAACCTCATCGCACCTCTAATCCAAGCCGCGCCCTCAAATCTCGATGTCAATCCCTAAATGATTCGCGATTCTAGATCGCGGTTTTGAGTTGAGGAACTGGTTCGGATTTTTAAATGAAGAACGTCATTTGATTTTAGGGAAGATTCAGTATTTATTCAAAGCTTAGGAGGAACTGGTTGTAATGGAGAATGGGGAAAGGATCATTGCGGTTTTATACAGACAGATACCTCGTGGTTAAGGAACAAGGTATGCGCAAGGTATAGATAGGTTAGGGTAGGTGAAGTACAATGGTTTTAAATACGATTTGATTTCTATTTAATGCGATTTGAAATAAAGAGATTTTTATTTCTTTTAAACAGATTCTGATTTGATTTTGATTTGATTTCGATCTTATCCAAAATCAAATATCTCGGGGTCCATTAATTTAAACCATGAACCGCTATTTTAATGTAACCACTGTTATTTCAACAGTGTAACACTATTCTGATCTAACTGAATATATTTTGAAATTTATTTCGAATGTGTATATATAAAATAACCATATTAAATCGATATAATAAAATTTTAAATTCAAAATTTTTTTTCTGATAATAAATATTTTTATTATCATCTATATTCAAATACAATTAATACTGATCATCTGAATTGTTTTGGTTTAATTCTAACTTCGAATTGAATTATTTTAAATTCTCGTATTACGATGATTATCAAAATAAGTCGTATTTTGATTATTTAATCGATAACCCAATAAAATACTAAAATACCATTTATATTATAAATTCAATATTTAAAACCATACTAAATATTTAAAACAAATCGGCCAAAAATCCGGGTCATTACATTCTTCCCCCCTTAAAATAATTTCGTCCTCGAAATTGCTAAGGTAGGAAAAATGGTACAAATCCATTTCTTTTCAAAATCTCACTTATGTTGAAACTCAACTCCTCATATTTCAACAAATTTAATTCCACCAAAACTTTTGGTCTTCCTTATTTTAATTCGAATGATCTATGATCAATCCATTTATATCCAATCTATATTCTATTAGACCTATTCAAAATTGCTTCTAGTCAATTTATTCACTTCGATCTTTTTAACTTGCTTAAGTTAAATTTAAATTTCAAAATTCAAATTCCTGGGTTTTTATCCCAAATCCTTTTGAAATCACATAAATATATACATATATTTATTTCCGTCTCAAATTCAAAAACATTTGAATTCTCAAATCAACCCGTTTTCATTCAAACAAATTCCCATCAAAATTTTCCTAAGGTAGCAATCCATCACTTAGAAACTCGAAAATGAACACTGATGATGTCGCGACCATCATCAGAATTATTTCCCAGCCACTGAAGTGAGTTCAGTGCTTTATCGCTTTCAGAATCCATTCAAAAATGATTTTTATTAAAAAATCCCTTTCAAAACAAAACGATATTATTTTAATATACTTTGAAAGATATTTTCCAACTTCCCAGGGTTTAAATTTCAAATTCTGGTTTGAATTCAATTTTAATTCATCTCATTTGTATATCTTATTCATATACAAGTTCTGTTTGGTTCTATATAACCATTTCATTTCTTATAATCTCATTTAATTATAATAACAACCAATACATCCATATATTATAATAATTTCAAAAATTATTCTTTCTATATCAAAATAGAATTTTGGGTAAAATAATTTCATTCACCCACTTTAAAACAATATCGTGTTCAATCTTCTGTTCAAGTATTTACTAACTCTTATCGACGTCGTGGCGTCCCACAATTCGATCAGAATTCATAAACAGCTCAACAGACTAGCCAACACAATATAAAAATGTTTTTATATCAATTTACAAATATGCGCTCTCGTATATATACTCAACTCATTCTAGGGTACTACAGATCCTATCTGTAATGAGCACAATACCAAAGCCTAGGTATTCGCTCAACCTAAGCTCTGATACCAACTGTAATGGCCCGCAAATCCGTACTATTTGAGTCGACTAATAATACCACACGTCCAACCCAAATTGCACTGAAATACGAATCATTATTAGAAAGAAGTTAGAGGATTAGAAATAGAAAGAAAGAAATATTAGAATAGGAGAAAACAAAGAAGACAAATCTCACAGCGGAACGAGTAAAATATATTATATAACATAACCTTTGAAATACAAATCAGTAACTTTATATACATACCATTATCAGAGCACAACAGTTATTCCTGGAACAGTTATAAACACCTGTTTCCATATACAACATAGTACACAACGGAAATATGATAGTCTATAGCTAACTGGTGAAGCCTCCTGCTTCCAGCTTCTCCAAATGAATCTGTATAATCCCTACTACTTGACTGCCCGTACAAATTTGGGCACCCAAGAGTTTAGGGAAAACAAACAAAATAAACTCTGGGTCAGTCATGGGACTGGTGTGAGTAAACTCTAACCAATTGTTTAACTTTCAAAATCCTTTCAAAAGAAAGGATAATAGTAAGACCAGCCCACACATAAACATGGACGGTTTTTACCTTACTATAACCCAAAACACTTTAATACAAAATCCAGTGATATTATAATAGTGTCTAAATCAAATAAATAACAATCTAGCGGAATGCTTGCATCTCACGTTCCACATACGTAGTATAAAATCAAAAACCGCAAGGCGCTTATTGGAGATTGGATTTCCAACATGACAAGGTATGGGACCACCTGCCGATAGTACATCTCTAGAGAGGAATACACTGGGTTCAACAAGAACATCTTGCAACCCGACCCACACATGACCGACCACTCATTTCGCTTGAGTGTATCGAATGTATATCACCAACGGTTGGGATCAGCAACCGTTTCTCGAATGGGACAGCATCGAATAGAATAAGAAATTAAATGAATCTCTAGATAGGTGATAATACACCCTAATGGGAGCGACCCACATAGCCATGTTGCCTGCCCGATTTTTGTCATTTCCCGGTTGTTGTGGCCAGAGGCTACGATTACTTTCCATTCATTGATAGCACAATCACTCTGAATGCCACATTGTCAGATCCGTTAATCACCAACTGATTTGCACAAATATTCTGGATATTATGCTAAGGGAATAAATCCGTTGCCACCATATATATATTTATACAGATCAACATATTCGATCATTGGAAATACTTTGTCAGACATTCGTCCATATACGTTCGTTCTGGGACTGAACGAAACCGAAGGCACAATTTCTATTAATAAAAAAAGCCCTTGCACTTTACCCCGTCTTCGATTTTCTTCATATAATCCGATTCGCAACGCTACTGCCAATACAGAGTGGTTCACGGATAATAATCCAACCGGTCTCTCCATATTGACAACGATATTGGAAAACACTTCGATAGTCGGTTATTTAACTATCGAAGAAAATGAACAAACAAACATCCATTCATCCGTAACATCAACCATCACCGGGCCTTTAAATTAATATTCATAAATTTAATCACCATTCCATTTCCTTATCAATATTTGTTAACTAAATATTTTCAATTATCATCTTGGCCTTTTACAGTATTTGGAAAACATTCCCATATCTCGCCTTCTTTTATTTTCTGTATTTAGAAAATATATTCTATTTGAAATTGGAACAATTTCAATCACTTATCTCTTTCCCGACTACTTTAATTATACTCAGGAAATATTTACTTTTATATTTCCGAAATTCCATCACTTGGGTTAAAACAAATGCTGTGTAAAACATCATTACAACAACCCAAAATATTTTATTCAACTAACTATTATCCAACACTTCTCTTCGAGATTGGATTTTGTTGTTTATCAATTAAAAATGAAATCAGTCAAGTTGGGGTATTATTACCTCTCAGACCTTGACTGAAAACATCATTAACTTCAAAACAGACAAAACCACTTACCTCAAATAATCAACATTTTAAAAACCAGTTATTCATTTTAAACGTATATATGTTTCTCTTTCTATTACCAGCCTATCAATTTCCCTTTTTGTTTATAATATTCTATTTTTAAACTCGTTCCTTATCCAATTCTATATATATCGATACATTTATTTCTAACTATCAAATTTTCTTAAAAATATTCTAACTCCTTAAATTCCCGGAAAAATTCGCCATAACCTCCCTTGTACCGGGAGCGTCGGGATATTTCAAATAGCCTCCCATGGCCCTCACCAATCCAAAAGAAAAAGAAAAAGCCAACTGGCTTGCCGATACGGCGCATAAAATCTCATATATGAATTTAAACATGTACCTTTTTGTTGGACACATAAATTAAAATCTTCATATACTTCATCCCATACCTGTCTAACACATACTCACCTGTTTCCAATTCAATTCAACTCAATCCAATCGTTTGAATTCAGTTTCGCTCATTTATTCTTTAATTATCTATTTTGCTTATTTCACTTCTTTGTTTGAACATAACATGTTCAAATAAAATATTTAACTTGCTCATAACCAAATTGAATTTCAATTTCAATTCTAGTTTCCTTTTCGATTTCGAATATAAATTTTCAAATCGAATTCACTTATTCAAAGCCCAATATTAATTCAAAATCTCATTAACTAATTATTACTCGAATTAGTTAATTCTATTCAATAAAAAAAAAATTGATTTCTGTTTCAAAAATCAATTCATTACTCCACTTGCGTTCACATATAATTTACAGCTCAAAATTTGAAATTTTCTAAATAGAAATTCGGATTTTATTCGCTTAAAATCCTTTTACAAAATTAAATAAACCGTTATGGTTTTTAAATGGTTATGGCGCTGTTTTTTTGAAAATTTGATTTTGATATAACTCAAAATATATATGACGAAATTCAGATTTTTCTCCTCCAGTAGTAAACTATTATCAAATCGGTCTTGACGTTTCTTGTTTCAAAGAATT
Organism: Allium sativum; assembly: GCA_030737875.1. Taxonomy (NCBI): domain Eukaryota; kingdom Viridiplantae; phylum Streptophyta; class Magnoliopsida; order Asparagales; family Amaryllidaceae; genus Allium; species Allium sativum. The sequence continues at coordinate 803,048,783 of CM060919.1, forward strand.
CCGACTTCAATTGAGTTCTGTATACTCAATTGAAGCTCAAAACGCCAATTTACGAACTGCAGCGCTGCGGCTAGTTCTTTTCAAATTATATTTATAAATATTTAAACGTTTGAACTTCGTTTATAATAAATTCAACCCCACTCTAATCTATTTTTAATATATATTAAACCAGTTTTCCCAATTCAACTAAAAAATTCTGATTATCTAAAATCATCGATTTTCACTTACTCGGTTATAATTTATTTATACTTCGATCTTCTATATTTAAATTCCATTTCAATACCAATTGAATTTCCTATATTCAAGTTCCATTTTCAATCTCCATTTGAATTTCTACATTCAAATCTATTTTCAAACTACATTTGAATCTATATTCAAATTCAATTCTAACTTTATTTGAATCCTATATTCAAATTCAATTTTCAACTTTATTTGAATTTCTATGTTCAAAGTCTATTTCAATTCTATTTGAATCATATATTCAAATTCCCATTTCAACTCTATTTGAATTCAATGTTCAAATTCCCATTTCAAATTCTATTTAAATTTCCTTTATATTTTCTATATTCAAATTCTAAATTTGAATTTCATTTAAATTTCTATATTCAAACTCTATTTGAATTTTCTATATTCAATTTCTATTTGAATTTTCTTTATTCAAATTTTGTTTCAAACTTCCTTTATTCATTCTTTAAACAAGTCTCGATTTCAATTCCTTTTGAAATTGATATTTCTACTTTTGGAAAATAGATTTCTCTTTTCAATTTCACACTTGTATTTTTATTTCTGAATTATCCAATGATAACTCTTTTCACTTCATTTATAAACTTCGTTTATAAAAGAACTATTTATAAACTTCGTTTATAAAGGAACTACTTGTTTTTTTTCTTTTAAAACAAGTTAATATTTCAAATCTATTTAAAAATTCAAATTCTATTTTAGAAAAATAGAATTTCCCCTTTTAAATCCTAAATACCCCTTTCAGGGTATTTTTATAAATTAACATTTAGGCCCAGTGATATTTAAACACCAAACAACCAATTATTTATTTCAGGGTTTCTAACACATCATATATGACAGTATATATGCAAACAAATAAACAAACAGATAATATATTTTTGAGGAATCCAGTTGGATCCCTCCAACCTGTTTCCTGCATCCACAGATGTTAGTCAACATAAATAATACCCATCCTACTTCGAGGCAGGATATCGCGGTATAGAAGGTCATCCACTATCATAGCGTAGGGCGTATAGGGTAATCATCCGCTATGAAACTACGGGCATCCGCTAATGAGACTGCGGGAATCCAACCAATCATCAACCCAATATATATATATAATAGTCAACCCTAAATAACTAACATATTTAAATCAACCGGAAACCATTCAAACAAGCAACACAATTATTTTTAACGAATAAAAATATTTCTAAATAACAGGTGAGTGAGATTTACTCACCGGAATTTGCAGTTGTCGAATATCCTGTTTTAATGTTGTACCGTCGGCTACGAATCCACTCAAACAAATCTATTTTTACCTATGATTATTAAATTTAATTATTGATTAAGCTATTTTTTCATTTAAATTAACTCTAAAAGTAAATCGAACGAATTATTCTAGGCACATTAAATTTTATATAAACATTACCTTATCAAAAATAACTTGAACAACTACGAAGTATATCCTCGAACAGTACCAAGACTATAGTCAGCCCAAAACTGCCCTTTTTCCACTTGGTCCTTTCATCGAACACCTTAATGGCAGCTACCAGTTCTTCCTTTATCACCAGAAAATGGCGTGTCTTCCAGTGATATCACCGCTACCCAACTCCAACATTGCTCCCCATTTATCCTCTGCCAAACTCACCCAGTCCTCTTCGTCGGTAATTTGAACTTCAGGTCAACCCATCGTACTAACACTAGTATCGAAGTCTGAGTCCCCTCTGAAATCTTCGCAAAGCCCATGACAACTCCATCTAGCGCGAGCGCTCCCTATCTGGTAATTAGCTTCAGTTCTCACAAGATTTAGAATCGCGATTCCCATTCGAAGTCGCACCCTCAACACAAACAACAATCGTGTCTCGACAGCTTCCTGTAGCTCACGCTAAAATACATCGATCACTTCCATCACCATACTTCCTCACTTTGTGTCGTTCGAACCCCCACATCACTCTGAGTGCTGTACCACGACCACGATGCCCTATCTCACCAGATCTCGACGATGTTGAACTCTCGAACCTCATCGCACCTATAATCCAAGCCACGCCCTCAAATCTCGATGTCAAGCCCTAAATGATTCGCGATTCTAGATCACGGTTTTGAGTTGAGGAACTGGTTCGGATTTTTAAATGAAGAACGTCATTTGATTTTAGGGAAGATTTAGTATTTATTCAAAGCTTAGGAGGAACTGGTTGTAATGGAGAATGGGGAAAGGATCATTGTGGTTTTATACAGACAGATACCTCGTCATTAAGGAATAAGGTATGCGCAAGGTATAGATAGGTTAGGGTAGGTGAAGTACAATGGTTTTAAATACGAGTTGATTTCTATTTAATGCGATTTGAAATAAAGAGATTTTTATTTCTTTTAAACAGATTCTGATTTGATTTTAATTTGATTTCGATCTTATCCAAAATCAAATATCTCGAGGTCCATTAATTTAAACCACGAACCGCTATTTTAACGTAACCACTGTTATTTCAACAATGTAACACTATTCTGAACTAACTGAATATATTTTGTAATTTATTTCGAATGTGTATATGTAAAATAACCATATTAAATCGGTATAATAAAATTTTAAATTCAAAAACAAATAAATTTTCTGATAATAAATATTTTTATTATCATCTATATTCAAATACAATTAATACTGATCATCTGAATTGTTTTGATTTAATTCTAACTTCGAATTGAATTATTTTAAATTCTCGTATTACGATGATTATCAAAATAATTCGTATTTCGATTATTTAATCGATAACCCAATAAAATACCATTTATATTATAAATTCAATATTTAAAACCATAATAAATATTTAAAATAAATCGGCCAAAAATCCGGGTCGTTACAGTTGTTGTAAAGGCTATCACTATTGGATGTGGAGGTGACGGGTTGGGTTCTTCTATGATATGTTGGTAGATTAGTTGATTGATCTACCTATTTCTCATATACTTTATTGATGATGTTAGATAGATGTTTATCGCTCATTAAGACTATTGTCTAAATCAAGGTTTTATATCTCCCTCTTATTACCTTGGGTTGTTCATCCTGTTGTTGATGGGTAGACTGAGTAGCAGGTGACAGATATTAGATCTCAATGAGGACAACGCTGCTGAGCGACATTGAGAAAGAGGCTGACGTATTATTTCCTACTATTGTTATTTTTCGTTGTTTGATGTATTCTCTGAGTGAATTGTAGTGAGGCACTTTGTACAGATTCTTATGGTATATTCCAGTGATGTATGGATATTTCATGATGATATGGAAAGTTTAAGATTCTACTCAATTTTTGTTCACTATTATTGCCTATTGTATACGTTCTATTATATTCTATCCTTGCGTTGTGAGTTATACGGCCGACTCCGCGTGTGTTATTCTACCTTGATGATTGCCCATAGCTGCATGGTACGCCTTTCAATCCATTATTACTCTTGTTAAATGCAGGAGTTATAGCGGTTGTCACATTTGGTATACTGGTTATTTGATTTTAGCCAAAGTTTGATGATGTAATAATGTATGAGAGACGTATTTGTAGATTTATGATGGATGTATACTATATATTAGTGTATAGTATAATAGCACTTGAACTCCATTGGCATTTTTTCTTATGTGTGGACTAATCATTCTATTTTTTAGATTTAGAATGAGTCATCGAACGTCGAGACATACTGCTAGGGAGGAGACTGTTCCTAGAGGGGGAGATAGCGATATACTAGATTACCCAGCTATGTTCGAGGCCATGATGATTGTAATCATGAGGAGGGTACCCGCTCCAGAGACAGCCGCGGTAGATGTGGGGGTTCATGTGCAAGTGCTTAGGGTTGTGGACTTCACGAAGCTATGCAAAGACTTCACCACTCCAGGAGGGAAGTTGTTTAAAGGGACAAAGCCGACTGTAGAGATTCAAGGGTGGCTTGTTACTTGCATTCAGATATTTGGAGACTTAGGCATCGACAATTCGACTAAGAGGAAGCTTGCATCGAGACAGCTACATGGCAGAGCTATGGGTTGGTCTAACTCTGTCACTTTAGAGACCCCAAAATATGAGATCACATAGGATCGGTTCCAATTCAAAATTGAGATAAAGTTCATTTCTATAGTTCAAAAGTCTATTATGTTCAATAGGTTCATTGAGGTGAAGCAGAATGGTTGACCGGTGTTGGAGTATGTTTCAAATTTTGAAGCTTTGTCCAAGTATGCTCATTCGTATATTGAGAATCCTTACCAGAAGAGCGAGAGGTTTGTCTTGGGATTCGACAAATATCTTAGGAATCAGCTGGTTGATCACTTAGACGATACTTATGAGAAGATTGTGGAAAAAGCCCTAAGGCACGAGAGTTTGTTTCCAAGGAAGAGCTGCTGCTGCAGCTAAAGAAGAACCAAAACCAAAACAGGGTGGTAATAACAAAAAGAGGAAGTAGGAATAGTAGAAAGGGAAAGATGGTCAGAAGAAGCAGCAAAGCGAGGTGATATGCTTTAACTGCTAGTAGAAGGGCCATTATTCCCGGAATTGCAAGAATCCGAAAGCCGAGAAGAAATGCTTCAACCATGGGATGCCTGGGCATAACAAGAAGGATTGTCCATAACCAGCTAAGGGAAAGCATATTGTGAAGGTGTATTCTTTGGACGCTGTGCCATCTTCTTCGAGGGCTCCTACGGCAGAGGAGAAAGGGAAGAATGTCGTTGTTCAAGGTAATCTTTCTATTAGAGATGTTTCAATTGGAGTGTTGTTTGATATTGGTGCATTGCATTCTTTTATTTGTAATGAGCTTGTGTGCCAGTTGGGTTTGGAACGCTAGATTTGTGATAGACCATTGATTGTGACTAATCTAGTTGGGGGTTCATCCAGTTTGTGTATGATTTGTCGTGGTCTATTGTTGTCGAGTCATGGCTGCTCCTTTGTGTGTGATTGATTTGTTTTGAACTTCGCTGGGTTTGGATTATTTTGGTTATGGACCAGCTAAAGAGGTATGCAGAAAAAGTGGATACGAGAAGCTCGAGGTGGCAATTGGGAATGTGGAAGGGCGATTGGTTGTGATTTGATGTAAGCTAGAAGACGGGGTCTTCATAAGCTATTTATATTCTCTTGTGATTCCATGGGAAGACTTGTCATCTATGCCAATCACTAGTGATTCGACGACGTCTTTGACGAGGTCAACGGGTTGCCGCCGCATCGCGAGTTTGAGTTCAGGATCGATTTGGTCGAAGGTGCCAATACTATCGTTATGCCTCTTAGGTGGATGGCGCCTAAGGAACAACGAAAGTTAGAGGTGCAAGTACGTGACCTTTTGGGAAAAGGATTCATTTGGAGGTGTGTGTCCGAATGGGGTGCATCAGCTGTGTTTGCAACCAAGGCTGATGGATCTTTGAGATTATGTGGATTATCGTGAGCTTAACAAGGTGATTAAGAAGAACAAGTATCTATTGCCGAGGATAGATGACTTATTCGATCAGCATCACGATGCCAAAGTGTTTTCTCAAATGGATTTGGCAACGGGATTCCACCAGTTGAGGGTGGCAAAGGATAGTGTGCTAAAGACTGCTTCTAGGACACCATTCAGTTTCTTCGAATTATTGTTGATGCCATTTGGATTTACTAACGCGCTAGTGTATTTTGTGGATCTTATGAATAGGGTATTCAAAGATAAGTTGAATAAATTCATGCTTGTGTTCGTTGACGATATTATGGTTTACTCCCGGAATGAGGAAGAGCATAAGACGCACTTGCGAGTTGTTTTAGAAATCTTGCGAAGAGCTAAGTTTTCGAAGTGTCACTTCTGGAAGATTGAAGTGAGTTTCTTAGACTATGTTGTTTCTAGAAATGGAATAGTAGTGGATCCCGCTAAGGTGGCCCCAATCCACGACTGGGATAGGCCTAAGAATGTGACAGACGTTAGGAGTCCCTTTGGGCTGGCGGAATACTAGCGTCGTTTTATCAAGGATTTCTCCAAGATAGCTACACCATTAATAGGATTGACAAAGAAGAATCAAGTATTCACATAGGATGTGAAGTCTGAGCAAGCTTTTGGAATCCTGAAAGAGAGACCGATGAGTGCTCCTGTTTTGACCATTCCAAGTGGGAATGAAGAAATGGTGGTATACATCGATGCATGTGGTAGTAAACTTGGAGCAGTGTTGATGCAGAAAGATAGATTTGTGGCCTACGTAAGTCGACAGCTGAAGCCACATGAGAGAAATTATCCAACTCATGATTTGGAGTTGGCGGTAATCGTGTTTTCTCCGAAGATGTGGAGAAATTACCTGTTGGTAGTTAGATTTGAGTTCTTTACGGATCACAAGTCATTAAAGTATCTTTTCTCCCAAAAGGATTTGAATCTTTGGGAACCACATCGGTTAGAATTTCTGGCATTGTATGCTTTTGATATAGCTTATACTCTTGGTAAAGGTAATGCAGTGGCAGATGCGTTGAGTCGAAGACACGCAAGTTTGGGACCGATATTTTCAGAATGGAAGCACCTCGAGTACTTGGTAGGATCTGATTTCAGGCCTCGGTGTGAGTTAGAGTATGAGATGTTGGCAAGCTTATCAATAAGACCTATTCTCATCGAAAGGATTGGCGAGTGCCAAAAGCGTGACGTAAAGCTTATTGAGATTATCTATAAGTTGGAACCAGAAGAATAAGGATTTCGAGGTCGGTCGAGAGGGTAGGCTTTGAAAGAAAGGATGACTAGTTGTTCCTGATATTGATGGGCTGAGATATATTAGGTTGTGAGGGAATGTCATCACTCAAAGTTGACAATTCATCCTGATGGTAATAAGATGTATCAGGACATTAAGCGAGTTTACTACTGGGAAGGGATGAAAAGGGATGTTGGAAATTTTATTTCCAAATGCATGAACTGTCAGTTAGTGAAAGCTGAACAGAAGAAGTCGAGTGGATTGCTTCAACCATTGGAAGTTCCTACGTGGATGTAGGAGCAGATATCGATGGACTACCTTGAACTAGGATAGGAAACAAAGGCATTTAGGTCATAGTGGATCGTTTGAATAAGAGCACAAATTTTATTCCTGTCAAATCTACTAGGACAACATCGAAGTTGACTGAGCTATATATTAAATGGATAGTTCGGTTCCATGGTCTCGAAAAGCATAGTGAGTGATCGAGATCCATTGTTCACAAGTGGATTTTGGAAGAGTTTGATAGAGACTTTGGGAACCGAGTTATGTTTGAGTATGGCTTATCATCCCCAGACTGATGGTCAAACCGAGAGGGTTAACCGAGTTTTGGAAGATCTCCTTAGAGCTTGTGTATTGGATTTCGGAGGATCATAGAAAGACTATCTATATTTGGCTGAGTTTGCGTATAACAACAACTACCAGTCGAACATTGGGATGGCACCATACGAGGCGTTATCGGGTAGACCGTGTAAGTTTCCAGCATGTTGGTTAGAGACTAGAGAAAAGTTGGTACTTGGGCCAGAGATGATCAGAGAGACATCGGATTGTATTGAGACCGTTCGACAATGAATGAAGGCAGCCCATTATTGTCAGAAAAGTTATGTTGATAAACGTCGAAAAGATATGGAGTTCAACGTGCGTGATATGGTTTTCGTGAAGATTTCACTGTTCAACAATGTTTTCGGTTCAGAATTGATGGGAAGTTAACTCCAAGGTTCATTGGACCATTTTCGTTAGTCGAGCAGATTGGAAAGCTCACGTAAGGATTAGATTTACCCTAGAAGATGACGAGTGTGCACAATATTTTCCATGTGTCATTTCTATGGAAGTGTGTGCATGATTTGAATGTGGTGGTATCTCTGTAACAGTACAAAGACCTAGAAGTCGAGTCTGTAGTTACGAGACCTCGTAAGCCGCTTCACATTGTGGGGAATGACACGAAATAGCTTAGGAGGAAGACGGTCAAGCTAGTCAAGGTGCAGTGGAGTGAGAATGATGACGATTGTTAGGGGTGGCAATTAGACCCGACCCGATGTACCCAGACCCGACCCGATGGGTCTCGGTTCTAGGAAGGCCAGGTTTTGTCAGGTCTAAATTATACATTTCAAAAATCTAGACCCGGCCCGAGCTTCGGTTCGGGTCGGGTTGAAGCTCAGGTCGGGTGGGTTCGGGTCCGATTGAATAATTACACTAAAAATACATATATTTCAATGTTATTTGGTCGGGTCTTTCGGGTCAGGTCTATGCGAGTTGGGTTTGATTGGGTCTTGATGGTATTTTTCATCACCTAGACCCGACCCGAGACCCATCGGGTTTGATTCGGGCTCGGGTCTTTTCGAGTCGGTTCGGTTCGGGTTTTCGGTTTTCGGTTCTAATTGCCATCCCTAACGACTGTACGTGGGAAATGGAAGACAATATGAAGACGACCCATTAAGAACTCTTCGATGGTATGACCTATTAATATCGTTTCACCATACACCATTGTAGCTTGTACTATTATTGTTAGAATTCTACGTGCTAGGTTAAGGCTATGGATGCATGACTTAATGGATGCTAGTTTGGAGGGTAAACTGGCTACTCATGGATGATAGGCATGCGGAATGATTTTGGTTGCTTATGTTTGCTTGGTATTTCATAGGTGAATTCCTAAGGGGGGAAAATGTAACGACCCACATTTTATGTATTGGAGGATCATAAAATATTTTTATTTAATTCCCTTAGGGTTGGATTATACTCTTATTTTGGTATGTTGGTTATGGGGATATGAGACATGTCCATAATTTTTATCAATTTTATTTGCGATCATTTTGACCCTATCAGTTTTGAACAAGGAATAACTTTTGACTAGTATCGAATCAAGTGCTGAGATCAATTTCATTGGAAAGGAAATGATGTTTCCAATTCTGTAAAGTGGTTACAGTAAAGATTTGGTTCAGCAGTTTGGGAGGAATTGTTGTTTTAGTGCTACACATTTTTTGGATAATCTAATTAGTCATCAGTGAGCTGATTATGAGGCCCATTAAGGCTAGGGGATGTTAGCTATAAATAGGGGGTAGAGGCATAGAGAATAGTTTAGTTTCTTCATTTCTATATTTGGTTGGGGTTTGGGATTCCCCCTACTCCAATCAAATACATCTCTACTCCATTAATTTCATTGATCTAGATTAGAAGATTTAAGATCAACATCAAAGAAAGGTAGATCGCATCAAAATGATTGATTTGGGGATCTTTCTTCGCCGTCTGGATTTGCAGATCATCGTTTTAAAGCTAATTTATGGATTTGATAAGTGATAGGCATCTCTCACATAGATTCAATCAAGTATATGGGTTGTTTGATCTTATTTCCATCATTTCAAGTTAATTTCACCTATATCTAATCAATGTAAATATGATTTCAATTCGGATTACGATATGATCAATCTAGTAAGGTTATAATGGTAAATTAATGTGTTTATACAAGTTAGATCCATTTATTTGATTCGTTCATTGTTTAATTGTGATTTGATGAATTTCATATGTTGTTGATGTATGAATGCTTGTATGCTTGTTTGATTATCGTTCGATTGTAATATTGAATAGTGGTTTGAATTTGACGACTTTGAAAGGAGTATGTTTTGGTTCGAACTTTAAAACATGATTAGCTGAAATGTGGCAAAATGAGTGACCGACCACAGGAGCACACAGCAAAATGCTTGCAACAACAATGTGCGTTCAATGGATCGGTTAGGCAAATATTTGATCGGATCAGCTAGTAAAATTTATGGATCAGCGTGTGAAAAGTTGGATGGATCGGGGGTGATAGCTCCTAGATTGGATCAAGGTAAGTTAGTGGAACGGGCAAGCTCTTTTGTGATGGATCGGTGCTTGGCGATCAATGGATCGGGCAACCTAACACGTAGTGGATCGGCAAGGTTGATTGGGTATGGATTGGCGACGGATTGCCATGGATCAACACAGTGTTTTAGCATGGATTAGGACTGAAAAACTAGATGGATCGACCATGATTTTCTAGTGAATCGACAAGTAAAATGTCATGGATCGACAAGGATCATCACACGGTGAAATAACTGATCGGGCAAGGGGTTATAAGGTGGATTGGTCAAAGAATCCATGGATTGGGCAAAGCATTGTACGATGGGTCGGCAGTGCTTCCTTAAATGTTGTGGTTGATTGATCGGGTGCAGGGGGGATCGGGCAAGTGTTTGGCTGATGGATCAGCCGAGTTTTGTAGCAAATCCAATGAATCGACAACCGATCCATGATGGATTGGTGACGGGGGAAACCATAACATTTTGGAAACGTTGGGGATGGAAAATGAAACGCTTTGGTTCGTAATTTATAGCAAAAGGGTGAAACGCTATGAATCGAATATCAATTAAACGAAGTACGTTTTTGGTTCGATGTTAGTCGTGGCTTCGAAGTAAATTCAAGATGGAATAATCAAAGTGTTAAGAAGTGTTTGTTGATTGTTGAAATGCAACGAATGTGAAGACAATTCAAAGTTGTGAGTTAGTGGACAATGGTTTCTCGAGAAGTCGCTTGAGCTTATGAATAGTCATCAAGTTGGATGGCTAAAGACACTGAAGGCTGAGAGATTAACATTGTCATAGGTTCTAGTTGGCTCAAAGAAGGGGTATAATAGGGACGCCTAAAAGACTAGTGAGAGTAGTCGCGTACCGTGGCAATCATGATGGGCCTAGTTGTCTCGAGTAGGCAAATGTACGTGGGACATGTAGCAATGTGACTAGAACCGGGGTTACCGTTAGCCGTTGACCGATGACATCGTTGGCCACTTATACGATTAATGATGGCTTCAAGACAGGATAGGCGGTGATAGTTAGAGTCATGGATGATGATTTTTGCTTATATCGTCTTGTGTAGATTATTCGACATCGAAGGAGACATCTCTTGGGTGCTTGTCTGATGTTGGTTTAGGCCTTCGGGGATTGCACTCGGGGGATGTCGATATCAATTAGGATGGTCCACGCTGGATAATTGGTTGCTATGTATGTTATGTTTTCCTATTATGGTTGTTGTAAAGGCTATCATTGTCGGATGTAGAAGAGACGGGTTGGGTTCTTCTCTGATGTGTTGGTAGATTAGTTGATTGATCTACCTATTTCTCATATACTTTATTGATGATGTTAGATAGTTGTTTATCGCTCATTAAGAGTATTGTCTGACTTAAGGTTTTATGTCTCCCTTTAAATACCTTGGGCTATTTATACTGTTGTGGATGAGCAGACTGAGCAGCAGTTGACAACTAGTAGACCTTGATGAGGACGATGCTGCTGAACGACGACGAGCAGGAGGCTGACATATTATTTCTTAGTATCTACTATTGTTGTTTTCCATTGTTTGATGTATTCCCTGAGTGACTTGTAGTGAGGCATTTTGTACAAACTCTTGTATATTCTAGTGATGTATGGATATTTCATGATGACATGAAAAGTTTAAGATTCTAGTCAATTTGGCTTCACTATTATTCCATGTTGTACATGTCCTATTATACTTTATCCTTGCGCTGTGAGTTATATGACATGTTCTTCATATGTTATACTACCCTGATGATCGTCCATAGCTGCTTGGCACACCTTTCAGCGCATTATTACTCTTGTTAAGTGCAAGAGTTATGGGTGTTCGTCACATTTCGGTTCGAGTTTTTTTTGATACTGGAGCATCGCGTTATTTTATTTGTAATGAGCTTGTATGCAAGTTAGGTTTAGGTCTTGAAATTGTTGATATACCATTAGTTGTGACTAATCAAGTAGGAGGTTCGTATAGTCTTTGTATTCTTTGTCGTGGTCTATTTTTATCAAGTCATGGTTTCTCTTTTTTGTGTGATTGTTTTGTTTTGAATTTCTTTGGGTATAGGATTATTTTGGGTATGGACTGGCTCAAGAGGAATGCGGCTATTGTGGAATGTGAGAGGCTCGAGGTGACGTTCAGGAATGTGGAAGGACGAACGATGGTGATATGTTGTCTACCAGAGGGTGTTCTAGTTAGGTTTTTATATTCGCTTATGATTCCACGGGACGGGTTGTCATCTGTGCTAATTGTTCGATAGTTTTCTGATGTGTTTGACGAGGTCAGAGAATTGTCACTGCAGCGAAGGGTGGAGTTCCGGATTGATTTAGTGGATGAAGCCAGACCTATTGTTATACCTCTTAGGTGGATGGCACCTAAGGAACAACGAGAGTTAGAGGTGCAAGTGAACAATCTTTTGAGTAAGGGATTCATTCTGAGAAGCATATCAAAATGGTGTGCACCAGTCGTGTTTGCAACCAAGGCTGATGGATTGTTGTGATTGTGCATGGATTATCGTGAGTTGAATAAGGTTAAAAAAAAGAACAAGCATCCATTACCGAGAATCAGTGACTTGTTTGATCATCTTCACGAAGCCAAGATGTTTTCTCGAATGGATTTGGCAATGGGATTTCACCAACTAAGACTAGCTAAGCATAGATGTCACAGATTGCTTTTAGGACACCATCCAGATTTATGAGTGGCTAGCGATGCCATTTCTATTGATTAACGCACCAGCATATTTTGTTGATCTTATAAATCGTGTCTTCAGAGCTCAGTTGAACAAGTTCGTGCTTGTGTTCGTGGACGATATGTTGGTTCCTTCCAGGATTGAGGAGGAACAAAAGACGCACTTGAGGATTGTTTTGGAAATCTTACAGAAACATTAGTTAAGGGCTAAGTTTTTAAAGTTTCACTCTTGGAAGGAAGAAGTTAGGTTCTTGGGTCGTGTCGTATAGGGGAAGGAGTAGCGGTGGGTCCCTCTAAGGTGGTAGCAATCCAAGATTGGAATCAACCCAAAAATGCAATGGATGTTAGTAGTTTCCTTGGTTTGCTAGGACACAATCGACGATTTATCAAGGATTTCTCTAAGATAGCTGCACCATTAATTGGATTGACAAGGAAGAATCGAGTCTTCACATGGAATACGAAGTGTGAGCAAGCCTTCGGGATTTTGAAAGAAAGGTTGATGAGTGCTCCTGTGTTGATTATTACGAATGGGAATGAAGAGATAGTGGTTTACACCAACGCATGCAACACTGGACTTAAATCGGTGTTAATGCAGAAGGATACAGTTGTGGCTTATATGAGTCGACAACTGAAGCCTCATGAAAGGAACTAGCCGACTTATGATTTAGAGTTAACAGAGATAGTGCTTACTTTGAAGATTTGGTGGAATTATCTATTGGGAGTTAGACTGATTTTTTTACGGATCATAATTCATTAAGGTAACCTTTTCTCCCAGAAGAATTGGAATCTTCAGTAGCAACGATGGTTGGAGTTTTAGAATAACTTATACTCCAGGAAAAGGTAACCCAGTGGCCGATGTGTTAAGTAGAAGACACGCAAAGTTGGGAGCCATTTTTTTGGAATGGAAGCATATCATGTATTTGGTCGGATTTGATTTTAGACCTCATTATGAGTTAGGACCTGAGATGTTAGTAAGCTTATCAGTCAGACCGACTCTCATAAGAAGGAATTGAGAAAGCCAGAAGTGAGATGATAAACTCATGAAATCGTTCAAAGGTTAGAGATGAGAGTAGAAACTGAGGAAATTATGGATTTTGAAGTCGATCGAGATGGTTGGCTTCGTAAGAATGGACATCTGGTTGTTCCTGATATAGATGGATTGAAAGATGAGATTCTGAGGGAATGTCTTCACTCTAAATTTACAATAAATCTTGCTGGAAATAAGATATATCGAGATATGAAACGAGTCTACTACTAAGAAGATATGAAAAGAGATGTTGGGAAATTTATATCGAAGTGTATGAACTGTCAACTAGTTAAAGCTGAGTAGAAGAAGCCAATTGGAATGTTACAGCCATCGGAAGTACCTACGTGGAAGTGGGAGTAAGTGTCGATGGATTTTATTGATGGACTACCTGGGACAAGAGCGGGAAATGATAGTATATAGGTCATCGTGGATCGCTTGACGAAAAGCGCAAGGTTTATTCCTGTCAATTTGGTTAGGACGGCATTGAAATTGGTAGAGTTATATCTTAAATGGGTGGTTCGATTCCATGGAATTCCAAAGAGTATTGTTAGTGATCGAGATATATTGTTTACCAGTGGATTCTGGAAAAGCTTGAAAGAGACATTGGGATCGAGCTATGTATGAGTACAGCTTATCAAACCCAGACCGACGGTCAGACTGGAAGGGTTAGTCGAGTATTGGAAGATATTCTTAGAGCTAGTGTACTAGATTTTGGAGGAACATGGAAAGACCATCTGCATTTAGTCGAGTTTGCTTACAATAATAGCTACCAGTCAAGTATTGGAATGGCACCATATGAGGCATTGTACAGTAGGCCATTGATTCTCCATCTTGTTGGTTAGGAACTAGTGATGAGTTTGTTCTTGGGACTAAAATAATAAGAAAAACGACATATAATATAAAGACTATTTGGAAATGAATGAAGGAAGCCAAGGATCGTCAAAAAGTTACGTTGATAAACGACGAAAGGACTTGGAATTCTCAGTCGGAGATGTGGTATTTGTTAAGGTTTCACCTCTGAGGAATATCGTTCGTTTTAATAAGAAAGGAAAGTTGGCGCTAAGGTTTGTTGGGTCGTTTCCGATTGTCGAGCGTATAGGGAAGCTCGCTTATAGACTGGATTTACCTGAGAAGATGGCGAATGTGCATAATATGTTTCATGTATCGTTTCTATGGAAGCTTGCGCACGAATCAAATGTTGTAGTATCTCCTGATCAGTTTGAAGATTTAGGGGTCGAGCCTGAAGTTTCTAGGCCTCGTAAGCCACTTCCCATCATGGAAAGTGACATGAAACAACTTAAAGGGTAGGTTGTTAAGCTAGTCATGGTATAGTGGGGAAAATCGATGACCATTTCACATGGGAAAAAGAAGAGAGTATCGGTCGACCCATCCATAACTCTTTGAGTGGTATGTCTCATATATTGTATCTTACTTGAACCATTATGGCTTGTTAGAATTTTGCATGCTAGGATAGGATTTTGATTGCATGGATTGTTGGATGCTAGATTGGATGATAGAGTTAACACTCATGGATGGTAAGCATGCATAATATTTTGATTGCTCGTGTTTGTTTGGAATTTTAGGGCCGAAATTCCTTAATGGGGGAGAATGTAACGGCCCATATTTTATATATCAACCGATCATAAAATAATTATATTTTATTCCCTAGTGGTCAGAATACAATTTCAAATTTTAATATGATATTCGTGGGAATGTCAGACTTGTCCATGATTTTTATCGAATCAACTTGTGACCATTTTCCCCTTGATTTTGCTATTTGGGCAATAACTTTAGATAGGGATCGAATCAAGTGCTGAAATCGGTTTCATTAGATCATAGTAGTGGATTCGTTTTCGTAGACTGGTCATAAAAAGGATTTGGTTCAGCAGTTTGGGAGGAATCTCTGTTTAAATTTCATCTCTTATTAGGCAGGCTAATTAGCCAAGCCCATTGGACTAATGGCCTGCAAATATAAATAGGGGGTTTGGGAGAGAACCAGGGTTACTCTCTTCATTCTGACTTTAAGTTAGGCGTCAGATTCTCCGGTTCAACCTAAAACCCTAACTCCCCATTCTTTTCATTTAAATCATCATTGATTGCATCTAGAAGATAGATCATCATCAAAGGAAGTTAAATCACATCAAATTGCATCAAATTCATAGATTGTTAGAGCTGTCCAGATCTGATATCATCCGATTTACATTAAATTGGGGATTAGGTGAGTGGTAGATATCTCTCACACAGAAACTACGTGCTATATGGATAAATTAGGATCAAATTCGTATGTTACATGCCAAATTCACCCTAGATTTGATCATATATGTTTAACTAAAATTTAGACGTCTTAGGAAAACCTAATTTGATTATGTTAATTAAATAATTGTTAGATTAATTATTTTTATACATATGTTTAGATCCAAATCATGATAGATATCATGTATATGATATGTTTATGCCATTATTGTGATATGTTCGTGTTTGTATGATCAGTATTGAATGAATTGATGTTTATTTTGATTGAAATGATTGCATTCTTTGAGTTGTTTGTTAAATTGGTTGTAATAGACCTTAGGATCGAAGAACAGAGCAAATCAGAGGTTAAATGATTAGATTCAGACAAAATTTGGCAGAGGCACTTTGGAAGATGAGAGATGGAAGCACGAAAAATTTCGTGCCAAAATAAATTAAGTATATGAACCAACACCGATCCATGTAGGATGATTGGCTGGCGGCAGTTTTTGTGGCATGGCTTCCTGTTCCTGTTGATAAATCAGGGTTGCCTGCAAATTTTCGATCATTCCGAAAAGGTTTGGGATAGATCAAAGGTTGACCATTCAAGTACATTGTGGACGGATAGGACTTTTAGCATGTTTGGAATTCAGCTATAAAATTGGACCAACAGGATGTACTCAGGGCATATAGTGAAGAGATCGAGAACTTTGCCAAAATTGGCTAAGTGCATGGAGAAGGATGCAGAATGGAGGCCTGAAATTATGTGGACATAATTGTAATGGCTTTTGGACGTTGCTAGTGAAGTTTGGATCAAAATGGACTTCAGATGATTGATGTGCAACTCAAAGATGGATGGTGCTTCATTATGAACTCGCGTTGAAGTGGTCGGGGCCGGATTAATACGATACTAGTCGTGATGCGACATACGATCCATTATGATGATGGATTGACAGGTTAGGAGTCAATCATGAGTGATAATGGAATGGTTCGGGAAATGGATTCAGTTGTCAAGTATTTGCTCCAAATTTGGGATCAAACACCAAAGGTGTAAAAATTTACACTTCACCACTTCGGTAAGAATATGGAACCGCGTAATCGCAAAATAAACGGATAAAAAACAAGTAAGAACACAAAGGAATTTTTATAGTGGTTCGATTCAATATGAATCTACATCCACTTTCAATCTATTCTCATTATGATATTCAAGCTTACAACATATGAATTTTCCCTCATCACAATCATTTCTCTCTTTTAACTCTCCTTATGATCTATTTTCACTTGAATTTGGCGAAGAAAAGGAAAGAAGTTTAGCTTTGTGATGAATCTTCAACCACTTGTGTGCTTTGATCCTTTTCCATGATCTTCATAGATTTCATAGCGAATTAGCATTCGATTGAGACTTCGGAGTGGATTAGAGATCATTTGAATGATGCTTGAGAGATTTTTTGTGTAGCTTGAAAGAGATCGAAGGTAATTAGATTCAATTGTAGAGAGCTCTAATGATCATTGATATTGATTTGATCTTCATGAAGTTAGAAAAGTGATGTTGAATCCATAGAAACCATTAGAGAAGTTGTAGATGAGCTTTGAATTTGACGGAGTCTCCTTGTAGAAATGAATTTTCGGTCCCCTCTCCAAATGAATTATGAGGAGTATTTATAGGTGATTTTAGCCCGGGTGGCAATTCTGTAATTATGTAGGAAAAATGACATGACTCAATCCGACATGAATGGTCCGAACGCCATGACTCATCTCGCCATGATTTCATTCCTCCATGACTCATGTCGCCATGACTTCATTTCGCCATGGTGAGATGCAGTATGACATCCGGTGGCGCTTTGGTAAATAAGGTTCGGTATAACTGGACACGACATGACTTGCGGTTGCGACATGAGTCTTGCGACATGAAGGAATTTGCGGGTGTGACCAACTTTCTGGGAGCGGCATGGACTCCATAATTGAAGACACGCGGCGTGACATGGTGACTTTTCTACATGAATATTTACGGCCTGATTGACTCAAAGGGAAAAGCCTGACTGCTTTTCTCATATACGTAGCCCTTACTGTATGAACCACGAATCTTTTACCATGTGACCGCACTTTTATATCCTCACAAAGCCAGCCCTGTGTGACACTTGGTCCCACACATAACAATCCATTATATTTAGATCATAAGATGGCCTTTGATATGGCTTGTTGTATTAGCAGGCATCACGTAAGTGCAGGAAATATGATATGAATATGGTGACGACATGAGTGGTGCTTGCGACTTGGGCCATAAATTGATGCGACATGAGTTAATTTGCTGTATGTCACATGGCTTTTCTTAGCAACTTAACATTTACGTTATCCACATATGTTTCCACTTTACAACCTGGCACCATCATATGTTTTTAACGGCATGAAGTATCAAAGACTAATTCTCCTTTACAGCTGGCAGCAGTTTGCTTCTAGCAAATAACGACATGCTTTCTTGTCGTTTAAACAGTATGGTTGGTTGCAGAATGATTTCAGTTGACTGCCATGCTTTCTTTAGAGGTGACTTCAGTCAAACGACTTCATTGGTACCACGTGGACATGCTCGTATATATTTATACGACTTGGACTGTCTGGATTGAAATGCGACATGAAGCTCTGCGTCATGAAATATCTTTACGCTTTGGCTGGTTTGCGATATGGAAAATAGGAAACGCGACATGAATAACAGACGGCATGACGTCATGCTTTTAATATTCCATGTGGTGTACCTTTGTATGACCTTCGTGGTCCATCATGCCACGTTATTCTTGCACGATATGAAATGTTTGCTCCGACGTCATGTTTTTACAGCATAACTCAGTACTACGTATGGTATGGACCATGCCGCATTGAATGGTTTTACCCCAAGTCGTGTGAACGCCTTTGAGCCATGTCGCCAGAACAAGTTTTGTGACACTGCCCGGTCTGACTCATGTCGTCGTGAGCAACTTTTAAATAAAGCGGATGACTCGTCTCATGCCGCGTCATCAACCTAATGTACCCGAACGACTTGATTTTCCCGACATGATATCACATCGTGTTACGGACGGTATGTTGTGTTAACGACTTAACTTCATGTCGTGTCAAAGGACGTATCAAACTGTTGAACCACTTTGCATCATGTTTCTTTTTCTGAACCGCGTTGAGCTAACGGGGTTAACATTTTCCCCTCGAAGCTTGTATTTCTTGCTTGTGAGAAATGCGAGCTTCGAAATAAACATTGTAACTGGTGAACTTCTCCTTGATTGTAACCGATAATTTATGCAAAACAGAATTCAATCTGGATTTGTTCACACATTCAGGTTGTTTGATCTAGTATCATAAATTTCCTACGTATTTTTGCACTATTAATGATTTTCCAGATCTTTTGGACTTAACTTGTTGATTTCCGACACTACATTGGAGTGTAAATTGCTTCTCGTCACTTGTTCTGTAATTAAAACAAGCGATTGCACATCTTTGGACTTATACTTCACTATCGGCCGTCCATATCGATAGCGGATTAGTTAACCCTCAGAAATGACTTATAGCGAATTTTATTTTTGAACTGAATAAAGTATTTGTATAGAACTGTTCTACTCAGTGGTTCATAACTCACTGAATACTGTTTGTACAAATACGATACTCAAATTCGAATCCGCGTTAACACTTGAAATCAACTAATCGACTACGCCGACTGTGGATTTTCAACATTATCACTTTAATGACTTATATGATGGTGTATGGTATTTCACATTTGAGAAATACGCATCTGTGATTATTTTCTGTTTCTCTTTGGAGAGTCTTTGATTATCTATGCCCCGGCTCTGGAGGTCATCAATAGTCTTTATTATGAGAAGAATGTTTCTATAGCTCAAATTTTGTTTGCTTTGTCGATCAGTTTTGACATTGGAGATTCCATTGGATGTTGTTGATTTCTCCTGTGTAGAGGATTTCTGGTTGTCGCATCGTTTCGTCATATGAACTCTTGCGAGGCTTGAGTTAAGGCTGCATCGCTCCGCGCTTATGAACTCCCGCGCTTCGTCTTGCTTTAGCAAGCTCCTACGCTTCGTTTCGCGCCTACGGATTCCTTAGTGAACCATTGGGTTAAGGTTGCATCGCTCTGCGCTTACGAACTCCCACGCTTCATCTTGCTTTAGCAAACTCTCGCGCTTCATTTTGCGCCTACGGATTCCCGCGAACCATTGGGTTAAGGCTGCATCGCTCCGCGCTTACGAACTCCCATGCTTCGTCTTGCTTAGCAAGCTCTCGCACTTCGTCTCGCGCCTACGGATTCCCGCGAACCATTGGGTTAAGGCTGCATCGCTCCGCGCTTACGAACTCCCACGCTTCGTCTTGCTTTAGCAATCTCCCGCGCTTCGTTTCGCGCCTACGGATTCCCGTGAACCATTGGGTTAAGGCTGCATCGCTCTACGCTTACGAACTCCCACGCTTCGTCTTGCTTTAGCAAGCTCACGCGCTTAGTTTCGCGCCTACGGATTCCCGTGAACCATTGGGTTAAGGTTGCATCGCTCTGCGCTTACGAACTCCCACACTTCGTCTTGCTTTAGCAAGCTCCCGCGCTTCGTTTCGCGCCTATGGATTCCCGTAACCTTTGGGGGATGAGGTTTTGGATCCGTGGCAGCTTGTTGCTCTATTCGCCATTTGATTCGTTGGGACTTCCTTGATCAGCCGTTGAGTTGGTATTATCAGAATTGCCTCATTTCGTCGAATCTTGAGGAAGCAAACACCTACGGAATAGCCTGCAATGAGAAAACCGTCGTTTAGCGAATTTTCATATATATTTTGCAAGACAGAGATTTACACAAGCAAGCAACATTTCATTCGTAGTACTTTTGTTCTGTACAATGCATGTAAACCGTTATAGACTTTTTACAAGAAAGTAAATCATAGTAAAGAGTAAAGTAATGCTAAGAGGCGATAATGATCGCTTATTCTAAGCCGTAGATATTAGATCATCATCAATGGTTGTCAGTTGATTATCAACTTTGGCATAGTGTGAGCAGAAGCTACGTTGCTTGGACCAGATCGATCATTTGATGCCCCTTGCCCTTGGGGAGCTGTAGAAGGATTTGCATCTTGAGAGTTCTTCACAAATTTTTGCAGACGGTTCTTCCTAATCAACTCCTCAATCAATGATTTCAGATGCCTGCATTCGTTGGTGCTGTGGCCCGGCTGATTATGATACCGACAAAACTTCCCGGATTTAGTCAGATGGTCATTCATTTTTATTGGCCGAGGCTCTGGGTAATCTTCTGCGTCCTTTGTGGCAAGGTAGATGTTCTCAGGAGTGTTATTCAGAGGAGTTAACTTAGACGAGTCAAGAAGGCGAAACTTTTTATTGGATTTGTGGTCGTTTCCGTTGTTGGCTCGCTTCTGCGCCTGAGTATTCTTTTGATCGTACTGAGTAGCAATACTTTTGGGAGCCTCAAGAAGTTGGTTACCACTGATGATCTGAAGAGGTATAGGATCATCGTCCACTCTCATGTACTCCTCCGCCTTCTTATAGAACTTGTCAAGCGTAGTCGGTTCCTTCATCTTTATCCATCTTCCAAATTCGCTTGTTTTGTCTATAGCATCGAGTAAAGCCATGAGAATTATGCTTGGCTCTAGATTCCTCACTTCAGACAAGGCAACATTGAATCGACTGAGGAAGGCTTCGACAGTTTCCCCTGGATTCTGTTTCATTGCTGAAAGCATTATAGCATCCTTGGCTTTGGTAGCGTACAAGCGGAATTGCTCCTTAAACGTTTTGGTCAGGTCAAAGAACCGATCGATGGATTTGGGTGGCAGCTTTGTGAACCATAGTAATGCGACACCTTCTAAGTAGAGAGGAAAGTACGTGCATCTCATCTCATCGGTCGCCTTAGCTGCACTCATATGCCATTCATATTTGAATAGGAAGTAGTTCAGATCAACGAGTCCGTTGTACGGAGGCAAAGTCGGAGGAATGAACTTCTTCGGACATTCTGCTTCAAGGATTCTTTCGGTGAATGGAGTCCTATCGGGAGAGAAGTCCCATTCTCTTTCGTTGTCCTTGCTAGCTTGATTCTTTTTCACGGCACGTTCTATCATGTCTGAAATGCATTCTTCGGTGCTATGGCGCTCTGTGAAGCTGAGCTCCTTACCAAATGTTCGCCTAGGCATTTGACCTCGATTAGTGAGTTTTGGTTCTTTGCCTTCTCGACATGGAGGTGCCCCCGTGACAGGATTAATTACCTTTCGAGCATTCGCTTTGGAATGGTCCTTAGCTTTTGACCTCAAATTCTCGATGTTAGCTTCGTCGCTGTCACTTGCCCAATCATAATTGTCTTCCATATTGTCGTCGCGGTTATGATCGGAAGCGGGCGATTTATCATTCTCCTCGAGATCCACGTGCACTTTCGGAGGGGCTGGATTTGATCGAGCATTAAGGATGGTATCGAGTTTCTACATCATCATTTTGGTAGAGGCATCCATTTAGTTGTTGACATTGGCAATAGCGATTTTTAATACATTTCTGGTCACACCAACTCCGTTTTCTGAATTTTCGCCAACTTCGAAATGGTTATTAAGTGGTGTTTCTTCGTTACCGACATTATCGGCATTTCTGACATCTTTACTTACGATCTTCTTTGATTTGGCCATAACTTTGGAGAAGAATGCGGTTTAGAGCTTTAATGCAAGGATCTCAACTTTGGGAGAATGCGAGAAGAGGTAGGAGATGCGAGCGCGGCCCCATGGTGGGCGCCAAATATTTGCTCCAAATTTGGGATCAAACACCAAATGTGTAGAAAGTTACACTTCACTAATTCGGTAAGAATATGGAACCGCGTAATCGCAAAATAAACGGATAAAAAACAAGTAAGAACACAAAGGAATTTTTATAGTGGTTCGATTCAATATGAATCTACGTCCACTTTCAATCAATTCTCATTAGTATATTCAAGCTTACAACATATGAATTTTCCCTCATCACAATCATTTCTCTCTTTTAACTCTCCTTATGATCTATTTTCACTTGAATTTGGTGAAGAAAAGAAGTTTAGCTTTGTGATGAATCTTCAACCACTTGTGTGCTTTGATCCTTTTCCATGATCTTCATAGCGAAATAGCATTCGATTGAGACTTCGGAGTGGATTAGAGATCATTTGAATGATGCTTGAGAGATTTATTATGTAGCTTGAATGAGATCTAAGGTAATTAGATTTAATTGTAGAGAGCTCTAATGATCATTGACATTGATTTGATCTTCATGAAGTTAGAAAAGTGATGTTGAATCCATAGAAGCCATTAGAGAAGTTGTAGATGAGCTTTGAATTTGATGGAGTCTCCTTGTAGAAATGAATTTTCGGTCCCCTCTCCAAATGAATTATGAGGAGTATTTATAGGTGATTTTAGCTCGGGTGGCAATTCTGTAATTATGCAGGAAAAATGACATGACTCAATTCGACATGATTGGTCCGAACGCCATGACTCATCTCGCCATGATTTCATTCCTCCATGACTCATGTCGCCATGACTTCATTTCGCCATGATGAGATGCGGTATGACATCCGGTGGCGCTTTGGTAAATAAGGTTCGGTATAACTGGACACGACATGACTTGCGGTCGCGACATGAGTCTTGCAACATGAAGGAATTTGCAGGTGTGACCAACTTTCTGGGAGCGGCATGGACTCCATAATTGAAGACACGCGGCGTGACATGGTGACTTTTCTGCATGAATATTTACGGCCTGATTGACTCAAAGGGAAAAGCCTGACTACTTTTCTCATATACGTGGCCCTTTCTGTATGAACCACGAATCTTTTACCATGTAACTGCACTATTATATCCTCACAAAGCCAGCCCTATGTGACACCTGGTCCCACACATAATAATCCATTATATTTAGATCATAAGATTGCCTATGATACAGCCTATTTTATTAGCAGGCATCACGTAAGTGCAGGAAATACGGTATGAATATGGTAACGACATGAGTGGTGCTTGCGACTTGCGCCATGAATTGATGCGGATGAGTTATTTTTCGTATGTCACATGGCTTTTCTTAGCAACTTAACATTTACGTTATCCACATATGTTACCACTTTACAACCTGGCACCATCATATGTTTTTAATGGCATGAAGTATTAAAGACTAATTCTCCTTTACAGCTAGCAGCAGTTTGCTTCTAGCAAATAACGACATGCTTTCATGTTGTTTAAACAGTATGGTTGGTTGCAGAATGATTTCAGTTGACTGACATGCCTTCTTTAGAGGTGACTTCAGTCCAACGACTTCATTGGTACCACGTGGACATGCTCATATATATTTATGAGACTTGGACTGTCTGGATTGAAATGCGACATGAAGATCTGCGTCATGAAATATCTTTACGCTTTGGCTGGTTTGCGATGTGGAAAATAGGAAACATGGCATGAATAACAGACGGCATGACGTTATGCTTTTAATATTCCATGTGGTGTACCTTTGTATGACCTTCATGGTCCATCATGCCACGTTATTCTTACACGATATGAAATGTTTACTCCGACGTCATGTTTTCACAGCATAACTCAGCACGATGTATGGCATGGACTGTGCTTCATCGAATGGTTTTACCCCAAGTCGTGTGAACGTCTTTGAGCCATGTCACCAGAACAAGTTTTGTGACACTGCCTGGTCTGACTCATGTCGTCGTGAGCAACTTTTAAATAAAGCAGGTGGCTCATCTCATGCCGCGTCATCAACCCAATGCACCCGAACGACTTGGTTTTCCCGACAAGATATCACGTCGTGTTACGGACGATATGTTGTGTTAATGACTTAACTTCATGCCGTGTCAAAGGACGTATCAAACTGTTGAACCACTTTGCATCATGTTTTTTTCTGAACCACGTTGAGCTAACGGGGTTAACATCAAGATGAAAGGCTTGACATATTTGAAGCGCCAAGGAATCATCGGTAATCGAGGTGTTCTAGCAAACTCAAAGCATAGGTATTGTAGGGACGCTCGTTAGGATCAAAATGGATAGATCACGTACTTTGGGCAGTCAAGATGGGCCTAGTTGTCTTCGTTGATTAAGGCAAACATACATAGTCATAATAGCGTATGGTAATTTGGCTAGAACCGAGGTTTTCCAATAGCCCTCTTGATCATTGAAAGCTAGTTCAATTATTAATGGATTTAAGGTTGTAGTTGGTGATAGCTAGGATACTGGATGTTATAGATGTTATGGTTAATTATGTGCTATATTCTTCATTATTTTTCTTGGTAGGCTATCATCGTGGGTTGTCGAATAGAAGCGGGATCGAGTTGTCCTTTCCTATTCTAACAACATGTGTGAATTATCCGACTCACGATTTAGATTTAGCCTTGAAGTTTTGGTGGCATTATCTGTTGGGAGTTAGATTCGAATTTCGAATTGTTTACAGATCATAAGTCATTAAAGTATCTTTTCTCCCAGAAGGATTTGAAACTTTGATAATGACGATGGTGGGAGTTTTGGAATAGCTTATACTATAGGAAAAGGTAACGTAGTGGCTGATGCGTTAAGTAGAAAACATGCAAATTTGGGATTGTAATGGAAGCATACCAAGTATTTGGTCGGATTTGATTTTAGACCTCATTGTGATTTAGAACCCGAGATGTTAGCAAGCTTATCAATCAGACCGACTCTCATAAGAAGGACTGGAGAAAGCCAGAAGCGAGGTGATAAACTTATGGAATTTGTTCGAAGGTTAGAGATGAGAGTAGAACCTGAGGAAATTAAGGATTTCGAAGTCGATCGAGGTGGTTGGCTTTGCAAAAATGGACGACTGATTGTTCCTAATATTGATGGATTAAGAGATGAGATTCTGAGGGAATGTCATCATTCTAAATTGACAATTCATCCTGGTAGAAATAAGATGTATCGAGATATGAAACGAGTCTACTATTGGGAAGGTATGAAAAGAGACGTTGGAAAATTTATCTCGAAGTGTATGAACTGACAACTAGTTAAAGCTGAGAAGAAGAAGCCAAGGGGATTGTTATAGTCATTGGAAATTCCTACGTGGAAGTGGGAGTAAGTGTCGATGGATTTTATTAATGGAATACCTAGGAAAAGAGAGGAAAATGATAGTATATGGTCATTGTGGATCGCCTGACCAAAAGCGCAAGGTTTATTCCTATCAGATGGACTAGGACGACAACGAAATTGGCTGAGTTATATCTTAAATGGGTAGTTCGTTTCCATGGAATTCCAAAGAGTACTATTAATGATTGAGATCTATTGTTTACCAGTGGATTTTTGAAAATTTTGCAAGAGACATTGGAGACCGGGCTATGTATGAGTACGGCTTATCATCCCTTGACAGGCGGTTAGACTGAAAGGGTTAATCAAGTATTGGAAGATCTTCTTTGAGCTCATGTATTGAACTTTGGAGGATTATGGGAAGAGCATCTGCATTTAGTCGAGTTTTCTTACAATAACAACTACTAGTCGGGCATCTAATGAGGCATTGTACGGTAGGCCATGTAATTTTCCATCTTGTTGGATAGGAACTGGCGATGAGTTGGTACTTGGGCCTGAAATAATAAGAGAAATGACAAATAATATAGAGACCATTCGGAACCCGAGATGTGGTGTTTATTAAGGTTTCAACTCTAAGGAATATCATTAGTTTCGGCAGGAAAGGAAAGCTAGCACCAAAGTTTTTTGGGCTGTTTCCATTGTCGAGCATATTCGGAAGCTCACTTATAGATTGGATTTACCTGAGAAGATGGCGAATGTGCATAATGTGTTTCATGCATCGTTACTACAAAAGTTTGTGCATAACACAAATAATGTGTTATCTCCTAATTAGTTCGAATATTTAGAGGTCGAGCCTGAAGTTTCTAGATCTTATAAGCCACTTCTAGGGCTGGCAATTAGAACCGCGAACTCGAATCGAACCGACCCGAACCCGGACCGAACTTGATGGGTCTCGGGTCGGGTCTTGGAGATGAAAAATACAATTAAGACCCGATCAAACCCAACCCTCATTGATCAGACCAAAAAGAATTGAAATATATGTATTTTTGTGTTATTATTCAAACAAGCCCAACCGAACCCAACAGACCCGACCCAAACTGCAGCACGGGTCCGGTCCAGATTTTTGAAATGTATGATTCATACCCGACAAAGCCTGACCCACATAGAACCGAGACCCGCCGGGTCCGGTCCTGTCCATCGGGTCTGGTCTAATTGCCACCCCTAGCCACTTTGCGTCATGGGAAGTGATACGAAACAACTTAGTAGGAAGGTTGTTAAGCTAGTCAAGGTACAATGAGGTAAGAACGATGACGACTGCACGTGGGAAACAAAAGAGAGCATGAGGTCGACCCGTACAGAACTCTTCGAGTGGTATGTCTTATATATCACATCTTACTTGTACTATTGTGGCTTACACTATTAGAATTCCTCTTACTAGGACAGGATTTTGATTGCATGGATTACTGGATGCTAGACTGGATGATAGATTGAACACTCATGGATGGTACGCATGCAGAATGTTTTGGTTGCTCGTGTTTGCTTGAAATTTTTGGGGTGAAATTCCAAAAGGGAGGAGAATGTAACGACCCATATTTTGCGTATTGACCGATCGTAAAATAATTATATTTTATTCCCTGGTGGTCAGACCATTCTTAGATTTTAATATGATGTTCATGTGGATGTAACACATATCCATGATTTTTTTATCAAATCGACTTGTGATCATTTTCCCCTTGATTTTATTGTTTGGTCTATAACTTTAGATAAGGATCAAATTAGGTGCTGGAATATGTCTAATTGGATCAAAATAGTGGTTTACGATTTCGTAGATTGGTAACATAAAAGATTTGGTTCAGCGATTTGGGAGGAATCTCTGTTTTAAGTTTCATCATTTGTTAGGCAGATTAATTAATAGCTAATAGGCAGATTAGCCGATCCCATTAGATTAATGACCTATAGATATAAAAAGGGGGTTTGGGGAGAGAACTAGGTTACTCTCTTCATTCTAACTTTAGGTTGGGCATCTATGATTCTTCGGTTCAACCTAAACCCCAATTCTCCATACTTTTCATTCAAATTCATTGTGGATTGCGTCTTGAAGATAGATTGAAACGACCCGAACTTCCCCGGTCTCCGAAGAGAAGAGAAAGAACGAATTGTTTTGAGAACACGACAAAATAGAACGCAGACGGAAGAACATTTCATTGTATCTTACAACAATTCCATCAGATTACAAGAATATACAGAGTATAAATGAATATTACACAGAAATATCAGAGATTTAAATTACATTTAAATACATAGCAGCGGAAAATAATACAATACACAACTAGAAGAGATATACGGATACAAAGCTTTCCGGATATCGTTCTAGCTGTAAACCAGGATCCTGTGAGTATAAATCTGCAAAACCAAAACTACTAGCTTCCCGTGTCAAAATAGGGGCACCCAGAGTTTAGGTTAAAACAATAAACTCCAGGTCAGTCATGGGACTGGTGTGAGAACTAAAACAGTTGTAAATCTTTATTTTAAAGTTAGGTAAATCAAGGGACCACGCCGTATAACACGGAACGGGTTTCCTCCCAAGAATACCAGTGCATAAAACAAACAGCGCAATGCTAAATAAAGAAAAATGAAGCTATTATAAGACCCAGTTCCCATCACACAACGCAACGCAAGCCGGAGGATAGGGTTTTTACCTTATAATAGCCAAGAATGCTTGATACGTTTAAAACAGATTATTTGATACTATTATAAGTGCATAGTGTATAAAACAACTTCGTATCATAAGTATCAATCATAGACGGCATGAGCGCCCCATCCCACTATGTCGCCATACTAGGCTCTACAAATAAAATCGCAAATATCACGTATTTGGAAATTGGGTTTCAATCTATGAACCGAGGCAAAAGAGAGTCCTCAACCGATTCGAGACGCTCTAGCCCGCCCCTCAGGACCCAGACTCAGGTGGGCCCTTGGATCGTCAGGGCCGGTCTACCGATGTGGATTAAAATGCCTGAACATGCGTTTCCCCGCCCTTTGGGGCGTAAATGAGCCAACGAATGGCTCTATCGGACCCGGATCGTCCGATCTAACCGAGGCGCCTCGCAACAGCAACAACCACACAGGTGAAAAGTATATAAATGTCAGGGCTGGTAGGTCACTGACACCACCCTAGCTAGAAAGAAACGCATACCCTCCCTGAGGTCCGTCTCCCGTTTTTGGTTCACAACCGGGGTGTGAGGCTCGCGAATTCACGTTACACAAAGCTGTGCCACACAGGCTATGCTTTGATCATCACCACAAGGCTTTGCTTTTCAACAGAAGCCTCGATCAATTGCATCTTAGCATGCCACACAGGCAAACCACTCTATGCAACCGATATCAGTCACACAGAATGAAATCCAATGTCAGACACACAGTCCATTTACAAGTCCGTTCTGGGTCTGAACGAAACCGGAGGCACTTTCCTCGCATATCCATCGATCTCCAAGCACATCTGGACGACCACCGATTGATTCCCTCATCTTGGGTGTACAGCCCAATCAAGATCATCAGTAATCACCCAAACGATGTGAAGACTTCCGGTCTTCAACCACCGTCTCCATCTTCGACTTATCGTCGTATCAGTTATTCAGAATGGGATAAACCCGGTCTTTCCGAATAACTCGCGTATATTTTAAATAAGTGTTACACAAACACAACATACGCCTCATTCCAATTCATCAGTCACTAACCGTAAATTAATCAAGAGAATAATTTCCCAAATATTAACCCCGAAGGCCGAAACCAACATCAGATCAATATCCAGAAAACCATTCTGCTTGGATAACCGACAGTTAGTTTCTAAATTTCACATTCATAGGGAAAGGTTCCCATTAATTTTATCCAAGATAAATTCCTTGAATTTATTCTCTAATCTTCTTTTGAATTTCGATTCAACTAGTCGGGATTAACGAACCTTACCGAAGTAATCATTTATTTTAATTTCCCAATCCCAACCTATTCATCCCATGAAGTAAAACTGGTTATACTTCATATCTAACACCACGGTGTTATCAGTAAATTCAATTACCATTTCACGTTCAAATCTAATTAAAGATTTAACTATCGCCTGGAGCAAAACTGGTGATACTCCATTCTCGATCATTTCAATCTAATTAAAGATTCATTAAAACTCCACTTAGTTTTAATCTGTGACTGGGTTAAAGAATCAGTGTCATTTTAAAACACGGTTCACGATAAACCCAAAATCACATTCATTAATTATCGGGTTAAAGAACAAGTGTTATTTAAAAACAATGTTCACGATAAACCCAAAAATCAATATCAATTCAATTAAATATTATTTAATTGGTACACTTCATTAAATCTAAATAAAAAGATTTAATCTTTTCTCAACTGGGTTCAAGAACAGTGTTAATGAAGACACCATTCACGACAAACCCAAATCACATTTGATATTAAACCCAAGGCTCTGAATAGAAAATATACCGGCTTATATTCAATATCAAATTCTGCGACTAACAAATATCGTATTGGAAATAACGATATAAATATATATCTTTCAAATTTCCATAACAACATCTGTATAATCACGAAATCCAACATCGAAATATTCCGAAGACAATTTCGATTCAAATCCATTCCAATGCAATCATTGGAAATTCTGGTTATTTTCAAAACCATTTCAAATTCAATTTATTTATTTAAAAATAAATAGAGTTATAATTCTAGTTCAAAACTAGTTCATTTCGATAAAAATCTATTTTTACCTTTTCACATATGGGATTTTTCATCCCAGTTCTTCACAAATCATTTCTTATGATTTTACACAAATTATTACTATTTTTAATAATTTTATCAAGGCCCGTACAGTCGATTTCCATCAACGGCCATCGAACTGCACTTACAGCGACCTTTTTCAAAATTTATTTGGACATAATTCCAAATCCAACCGTTAGATTTCAAATTTCTAATATTCGTTAGAAAGCTCTTTTCGATACGAACCCAACGGTTCCGGTTTCAGGAGAATCCGACGGTCGGATCTCCCGCAATGTCCATTCGAAGTCAATGGTCGAAATTCGCGAACTGCCGCGGCGCGGCGCGTTCTATTCAGGCCATTATATTATATATATAATATATAATTCGTCGATTTCAATTCAAAACGTGCTTTATAAATCGTTTTAAATTCATTTTCAAAACGGTTTCAACTTCATATTCAATTTCAAATCAAAATTGAATATTCCAATATAAATTTGGTTTAAATTCATTTCAAATTGATTTCAATTCAATTTCGATTTTAATTCGATTTGAATTCATTTTCTTTTCAATTCAATTCAATACGAATCCGTTTTAAATTCAATTCACTTCGAATTCGTTTTATATTCAATTCAATTCGAATTCGTTTTACATTCAATTCAATTCGAATTTGTTTTACATTCAATTCAATTTCAATTCGAATTCATTTATATTCAATTTCAATTCGAATTCATTTCTATCCATTTTCAATTCGAATTCATTTCTGTTCATTTTCAATTCGAATTCAATTCTATTCATTTTCAATTCGAATTCATTTCTATTCATTTCGATATATCAGATTTTGAAATCATTTTCGATATTCATTATAGAATGAATAAAATCGATATAAATATTGTTCACGTCAAAATGGCGTCAATCTAATCAACACGGCTTCATATATTCCTATTTTCAAATATTCTATTTCAAATATTTCCTTTCAATTCGAATTCGTTTTACATTCAATTCAATTTCAATTCGAATTCATTTATATTCAATTTCAATTCGAATTTATTTCTATTCATTTTCAATTCGAAATCATTTCTATTCATTTTCAATTCGAATTCATTTCTATTCATTTTCAATTCGAATTCAATTCTATTCGTTTTCAATTCGAATTCATTTCTATTCATTTCGATATATCAGATTTTGAAATCATTTTCGATATTCATTATAGAATGAACAAAATCGATATAAATATCGTTCACGTCAAAATGGCGTCAATCTAATCAACACGGCTTCATATATTCCTATTTTCAAATATTCTATTTCAAATATTTCCTTTCAAATATTTCTATTTCAAATATTCTATTTCAAAACTGGAATGAGGCCCAATCAATTACCATATAATGTTAATTATATGGATTTTCTACAACACATGTATACAATAACAACGATGAATAATCAACCATCATCCAAAGTGCATTTTACACTGTATAGGCATCAAATATAAATATTCAACGCTTATAACAGTCTGTCAATCAATCGATCGACATACAACTAACTATTGGGATTAGTGTATGTCATATATCATCCCAATACCCGTGTGGGGTTTCAAACAATCAAACACAGATTTTATTTGTGCAGTTTGGCGATGTGTAAAATTTATCGTCCTAATCAATATCAGTCAAATGTGTGTATATAAACAAATCGTTAGATTTGTTTATTTTTATTTCATTTCATATACACGTTAAAAATTCTATTTTTAACTATAAAATACTTCTAACTATATAAATATTTTATTTCATTTCACAACACATCACACAATCAACTACACATCAAAATCAAACAAACAAGCATACAAGCCGTCCATGGTCTGTGGACGACGGGTGTCGGGTGCTACTAAACACCGTCTGCATCCTAGTATATATATAACTAGAAAATTAAATCAAAGAGTGAGAAATTCTCACAGATTAGCTAATCCAACTCCGCGACACTTCATATGTAGAAAATCTTGTCGTTCCCGCCCTTTTGTCACTTTCATCTTCTGTATTCACTACACATATAAAAATCACATTTTTATATTCGCTTCTTCATTATAAAAATCAAATTTTTATCTTCACTTCATATATATAAAAATCGTATTTTTATTTCTTCTTCATATATATAAAAATCATATTTTTATTTCTTCTTCATATATATAAAAATTGTATTTTTATATCTTCTTCATATATATAAAAATCCGATCTTTCACTATATAAAAATATCGTCTTTTTTAAATATAAAGATTTCGCCTTTTCAAATATAAAGATTATATTTTTAACCTTTTCATGATATAAAAATTATATTTTTATCCTTTGTATAATATAAAAATTATATTTTCTCCGCTATATAAAAATTATATTTTTAATCTTCTACTATAATAAAAATTTCGTCTTTCTATGCTTAAAAATTTTGTCTTTCTATATTTAAAAATATAAACTTCATCATATAAGAAATCATACCTTTTTACATTTCAAAATCTAAACTTTTCCTAAATTAAAAATCTAATCTTTTCAGTTTTAATAACTAAGAAAAATCAGTTTTTTAAACAAAGGAAAAATCAGTTTTAAAACAAAGGAAAAATCAGTTTTAAAAGCTAACAAAAAATCAGTTTTCTATAGCTAAGTAAAAATCAGTTTTCTATAGCTAAGTAAAAATCAGTTTTCTATAGCTAAGTAAAAATCAGTTTTTTTGAATTAATTAAAAGTAAAAGAAAGCTTACTGTTAAAATCAGAAAGAAACCTCTCTGTTTTATTCAAAGGAGGGGGCTGCTGGACTTGCTGAGGCGTCGGGGTCTGGAGGTGATGTCGCAGGCGGGTGGCGCGTCTTCAGAGCTGGTGTCTTCGATGGTTTTCAGGTGGAAAGGGCTACTCGCGACGAACTGGGGAGGGGGCTCGTTCTTCGATCGGCGACGGAGATGGGAGGCTGGGGGCGCTGGCGATGTCGCAGCGGCGGATGGCAGGTCGGTGGTGGGAGCGGTCGTGGGTGCAGGGGAAAGAAGGGAGTTACGAGGGCAGAGAGAAGGCGGATCGAGAAGAGGGGGCGGGGGAGGAAGAAGAAGGGGGCGCGGTGGCTTCCCCGCCTGCGGCGGCGGCGCTGACCCCCCTGGAGGCGGCGCGTCGTCGATTTCAGAAGGAGCGCTTTTTTTTTCCTGACCTAAATTGAAAGCTAACGGGGAGAGAGAATATAAGGGGGGTTTATAAAATTTTATATTATTTAATTTATTTAACTCCTAAAAGCAACTTTAAATTTCGGACTCGAAATCGAACCCGCCGACTGTCGTCCCTAGCGTTTTACCCCCGTTCCAAACACAATGGGATATGTATCGTAGGCCAATTCGACTGTTTGAATCAGTTTCAGTTGAAATTTAAAGTATAATTCTTTATATATTCAATTTAAACGCACATTTCAAATTACCGGGGTCGCATACTAACTCGAAAAATTCCAGAAAAATTATTTCTAGCTTCGTATCGACGATACGGTCCTAACAAAACTAGTTTCGTCAAATTCGGAGACCATTTGAAAAATGGTCATTTTCTGGTCGATTAAAATCAACTGAAACTGGTCAAACGCGTTTTCCTTTGCCACGCTCACATATTGATTCGAAAAATTATGAAAATTGGAATCTAGCAATAACTTGACATCACGGATCCAACAAAAGTGGTTTCGTCGAAATCCGAGTTCGTTTGCAAAATTCCCATTTTTAAGGGCCTGAATTTCATAGCGACTATTCAGAATTTTCAACTGGACATATTTTTTGATTCCCGCGATGAAATTTTGATTTTTCGGATTCGTTGGAAAGATATTATCAATTAGATCCTATTGTTTTTGGTTTCACTAAAATCCAGTTTATTTTGCACCCGGTATGTTCAATTGAAGTTTGAAATCGAATTATCGAACTACCGCGCCATTTTCAATTCTATTTTATAATTATATATATTATTTATATTCTAACGACGACGTATATAATATATACGTTCGAATTCTATTCAAAATAAATTCCTCGTCGATATTATTTAAAATAATCTATTTTAAATGTTCAAAATTCGCTAAAATTGCCAAAATAAAATTTTTAAACTGGCCCAGATTTTCGGGTTGTTACATAGATCATCATCGAAGGAAGTTAGATAACAGCAAATTGCGTCAAATCATAGATTATCAGTGTTGTTCAAATCTGGTCTCATCAGATTTACATTAAATTAGGGATTAGGTGAGTGATAGATATCTCTCACATGGAAACTATAGGTTGTATGGGTAAATTAGGATCAAATTCATATATAACATGTTTAATTTATCCTAGATCGGATCATATATGTTTCTCAAATTTAGATGTCTTAGGAAAACCTAATTTGATCATATTAAACAGATAATTGTTAGATTAATTATGTTTATACAAATGCTTAGATCCAAATCATGATAGATCTCATGTATATGATATGTTTATGCTGTAATTGTGATATGTTCATGTTTGTGATGATTATTATATTAATTGATGTTTATTTCGATTGAATTGATTGCACTATTTGAGTTGTTTATTAGAATTGGTTGTCGTAGATCATAGGGCCGAAGAACAAAGCAAATCGAAGGTTCAGATGATTTGATTTTGACGAAACTTAGAAGAGGCTCTTTGGAAGACGAGAGATGTAAGCATGGAAAATTTCGTGCCAGACTAAGCTAAATACAAGGACTAGCACCAATCCATAATGGGTCGGTACCGATCCATATAGGATGATCGGGTGGCAACAATTTTTTTGGCGTGACTTTGGTTTATAAATTGATGTTGCCTGCAAATTTTCAAGTCATTCAGAAAAGGTTTGGGATGGGTCGAAGGTTGATTGCTCAAGTACATTAATGGACAGACAAGACTTTTAGCATGTTTGGAATTCAGCTATAAGATTGGACCAGCAGGAAGTACTTAGGAAATATAGTGAAGGGTCCGAGACACTTAGCTAAAACTGGTTAAGTGTATGGACCAGTACAAATCCACCAGGATGCAGAATGGAGGCCTGAGATTTTGTGGACATGATTATGATGGCTTCTGGAGGTTGCCGGTGAATTTTGGATGGAAATGGACTTCAGATGATTGATGTGCAACTCAAAGATGGATGATGCATCAATTATGAATTCGCGTTGGAGTGGTCGGAGCTGGATTGATGTGATACTAGTGGTGATGCGACAAACGATCCAATATGATGATGGATTGTCAGTATGAGAGTCAATCAGGAGTGATAATGGAATAATTTGATAAATGGGTTGATTCGCCGAGATGAAAGGCTTGACAGATTTGAAGCGCCAAGGAATCGTTAGTAATCGAAGTGTTCTAGCAGACTCAAAGCATGAGTATTGTGGGGACGCCCATTAAGATCAGAATGGATAGATCATGTATCCTGGGCAGTCATGATGGGCCTAGTTTTCTTCGTCGAGTAAGGAAAACATACTTAGTCATAATGATGTATGTTAGTTTGGCTAGAAACAGGATTTTCCATTAGCCCTCTTGATCATTGAAAGCAAGTTCAATTATCAATGGATTTAAGACTGTAGTCGATGATAGCTAGGATATTGGATGTTATGGTTGATTGTGTGCTTTCTTCTTCATTTTTCTCTGGGCAGGCTATCACTGTAGGTTGGAGAAGAGAAGTGGGATCGGTGTTGTCCATTCCTATTTTAACAACATGTAATGGATGATTTTCACATGTTAACTAACTGTTTGCTGGGCAGATCAGATGGTTGATCAGCTTATACTCATATTATCCTATGTAACTGTTGTTTGTTATTTTATCGCTCACTAAACTGTTGTCTGACTTAAGATTTTATGTTTCCCTCTTATCCTTGGGTTGTTCATCAATGTTGTTGTTGATGAGAAGACAGAGTAGCAGGTAGCAAGTTTGGTGTCGTTGATACTATATGACGATGAGCAGGAGGCTGGCGTAATATTACTAGTATTTCTTTTCTATTTCCACTGTATGTTTATGGTTATTGATACTTTGAGGGATGTAGTGATGCATATTGTATTCAGAGATTCATGTACTGAGGTGTATTGTACATAAGATTCCATGGTTTTATGAAACTTTGATTTTCTGTTCAGTCATGCTTCACTACTCTATCCTGTTGTATATTTTATTATTATATATTATCCACGCACTGTGAGTTATACATGTTTTATTTTGAGGTATTCTTCCTTGATAATCATCATATATCCTCCTGACACGTCATACAATGCACCTTTTCCTTAGTTTGGTGCATGAGATATAGGGTGGTTGTCACAGTGTCAATTTATATGGTCCGCAGGTACATAAGATGCATATGACCTTTGAATCCTAGGAGTAATTGGCAAGCAATGTTGATGTTTGTATGAGATTTCAATTTCCTTCTTCTTTTTTTGTTTTTATATTTTTTAATTACATATTTTACAATTTCTTACACTACTACAAAAGTGGACATATTCGACACTAATTTGTGTGCGTTGCATGAAAAGTGTGGGGAAATCTATGCTTTCTTTGATCTTCTGGAACAATATTCATATGTTGTTGCATTATACGTGAATGCACTGTTGCGGTGGGAATTCTAGTGTTTTGACGTGCAACACCAGTTAAAAGTGTAGCATTACGTATGTACAATCCAGCTCAGTGATCCGCGTTATCAACATATAAAAACCCCAACCGTAGATGCAAGATTAATCCAACGGTTCAAACCATCTATGGTTCTGATGATTCTAAACATTAGCCATCATCCAATCAATGATAACCACGTCATTGCATTCTTTTGACGAAATTTTGGCTCGATCTTCTCCCTTCATGAAATAATGTAAAAACAAACTGGTCATAAATCGTTCTTCTTCTCTATCATCTATTCTTTCTTTTCCCCTTTTTACTATTGACAAAAATTTAAACCTAAATTCACATCAGTATCGCTCCTCTCCTCGACAGAAAATTTTATTCTGAAAAGGTTGAAGCTTTGAAACGATTTCTAGCTTTGATTGCTCAGGGCGTTGACATCGCCAGTTTTTTCCCTCAAGTTCAATTTGTATAGCACTGTGAATTAGTTGTGCTTATTATAGATTGGATTATGAGTGATTAATAATTAGTTCATTTGTTACATTTTGTAAAACCCATTCGCTTATGAGTAATTAGTTGCTTGGACATCCCAAACTTAGGAAAACCCGTTCATGTATGAGTGATTAGTCGGTGAAAGATTAGACTATGAGTAATTAGTTGCGCTTTGACCATTGATTTGGGATTATGCTGAGGTTTATTCGAAAATTATACCTAATAATAAACCAAAAAAAGGAGATGACGCCGGTGGGTTTTCCACCAGGATTTAGGTTTCACCCAACTGAGTGATACCTTTTTGGGCCATGAGAACTAGGCTATCGGCATGAAAAAGACATTGGTTTATTATAGATATCGAGCTAGTTAAGGAATGAGGACTTTACCATCAAAATTGATTTGCACTTTGCGTTCATTTACATTAACATATAATTGTATGCTTTAGGTTTTATGATACAGATACATGTGTAGCACTGCGGTGTGTTTGTGTAGAGGCTTTCGAAACTACCAATTTCCCGATCTGGACGAGTCGTTCATCCGAATCTAATCTGCTACACGCACATATATTTTCCATTTGATTTTGGAAACTACCAAATTCAATGTTTCGATTTTGGAAACATATGCTCAGTTTTGCATCCGTATTATGTCGTACTATGTATCATAAAGCAGTCATACAAAAAAGTATCATAAGGTAGCAAAAGTATCATAAGGCAGCATCAGTTCATACCATACACATCCAAGAAATGACATACAATTGTATACTTGACATTTTGTGATACAGATACATGTGTAGCACTGTGGTGTGTTTACACTACGGTGTTTTTGTGTAGTGGCTTTGGAAACTACCAGTTTCCCAATCCGGGCAAGTCGTTCGCCCGTATCTAATCTGCTACATGCACAGGTATTTTCCATTTGATTTTGGATACTACCAATTTCAATGTTTCGATTTTGGAAACTTATGCTCAGTTTTGCATCCATATTATGTCATACTATGTGCCATAAAGCAATCATACAAAAAAGTATCATAAGGCAGCAAAAGTATCATAAGGCAGTATCAATCCATACCATACGCATCCAAAAAATGACATACACATCCACATCCAAAAGTATAATAAATTTAACTTAATACATACACATCCAAAAAATGACATTATAATAGCATCAGTTCATACCAGATCAGGGCTTTGCAGGGCTCTGGAACTTCCAACAGATTCGTTAGGGCTTTGCGGCTGTGGGAGAGCCAGTCCGAAGTGAGCAGCCGCATGTGATGGACCCGCAGCATCAGGACAAGGGGTGAGGTAGTTTGGGCAATCATATTATTGATCAACTTCCAAATCTACCCACTGATCATTCCTCTGGTTCATTGGGGTTGGTTATCAACATGTATGTCATGGGCGTCTACAGGAAATAAGCTTGGCAAGGGGGGTAGCACAGTAGTGTCAAATCTTTCATCTGAATCTGTTTCCTATTCCCATTCGTAATGACGCAAACATGGAAGCACCTGTTCCTCCCTATTGCTCACAAAAAGAAGTTCAGGACTTGTTCCAGGATAAGCATGGGTACAGTGCTGAACCTTAATGAGGTAAACCTTGTTACTAAATTGAGCAACAAAAGTATTGATATTGCCAATACCTTCATAAAATTGCATTTTCAGGTAGAAAGACGTATGGTCATACTAAGACCAGTTACAGTCGTCAATTGCAAGCACATATCCCATTGGTTTCATTATTTCTTCAACAGCAGGATCACTACTCTTTAGGAACTCGGGAAAGCCATCAACTTTAGCCCATGGTTCCACTTCTAACGCCGGTTCAGGCTCAAATTCTTCATCAGACCATGCTTGCAGGTAAATAGTACCACCAGGTTTTGTATAAACTTTCAACATTAGTGCATGATCACGCTTATTATAAGATGGGCATGATACTAGAAAAGAGTTATTGGGTATTTCCCGTATAAGCCACGAATTATGACTCAGAGTCACCTTAAGAAGGTCCTGCACAGCTTCAAAATTCCAATGTCCCTTAAGAACAGTGATGTATAGAGACGAGTCCTCCATTGAATTTTTATTTTTTTTAAACTTTCGAAGAATGGGGTTTAGGGGATATGGAGATGATGATGTTCTGAAGCTTGAAATGATGCGCGAGGGACCCAATGGATGGTGTCAGGTAAACATGTGAA
This sequence comes from Allium sativum, assembly GCA_030737875.1. Lineage (NCBI taxonomy): Eukaryota > Viridiplantae > Streptophyta > Magnoliopsida > Asparagales > Amaryllidaceae > Allium > Allium sativum. The sequence continues at coordinate 803,088,681 of CM060919.1, forward strand.
CCGGAAATGCTTGCACAAAAGATGAAGCATACTCAATTCTGAGGTGGCATGAGTGACCAATGGTGAATGGTCAACTGTTATAATTGTATGCGTAAGATTTATAAGTTAATTAGATGGCCAAGTGCACAGATGCACACATCACATACGCACTTATCAAATAACTTGTAAATTCAAATTGCAGGATCTGAAATGATGAGGAGATATACGGCCGGCAAGTGGAGGACCTGAAATGACAGGAGAGATACAGTTTTTGGTTCATGGCATTGCTACTTTGTAGAATGCTCACTGATCGTATTTTTTGGCACTTGTATTGAAGGTGGTATGTGTTGGCACTTGTGCTACTTTTAAATTATGTATTTGATCGTATGTGTTATATTTGAAGAATTGGTATGGTATGTGATGATGAATGTTTTGGAAGGTTTGAATGTGATGATGAATGTAACAGATGTATTTCTTCTATGTACAAAACTGATATTTCAAAATTTATAATTAAAGCGTTGTATTTGCCTTCTTTTACTATTGCATTTGCTTTTTTCCTGATGTTGTATTTCAAGATAATGGTGTTGCATTCCATAATATAGCGATGTTGCATTACATACATGGCACGTAGACGCTACAGTTGACATGGCATGTGACACGTGTGCAGCTGACGTGTCGTGTGACACGTAGACAACTGACATGGAAAGCTGATGTAGCCCCGCTACCATGACCTGGTAGCTAGGATCTAACTAATTTTCAAACAATGCTGAATATTGTTGCATTACGTTGAAACAGTGTTGCATTACGTCTATAATGCAACACTTCTTTCTGTGGCAGTAGATGTGCTAAAGCGTTGCCTTAGAGGGCTAAGGCAACGGCCGCGGATGCCACGCCCTTTCGGTGTTGTCTATTTGAAAAAAGGGGAAAATGCAACACATCTAAGGCCACATAAAAATTGTGTCGAATATGCCCACTTTTTTAGTAGTGTTAAATTGATATTTTCTTTCCAAAAACAACATATAACCATTTAAAATTGTATCATCTTTTTTGATACAGTAACTGAAAGCTAACATAAGTTCTTTTACTTCATAATGATTCTCACACATTAAATTATCGAAAGGCATATGTCATTTTGTAACTTGTACAACGCTGTAAATCCAACTTCCGTGAGATTTTATTTTAATTTCATTATAATGTATTCTATAACAATTGATAATTGAGTGTCGCTTGTACGTCCTTTCCATATGGGCTTCTTAGCAACATTCAATAAATCACAGTTCTTTTTTGCTTTAATATTCGGTTCTTCTTCACCATTAACATCATCATTAACAAATTGACTAGTATGGAACATAAAACGTGTTGTATCTTTAACCATATTTTATGGGATTCATCCTTACAATTTCATTACTCATTACTCACTACTCCTTTGATTGTACATGACTTGTTGGTATGAGTTCTTGATGACGATCCAACATCAAATTATCTGACACAAAATCGTACTGATGCAAATGAGTTCTAATCATATTTAGTATCAAATGCTTTAAAATTTTGCACCTACTGCATGGACAATGGATTTCTTTTTCATTCCTATTATTACTCAAAGCGGATTCAATAAATATGTGTACGCCATTATAAAAATGTTCGCTTAATGAGCCTCCAATTTAAAATCGTTGTTAATACATTCAATTCCAACCAGTAAAATAATTGGTCATTTATCATAATTTAAAATATATGATATAAGCTGAAAAAATCAGTGACATTCTATTTTTTAGTTCATTTATACATTTGATTACTAATTATATAATATTATTCTTTTTAAAATTTAGTTAAAAAACAATTGATTTTTAAAATTTAGTTTCAGTTCATTTATACATTTTATTGTTTCATTGTCCATACTTCTACTTAATTTTCAATTATAAATTTTACAATTGATATTATGAATATAATATTAATTTTTTATGTTGTTTTCTACTTTACTGGTCGATCATACTATATCTTATTACAAACACAGTAGTAATTACATCTCGTGAACTATTTCATTCTAAATAATTAAACAAAATTTCGACAGCTCTTCCCTTTTGTTTCCTAAACGTATACAAATGCGTGTACATAGGGAGCATAAAGGAAATGCTATTGAAATATTATGAACTATTTAAAATAAAATGATTTATAAAATATAATTACTTTATTGTCGTTGTAACATGTCCAATCCAGGAACAAATCCAACAACTATTATATACAATGAATATAGAGTCTGTACTGTAACAAAAACGAATAACCATATAACAATCATGTTTTATACAAAAACTGATTTTGTGTACGACTATATTTTAATTGAGTTCACGTTAATTAAACTAAACTAAACTACGATATGTTAATTGAGTTCATATATGATATGTCCAATCCAACAACACAAGGCTAGAAGCTCTTTAGCAGTTTGTGAATATATATAATATATTTATACAGTGGGTTTTATATAAAAATTGGTTTTATGTACGACTATATAGTAATTGAATTCATGCTAATTAAATTAAACTAAGATATATATACACAAAATCATAATTAATTAGCCGTTGTATAAATTAATTATCATTTTCATTGTTTTACACAAGTACATACTATATCATGCTTAACCATGGTTACTGACCCAAGAAAGTTCTAAATGCACTAATTACTCAACAAACAAACATTAATTACTTTTGTACAAACTAAACAAATTAGTATTTTCAACGTTTATAGGGAAACAACAACTAACATTCGTCAAAGTATACATAACAATTAGTGATATAATGCAAAGAAGTAGATAAACAAATTAACTCTAATGAACAAAATTAAAAGTACTTGGGATTTAGGTAAATTACCTACTTAGAGGTGATTAGGAGGTTGAAGATAAAGAAAATATGTATTGGAGGGTTAAAGACGCTCTCAGAGGTGTGGTGGATGGCCAGTGCTGACGTGAAAAAGGAGGAGGGTATTTCTTTTCTCATTTTGGTGAAGTAAGAAAGAATGAGGAAGAAACATGTTTCGGGTTGGATATCCCATGAGCTTTCGATGACGACCGACGACGGAATGCATTTCAATGGTTTTTGGTGGCTGCTTAATTTATTTATGAGAATACCATAGGAAGGAACAACAATCGATAGCCATCGGACGCCTTGTCGATGACTGTCGGAATACATTGTTCCTCTTGTAGTGAATACTCCGCTAAAATGCTTAATTTGTAACGTTAAACGCATTTCTCGTTCAACCAGTTTTCCCATTCAGATTCTCCACTTGAAATTCACATAGAATGCCTTCTCAAATACCCTTTCACCCTTCATTGCAAATGCTTCCTTAGTTATTCTCCACTTGTAAAAATGAGTAAGTTACTGAATCAATATGTTCATAATTAATTTACGGTAAATGTTAACATGCGTTTTAGGGATACATGTTAAGGTTGTTAAATCAAGGGTTGCACGAAGTTTCGGTTGGGTCGGGTCAAACCTGTGCAGTTAATGCCCTGCTATATCCCCACTATGTCCTATAGCGAATTTCTACCGCTACGCTATTTTCAAATATCCTTAGAAATAGCCTTTTCTCTTTAAGCCCTGCTATATTCCGATATTCCCGATATATTCCATTATTTCAGCTATATTCAATTATTTCCAGTATATCTTCTATAAAAGAAATATTGAAAAACGACATTTATACCTTATAAAATTATATAATAGTTTTCTATTAGGATTTTTTTAACTTATATTTTTTTAGAATTGAAAATAGTTTAATATTATATTAAATCAAGCCAAACAAAAGTTTACATTTATATATATATATAAATAAAAATATATATATTTGCACATGCTTTTATTTAAAATTAAGAATGTACTAATTATAATAAAATTAAATGTTAAATTTTCATTTGTTTATCACTTACATAATTGCAGAAGCATTTAGTATGAGTTTTCTATGCTATTTTAGAGTCATCTGCTATATCCCGCTATTTCCTCGTTTTACCCCAGCTACAACATTTTGCACCTTCGCCGCATTTGGTCCGCTAAGTGCTTTGACTACACATGGTCAAACCAAATACTTCAGCCAATCCATATTGGTTTAGATTGATGTAAACTGAATCTGCACCCAACCTCATATATGGTTGGGTTAAGTTGAAGCACAGATTGGATCGGGTTAAATAGGGTTGGGTTGGTTTGCATACATGATTAATCCATAACATAAATTTTAACTCAATAATTTACGTTTTAAAATAGTTCAAAGACAAAGCTATATAACAATACGTGAATCACTAAAATTATATCCACATTGTTTCCCTTTTGCACCATTTTGATAATGTGTAAATAACTAGTATACATAACTCAACATATTTTAATTAGAGCTGTATATCGAACATGACAGTCCGTTTTCCGGCTCGGTCCGAGGCTATAAGGTGTCTGGTCCCTGTCCGTATGATTCTCTTATATGACAGAGCTTGGATACACCATGATCTAGTCCGATCCAAATTGTTCGATGCTTTTTTATTGTCCAAACGTTGTCCGGCTCGTACGAACAGTGTCCGAACTTAATGCTTGTCAGGGCCGTGTCCATCCGAATCTCTTACAGGACAGAGCTTGGACACACCTATGTCCGGTCCGATCCAACCCGTTTACACCCCTAATTTTAATAACGCAACATACTTCAGCACATTTAATAACACAATATATTTTAGGCACTTAAATATACCATATAGATTTGATACACTACATGAATAATTCATTAGTATTTCATTACAAAATTACGTAAAATAGGGCAGACTAATTAAACATCGCTAGTTAGATTTTCACTTCAAAACTTGGTAAAATGCCATTGAAAAGTTAAGCAGCATCTCGAGTGCTCACTGTCTTATTATTCCTTGTGTTAATCGCAGTCTAAATTAAGATCAAGCACACCGATTTCTATAAAACAAAAAACAAGTGTTAGTATCAAATATTGTATAACAAAATATAAAAGTTGTACGACTAAAAAAAATCAAGCAAACATGTTTCTTTAGTTTTACAATAAAAGTGGTACAACCACTATCATCCGGCTTGCCTTGCAAAAAAAGAAAAGAAAAAACACGCACACACACACGCACACATATACATATATATATAATATTAATAACTTGTTGATATTACAAGTCATGTGTTTCAGAAATGTTGTTTGCTTGATGGCTGAAACTCTTTATAGAATCAAACATTAGGTAGTATGACAAAAACATGTGAGCCATATGATAAACTGAAGTAATATGTTTTGTAACTTCAGTTAAATGTTCTTCACAAGTCAAATGACCTTTACAAGTTAAATGATCTCCATGGTTGTTAAAGGTCAGACATGCATCAAACATTTAAAGCAACTAGGATATATGTAATACACTAATGCTACTGTTCCTCTGAAAATAATTTCGTCAATTTGAACAACTAGGTGATGTACTAATGCTATTGTTCCCATCATTAATTTCATTTTTTTTTAAATTATAATTCCAATTGCTGCATATATTATATGCAACATCTCACAATGTCTAATTGGTAGATTTATGAGATAACTGATTGAATTTAGGATATTGTATATGGACGTTTGGACCCCGGAGAAGTTTCAAAGTTCATTTTAGTTTACCATGGTATTATTCCAACTCCATACAACTACGTTGATCCATGCTACCTAACCCTTTTATTCATTCTTTTTCTTAAGCATGATGAATTAATTAGTTGACCAAGTTGCAGCATGTGTCGCATTCAAAAATACACACATATATAAGTTTATTATAGTTTCAGCCCAATGTTATATCATCAAATAGTATATTATTCGATAAAGTTATGAAAAGCTGGCCTACTTAATCAATAGTCCTAAACGTCTGCACCCGCCAATATTCAAATTCTAATGGCTATCAATCCAATGTGCAGAGATGCACTTACAACTTATGTTTTGAATTGATGTCCATGTATCAACGGTGATGCAAAGCATCTCATTCTTTAACTGTTTTTTAAGTTTCTCCTTGTCTTCCAAAAACAAATTCATACATTCTCTAACAACTATCATTCAAGAGGGAATCTTGAATAAAGGTTGAATAGTATGTATAAAAATTTTAAAGCCTTCATTCTCAATAATTCTAAATGGTATCTCATCAAATATAATCATTTTAGCAAATTTTCTCTTAGCATCATTTTGATTAAAGGTGACAACTCAAAATCAACAATATTTGAAACACCATCTTCCCTTTTCACGTTTTTTAAAGCCTACGTTTTCTGATCTTTTGGTGTTTTCCTAAACGGGACTTAACACATCTTTCAAAATGAAACCTTAAATTTAAAATTCCATGTGATTTTGATGAGCACAGATATTTTGCTGAATAATATTTACATTTAGCACACTCAGGAGGGCCTATAATGTAATCATAGCGAGTCCACACCCATGATGTATGCTTACCTTTATGTCCGCTGCACTTTGGAGGATTATATTCTCTAACATTAGTAGTATCTTTTTCAAGACTAGGCTAGCACCGATCGTTCATCTTCACGCTAGTTTGATTATCTTCAACATTTAAATTTTTCTCCAAATCAACAGCAGGTGCACGTATTAATTAAATCACAGATTAGTTGATTTTATACAATATAAAATTTAATTAAAAATTGTCAATATATGTTGATTGTTGAACAATTGAAACATCCTGATATTTTCTTAACTATTGAAGTGTTTGCGCCATGCTTACTATTGCATTCTCAAAATTTTATAATAATGACTAATTTTGTTTTTTTAAATAGTACATTCTACAAAATCATTCAAATATCTAAATCTTAGAAAAATAAACTTTAATGAATTGTCAAAATGAATTAATGTACATGCCAATTCATTAAACATGCCTAGAAAAAAAAATCAAAAAAGTATGTGATTCATTGACTTACCACAAAAATATCAATCTACATATAATTTAAATATCCTGTTTAGCGCGTGATGTTGAGTCAGTGTATCTTGTTAGGGTTTGAGGGTTACTTTCGTATTTTGTACAGAAGTTTTTGTTTTGTTGTATTATTCTTACCTCAATCCCTTTTACTTGTATTCTTTTAAGTACTAATCTAGTAACTTTGTTCTAAAAAAAAAAAAGAAAAGAAAAGAAAAACTAAAACAACACAAAACACATGCTTAAAAAACAAAAAATCAGAGAATGTTAAAATAAAAAAGAAGCATAAATTTCCGGTTCATGCTACGGTAGAATCTATCTTTCTGGTAAATTCAAAAAATGTTTTAAAAAAATCACAGCATGATGTATGTACTAACTAAATTACCCAAATATTGCATGAACTTGGATATACATATAACTAGATTTCTCTACAGGTATCCCTATATATCCTAGGTAATCATCCAATTTGCATTTATAGTGAAGCCATTTTACCTAATCATTCAACTCGACCACAATTATGACCAATATTAACTTACATATAATCAAATTGCATTGGGAAGAGGCTTGCTAAAAGATAATTATGACATATTAAAATTTAACAATTCATACATAGTAGGTAAAGCAATAAACCAAAAAATTATGATCGATATTAAATCATAAATAATAATCCACAAATGTAACAACAATAAATCAATCGATTCACTATAAATTAATTAGATCTGATGAACTAATTTACTTTCGTTATGTTAAAAAAACATTTAAATTTACAAACATCCTAACACCCATGTTGTTGTTTCTCCGGATCACTTTATATGGGCATTATCTCCTTCCAAAGGTTTTTCTGTTGCTTCATGTTATCGGTTTTTGAATCACACAGGCAGATGTTTTGCATTTGCTAGACTTTGGAAATGTAGGACTTCTCCATGAATGCTGTTTTTTCAGTGGTGTTTAATTCATAACAAAATTAACACTCAGGGTAAATTGTTTTGTTGCAACATTGTTCCTAATCCTAGCTGTGTCTTTTGTAATGATCATGAAGAAACTGTCCAGCACCTGTTTTTTGATTGTGACTTCACTTATCCAATATGGGTAGCAACAAATATTCATCTGTCGGGCTTTATACTAGTTATATCTTCATTTTATGATTATTGGCAATGTGAATCTACTGATAAATACTTGGATGTATTCATTGTGACTTATTGCTGGTGCATTTGGAAAGCAAGGAATGAGTTTGCTTTCAACAAAAGAATGGGTAGTGTTTTGAGTGTTTGCAGGCATTTTGATCATATTTATCGACCTTGGATAGGAACTAATGTTGCCCCACTTAATCTTGCTCCGCCTCAGCCCTCTCCAGCTGAGTCAGTGTGTAGCAACTCTATTAGCTCAAGTCGTAATCTTGTCTATTGCTGCTTTCTGCTTAATAAAGTTTATTATATGTTGCTGTTTATAGGAATGGCAATGGGGCGGGTTGGGGCGGGTTTCTCGTGCCCCAGACCCGACCCGGACTTTTTAAACCCTGCCCCAGACCCGCCCCTTAGACCCGGTGCGGGTCTGGAATTTTGCCCCGTACCCGAAACCCGTACGGGTCAGGGTAGACCCGACCCGCCCCGTGACCCGGTGATATTATGTTCTAGTGTACACAAATTTATATATTTATATTTTTTATCACTAAATGATAAATTATATGCATATTATAATGTGTTCACAATGACAAGAGAATATTATAAAATGAGTTGTAAGATAATAGTTCAAAATATATGCATTTGTTATTGTATGATTATCATTGATGCAACTTAATACAATGAAAATTTTATAGTTTGTCAATTGGAAGAATATAATATTCAAGTTATAACCATGTAAATCTAAGAAAATTAACAAGTAATAGTTATAGTTATAAATTGTTTGAATGATGTTTCGATCATGCGGGTCGGGTTGGGGCGGGTTAGCCATGCCCCAGACCCGACCCTAGACCCGGACCTCCAAAAGCGGGTCACGGGTCTACCCGCCCCGAAGACCCTATGGGGCGGGTCTAAATGGGTCAAAACAGGGGCGGGTCAAGCGGGTCAAGCGGGTCTATCCTCTTCATCGTTATTTTTTTAAACTATGTTCGGTAAAAAGTAAAAAGGAAAAAATAATGAATTGATTCTGTTAATAATGGTGGATCCCAGGTTAGACAATGACCATGATTGGCTTTCCCCAATTTTTGTGCCGACAGCTCAAAATGCACACAACCCAATGGGTGCCTGCCACGTGTTTCATCCATTGTCAATTCCCTTCCTCCTCCTACCCGCTACCTGCTCTCCGAAGCAAAGAAACGATTCCATCCTTCGCCAATCTAGCTAACCTATCGATTAGAGTCAAATCAGCAAGGAAATACCTAACCGATGGGAAATTCTATAGTGAAATTTATTTGTGGCAATTGTTTCAAGCCACAATCATCGGATTCGTTAGGACCGCATGGCGTCACATCAGAAAACGTAGGTGTATCAGCCCTCGCTCACGATCTTCTTCACTTTGATGCGACATCTCAGGTGTGCAACTTGCTTTTCATTTTTACGACTTGATTCTGTTTATAATTGCATTACTAAATAATTTGATCAAGCCTTCTCAAATTCTATGAAATTGAGGAGGATATCTTGTAGCTAGGTGTTGGTGAAGTGAAGGTAAGATGCTTGAAAAATATTAATCGCCTTGATACCTTAGTTGATGCATTTTATATCATTTTACTTTGAAGTCTGGTTTGTAGTTCTATTTACTGTGCGTTTAGGAGATGATTCGAGCTAAAGTTTAAAATCTTAGTTTAGAACATGTTCGTTGATGAATTCAATTAATGAAACCCAAACATACACATATATTTTTGCTGATATGTGCCCTCTTGTCATGTTTGCACAGTACATATGTAGCCTGCTTGGTGCGTGTAAGCAACTTGTTTGGATAAACATATAAGCAGTTTATTTGAATTAGCAGTTAAAACCAATTTGTTTTCGTAACTTATACATTACTACTCATCCTTTCAATTAGCTAATTAATAACAAATTGCTGCTTTTAACTTCATAATTAAAATTTCCTTATATGCAATTTTGTATAGGTTGTTTTCAGCCATTATCAAAGTAAAAGCATGTTCGATGTAAACTGCTTATAAGGAACAGATTTTGGTTTGGGTATTTTCTGGGGTTACTTATAAGAAGATAGTATAACTAGCGTAGAATTTACATTGGACCAAAAGCTATTTGCTGCTTATAATATATGTTAATGTTTTACAAGTAGTTATCGATCAAGTAAAAGAATAAGATAGCCTTTGGGGTTTCAGACAATTTAATTTACCATGAATAAACCACTTTTCAATATTCAATGAATCAATCCTTTTGCATGGATGTGTCCAATCATATAATTTGGTTTACATTCATTAGTTATAGATCATAATAGCTAGTTAAGCATTAAAACCAACTTACCTCAACTTAGAAGTCAAAAGCCCTTTCCAAAAGGTTCAAAATAATCATCAGATATTCAAATGGGACACAACCAATTAGTATAGAAAATGCATTTATGTATCATGAGTAAGATTGATACGAATTCGGTCTTGATTTTGTTTATATATAGGTCCCTGAAAGACTAAGCCAGCATGTCGTATCATCCAAAAAAGCACAAGCTAACTGGTACACCAAACTATTAGTGGCATGGAGAGAAGCAAAGCCACCGCCCCGAACAGCTGAGGAAGCTGCTAGGCTAATTGTTCTTACTTTAAAGAATCATCAAAAGGCAGATGTAGAGGTACAATTACTTCAACTGCAAATCATTACAGTACAACGTGTTGGATGATTCCTTGCTGTTCAAGAAATCTTGTTCTGTCCTCAATACAAAAATTTAAGAGAACTTGTTATCATTTGTTTCAGGGACTTCTTTCTTTCTATGGGCTGCATGCTTCACATACCCTCGACACTGGAGAAGGTTCAGGCTCACCTACTAAGGCCGATGGTGTGAAGTATCAGTTGCAGACACTCCCTGTAATCTTTTTAAAACTTAACCTTTTGTTAATTTGTACACTATCCATTCTCTGGGTTATGCGAATGCTTGCTTCACACATCCACGATACTGGAGAAGTTCCAAGTTTTTCGCCTACTACGCCTGATGGTGTGAAGTATCAATTGCTAACGTTCCCTGTAAATCTTTCACCAGTTAACCTTTTGATATCTTAATTGTCTGTATTTCCTTTTTACTTTAGAAAATACGGTGAAGCGAAATCTAATGCTTATTTAAACACTGGTTATTACTCATGATTATGCACATTATGTAGGTGGATATGAAATCGATTGCGGATGGAGATACAATCACAGTCTATGTGGATACTGCCGATCCAAGAGAATCATCAATAGTTCCTCCTGAAGTTCATAAAGCTGCGGTTTCAAGAGCTAAAGCTAGAGCAGTAAAAGACTACAAGACTGCAGATGCTCTTCATAAAAGCATCGTTGAGGCTGGATATAGGTTTGTAACATAGCTTTTTTTTTTTTTTTTTTTTTTTTTTTTTTGGTTTTCAAAAATAACATGAAATTGAATTTCAGGGTAATAACTAGTCCAAATGGTGATGAAACTCTTGCAAAGAAATACAGAATAAGACTCAAGTATGATCTACATTTGAGTTTACGACGGATTCTATTACTATTACGCTCACAATTTAATAATATGCATGTAAACAGGGGGATTGATGCACCTGAGAGTGCAATGCCATATGGAAAGGAGTCGAAGGAGGAATTGGTAAAATTAGTGGAAGGAAAGAGGCTCAAGGTTAATATCTATGGTAGCGATCAATATGGTCGTTTTGTTGGTGATGTCTATTTCAATAACATTTTTATTCAGGTAATTCTGAAAATGCAAGAAAAACAGCTGTTATATATTTGTTTTTTTACACATGGACTTATTTACACTGGCTGCAAAACCTTACATAGGAGAAGATGTTGAAAAAAGGATTTGCATGGCATTATCCTGCTTACGATCAGCGTCCGGAGTTGGCAGCAGTAAGTGCAAATAACTTGCCTGAATATAAATTTATAAGCGCAGTAAAATAGGTAAATTTTATTTTCTCAATATTTTTACTCTTTAACGCAGTGGGAGAAAGAGGCCCGGAATGCACGACGTGGTTTATGGGCTATGTCAAATCCTGAGAAACCTTGGGACTGGAGAAAAAATCGTCGCAGTTGAGAGGAAGAATCAGCTGGACTTTAACGTGTATCCGTGAGTATTATTTGGAGTATTTGCTGTGTACAGTACAGTTAGCATGCTTTACATCGCCAGAGTTTACTGTGTCAAGCTTGATACAGCTCTAGTGCAGCGTAATGAGGTTATTAACTGAAACAAAATTCCAGTGTAATATAGCAGAATTCATACTCTAATGCTGAAATATTAGGACTATACAACTTACAAGCAGTCAAATTTGTTTAATTACATCTTTTTTTTCCTGTATATACTTGTTTCTATAAAAGAAGATAAATATGAGCTTGACAAAGCTTCATTGTTAATGAAAACAATAAAAAATGTTAGTTTACTTTTTTTTAATAAGATGTAGAGGTAACAGAACGCTGGAAACAAGTACAGAAATGGTAAGTATAGGCCACCTCATGGGCTATTTGCATTCAAAGTGAACATTTGCTGGTAAACAAGTGAAATTCAGATAGATCAATTCTTCTGTTCCAATTTCCTCTGTCTTTCATGTCTCTCCAACCAAATCTCTCCATTTTCGTTTTTTTGCTTTTAAATCCTCCGACAATTAAGCGATTTAACTGTAAAGAGTGAAAATCAGAGGACTGTGATTGGATAAGACACAGGAGGATAGGAAAAATGGGGACAGGACAATTGGTGCGGAGTACTTTAGAATAATTGGCTCCATTGGCAAACGATGAAAGGAAAATTCATTTTTCAAGAAAATGATAAATCAAAGGTTTTTTGTACATTGGAAACAATATTTTCTTTTATTTTTTGTTTTTTTAAATGGAAAAATGATATAATGCCTATTTTTCCCCATCACCAGAAGTTATAGTCCCTTTTAATTTTGTCCTTATTAATGCTTAAAACTCCAGTAACATAAACTGATCATTCAAAAGGTGAGCAAGATCGATTTGTCCTGTAAAGATGTGAAAAAGATATCGGCGCACATTTTGGCGAGGCATGGAAAAAAAGATGTGATAGAATAAACATAAAAGTTAATGTTATGAATCTTAACACATTTATCATTAATTCCTATTCAGATATGTTTTAAGTTATCGTGGAAGATTAATATTGGTATAAATGTGAAAAAATACTTTAAGATCTTTCATACTTTAAGCTTGATTAATATTTTACATTTGGAAAGATACATCAGACCCCTAAATGTGAAAAAATGTTAGTAATTATTTTATATCGAGAACCTAATGGATCGAATTTGCACATGTGAAAATGTATGCTATGCAGCTAATTTAATTGGAGATAAATTAGAATTATAATTTAATCCTTATGTGAATTCATTTTTGAATATAAAACATAATGAAAAAGGAAAAAAAAAGTATAGTTTTTATTTTCAAGTTACGCGGGAAAACCAAAATCCTCTAAAAAAGTTTCTCAAAGTTTAAATCATCAACATAGAGTGCGTTATCCAAATCATATTTCTTACCTCTGAAAACCATCTAGGGGAATCATTATAGATAATGATGGCTTTGTAGGAAAATTTTGGAGGTGTTACAAAACAAGATAAGAACAGAAGAAATAATAGAGAGAAGACATTTTCATTCATTCAGATGTGTCTTTCTTTCTATTACATTGGCTCCTTTATATATAGACTTTGGAACTGATGTTTAACTTTTTCCCATGATGTGGGACTAAACAGAGAACTAATAAAAGCATATTCACAACATTTTTATATATATTACAACACTCCCCCTTTAATATGCGTCTTCAAAACTTGAATGCTCTACTAACTTGACGTTATCCCTTTTAAAATATATATGATGATTGCTCCCTCTTATTATTATCTTGCTTGCATATATCCGTTCCGTCGATACAATCATTGTCTGGTGCCATCAAAACTCTATCAGGAAAACCCAATGGGAACCTTGAACAAGAAAAAGAGTATAGCGTCTGACATTATGAATATCATATTAAAATGATATTCCTTAAAAGAGTTTGATTCTTCAGGATCAAAACAATGCCTCATTAAAAACTTTTTTATGAAAAACCCTGTAGGAAAAATCATAAACAAGGAAAAGAGTGCAAATTCATTTCATCTTTAGATAACATGTTTTACAATGTTACTGTAAGGGTTGATACTTCCGGATCAAGATAATGCCTCATTAAAAACCTTACTAACAAAAACCCAGTGGGAAAAATATTAGTGAAGGAAAAGAGTACATTATAGCATATTTTTATATGCTCCCCTTATTTATAACTCATTACTCAATTAATCTATTGATGTAGTCGACGCATGCCAATTTTATATATCATCTTTTGGAATGTTGATTTGGAAATTGCCTTTGAGAACAGATCTACCCTCTTTTCTTGAAACTGAACTTGTTTCTCCTTTTTCTTGTTATCCTTTCATGCATATGTGAAGAGAAATTTAGAAGAAATGTGCTCCATCTTTTCATACTTGATATAATTCACTTGAATCTGAGTCATGCAAACTGCCTTGTCTTCTTCATAAATAATAGTTTACTACATCAAAATATGTTTGATACTTCTGGATCAAAACGTTGCCTCGTCAAAACCTTACTAAGAAAAACCCGATGGGAAAAATCTTAGTGAAGGAAAAATAGTACAACATACAATGTTATATTTACTACGTCAAAAGTAGTATGATACTTTTGGATCAATGTTATGCCTCGTTAAAACCTTATTAAGAAAACCCAGTGGGAAAAATCTTAAATAAGGAAAAAGAGTACATTATAACTTATTTTTGTATGTTACTTTTGGGTTGATACTTCTGGATCATGACCCATGCCTCATTAAAACCTTACTAAGAAAACCCAATGGGGAAAAACTTAGTTAAGGAAAAAGAGTGCATTATATCATACGTATGGATGCTCCCCCTGATTTTAGATTTCCTTTGAATTCGTATTCTTCTTTCAGTAACTCAAATTGCTTACAAATACATCTTAATGGAGTTTTTTCTTCTTTTAAAATTTCATGTGCATTTTCATGCTTCAGGCGTGCTTTCTTATTTAAAATGCCTCCCTTTTGTGATTTGTATGATACTAATATTCATTTATGAATACACTTCAGGTGCTTATAATTTTCTGTTTCAATCGGACTTGCATGTTGCAATACATATTTGATGAATAAGACAACTTTCATTACTAAGCAGGAAGTAATCTACTCATCTTGAAGTATATCAAGATTTTCATTACAACAATACTTAGAAGAATGTTGCAATCCATCATCCATATTTTTGGTCTTCTTTATAATAACAAATGTTATTATGTTCTTCAGGAACTTATATATTATAATAAGTTTTGCATATCGCAACTACCACTTCAATGAATATTAAGAGTTTTATTACAACAATTCTTGAAAGCAGGAAGTGATCTACTCATCATGAATTATTTCAATATTTTCATCACAACAATACTTAAAAGAATGTTGTAATCTACATTTTTTTCTCTTTATCACTACCAAAGTTATTTAAATTCTTCTGGAATTTGTATACTTTCATTGTTTATACCTTTAGGGTATTATAAGTGTTTTAAACACTTTTACCACTTTAATCAATCCAGTTATCTCTGAAAATACAATGCTCATGGCATTAATATGTTGTTGACACTCTATAGTTATAATATATATATTTCTATTTTTATTTTATGAACTACAGGTTCATATCTTATGGACTGCAGGTCCATATATCTTATTTAGGAGAATTTCATGATGGCCAATCATGTTTCTCTCTAATTTTAATCCATTTATAGATATAAGCGCTTATTATTTATTAATTTATCATCGATGATTATTTCTTGTCAGTTCTATACATAATTTATTGAGATCTCAAAACTTATCATGCTTTAGGTACCTAGACCACTTCTGGGGTTATGTTGACAATCATGTCATGAGTTTATTTCAAAGTACCCTTAAGTGTTTCTTCAGGAACACTCACCTGCTTTATTTTGCATCTTTATGACTTACTCCAAAAATATTTTGAACTGACTTTTATACCACATTTTCAGCTGTGATTTACACCTTTTGATCGTTCGGGGATTCAAATGTATATTGGAGAAAGCCTATTAGGGACATAATTGATAATTTATGCAAGTTGCTTAATACTTTGCATAATTCTATATGTTAGCAAACATTTAAAATCGATGATTCCTTTATCCTCCCCCTCAATGTTGACAAACATTGTCACTTTAAATAATAAACCTACTTTGAATTCATTTTTGATCCATTATAGCATCATAGCTAGCAAATACATTAGATGTATTTCAATTGCAGGAGAATAATGCTCTTATTACTTGATAAGATGCATTCATATTGTATTGTTTATTCCCTTTCAATGATCTAATGACTTGGAGGAATTTTCTATCATTTGAATATGCACATGACTTCAGGTCATTCAATATTGATGTCAATCAACTGCATAAATTATAATATGAATTCATAACAACTTCAGGTTGTTAATTAAATATCGCATATATGTGTATATACGTGCGTCCACGTATTACATATATAATTGATTTGCATATTCTTTCTCATTCAAGTTATTGATTTTAGAACAAATGTTTATAATGTTCCAATCATTAATTTTTGCTTATCAAGCAATGTCAACGTGAATCTTAAAGATCGTTTCATAATATCCAAAATATCTGATTTGGAACTGCATTGAACTTCTGGTTCAAATGAAATATATGAACAACTTCGAGTTGTTAATCAATACTGCACTTCTGGTTCAAATAAAATATATAAACAACTTCAAGTTGTTAAACTGTATTGAACTTCTGATTCAACTGTATCGAACTTCTCGTTCTAAACATTCTAATTTAGAAGCTTTTAGATTCTTGCGTATTGTCAATATTTCAAACTTGTAAACTTTATCAAAAAGTTCCTTTTCATAATTCAAGACATCAGGTCTCAGATTGTGTTATACAACTTCTAGTTTAAAAATTTCTTTGCACAACTTCGGGTTGTGGTTCTAATCATTTTATTTCTTCCATTATATCTCAAATGTTACCTTTGAACATTAATCATGATAACTTATCAGAGAATAATTTATAACTGCATATAGACATTTCTACTTATCAGTAATCTTACCGTTGCGTCAGGCACCACCTTCATAACAAACTGGATATATTACAAACCATAATTGAAACTAAATAACAAACAGCTGAAACCATTAGTGTTATTGGTTTGATAGAAACATGTCAAAATAAAATAGTATGCATAATTAAGTTATCGAAATATCTAGTAATATGAACGCTCTATTATAAGTAAATATTATGCAGATACACCAAATTATGGTTTTCATATGGTCAGAAGTTCCCCTAAACCTGCAATATTTCTACAAAGTGGACAAAAATAAGACAATGATCTCAATTTATCTTCACATATGCACAAAAAAAAGGTGTGGATCCTGGTGATCTCAATTTATATGATAATATGATGTAAATTAACTTTGAACTGGGACATTAATTTCACATGCAGCATGAACAACTTATGTAGAATGGTAAAATGAAGCTGACAAAACTCAAACAAAAAAAAAGAAAAAGAAAAATCACTGCTAGGATATCAATGAAAGCAAAAAATAAATAAATAAATAATCAATCATTGCTTTCAACAGGAGGAAAATACTTCAAGAATAGAGAAGTAATAGTTTAGGAATCTCTACACTTTTACTGCAATATGTTCCAAGCTTGAATGCAGTTTAATCATCTTTTATGAACTTCCATTTATGCCTGACTTTTAGCATTATGTACCAAGTTTAAAGCTGCTATTATAATCTATTGGAGCACATAAGTGTTATTTTCACTTTTGGCACAACCGTTAGTTGCACATAAGTTGTTTCACTATTGCCGCAAGCCTGCAACTCAACGCTGGAACTAAGCTATTTTGAAGACAAATTCTCAAACTACCTTATTTTTTCAACTAGTTCATTTAGTAGCATATACTTAAAATTTCCCTCGAAAAAATATGAAGTGCGTAACAGGCATTAGATACTTTAGATACTGTAGGGCTCACATATATGATTCATAACTGCAAATCCATGAGTGGCTACCAACAACCCATTTATTTAAAAGGTTAACTATTAGACAATAACAGAAATTCTTCAGTAACAAAACAAAATCATGCATACAGAAAAAAATGTTATGGTTTGTATCAGTAGCAACATCATAGGTTGCATAACTTCTGAGCTATTAATTCTTTTGCATGAATGAGTGCTGTGAAACAATACCAAACAGAGCAACAAAAGTATGTTTAGATATAATAAAAAAAATAAAAACCTGTAGCTATATTACATGCATGTACTTTCCTATTAGGAAAATGACACATTTAGTTATTATCTTCATAAATGCATAGGTTTCCATATTTAGCATACCTAAATGCATGAATCACTGCCTTTGAGAAATAAAATGTGTTTGAAGGTACATAAATGCATGAAGGCAGTGACAAACAATGCTAAATATGGAAGAAAACAAAATCATACCATGCAAACGAACTGAGAGTTGAGAATCAACTTATGAAATAATCACGGTTTCTGACCTCGTTATCACCTTTGCCTTTTCCTCGAGCTGCTTCTATTTGCATCTGGATTTCGCGGATCTGTGATCCGAATCTGAGTCCGGATTCGGTGGATCTGAGATCTGAATTTAAATCCGCTTTGACTTCGGCACAAAATAATTCTTTTAAACGAATTCGGATTTTGGTGTAATTTTCGTAAGTGAGGTCCAAAACTACTGTTTGTGAACTGTTGCAGCCAAATGATTTAACTGCGGCTTCTCCCATTTTGTTTTAGATGTTCAGATTTCATACCATCCATTTTATAAACCTGGGTTCTTAAAATGGGAACTTTGGAACTTCCGGTTCCTTTTTTTTTTAATTGAACAATATGAATTGAAACACTCATGATCAGCTCGTTTGGAATTATATTTATGAATTGAATTCAATTGAATTGTGTTCGTGCTGATAACGTGTTACAAAACAAGATAAGAACAGAAGAAATAATAGAGAGAAGACATTTTCATTCATTCAGATGTGTCTTTCTTTCTATTACATTGACTCCTTTATATATAGACTTTGGAGCTGATGTTTAACTTTTTCCCATGATGTGGGACTAAACAGAGAACTAATAAAAGCATATTCACAACATTTATATATATATTACAACAGGAGGATATTTTTATTTTAATATAATCTTCTTTATAATTTTCCTTCCATATATTTTTCTTTTTTATAATTTTGCTTACCTTTCATAACCAAATGACAGTAGGCTTCATATATAGGAGCCTTACATGACACTTCACTTAATAGACACAACATTTCACTAAGAGACACATACTTACGAACTGACACTTTGACTTCATAAACTAATATTAAATGAAATATAAATTTCAAATTATTATTTCCAACACTCCCCCTTAATTTGAAATTTTCTTTCTGACTTCTTTCGGGTTGAGTGCCTCAAGCTCCATTGGTTTAATCCTCTTTCCATTCAAGCTTTTGAGAACATCGGGGCTTTGATTCCTTTTATATCTCACATATTTTGGTAAGAAAAAGAATGATATGGCTAGACATTTGTTGATTGCATTGACTTTGTTATCCATTGTTGAGCTTTTCAAAATGAATTCAAGACTGCTTTGATCATTTTCAGAGGTTGCACTTGTTGATGTTGTCGGTTGCATTAAGTTAACAAGCTTATTTGCATTATCCCTTGGAGTTCCAATTAAAATGCTATTTGTATATGGTGCTTCATGACTTTCAGATACGACTTGCATTGGGTACCGTGTCTTATCTTCAACGTATGTTGTTTCTTCTTCGACCCTGTCTTTCATATTATTGGTAAGCTTGTGCACTTCAGCTTCAATATTTTTTGCATTCACTTCCTCGTCCATATCCACGTCCTCATCCGCGTTCTCTTCGTCTTCGTGTGGATTTTCCACTGTGGTCTTGTTTCCATGTAGTAGCTTTTGATTATTCTGCTTTTGTTTTTCTGTTATTTTCTTTTCAACACAATCCATATCTTTTGCTGATTCTTTCCATGAATCTTGTAGTTTAATTGTAATTGTCTTTTCATAACCTCCAAATTGATTTTCCAGAATTTGCCATGCTTCCTGTGCTGTTTTTGCACTTATAATGCATGGAAGAACTGATCGACTCATCCCTTGGTATATAAATGACAAGGCTTTTGCATTATTGACCTTGTTCTCTTTATGTTCTTTCTTCTTTGCTGCTGACATTGCAGCTACTTCCTCTGCTGTATGAGGAGTAAAACCTTCTTCAACAATATCCCATAATTTTTCAGATATGAGGAAAGTCTTCATAAAAACATTCCATATAGCTTATAATCTTTTTCAAAGAGAATAGGAACTCCTTATAGAGTAAAAGGAAAACTAGATTCTTCATTTTTTGTAAATGCCATTTGATTGGATATGAGAAGGGAATTGAAACCAAGGGTGGTTCTGGCTCTGATACCAAATGTAGGATAATTTGGAGGATATTTTTATTTAAAATAATCTTCTTTATAATTTTCCTTCCATATATTTTTCTTCTTTATAATTTTGCTTACCTTTCGTAACCAAATGATAGTAGGCTTTATATATAGGAGCCTTACATGACACTTCACTTAATAGACACAACATTTCACTAAGAGACACATACTTACGAACTGACACTTTGACTTCATAAACTAATATTAAATGAAATATAAATTTCAAATTATTATTTCCAACAAGCTTTCATTTGGTTCAAAACTGGACCAATAAAGGAAGAGAAGTCAAGGAGTATGGAGTTGCCGCCAGCTCTTCTTAGAAAAGGCAATACGATGGAAAAAGAGGATTTAAGAACCTCTTTTCCATAACCTAACAAAGGCAGATCGAAGATAGGGACAAATAGTAACCCGACTACCGTATCACTAAATATGGACAAGAGCCAAAATCTTGGTTAGAAATTGTCCACTACGCCACAAAGTTATTCAGACAACATTGATCACAAAACATAAGGTTGTTTCGCCTCTGGTGGGAAGGAATTACTGGAAAGTCCCTTCGGTCTATCTTTTTCCGTCTGATTTCTTATCTGATCTGCTGGCATCTTCGGTGCACTCGAAATAAGACTGTTTTCGACGAGGTTTCCATGAACTTGTCTTCCATCATTCGTTGGGTTAAGGATGATGTCTTTCTTGCTTTTCGTGGCAGGCCTTTCGTTTGTATCATTCGTTCTCGCTCGCAGAGATTGGCTTGTATTTTCGATGTTTTCTTCGGCCCTTTCCCCCGAGCTGGTGTTAGTTGATTTTCATTGTTTCTTAACGTGGGTGGTGTTGTCATCTTGGGTTGCCCCCTCCCGCTGATCTATTTGGTATCGTGTGCAGGTTCTAGATTTCTTGCTCTTTGAGTAGGTTTCTCGATGCTCTCTTGCTCAGTGGGAATCTTTGCAGCTTGGTGGAGCTGGAGCTTGCGCGTCGGTTTTTGGTTGGATGCTTGGTTATATCCTATTTAGACTGCTGGTGTTTCCTTAGGCTGGAGTGTGTCTTTTGTGGCTAGTGCAAGGAGTTTCTGGAGCTTTCTTGAGGATGGAGCTGGTGGGAGTTCCCTCGTTCTTGCCTCTGGTTCCTAATGCCCCGCTTGTGCAGTTGTCCTCTTTTTCTGTTCTTTGTTGTTGGTGTGAGTGGGGTTGTGCTATTTTCGCGTAATTTGTAGGTGTTCTGTCTGTTGTTGGTCTGTTTTTTCTGCTTTTACGGGTCCTAGTTTTATGCTAGACTGTTTTTATTAGCCACTTGAGATTGGTTATTATCTCCTTTTTGTATTTGTATATGTCTATTTTGTGAAGAAAAAAATCACACAACATAAGGTAGATTTTTTTATCCACCTTTTTACACAACATATGGAAAATTCGTATGTTGTCTAACATAACCCATGAAGTCATTATGTTATGAAGATTTCATGCATGACATTCAAACAACATTTTATATGTTCTTTGATTGTAGTTATAAGAAACATTAGATTTGGTTCCATAAATGTTTTCTCTCTCTAAATATTGGTCAACGTTTTGTTTCCCTCTCATATTTTAGATATGATTTCAGATCATACTTCTAAGTTGGTTGATTATAGTTATAAAAAATTCAGATTTACCACCAAATTTTTTTGCCCTTCCTGCGAAAATTGGTCAACGGTTTAACTTTTCACTTTCATATTTTAGTTTTATATTTATATCATATTTATATGTTGTTTGAAGTAGTCAAAAATTACTTTTCAGTCCATTTCAACCTCAGTGTTATACAATTTCTGTTGTTTGCTATAGTTGTGAAAATATTACATTTTCAAATCCATATTATATTTAACTTTCCCTCTCAATGTTTTATATTCCCTCTTCTTCTTATTTTCATTTTCTAGCTCCCGATAATCTCTCTATCTCAAAATCCAATCGAACCCTAATCCACATAATAAGTATCGCAAACCCACTTTCTCCATCTTTTTATATCACTACAGCCGAGAAAATTTCTTTCCCCAAAACCTTGTTGCTCCTCCTCCTATCAATGTCGCCGCACCAAATCGATTTCCTCCTTCCACTACAATCGAGGTGCCATAACCACTGGCCATCGCAACTCCTTTCCTCCTTTCCCAATCGTAGCACCACCTCTCCACTGCCAAAGACCCAAAATGCTATTTGTAATCCACCAACTATGACTGATTTATTCTTCTTGTTCTTGTGAAATTGCTGGTCTAGATGATTTGCTTCAGAATGTTATATGTGGCATCGATTATTCATAACTTTTATCCAAGTTGTCACTCTGATTTGGAAGCACGGTTGTAAGGTGAGATTTCCTCACGATTAGCTTTAATTTCAAGTTTATTGGTTCACTTGAAATACTAGAATTATTATAGTTGATAATTTCATTTGTCTGATTTGGTCCTTTACTCAGTAATAAACACTGATGTTGTCCATATGTCATTAGGGTCATCACCATGTATTTGGGCATTTTAATGTGTCATCCCTGAGTTCTCTACTGCGTATTTACCCTGTTGTATTTGGTGATTGTAACACCCCGTAAAAATACCCCAAAGAGGCATAGATAATTTAATAAATTAATAAAATATTAATGTGCTGAAAATAAGAATTTTTGACTATTAGGAATTTAACTACGAAAATATTACTAATGTATTTATGGCGAGATTATGATATGTTTTCATGTTCTACTTGTCGAAAACGAAGTCCGTATGAAGAAGTTACTAAAAAACAAGTTACACAATAATTATATACGCACAAAAGATTTGAATTTCAGACTAAATAAATATAAATCTAGAAAATAAAATATATTGGTTGGCACAATAGAATATTTCTTAAGCTTTGAAATTGTGTGTATACATATAAAAGAGTGGACAGGAATGAATATTAAACACAAGAATTAATTGTAATAAATATAAAAATTAACGTTAAAACAAAACTGATCTACCAACGTTGACCACAAAAGGAAGGTCGACCAATAGGTCAACCACCCTCCTATGAAGAGGGTCGACTGCCTCCTGGTCGAGGGTGGGAGAGAGACATTGTTAAAAGGGTTTTTCTATAATTTTGCTTCTTTTGACTGTCCAAATTGAATCTAACTAATCATACGGTCCACATACACACTAGCAACTATAAAAACACCCCCTGGCCTCTCCCTAAAACCCTACCTTCGTCTTCCTTTATGCCTCCATTCTGTCTCCCCACCATTTTCTTAATTCCGAAATTAGGTTAGGCTTCTTCTCTTCTTCTAACCTATATTCTACCTTATTTTATCTGAATTCTTATATATATTCTGGAATTAAGTATGATGCATGTATGAGATTCTAAATTCAATTCTTATATATATATATATCTTTAGAGAACTTGGAATACGTTTTCGAAGATTCAATCTAAATAATTAGATATTACATTGAATTATTGTTCTTCTTTTCCTACCATTGTGAGTGGAAATTACATCAGTTTTTTATTTTATGTATGATGTTAGTATATATTTGGTTTGTTATATCTAAAGAGATTAGGATGTATAAGAAAACAAAACGTTAACAAATACTCCAAATATCTTATAATTTGCAGAAATGGTCAATCACTTTATTGAGGTAATAAAAGATAGTCTTTTAGGTGTTGTACAGTTTTCGATAATGGTCTGATTCACTTTCTTGTAAATATTTTAAATTTCATATGTATGTGTGCAAAGGCATAGACTTGAGTATTGTAAGCCTGATAGGTTTAAGCATCAATTTTAAAATAGATAGTTTGCATTACATACAAAGCACTAAAGTCTCAAGTTTTGGTGTAGTGTTAATCTTACGAAAAGCGAAGCAGTACCAAAAAGAAGGTTTTACGTATACAATTGGATTATCGCACCTTGTTTTTCTTTTGTTATCGAAATAATTATTTATACCTTGATTACAACTTTTTGTATATATGTTATTGTTTCCTTGTTATTGATTATGATATACGTGCTGATTGCACATTAATAAAAGTTAGGAAAATAAACTTGTAAATCTTATTTTGATGTTAGGATTGACATTTCAAACGAATTATGACGTTTATTCACGAGCACTTAATTTACATTTTATTTACTATTATTTATTAGTGTAATTAACATATTATTAATGTATATTAAATTAGTATTAAATAGTGTTCTAAATGCATTAAAATAGGAAATTAGAATTATACGTGTTACCATAGGAAATTTGTATGTGTGAGATTTAATGGATTTTATTAGTATTAACGACACATATACACGAGGTTAATCCTTGCTCATAGTAGAAGCATGTCCAGAACTGATCGACAAATCCAACGTCTACAAGTTAGTTGGATTAATGTGGGAGGTTTAGGTGCTATAGACTATTATAATAATTCCACAAAGGTGTGAGATTAATTCCAACTTGTAGTGGAAACCTGCTCAGAACTGCACATCAAACCCAACATTTACAAGTGATCGGTTTGATATGAGAGGTCTTGTGTGTGTGTGTGTGTCTATTTGTGTGAAGATGGCCTACCTAGAGTAGGTATTAAGAGGTCGACCTACCTTGTTTGGGTGTTAAGTAGTTAGGACTAGGTCCATTCCTAAGGTTCACTCCTTGGTTTAGGACCTAAATCATGGGACTCGCCCTTAAAATAGTCTTTAATGGTCACGAGCTCTGCTTCTCTCTTATAAAGATATTAAATAGTCTTAAATAGCGATATACATGGAGTGGGGTAGTTCTCTGGAAGTTGTTGGCTTCCTCTCTAAAGGTTGTGAGAGGGCGTACCTAGAGGGATGTGCAGTAGAAACAATGACGAAATGAAAGCTTTTTAAAAAGACTGTCTGTCTATGGGAAGTATTAAGTGGCTAGGAGTTCACCCGTAATACCAGTTAAATATTAACGAAGGGGTCCAAGGGCCTTAAATGACAATGAGTGGCTGCCTAAACCAGTACTCAGTGGATGCTCACTATTTCTCTTATTACAAAGGAGGGACTAATTAATAATGTTGACTATTAGAACACGAGGTATTAAGTGACTAGGGTCCGCCATATGGTCTCAAGTGATGGGATCCACCCTTAAACTAGTATTTATCTAATGGCCTTAAGTGACCAAGTGGTAGTCCTCCTTGTAGGGTATTAAGTGATAATAGAATCAACCCTTATAAATGTGCATGTTGGCCTTAGGTGACTTTAGAATAGTCCGCCTAATTTATACATGAAGACTTGATTAGATAAATGTATGCTGCCATATATAAGAAATATACATTCCATAAACTTATGTGATTTTCATTCACCAGAACAATTTTTTTGACCTCTCTCCTCTAAAAAATAAACATATTAGTACGTGGAAATGCTCTATTGATGCAATCGTAGATGATAGTCATAATGGAGAAGGATTTTTTAGTTATTATCATGATTGTTATGATTATTGTTGTTCGGTGTAACGACCTGGACTTTTGACCTTCGAAAATCGACACTTAATACCTCCTAGTATTCAAGTGTCGGAGATTCAAACGTCGAAGTCCACATCGTCTGGGATAATAACATATTAGAAACAACATTACAGAACAAATAACTTCTTCATTAATACAACATGAAGTTATATAGAGATTACATGACAACTAGATCAGAGTACTATATGTATCTAAATACACAAACTATTAGAATACAAAATGAATAGCGGAATGCGACTAAAGTGAGTATGAGTGAATCCAAAATGCTCCATCTTCACCTCAAAGCTCCAAACCAAAAGGATGCTCCACAAAATCTCCAAAGCACTGCTACTAAAATCTGACTATTAGTCTGCTCGTGTAAAAATTAGGGGCACCCAGAGTTTACGGAAAGAAACAATAAACTCAGGGTCAGTCATGGAACGGATGTGAGAAACTCAAAATATTTGTTTTGTGCAGAAAAATTGTATATGCTTTTGGAAATGAAGTTACCATATGGTCTCGCGGCACACACACAATGAATTGCAAACATGAGCGGGGTTTTTCCTTATGATAGCCAAAAATGCTTGATACACAAAAACCGCTTGATATTATTATTAGTGCATAGTGTAGAAAATCACTTTGCAAATAAATGTAATAATCTTAGCCACCGTGGTACCCCATCCTATTATGTTGACATAGGTACAACTAAAACGGTATAGGTACATAGAGGAGAATGGATTTCCAACAAATGAACATGCAAAGGAACTTCCTTATCCAATGGGTACACCTCTAGGGTGATGTCCCGAAATCCTGATCGGTTCTCTGCCAACACAAGACCAGATTATTTCTGTAGCTAGATAACTAACTATCACGAATATGCAACCTCCCTGTCGTTACCAATCTTAGACCGGGGACCCGAACAAAACCATATAAGTAAAATACCTAGGCTTTATACCATGGTATCACTTTAAAATATACCTAGAAGGAAATGGTCATATCTTAAGGGTTGTGAACCCCATAACCTTGCTCACTTCTCCTGTTTTGGTCATTCTCGGGGCGTGAGGCTTGACGAAGTCTCGTTACACAAATCTACGCTTTACCCAAAAGCCATGCTTTGATCATCTTTATCTTAATCACTTGGTATGCCACACTGTCATTTCATAACATAATATTGACAATTACTAACCATATCACCTTTGATCTCGTATGTCTCAAAGAAGGGTGTTAAGCTAAGAGAATAAATTCTCCACCACCAAACAGAAATATGTTTAGCAAGGATCAATCAATACATTACAAAATATAATGTCAGATACACATCATACAAGTTCGTTCTAGGACTGAACGAAACCAAAGGCGTTTTATTCCTTGTACAATAAAGGAGAGAAGATATTGTAAATCCGGAAATCCTCTACATACGTCTGGACCACTGCTACAATATAAATAATTAATCTGAAGATAGAAGCTATCCACTTGAAACCATCAACGAACAATTCTTCTAATGTAAAGGTTTCTGGTCTTGAAACATGCTTTCTTTAATATCCTTATTTGCTTCATTATGTCAGATTATTATTCGGAATGGTTTCCGGATAAAAATTCCGATCCTGGTTTTCCCGAATAATAAGCGTCGTTTAAACGAGATGGATATATACGGCTTCATTTAAGTCTCAACTTAACTGTAACACCCCGCATTTTTAATTAAATAATAAAATAAAATTTTGAAAAGTTTTTAGAATTTGGTAAAAAATTAGCTTCATTGCATCCGTTACAATTTTCTGATCAATTTAAACCTATGGTTTGTAGAAAACAGATTTAAAACGAATACCTTTAAATGAAGTTTTAAAACAAAAGTGAAAAAGAAGATATAAGAGGAACACTAATAAGAATAATAAATTTAGTCTTGTGAATAAAAGCTTGTGAAGTCCAGTTGGTAGAGGCATGTCTTCTATGTGAGTGGTGCAAGTTCGAATCATGTTAGCGTCATGTTTCTAATTTTAGAGGGACGGCTAAAGAAATGCATATTCTAAGAGAAAAATATATATAAATGTACACATAAGGAAAATTATACATATAAGTGAGAATATATATACATGTATATGTGTGTGTGTGTGTGTGTGTATATATATATGTATGTATATGTGTGTGTGTAACAACCCGCCCGGAATGACCTAAGTTTCAAACCAGAAAAGGCCCATCGAAACTTAGAACCATTCTAAACGGGTCATTGGTTCCTGAAAGGAATTACATTTGCACAGATAACATATATACATATATATATACATATACATATACATATATATGTATATATTTTTTTTGAAAATTGGTTACCTACATATATATGTGTGTGTGTGTATATATATATATATATATGTACACACACACACACTTCGAATTGAAATCTCACACAGCGGAAACAGGAAATATAATACTAAAATAAGACGTACCCCTTTATTAAAAACCCCATAGAATTCCAATGCAACAGTCAAGATTACATCTGTTCCATGGTTACATCAATAATCTCATTCTCAAATGTTTCCATAAGAAGTACAACAATAACAACTAATAATAGCATAATGATTTCGTCTTCGTCTTCAGCTCCCATCATGACTTCATCCATGAATTTTACCTCATCCACTGAACTGTTGGATATGTTAAGGAGAAGGATCAGAACATAAAGTTGTAACACCCCGAATTTCAATTAATACTAATGGTTAGAAATTAAAGTATAATTAATCTCAGATGTGAGAACCAGGGGAAACGGGCTGCGTCATTGCGTTCGTCTCGGAAAAATACGCGAAATAGAGTCCGAGTTTTCGAGAATCGGAGTCCGTATGGCCCGGTTATGGCCCAAAGAAGTTTTTAGAAAATTTAAATTTAAAAAACAGATTTAAAATTCAGCTCTAAAACAAGTTTGGAGCCAAAAGAGGAAAGGGGGAAAAATTCCCGCCTAGCCCCGTGTCGACAGGCATGTCGACAGGGGTGTCGACAGGGGTGTCGACAGCCCTGTCGACAGGGGTGTCGACACAGGGTGTCGGCCCTGTTGATCTGGGTGCACCAGGTCTGGTCTTGGTTGAGTCTTGGGCTATGTTCTAGAGGGTTCCGAAATCTAAGGGTCCTAATCTAATCTAGGGTTAATCTAAGGGCCTAAAACACTCACCTAATCTATAAATAAGACCCTAACCTAGCCCTAAATCATCATTAATCTATCATACAACTAAACTATGGCAAAATGCTAGCTCTCATGGCCTCCACTAATTTATGAAGAGGGTTGCAAGCTAATCACTCTCTAATCAACCTCTAATCCCTTCTAAGCATCTTAATCTTCTTCATTTGGAGTGCAAAATTGCTAGTAGTGAGTTTCTATCACTTTGATGATCTTTTGTTAAACTAAGTAGATGAGATGTGATGGGATTTATGGTTTGTATGTGGATTAATGAGTCTTGAATCATATGATATGATGTTAGCATTAATCTTATGTTTATGCATGTTGAGTATGTAAGTTTATGCAAGTTTAATATGATGTATGTTATGTTTGCATGATGCTAAATATGCAAGTTGTGGGCTATGTGATCATATGCATGTTATGCAAGTTCATGGTGATATGCTATGCAAGTTACATGTATGTTAATATGCAAGATATGCTATGCAAGTTACATGTTTGTTAATATGCAAGTTACATGTGTGTTAATATGCAAGATATGCAATGCAAGTTACATGTTTGTTAATATGCAAGTTACATGTTTGTTAATATGCAAGTTACATGTATGTTAATATGCAAGATATGCAATGCAAGTTACATGTTTGTTAATATGCAAGTTACATGTTTGTTAATATGCAAGTTACATGTATGTTAATATGCAAGATATGCTATGCAAGTTACATGTTTGTTAATATGCAAGTTACATGTTTGTTAATATGCAAGTTCATGATGACACATTATGCAAGTCTATGGGTTAATATGCAAGTATATTATGCAAGTGAATATGTAAGTTATGTGACATATTATATGCAAGTTATGTGACATGTTATACAAGATTATATGCAAGTTATGTGACATATTATGCAAGTTCATATGCAAGTTATGTGTTTGTTAATATGCAAGATGGCACCTTTGGAACATGTTCATTCATATGCAAGTTGACACCTTTTATATGTGTTATGTCATGAGAACGAAATTACGTGGGAACGATGGGGTAATTAAATGCATAAGTTAATAAGATTGTGTGAAATTAATATAATTATGCATAACATAAAATAAAGGAACATAGTATGGGAATTTGCCTATTAAGTTAGGTGTACCCATACTATGTGTTGGGAATTTACCTATTGAGTTAGGTCTACCCCATGGGAATTTACCTATTGAGTTAGGTCTACCCATGTTATGAAAAGCTTAATATTAATTAGGGATAATTAATTTAAATTATGAGGGTGATTAATTAGGTGTAATTAATTGACTAAGACACGAGGTTGGACTCAGTTGTAGCGTAAAACTGCCCGGACCCAACCGGCTTAACCAGTTGCTACAAATGTTAGCCCAATGTGAGAGGTCTTAGGCACAAACTAAATACGTGATTAATGTAAAGACACGAGGTTAGACTCGGTTATGACATAAGGCTGCCCGGACCCAACCGGCTTAACCAGCGGTCATAAAAGACAGTCTAATGTGAGAGGTCTTTACAAAGGTTACGATCTTAATTAATTAATTAAGAAACACTTAACCACATTAGCATGTAGAGGGACATGAGGGGTTAAGTGGGTGCCTTGGGTGGCATGAGGAAATCTAGTGGTTGCCTTGGGTGGCAATAGGAAAATACGATTAGAATACTTAACCAAAGTGGAAACATGTAATTAAACATGATTAAAGGGTTAAGTGGGATATACTAGAAAAAGGGACAAACTTAGGTGGGTAGCTTGTGGGAGGCCCATTTCAACCAGTAACCCATACGTATCTTTGTGGGCTCGACCCATGTCGAGGACGGGACACGCATACTGGGCTTGACTGTAAGAGGCAAACGGGTTAGCGGTGGCAACGCAAGTCCAACGGGCTTCATATGCGTGAGTGGGCCCGGGCTGGTAGGTAAGCCGTTGTTGCATCGTGTAGATATAAGCCGTGCACCGTTAATTATATCGGGTTGCCACGTTGGGGAATGGTACACCCCATGGTGGGGCCAGCACGGGTATCTACGTTAGGGAGCCGATCGAATGGGGAGTAGTGTGTACACCTAGTGGATTGTAGGGCCCCGTGGCGCCTACTTGGTCACCTAGGGGTACGCAAGTACTATTAAGTTAATTTTATAAGTCCATGGGTGGGATCAACCTTTAGGATAGGAACGACTGGTGTGGTGCAGTTTAGTAATTTACCTTTGGAAGGGTAGATGCGTCTTTATCTTTTATCTTAGTTTAGTTGACTGCTTAGAGTAGTCATTCATCCCTATATGTTACCGTATATCAGTTTATGTCTTCTCTGGTTACTTTAACGATTGTATTGTTAAAGTTATAGGACTCGCTCAGACTTATGTCTGACCCCGTTGTTTTTATCTTTTTTCCCAACCCTCAGGTCCTACGGTGGATCCTAGCAGTAGTGGAGCTTGATCGGATTGCTGTTCCAGTCTTTAGGAGCTTGGATAGACGTAAAGCTCCAGTTATCCAGTTATCTTTTCTTTTGTTTTGGCTATTGTATGAGAGTGGGATTATGTACTTCTTTATTTTGATGGATATTGTACTTGACCTTTATTGTGGTTTTATGATGTAACCAGACATGTTTTACTTCCGCTGTTATGAGATGATGTTTTAAAATTTCAAGTACTATTTATATCTGTCTTGTTGTAATTTTTCTGTTCTATATTCACTAAAATACTCCACCGATGCTATGGCATTCCCTTAGTGACTGATCATAGCGGGAGTGGGGTGTTACACGTGGTATCAGAGCTTAAGGTTACCGGAACAGATAAATTTTTGAGAAAAATATTTTTTTAGAAAATAGTAAAGGTATTATTTTTGGAAAAAAAAAAGTATTTTCAAAAGCATGTCTTTTAAGAGAAAAAGTTTTTGAAAAAGAAAAAGCATAATCCCCAATAGCCATATCTTTATCTTTCGGAATCTCCTTTTTGAATCTTTCCTCTTTCGTTTCAGCATGGCTGAAGATCTTAACATCCCGGAGGGCTTAGTTATACCGCTATGGTATAGGAGGTTGCAAGAGGCTAGGGCCGCGGCTGCGGGTCCAGCCAATGCTACTACACCAGAGGCAACCGCTCCTCCTCCTCACCCTAGAGTGGATAATTTTGCTAAGGTTTGCAAGGAGTTCAAAGCTATAGGAGGAAAACCTTTTCTAGGTTCAGAGACTTTCGTAGAGGGTAGAGATTGGCTTAAGGAAGTGGAAGAGTTGCTAGATATCTTTGAAGTGGAAGAGGGAAAGAAAGTCAAGTTGGCGGCTTGGTTAATGAAGGGAGAGGCCTCATTCTGGTGGGAGGTCACTAATGGAGAACGCCCTGTTGACTCTTGGGCAGATTTTAAGCAAAGGTTTGGGGCTAAGTTTCTCTCAAGGGCGGAAGAGAATCTGTTTATGGAGAAATTCTTGAATTTGAAGCAAGGGAATCTCACGGTGAAAGAATATGTCAACAAATTCAATCAATTAGCAAGGTTTGGTATAGAGTTGGTGAATACACCGGAGAAGAAGGCTTTGAGGTTCGTTAGAGGCTTGAACGAACCATTGCAAGGAATAGCTATGACTCACATTCCTATGGGGGCCACCTTCGAGAAGCTTGTCTACATGGCACTTATGCATGAGGATGATAAGAATTCTAAGGTACCAGAGAAAAAGGGGGATCAGAAGAAACCGCAACAACAACAACAAGGCAAGGGTGGAAAAGGCAATGGTGACAAGAAGAAGAAGAAGAAGAAGTGCTTCAATTGTGGGATACCAGGCCACCTCAGCAAGGATTGTCGCAAAAAGAAGAAGACTGGTTGCTTTCATTGTGGTGAAGCAGGACATCTTGTGAAAGACTGCCCAAAGAAGGGGCAGAAGACGGGGTCTACCTCAGGAGGTCAGGTGCAAGCTCTTATGGCGCCACCTCAAGCAAGGGGGCAAGTTCAGGCTCTCTCAGTTCCACCGATTCAGCAGAGAGGTAGAACTATTTCCGTTGAAAGTCTGGTTTTTCTGTTTGATCATCCCGTTCGTACTTTGTTTGACTCTGGCGCATCACATTCTTTTATCTCATCATCGTTAGTTGAGTCACTGCACTTAGACACCAGTCTAGTTGATGATCCCTTGGTTGTTTCAAACCCAATTGGGGGCTCTATATATCTGTCTATGATATGTTTGGGTTTGAAGATTTCTATACTTAGCGTTGAGTTTAGATGTGATGCTTTTGTATTGGGCTTCACGGGCTATGGGTTGATTTTGGGCATGGACTGGTTATCCAGTAACGGTGTCGTTCTTGATTGTGAAAGGAGAGTTGTCAGGCTTATGACCCGCTTGGGTAATACTCTCGAGATCTCTTGTAATCCCATGGAATCTGTTTTGCTAAGTTATCTTGAGTCGCTCGATGCTTCGGTCGAGAGTTTGCGTTCTGTCAGAGTAGTCCGGGAATATCCGGATGTGTTTGAAGAAGTGAAGAATTTGCCTCCGAAGCGGGAGATAGATTTCCGAATTTATTTGGTGGATAATGCCAAACCAGTGTCTTTGCCAGTGCGCCACATGGCTCCTCGTGAGAGAAGAGAACTTCATAAGCAAGTAGGGGAGTTGCTTGAGAAGGGGTTCATAAGGCGAAGTATATCGAAGTGGGGAGCTCCAGTAGTGTTTGCCACAAAGGCGGATGGGTCCCTCAGACTTTGTGTGGATTATAGAGAACTTAATAAGCTCACGAAGAAGAATAGACACCCATTACCGAGAATAGATGATCTCTTTGATCAGTTGGTTGGCGCCTCAGTGTTTTCGCAAATGGACTTAGCTACAGGGTTTCATCAGTTAAGAGTGGCGGAGGACAGTATAGAGAAGACTGCTTTCCGGACTCCGGATGGGTTTTATGAGTGGCTTGTGATGCCATTTGGGTTGACAAACGCCCCTGCATACTTTGTTGATTTAATGAGTAGAGTGTTCAGAGAGTATCTGAATAAGTTCGTAGTAGTCTTTGTGGATGACATCTTGGTCTTTTCCAAGAGTGAAGAAGAGCATGCCTTACATCTCAGAGAAGTGTTGGAGACTCTTCGAGCACATAGTCTTAAAGCTAAATTCTCTAAATGTCATTTTTGGAGAAGAGAAGTGCGATTCTTAGGGCATGTGGTCTCTAAGGAAGGGATAGTTGTGGATCCCGCAAAGATAGTATCTATCCAGGATTGGAAAGTTCCTAGAAATGCTACCGAAGTAAGAAGTTTCTTGGGGTTGGCAGGATATTATAGGAAGTTCATCAAAGACTTCGCGAAGATATCAGCCCCATTAACCCGCTTGACGAAAAAGAATCTGGTTTTCTCATGGGACATAGATTGTGATGAAGCTTTCCGACGGTTAAAGAGAGCTTTGACCACCGCTCCAGTTTTAGTGCTTCCAGATGGGAGTAAGCCGTTTGTTGTTTATACCGATGCTTGTGGGACAGGATTAGGCGCAGTCTTGATGCAGGAGGGAAGGGTAATAGCCTATGGAGGGAGGCAATTGAGAGTGCATGAGAAGAATTACCCTACCCATGATCTAGAGTTGGCCGCGATTGTTTTTGCACTTAAGTCTTGGCGCCATTATCTTCTTGGTGAGAGATTCGAGTTGTTCACTGACCATAAATCATTGAAGTACTTATTCTCTCAGAAGGATTTAAACTTAAGACAGCAAAGGTGGATGGAGTTCTTAGCATCCTATGATTTCGAGATAGCGTATACTCCTGGCAAGGGTAACGTGGTGGCAGACGCCTTGAGTAGAAAAAGGCTATCTTTGAGTCTATTGTTCGTGGAACGGCGAAGCTTGGAGTTTCTTTCTTTGTTCGACTTCAGACCTTCTGTTAACTTTGTACCTGGTTTGTTGGCATCCTTGGAGGTTAGACCTACTCTTTTGGGACGGATTGGCGAGGCTCAGCGAGACGACCCACAGTGGGTTGAGTTGGTAGAGAAGCTTATGAGGGGGGAGTCGTCCAGCCATTTGGGTAGATACACCATAGATGATAAGGGATGGTTGCATAGAGATGGTAGACTTTGTGTACCGCAAGATGAGGGTTTGAAGAAGGCTATTTTGGATGATGCACATCGTTCAAAAATGACTATTCATCCCGGTGGAGACAAAATGTACCAAGACATGAAGAGAGTTTTCTTCTGGGCTGGTATGAAGAAAGATGTGGCCGAGTATGTGGCTAGATGCTTAGTGTGCCAACAAGTTAAAGCGGAGCAAAGGAAACCCGGTGGGTTGCTGCACCCATTGGAAGTTCCGCAATGGAAGTGGGATAGTGTCTCGATGGATTTTATCGATGGGTTACCGAGATCGAGGAAGGGCAATACGGGAATTTGGGTTGTGGTAGACAGACTTACCAAGAGTGCCCATTTTATACCCGTGAAGAGTAAGAGGACCGCTCCATGGCTTGCTTCAGTCTATGTTAGAGAGATTATTAGATTGCATGGCGTACCATCCAGCATTGTGAGTGATCGAGATCCTATCTTCACTAGTGAGTTTTGGAGAAGTTTGCAAGAGGCGGTAGGGACTCAGTTGTGTTTGAGCACCGCATATCATCCTCAGACGGACGGTCAGACCGAGAGGGTGAACCGTATCCTAGAAGATCTCTTGAGGCTTTGTATCTTGGATTTTGGAGGTACATGGGAAGAACATCTTCCTTTGGTGGAGTTCGCATATAATAACAGCTTTCAGTCCAGTATTGGTATGGCTCCTCTCGAAGCTCTTTATGGAAGGCCTTGTCGATCTCCTACATGTTGGTGGGAATCTACGGAAAAGATCTTGCTTGGGCCAGATATGGTTAGAGAGACTTCAGTGAAGATTGATTTGATTCGAAGAAGGATGAAGGCAGCACAAGATAGACAGAAATCTTATGCGGATCAGAGAAGGACGGATCTTGAGTTTGAGGTAGGGGACATGGTTTTTGTCAAAGTATCTCCGTTGAGAAATGTTGTTCGCTTTGGGTCCGTTGGGAAGTTAGCGCCGAGGTTTGTTGGGCCGTTTCCTATTAAGGAAAGGATTGGACGAATGGCATATAGGGTGGAGTTGCCCGACAGACTTAGTGGTGTTCATGATGTATTCCATGTATCACATTTGAGGAAGTGCTTACATGAGACCGCAGAGGTGGTAGAGCCGAGCTTGCTTAGAGATGTAGAGGTAGAGCGTGATGCGACGATTCGACGAGCTCCTACTCGCATCCTTGGGTCAGAAACTAGGAAGTTGAGGAACAGAGAAGTTCAGCTAGTGAAAGTGCAATGGGGAGATGACGAAAGCAATGCTACTTGGGAGACGGAAGCGAAGATGCGTTCTTTGTATCCATTTCTTTTTGAGAGTATGTCTTTTAATTTCTCCTTTATCGCTTGTCTAGTACTTATCTTATCTTTAGTATATCCTCTCGCTAGTACCTATGACCTTTGGATAGGGTAAAACCTATGGTTGAAACATGTGTTTGAAACATGTTATGGTTGATGGATGCATGTGGATGCAATTGTTTGCTAGTGGTTGCTCGTGGATGCATATACACACACATTAAGCACTAGATCGGCTCAGACACTTCATGTTGCATATTGCATAAATGGATGTGGTAGTTAGATTGATGGATGTGTCATGGCTGTGTTATCATATGGATGATGCATTTTTGTGTATGGTTGTGCACGCATGTAGAAATTTGTATGTGTCAATAGGGTTTCGCATACATATTGGATGCATGGCACTATCATGGTTTGCATTAAGGAGGTCGACTGAATCAGTAGACCGCCTGATTTTGCATTAGTATACGGACATATACACACACTTTCTGCATATGTTCATACATCATTAGAAGTTTCTAAGGATAATGGTTGCTTGTGGTTGATGGTTTAGTAGATGGTTGTTTGGTTGGTAGGATACGTTCTTCTTAACTTAGAGATTTCGAGGACGAAATCCTTTAAGTAGGGGAGAATGTAACACCCCGAATTTCAATTAATACTAATGGTTAGAAATTAAAGTATAATTAATCTCAGATGTGAGAACCAGGAGAAACGGGCTGCGTCATTGCGTTCGTCTCGGAAAAATACGCGAAATAGAGTCCGAGTTTTCGAGAATCGGAGTCCGTATGGCCCGGTTATGGCCCAAAGAAGTTTTTAGAAAATTTAAATTTAAAAAACAGATTTAAAATTCAGCTCTAAAACAAGTTTGGAGCCAAAAGAGGAAAGGGGGAAAAATTCCCGCCTAGCCCCGTGTCGACAGGCATGTCGACAGGGGTGTCGACAGCCCTGTCGACAGGGGTGTCGACACAGGGTGTCGGCCCTGTTGATCTGGGTGCACCAGGTCTGGTCTTGGTTGAGTCTTGGGCTATGTTCTAGAGGGTTCCGAAATCTAAGGGTCCTAATCTAATCTAGGGTTAATCTAAGGGCCTAAAACACTCACCTAATCTATAAATAAGACCCTAACCTAGCCCTAAATCATCATTAATCTATCATACAACTAAACTATGGCAAAATGCTAGCTCTCATGGCCTCCACTAATTTATGAAGAGGGTTGCAAGCTAATCACTCTCTAATCAACCTCTAATCCCTTCTAAGCATCTTAATCTTCTTCATTTGGAGTGCAAAATTGCTAGTAGTGAGTTTCTATCACTTTGATGATCTTTTGTTAAACTAAGTAGATGAGATGTGATGGGATTTATGGTTTGTATGTGGATTAATGAGTCTTGAATCATATGATATGATGTTAGCATTAATCTTATGTTTATGCATGTTGAGTATGTAAGTTTATGCAAGTTT
The DNA here is from genome assembly GCA_030737875.1 of Allium sativum. Taxonomy (NCBI): domain Eukaryota; kingdom Viridiplantae; phylum Streptophyta; class Magnoliopsida; order Asparagales; family Amaryllidaceae; genus Allium; species Allium sativum. Next base: position 803,126,536 of record CM060919.1, read on the forward strand.
AATATGATGTATGTTATGTTTGCATGATGCTAAATATGCAAGTTGTGGGCTATGTGATCATATGCATGTTATGCAAGTTCATGGTGATATGCTATGCAAGTTACATGTATGTTAATATGCAAGATATGCTATGCAAGTTACATGTTTGTTAATATGCAAGTTACATGTGTGTTAATATGCAAGATATGCAATGCAAGTTACATGTTTGTTAATATGCAAGTTACATGTTTGTTAATATGCAAGTTACATGTATGTTAATATGCAAGATATGCAATGCAAGTTACATGTTTGTTAATATGCAAGTTACATGTTTGTTAATATGCAAGTTACATGTATGTTAATATGCAAGATATGCTATGCAAGTTACATGTTTGTTAATATGCAAGTTACATGTTTGTTAATATGCAAGTTCATGATGACACATTATGCAAGTCTATGGGTTAATATGCAAGTATATTATGCAAGTGAATATGTAAGTTATGTGACATATTATATGCAAGTTATGTGACATGTTATACAAGATTATATGCAAGTTATGTGACATATTATGCAAGTTCATATGCAAGTTATGTGTTTGTTAATATGCAAGATGGCACCTTTGGATCATGTTCATTCATATGCAAGTTGACACCTTTTATATGTGTTATGTCATGAGAACGAAATTACGTGGGAACGATGGGGTAATTAAATGCATAAGTTAATAAGATTGTGTGAAATTAATATAATTATGCATAACATAAAATAAAGGAACATAGTATGGGAATTTGCCTATTAAGTTAGGTGTACCCATACTATGTGTTGGGAATTTACCTATTGAGTTAGGTCTACCCCATGGGAAATTACCTATTGAGTTAGGTCTACCCATGTTATGAAAAGCTTAATATTAATTAGGGATAATTAATTTAAATTATGAGGGTGATTAATTAGGTGTAATTAATTGACTAAGACACGAGGTTGGACTCAGTTGTAGCGTAAAACTGCCCGGACCCAACCGGCTTAACCAGTTGCTACAAATGTTAGCCCAATGTGAGAGGTCTTAGGCACAAACTAAATACGTGATTAATGTAAAGACACGAGGTTAGACTCGGTTATGACATAAGGCTGCCCGGACCCAACCGGCTTAACCAGCGGTCATAAAAGACAGTCTAATGTGAGAGGTCTTTACAAAGGTTACGATCTTAATTAATTAATTAAGAAACACTTAACCACATTAGCATGTAGAGGGACATGAGGGGTTAAGTGGGTGCCTTGGGTGGCATGAGGAAATCTAGTGGTTGCCTTGGGTGGCAATAGGAAAATACGATTAGAATACTTAACCAAAGTGGAAACATGTAATTAAACATGATTAAAGGGTTAAGTGGGATATACTAGAAAAAGGGACAAGCTTAGGAGGGTAGCTTGTGGGAGGCCCATTTCAACCAGTAACCCATACGTATCTTTGTGGGCTCGACCCATGTCGAGGACGGGACACGCATACTGGGCTTGACTGTAAGAGGCAAACGGGTTAGCGGTGGCAACGCAAGTCCAACGGGCTTCATATGCGTGAGTGGGCCCAGGCTGGTAGGTAAGCCGTTGTTGCATCGTGTAGATATAAGCCATGCACCGTTAATTATATCGGGTTGCCACGTTGGGGAATGGTACACCCCATGGTGGGGCCAGCACGGGTATCTACGTTAGGGAGCCGATCGAATGGGGAGTAGTGTGTACACCTAGTGGATTGTAGGGCCCCGTGGCGCCTACTTGGTCACCTAGGGGTACGCAAGTACTATTAAGTTAATTTTATAAGTCCATGGGTGGGATCAACCTTTAGGATAGGAACGACTGGTGTGGTGCAGTTTAGTAATTTACCTTTGGAAGGGTAGATGCGTCTTTATCTTTTATCTTAGTTTAGTTGACTGCTTAGAGTAGTCATTCATCCCTATATGTTACCGTATATCAGTTTATGTCTTCTCTGGTTACTTTAACGATTGTATTGTTAAAGTTATAGGACTCGCTCAGACTTATGTCTGACCCCGTTGTTTTTATCTTTTTTCCCAACCCTCAGGTCCTACGGTGGATCCTAGCAGTAGTGGAGCTTGATCGGATTGCTGTTCCAGTCTTTAGGAGCTTGGATAGACGTAAAGCTCCAGTTATCCAGTTATCTTTTCTTTTGTTTTGGCTATTGTATGAGAGTGGGATTATGTACTTCTTTATTTTGATGGATATTGTACTTGACCTTTATTGTGGTTTTATGATGTAACCAGACATGTTTTACTTCCGCTGTTATGAGATGATGTTTTAAAATTTCAAGTACTATTTATATCTGTCTTGTTGTAATTTTTCTGTTCTATATTCACTAAAATACTCCACCGATGCTATGGCATTCCCTTAGTGAGTGATCATAGCGGGAGTGGGGTGTTACAAAAGTTCTATGTGACTAAAATATGGTGTTTACTTAAAGTCCATACCCTATATTTTTAGACGGTTACATATGTCATGGTATGTCAACGCAGCACATAACATTCACACAAACACCAATTGTCTAACTAATGAGGTAAATTTCTAAGTCAATCGCTCATTAGTGTTTTTAAGAATAAGACCCAACGAGGTGGATATTCTCGGTCACTTATGGTCCTATTAAAGGTGGATTCTTATGATCTCTTATAACCCTGAGGCGGAACCTAGCCCCTTAAGACCCCATCCTAGTACGTCAACGTTCTGTAATGGCGCGTTTTGTTAGCTGTCGAATAATTAATTTATTTAATTATTTATATATCGATTTGGCGATATCGATAACTTAAAGTACAACGTTCGAACGTATAATTATAATAATTATAATCGAGCTCGAAAAGGCGCGGCAGTTCGCTATTTGGCGATTCGAACTTCAACTGAATGTACAGGATTCGTTTTAAGCCGGACTTCTGTGAAACAAGAAACGTGTGGAGCTGGTGGAGTATTTCTTTCTAGTGGAAGAGAAAAATCGGGATTTCGTCGTATAGATTTTGAGTTATGTCCAAATCAAATTTCAGAAAAGTCGCTGTAGAATTCCTTTATAATTTGCGACGCTTTATATACGTTATAAATCGATTTTTCGATACGAACTGAATATCGGGATAATCTGGAGTCTGGAAATCAAGTCATAAAATCTGAGGTGATATTCTGGAGCCGGACGACATCGTGTATGGATATATACGATAATATTAATTTATTAATATTTAATTTAATAATATTTAAATATATTTATATATTTAAAGGGGTCATCCAGAGCTTTAAAAATACACTGTGTAAGCATACGAAGTCGGAATTCGACGAAACCAATTTTGTTGGATCCGCAATATCAAATAGTTGTTAGGGGTCAAGTTTCGTGATTTTTTGAGTCACTGTGTGGCCGTACGGATTTTTAGAGTGAGAAACAGTCAGTTTTTCGATAGTTAAAAATATGCAGTTTGAACATACGGAGTCGGAATTCGACGAAACTAGTTTCGTTGGGACCGTAATGTCGAAATCTAGCTACATGTCCAGTTTCATGATTTTTGGGTATCATATGCAGTCGCAGTGATTTTTAAGGACCCAGAACGAATATAGAATCATTAAAATAAAATAGAAAATCAATAAATAAAAATATCCTAACATTTTTCCTTGAACCATAAGAGGCCACATGACATGCTTCTTCAGCCACAAACGAAACCAACCACAATCAGCCTATATAAACCATCCAACAGAACACAACAAGCAAAATTCCCACAATGAAAAATCAAAAACAATCGAAGTAAAATTCTATAAATCCCCAAACTGATATAGGGGAGATTATGAGTGGAGAGCTTCATTTCTGTACAGTTTTTGAAGTGTTCGATGGAACTTTGCTGAGCGTGCTTTTTGAGCAGCAAGGCTAGGGTTAGCCTTCGCAAGAAAATGGGGCGACAAGGAGGAAATTGAAGGGTAGCAGAGGGATCAGTACATCGAGACGCACTAGAGGGGGGAGTTTGCCCGAGTTCAGTGCCATTTTGTTCGATGTTGACTGGGTATCGACGACGAAACCTGAACGACGCAGGCGAGTCGAGTTGACTGAGAACAGATGGAGAGGGTTTTGGTGTTGAATCCGATGGTGGTGGTGGCGCCCTGCGTTGGTGACCGGAGTAGTGGTGGACGGTGGGTCAAACCAAAGTCAACGGGAAGCATTTTTGGTTACGGGATTTTGTGTTTGGGAGAGACGAAGTAGAAATGGGTAAGGGCCAGAGAGGGGTAGGCGGGTTTGATAGAGGAAAGGTGGGCTTGGGCCGGCAAAAGAAAAGGTAGAAGCCCAGCTAATAAAATAGTTTTAATTTTATTTAAATTAGTTCAAAACTTGTAAAAGCAATATCTCGTTCGTACGAAATCAGATTGACGAACCGTAAGTTGCGTTGGGATCGTAGGGACGGACACTACGAAATGGAACTGACCGCGAGTCAGTTGGAGTCCGTCACAATTTATAGCAAAATAAATTGTCTGAATCAAGCGATGGTTATCGTCCTTGACGATGATCGTCCAATGTGAGTAAATCTCACAAACTCTAAACAGTTTTATTTTCACGTTGTATTCTTAGAACTGTTAAAATATTGTCTGTTTGACTGTGTGTTGATTGTTTGCTTGAACTGCTAGTCAGTTAGTAGAGATTATATATATATATTTACGTATGTATATATATATATATATATATATATATAAACCGTCAAATAGTTATATGTTGATTCTGTTTATCAAAATATTATACTGGTGTTGTTTAACATCTGTGGATGCAGGGAAACAGGTTGGAGGAATCCAACTGGATTCCTCAACAGTTATTTTACTGTGATTTATATATTGTGATATATAAATGTGATATATAATCTGATGATGATTATGTGTGTTTGGACGATATTCATCGTTGTTATATGGTGTGTTAAATACCATAAGAAATACAAGGATATAGAAAAGAGATTTTCAAACTATAATTTGAAAATAATTTATTTATATAAAATCGATGGATTTTATATTATAAAGAAAAGGGGATTTTGAGTATAAAGGAAAATATTGGTTAATCAAGTATAAAGGAAAATATTTGTTAATCGAGTATAAAGGAAATTATGTGTTAATCAAATATAAAGGATATATATTTGTAAATCAAATATAAAGGAATATATTTGTCAAATATATATAAGAAAAGAAATATTGTAAACCATTTGAATAAATAGGATAAAAGAGATATTTATTTGTTAAGTAAATAAAGTCAAACTAAGTGAAATGGGTTAAGTTAATCGAAGTAATTAGTTAAGTTAAACTAATTTGTTAATCAAAGTGAATTAGCTGAGTTAAACTAAGTAAATCGGTTAGAGTTAATCAAAGTGAATTAACTAAGTTAAACTAAGTGGATTAGTTCATTTAAGCGAGACAAGTAAATCAATTTAGGTTAAACCATTTGAGTTAACCGGTTGAAGTTTACCAGTTAAAGATAAACAGTTAGAGTTGACCAGTTAAAATTGACCAGTTAGAGTTAACCAGTTAAAGTTGACCAGTTAGAGTTGACCAGTTAGAGTTAACCAGTTAAAGTTGACCAGTATGAGTTGACCAGTTAGAGTTGACCAGTTAAAGTTGACCAGTTAAAGTTGACCAGTTAGAGTTGATCAGTTAGAGTTACTCAGTTAGAGTTGACCAGTTAGAGTTGAACAGTTAGAGTTATCCAAGTGGAGTTAATCGAGTAGAGTTGCCGAATACCACTTATTCGAAGTAGAGTTATCGAATATAGTATATTCGAGGGAAGAGTAATCGAATATAGTTTATTCGAGTGGAGAAATCAAATGTTATTCATTTGAGAAGAGTTACCGAATATTATTTATTCAAAGAGTAGTTATCGAATATTGGTTATTCGAAGTTAGTTAATCCAAAGGAGTTATTCGAAGTTAGTTAATCCGAAGGAGCTAGTCGAAGAGTTATTCGAAGTTAGTTAATCCAAAGGAGTTATTCGAAGTTAGTTAATCCGAAGGAGTTAGTCGAAGAGTTAATCCAAAGGAGTTATTCGAAGTTAGTTAATCCAAAGGAGGTAGTCGAAGAGTTAATCGAATATAGTTATTCGAAAGAAGGTGTTAATCGAATATAGTTATTCAAGTAAAGTTAAAAGAGTTAATCGAATTTAGTTATTCGAATTGAGTTATTCGAATTAGATATTTGAATAGAGTTAAACACATTAGAGTGATTCGAATTACTTATTCAAATATAGTTAAACACGTAAGAGTTAATTGAATATTAGTTATTCAATTAGAGTCAAATCGAGTTTAGTTATTCGAAAGGAGTTAATCAATTTGAGTTGAGTTAATCGATTTGAATTAAGTTGAATCGAAATGGAGTAAATCGATTAGAATTAAGTTAATCGAGTTAGAGTAAATCGAATATTGGTTATTCGAAGGTAAGTTATTCGAATTAGTTATTCGAAGGAGTTAATCAAATGAGTTGATCCAAAGGAGTTAGTCGAATATTAGTTATTCGAATAGAGTTAAAGGAGTTATCGATTTTAGTTTGATCGAAAGGAGTTATCGATTAGTAAATCGAAAGGAGATTTTCGAATATAGCATATTCGAAAGAAAGAGATCGAATATTGTTTATTCGAAAGAGAGAGATTTCGAATATGAGTTATTCGAAGAGAGATAATCAAATATAGGTTATTCGAAGAAGAGTTGATCAAATAGAGATTACTCGAAAGAGAGTTATACGTCGAATTCGATTATAGCAAATTCGGGAAAAGTACTATTTACTTTCCAGGGTTTAAATCAAGATTTTGTTATTGATTTAGAAATTAGGTGTCTGTTAAATTATTCGAGTTAGGAGATAAAGTTATAATTTAGGTTAGATATTGCAGAAGTAGGAATTATAACGTTATAGTTATAATCAAACGTTTTCATATAAGAAGTAGATTCGTAACCTGAATCCGAGAATTTGCGTAAACAGATGATTGTAAAAAGTGAGTGATGAGCTTCATCTATTTCACAGTAAAGGACGTTGTTCAATTAAGGTCTGAGAGGTAATTATACCCCAACTTGTTTGACTTCAGAATTGACAAAAGGAATAGTTGTGGTTCGATCTAAAAGGTTGATTAGGAATAAAGTTAAGGAATAAGCGATAAATGGATTTAGCAAAACGATGTTTTATACAACGTTCATTTTAAATCCGTAATTGAGTTTTGGAAACGTTTTCCAAATATAGTCAGATATGTTCTCTAAACATAGAAAATGAAATGTTTTCATGATAAGAATTTAAGAAATAGAGTTAAGCAAATTCAGAAACTGACTGGAGAGGGTAAGTTGAACGGTTTTCTAAGTGACGATATGATGTTGGTTTCGACCTTCCGGATTGATACTTAGAGAATTGTTCTCATACTAGTTACAGTTAGGGACTGATAGTTGCGAAATAATAGTGATGTGAAAATAAGCTATGGAAATGTTTTCCAATGATTAATAACATATATTTTCTAAATATATGAAATAAGGAAATATGAACATATGATGATTGATCGATCGAATTCCCATTTGGAAATAAGATCGTTGTTTGTACACCGACATGTTTTCATTTGATAGTTAGATCACAGACTATCAAAGTTTTTACCATTTTAACGTTGTTAATATGGAGAGACCGGTTGGATTATTATCCAAAGAACCACTCTGTATCGGCATAAGCGTTGCGAGCATTATATGTCAAAGATAAATTGAAGACGGAGTAAAGTGCAAGGGCTGTTGTATAAGTCTTAGATAACAGTGACTAAGATGGATATACTGAATAGTGCCTTCGGTTTGTCCAGTCCCAGGACAACGTATAGGGAAGAAGGTCTGACAGAGTATATCCAATAGATCGCGTAAGTTGATCTATTCAAACGTATTCACGTTTGGTGGCAGAGGAATTCGTTTCTCTTAGTTATATACCCGTGTTATTTTTGGATAAGTCAATTTGTGATTTGGCGGGTATGACGATGTGGCATTCAAAGTCAATGGTGATCAGATGTTCTGAAGATAGACGTAGCTTCTAGCCTCACACCAGGAAGTAACAAAAGTTGGGCTAGGCAGCATGGCTAGTTGGGTCATTCCCAAGCAGGGTGTATTGTCACCGATCTAGGGAATATCCATATTTATACTTCTTTTTGATTCTGTATCTTCGGATGACGGTTTGATGGCCTATAACCGTGGTGGCAATATATTCGCGACACTCAAGCTAAATGAGTGAGCGGTCATGTGTGGCCGGGTTGCAAGACGTTCTTGTTGAACCCTGAGTGTATCACCTCTAGAGTACACTATTCAGAAGGTGCTCCCATACCTTGTCTGTTGGAATCCATTCTCCGATAAGCGCCCTGCGGTTTATGATTTTATACTATGTATGTAGAACGTGAGATGCAAGCGTTTCTGCTAGTTGATATCTATTTGTACATAGACATTATTATAATATCAAAAGGTTTTTGATATAAAGATATTTTGGATTCTCATAAGGGAAAAACCCGTTCCGTTATGCGGCGTGGTCTTATGAGATATCGTTTACTTGTTCATATACATGTTTAAACTGTTTTACTCATACCAGTCCCATGACTGACCCAGAGTTTACTTTGTTGTTTTCCCTAAACTCTTGGGTGCCTAAATTTGTACGGGCAGTCAAGAAGTCGGGATTTACAGATATACTTGGAGAGCTTGGAGCAGGAGACTGCAAGATTCTATAGCTATAGTTATTTCCGCTGTGTTGTAAGTGTTGTACTCTGATAAGTGCTATTGTATATATATAACTGTTTACTTCAAAGTTATGTTATATATTATATGTTATTCGTTCCGCTGTGAGATTCGTGTTACTCTGATGATTCTGATGTTCTTCTTCTTCTTCTTCTATTCTATTAGTTCTATCTTTTCTTTCTCACCTTCTAAATTCTTTCACTAACGTCTCGGAATTTCCGACTCCCGAGGAGTCGGAAATTTCCAGCCGTTACAGTTGGTATCAGAGCTTAAGTTAAGTGATTACCTTGGCTCTGTGGCATAACTCGATAGAGATGGGATTAGTAATATCCTAGATTGAGTTTGAGTGTATATATATGAGCGCGTAATTGTTATTCAATATAAAATGTTTTTATATTGTGGAGACTCATTGGTTGAGTGGCTTATGAATTCTGGTCGATCAGTTGATCCACTGTATCGATAAGGGTTACTAAACACTCGAATACGATGAACCGTCATGGTATGTTTTGAAAGAGGGTAAATGAAATAATTTTTCCCCAAAATATATTTGTTTATAGAAGAGATATATATCTTGAAATTATTATAGTATATTGATTGTGTTGGTTGTTATTATAATCGAATAAGATTATAAAAGGGTGAAATGGTTATAAATGACCAATCAGAATTCATATGAATGTAATATATGAAATAGTTTGAATTAAATATGAATTTAAATCAGAATTTGGAATTTAAAATAAGGAAATTTTAAGTTCCTGGGAGATTTTGAAAATGTTTTTCAAATTGAAAATGATATAGTATTGAACTCACTTCGATAGCTGGAAAATAGATTCTGATGATGAATCTAGACATCATCAGTGTTCATTTTCGAGTTCTAAGTGACGGATTTCTACCAAAGGTTTTGTTTTTGAATTGTTTTGAGAAAACAAGTTGTTTAGAAATTCAAAGGTTTTGAATTGGCATTATGATTTCAAATTGATTTGAAAGAAACCCAGGAACTTAAGTTCTGGAATTAAAATTTAACTAATGAAGTTAAATAAAATGAGATGGTAAAAATAAATTTAAATTTAACTTGAACCGAGTTAAATAAAATTGAATTGGGATTAGAGATAATCTAGAATGGAACCAAATTGATAAGTCAATAATTTGGAATTTGATATTAGAGTTCGAATGAAATTCGATTTGGATTTAAGGATATAAACTGAGTGGAATGACCATGATATATGCAGAAGTGATAACATATCAAAAGGATATAATGATACGACCGACAAAAAGGTACAAGTTTATATTATATATGAGTTTGGATTTTATGAGCCGAATTGGCAAGCCGCTTGGCTATTTTGATTTCCCTTTTGGGTTGGAGAAGGCCTAGAGAGGCGAGGAGTGGTTTGTCATATTGGCCAATACAAAGGAGGTTATGGCGGAATTTTTCGAAAATTCCAGGCGTTAGAACATTCTCATTATTTATGGAAATTCAGTTAGCCAGAATGAATTAATAATTTAATTGAAAATTTAATGGTTTAGTTGAAACTGGAGTGAGAAGTAAACTAAAAGATATTTGAATCTAGTTGGTAAAGTTGGTAGCATTTTCCTAGCTTAGCAATTTCGAGGACGAAATTATTTTAAGGGGGGAAGTCTGTAATGGCGCGTTTTGTTAGCTGTCGAATAATTAATTTATTTAATTATTTATATATCGATTTGGCGATATCGATAACTTAAAGTACAACGTTCGAACGTATAATTATAATAATTATAATCGAGCTCGAAAAGGCGCGGCAGTTCGCTATTTGGCGATTCGAACTTCAACTGAATGTACAGGATTCGTTTTAAGCCGGACTTCTGTGAAATAAGAAACGTGTGGAGCTGGTGGAGTATTTCTTTCTAGTGGAAGAGAAAAATCGGGATTTCGTCGTATAGATTTTGAGTTATGTCCAAATCAAAAAGTCGCTGTAGAATTCCTTTATAATTTGCGACGCTTTATATACGTTATAAATCGATTTTTCGATACGAACTGAATATCGGGATAATCTGGAGTCTGGAAATCAAGTCATAAAATCTGAGGTGATATTCTGGAGCCGGACGACATCGTATATGGATATATACGATAATATTAATTTATTAATATTTAATTTAATAATATTTAAATATATTTATATATTAAAAGGGGTCATCCAGAGCTTTAAAAATACACTGTGTAAGCATACGAAGTCGGAATTCGACGAAACCAGTTTTGTTGGATCCGCAATATCAAATAGTTGTTAGAGGTCAAGTTTCGTGATTTTTAGAGTCACTGTGTGGCTGTACGGATTTTTAGAGTGAGAAACAGTCAGTTTTTCGATAGTTAAAAATATGCAGTTTGAACATACGGAGTCGGAATTCGACGAAACTAGTTTCGTTGGGACCGTAATGTCGAAATCTAGCTACATGTCCAGTTTCATGATTTTTGGGTATCATATACAGTCGCAGTGATTTTTAAGCACCCAGAACGAATATAGAATCATTAAAATAAAATAGAAAATCAATAAATAAAAATATCCTAACATTTTTCCTTGAACCATAAGAGGCCACATGACATGCTTCTTCAGCCACAAACGAAACCAACCACAATCAGCCTATATAAACCATCCAACAGAACACAACAAGCAAAATTCCCACAATGAAAAATCAAAAACTATCGAAGTAAAATTCTATAAATCCCCAAACTGATATAGGGGAGATTATGAGTGGAGAGCTTCATTTCTGTACAGTTTTTGAAGTGTGCGATGGAACTTTGCTGAGCGTGCTTTTTGAGCAGCAAGGCTAGGGTTAGCCTTCGCAAGAAAATGGGGCGACAAGGAGGAAATTGAAGGGTAGCAGAGGGATCAGTACATCGAGACGCACTAGAGGGGGGAGTTTGCCCGAGTTCGGTGCCATTTTGTTCGATGTTGACTGGGTATCGACGACGAAACCTGAACGACGCAGGCGAGTCGAGTTGACTGAGAACAGATGGAGAGGGTTTTGGTGTTGAATCCGATGGTGGTGGTGGCGCCCTGCGTTGGTGACCGGAGTAGTGGTGGACGGTGGGTCAAACCAAAGTCAACGGGAAGCATTTTTGGTTACGGGATTTTGTGTTTGGGAGAGACGAAGTAGAAATGGGTAAGGGCCAGAGAGGGGTAGGCGGGTTTGATAGAGGAAAGGTGGGCTTGGGCCGGCAAAAGAAAAGGTAGAAGCCCAGCTAATAAAATAGTTTTAATTTTATTTAAATTAGTTCAAAACTTGTAAAAGCAATATCTCGTTCGTACGAAATCAGATTGACGAACCGTAAGTTGCGTTGGGATCGTGGGGACGGACACTACGAAATGGAACTGACCACGAGTCAATTGGAGTCCGTCACAATTTATAGCAAAATAAATTGTCTGAATCAAGCGATGGTTATCGTCCTTGACGATGATCGTCCAATGTGAGTAAATCTCACAAACTCTAAACAGTTTTATTTTCACGTTGTATTCTTAGAACTGTTAAAATATTGTCTGTTTGACTGTGTGTTGATTGTTTGCTTGAACTGCTAGTCAGTTAGTAGAGATTATATATATATATTTACGTATGTATATATATATATATAAACCGTCAAATAGTTATATGTTGATTCTGTTTATCAGAATATTATACTGGTGTTGTTTAACATCTGTGGATGCAGGGAAACAGGTTGGAGGAATCCAACTGGATTCCTCAACAGTTATTTTACTGTGATTTATATATTGTGATATATAAATGTGATATATAATCTGATGATGATTATGTGTGTTTGGACGATATTCATCGTTGTTATATGGTGTGTTAAATACCATAAGAAATACAAGGATATAGAAAAGAGATTTTCAAACTATAATTTGAAAATAATTTATTTATATAAAATCGATGGATTTTATATTATAAAGAAAAGGGGATTTTGAGTATAAAGGAAAATATTGGTTAATCAAGTATAAAGGAAAATATTTGTTAATCGAGTATAAAGGAAATTATGTGTTAATCAAATATAAAGGATATATATTTGTAAATCAAATATAAAGGAATATATTTGTCAAATATATATAAGAAAAGAAATATTGTAAACCATTTGAATAAATAGGATAAAAGAGATATTTATTTGTTAAGTAAATAAAGTCAAACTAAGTGAAATGGGTTAAGTTAATCGAAGTAATTAGTTAAGTTAAACTAATTTGTTAATCAAAGTGAATTAGCTGAGTTAAACTAAGTAAATCGGTTAGAGTTAATCAAAGTGAATTAACTAAGTTAAACTAAGTGGATTAGTTCATTTAAGCGAGACAAGTAAATCAAGTTAGGTTAAACCATTTGAGTTAACCGGTTGAAGTTTACCAGTTAAAGATAAACAGTTAGAGTTGACTAGTTAAAATTGACCAGTTAGAGTTAACCAGTTAAAGTTGACCAGTTAGAGTTGACCAGTTAGAGTTAACCAGTTAAAGTTGACCAGTTAGAGTTGACCAGTTAGAGTTGACCAGTTAAAGTTGACCAGTTAAAGTTGACCAGTTAGAGTTGATCAGTTAGAGTTACTCAGTTAGAGTTGACCAGTTAGAGTTGAACAGTTAGAGTTATCCAAGTGGAGTTAATCGAGTAGAGTTGCCGAATACCACTTATTCGAAGTAGAGTTATCGAATATAGTATATTCGAGGGAAGAGTAATCGAATATAGTTTATTCGAGTGGAGAAATCAAATGTTATTCATTTGAGAAGAGTTACCGAATATTATTTATTCAAAGAGTAGTTATCGAATATTGGTTATTCGAAGTTAGTTAATCCAAAGGAGTTATTCGAAGTTAGTTAATCCGAAGGAGCTAGTCGAAGAGTTATTCGAAGTTAGTTAATCCAAAGGAGTTATTCGAAGTTAGTTAATCCGAAGGAGTTAGTCGAAGAGTTAATCCAAAGGAGTTATTCGAAGTTAGTTAATCCAAAGGAGGTAGTCGAAGAGTTAATCGAATATAGTTATTCGAAAGAAGGTGTTAATCGAATATAGTTATTCAAGTAAAGTTAAAAGAGTTAATCGAATTTAGTTATTCGAAATGAGTTATTCGAATTAGATATTTGAATAGAGTTAAACACATTAGAGTGATTCGAATTACTTATTCAAATAGAGTTAAACACGTAAGAGTTAATTGAATATTAGTTATTCAATTAGAGTCAAATCGATTTTAGTTATTCGAAAGGAGTTAATCAATTTGAGTTGAGTTAATCGATTTGAATTAAGTTGAATTGAAATGGAGTAAATCGATTAGAATTAAGTTAATCGAGTTAGAGTAAATCGAATATTGGTTATTCGAAGGTAAGTTATTCGAATTAGTTATTCGAAGGAGTTAATCAAATGAGTTGATCCAAAGGAGTTAGTCGAATATTAGTTATTCGAATAGAGTTAAAGGAGTTATCGATTTTAGTTTGATCGAAAGGAGTTATCGATTAGTAAATCGAAAGGAGATTTTCGAATATAGCATATTCGAAAGAAAGAGATCGAATATTGTTTATTCGAAAGAGAGAGATTTCGAATATGAGTTATTCGAAGAGAGATAATCGAATATAGGTTATTCGAAGAAGAGTTAATCAAATAGAGATTACTCGAAAGAGAGTATTACGTCGAATTCGATTATAGCAAATTCGGGAAAAGTACTATTTACTTTCCAGGGTTTAAATCAAGATTTTGTTATTGATTTAGAAATTAGGTGTCTGTTAAATTATTCGAGTTAGGAGATAAAGTTATAATTTAGGTTAGATATTGCAGAAGTAGGAATTATAACGTTATAGTTATAATCAAACGTTTTCATATAAGAAGTAGATTCGTAACCTGAATCCGAGAATTTGCGTAAACAGATGATTGTAAAAAGTGAGTGATGAGCTTCATCTATTTCACAGTAAAGGACGTTGTTCAATTAAGGTCTGAGAGGTAATTATACCCCAACTTGTTTGACTTCAGAATTGACAAAAGGAATAGTTGTGGTTCGATCTAAAAGGTTGATTAGGAATAAAGTTAAGGAATAAGCGATAAATGGATTTAGCAAAACGATGTTTTATACAACGTTCATTTTAAATCCGTAATTGAGTTTTGGAAACGTTTTCCAAATATAGTCAGATATGTTCTCTAAACATAGAAAATGAAATGTTTTCATGATAAGAATTTAAGAAATAGAGTTAAGCAAATTCAGAAACTGACTGGAGAGGGTAAGTTGAACGGTTTTCTAAGTGACGATATGATGTTGGTTTCGACCTTCCGGATTGATACTTAGAGAATTGTTCTCATACTAGTTACAGTTAGGGACTGATAGTTGCGAAATAATAGTGATGTGAAAATAAGCTATGGAAATGTTTTCCAATGATTAATAACATATATTTTCTAAATATATGAAATAAGGAAATATGAACATATGATGATTGATCGATCGAATTCCCATTTGGAAATAAGATCGTTGTTTGTACACCGACATGTTTTCATTTGATAGTTAGATCACAGACTATCAAAGTTTTTACCATTTTAACGTTGTTAATATGGAGAGACCGGTTGGATTATTATCCAAAGAACCACTCTGTATCGGCATAAGCGTTGCGAGCATTATATGTCAAAGATAAATTGAAGACTGAGTAAAGTGCAAGGGCTGTTGTATAAGTCTTAGATAACAGTGACTAAGATGGATATACTGAATAGTGCCTTCGGTTTGTCCAGTCCCAGGACAACGTATAGGGAAGAAGGTCTGACAGAGTATATCCAATAGATCGCGTAAGTTGATCTATTCAAACGTATTCACGTTTGGTGGCAGAGGAATTCGTTTCTCTTAGTTATATACCCGTGTTATTTTTGGATAAGTCAATTTGTGATTTGGCGGGTATGACGATGTGGCATTCAAAGTGAATGGTGATCAGATGTTCTGAAGATAGACGTAGCTTCTAGCCTCACACCAGGAAGTAACAAAAGTTGGGCTAGGCAGCATGGCTAGTTGGGTCATTCCCAAGCAGGGTGTATTGTCACCGATCTAGGGAATATCCATATTTATACTTCTTTTTGATTCTGTATCTTCGGATGACGGTTTGATGGCCTATAACCGTGGTGGCAATATATTCGCGACACTCAAGCTAAATGAGTGAGCGGTCATGTGTGGCCGGGTTGCAAGACGTTCTTGTTGAACCCTGAGTGTATCACCTCTAGAGTACACTATTCAGAAGGTGCTCCCATACCTTGTCTGTTGGAATCCATTCTCCGATAAGCGCCCTGCGGTTTATGATTTTATACTATGTATGTAGAACGTGAGATGCAAGCGTTTCTGCTAGTTGATATCTATTTGTACATAGACATTATTATAATATCAAAAGGTTTTTGATATAAAGATATTTTGGATTCTCATAAGGGAAAAACCCGTTCCGTTATGCGGCGTGGTCTTATGAGATATCGTTTACTTGTTCATATACATGTTTAAACTGTTTTACTCATACCAGTCCCATGACTGACCCGGAGTTTACTTTGTTGTTTTCCCTAAACTCTTGGGTGCCTAAATTTGTACGGGCAGTCAAGAAGTCAGGATTTACAGATATACTTGGAGAGCTTGGAGCAGGAGACTGCAAGATTCTATAGCTATAGTTATTTCCGCTGTGTTGTAAGTGTTGTACTCTGATAAGTGCTATTGTATATATATAACTGTTTACTTCAAAGTTATGTTATATATTATATGTTATTCGTTCCGCTGTGAGATTCGTGTTACTCTGATGATTCTGATGTTCTTCTTCTTCTTCTATTCTATTAGTTCTATCTTTTCTTTCTCACCTTCTAAATTCTTTCACTAACGTCTCGGAATTTCCGACTCCCGAGGAGTCGGAAATTTCCAGCCGTTACACGTTCTTAAGTCCATACTCCTAATTGTAATATGAGAAGTAGTATTGCGAATGTTACTACACTTAACTGATATTACGGTAAAACATCTATGTCGCTTAAGACTTCCCTTAGACAGTCAGTGAGCATGCAGTGGCCACATATCTTTATATGCCAATTATGTCCCTAGTTAAGCCCTTACAAGCTTCTAGAGGAAGTGTACATCCCCCATGAACTACCCTACTCCGTTACCACTTATGCCTAACCTCTTTTAGAGAAGGAGAACCCATAGACTTACTCCAAATCTAATAAGAGTAGGTCCCATAACTTCGGTTCCTCTCCAAGGAATAAACCTTAGGAGGGATCCTAGTCCTAACCACTCAAGACCCAAATTAGACAGGAAGAGAGTCAACCACTTAATACCTTCTCAAGGTGTAGTAAACCTGCCTATTTTCACACACAATAGACATATATATATATATAGTTATATATATATATGTACACACACACACACACTAGACTTCTCAGATTAAACCGTGTACTTGTAGATGCTGATATGCCGATCGGTTCCGGGCAGGCTTCTACTACAAGTTGGTTTAACCTCGTGTCATAGTGTACTAAGTTTGAATGGCCTATAGCACCTAGATATCTCACGTTAATTGGACCAACTTGTGGTTGCTGGATTTTCCAGTCGGTTCCGGCCAGGTTTCTACCACAAACGACAACTAACCTCGTGTCTATGTGTCACTACTAATATATGTAAAGCCATTCTATGCTCAAACACAAGTGATCAGTTGTATATATATGGGGACATTCCAAATTTGAATCCTATCCTAATCGCATTTATTGCATTAATACTACGTTAAGTACGTTGATTATGCTATATTAATATAATAATTATGATGCATAAATAACGCTTAATGTTCGTATGAACGAGGGAATATTCTAATGAGATAGCAATTTTCAATTTCTCCTTAATTAAGGTATACAAGTTAATTTTCCATATTTTCAACCGCTACAATATAGGAATGATGACATAATAACACAATAACAGATAACAGTGAATGGAAAATACACATGCATACAAATTTCAGCTTGCATCCTAAGCTTGTTGGAATGACTTCAATAATGGATTAAGAATAGAGTATGATACTCACATATAATATATACATGTATGTTTATAAGTTCCACTTTATCTAATTCACCCATTTTTGGTGTTTTGCACATGAAAACATTTACATTTGATATGTTAACCCCATTATTAACGCGGTTCAAAAACTGATATGTCAACTGTCTAATGAAGCGATCAAGTCGGACACATACGTTCCAAATGAATCTGACACGTCAGCAGCTATGGATCATGCAAGAATTATAACTTGGTGACGTGGAAAAGATACTGATGGGTCGAACAATACCCATGCATGGGTCGAGCAACATCAACCTGCCTTTTCTACCGCTTCAAGTCGGAAATTAAACCAACTTAAACCGCTTGAATTGACAAATTGTTATTGCTTATGAGGTTTAACAGAACCAATACACAGAAAATCACAAAACAGAAATGTTTGACGCGGAATAATTTTTATACAAATATCAGAGATTTACAAACATTGTATACAGCGGAATAAAAATATATACATGAATTTTTAAAATAAAGCTTTACACTTTAAATCGGGCTTGCGCACGTACTAGTGTCTTCATGAATCCTTCATCATCGTCAACTTCGAACCTAAGCTGTAATTTACTCAGGTCTGACCCCGACTCGAGCAAACAAAACTCAGGTCAGGTTGTATTCAAGTAAATTAACTACATTAAATGTACAAGTAACTTAATAAATGAAATGCTCGAATTTAAATAAACATCATATTTATGTTGTAAATTGATTTAATTCAAACACAGATTTCATTATTATTCCAAATCCAATCTAAACCTCTTGTCAATTTTTCCACGTTTCAACTTAAAAATTCAGATTTCAACATAGTGTTATATTAGTTTATAGTATAAATCTAATCCCATTTTCATCAAAACTTAAATTCTAAATTTAAATTTCATTTCACTAAATTAAAACATCATTCAATGTTTAATTGTTTCACTTAAATCAAATTCATAATTTTATCCTTAAATAAATCAAACAGTTAACCTTAATAATAATCTTATTTTAATTTAATCTTTAATTTAAATTAAACTAAATCAACTCTTTACCTCATTGTTAATAAAAAAAAAAAATTAACTTTTTACATTAAAAATTAAATCAAACAACAAAATTTAGCTTAAAACATAATAACAACTTTGTATTAAATTTAATTAAATTTAATTAAATTTCAATATCATAATCTTAAGTCAAATATTTCAAACATCAATTTAAACGTAACATCATTCAATCAAACGTCAACATGGTTACATATACAATATATAATATTGAGAACATACAGTGTTATGTAAGGATGAAGACAATACAAATAAATATAATATATTATGAACCAATCATTATCATTTCATGCGATGAACAAGCTAGTATGGTTTCAAGTGGATTATCACTATAATTTCATGTAATTTACACATAACATTTCATAAAATTTTCAATTAACAATACATGTAAATAATAACCAACAATTCATACAAATATTTGGAACTTATGGTATGACAGAAGGATGATGACAATGCAAACATAGCATATTATACCTCAGTCATTATTATTTCATGCGATGAACAACAATGATTTGATGTGAAATTTCACTATAATTTCATTAAACTAAAAACTATCATTTAGTACAAACAACCACTAACATTTCAACTTTTCATGTAATTTACTATCAACAAATCATATAAATGACAAATAAACATATATTTAATAATTGATTTAATGTCATGTAATAAACAACTAACAATCAAATTTTTCTTATCACAATGTTATCACCATTTCATTCGATGTCAATACTTGCAAAAAGAACGTTAATTGTGAGCGGAAACTCACCTTGCATGGATTTGATGATGGATACAAGCAAACACAAGATTGTCAATAGAGGGTAGCAATAAAAGCAAAATAAATTGAAGATTTTACTTTTTTTCTGTCTCTTATTTTTTTTTAGAAGAGGGGAGACAATAGATTATAATTTTAGGAAGAAGATGGTGATTTACTAAGAGAAATTGGGATTTATAGAAAGAGATGGAGATTTCCAGAGAGAGGTCTGGGTTTGAGAGAGAGAAGAGGGACTAGAATTTATGTAACGACCCGTATTCTACGCATCATAGGATCGTAGAATATTTATTTCTTTCACATACAAAGTCGTATGGTCATGTAACTTTGGGAGACGACTATTGTGGTCATTTCCCATGTTCATGATTTTTCCCGATTTTTAAATGACCATTTTACCCCTAGTTGGCACTGTTTTGGCCATAACTTTTGATTGGAAAGGAATTTTGACCGGAAACCACTTCCATTGGCTCCGGATGATGGTTTACAATTCCGTAGAGTGGTCACATTAGCCAAACGGGCTCACCGTTTGGGAGATATGGCTGAAACAAGTTTCAGATGGTGAAAAACAGCTTAATTGGGCTTAACCGGGTGATTAGCAACTAGGCCCAGAGGGTAATTTCGGGTTTAGAGGCATAGGAGGACTGATTAGGGTTAGGAAATCACTTTCATTTCAGTTTTGGGCCGCCACAAACCTTCTTGAGACCCTAGTAATGGCTTCCATCCTCTAAAACCACTCCAAAACACATTTTTAGTGAAGATTAAGCCTAAACCACATCAAAACAAGACCAAATAGCAACAGAGCAAGGTTGGAGCTGCTGCTATACATAGGAATTTGACCCAAACAGAGAGTATTTCAGATTTGGTGTTTTATTTTGTGGCCAAGGTGAGTGATTTGCATAGTTTTTGCACTAACTACGGTAATTAAGGGTAATTAGTGAAGATTAGCGAATTTATACACTAATAAATTCTGGAAAAATGTTTAGAAATTTGAAAATAATATTTTATGCCTCTGTTAGAAAATTTGGACGATTTGATTAAGTTTTACTAAGTATGTGCTTAAACATGATTAAGTGGGATTATGGGAAAATGTGGGGTTTTAGCCACTTTTGATCCAATTTGACTCATTTGAATTGTTGTTTAGCTGTTTGTGGTTGCTATTACATGTTGCTATGACTCTATGGTGTGTTTTATGATTGATTAGAAGTTTTAGATTTGTCAAAAACGCCGTCGAATGGCGTAAAATACTTGCTGGAAGAGTTGCAGAAAAGTGCAGGTTCTGGACCGGATCGGATCGGATATGGAGGCTCGGATCAGATGAGTTGAACTGGGCAAGGGATCTGATCGGATCGGAACTGGACACTTGAGATAATTGGCAAAAAGGAAGGCCACGCTAATTGAACTAGGATCGGATCGGATAAAGGAGGAGAGAACAGATCGACTTAAGGACGAAGGACTCAGATCGGATCGACTGAAGGAGGAAGGGCTCGGATTGAAGTAAGACGAAGGAATTGGATCGGAGAAAATGAAGAAACGAGGGAGCGGATCGGAGCAGAAGCACGAACTGGAAGGGAGGAGGACACCCGACCCGACCGGAGGAGGACACCCGACCCGACCCAAAGCGGAATACCCGACCCGAACCGATGCGACGCCGTGGACCCGAACCGAACCGCTACAGGAGAAGACTACGAACCGACCTGAAGTAGAAAACCCGACCCGAACCGATGGCTAGAAGGAGAACCCGACCCGACCCAGTATTGACCAATAACCCGAGATGCAAAGGTAGTCCAACATGGGAAGTTAGAGCTCAGGATCCAGTTGGGAACCGATGAGTTCACTTCATGATTGGGCTCTACTGCGGGACGTGTGCCAAGAGGCAGTCGATGTCTATGACTTTGGATCACTATGTATGGGAAGTACATGAACGGGCTCAGGGTCACAGTGGCCTAGGTACGACTAAAGGGCTATAGATCAATGAAGTGGGGTCATTTGAAAAGCTTTGGTCATGACTCCATGTGGTAAGCTTGGTAGTAGCAGTAGTTGTACAAGTCGAACTCCGTCACTACTTAAATGGGTCTAGTGATTGACAGTGGTGGACATCGTATGCTTTACGCACTGAGTGAGAGATGTGAGGATGGTTGCTATTGTAATGACCCAGAAATTTCGATATTTGAAATTTGAATTAATTAAAGATTTAATTATTGAATTTTATTGATACTCGGATTAGAAATTTAAAACCCAATATATGGTTTTGAATATTGAATTGAGTTCAATGGTTAGTTGAGCATCGAATAATTATTGTTGAATTGAATTTGATTACGTGAGTTGATTTGAAGCTTGACTGGAAAATATAAACGTTTGAAGTTAAAAATAAACGTAGTTGACATTAAACGAATTGGGGGTTTTGTTTGTTAAAATATATGGGATATTGATTTGGAAATGTGTATGTTTAAAGAAATCAAATTTAATGTTTCAAATTTGAAAGCGAACGGAGTTTTCGGTAAACCGATACATAAGATAAAAATAAAATAACGATGCATACTAACAGAGTGAGACAACGACCAAACAAATTTTATTAGATTCAGAATGTGAAAACGTAGCAGCACGTCAAGTTCCGTAGCGTTTGGAGTTCGTTTAAAGGTTAGAAAAAATTAAATTGTGTAACGTAAATTTCAGAGAATTAAATTACATAAGGGTTCACAATCTATTTCGATTTAACGTTAAATTCCTTCAGCGAATGGTGTAACGTTTGGAGTAACGTTAAATTCCTTCAGCGTCAAGTAATCTGCAGAAACCACCCACCCCAGTTTTAGTCTATTTCGATTCCTTGATGGCCACGGTTCTGCTTTTATAAATTAGCGTTCTTTCTCCAATTCTCTCAGCAAATCAGTTCCTCTTTTCAATTTTAATGGCCCTGTAAATCACCTCGATCGTTCTCTTCCCCATGTTCGAAACCGCTTCTTTCGTTAACCCCCAACGTTGAGCGCTGCCTCGCCTCCGTCCCAAAGCTGCCATATTGCTACTCGAAGTCCGCTCCTCCGTTCGCCTCTCACCAGTCTGTCGCCGCATCTCTGTTTGCCGATGAACTTAAGTTCCCCAAATCTGTCGCCTGCATCACGTGTTATGGTGAGCATCTCACTCACGATAAATCTTAAGTTCAAGTAAATTTACTCGATTTTAGTTGAGATATAGTAGTTAATTGTGTGTTCCTTGCGGATTGATTTGTGGTTGTTTGACTGTCTGATTGGTCGTGTAAGTTCCGCTTAGTTTGCCTTGATTTAGTCGGATTTGGGTCACTGTTGGGTGTTCGAATTTCACTATATGGGGGTGTTCTGCAAATTTCCTTGAACGATGAATTGATGCTGTATAAAAATATAGTATGATTCACCCATGTTGCTTTGCTTGAACTAAAGTGTACTCTCTGTTTACTTGAATTCACATTTGCAGGGGTACATAATATTTGGACACTTGGGTAGTTACATGTACCTGTATGACACACATTTCATTATACTATAAATCATTTAAGGACCCTTTGATGAAATCCCTGAACCTAAGCTTAGCATATATACACTTGCCTGGCTGTAACTCGAACAAATCCGCGAGCATGTAATTTGAATATATGTATTAGCCACGCCCTGTTTTTAAAAATATGGAACAAATGCTTGTCCTTTGTTTTACCTGAGAAACATGTTGCTTCATGAAAAATGTATCTCGGTCACGTCTATTGCTGAGACAACTAGTTTATTCTAACCATGAATAAATGCTATTGCAGCACATATTTGAGGTTTGGAAATTTACATAAAAGTTGGAATTTATTTTCCTGTTATTGAAATGGAACCATGATTGCCTGCACAACACTATCAAAATTCCATTTCATCTGTTCGGTTAGCTTTGTTGCTTGCACTGCATTGCAATTCATGCAATGCACTGTTGTGAATTATATGTAAGAGACATCTTCCAGAAATGGTTTTAGTCACTGTCACTATTTTGTTTTATAGTCAGTACAATATGAAATGATTTTTGATTGTGTTTACCATTCATGAAATAGAAAAAAATGATCATTAAATCCGATAGAGTATTAGCACATATATGATATGAGTAAATTTTTACCACTTGCCTTACAATACTGACATGGTAATGAGGTAGTCCACCTGCATATGTGAAGTATCATGTGGTTCTTGCCTAGACATTTACTCATATGGTTTGAAACTGCTCATATTTATGTGTCTTGTCACCTTACTAACTGATTTCAGAAATTTCATGGGTTGAACTCCAACATATATGTTAATATAGCCACCACTGAGTAGGCCATTAGATATATATAGATTGTAGATCATGGTAAGGCTGTTCGCATGTATTAAAGACTGAAAATACATTTGGATTGCCCAAAATTTATAAAAGCTGTCATTACTTTTCTGTGGCAAAATAATATACTGGGTCTTGGTTGTTCCCATACTGCTTTTACACCTAGTGAAGTATTTGAACTAGATGTTATGCTAACAGTGATTACCTGCATACTGGACCACATTTTAAATTGTAGCATATAAAGTCCGCAAAGTTTAAAAGGGAGAAAATGAAAGTTACCTGGTTTATACTAACCATGAGTGTTTGACCTTTTGATTTATGGTTTTGGTGCATCAGCACAGTCCTTGCATCTCTTGGCTACACATGTTCATCAATTCATAGATTCGGAAGTTTGCAAACCCATGTTGAAATGCATGTGCTTGTACACTTGCCTATAGCAGTATGACTTGTGTCGCCTAATCTAAGCAGCTTTGTATCTCTATACTTACATTTGATATTCCCTGGTTCCGGAATGCTGGGGCAGTGCACACGTGTACCTATACACGTGTGTACATGCAGGCTCTCGTGATCATGGTTCCTGAAATAAAAAACCCTATGCTGTCGTGATTTGTTTCGTCCCAAGTTGCTATGATATCCCGACATTTCCTCATGGGTCCGATGTATTTGGAAATAAAAAAAATTAGTTATGATTTAACTATTACATCTCAGTTTACATTGAAGTTAGTTTACTTGAACTATGATTTATCCTGACTCGAGTGTTTTTATGTTTTGCATGGAATGCTCGAGTCAGACCCGAGCATTTCAGATTTAGATATTACAGCGGCAGATTCGAAGATCGGCAAAAACTGGGGGTTTCAGGAGACGCGCACTCTGAAGATTTTTAAAACAGTAAATATTTTTCTATTATATTCAACTGTATTTTTACATTCCGCTGTACAGAAAAATCTTTGTATCAAAAATTTGATTAATATATGAAAGGTTATTTGTTTTGTTTACTGTGTTATTTATTTTATTTTGCGTTTTCTGTGTTGATTCTATTTTGAACTCGGTAAGCTAAATAACGAACCGTCAATTTGAATGCTTTAGATTGGTTTAATCACCAATTTGAAGTGGTCAAAAAGGCGGGTCGTTACAGTTGGTATCGGAGCTTTGGTTTATTCAAAGTATAGCTTATCGGGTTTAATTTGAGTAGGATCAGCACTAGAAAAACGAATTTTGAAATTAACAAGATTTAATATAATTTTGGAAAGTGTAAATAATTTTAAAATAAATTTTGGAAGATGAATTATTTTGGAAATATCGTATATTTTGAAAACTGGTATTTTGGAAATAATACAACGAAAAAATATATATATTATTTTGAGATTTAAATTTCGCCTGAATCCCCAGTCATCAAATCTAGCTTTGCCAGAGCAGATCTTCGATAAGATGCCCTTAGGTGTGAATCTCGAATCCATCGTCGAATGATATCCAAGGGGAATAAGGATAAAGGAATCGATGAATAAATTTCTCTAATTATATAGTTTAGAAACCAAAGATAACTAAAACTTATTGGGAATGAGAATTTCGATGAGAATTTGAATGTAAGGAGAAAATTTAAAATCATTTTAAAATGATGAAACGATGAATTTAATTTCGGTATTCGAAATAAAATTAATAAAAATAAAATTGAAAGGGGTAATGGTAATTTGATTGTGTCAAGGCTTATTGGCAGGAAATTTATAATTGGTCCTTACCAGTAATGTATAATCGAAAATAAAATTCATAAGGTATAAGCTTGTTAATTGATTAACAAGAAGTAAAGTATAAATGAGAATATGAAGCGAAATGTGAGTAAACACTAAATCTTTCTACTGTGTTATATATATTTGAATCCATGATTTAATTAAATGTGTGTTTATGTTTAATTTGTGATGCTGCTATTTGAAATCTAATATGGTTGCATAAAATAAGTATAGATGACTTTGTTATGCTTAGATGTTTTGGACAATAGTGGAATGGAACATACTGATAAACAGAAATATACACATCTTAGTTTATAAAAATCAATTACTCTTAATCTAGCCCGTTTTAAACTTCTTAATCAACATGAAACTTGTTTGTATTCATCTCAACCTAATTTTAAAATTTGTTTGGTTATGCATTATCACACATATGAACTGTTAATCTCAGATCTTTGTTAAAAGATGTTATAGACTCAAAATTCCGAACGTCATATTTCTGAAATCTGAATATATGTATGAAATTCCCATTAAAAACCATGAATTTTGATGGTTATATTAAGATTTTTAGTTGGGTATCTAGTGAGAATTTTAGTATAAAAGGATTATTGATATTTGATCAATTTCCGGCAATCTAGACGATGGTTAAACTTGGCGTTTGTTATAGACGAGTATGACGCACTGTAGAATATTGGAAAAATATCATCTTAATTTCCGATGCAATGGTTTTTGAAAACAAGGAAGAAACAACGATTTTGGGTTCGCTTTTCAGAGCCCAAACAGGGGCGAACTGCGCCATCTACGGTGCATAGGAAAAGATTGCATCAGGTGTTTTTGAAAGGAGGAGTCGGCTTCGTTTAACCTGGGTTGGGCGGCGACTAGTCATGAGTTGAGGCGAGTCGTGTAGTTTTTGTGGACTCGGTTTTTGTTGAGTGCTATGCTGATGGGTCATACTTTGAATCACTAAAGGTGATGGGTTCCGGGGTTCGGCAACGGTGTAAGAGGGGAAGAATACATTTGTGGCGACTATCGCGGAGTCAAGATTATTGGAGGTGGGATCGTGCATGTGCGCGGTGCGCAAGTGTGCACTGAAAAAGAAACATCAGTTTAAAAGAAAAAAATGTTTTGGCAGAGTTTATTTACCTTGATATTAAAACTGAAGTTGTCTCTATATTATAAAAATAAAATTCAGATATATGTTGAGTGAGTATGGTTTAGGAGGTGCATGGTACTAGAAATGGTGCTTCAATATTTGGATCATGAGATAGTTTTCACGCATGGCTGAAGGAAGATGGGTCATGCAATATAAGTGGTGAATCATTGTGCATTTACGGTTTGAAAAAAAAAAAAAAACAAGTGCAGGTGATTGTCTTTGGCTGAGAGGTGTCCTTCATGTATGAGCCAAACGCATGTAGCCTCAAAATGACTTGAGTTTGGAAATTGTAGCCATGCACTGAAAGAAATGGGAGGCATGTTTGGTCCATGAGTTAAAAACATATCTATAAAGGAGTGGTTGCATGAAGAAACGTGAAGTAAGCTATGAGCTTGCATGGGTCTCCATGCGTTAGGAAAAAAGTGAAATAAAAGAAAAAATTATTTTTTTATAATAATAATAATAATAAATATATAAATGAAGAGCTCGACAGCGAACTGATGGTGTTGTTGCGTGTTGATGAAGAGAAGGGAAGAGCAACGATTGCAGAGTCTAGTTCGCCGGAGATGAATACGGTGCACGTGCACGAATGTGCACTGTGAAAGTGGAACTGCGGTTTATAATGGAAAAAAAAAGGAAAAAAAAAAACAGGGTAAGGTATGAAATAAAGAATATTTGAAATCGATAATATTTTCGCTATATATGTTCTTGTACTTTACGGTTTGATTGCAAAGCAACAAAAATAATCATGGAGTTTGTTTTTAAAAGCCTTGACCTACTTTGTCAATACATGATGTAGTTTTACATACTCATATGCGAGCTGAATGGGTTGATGCGTGCCTTTCACCTCAGTAATGTCTTAGTCCATTGGATGTTAAGGAATGGTCCAAACACTCTTTGGCTCTCTCTGCCATTCGCACGTCGTAAAATTAATGTAACTTGAACAATATGATAGTATGATTAAGTATTACAGTCTCATTTGTCAACATGACCTATTAAATTTAATCCACTTTGGTTTGACAGACATAAAAGTTGGATGTATAAAATTGATGTACTTATAAATACCCATCCCTAGTGAATGACAGCTTGTATAAAATTTGGAATAAAGAAAAATGAGTGGACCAATACGTTGTGGTTATTCTGAAGTTCAGAATATAAATAAAATGAGATATTTCCAAAGTTCGGATAAGAGATTATTCGGAAATGAGTTATTTATGGAGAGACAATTATGTCAAATTTTAGGGAAGTACTATTTACTTTCCGTTTTAATTAAAATTTAATATATTATTGATTAATTATTCATATTTAGAGTATAAAGCATATTTCTGTTGAAATTAAAGATTTGCAAATATGCGGAAATGTTTTCTAATGGCAATAGTAGATTTTCTAGAATTATAGAAAATGCGTATGAATTGTTTTTCAAGGAGTGTGAGAAGTTAACGGGTTTTGGCAAATTAGAATGGTGAGAACTAAAGAACAAAAAGCCATACGTCGAAAACAAAGGGCGGCAGAACATAAGAGAGATAAAATTGTAATTTGAATTCGAGAATTTTGTAGGCGATAATTTGATAAGAAAAAAAAATAGAAATTAGAAACTGACTGGGGATTAGTTAAGTCGAATGATTTCCTGAGTGTTGATCTGATGTTGGTTTCGGCCTTCGGGATTGATACTTAGGGAGTTGTTCGCTTGCTAATTTACAGTCGAAGAATATGAATATGGAAGATAAATAATGCGTGAAGGAGAAAATGTCTTATAAGAATAAAAATTCCGAGATGGTAATAATATTAATATTTGAATTGAGTGAGGAACTTAATAATTGGGAATTTGTGAGGAAATTTGGTTTATAAATATGAATTGAAAAGAGATCATATCTGAATTAATCCAGAGATAGATTTTGAATTTGGATGGGATTTGAGGATATTCGATTTTGGAACATGGGGTATAGAAGTTTTCGAGACGTATATGAAAAGTATATGAGAAATTAGTGAATTTGAAAACTACCGGATTTGAAGGTAAACGTTTTGAAATGGAATTTGATATAACAGAATTTATATAAGAATGAGATGTTTGAAAATATGATTTGAAAGGAAAATCTCATGTAAGATGACATAAGTATGATTTACGAGGTGTATGAAATGAAGTACTATATGTATATAGTATTATATGTTTCCAAAGAAAAATAAGGAAAGTACCTTCCTTCTCCTTGAATTTCGAGCTTGGTTGAGATATGCTGCTGGTGGAAGTAGGTTGTCCGGACATAAAACTCATGAGTTGCCATTGAGCACGACTGCTAGCGTAATTCGCAGGGCTGCAGATAGCCTACGGCGGTCGGATGTTTCTTGAGGGAATCAGGCGTAACCATTGTAATCGCTGCGATCTAGAGTCGTTGGAATTCGACTGTGTAGCGAAATTTGCAGGGCTGCGGATAGCCTACGGCGGACGGATGTTTCTTGGGGGAACCAAGCGTAACCATTGTGACTGCTGCGATCTACAGTCGAATTATAAGGGCGTAATCCGCAGAGCTGTGAAAGCTTATAGGTACGGATGTTTCCTGGGGGACCCAGGCGTAACCATTGTGTACCTGCGGTCCACTGAGATATCTTAGTGATAGTGAGCCACCTGTTTGATGCAGCAGTTAGTCTTCGTGACTTGATTGGTCTTCGTGACCTGATTTGTCTTTGGGACTTGTTTTGTTCTCGTGACTTGAAGTATCTTCAAAATTCCTTGATTCTGAGATAGAGAAATCAACGCTCAGTGACCTCAGAATGTCTTTTGATTCTTAAAGTATCTTCCGTTGATCTGTCCATGACGAAATTCGCAGGGAAGTGAATTCCTACGGATACGGATGTTTTCTGGGGGATCCAGACGGAACCATTGTGTATCTGCGATTCATGAACAATCAACATATCAATATCACATTGGTACTTTCCGTATCTGTTTTTAAAAAGAGAAATTTTGAAATATTTTTACTGGGAGTTGAAACAAGGATATTTAGTACTTGGAGATTTTAGTCGTACGCCTGGCCAGTGTATGCCTAACATCTGTGAGAACGACAATAGACTTGTCAAACTTCGAGTTATCTAGTAATTTCAAATTAGTAATTTGAAATGAAAATGTATTTAATATAATAAGATTTCAGAGTATTTTCAGGTCCCAGAGTTTTGAAGAAGTAAATACGAATATTTTTTTTTTATATAAATATATAAAAGTTATAAAGATGTCGGATTTTGGAAATTTTAAGTCGATAATTTGTGTTTGGAAATGGAAATGTTATTTACACTATTCAGTGAGTATTGGAAAAAGTTAAATAATATAAAGATATTGGGTTGATGATTGCTAAGCCTAGACCCATTACTGTGCAATAATGAATAAATATAGACCGATGAGGTTTATAAAGGAATTTGGAATGATTTGAGATGTATGAATCCAACTTATGCAGAAATTGGTTTTCAATAGAAATTCGATTTTTCGAGTTATTTGAGTATGATGGTAAACAATGAGGATTGATAACTTAAATATCGATGTTTAAATAAGTTGTGGAAGAATTTCATACAAATATGAAATCTGAAGTATACGTTGATGTAACTCTTAACAATCTCCCCTTTTCGAGGACGAAAAGTTTTAAAGGGGGGAAGATTGTAATGACCCAGAAATTTCGATATTTGAAATTTGAATTAATTAAAGATTTAATTATTGAATTTTATTGATACTCGGATTAGAAATTTAAAACCCAATATATGGTTTTGAATATTGAATTGAGTTCAATGGTTAGTTGAGCATCGAATAATTATTGTTGAATTGAATTTGATTACGTGAGTTGATTTGAAGCTTGACTGGAAAATATAAACGGTTGAAGTTAAAAATAAACGTAGTTGACATTAAATGAATTGGGGGTTTTGTTTGTTAAAATATATGGGATATTGATTTGGAAATGTGTATGTTTAAAGAAATCAAATTTAATGTTTCAAATTTGAAAGCGAACGGAGTTTTCGGTAAACCGATACATAAGATAAAAATAAAATAACGATGCATACTAACAAAGTGAGACAACGACCAAACAAATTTTATAAGATTCAGAATGTGAAAACGTAGCAGCACGTCAAGTTCCGTAGCGTTTGGAGTTCGTTTAAAGGTTAGAAAAAATTAAATTGTGTAACGTAAATTTCAGAGAATTAAATTACATAAGGGTTCACAGTCTATTTCGATTTAACGTTAAATTCCTTCAGCGAATGGTGTAACGTTTGGAGTAACGTTAAATTCCTTCAGCGTCAAGTAATTCGCAGAAACCACCCACCCCAGTTTTAGTCTATTTCGATTCCTTGATGGCCACGGTTCTGCTTTTATAAATTAGCGTTCTTTCTCCAATTCTCTCAGCAAATCAGTTCCTCTTTTCAATTTTAATGGCCCTGTAAATCACCTCGATCGTTCTCTTCCCCATGTTCGAAACCGCCTCTTCCGTTAACCCCCAACGTTGAGCGCTGCCTCGCCTCCGTCCCAAAGCTGCCATATTGCTACTCGAAGTCCGCTCCTCCGTTCGCCTCTCACCAGTCTGTCACCGCATCTCTGTTTGCCGATGAACTTAAGTTCCCCAAATCTGTCGCCTGCATCACGTGTTATGGTGAGCATCTCACTCACGATAAATCTTAAGTTCAAGTAAATTTACTCGATTTTAGTTGAGATATAGTAGTTAATTGTGTGTTCCTTGCGGATTGATTTGTGGTTGTTTGACTGTCTGATTGGTCGTGTAAGTTCCGCTTAGTTTGCCTTGATTTAGTCGGATTTGGGTCACTGTTGGGTGTTCGAATTTCACTATATGGGGGTGTTCTGCAAATTTCCTTGAACGATGAATTGATGCTGTATAAAAATATAGTATGATTCACCCATGTTGCTTTGCTTGAACTAAAGTGTACTCTCTGTTTACTTGAATTCACATTTGCAGGGGTACATAATATTTGGACACTTGGGTAGTTACATGTACCTGTATGACACACATTTCATTATACTATAAATCATTTAAGGACCCTTTGATGAAATCCCTGAACCTAAGCTTAGCATATATACACTTGCCTGGCTGTAACTCGAACAAATCCGCGAGCATGTAATTTGAATATATGTATTAGCCACGTCCTGTTTTTAAAAATATGGAACAAATGCTTGTCCTTTGTTTTACCTGAGAAACATGTTGCTTCATGAAAAATGTATCTCGGTCACGTCTATTGCTGAGACAACTAGTTTATTCTAACCATGAATAAATGCTATTGCAGCACATATTTGAGGTTTGGAAATTTACATAAAAGTTGGAATTTATTTTCCTGTTATTGAAATGGAACCCTGATTGCCTGCACAACACTATCAAAATTCCATTTCATCTGTTCGGTTAGCTTTGTTGCTTGCACTGCATTGCAATTCATGCAATGCACTGTTGTGAATTATATGTAAGAGACATCTTCCAGAAATGGTTTTAGTCACTGTCACTATTTTGTTTTATAGTCAGTACAATATGAAATGATTTTTGATTGTGTTTACCATTCATGAAATAGAAAAAAATGATCATTAAATCTGATAGAGTATTAGCACATATATGATATGAGTAAATTTTTACCACTTGCCTTACAATACTGACATGGTAATGAGGTAGTCCACCTGCATATGTGAAGTATCATGTGGTTCTTGCCTAGACATTTACTCATATGGTTTGAAACTGCTCATATTTATGTGTCTTGTCACCATACTAACTGATTTCAGAAATTTCATGGGTTGAACTCCAACATATATGTTAATATAGCCACCACTGAGTAGGCCATTAGATATATATAGATTGTAGATCATGGTAAGGCTGTTCGCATGTATTAAAGACTGAAAATACATTTGGATTGCCCAAAATTTATAAAAGCTGTCATTACTTTTCTGTGGCAAAATAATATACTGGGTCTTGGTTGTTCCCATACTGCTTTTACACCTAGTGAAGTATTTGAACTAGATGTTATGCTAACAGTGATTACCTGCATACTGGACCACATTTTAAATTGTAGCATATAAAGTCCGCAAAGTTTAAAAGGGAGAAAATGAAAGTTACCTGGTTTATACTAACCATGAGTGTTTGACCTTTTGATTTATGGTTTTGGTGCATCAGCACAGTCCTTGCATCTCTTGGCTACACATGTTCATCAATTCATAGATTCGGAAGTTTGCAAACCCATGTTGAAATGCATGTGCTTGTACACTTGCCTATAGAAGTATGACTTGTGTCGCCTAATCTAAGCAGCTTTGTATCTCTATACTTACATTTGATATTCCCTGGTTCCGGGATGCTGGGGCAGTGCACACATGTACCTATACACGTGTGTACATGCAGGCTCTCGTGATCATGGTTCCTGAAATAAAAACCCCTATGCTGTCGTGATTTGTTTCGTCCCAAGTTGCTATGATATCCCGACATTTCCTCATGGGTCCGATGTATTTGGAAATAAAAAAAATTAGTTATGATTTAACTATTACATCTCAGTTTACATTGAAGTTAGTTTACTTGAACTATGATTTATCCTGACTCGAGTGTTTTTATGTTTTGCATGGAATGCTCGAGTCAGACCCGAGCATTTCAGATTTAGATATTACAGCGGCAAATTCGAAGATCTGCAAAAACTGGGGGTTTCAGGAGACGCGCACTCTGAAGATTTTTAAAACAGTAAATATTTTTCTATTGTATTCAACTGTATTTTTACATTCCGCTGTACAGAAAAATCTTTGTATCAAAAATTTGATTAATATATGAAAGGTTATTTGTTTTGTTTACTGTGTTATTTATTTTATTTTGCGTTTTCTGTGTTGATTC
Source organism: Allium sativum (assembly GCA_030737875.1). NCBI lineage: Eukaryota > Viridiplantae > Streptophyta > Magnoliopsida > Asparagales > Amaryllidaceae > Allium > Allium sativum. The sequence goes on from CM060919.1 coordinate 803,160,048, forward strand.
TATTTTGAACTCGGTAAGCTAAATAACGAACCGTCAATTTGAATGCTTTAGATTGGTTTAATCACCAATTTGAAGTGGTCAAAAAGGCGGGTCGTTACAGCTATGGTTGATTTGTTTGCTATCATTATGACATGCACACCCCACCCCTGTATTCTTTACACTATTTATGGCACCTTAGAGTACTGTACGGTATGTGGTACTAACTCTTTGGTTGCAGGTCCAGGTTCAGGTATGGTTTAGTATACCTGTTATTGTTCTGTTTAGATGCTTATCGCTCATACCAGGCTTTATGTCTGACCCAGAGTTTTATGTCTCCTCTTATTACTCTGGGTGCTCACACGAGCAGACTAGAGACAGGTTAGCTGGAGATGCACGGGTAGATGATCCGGAGACGAGCAGGAGGCTTCCACGTAATATATATATAGTATTCTCCCTGTGTTGTTGAAGATCACTGCTTAGGCATTGGTGGTGCATCTTCTACTTTAGCTCTCTTTTGTTTAGAGACAGTAAATTTGAAAAGTTGTAATAAGCTGTATTTGGATTTCCGCTGCTCTGATGTTGATGTTGGTTTTAGTTATCAGCTTATACACTGTCTCACCTGTTTTATGTCAGGTATTTTATTATTATATTTTACTCTATGCGCTGTGAGACATTCTACAGGTTCCTCGTTTAGTTAATTCCCTTCTTTCCTTTCTCCTGACGACCGTCCCGTGCTAGTCGGGCATGTGTACAGCAAACTTTCGGAGGAAATGCGGGCTGGTGCGGGGCGGGCCGTCACACTTGGTATCAGAGCTCTAGGTTGCGTAGTTAACCTAGGGAAGTTATCAGGGAGAGATAATATACGTATACGAGAGAGCGTATTTGTGATTATTTTGGTTTTCAAAAGCTATATATATACTATTAGTAGTATAAGAATGAAGTCGTGTTGCACTAGCACCACTATGGGGTCGTTAATCGTTTCCTTTTTCAGATTGATGATGAGCCGATATGTTAGAGGTACTGGTAGAGGGGCCAATAATGGGAATGTTGCTGACATGAGGGCGATGTTTACTGACCTCATGAGAGAGATGCTTAGGGATGTGCAGAGAGCAGCTCCCAATGGTGGAAATGGTGGTGGTCCAATAGTGCAGGCGCCGAGAGTCGACTTCGCCAAGCTGAATAAGGATTATACTAGCCTTGGTGGGAAGCCGTTCCACGGAACGGAGTCGGCCACGGATGTTCAAGATTGGTTGGATAGTTGCAAACGTATCTTCGAGGATTTGGGTATCGAGGATGCGATGAAGAGAAAGCTAGCGTCCCGTCAGCTGCAAGGGCGGGCAATGAATTGGTGGAATGCTATAAAGGCAGCTACTCCCGAAGATCAGATTACTTGGGAGCAGTTTAAGGCTCGCTTTAGCGAGAAGTTCATTCTAGCTGCTCAGAAGTCAGTGCTGTTTAAGAAATTCTTGGAGCTCAAGCAGAATGGCAGAGCTGTCTCGGAGTATATTGCCGAATTCGACACTTTGTCGAAGTATGGGTTATCTCTTATTGATACTGCCGAGAAGAAGAATGAGAAATTCATAACTGGTTTGGATCAGTACTTGGGGTAAAGGCTTATTAACCACATCGATGAGACGTTTGAATCGATTGTGGGGAAAGCATTAAGATCAGAAAGTCTCTACCCTAAGCTGAAGACTGAGGTTGCATCCGCAGATGAGCCAAAGCCACAAGCTAGTGGTGGAGGCAAGGGTGGTCTCCAGAATAAGAGAAAGCAGAGTCAGACTAAGGATGGCCAGAAGAAAAAGAATAAGCAAGATGTTGAGTGCTTCAGTTGTGGTAAGAAGGGCCATTATGCTAGTAATTGTCGGGCCAAGCCAGCGGATAGGAAGTGCTTCAACTGTGGCCAAATGGGACATCACAAGGACAAGTGTCCGCAACCCCCCAAAGAAAAGCAAATGGTGAAAGCTTACGCCCTTAATGTTGTTCCTTCTTTGTCGAATGCCCCAACTGCGGTGGAGAAGGGAAAGAATGTCGTCATTCAAGGTATGCTTTCTGTTTATGATGTTCCTGTTAGAGTTTTGTTTGATACCGGAGCTTCCAGTTCTTTCATATCTAGTGACCTGGTAGATAGGTTGAGATTGGAGCCCGAGATTGTCGATAGACCTTTAGTAGTGACGAACCCGATTGGTGGTTCGACTAGCCTTAGCATGATTTGTCGTAATGTGGTCTTATCGAGTCATGGATGCATGTTTGTTTGTGATTGCTTTGCTTTGGGCTTTACTGGGTTTGGCATTATTTTGGGAGTAGATTGGCTCCAAAGATACGGGGTGGTGGTAGACTGTGAGGGCTTTTTGGTGACAGCTAGAGCGGATGATGGACGGAGGATAGTGTTTGGTGGTCTACCCAGTAAGGGGGTATTGGCTAGTTTTCTAAACTCCCTCGACATTCCGCATAGTGAGTTGTCTGGTTTGCCCGTGGTTGGCCAGTATCCGGATGTTTTCGAGGAAGTGACCGGGCTTCCACCACACCGAGAGATTGAGTTATGTATTGATTTGGTAAAAGATGCCAGACCTATAGTGATGCCACTTCGTCGTATGGCACCAAGGGAGCAGCGAGAGCTCGAGGTGCAAGTCAGCGATCTTTTGAAGAAGGGATTTATCAGAAGGAGTGTTTCTGAATGGGGAGCACCAGTTGTGTTTGCTACCAAGGCGGATGGTTCCCTTCGTTTGTGTGTAGACTGCCGCGAGTTGAATAAAGTAACGAGGAAGAACAAGTATCCTCTACCGCGGATAGATGATTTGTTCGATCAGTTGTGTGGCGCGAGAGTATTTTCTCAGTTGGATCTCGCGACAGGTTTTCATCAGCTTAGAGTGGAAGCTGAGAGTATAGCTAAAACGGCATTTCGGACGCCTTCTGGGTTTTATGAGTGGTTGGTCATGCCATTCGGGCTGACCAATGCCCCAGCATATTTTGTGGATCTTATGAATAGGGTATTCAGAGATTAGTTGAATAAGTTTGTCCTTGTGTTCGTTGATGATATTTTGGTCTATTCAAGGACAGAGGAAGAACACAAGGAACATTTAAAAATAGTGATGGAGGTGTTGAGAAAACACCAACTGAAAGCAAAGTTTTCTAAGTGTCACTTTTGGAAGAGGGAAGTGAGGTTCTTGGGCCATGTTGTATCAGAGAATGGTATTGCCGTAGACCCGACGAAGGTGGCTACGGTACAGGATTGGCCTACGCCCAAGAATGCAACAGATGTAAGAAGTTTCTTGGGGTTAGCTGGATATTATTGTAAGTTTATCCAAGGATTCTCCAAGATAGCAGCACCATTGACCCGTTGACTAAGAAGAATCAAGCTTTTGTCTGGGATGAAAGGTGCGAGAATGCATTCAAGAGTCTAAAGGACAAGTTGACAAGCGCACCAGTGTTAGTCATTCCTAAAGGGAATGAAGAGATGACGGTATACACAGATGCTTGCGGTACCGAACTAGGTGCTGTATTAATGCAAAGTGGTAGAGTGGTAGCTTATGCAAGTCGACAATTGAAACCGCACGAGAGAAGATACCCTACCCATGATTTGGAGTTGGCAGCGATCGTGTTCGCGTTGAAGATGTGGAGACACTATCTCTTGGGAGAAAGATTTGAGCTGTTTACAGATCATAAGTCGTTGAGGTATCTCTTCTCTCAGAAAGATCTGAATCTCCGTCAGCAGAGATGGTTAGAATTCTTGGCTTCCTATGATTTTGATATCGCATATACACCGGGAAAGGGCAATGCGGTAGCCGATGTGTTGAGTAGAAGACATGCCATCTTAGGGGCTATGTTTCTAGAATGGAAGCAACTGGAGTATATCGCGGGGTTTGATTTCAGACCAAAGTGCGAATTGGATCCAAAAATGTTAGCAAGTTTGACGATCAGACCCACTTTGATTGAGCGGATCGGCTCTAGTCAGAGGGACGATCCTAACCTATTGGAAATCATCTCCAAGTTAGAGATGGATATCGATGAGGAGATGAACAAGTATGGGCTTGATCGAGATGGATGGCTTAGAAAGAATGGAAAGCTCGTTGTACCCAACGTCAATGGATTGAGAGATGAAGTGCTTAGAGAATGTCATCACTAAAAACTGACTATACACCCCGGTGGTAATAAGATGTATCGAGATATGAAGCAGACTTACTACTAGGAAGGGATGAAAAGAGACGTTGGGAAGTTTATATCCAAGTGCATGAATTGCCAGCTAGTTAAAGCCGAGCAAAAGAAGCCTAGTGGGTTATTGCAACCATTAGAAATTCCCGAATGGAAATGGGAGCAAGTCTCGATGGATTTCATCGATGGTTTACCAAGGACTAGATTGGGACATGATAGCATTTGGGTAATCGTGGATCGATTGACTAAGAGTGCAAGATTCATACCAGTCAAATCGACTAGAACGGCAGCTAAGTTAGCAGAATTGTATATGAAGTTGGTAGTGAGATTTCATGGAATACCTAAAAGCATTGTGAGTGACCGGGACCCGTTGTTCACTAGTGGGTTTTAGAAGAGCTTATAAGAGGCTCTAGGGTCAGAGTTACATCTCAATACCGCATATCATCCTCAGGCCGACGGTCAGACGGAGAGGGTGAATCGTATTTTGGAAGATCTCTTAAGAGCGTGTATATTGGATTTTGGTGGATCATGGGATGACCATTTACATCTAGTAGAGTTTGCATATAATAATAGCTACCAATCCAGTATCGGTATGGCTACGTTTGAAGCTTTGTACGGAAGACCGTGCAACTCACCATCATGTTGGATAGAGACTGGCGAGAAGTTTATGCTTGGACCAGATGTGGGGAGGGAAACTTCAGATAAGATTAAGATCATTCAACAACGAATGAAGGCTGCCCAAAATAGGCAGAAGAGTTATGCTGATAAGAGGAGAAGAGACTTAAAATTCTCCGTTGGTGACTTCGTGTTTGTTATGATTTCTCCGTTGAAGAGTGTAATACGATTTGGCAGGAGAGGCAAGTTAGCACCAAGATTTGTTGGCCCATTCCCTGTTCTTGAACTAGTCGGGAATTTGGCATATAGAATTGACTTACCAGAGAAGATGGCGGGAGTTCACAATGTATTTCATGTTTCCCAACTAAGGAAGTTCGTTCACGACTCAGATATGACTATTTCACCTGATCAGTTGGAGGACTTCGAAGTAGAACCCGAGGCGGTTGGGAACCGCAAGCCGGCCCGTATTGTCGAGCACGACATGAAGCAACTTCGAAGGATGGCGGTGAAGCTAGTCAAGGTTCAGTGGGGCGAGGACGAGAATGATTGTACTTGGGAGACAGAGGAGAACATTAGGAAGACACACCCAGAACTCTTTGCCTGGTAAGATTTTGACTTCGATTTAGTTTTCCGCATGCTAGGATAGGCTTGTTTGCTCCGTTTGCATGTTTGATTGTTGTATGTGGTTGTTAGGCATGCGGGATCCTTTGTATATTTTGGGTTAAAGAATTTCGGGGACGAAATTTCTTAAGGGGGGGAGAGTGTAACGACCCGTATTCTACGCATCATATGATCGTAGAATATTTATTTCTTTCACATACGAAGTCGTATGGTCATGTAACTTTGGGAGACGACTATTGTGGTCATTTCCCATGTTCATGATTTTTCCCGATTTTTAAATGACCATTTTACCCCTAGTTGGCACTGTTTTGGCCATAACTTTTAACGGGAAAGGAATTTTGACCTGAAACCACTTCCATTGGCTCCGGATGATGGTTTACAATTCCGTAGAGTGGTCACATTAGCCAAACAGGCTCACCGTTTGGGAGATATGGCTGAAACAAGTTTCAGATGGTGAAAAACAGCTTAATTGGGCTTAACCGGGTGATTAGCAGCTAGGCCCAGAGGGGAATTTCGGGTTTAGAGTCATAGGAGGACTGATTCGGGTTAGGAAATCACTTTCATTTCAGTTTTGAGCCGCCACAAACCTTCTTGAGACCCTAGTAATGGCTTCCATCCTCTAATAGTAATGGCTTCCATCCTCTAAAACCACTCCAAAACACATTTTTAGTGAAGATTAAGCCTAAACCACATCAAAACAAGGCCAAATAGCAACAGAGCAAGGTTGGAGCTGCTGCTATACATAGGAATTCGACCCAAACAGAGAGTATTTCAGATTTGGTGTTTATTTTGTGGCCAAGGTGAGTGATTTGCATAGTTTTTGCACTAATTACGGTAATTAAGGGTAATTAGTGAAGATTAGCGAATTTATACACTAATAAATTCTGGAAAAATGTTTAGAAATTTGAAAATAATATTTTATGCCTCTGTTAGAAAATTTGGACGATTTGATTAAGTTTTACTAAGTATGTGCTTAAACATGATTAAGTGGGATTATGGGAAAATGTGGGGTTTTAGCCACTTTTGATCCAATTTGACTCATTTGAATTGTTGTTTAGCTGTTTGTGGTTGCTATTACATGTTGCTATGACTCTATGGTGTGTTTTATGATTGATTAGAAGTTTTAGATTTGTCAAAAACGCCGTCGAATGGCGTAAAATACTTGCTGGAAGAGTTGCAGAAAAGTGCAGGTTCTGGACCGGATCGGATATGGAGGCTCGGATCGGATGAGTTGAACTGGGCAAGGGATCTGATCGGATCGGAACTGGACACTTGAGATAATTGGAAAAAAGGAAGGCCACGCTAATTGAACTGGGATCAGATCGGATAAAGGAGGAGAGATCGGATCGACTTAAGGACGAAGGACTCGGATCAGATCGACTGAAGGAGGAAGGGCTCGGACTGAAGTAAGACGAAGGAATTGGATCGGAGCAAATGAAGAAACGAGGGAGCGGATCGGAGCGGAAGCACGAACTGGAAGGGAGGAGGACACCCGACCCGACCGGAGGAGGACACCCGACCCGACCCGAAGTGGAATACCCGACCCGAACCGATGCGACGCCGTGGACCCGAACCGAACCGCTACAGGAGAAGACTACGAACCGACCTGAAGTAGAAGACCCGACCCAAACCGATGGCTAGAAGGAGAACCCGACCCGACCCAGTATTGACCAATAACCCGAGATGCAAAGGTAGTCCAATATGGGAAGTTAGAGCTCATGATCTAGTTGGGAACCGATGAGTTCACTTCATGATTGGGCTCTGCTGCGGGACGTGTGCCAAGAGGCAGTCGATGTCTATGACTTTGGATCACTATGTATGGGAAGTACGTGAACGGGCTCAGGGCCACAGTGGCCTAGGTACGACTTAAGGGCTATAGACCAATGAAGTGGGGTCATTTGAAAAGCTTTGGTCATGACTCCATGTGGTAAGCTTGGTAGTAGCAGTAGTTGTACAAGTCGAACTCCGTCACTACTTCAATGGGTCTAGTTATTGACAGTGGTGGACATCGTATGCTTTACGCACTGAGTGAGAGATGTGAGGATGGTTGCTATGGTTGATTTGTTTGCTATCATTATGACATGCACACCCCACCCCCGTATTCTTTACACTATTTATGGCACCTTAGAGCACTGTACGGTATGTGGTACTAACTCTTTGGTTGCAGGTCCAGGTTCAGGTATGGTTTAGTATACCTGTTATTGTTCTGTTTAGATGCTTATCGCTCATACCAGGCTTTATGTCTGACCCAGAGTTTTATGTCTCCTCTTATTACTCTGGGTGCTCACACGAGCAGACTAGAGACAGGTTAGCTGGAGATGCACGGGTAGATGATCCGGAGACGAGCAGGAGGCTTCCACGTAATATATATATAGTATTCTCCCTGTGTTGTTGAAGATCACTGCTTGGGCATTGGTGGTGCATCTTCTACTTTAGCTTTCTTTTGTTTAGAGACAGTAAATTTGAAAAGTTGTAATAAGCTGTATTTGGATTTCCGCTGCTCTGATGTTGATGTTGATTTTAGTTATCAGCTTATACACTGTCTCACCTGTTTTATGTCAAGTATTTTATTATTATATTTTACTCCATGCGCTGTGAGACATTCTACAGGTTCCTCGTTTAGTTAATTCCCTTCTTTCCTTTCTTCTGACGACCGTCCCGTGCTAGTCGGGCATGTGTACAGCGCACTTTCGGAGGAAATGCAGGCTGGTGCGGGGCGGGCCGTCACAATTTAAGTTTAGAAAAAGGAAGATTTAAAGAGCACAGGAATGTGAATAAAATGATTGTTGGGTTTGTGATTTAATGTAGGTAGCAAAATAAGGGAAAATAAAATAAAAAAGGGAGGACTACAGGCTATATTTTTGAAATTAGATGCGTGAAAATAAGGTAAAGAAATTAATGTGTGATTAATGATGAAATAGAGTGGAAAGAAAATACGTGATAAATTTTCCTAAGATGTCTCTTTGTATAATGCAAGTTACTAATAAATTAAATGTGGCTGACTAAGGCTGAGGTGGCAATACTTATTTCTCATTCAATATTCAAAAGTAAATCATAGAGGGAAAGAAATTAAATAGAAAGAAATGAATGTATGATTAACTGTCCGATGTTGACAATTAGAAAGTTTGTGACTTTTCAAATTTTCGAAACACATAACATTAGAATTTCAAACATTAAGGAACCCATTTAACGGATAGGTAAGAATAAATAGAAGGGAAACATACACACATTGAATTGGTTTGTTTTTGGAGAGAAATCATGAAGGGAAAAGAGAAAGGGAGAAATAAGGGATGTAAATTTAAGGAATGTGAATATGAAATAAAATGCATGAAAAAATAGAACGAAGGGAAAGAAATTAATAAAATGAAGGAAAACAGATTTAATAGAATTTAGGAAAGAAATGAATGCTGCATTAAGGAAACAACAAAGAGGGAAAGGCAACTATTCGCATTTCAAAAATTTATTAATTAATGAACGTTACACTTCGAATTGATAGGAGGAAAGTATTAAAGGGGATGGCCAAAGATAAATACAATTATGTTGTTAAAAAAATCCATCTAGAATATACACATTATTTTCAATCAATCTTTCTGCAGAAATTAATAAACTTCATTAATAACATCATAAATTTTATTTAAATACCATTTTAAATTCAATAATTTAATTTAATTCAAAAACTTAAACGGTCAAATTTTACGGGATGTTACAGTCTACCCTACTTAAAACTTTTCGTCCTCGCAAAGCAGATGTTGTAAAAAATAATAATATGCTTATTTATATAACAAAAATATTCTTACTTATACAAAATTTACAAAGTTTGGAACAAAATAAATCATAGGATTTTAAATTCGAAGGTTCGTCCTTATTATAAATTAAATTCATTTGTTTTAAATCTATTTATTAAACTCAAAATCTTTATTTTAGACACTTTTTATTAAAGTGCAAGTTTTCTTATATCACAACTTAATTAAATTTTGAAAATATGATTCTTGTGTTAGAAAATAACTTTTGAAATCTAAATTAAGTATTTCATTAAAATTTAAAGCTGATGTATTTCTTAAGGCATTTTAATTTTTTTTTAACTTATTATGTTGAAGTTATATAAATTTAACTGTCGGTTATTGATTTGTTATTTAACGTTTGAAAATACTTGATAACTCGAAGTTTAACAAGTTTATTGTCGTTCTTACAAACGATAGGCATATGCTGGCCCGACGCATGACTAAAATCTCTAAGTACTAAATATACTTGTTTCAAATCAAAGTGAAAACACTTAAAAACATTAAAAATAGATATGGAAAAATACGTTCTCCCATGGATCGCGATTACTCGGCGGTTACGCTACTATCCCAGTAGAATCCCTTGTAATCGTATGTATCACACCCCTCGAATTTCGCCATGGTTGTTGCCATAGATCACAGTTACACGACGGTTGCGACCACTATCTCAGTGGAACTGCTCGTACTATAAGCATCGCGCCCCTTGAATTTCGCTATGGCGTCTAGATCGCAGTTACATGTCGGTTACGACCACTATCTCAGTGGAACCGCTCGTAACTGTAGGCTTTGCGCCCCTCGAATTACGCTAGAACTGATAAGTAATAACAATCATTGTGATCACAGCGAGTGGGATTCCGATATCAATGGATACTTCAATCAACGGAGCACCAACGTAGCTACGATTTTCAATTTTAAAATTTCAATTGAAGGCACTTCCCATATCTTCATTGGAAAACATACATGCTAAATATATAGTACTTCATTTCACATTTTGCATATATCGCACTTACATTAGTATCAATTTACATAAAATTTTCTTTTCAAATCACGTTTTTCCAACAGATCATTCTCTTATAAATTCTATTATATAAGACTATTATTTCAATCAATTATCTTCCAAATCAGTGGGTTTCGAATTAATCTCATACTTATATAATTCATATAAGTTTCAAACATTTCAAATCACAATATTCTCGTAAGTCGATAAATCTTCAAAATTTTCATTTCAATATCAATTTACTTTTGATTTCACAATTGATTTGAATATTTAATATCATTTCAAATGATAGTTCACATTGACAATCAACTCATTTTTAAAAACTTCTGATTTGGGTTACATATCACAAATATCATTATTCAATTAAATATTTACATTCGATCATTTCTTATCAAGATATCCCTTCAAGATGTATAATTACACTATCCTAATATATAGGATTACCATTCGACCAAACTCGAGAATCAATTCCAAATTTTCTTTCAATCATTCAAAATATACATATATATTTGCATATCAAATCATACTTCATAAATCAGTTTTTTTTTGACTAAGAAAAACAAGTAGCAAAACTACCAAAGTGGTCTCCCCCACTTTGAGACTCAAGAATAAATTCCAATGAAGTAAAATTATCATTGAAATTATTTTCTAGTGACAAAAGTGGGTTCTCCATTCATGTAACTTCCTTTACGAAAACATTTCAGAAAAATAATTCAAACATTTTTATTCGAAAATACTTTTATATACTACTAGTCTTTTTCTTCAAAACATTAGGAATCAATTTCACAAATTTCAGGAATCAAATTCTAAATTTTTTGTCAAACGATCTCCTTAATTTTAACTAAATCAATATGTGATTTCATATTTCACTAATGGTTTAACATTTGTAATTTATTAACCCGAATATCAGTTATCACCCATTAGTATATCTTAAATATACTACAATAAAGATAAGCATCAGTTTACCCCTACGAATATATTCTTCGAAAATTACTATCTTTCTTTATATTTAGAATCAGTGTTTTCTATACGAAATTTATATAATAAAACTCATTTGTTGGAATTCAATAACAATCGTTCTTCAAAACCATTAAGAAATTTCAAAATAGTTCATATTCCAAATTAACTTATATTCCAAATATTTTATGTTTCAAGTCAATTTATACCTCTGAACAAACTTTATTTCCAAATTAATTTATACTTCTAAATACATTATATTTTAAAATAATTTACACTTGAAAAGTACTTTATAATTTCAATTCCTAAATATTTTTTTCAAATTAATTAATACTAAAAAAATACTTAAGTTTCCAAAATAGGCTGTCCCTAGAGATTCTGGTGAAAATTCTTGTTAAACCCCATAAGTTAAGCTTTGTATCAACCAAAGCTTTGATACCAACTGCAACAACATGCCTTTTTGACCGCTTTAAGTTGGAAATTAAACTAACTTAAGTTGCTCGAATTGACAAATTGTTATTGCTTATGAGGTTTAACAGAACCAATACACAGAAAATCATAGAACAGAAATGTTTGCAGCGGAATAATCTTTATGCAAATATCAGAGTTTTACAAAACATTTTATACAGCGGAATAAAAATATATACATGATTTTTAAAATAAAGCTTTACACTTTAAATCGGGTTTGCGCGCGTACGTGTGTCTTCACGAATCTTCATGAATCCTTCATCATCGTAAACTTCGAACCTAAGCTGTAATTTACTCAGGTCTGATCCCGACCCGAGCAAACAAAACTCAGGTCAGGTTGTATTCAAGTAAATTAACTACATTAAATGTACAAGTAACTCAATAAATGAAATGCTCAAATTTAAATAAACATCATATTTATGTTTTAAATCAACTTAATTCAAACACAGAATTTCATTATTATTCAAAATCCAATCTAAACCTCATGTCAACTTTTCCAAGTTTCAACTTAAAAATTCAGATTTCAACATAGTGTTATATTAGTTTACAATATAAATTCCAATCTAATCCCATTTTCATCAAAACTTAAATTCTAAATTTAAATTTCATTTCACTAAATTAAAACATCATTCAAAGTTTAATTATTTCACTTAAATCAAATTCATAATTTTATCCTTAAATAAATCAAACAGTTAACCTTAATAACAATCTTATTTTAATTTAATCTTTAACTTAAATTAAACTAAATCAACTCTTTACCTCAATGTTAATAAAATAAATTAAAATTAACTTTTTACATTAAAAATTAAATCAAACAACAAAATTTAGCTTAAAACATAATAACAACTTTGCATTTAATTTAAAATTTCATAATCTTAAGTCAAATATTTCAAACATCAATTTAAACTTAACATCATTCAATCGAACGTCAACATGGTTTCATATACAGTATATAATATTGAGAACATACGGTGTTATGTAAGGATGAAGCCAATACAAATAAACATAATATATTATGAACCAATCATTATCAATTCATGCGATGAACAAGAAAGTATGGTTTCAAGTGGATTATCACTATAATTTCATGTAATTTACACATAACATTTCATAAAATTTTCAATTAACAATACATGTAAATAATAACCAACAATTCATATAAATATTTGGAACTTACAGTATGACATAAGGATGATGACAATGCAAACATAGCATATTACACCTCAATCATTATAATTCCATGCGACGAACAACTATGATTTGATGTGAAATTTCACTATCATTTCATTAAACTAAAAACTATCATTTAGTATAAACAACCACTAACATTTCAACTTTTCATGTAATTTACTATCAACAAATCATATAAATGTCAAATAAACATATATTTAATAATTGATTTAATGTCATGTAATAAGCAACTAACAATTAAATTTTCTTAACACGATGTTATCATCATTTCATTTGATGTCAATACTTGCAAAAAGAACGTTAATCGTGAACAAAAACTCACCTTGCGTGGATTTGACGATGGATACAAGCAAACACAAGATTACCAATAGAAGGTAGCAACAAAAGAAAAATAAATTGAAGATTTCCCTTTTTTGTCTCTTATTATTTTTTTATAAGAGGAGAGACAATAGATTATAATTTTAGGAAGAAGATGGTGATTTACCGAGAGAAATGGATTTATAGAAAGAGATGGAGATTTCCAGAGAGAGGTCTGGGTTTGGGAGAGAGAAGAGGGACTAGAATTTAGGTTTAGAAAAAGGAAGATTTAAAGAGCGTAGTAATGTGAATAAAATGATTGTTGGATTTGTGATTTAATGTATGTAGCAAAATAAGGGAAAAGAAAAAAAAGAAGGGAGGACTATAAGCTATATTTTTGAAATTAGATGCGTGAAAATAAGGTAAAGAAATTAATGTGTGATTAATGATGAAATAGAGTAGAAAGAAATACATGATAAATTTTCCTAAGATGTCTCTTTGTATAATGCAAGTTACTAATGAATTAATTGTGGTTGACTAAGGCTGAGGTGGCAATACTTATTTCTCATTCAATATTCAAAAGTAAATCATAGAGGGAAAGAAATTAAATAAAAAGAAATGAATGTATGATTAATTGTCTGATGTTGACAATTAGAAAGTTTGTGACTTTTCAAATTTTCAAAACACATAATATTAGAATTTCAAAATTTAAGGAACCCATTCAACGGATAGGTAAGAATAAATAGAAGAGAAATACAAACACATTAAATTGGTTTGTTTTTGGAGAGAAATCATGAAGGGAAAAGAGAAAGGGTGAAATAAGGGATGTAAATTTAAGGAATGAGAATATGAAATAAAATGCATGAAAAATAGAACGAAGGGAAAGAAATTAATAAAATGAAGGAAAACAAATTTAACAGAATTAAGGAAAGAAATGAATGCTGCAATAAGGAAACAACGAAGCGGGAAAGGAAACTATTTGCATTTCAAAAATTTATTAATTAATGAACGTTCCATTTTGAATTGATAGGAGGAAAGTATTAAAGGGGATGGCGAAAGATATATATACAAGTATGTTGTTAAAAAAAATCCATCTAGAATATACACATTATGTTCAATCAAAATTTCAGCAAAAATTAATAAATTTCATTAATAACATCATAAATTTTATTTAAATACCATTTTAAAATCAATAATTTAAATTAATTCAACAACTTAAACGGTCAAATTTTACGGGATGTTACATTCTCCATCCAAGGGTCGGCCACTATTCTGCCACGGGTCGGGCGATACTCACATTAATGGGTCGCTAATCTTTTTGAATCACAATGGGTCGAGCGGTCCTCACCCACGTTGATCGGTTGAGCAACTTTTTCAGTGGTCGGTCGAGCATCTCATTTTGGCTGATGGGTCGAGCAGAGCACCATTCTGACCGGGTCGGCACATTATTTATACCATAAGTCTGTCTTTCAACAAATAAACGTGGACTATACATATGTTCAATGCATATAAATGAAGCTCGTTTTGGACTGATGACAACTCAACAAACAGTGGATAGGTTACTAATATAACACAATGGCAATGATGTACACGTGGTATTAAAGTAAAAGGAAGGACACATCGGCTCACTCACATTTAGGGTCGACATTTATACATAAAGAAGTGCGTGGATCATACAGACCATTTACTTAAACAAGGCAATGGAGTTAACGAAATATATAGAAAGCATTATGATGTATGATGGAATTCAAGTGTTTGTGATAAACTGCTGCATGCGTTTAGTCCAGAGAACAACGTGCATGTCAAACAACTTATGGATTGGCATAAAACAAATATAAGACGAAGGCAGTTGCAAAGTATGAATAGAAAACATGAAGCATGAACGTAGCATCGATTGGCCTCAAATAATATGGCGATGGCAATAATGTAATTTGATAGGTCGGTCAGTTCATGTATGCAATGGGTCGTTCATTCTTTGCGTGGATCAGCAGATCATTGTAAAAGGAATTGGCACGGGTCAAAAAAATATTGTCCACGTGGATCGGTCACAAACAAATAGTAGTGGCAAAGATGCAACTAAGTGAGTCGGTCACAAAAATTATACGGGTCACTCACTAATAATTTTAAAGGGTCGGTGGAACATATATTATGATTCGTGCAAACATATATGGTCGGTCGGACATATTGCATCTGTGTACAGCTATCCAGTGTCTTTTTCGTAAATACATTTATGAACGACCCCTAACTTGCATACCATAATTTCAGCTTTGCCACTACCCCCAAACTACACATATAAATACCCCACTTCCCACCAATTTTTGGACCCCGAAGGGCTGCCATTTTCACTTCTCCACCACTCTAAACTTCTTTAAACATCTTATACCCCCATTAATTTTCTTTAAAGATTAGATCCAAGACAAATTCACCATGGAACTAATGAAGATCATCTAATTGTTTAAGTGATTGAAGATCTACACAACTATCATCACAAATCAAGAAATCTCATCGATTCCTTCGTGAATTCAAGTGAAATCAAGAGAAAAAAAGAGAGAAAATAGAGGATATCATTATAAAAGAGAGAAATGAGTGATATAAATGAAGTCATGTAATTTGTAAATCCAAAAGTGATACTGAAAATAACTTCTATAGTGGACGTAGGTCTAAATTAATCGAACCTCTCTAAAATTCTCGTGTCTCTACTTGCACTTTATATTTGTGGCTCCACATTATTTTTAGTTTTTACTCCTTTGTGAAGTGTTGCATACACATTGAGTGTTGTGATCATTTTTCATTTCAACATTTTGGCGCCCACCGTGGGGCCACGTTTACTCTCTCAAGTTTAGTTGCTTTGTGGTTGTATTGAAGTACGAAGCCCGCTTCTACTATAGATCCTTCAAATCTAAGATACGGGCCAATAGACAAATTCTTTCCTTAATTCAAATCTTTGTCCGAAATAATGGAGAAATCTAAGAAACTGCAAGTAATACGTTAGAGAAACCGACAACTTTGCTAACGAAGAAGCTACACCACTTACCAACCACTTTGAAGTTGGAGAAAACTCAATAGGTGGTGCCGGGGTAATCAGAGAAAAGCAAGATTCCATTGTGGTCAACTTAAACAAACGAGTGGAGGCTTCAAATAAAGCTTTGATAGATGCTAATGAGGCTATGATGGATAAAATGAATGCTCTTCTAAACACTCAAGCAAATCCCTCTCCCCCTCAAAGAGTTCACGTCAACCTTGAGGATAATGCGTATTTGTCAGCTTTTGATCATCATTGTAATGATAACACGGAAGGGCTTGACGACTATGAAAGTGTCAAAGGCGACGCTGATGTCCAAGACTCAAAGTTGAAGACCAAAAGCCATTCCGATCGAAATACCCGATGAGTTGCAAGTCCCGCCAAGGGGGCACCTCCTTATAGTGGAGATAAAAGACCTAGATCCTCTAATTGTGATCGCTTGCCAAGACGGGCATCTGGAAAAGAGATCGAAGTCCGCTATATATGCGGAATGACACAACTCGGAATAGTATATTGCAGATATGATAAAGGAATTCATGAAATATAGCTTGGATCGCAATGATAGTGAAAGAGAATGGGACTTCTCCCCTAGAAAAATTCTATTCACTAAAAGGATTCGCAAAGCGGAGTTCCCTAAAACGTTCACTCATCCTACTCTGCCTCCGTACAACGGGACTACTGATATGAAACACTTCCTATACAAGTATGAATGCATATGAATGTAGCCAAAGCAACCGACGAGATCAAATGCCTATGTTTCCCACTCTATCGAGAAGGTGTGGCATTATTATAGTCCACGAAGTTGCCGCCCAAATCCATTGATCAATTTGCTGATTTGACTCTGAAATTCAAAGAGCAGTTCAGGATGCAAGCTACAAAGGCCAAGGACGTTATTTCTCTGACATCAATGAAACAGAATCCAGGGGAGTCAATTAAAGCTTTCCTCAAGAGGTTCAACACATCTTTGTCCGAGGTGGGGAATCCCGAGCCCCGCATGATCTTAATGTCTCTAGTAGGTGCCATAGATGAGAAGAGCGAATTCGGTAGATGGATTAAAATGAAAGAACCAAACACGCTTGAAAAATTCTATAAAAAAGCAGAGGAATATATGAGAGTGGACAATAGTCCTGCGCCTCTTTAGATTATTGATGGTAATCAACTTCTTGAAGCTTCCCAAAATGCTGCTACTCAATACAATCAGAAGAATCCTGGAGGTCAAAAGAGAGGAAACGACGAGAAAGATAATCGAGATGGCAAGAAGACTCGCTTCTTTACACCGAATGAATTCACCCCTCTGAATAATACTCCAGGGAACATTTACACTCCACCAAAGATGCAGAACACTATTCAGAACCACTATCCCTGAATATTTCTAAGAGAGCAGCGAATTCTGAAAATTCTGTCGCTTTCACAATCAACCCGGGCATGATACTAATGAGTGCCGACACCTGAAGAACTTAATTGAGAAGTTGATCAGGAAAAACAGACTGCAGCAGTATGTAAAGAATCCTTCTGTAACCCCCCAGGGACAGGGATATCAAACAGTCAATCTGGTCTAAGAAACGGAGCGCCCGCTCAAACCAATGCAAGGCCGATGATCAATTGATAAACTACAAGAAAATTTTCTTTCAATAGCAATATAGGACAGTGGTTGACCATTAATTGCGGTGGTTGAACCTTTCACAAAATATAAACCCAGGTAAAAACCAAAGACAATATGTGAGAATGCTGAGATCCTTATGCGTTAGATTTTCATTCATTTAAATTTCCATTACCGCGTGTAAATTAGTTTCCCTCTTCTCCTTAAAACTTTCATTGCCGCTCTTCTACCCAAAATTTTCATTGCCGTGTAAATCAATTTCCCTCTTCTCCCCCAAAACAGAAAACCCGAAGTCATAAGCGACTACAAACCTTAATTCTAAAATTTTCATTGCCACGCGTAAATCAATTTCCGTCTTCTTTTCAATACAGAAAACCCTAAGTCATAAGCGACCTCAAACCTTAATCGCCTCTAGTCTGCAAATATTTCAAAACAACCTTTCTAAATCTTTGCAGCCTCTTTTAAAGTTCAAACCTTGGATTCTCGCTTAAATTTATTTGAATCTTCTTCTTTTCACAGGTTCAGTTTGTTTCCCTAATAAATTTAATTAGAAATTTTCACAGTTTCGTTTTTTTTCAATCGTTAAATTTAGTGATTTTTGGTATGCGGTCTCGTAGTTTGTGTGGGTTATGCTTTAAGTATGGATACACATGGAAAAAGTTGGATGCTAAGTGAAAATTGGGTAATCTGAAGCTACTTTTGTTATTGAGTTGAATAATTAAGTAATTCGTTTGTATTTTTAATTCTCTTGTTGTAGAGGCACCAAATAGTTCTGGATTTTATCTATTGTTTTCTAATATTATATTATAGATATGCTAATGTTAAACAAATGTACCGTGGAGCTATGATGCCACATAGTATGGATGAAGCAATTTGTATATCCACACAGTATATATCCATACTAAAAAATTACCGTGCATACAAATTTTGTAAATGATGCCATGTTTTCATGTGATAAAAATTGATTTTAGAACTCTGCAGTAATTTACTGTGTGGTATCATAACATGGTTATAGCAAAGAAGGCTAATATGAAATATTTAAGCTTTTAAGCATGTTGCATTCATGTTTCTTTGTCTATAAGAATGTATGTATAAGTACAATGATGTTCTATTCAAAATTCATTTGTTCTTTTACTGGTCAGTTTTTTAAAGTGTTACACTTGTTTCCTTATATACCTTGTTGTCGAATAAACATATTGGGTAAGTTGCTTATAACATTTTTGTGTGCTACATAAGTCAGTATTACCATGGTCACTTTCCTTCGTGACGCAGCCATTATTTGTTTTCTTAAAATGTAGGTTGTTTGTTTATAAACCTATATTTAACTCTTCTAAGCTTTTTCAAGCCTGAAGTTGGAAGCCTTGCATTGCAAGCTTGATGCTTCTATGCTTTAAGTATATGTTGATGAAGCAAGGTTGAATAACATAAATATTGGGAAGATTCCTAATTTTTTTGCTGTTCAACTCCTGCCTCATCAACTTACATAGGAGAAGATGTTGAAAAAAGGATTTGCATGGCATTATCCTGCTTACGGACATCATCGGGAGTTGGCAGCAGTAAGTGCAAATAACTTGCCTGAATGTAAATTTACAAAGCTCAGCCTACCGGGGTTGGTAAAACTGAGCTTACTAAAGCATTTGCTGCATCCTACTTTGGCTCGGTAACCTCTCTTTCTTTCATATTTACAAAGCTCAGCCTCACACAAAATTTGTAACTTTGCTTATATAATCAAAATCAATCATTTCTAATCTTTTACTAAGCTTCTTTGAATTGACTGGGTGTATATGCATATCATTTGAATTGATTGGGTGTATATGCGCATCATCTTGCAATTTGGACTACACAAAAGGATAGAATTCTCTAGCTTTAACTGAAGCAATCGCTTTAAACAAACTGATGTTAAATAGGAAGGCACCATGCTACGATTGGACATGAGTGAGATATTTGAGTTGTAAATGTCTGTTTAGTGTGTTTGGTTATGTATCAGTGCTCTTAAGTATTGCACAGACATTTTGGTTTGCCACTCTTACGCAATTTCATTTCCCTTGTAAATTAGGATTTTTTTTCATTTTCATGTCTTTGCGGACATTATACAGTGGTGCTAATAGTGCACTGCGCTACAATAATGATGCATCTGTGCACCATTGTAGTGGTGCAGTTCACCACAGTGGTGCAGTTCACCACTGTGGTGCATTTGCACCACAGTGGTGCACAGATGCATCATTACTTTGGTGCAGTGCACCATTGCATAATGTTTAACTCTTCTAAGATTTTTCAGGGCTGAAGTTCAACTGTATCCAATAACCAGTAGAAAAGGATTGCATACTTGCTACTTTTATGCTTTAAGTATATGTTGATGAGGCAAAGTTGAATAGCATAAATATTGGGAAGATTCGTAATTTTTATGTTGTTCAACTCTTGTCTCATTAACTATATCTTACCGGGTTTGTCTCTTGCACTGTAAGTTAGAATTGAAGTTCAACTGTATCCGATAACCAGTTGATTTCTTTGGTGCTGCTCTAGACAGTATTGTTGACCCATTATTGGTAGTATCTTGCCTTACAAGCTCTCAGCTTTGGTAGAAAGGTACGCCTTCCGTTGATATTTTCCAAACTGTTTATCCCATTGTATGTTCTTGTTTGTAATAGTATTTGGGGGACTGGATATTAGCTAATTAAAGAGAAGGTTGGCCATTGATTTTACGACTGATTATATGTTTAGTTACAGACTTAAAGTGGTAGGAGGGAAGTAATTCAGGGAGTACTAGCGTGCATATGCATTGAAAAGATAATGCTGTAGGGAAAGAATATGCACAACCACTGTAAAAGATGGTAGTGAGAATGTTTAACATGCACATGCAAATTTTTTGAATAATTTATTGCTGGATAAACCAATTCAACTGTCGGTCAGGTATCTTTCTTTTTCATATTTAATAGTTTGCTTTATAAACCAATAATCTATTTCTTGACTTCTGAATTAACATTATCTTATTTAGGCTAAATTTCATATCTTAGGAACATGACTATAATTCTCATGCAGTGTAAAGAAAATTCTCATATCCTTAAGCTGGTGAGTTATGAACTTAGCAATTATACCTTTATATACATGCTTGGAGTCTTGCACATTTGAATGGGTCTAACCTGTACATTTGTATATAAATACTGGCAAATATGCGAGCGCACATATTCAATACATATACTAGCTAGGTTAGTTGTAGTTGTTAGATCATGAGCAACACTGGTGGTGAAAAAAGAAATTGAATTTTTCTTGTAGAATTTTGTATACTAGTGTGTGTTTGATATGTACGTCTGATGATTCTGAGAATGGTCCATGTACAACCCTCATGTAATACGAGAAGTTGTTAGTATTTTGAACCAAATAGGTTATAACTATGCAGTAAAACCATAATTGTGCAGGGTCTGCTGGATTGAGAATTCTATCATGGTACTTAGCAGACATTATGCAGTGGTGCTAATGGTGCACTGCACCACAATAATGGTGCCCCTGTGCACAACTGTAGTGGTGCACATGTGCACCATTAACACCATTGCATAATGTCCGACGATGAAAACGATAATTAAAAGAAATCATCATTGTTTCGCTAATAGATAATTAATAATGAGAACTGATTGAGCTTATACTTACAGTGCTGAAGCTTAAGTGGACTTGAAGCATTAAGAGACGAACAACGGAGCAATCTGCAGTGTAAATTAAAAGTAAACAATAAACGACATGCTTAAGCGGTATGTATAAGAACCAAAGGGTGAAGGGATAAATATGTATATTTTTAATATGTCATAAATATGTTTGTTTTCATAAGTTTGTCTAATGTTGTATGACATTTGTTTATGAATTTATGTAAATTTTGTCTACGGATATTGAATTCATGTTACTTTATGAAAATGATGATTAATAATTATATGTTCATATGGTAGTTTCTAGTTTGATACAATGATATGTATATTGTTTAGTTGAAATACGATGAAATGGTGGAGCGGAAATATCAGGAACAAACGGATCAGAAGAAAAACACTGTGAAATAATATTAATAGCATTTATAATATGCTGTTGAAAATGGAAGCAATGCACACTTGAAACTCATTAACAATTCATTATAAACGCTGTGCATAAAATATAAACAGCCCAGGAAAAATGTTGTGTATAAAGTATTAACAGCTCAGAACAAACGCTGTGAAATCAATTTTTAACAGCATTTATTTTTCGTTGTTTACAAAAAGGGGCCTACGACAACATGTCGATATACAGCGTTTATCAGAATGCCATATAACAACATTTTTGACACGTTGTTAAAAGTCTTTTTTGGTGTAGTATAACTGATGGTGGTGCTCCAATTTTAATGGCTTGGAATAAGTGATCATCATCGCCACAATTTTATTTCATGCTTTACTTCATGCTGTATTCAAACTTCATGTACAAAAGTCTGTAATATTTTACAAACATTGTACTGAACATTAAGCTCTGTGATTAAGAGCATATCTACATGAATAAATTCCTTGCTTGCAAAATTTTATGTCAAATCAAAACATGCTTAAAAGATGATTTCATATTGCAGGCTATCTGTCAAGCGCTTGTTCCTTTAAAGTCTGGTCAAACATAGCAACCCCAACAACACTAGTTCAAGTGTTAAATGCTGTAAACGCCAACATGCACAAATGCAAAAACAGAAGAGCATCGCCTTAAAATGTGAATGGTAAGAGTCGCAAAGATTCAAACAACGAACAAGTGCCACGATAAACAAACGAAAGGGTTGTGACTTTCGCCGAAGGGCACTTCCCCAAATGAGAGGTTCAAAGCCCAGTTACTAAGCTGAGTAGCCTGCCAAGTCAAGCGTCCGACAAAGGAACTGGGGCCTGCCTCGTGGAACGATACAACAGCCATCAAATCCATTTTCGTAGCATCTAATTATCTCAGATGTGAAGAATGATGAAATTCGTTTGTGTAACATCTGATTATTTCAAATGTGAAGAATGACGAAATCCATTTTCGTAGCATTTAATTGTTTCAGATGTGAAGAATGTCGGGCCTAACTCATGTAGTGTCTGAGTACCTTAGACGTGACAAGTGTTGGGACAAAATCAAAAGTCCTCCCATAGTAAAGGCAAAATTAAAAGTTAAGACCTCTCCGAGTGGGGGCACTAAATCTAAAGACCTCCCCGAGCCGGGGCACTAAATTCAAAGAACTCCCCGAGTAGGGGAACTAAATCCAAATACCTCCTCGAGTGGGGGAATTAAATCCAAAGACCTCCCCGAGTAGGGGCATTAAATCCAAAGACCTCCTCGAGCGGAGGCACTAAATCCAAAGACCTCCCCGAGCGGGGGCACTAAATCCAAAGACCTCCCCGAGCGGGTGCACTAAGTCCAAAGTAGAAGTACCAAACCGGTCAGTGAAGTCGGAATTCCTATTGAATTGACAACTAAGGTTCCATGCATGATTGGCATGTTTAAATAACTTTAACCAATAAAGTAGAAGCTTTTAGCGCGTCATACACAATCAAGGAAACTCAACAAGCTGATCACATCGAGCTCTTTCGACTCGTGACGACCCATGGTACTGAGGCATCACAACGACACAAGAGTTGAATAATGCCCAGGAAAAATACCACGGGTCCATCACGACATTGCAACAAGCCAAAAACCAATATACTCTCATCAAAGAAGCCAATACACTTGGCTAGAACTTGCCTTCAAAAATGGGGAATTTGAAAAAATCGGCAAAATCGATATTCTCGATATGTCGATATAACTTACTACACCGACAAAGATTAACCTAGGAAAACCGATTAGAATCTATTAACGCAAGGGCTTACTCGTTTTCAAAGCTCCAAAAACAAATAACTCAAAATACCTAACGATATTTTGCTTCAAACCTGAAGATAAGCGATGCCTAAAAGGCGACTGTGCGAATATGGTATAGTTCGAATCTAATAAAGCAGTAACGCTTCTCAAGGAATTGAAGCTAATACCCGTCACTGGTTTCAATATGAGATATAAAAAGGAGATTAAGTACTGGGGCAAGCCGACGTGAAACGAAGAATCAAAATTTTATATATCCCAGGATGATCCATGGTGTCAAAGCAAATTCAAATTCAAATCTTTAAATTTAACTGAGCTACTGTAGTAGGACTTAAAATAGACTGTCAAGAAATGCTTATTTCCCTGAAAAATTTGGAAATGCCAAAATAAATGCACGCTTGATTAAAAACATAGTGAGTTCGCATAGAATGGCATCTTGTCGGCAAATTATCAAGAGGACATTCAACAAATAAACGTGGACTGTACATATGTTCAATGCATATAAATGAAGCTCGTTTTGGACTGATGACAACTCAACAAACAGTGGATAGGTTACTAATATAACATAATGGCAATGATGTACACGTGGTATTAAAGTAAAAGGAAGGACACATCGGCTCACTCACATTTAGGGTCGACATTTATTGTAGCGACCCGAGCTCCCCAGTCTCCGAAGAGATGAGAAAGAACGAATTACTGTGAGGACAAGACAAATCAGAACGCAGACGGAAGAACATTTCATTGCTATTACAACAATTCCATCAGATACAAGAATATACAGAGTATAATGAATAAATTACATTCGATAAATATCAGAGATTACAATAAATTACATAGCAGCGGAAAAACAATAGAAAACACAACTGAAAGTAATGAGCGGATACAGGGCTTTCCGAGCATCGTTCAAGCTGTAAATCAGGATCCTGTGAATATAAATCTGCAAAACCAAAACTACTAGCTGCCCGTGTCGAAAATAAGGGCACCCAGAGTTTAGGTTAAAACAATAAACTCCAGGTCAGTCATGTGACTGGTGTGAGAACTAAAACAGTTATTTAAAACTTTACTTTGAAAGAGAGTAATTCAAGGGCCCACGCCGTATAACACGGAACGGGTTTCCTCCCAAGAATACCAGTGCATAGAATAAACAGCGCAATGCTTTTTCGAAAAATGAAGCTATTATAAGACCCAGGTCCCATCACACAATGCAACGCAAGCCGGAGGATAGGGTTTTACCTTATAACAGCCAAACATGCTTGGTACGTTTAAAACAAATCATTTGATACTATAATAAGTGTATAGTGTCAAAACAATTTCAATCATAAATATAAATCATAGACGGCATACGTGCCCCATACCACTATGTCGCCATACTAGGCTCTACAAATAAAACCGAAATACACGTATTGGAAATTGGATTTCCGTCATGAGTCGAGGCAAGGGGCAAGCTCCTCTCCGCTTCGAGACACTCTAGCAAATGTCTCGGGACTACACACTCTGGGTAACCCCTGGATGCTTCAGGGCCGGTCCTCACTTACGTTAGAGGATTAATTATGCCTGAACACACGTTTCCCGGTCCTTACACACCTAAAATCGAGGCGCCTCATCCAACAACCACATAGGTGAAAAGTATAAAATGTCAGGGCTGGTAAGTCACTGACACCACCAAAGCTAGAAAGAAACGTCGTGCTCTCCCTGCAGTCCGTATCCCGTTTTTGACTCATACCGAAGTGTGAGGCTCGCGAATTCACGTTATACACAAAGCTGCCACGTAGGCCGTGCTTTGATCATCAACCACAAGACTATGCTTTTCAACAGAAGCCTTGATCATTGCATCTTAGCGTGCCACACAGGCAATTCATGCCATGCGATTGATATCTATCGATATATAACCTCTAAGCTCGTACGTCTCAGAGAAGGGCGTTAAGCAAGAGAATAAATTCTCCACCGCTAAACAGATATATATTTAACAGAAATCAATCAACACAGAATAAAATCCAATGTCAGACACACAATCCATTTACAAGTTCGTTCTGGGTCTGAACGAAACCGGAGGCACTTTCCTCGCATATCCATCCATCTCCAAGTACGTCTGGACGACCACCAACTATTTCCATCCTCTTGGGTGTACAGCCCAATCAGGATCGTCAGTAATTATCCAAACGATGTGAAGACTTCCGGTCTTCGACCACCGTCTTCATCTTCGACATATCGTCGAATCGGTTATTCAGAATGGGTATAAACCAAGCCTTTCCGAACAACCCGCGTATATTAAAAACAAATGTTACACAAACACAACATACGCCTCATTCCAATCCGGAATATTCTTTTATTCCCAAAATCACTTTCCTAGGGGAAAGGTTCCCATTAATTTTATCCAAGATAAATTCTTTAAAATTTATCCTTTAATCTTCCTTTGGATATCATTTCAAACCAAATTATGGTTTTCTAAACTAGTCGAGATTAGCGAACCACACCGAAGTAATTATTTATTTTATTTCCCAATCCCAACCTATTCATCCCATGAAGCAAAACTGGTAATACTCCATATCTAACACCGTGGTGTTATCGGTAAAATTAATTACCATTTCACGTTCAAATCTAATTAAATATTTACCTATCACTTTGGAGCAAAACCGGTGATACTCCATTCTCGCTCATTTTCTAAAGTTGATAATTTAAATTATCAATTCACATTTCAATTTAATTGAAGATTCATTAAAACTCCTTTTACTGGGTTAAAGAACTAGTGTCATTTAAAACACAGTTCACGACAAACCCATGAATCAATTCTATTTAAACCCATTTCAAATCCAATTTATTTATTTAAAAATAAATGGGTTTTAATTTCAGTTCAAAACTAGTTCATTTTGATAAAAATCTATTTTTATCTTTTCAAATGTGGAGTTTTTCATCCCAATTTTTCCCAAATCACTTCTTATGATTTTACACAAATTATTGATATTTTTAATAATTTTATCAAGGCCCGTACAGTCGATTTCCATCAACGGCCACCGAACTTCAGTTACAGCGACCTTTTCCAAATTTGATTTGGACGTATCTCCAAATCCAACCGTTAGATTTCAAATTTCTAATATTCGTTAGAAAGTTCTTTTCGATACGAACCCAACGGTTCCGGTTTTAGGAGAATCCGACGGTCGGATCTCCCGTAATGCCCGTTTGAAATAAATGGTCGAAATTCACGAACTGCCGCGGCGCGGCGCGTTCTATTCAGGCCATTATATTATATATATAATATATATAATATATATTTCGTCGATTTCTATTCAAAACGAATTATATGAATAGTTTTAAATTCGTTTCAAAAACAATTTCAACTTCCATTTCAATTCAAATCAAAATTGAATTTTTTCTTATAAATTCATTTTAAAATTCATTCCTATTCAATTCAAATTCGTTATACATTCAATTCAGTTCGAATTCGTTTTCTATTCAATTCAAATCAAATTCGTTTTCTATTCAATTCAATTCGAAATCGTTTTATATTCAATTCATTTCGAAATCATTTTATATTCAATTCATTTTGAAATCATTTTATATTCAATTCATTTCGAAATCGTTTTATATTTAATTCATTTCGAAATCGTTTTATATTCAATTCATTTCGAAATCGTTTTATATTCAAATCAAATTTGTTTTAAATTCAAAAACGAATATAATCGATATAAATATCGTTCACGTCAAAATAGCGCATCACTAATCAACACGGCTTTATATTCAACAAATGGATCTATATCTCTTTCGATACACGACTCTATATCTTTGTCAACACACGACTAATCTCAGCGAATGAGTACTGTCCACACATGAACCTTTACTTTATAGTGATAAAGATATAAATTTTATTGTTAAAATATTTCGTTCAACTCATGACTAATCTCAACGGATGAGTACAGTCAACACATGAACCTTTATTTTATATTATTCTTTATCTTCTCAATTGGAATGAGGCCCAATCAATCACCATATAATGTTAATTATATGGATTTTCATACATCACACGTATATAATAGCATTGAAAAATAATCAACCATCAACCAAAGTGCACTACACTGTATAAGCATCAAATATAGATATCTAACGCTTATAACAGCCTGTCAATCAATCGATCGACATATTTAATCAATCAGGATGAGTGAACTTCAAATTTCATCCCAACACCCGTGTGGGGTTTCAAACAATCAAACACAGATTTTAGTTGTGCAGTTGGGCGATGTGTAAAATTTATCGACCCAATCAATATCAGTCAAATCAGTGTATATAAACAAATCGGTCGATTTGTTTATGAATATTTGTTTATTCACTTTCACGTTAAAAATTATATTTTTAACGATAAAACATTTTATTTCAACATATGAATTTCTCGTCGATATTATTTAAAATAATTTATTTTAAATATCCAAGATCCGCTAAAATTGCCAAAATAAAAATTTTAAACTGGTTCAGAATTTCCGGGTTATTACAATCTCCCCCACTTAAAACTTTTCGTCCCCGAAAAGGAACAAAGTCGAAAGTGGTTTGATTAATCAACTCTATGTTCGATCTGGCTTCCATTCTCCAACTTTTCAGTTTCTGAGAATTTTCAAATTTTCAAAAATTTGGCTAACACCATAAATTTTCGAAAAATTTGGCTAACACCATAAATTTTCGAAAAATTTCGCCATAACCTCCCCTACACCGGGAGCCACGGGAAAATCCCGAAATTGCCATATAGGCCTTCTGATCTCAAAAAGAAAAAGAAAAAGCCAAGCGGCTAGCCAATAGGCTCATAAAATCATCATCACCCAAACAAAACAGTAAATTATATAGTAAACATGTACCTATTTGTCGGGCAAACAAATTTTATTCTTCGGCTCTAGCCTCCTTGCTATGACCTGTTCAATGTAAGTATATATAGATGCGTGCAAATGCGACCAATTTTCAATACAGTTCAATATTTGATTCAAAATTTATCAAACAACTAAACATACAACACAAACATCAATCAATTAGTGGATTAACGTTTCAAATTCATAATTTTGATACTTATACAGAAAATCATGTTTTGGTGCCAAATCACAACAAATGAATCTATCTATATAAGTTTTGGTTCTCACACCAGTCTAATGGAAATATATAGATATCTCACCTTCAAACACGAACATAAATACTGATGATGCACGTGCTATCATCAGTACCATCTTCGGGCGACTAGAATGTGATTCTATGTCTATCTAATATATTAAAACTTCGAATATACGTTCATGACGCGTATATGCAAAACCTTTATATACTAGATTGTCCAAATTCAAAATAAATAAATAATCAAATACGTTTAAAACGATTCAAATTTCAAAACAAAATTTGTTTTCATTTGAAAAATATACTCTTCACACTCGTTCTAGGATACTACTGATCCTATTTCTAACGAGTCATTCTAATTGGATATTGCTAATCCAATATCTGATGAATTCTTTCGTATGGTTCTAATGTGTCTTGTTCCCGAGCTCTGTAAACCAAAGCTCTGATACCAACTGTAGCGACCCGAACTCCCCAGTCTCCGAAGAGATGAGAAAGAACGAATTACTGTGAGGACAAGACAAATCAGAACGCAGACGGAAGAACATTTCATTGATATTACAACAATTCCATCAGATACAAGAATATACAGAGTATAATGAATAAATTACATTCGATAAATATCAGAGATTACAATAAATTACATAGCAGCGGAAAAACAATAGAAAACACAACTGAAAGTAATGCGCGGATACAGGGCTTTCCGAGCATCGTTCCAGCTGTAAATCAGGATCCTGTGAATATAAATCTGCAAAACCAAAACTACTAGCTGCCCGGGTCGAAAATAAGGGCACCCAGAGTTTAGGTTAAAACAATAAACTCCAGGTCAGTCATGTGACTGGTGTGAGAACAAAAACAGTTATTTAAAACTTTACTTTAAAAGAGAGTAATTATAGGGACCACACCGTATAACATGGAACGGGTTTCCTCCCAAGAATACCAGTGCATAGAATAAACAGCGCAATGCTTTTTCGAAAAATGAAGCTATTATAAGACCCAGGTCCCATCACACAATGCAACGCAAGCCGGAGGATAGGGTTTTACCTTATAACAGCCAAACATGCTTGGTACGTTTAAAACAAATCATTTGATACTATAATAAGTGTATAGTGTCAAAACAATTTCAATCATAAATATAAATCATAGACGGCATAAGTGCCCCATACCACTATGTCGCCATACTAGGCTCTACAAATAAAACCGAAATACACGTATTGGAAATTGGATTTCCGTCATGAGTCGAGGCAAGGGGCAAGCTCCTCTCCGCTTCGAGACACTCTAGCAAATGCCTCGGGACTACACACTCTGGGTAACCCCTGGATGCTTCAGGGCCGGTCCTCACTTACGTTAGAGGATTAATTATGCCTGAACACACGTTTCCCGGTCCTTACATACCTAAAATCAAGGCGCCTCATCCAACAACCACATAGGTGAAAAGTATAAAATGTCAGGGCTGGTAAGTCACTGACACCACCAAAGCTAGAAAGAAACGTCGTGCTCTCCCTGCAGTCTGTATCCCGTTTTTGACTCATACCGAGGTGTGAGGCTCGCGAATTCACGTTATACACAAAGCTGCCACGTAGGCCGTGCTTTGATCATCAACCACAAGACTTTGCTTTTCAACAGAAGCCTTGATCATTGCATCTTAGCGTGCCACACAGGCAATTCATGCCATGCGATTGATATCTATCGATATATAACCTCTAAGCTCGTACGTCTCAGAGAAGGGCGTTAAGCAAGAGAATAAATTCTCCGCCGCCAAACAGATATATATTTAACAGAAATCAATCAAAACAGAATAAAATCCAATGTCAGACACATAATCCATTTACAAGTTCGTTCTGGGTCTGAACGAAACCGGAGGCACTTTCCTCGCATATCCATCCATCTCCAAGTACGTCTGGACGATCACCAACTATTTCCATCCTCTTGGGTGTACAGCCCAATCAGGATCGTCAGTAATTATCCAAACGATGTGAAGACTTCCAGTCTTCGACCACCGTCTTCATCTTCGACATATCGTCGAATCGGTTATTCAGAATGGGTATAAACCCGGCCTTTCCGAACACCCCGCGTATATTAAAGACAAATGTTACACAAACACAACATACGCCTCATTCCAATCCAGAATATTCTTTTATTCCCAAAATCACTTTCCTAGGGGAAAGGTTCCCATTAATTTTATCCAAGATAAATTCTTTAAAATTTATCCTTTAATCTTCCTTTGGATGTCATTTCAAACCAAATTATGGTTTTCTAAACTAGTCGAGATTAGCGAACCACACCGAAGTAATTATTTATTTTATTTCCCAATCCCAACCTATTCATCCCATGAAGCAAAACTGGTAATACTCCATATCTAACACCGTGGTGTTATCGGTAAAATTAATTACCATTTCATGTTCAAATCTAATTAAAGATTTACCTATCACTTTGGAGCAAAACTGGTGATACTCCTTTCTCGCTCATTTTCTAAAGTTGATAATTTAAATTATCAATTAACATTTCAATTTAATTGAAGATTCATTAAAACTCCTTTTACTGGGTTAAAGAACTAGTGTCATTTAAAACACAGTTCACGACAAACCCATGAATCAATTCTATTTAAACCCATTTCAAATCCAATTTATTTATTTAAAAATAAATGGGTTTTAATTTCAGTTCAAAACTAGTTCATTTTGATAAAAATCTATTTTTATCTTTTCAAATGTGGAGTTTTTCATCACAATTTTTCCCAAATCACTTCTTATGATTCTACACAAATTATTGATATTTTTAATAATTTTATCAAGGCCCGTACAGTCGATTTCCATCAACGGCCACCGAACTGCACTTACAGCGACCTTTTCCAAATTTGATTTAGACGTATCTCCAAATCCAACCGTTAGATTTCAAATTTCTAATATTCGTTAGAAAGCTCTTTTCGATACGAACCCAACGGTTCCGGTTTTAGGAGAATCCGACGGTCGGATCTCCCGTAATGCCCGTTTGAAATAAATGGTCGAAATTCACGAACTGCCACAGCGCGGCGCGTTCTATTCAGGCCATTATATTATATATATAATATATATAATATATATTTCGTCGATTTCTATTCAAAACTAATTATATGAATAGTTTTAAATTCGTTTCAAAAACAATTTCAACTTCCATTTCAATTCAAATCAAAATTGAATTTTTTCTTATAAATTCATTTTAAAATTCATTCCTATTCAATTCAAATTCGTTATACATTCAATTCAGTTCGAATTCGTTTTCTATTCAATTCAAATCAAATTCGTTTTCTATTCAATTCAATTCGAAATCATTTTATATTCAATTCATTTCGAAATCATTTTATATTCAATTCATTTCGAAATCATTTTATATTCAATTCATTTCGAAATCGTTTTATATTTAATTCATTTCGAAATCGTTTTATATTCAATTCATTTCGAAATCGTTTTATATTCAAATCAAATTTGTTTTAAATTCAAAAACGAATATAATCGATATAAATATCGTTCACGTCAAAATAGCGCATAACTAATCAACATGGCTTTATATTCAACAAATGGATCTATATCTCTTTCAATACACGACTCTATATCTTTGTCAACACACGACTAATCTCAGCGAATGAGTACTGTCCACACATGACCCTTTACTTTATAGTGATAAAGATATAAATTTTATTGTTAAAATATTTCGTTCAACTCATGACTAATCTCAACGGATGAGTACAGTCAACACATGAACCTTTATTTTATATTATTCTTTATCTTCTCAATTGGAATGAGGCCCAATCAATCACCATATAATGTTAATTATATGGATTTTCATACATCACACGTATATAATAGCATTGAAAAATAATCAACCATCAACCAAAGTGCACTACACTGTATAAGCATCAAATATAGATATCTAACGCTTATAACAGCCTGTCAATCAATCGATCGACATATTTAATCAATCAGGATGAGTGAACTTCAAATTTCATCCCAACACCCGTGTGGGGTTTCAAACAATCAAACACAGATTTTAGTTGTGCAGTTGGGCGATGTGTAAAATTTATCGACCCAATCAATATCAGTCAAATCAGTGTATATAAACAAATCGGTCGATTTGTTTATGAATATTTGTTTATTCACTTTCACGTTAAAAATTATATTTTTAACGATAAAACATTTTATTTCAACATATGAATTTCTCGTCGATATTATTTAAAATAATTTATTTTAAATATCCAAGATCCGCTAAAATTGCCAAAATAAAAATTTTAAACTGGTTCAGAATTTCCGGGTTATTACATTTATGCATAAAGAAGTGCGTGGATCATACAGACCATTTACTTAAACAAGGCAATGGAGTTAACGAAATATATAGAAAGCATTATGATGTATGATGGAATTCAAGTGTTTGTGATAAACTGCTGCATGCGTTTAGTCCAGAGAATAGCGTGTATGTCAAACAACTTATGGATTGGCATAAAACAAATATAAGACGAAGGCAGTTGCAAAATATGAGTAGAAAACATGAAGCGTGAACGTAATATGGATCGGCCTCAAATAATATGGCCGTGGCAATAATGTAATTTGATAGGTCGGTCAGTTCATGTATGCAATGGGTCGGTCATTCTTTGCGTTCATCAGCAGATCAGTGTAAAAGGAATTGGCATGGGTCGGCAAAAGATTCTCCACGTGGATCGGTCACAAACAAAAAGTAGTGGCAAAGATGCAATTAAGTGGGTCGGTCACAAAAATTGTATGGGTCGCTCACTAATAATTTTAAGGGGTCGGTCGAACATATATTATGGGTCGGTCGAACATATATGGTCAGTAGGACATAATACCACTGTGTAGAGCTGTCCAGTGGAATTTCCGTAAATACATTTATTAACGACCCCTACCCTACACACCATAATTTCAGCTTTTCAACTACCCCGAACTACATCTATAAATACCCCACTTCTCAACCACTCAAGGCACCAATTTTTGGACCTCGAAGGGCTACCATTTTCACTTCTCCACCACTCTAAACTTCTCTAAACCTCTCCTACCTCCATTGATTCTCTGAAAAGCTTAGATCCAACACAAATTCACTATGGAAGTAATGAAGATCATCCAATTGTTCAAGTGATTGAAGATCTACTCAACTATCATCACAAATCAAGAGATCTAACCGATTTGCTTCGTGAATTCAAGTGAAATCAAGAGAAGAAAAGAGAGAAATGTGTGATATGAATGAAGTCATGTACTTTGTAAATCCAATAGTGATAATGAAAATAGCTTCTATAGTGGACGTAGGTCTAAATTGACTGAACCACTCTAAAATTCTCGTGTCTCTACTTGGATTTGTGGCTCCACATTATTTTTAGTTTTTACTCTTTTGTGAAGTATTGCATACACCTTGAGTGTTGTGATCATTTTTTATTTCAACATGATATACTTCAAGTATGAATACATTTGGATTCAAAATAGAATCCAAACCTAATCAAATCATGGAATAACCAAATTCAAACCCTTTTAGGTTACAATTAAATTTTTACATAAGGGTGGATTACACAAAGTAGAAACACCAACAACACCCCTTTTCTCTTCAATTTAATATTAAGATCAAAAATCCACAAACCAAACAACATGACAATTCTTATGCAAACATAAAATAGAGGATTTAGGGTTTTTGTATTGATATTATCGATTTCCTAATCCTCTTAGGATAGCTATCAACATGTTAATCTATTAAAAAATACAATATGCCTAAGAACACAATATTCCACTCACAGATCTAAGGAAGAAAAAATAAGATTCTTGTTGTAGATTCAGATCTGTGCTTAATTTTCGCGCCAAACGTGCTCCAATCCTCCTAATATATATGTCGGAATCATCTTTTAGAATATTATATATATAACTAAATTCCAAAACTCATACTAAAATTTATATATACTTAGATTAGAGAAAAGATAGGAATAAACGTTAGAGGAATAGGAGAGAAATCCCTAACCTCTTCTGAAATTCAGCAATGGCAGAAGGAGGATATAGAGGTAGGCAGAAGAGAGCGGCCAGTGTTTTGTTGTGTGATATGAGGTCATATATATAATCGCTTATGTAAGCATAGGCCGCTAGATTATTCAGATGCAATCCTGGCCATATATTTGTATATATCCCTTTAGAAAACCCTAACCAAACATAGATTCGTTGGTCTTCTCCACCGCCAGGGGGTCGACCTGGGTGGCCGAACAGCGGTCGACCCCCCTTCTAGGGGGTGGTCGACCTCTTGGTCGCTGAAATGCCGAATGAATTTATGTGGCGTTGAGGTGTCTAATTAAATAATATGTTACTTTATTTTCAAATCTCTTTCCTTACATAAAATATTCTCTATCCCCATAATCTTATCCTCTGTTTGAATTTCAAAATTCTCCCTTATTTATTTTAATATATATTTTGGACATATATATTACTCATGCAATGTCCCGCAAATCCGTACTATATGAGTTGACTACATACATCACACTTCCAACCCACATTGTGACGATCCCAAAACCCCGATACACGGTGTTAAGGATAATCATTGGAATATAACACATTAATCATCATTAGCAAGATCACAGATAATAGCATAAACAGAAAATATAATAATTTACACACATATGACAGCGGAATCATATAGATATCATCACATCAGAGAAGCACAGTACAGGATACAACTTAGTGCATAATGATACATAGTCAGTCACCATCGCCTGAGGCGGAATCATACATAAAGAGTACACAAAATAAATATCAGTCTACATCGCCAATGGCGGAATCATAATATAGATACAATAATGGCGGAGAAAATCCAAGTCAGCACGGTGTAGTCAAGCCTCGCCATGAGCCAAAAGGTGCGTCAGAAACCTGTAACTAGGCTGCCCGTGCGGAAATGAGGGCACCCGAGTTTGCAAGGTAAAACAAACTACGATTCAGTCATGGGACTGGTATGAGAAATCTACTTAACTTATTAACAACAATAATAAGGCAAATCAAAGGACCACGCCACTTTCGCGGAACGGGTTTACTCCAATGAGTGCTAGTGCATGAAATAAAGTAAATGATTAAATCATCGCAATGCTTTTATAAAATGAAGCCATTATAAGACTTAGGTCCCATCACAAAATGCAACGCAAGCCGGAGGATAGAGTTTTACCTTATAATGGCCAAAAATGCTTCATACGAATAAAACAAAAGTGTTTGATATTATTACTAGTGTATATATGTTTCAAAAGAAAATTCAATCATAAATTGCAATCCTAGGCGGCATAGCTACCATCTACTATGTCTCCATACTAGTAATACAATCACGTCCGCATATTTCGTATTGGAAATTGGATTCCTTCATGAGTCGAGGCAAGGGGCAAGCTCCTCTCCGATTCGAGACACTCTAGCAAATGTCCCAGGACCCCACTATGATCCTTGGATCTTCAAGGCCGGTCCTCCCTTACTTTTGAGGATTAATTATTCCTGAACACACGTTTCCCTGTCCTTACAGACCTATATCGAGGCGCCTCGCATTCCAACAACCACACAGGTGAAAAGTATATATATAATGTCAAGGCTGGTAGGTCACTGACACCACCTTAGCTAGAAAGAAACGTCGTGCTCTCCCTGCAGTCACTCTCCCGTTTTTAACTCATACCGAGGTGTGAGGCTCGCGAATTCACGTTATACACAAAGCTACGTCACACAGACCATGCTTTGATCATCAACCACAAGACTTTTCTTTGCAACAGAAGCCTTGATCATATGCCACTCAGGCGTGCCACACAGGCAATCCACTCCATGCGACTGATTTCTATCAATACATAACCTCTGAGCTCGTACGTCTCAGAGAAGGGCGTTAAGCAAGAGAATAAATTCTCCGCCGCCAAACAGATATATATTTAACAGAGATCAATCAGCACAGAACAAAATCCAATGTCAGACACACAGTCCATTTACAAGTCCGTTCTGGGTCTGAACGAAACCGAAGGCACCAATTCCTCGCATATCCGTACAATCAACAGTATGTTTGGACGGCTACTACTTCAGTTCCTTCATGGTAGCTACTCCAATCACGAGCATCAGTAGCGCCCATCCATCCAATGTGAAGATCGTCGGTCTTCAACCGTCTTTGACTCTTCGACTTCTCAACGTCGATCGATTATTTGAAATGAGATGAACTCGGCTTTTCCAAATAACCCACGTATATTTAGATTTTCAAATCAATTTATCACATGGTTGCACTATTCAACATTCACATTTTAGTTCTTTAGTTATAATCTTCATGTTAAATACATTCAACCATCACACATCAAGCAAACACAACAAAATTGGTTTATTTTCACTCTATATCGTCTATAGTATTTTATAACGATATATCGCCATTTTTATTTAACTTAAAACGACCGTATTTAATTAAACGACGTTTCAGGTCGTGCCGATGCACTGGCGCTGTTTTTCACTAATTTTGTTTTACACATATCTGAAAATCTAACCTTTGGATCTTCACCAATTTTATATCATTAGGAAGGTCATTTCTAAACGAATCCAACGGTTTCAGTTTTGGGAAAATCCGACGGTCGGATCTTCCACACTAGCCATTTGAAGTTACGATTTCAATTTACGAACTGCAGCGTCATTATTCGATTTTATTTAATTATATTTATATATATATAAATATAATAGTTTCTGGCGCTGTTTTTCTTTAGACTTGAATTAAACATTCCAGACAATCCAACCGTCGGATCTTCACAAAGTTGGTGCCGTTGGAAAGATATTTCCAAGGCGAACCCAACGGTTGCGGTTTCGGGAAAATCCAATGGTCGGATTTCCCGCACTAGTCGTTTGAAATCACGGTTTCAAAACACGAACTGCACGGCCATGTTTCGTTTTAATTTTATTTATATTTATATAAATATAGTTCATTCAAAAATTCCTATATCGTTTTCACTTCAATTATTTCACTAACGCCTTTAAATTTTGGAAAATTTCTCCATAACCTCCTTTGTACGGGAGGGGCTGGGAAAATTCCCAAATAGCCACACGGGCGTCTCATGTCAAAAAGAAAAAGAAAAAGCCAAGCGGCTAGCCAACAGGCTCATAAAATCATCACCCAAACAAAACAGTAAATGTGTACCTATTTGTCGGGCACAAAATTTTATTCCTCTTCTCTAGCCCCTTTGCTATAACCTGTTCAATAAATATGCATATACATATATACAATTTTTACCACTTATCATTTTCCATTCAACTTCATATTTGATTTACTTTGGTTTAAAAACACCATTCATTCTAATGTTGCATGCATAGGCTAAAATCATATCATTAGCTAATTAATGTATATTTCAACTCATGCATATTTTATTTGAACAAGTGGCTATTTTTAACACTTCACATTTCAAAGATGATAATTTTGGCGAACTAAAATATATTTCAACACATGACTATTTTATTTAGTTCCTACGCATGTTAAAAATAATATTTCATTCAAAAATATTTATTTCAATGTCCGCATATCTTTAGCATATCACATATATGATAAAAATGATATTTTTATCATTTAAAATATTTATTCGACAAATGGATGTTTTCAACACTTCATAGTTTCAATAAAAATGTAATTTTTATTGTTCGATCCTTTTATTCAACACATGAACTTTTCCACTACACACACTTCTCAACACATGAGCATTTCCACACATGGATATTTTATTTATGTTGTTCATATTAGAAAGATGGAATTTTTATTGTTGAAACTATTTATATATAAGGCGAATATTTTTCATACTTCATATATATTATAAAAAGGTGATTTTAATTGTTTATACACTTCATTCATTCACAAATGAATTTAATTTTCTCACATCACTTTTCAACACATGACTTTAATTTCAACGCATGAAGATAATTTCAACATATGAAAATAATTCTAACACATAAAGATTATTCAAAATTTCGGCAGCATAACGGCAGGGTAGTTAAAACCGGCACCGTCCCTAGTACGGCTCCTCGCTCTACCTTAAAACCTCGCTGTTTTTGACAATGGGGATTCATGCATCTAATTCGCACACAGGCAGCATGTTTTATTTTTATTTCCACAAATATTTCCAATTCATTTCAATCACCAATGGGTATTTTTCAACCACAACCAAACAATATCAACCACAAATAATTATTCAACCATTCGTATTTTTCATCCAATATTTCACACCAATTCACAACAATAAATATCGTCCATGGTTTGTGGACGAGGGGAGTATATATGTATATATATATATATATATTATTGCTATATTTCACTTGCATTTCAACACATATATCAATTATTCTATGCATGTAAAATTCATACTTCGCTTATATAGCTTACACCACGCATGTACATGAGGTATACAACACGTGTGTAATTTATATTTCGCTAATATAATTTATACACGACATTTCCATTCAACTTCATTTAATTTAGATTTCTCACATTGGTTTGCGGGGTGCTAAAAATCGTAGGTGACACAGAAAAATCCGCGGCTTCTTCTATGTGGTAGAGAGCTTCCTTGCGGTCCCGATGTTTCCTGTTTCATCGAATTTCGTCAACACACCAAAAATATATGATTTTTCAAAGTGCAGACATCAAAAAGGACTCACCTTTCATGATGGTTCGAAACTAGGTTTGAGGTTTTCGCGAAATCCGCTGACCTAGACGATGATCAGGGAGTTGGACGTGGAAGAGCTTTGAGTGGGGGTCCTGTCGGTGGTGGTTTGGTGGAGCTCGGTGGCAGATCGGAGCGGCAGCGGCGATGGGAAGTGGTGGATTTTGGGCGCTCGATTCAGGCGGAGGAGGCGATGATGGCGGTCGTGGGTGGGTCGGATCTGACGAGGGGAGGGAGGCGCGTCGACGACAGGTGGTGGCGGCGGCTGGAAGTGCCTGTAGCGGCGACGATCGGTCGGAGAAGAATCGAACGGGTTTCGCCGTTCGTTCGTGGGTTACGGGGGTTTTTTAGTTTTTTATTTTTATTTTTTTAATAATGAATGGAATTTTCTGATTCGCCGGAATATATATATTTCAGAAAATTAGGGTTTTCACCAACGAACTCCTTTTCAAGCCCAACGACTGTCGCCCTTAGCTAAATACCCCCATCCCGGACACAATGGGATATGTTTCGTTGGCCAATTCGACTGTTGTAGTCAGTTATTTTTCAAATTAAAGTATAAAACATTTAATTTTAACTTTGAACGCACATTTCAATTTGCCAGGGCCACAAACTGATTCGAAAAATTCCAGAAAAATAAATCTAGCTATGTTTTGACGCTACGGTCCCAACAAAACTAGTTTCGTCGAATTCTGAGATCGTTTGGAAAATGGCCATTTTCTGGTCGATCCAATTTAACAGAAATTGACCAAACACATTTTCTTTTGCCACGCTCACATACTAGCTTCAAAAATTATGAAATTTGAAACCTAGCAATAGTTTGACATCCCGGACCCAACAAAAGTGGTTTCGTCGAATTCCGAGGTCGTAT
Source organism: Allium sativum (assembly GCA_030737875.1). Classification (NCBI taxonomy): domain Eukaryota; kingdom Viridiplantae; phylum Streptophyta; class Magnoliopsida; order Asparagales; family Amaryllidaceae; genus Allium; species Allium sativum. The sequence goes on from CM060919.1 coordinate 803,200,129, forward strand.
GCAAAATATCAATTTTCCAGGGCTATATATTCTATATAGCGACCTTTCTGAAAATTCATTCGGCCATAACTTTTGATTCCCGTTATGAAATTTCGATTTTTCAGATTCGTTAGAAAGGTATTGACTAACAGATTTAAATATTTTTAGTTTCGCTAAAATCCGTTATATTCTCCACCCTGCACAGTCAGTCAAAGTTTGAATTCAAATTTTCAAGCTGACTCACTATTTCCAATTCACTATTTTATTGAAATATTCTATTTCAATTGTTCAAATTCCTTTGAAATGTTCAATTTAAAAATTTTAAATTGGCTCGTATTTTCCGGGTTATTACAATCTCCCCCACTTAAAAGTTTTCGTCCTTGAAAAGGAAACAACAGTAAAGTAGGAAACAAAATGTAAATGCAAAGTATTGTAAAGGTACCTTGCACCGGAGTTAGTCAGAGATATCCACTCTGCATTTGGGGTAAGCTTGTTTAATGCTTTCCTCAGCCTCCCAAGTACAGTCTCTAGGATCACTGCTCCACTGCACTTTAACTAAATGAACCTTTTTGCTTCTTAGTTCTCTAGTTTCTTTGCCAACAATCTTTAATGGCTCTCTTCTGAGTGCTAATTCTGGAGTTATGTCTATATCCTGTTGCGCTGCTTCTTCTACAACAATATCTGGATCATGCACATGTCTTCTAAGTTGAGATATGTGAAATACATCATGCACTCCAGGTAACCAATCTGGTAATTGAACCCTATAAGCAAGAGTTCCAATTCGTTCGAGTATAGGAAAGGGACCAATAAATCTCGGTGCCAACTTCCCAGTTTTGCCAAATCTGATTACTCCTCTCATCGGAGAAACCTTCAAATAAACATGGTCACCAACAGCAAATGTCAAATCTCTCCTTCTAGAATCTGCATAACATTTCTGTCGGCTTTGTGCGGTTCTCAAACGCTTTTTGATGAAGTCGACTTTATCAGATGCTTCCCTAATCATATCGGGTCCTAACACAAGTCTGTTGTCAGGTTCTACCCAACATGCTGGAGATCTGCACGGTCTGCCATATAATGCTTCAAATGGCGACATTCCCAAACTTGCTTGATAGCTATTGTTATATGAGAATTCTGCCAAATGCAAGTGATCTTCCCATGACCTACCAAAATCAATTAAACAAGCCCGCAATAAATCTTCTAGAATTCTATTCACCCGCTCAGTTTGGCCATCTGTTTGAGGGTGATAAGCGGTGCTCATATTCAGTTTCGTTCCCAATTTTGTCTGGAAAGCCTCCCAGAATTTGCTAGCAAATATCGGGTCTCTATCACTGACTATGCTGATGGGAATTCCATGCAGCTTAATGATTTCTTTGAAATATATCTGTGCTAGACTTTGAGCGGTTCTATTGGATCTGACAGGTATAAAATGGGCAGTCTTCGTGAAGCGATCTACGATTACCCAAATGCTGTCATTACCTTTCCTGGTTCACGGCAAGCCATCTATGAAATCCATGGAAATTTGTTCCCATTTCCAACCTGGGACTTTCAGCGGTTGCAACAATCCAGCTAGCTTCTGTTGGTCACTCTTGACCAATTGACAAGTAGGGCATCTGCTAACATACAAAGAAATATCCCTCTTCATTGCCTTCCACCATAAAGTGCGTTTGATATCGTTGTACATTTTACTCACACCAGGATGGATGCAAAATTTGGATTTATGGCATTCGTCTAGCACTTCTCTTCGAAGGCCTGGAATATTTGGAATGCAAATCCTATTATTTAACCTGAGAACCCCCTTATTGTCAATACGGAAACTTGTGGTTTCACCTTCCTTGACCCTCTGATTGATTCTCTGAATGAATTCATCGTCTTTTTGAAGGGCTGAAATCTTATCAATCAATCCAGGCGTAATTATAAGATTGGCCATGATTGCGGTTTTCCTATTAAGCGCATCCGCTACAACGTTAGCCTTCCCCGGCGTATACAGGATATCAAGATCATACGCTGCAAGAAATTCTAGCCAACGCTGCTGTCTCAAATTCAGATCTTTCTGGGTGTATAAATACTTCAATGATTGATGATCTGTGTATAGTATAAATTTCTCGCCCAATAAATAATGCCTCCAGATTTTCAAGGCAAAAACGATGGCTAGCTACTCAAGATCACGAGTAAAATAATTCTTCTCATGCGGTTTCAATTGGCGGCTTGCATAAGCGACTACTTGGCCTCTTTGCATTAACACTGCACCAAGACCTCTAATAGAAGCATCTGTCCAAACTGTTAGATCCTGATTGCCATCAATAATGGTTAACACTGGAGCAGTGGTCAGTTTCGATTTCAATTCCTGGAAAGCTTCTTCACAGTCGGAAGTCCACTTGAATTTCTCATGCTTCTTCGTGAGCTTCGTTAACGGACCGGATATCTTCGAAAAATCCTTAACGAACTTCCGATAATAACTAGCCAACCCCATAAAACTTCTAACTTCTGTGGGAGTAGTGGGTTGTTTCCAGTCTTGAATCGCTGTTATTTTGCTTGGATCAACAGAAATTCCTTTCTCTGACACGACATGGCCAAGAAACTTCACTTCTTCTTGCCAAAAGACACATTTAGAGAATTTGGCTTTGAAGACGTTCTTTCTTAGAATCTCCAATACTTGTTCTAAGTGTTTTTCATGCTCGGGTTTTGATTTGGAGTAGATTAAAATATCATCGATGAATACGAGGACAAATTTATTCAGTACTCCCCTGAAGACTCTATTCATTAGATCGACAAAGTATGCTGGAACGTTGCACAGGCCGAATGGCATTACTAACCATTCATAAAATATGTCTGGACCTCTGAAAGCTGTCAAAGGAACACACTCTTCTGCTATTCTCAATTGGTGAAAACCTGTAGCTAGGTCCATTCGGGAAAATACTTTCGCCCCATTCAATTGGTCTAGCAAATCATCGATGTGGGGTAATGGATACTTGTTTTTGAGCGTCTGTTTGTTGAGGTCTCGGTAATCAACGCATAATCGAAGAGTACCGTCTGACTTTGGGACAAACACAACAGCTGCACCCCAATTAGAAAAGCTAGGTCTGATTGGACCCTTCCACAACAGTTGACGAATTTGGTCGCCTAATTCTTCTTTTTCCTTCAGAGTCATTCGATGGATTGGATGTACCACTGGTCTGGCATTGGGAATTAGATCGATTCTGAATTCTATCTCTCTTTGCGGAGGTAAGTTTTCAACTTCTTCAAACACATCCGCATAGTTTCTAACAATCAGAATCTTTTCCAAGGAAGTGGGGATAAGTTCTAATGCCGACCAAAATTCTTCTCTATTCGGATTCGAACCATGGCAGGGTACCGTAATATATCCAAGTTTCGTTCGAATTTTAACAATTCTTTCTGCACAATTCACTTCGGTTTCATATTTCGTTAACCATTCTAACCCAAGGATAACGTCGAATTCAGGAGAATCCATAACGATTAAATTAATGGGAAATTTGTAGGAAGAATAAGAGATTGGCACTCTACAACATGAACTGAGAATAATAGAACCACCTATCGGATTATGTACTTCAACCGATTCTTTAAGCTTCCTCTGTTTTAACTTTAATTTGTGCATTGTGTTACTAGCAATAAAACTACGTGATGCACCTGTGTCAATCAATACAGAGACAGGAATATTTTTAATTGTAAGGGTACCTCCCAAAACATCGGGTTTACCTGCTCCGTCGGAAGCAGCTGGCGGGCTCGACCCGTCATACACGTGAGCTACTGTGGCCTTCTTCAGCAAAGGACAGTCTTTGACTAGATGATCGGTCTTGCGGCAATTAAAGCAGGAGCGAGGGTTCTGAGAACCCTGGCTTGAACCTTGTGAATTTGCCTTCTGCCTCTTCGGGGCTGTGCACACATTAGAGTAGTTCCCCACTTTGCCACAGTTATAGCAACTTCCTCTCGGCGGCTTGCCAGTCTGAGGTTTTGAAGATGCTGCTTGGCTTGACTCAGCTTGATTCGCAGCAGGCCTGCGTTTGTTCCTGGCTTGGCTTCTAGCACGATCCTGCTCCAGATGCCTATGGTCAAGGTCTTCATAGTTGCATGTCATTTCCACCAGTTCGTTAAATTCCAGCTTGACATGGGCCATGGCTCTATCATGATACTGTCGCCTTAGCCCAAGGATAAACCTCTTATTTTTGGACTTTGCAGTGGCGACGAGCTCCGGAGCATAGGGATCAACAGTGTAAATTTATTCAGATAATCCTGCACGGAAAGATCCCCCTACTGGAGGTTGGCGAAGTCATCGTGCATTCGTTCCAGTGCTTGTTCTGGGACATATTTCTCCTTGAAGAGTTCTTTGAATCCATCCCATGTTCTTCCAGCTTCTCTATTCCCGGCGGTGAGAGATTCCCACCATAGTTCAGCTTGTTCCTGCATAAGCCAGGCGCCCATAATATCTTTGTCTTGGTCTCCTAGCCTTAGGCCTTCAAGAATTTTCTCGCATGTTTTGAGCCATGCAAGGGCCTCTATTACTGTGCCAGTCCCCGAGAAGGTCTTGCCTCCTAGGTTTTTATATCTCTTAGATACACGGTCTAGCTCGAAGTATTGAGCGGCCGGAGGTTGTATCAAAGGTCCTTCTTGAACTGGGGCTTCTCCCCGTCCTCGGCCTCGGCCGGCACGACCTCCTCTAGCGGCGGCTGCTCTGGTTGCCATTTCTCAAGTTCTGTATAAGCAAGGAAAGAGTCAGCTAACAGAAATGATAGTTTATTGCATAGTTAAGCAGAAAATTTACGGAAAGATAACGATGGACTGATGAATTGTTTTTGCTATTCTGCTCGGCTCATTCTAGGACTTTACTAGTCCTATCTCTAATTAGCGACTCGCCTTAGAATGCTACTGATTCTATTTTGACGAAGTGTTTAATGTGTTAGACTCCAGAACTAAGGTTAACCAAAGTTCTGATACCAGCTTGGACGATCCCAAAACCCCGATACACGGTGTTAAGGATAATCATTGGAATATAACACATTAATCATCATTAGCAGATCACAGATAATAGCATAAACAGAAAATAGAATAATTTACACACATATGACAGCGGAAACATATAGATATCATCACATCAGAGAAGCACAGTACAAGATACAACTTAGTGCATAATGATACATAGTCAGTCACCATCGCCTGAGGCAGAATCATACATAAAGAGTACACAAAATAAATATCAGTCTACATCGCCAATGGCGGAATCATAATATAGATACAATAATGGCGGAGAAAATCCAAGTCAGCACGGTGTAGTCAAGCCTCGCCATGAGCCAAAAGGTGCGTCAGAAACTTGTAACTAGGCTGCCCGTGTGGAAATGAGGGCACCCGAGTTTGCAAGGTGAAACAAACTACGTGTCAGTCATGGGACTGGTATGAGAAATCTACTTAACTTATTAACAACAATAATAAGGCAAATCAAAGGACCACGCCACTTTCGCGGAACGGGTTTACTCCAATGTGTGCTAGTGCATGAAATAAAGTAAATGATTAAATCATCGCAATGCTTTTATAAAATGAAGCCATTATAAGACTCAGGTCCCATCACACAATGCAACGCAAGCCGGAGGATAGAGTTTTACCTTATAATGGCCAAAAATGCTTCATACGAATAAAACAAAAGTGTTTGATATTATTATTAGTGTATATATGTTTCAAAAGCAAATTCAATCATAAATAGCAATCCTAGGCGGCATAGCTACCATCTACTATGTCGTCATACTAGTAATACAATCACGTCCGCATATTTCGTATTGGAAATTGGATTCCTTCATGAGTCGAGGCAAGGGGCAAGCTCCTCTCCGATTCGAGATACTCTAGCAAATGTCCCAGGACCCCACTATGATCCTTGGATCTTCAGGGCCGGTCCTCCCTTACTTTTGAGGATTAATTATTCCTGAACACACGTTTCTCGGTCCTTACAGACCTATATCGAGGCGCCTCGCATTCCAACAACCACACAGGTGAAAAGTATATATATTGTCAGGGCTGGTAGGTCACTGACACCACCTTAGCTAGAAAGAAACGTCGTGCTCTCCCTGCAGTCACTCTCCCGTTTTTGACTCATACCGAGGTGTGAGGCTCGCGAATTCACGTTATACACAAAGCTACGTCACACAGACCATGCTTTGATCATCAACCACAAGACTTTTCTATGCAACAGAAGCCTTGATCATATGCCACTCAGGCGTGCCACACAGGCAATCCACTCCATGCGACTGATTTCTATCAATACATAACCTCTGAGCTCGTACGTCTCAGAGAAGGGCGTTAAGCAAGAGAATAAATTCTCCGCCGCCAAACAGATATATATTTAACAGAGATCAATCAGCACAGAACAAAATCCAATGTCAGACACACAGTCCATTTACAAGTCCGTTCTGGGTCTGAATGAAACCGAAGGCACCAATTCCTCGCATATCCATACAATCAACAGTATGTTTGGACGGCTACTACTTCAGTTCCTTCATGGTAGCTACTCCAATCACGAGCATCAGTAGCGTCCATCCATCCAATGTGAAGATCGTCGGTCTTCAACCGTCTTCGACTCTTCGCCTTCTCAACGTCGATCGATTATTTGAAATGAGATGAACTCGGCTTTTTCAAATAACCAACATATATTTAGATTTTCAAATTAATTTATCACATGGTTGCACTATTCAACATTCACATTTTAGTTCTTTAGTTATAATCTTCATGTTAAATACATTCAACCATCACACATCAAGCAAACACAACAAAATTGGTTTATTTCCACTCTATATCGTCTATAGTATTTTATAACGATATATCGCCATTTTTATTTAATTTAAAACGGCCATATTTAATTAAACGACGTTTCAGGTCGTGCCGATGCACTGGCGCTGTTTTTCACTAATTTTGTTTTACACATATCTGAAAATCTTACCGTTGGATCTTCACCAATTTTATATCATTAGGAAGGTCATTTCTAAATGAATCCAACGGTTTCAGTTTTGGGAAAATCCGACGGTCGGATCTTCCACACTAGCCATTTGAAGTTACGATTTCAATTTACGAACTACAGCGTCGTTATTCGATTTTATTTAATTATATTTATATATATATAAATATAATCATTTTTGGCGCTGTTTTTCTTCAGATTTGAATTAAACATTCCAGACAATCCAACCGTCGGATCTTCACAAAGTTGGTGCCGTTGGAAAGATATTTCCAAGGCGAACCCAACGGTTGCGGTTTCGGGAAAATCCAATGGTCGGATTTCCCGCACTAGTCGTTTGAAATCACGGTTTCAAAACACGAACTACAAGGCCACGTTTCGTTTTAATTTTATTTATATTTATATATTCATATAAATATAGTTCATTCAAAAATTCCTATATCGTTTTCACTTCAATTATTTTACTAACGCCTTTAAATTTTGGAAAATTTCGCCATAACCTCCTTTGTACGGGAGGGGCTGGGAAAATTCCCAAATAGCCACACGGGCGTCTCATGTCAAAAAGAAAAAGAAAAAGCCAAGCGGCTAGCCAACAGGCTCATAAAATCATCACCCAAACAAAACAGTAAATGTGTACCTATTTGTCGGGCACAAAATTTTATTCCTCTTCTCTAGCCCCTTTGCTATAACCTGTTCAATAAATATGCATATACATATATACAATTTTTACCACTTGTCATTTTCCATTCAACTTCATATTTGATTTACTTTGGTTTAAAAACACCATTGATTCTAATGTTGCATGCATAGGCTAAAATCATATCATTAGCTAATTAATGTATATTTCAACTCATGCATATTTTATTTGAACAAGTGGCTATTTTTAACACTTCACATTTCAAAGATGATAATTTTGGCGAACTAAAATATATTTCAACACATGACTATTTTATTTAGTTCCTATGCATGTTAAAAATAATATTTCATTCACAAATATTTATTTCAACGTCCGCATATCTTTAGCATATCACATATATGATAAAAATGATATTTTTATCATTTAAAATATTTATTCGACAAATGGATGTTTTCAACACTTCATAGTTTCAATAAAAATGTAATTTTTATTGTTCGATCCTTTTATTCAACACATGAACTTTTCCACTACACACACTTCTCAACACATGAGCATTTCCACACATGGATATTTTATTTATGTTGTTCATATTAGAATGATGGAATTTTTATTGTTGAAACTATTTATATATAAGGCGAATATTTTTCATACTTCATATATATTATAAAAAGGTGATTTTTATTGTTTATACACTTCATTCATTCACAAATGAATTTAATTTCACACATCACTTTTCAACACATGAACATTTCCACACGTGGATATTTTTCAACACATGACTTTAATTTCAACGCATGAAGATAATTTCAACATATGAAAATAATTCTAACACATAAAGATTATTCAAAATTTCGGCAGCATAACGGCAGGGTAGTTAAAACCGGCACCGTCCCTAGTACGGCTCCTCGCTCTACCTTAAAACCTCGCGGTTTTTGACAATGGGGATTCATGCATCTAATTCGCACACAGGCAACATGTTTTATTTTTATTTCCACAAATATTTCCAATTCATTTCAATCACCAATGGGTATTTTTCAACCACAACCAAACAATATCAACCACAAAGAATTATTCAACCATTCGTATTTTTCATCCAATATTTCACACCAATTCACAACAATAAATATCGTCCATGGTTTGTGGACGAGGGGAGTATATATGTATATATATATATTATTGCTATATTTCACTTGCATTTCAACACATATATCAATTATTCTATGCATGTAAAATTCATACTTCGCTTATATAGCTTACACCACGCATGTACATGAGGTATACAACACGTGTGTAATTTATATTTCGCTAATATAATTTATACACGACATTTCCATTCAACTTCATTTAATTTAGATTTCTCACATTGGTTTGCGGGGTGCTAAAAATCGTAGGTGACACAGAAAAATCCGTGGCTTCTTCTATGTGGTAGAGAGCTTCCTTGCGGTCCCGATGTTTCCTGTTTCATCGAATTTCGTCAACACACCAAAAATATATGATTTTTCAAAGTGCAGACATCAAAAAGGACTCACCTTTCATGATGGTTCGAAACTAGGTTTGAGGTTTTCGCGAAATCCGCTGACCTAGACGACGATCAGGGAGTTGGACGTGGAAGAGCTTCGAGTGAGGGTCCTGTCGGTGGTGGTTTGGTGGAGCTCGGTGGCAGATCGGGGCGGCGGCGGCGATGGGAAGTGGTGAACTTTGGGCGCTCGATTCAGGCGGAGGAGGCGATGATGGCGGTCGTGGGTGGGTCGGATCTGACGAGGGGAGGGAGGCGCGTCGACGACAGGTGGTGGCGACGGCTTGAAGTGCCCGTAGCGGCGGCGATCGATCGGAGAAGAATCGAACGGGTTTCGCCGTTCGTTCGTGGGTTACGGGGGTTTTTTAATTTTTTAAATAATGAATGGAATTTTCTGATTCGCCGGAATATATATATTTCAGAAAATTAGGGTTTTCACCAACGAACTCCTTTTCAAGCGCAACGACTGTCGCCCCTAGCTAAATACCCCCATCCCGGACACAATGGGATATGTTTCGTTGGCCAATTCGACTGTTACAGTCAGTTATTTTTCAAATTAAAGTATAAAACATTTAATTTTAACTTTGAACGCACATTTCAATTTGCCAGGGCCACAAACTGATTCGAAAAATTCCAGAAAAATAAATCTAGCTATGTTTTGACGCTACGGTCCCAACAAAACTTGTTTTGTTGAATTCTGAGATCGTTTGAAAAATGGCCATTTTCTGGTCGATCCAATTTAACAGAAATTGACCAAACACATTTTCTTTTGCCACGCTCACATACTAGCTTCAAAAATTATGAAATTTGAAACCTAGCAATAGTTTGACATCCCGGACCCAACAAAAATGGTTTCGTCGAATTCCGAGGTCGTATGCAAAATATCAATTTTCCAGGGCTATATATTGTATATAGCGACCTTTCTGAAAATTCATTCGGCCATAACTTTTGATTCCCGTTATGAAATTTCGATTTTTCAGATTCGTTAGAAAGGTATTGACTAACAGATTTAAATATTTTTAGTTTCGCTAAAATCCGTTATATTATCCACCCTGCACAGTCAGTCAAAGTTTGAATTCAAATTTTCAAGCTGACTCACTGTAACACCCCGTGTATTTTATAACAGTGAAATCCACAAATTAAAGTATAATAAATTCTAATTAAAGTATTAAGGGAAACGGGATATGCCATTGCGTTCGTCTCGGAAAAATACGCGAAATAGAGTCCGAGTTTTCGAAAAACGGAGTCCGTATGACCAAATTATGGCCCGATGAAGTTTCAGAAAATTCGAATTTCGAAAACAGATTTGAATTTCAGCCAAATCAAAGTAGGCGGTAAAATTCCCGCCCAAACCCACCAGGTCGACCTCGGGGTCGACCCTAGGGTCGACCTGCCAGGCCAGGTCGACCTGGGAGTCGACCTAGGTGTCGACCTGCCCCAGGCAGGTCGACTCTAGAGTCGACCTGGGGGTCGACTGGGGAGTCGACCTGGCCCCTGAGCCAGGTCGAACCCAGCCCACACTGGCTGGCCTGGTCTATGTTTGGTCGATTTTCTGAGCCTTGCCTTGTCACTAGGGCTAGGTGTCAGCTCCTGATTGGCCTCTCCTTCAAACGAACGGCTATTATTAAACCAAGCTTCATCGACGGTCTAAATCAACTCAAAACTCTATAAAAAGGACCTAAGACTAACCCTAATTCACATAAACTAAAATGGAGATGAGACCGTCATGCTGCTGAGGAGAGACTGAGGATAGCCGTCAGAAAATAAAGAGACAATTAGGAGATAAATCAAAAGCTTAAAGCAACGTCAAATCAATCAAAACAACGCCTACAACAAAGGATAGCATCTCCAAATTCAGAATTCAGATTCCTGAATTGAAGATTCGTCACACGTTGTAAGTAGAGTGCTATTCTGATGTGAATTAAATAATTGTGTTGATTTGTGTAAAGTAAGAAATGGAATTGTGGCGATAATAATCTATATTTGTATGTTGCTTTGATGCTAAACGATTTGGGAATATTATGGTATACGATTGGATATTTGCAAGTACGCGATTTGCGTTGGAAGTTAACAACGAAATGGAATTGTGGCGATAATAACTTATGTTTGTATGTTATTTTGATTTGGCAATGCTATGTTGTACGATTTGATTCATACAAGATAATGGTTTATGTTGACAACCACATGTTGTGGAATTTTGATTGGGATTCATGCAAGCATATGATTCATATTGAAAACTACATGTTTGTGGTAGTTATTTACAACACCCATTTGATAATTGCAAGTATATGATTCATGTTGAGAATAACAACTATATGTTGTAATAGTTTATTTGAAATTCACGCAAGTCTATGATTTATTGTTATGCCAACATGATGTAAAATTCTATGGTCATCTTTAGTGTAATTTGATTCACCTAAGTATTATGATTCATATGAAGGTTATGTTGAAATTGGTATCATAGTTCAAGTATAAAAATCATGATTTTGTAATAGTGACAAAAGCAAGCGTCTTTGTAAGCTTGTATTAATTTTATGAACATGACTAAACTATGTTTGTCATTATGCCTAGTTGAAAACATGTTTCTAGGCTTATGTTGTTATCATAATCATATGATGATATATTTGGCACATAAGTTACATTAGAAATTACACTAGAATTACATCCCACTTACAAGTTACATAGATAGGATAAAAACCATGATTATATGAATAGTAGGATTCATGTTCAATTATGTTTATGCCATGACTATATGAATAGAAGGACTCATGTTCAATTATGATTATGCCATAATTATATGATTAGAATGGTTCATGTTTAAGTATCATTTATGCCATGACTACACGAATAGAATGATTCATGCTTTGTTTATACCATGATTTGTGAATAGAATGATTCATGATTAAGTATTGCTTATATTATATGTTGTTACAATTGCAAGTTCACATGCGCCTACCTTATGTTAATTGAATCGTTATGTGGCAAGTTCATGCGTTTACACTCCCCTTTTTATGTTACCTTATAAACACCATGTTATAAGCCTCCCCTTTTCATATGGCTAAATTGGGTTTAAGTATTAAACCCAACACACCTTACATTTGAACGAACGTGTAAAACGGGGGTATTGACGTTTGGGCTAAAATATAGAACATATGTGTTGGCATGTTTGACGCATGCCAACAACCTTGAAAAACAATTAAGTGGCATAAATAAATCTTAATCAATAAAGATGAATTTGAATAATGGGCCGCAAATATTTACATATAAAAAGAAAAGAGACAAAATATGTAAATGTAGAAAATACGATGTGTTTAACCCGAGGTTGGATTGAGTTGTGATGTAAACCTGCCCGGAACCGCCCGGCTGTCCAGTAGTCACAACAATACCTATCCAATGTGGGTGGTTAAACACGGAGCCCAATAAGGACCCGAGGTTAGACTGAGTTGTGGCGTAAGACTGCCCGGACCCAACCGGCAACAGGCAGCCACAACAATACCTATCTAATGTGAGAGGTCAAGGCTTTAATAAGACAATTAAGGCTGAGTCAGGATTGATAGGATTAAGTGAATTAAGACTTAATCAAAATGGAACATGCTAAACTAAACAGACTGATTGGGGGTTAGGTTTATAAAACACTTAACCAACTTAGCATGTTGGCTAGAAATAGAAAACCTAGTAGCGGGGGACCCTTTTCAGCAGTAACCCTACAAGGCGTATCATGATACCCTGAAACTAGGCAGGGTGGGGCACGATTACTGGGCTGACTGTAAGATGTCAAATCGACGGCGGTGGTGCAGCAGTGTAGGTTCTAACGGGGTGCAGGCGTGCACACACTCCGGCGCTGAAAAATAAGGCACTGGGTACCAGTAGCATACCTGTGCATTCTACGATTGTGTCGGGCCGCCACCATGGGACTTGATACACCCCATGGTGGGACCAGCACAGGTAACTACAACATCGGGGGCCGTAAGACACATGTAACTATGCGAGTAGGAGCCGATCATCATAAAATGGATCACTTCACCCTGATTATGGGGTGCCTGTTGGGAACTAGTTTATAGGGGTACAGAGATTAATATGGGGTACGATAGTATATTCGACCCTAGACAACTTAACTTAGTTTATGGTGCTTTCCCATTTCTAGTTTATACTTATCATACCCAGTTCTTTGTTCATAGACTGAATAGTCCTAGACTTACTCAGGCTTTATGTATGACTCTACTTTTCTTTCGTCTTCTTTTCTTACGTTCCCCCCCAGGTCCACAGGGAGGGAATACCGCAGCTTGACCAGCCTTCATATCCAGCTTGAAGAGAAAGAACGTATTGCTTGGATCTTTTCGTTTTGGACTATGGCTTTGGACAGCAATTATGGGACTTTTGCAGTTTATTTATGTTTTCTTTATGCTTCTTTAAATAATGTAATCAAGACAGTTATGAAGATGTTATGTTTTGGAAGTATTGTAAGACAATTATGGTATGGTTGGTGTAACACGTATTTGAATGAAATAAAAGTTGTTGTTTTCCGCTGTTCAAAAATATGTGTTATTATATCTGTCTTATATATCTGTGATTTATACTTATAAACCTCCACCAAAATTAGGGCATTCCCTTTGAGAGTGACCCTACCGGAGGTGGGGTGTTTCACTTGGTATCAGAGCATAGGTTTACCAGATAAGATAAAAAGTTTTGAAAATTTATTTTTCAAAAAAGAAATTTAAAGAAGCATTTTTAAAAGATAAAATATTATTTTATTTTAAAAGGCAAAGTCCCCTCCCCAAAGCCATAGGTACTATCTCTTATCCTTCGTTTTGAACCTATCCTTTCTGTTTCAGCATGTCTGGAGACCTTACTCGCCAGCTGCTGACGCTTTCACTCCTCCTCCTCCACGTAAACCAGCAAGCGGAAGAGTCCCAGAGTAGGAAGACGAATAATAGTCAAACAAGAAAGGATCGTAACAGTAATGACAAGAAACGTGAAAAAAGGAAATGTTATTTCTGCGGAATTCTTGGACATCTGGAGGGAGATTGCAGGAAGAAGAAGAGGAGGATGAGTGCTACTTGCTTTCAGTGTAGGGAGACAGGCCACTGGGCTAGGGACTGCCCAAGGAAGAAGGAGACAAAGGCAGAAAGCTCTCAAGGGAAGAAAGAGGGTTTACAGCTTAAGAAGACAGACTTTAAGAAGGGCGGGAAAGACAACAAGTCCCAAGAGAAGAGGAAGTGTAAATTCTGTGGCAAAGTGGGGCACTTAGTGAAAGATTGCCGGAAAAAGAAGGCCAAGATGAACGGCGGGTGCTTTTCTTGCGGTAAGACAGGCCACATGGCAAAGGACTGCCCAAAGAAACGAGGACAGGGGCAGAGGGATGGATCCACCTCAGGGGCACAAGTTCATGTGCTAGAAGCGCCACCTCTGCAACAACGAGGTACAAATACTTCTGTAGAAAGTGTAGTTTATCTTTATGATCACCCCGTTCGCACTTTATTTGATTCTGGCGCATCACACTCCTTTGTCTCGTCTGCTTTAGTAGAATCTCTGCACCTAAAAACTAGTATGGTAGAGGACCCCTTAATTGTTTCAAACCCAATTGGGGGCCCAACTCATTTGTCTATGATCTGTTTGGGATTGAAAATTTCTATTCTAAGCGTAGAATTTAAGTGTAGTGCCTTTGTTTTGGGCTTTTCGGGATATGGTTTGATTTTGGGCATGGATTGGCTATCCAGTAATGGGGCCATCCTTGATTGTGAAAAAAGGGTTGTTAGGCTCCTAACCCAGCTCGGTAATACTTTGGAAATTTCTTGTAATCCCTTGTATGCGGTTATGCTTAGTTACCTTGAATCGCTAGATGCCTCCGTTGAAAAATTTGCAATCGGTTAGAGTGGTCCGGGAATATCCGGATGTCTTCGAAGAGGTGAAGGGCTTGCCTCCGAAGCGGGAGATAGACTTCCGCATATACCTTGTAGATAAAGCAAAGCCCGTTGCGTTGCCCGTTAGACACATGGCTCCACGGGAAAGGAAAGAGCTTAGTGAACAGATTAAAGAGCTTCTAGAAAAGGGGTTCATTCGAAGGAGCATTTCAAAATGGGGCGCTCCAGTGGTGTTCGCCACTAAGGCAGAAGGTTCATTTCGCTTATGCATGAGTTGTGGAGAATCACCTTAGTAAGTACATTTGGCAACATGGTTGGCATTTATTTCCGAGAGATAGTTCTTCTACGTGGAATACCTGATAGTAAGTGGACGAGATCCAAGATTCACTAGTGAATTTTGGAGAGCTTGCATGAAACCATGAGTACGCAGTTATGCTTGAGCCAAGTATACTAGAAGGAGAATAAGTGAAAGTGGAATGAGAGGCAACAGTGAAATAGGTTCCAACTCATATTTTGGAAACAAGAATTAAGAAGTTACGAAATTGTGAAGTTAAAGACGGACCAAGCATAATGGAGTTAAGCTCAAGGAAATGCGACTTAGAAGATTGAAGACTAGATTCGTGCATCATATCTCTTCTTAAGAGTATATATTTGATCCCTCTCTTCCTGTAGAGCTTACTTGCATGCTATCTTTTGTTTATATCCTCTCGGTCCCATTCTCAATCCAATTTCTGTTGCAAACCCCATAGGGAGTATAACTCATCTGTTAGTAACACATGTTGGGGCTTGGGGGTGTTCGTTGGTTTGACTAAACTTTTTGGGTTTTATAGGTTGGTCTTAGGAAGGGACTCCCTTGTGACCAAAAAGGAGTCCATCATTCTTAGTTTCCTAGAATCTAGTGGTTGGGTTGAGTAATTCTTTGGGTGTCAGTCTGATGTTGATTTCGGTCTTCGGGGCTGATGCTTAGAGAGTTCTTCTCCTAATCAATATATATATGTGGCATAGATTTCCAGTTTTGACATTGCCTAATGGGCACAAAGTTTTTACTTGCTTCTATCATTCGATTATACCTTTAGGTAGGACCATTTCCTATTATTGAGAAAATTGGGAAAATGGCCTATAGATTAGAGCTACCTGAAAAATTGGCCGGAGTTCACAACGTCTTTCACGTTTCACATCTCCGAAAATGTCTACATGAGTCTGCTGAAGTGGTAGAGCCAAATATCCTAGAAGAAGCTGAAGTGGAACGCGAAGCAACCGTAAGGAAAGTTCCAACCCGCATATTAGGAACAGAAGTGAAGAAGCTACGCAACCACGAAGTCAAGCTCGTCAAAGTTTAGTGGAGCGACGCCGAGGGAGACGCAACTTGGGAGACTGAAGCTAGAATACGCGCTGCCTACCCTTTTCTTTTCGAGGGTACATCTTTGATCTTTCCTTTTTCCTTAAGTTGCGCTTTTATCTATCTTTTTAGGTATATCTCCTCGACCCTATCTTTTAGGTAGAAACCCTTTGGATGAAAACATGTAATTGAAACATGTTATGGATGATGATTGCAAGTGGTTGCAAGTGATTGCTAGTGGTTGCTCGTGGTTGCATATACACACACAATCTAGGTTTTAGATCAGCTCAATCACTTCATATTGCATATGCATATATGCTTGCATTCATATATGGTTAAACTTTAATGTGTTGTCATATGGATGTTGCATTTGTATGAATGATTGTGCACTCATGTAGAATCATGAATATGAGGATTTGCATACATAATGGATTCATGGCACTTACATAACTCGCATTAAGGAGGTCAACTGAATCAGTAGACCGCCTGATTTTGCATTAGATAAGTACATGTACACACACACTTCGCATATTATCATGAAGCATTAGAAGTCTTTTAAGGACAATGGATGCTCGTGTTTGATGGATGAGTAGATGGATGTTTGGATGTTAGGATGTACATTCTTCCTGAACTTGAAGATTTCGGGACGAAATCCTTTTAAGTGGGGGAGAATGTAACACCCCACAAATTAAAGTATAATAAATTCTAATTGAAGTATTAAGGGAAACGGGATATGCCATTGCGTTCGTCTCGGAAAAATACGAGAAATAGAGTCCGAGTTTTCGAAAAACGGAGTCTGTATGACCAAATTATGGCCTGATGAAGTTTTAGAAAATTCGAATTTTGAAAACAGATTTGAATTTCAGCCAAATCAAAGTAGGCGGGAAAATTCCCGCCCAAACCCACCAGGTCGACCTGGGGGTCGACCCTAGGGTCGACCTGCCAGGCCAGGTCGACCTGGGAGTCGACCTAGGTGTCGACCTGCCCCAGGCAGGTCGACTCTAGAGTCGACCTGGGGGTCGACTGGGGAGTCGACCTGGCCCCTGAGCCAGGTCGAACCCAGCCCACCCTGGCTGGCTTGGTCTATGTTTGGTCGATTTTCTGAGCCTTGCCTTGTCACTAGGGCTAGGTGTCAGCTCCTGATTGGCCTCTCCTTCAAACGAACGGCTATTATTAAACCAAGCTTCATTGACGGTCTAAATCAACTCAAAAACTCTATAAAAAGGACCTAAGACTAACCCTAATTCACATAAACTAAAATGGAGATGAGACCGTCATGCTGCTGAGGAGAGACTGAGGATAGCCGTCAGAAAATAAAGAGACAATTAGGAGATAAATCAAAAGCTTAAAGCAACGTCAAATCAATCAAAACAACGCCTACAACAAAGGATAGCATCTCCAAATTCAGAATTCAGATTCCTGAATTGAAGATTCGTCACATGTTGTAAGTAGAGTGCTATTCCGATGTGAATTAAATAATTGTGTTGATTTGTGTAAAGTAAGAAATGGAATTGTGGCGATAATAATCTATATTTGTATGTTGCTTTGATGCTAAACGATTTGGGAATATTATGGTATACGATTGGTTATTTGCAAGTACGCGATTTGCGTTGGAAGTTAACAACGAAATGGAATTGTGGCGATAATAACTTATGTTTGTATGTTATTTTGATTTGGCAATGCTATGGTGTATGATTTGATTCATACAAGATAATGGTTTATGTTGACAACCACATGTTGTGGAATTTTAATTGGGATTCATGCAAGCATATGATTCATATTGAAAACTACATGTTTGTGGTAGTTATTTACAACACCCATTTGATAATTGCAAGTATATGATTCATGTTGAGAATAACAACTATATGTTGTAATAGTTTATTTGAAATTCATGCAAGTCTATGATTTATTGTTATGCCAACATGATGTAAAATTCTATCGTCATCTTTAGTGTAATTTGATTCACCTAAGTATTATGATTCATATCAAGGTTATGTTGAAATTGGTATCATAGTTCAAGTATAAAAATCATGATTTTGTAATAGTGACAAAAGCAAGCGTCTTTGTAAGCTTGTATTAATTTTATGAACATGACTAAACTATGTTTGTCATTATGCCTAGTTGAAAACATGTTTCTAGGCTTAAGTTGTTATCATAATCATATGATGATATATTTGGCACATAAGTTACATTAGAAATTACACTAGAATTACATCCCACTTACAAGTTACATAGATAGGATAAAAACCATGATTATATGAATAGTAGGATTCATGTTCAATTATGTTTATGCCATGACTATATGAATAGAAGGACTCATGTTCAATTATGATTATGCCATAATTATATGATTAGAATGGTTCATGTTTAAGTATCATTTATGCCATGACTACATGAATAGAATGATTCATGCTTTGTTTATACCATGATTTGTGAAAAGAATGATTCATGTTTAAGTATTGCTTATATTATATGTTGTTACAATTGCAAGTTCACATGCGCCTACCTTATGTTAATTGAATCGTTATGTTGCAAGTTCATGCGTTTACACTCCCCTTTTTATGTTACCTTATAAACACCATGTTATAAGCCTCCCCTTTTCATATGGCTAAATTGGGTTTAAGTATTAAACCCAACACACCTTACATTTGAACGAATGTGTAAAACGGGGGTATTGACGTTTGGACTAAAATATAGAACATATGTGTTGGCATGTTTGACGCATGCCAACAACCTTGAAAAACAATTAAGTGGCATAAATAAATCTTAATCAATAAAGATGAATTTGAATAATGGGCCGCAAATATTTACATATAAAAAGAAAAGAGACAAAATATGTAAATGTAGAAAATACGATGTGTTTAACCCGAGGTTGGATTGAGTTGTGATGTAAACCTGCCCGGAACCGCCCGGCTGTCCAGTAGTCACAACAATACCTATCCAATGTGGGTGGTTAAACACGGAGCCCAATAAGGACCCGAGGTTAGACTGAGTTGTGGCGTAAGACTGCCCGGACCCAACCGGCAACAGGCAGCCACAACAATACCTGTCTAATGTGAGAGGTCAAGGCTTTAATAAGACAATTAAGGCTGAGTCAGGATTGATAGGATTAAGTGAATTAAGACTTAATCAAAATGGAACATGCTAAACTAAACAGACTGATTGGGGGTTAGGTTTATAAAACACTTAACCAACTTAGCATGTTGGCTAGAAATAGAAAACCTAGTAGCGGGGGACCCTTTTCAGCAGTAACCCTACAAGGCGTATCATGATACCCTGAAACTAGGCAGGGTGGGGCACGATTACTAGGCTGACTGTAAGAGGTCAAATCGACGGCGGTGGTGCAGCAGTGTAGGTTCTAACGGGGTGTAGGCGTGCACACACTCCGGCGTTGAAAAATAAGGCACTGGGTACCAGTAGCATACCTGTGCATTCTACGATTGTGTCGGGCCGCCACCATGGGACTTGATACACCCCATGGTGGGACCAGCACAGGTAACTACAACATCGGGGGCCGTAAGACACATGTAACTATGCGAGTAGGAGCCGATCATCATAAAATGGATCACTTCACCCTAATTATGGGGTGCCTGTTGGGAACTAGTTTACAGGGGTACAGAGATTAAAATGGGGTACGATAGTATATTCGACCCTAGACAACTTAACTTAGTTTATGGTGCTTTCCCATTTCTAGTTTATACTTATCATACCCAGTTCTTTGTTCATAGACTGAATAGTCCTAGACTTACTCAGGCTTTATGTCTGACTCTACTTTTCTTTCGTCTTCTTTTCTTACGTTCCCCCCCAGGTCCACAGGGAGGGAATACCGCAGCTTGACCAGCCTTCATATCCAGCTTGAAGAGAAAGAATGTATTGCTTGGATCTTTTCGTTTTGGACTATGGCTTTGGACATCAATTATGGGAGTTTTGCAGTTTATTTATGTTTTCTTTATGCTTCTTTAAATAATGTAATCAAGACAGTTATGAAGATGTTATGTTTTGGAAGTATTGTAAGACAATTATGGTATGGTTGGTGTAACACGTATTTGAATGAAATAAAAGTTGTTGTTTTCCGCTGTTCAAAAATATGTGTTATTATATCTGTCTTGTATATCTGTGATTTATACTTATAAACCTCCACCAAAATTAGGGCATTCCCTTTGAGAGTGACCCTAATGGAGGTGAGGTGTTTCACTCACTATTTCCAATTCACTATTTTATTGAAATATTCTATTTCAATTGTTCAAATTCCTTTGAAATGTCCAATTTAATTTTTTTAAATTGGCTCGTATTTTCCGGGTTATTACACATATATCACGGAAATGCGAATCATTTTTTTAGAAGAAAAGGTAGAAGAAGAACAGAGATAACAATAAATAATCTCACATCGCAGCGGAACAAAATATAATATATCATAACTTTTGAAATACAAAATCCGAACTGTATAACATACAATTATCAGAGTACAAACTTACAACACAGCGGAAATAAAAATACTATATATCTAACATTGAAGCCTCCTGCTCCAAGCTCCTTTAGATATATCTGTAAAATCCTGAACTACTTGACTGCCCATACAAATTTGGGCACCCAAGAGTTTGGGTAAAACAAAACAAAATAAACTCTGGGTTCGTCATGGGACCGGTACGAGTAAACAATTTAAAACAGTTTGAGAAACTAACTGATATCTCATAAGACAATGCCGTATAACACGGAACAGGTTTTTCCCTTATGAGAATCCAAACACTTGACTTAACTTTCAAATCCTTTATGAAAGAAATGATGATCTTTATATCAAAACTCTTTTGATATTATAATAATGTCTAAATCAAATAAATAGAAATCTAGTGGAACGCTTTCATCTCACGCTCCATATATACATAATATACAATCAAAACTGCGAGCACTTATTGGGTAATGAATTTCCAACTATGACAAGTATGGAACCACCTTCCGATACTGTATCTCTAGAGGTGAATACACTGGGTTTAACAAGAGCATCTTGTAACCCGGCCACACATGACCGACCACTCATTTCGCTTGAGTGTATCAAATGTATATCTCCTACGGCTGGGATCAGTAACCGTTTCCCGAATGGGACAACATCAAATAGAATAAGGAATTAAATGAATCTCTATATAGGTGATAGTACAACCTAATGGAAGCTACCCACATAGCCAGGGTGCCTGCCCGATTTTTGTCATTTCCCGGTTGTTGAGGCCTGAGGCTATAATTACTGATCATTCATTGATAGCACAATCACTTTGAATGCCACATTGTCAGATCCATTAATCACTAATTAATTTGTACAAATATATTCCGGACATTATGCTAAGAGAATAAATTCTCCGCCACCATATATATTTATACAGACCAACATATGTGATCGTTGGAAATACTCCGTCAGAGATTCATCCATACTTTTGTTCTGGTACTGAACGAAACCGAAGGCACAATTTCCATTAATAGAAAAAGCCCTTGCACTCTACTTCGTCTCTGATTATCTTCATATAATCTGATTCGCAACGTTACTGCCAATATGGAGTGGTTCTCAGATAATAACCCAACCGGTCTCTCCATATTGAAAACGATATCGCCAAATACTTCGATAGTCGGTTATTTAACTATCGAAGAAAAACAAACACACTTTGATCGATAACATTAAACACCCACTGGTCCCTTAATTAATATTTCATTAATTAAATTACTTTTCCATTTCCTGATCAATATATGTTAACCCGATATTTTCAATAATCATTTTGGCCTTTTACGCCATTTGGAAAACATTTCCTTATATCGACTCTTTTTATTTTCTATACTTAGAAAATAAATTCTATTTGTAATTGGAAAAATATTCCAATTACTTATCTCTTTCCCGAACTCGGTTATTTTTGTACTTAAGAAATATTTATGATATATTTCCAAAATTCCACTTACTTGGGTTAAAACGGCTGTTGTGTAAAACATCGTTATAAACAACCCAAAATACTGCATTCAACTAACTCTTATTCAAACATTTCTCTTCGAGACTAGATCTTGCTATTTATCGGTTAAAAATGAAATCAATCAAGTTGGGGTATAACTACCTCTCAGACCTTGACTGAAAACATGCTTAACATCAAAACAGACAAAACCACTTATCTCAAATCATCAACACCATAAAAACCACTTATTCAATTTTAAAACGTATATATATCTCTTTCTATTACCAGATTTTCGATTTCCTTTTTGTTTATAATATTCTATTTTTAAGCTCGTTCCCTTACCGGATTCTATATATATTGATATATAGATTTCTAATTATCAAATTATCTACATATTCTAACTCCTTAAGCTCCCGGAAAATTTCGCCAAAACCTCCTTTGTACGGGTCGATAGTTCAAACCTCAACTCGCCTCTCTAGGCCCTTTCCATTCAAGAAGAAAATCAAAAAGCCAAGTGGCTTGACGATTCGGCGCATAAAATCTCATATGGAATTTAAACGTGTACCGTTTTGTCGGGCACACAAATTATAATCTTCATATACTTCATTCCATACCTGTCTAACCCATATACATCCATTTACATTTTATCCCAACTCAATCTGGCCATTTTAATTCAATTCGCTAATTAATTCTCTAATTAGCTGTTTTGCCTATTCCACTTTCTGTTTGAACATATCAGTTCAAATACAAATATTTACTTGCTTATAAACCCACTTGAATTCCATTTTCAATTCAATTTCCATACTCGATTTCGAATATGAATTACAAACCCCATTCACTTATCCATTGTCCAATTCAACCCAAAGGTTCATTAACTAATTTTTCTTCTAATTAGTTAATTTTATTCAATAATTTAAAATCTGATTTTTGTTTCAAAAATCATTTTATTTACACAACTTGAGTTTGTATTTATTTTACAACTCAAATCTGTATTTTTCTAATGGAAATTCGGATTTTATTTACTTAAAATCCTTAAATTTATTTATATAAACCATTATGGTTTTTAAACGATTTTGGCGCTGCTTTTATGAAAATTTGATTTTGACATAACTCAAAATCTATCAGACGAAATCCAGATTTTTCTTTTCCATTAGAAAATTATTATTCAACCGGTCCTGACGATTCTTGTTCCAAAGAATTCCGACTTAAGTTGAGTTCCATATACTCAATTGAAGTTCAAAACGCCAATTTATGAACTACCGCGCTGCGGATTCGGTTTAATTATATTTATGTATATAAACTTTTAAACTTCATTTAAAATAAATTCAACTCCATTCTAATATATTTTTAATATATTTCAAACCAATTTTCCCAATTCAACTCAATAATTCAGATTATCTATAATCGCTGATTTTCCTTACTCGGTTATACATTTATTTATACTCAATTTGTTATTTTAATTCCCAATTCCTTTTATAAATAAATTATAAAATTCGGTATAATCAAATTCCAGTTATAACTCCTTTGGATTTTCTCAATTCAGTTTATATTCTAAATCCCGAATATAATCAATTATTCTATTTTCAATAAGTTTTCCAATTTCAATTTTTAAATTCTTTCTTGAATTTAAACTTCTAAATTATCCAATGATAATTTATTTTCCTATTTTTATAAACATTGTTTATAAATTAATTTTCTTGTTTAAAAATTAAAACAAGCTTTCCTTTCGAATACCTATTTGAAACCCAACCCCATTTATATTCCGAATTTCAGAATAAAAACTATCATTTCCTTTTTTTGAAATGATTTCAATTTATACTTTTAAATTCATATTTGAATTTAATATTTCAAAATATATCTTGATAGTTAATTCATCATATTTATAAACATCGTTTATAAATTTCCTTGTCGTAAATATTTAAACAAGTTCTATTTAGAAATCTATTTACAACCAAAATCTTATTTTGGAAATTTCTATTTATAATAACTTATATATATATAACACCCAATTTATTTTCGTATTCAATTTAACTTCTATTTAGATAAATTCGAATTAATCGAATTCAAATCATAAATCCTTACAGATTTATTTTAGTTCAATTTATATTCTGAACATCAGAATAAATTCCATCGTTTATTTCTTTAAAACGATTTCCCCATTTCTATTTTTAAATTCACATTTGAAATTAAATATTCAAATTATCAAATGATAAATTTTCCCACTACATTTACAAACCCCGTTTATAAATTCAGTTCAATTCAATTCCCTGATTATCCAATGAAAATCATTCCATTCCATTTATAAACACCGTTTATAAATTTACTTAAATTTCCTGTGTTATTTAATTTATAAATATCATTTTTAAATTAAATACTTGTTTTATTTATTTAAAACAAGTTAATATCTTTATAGTCCACTCGAAATTCAAATTCTATTTTTGAAAAATAGATTTCCCTTTTTTAAATCTCAAATATCCTTTTCACGATATTTTTATATATCAATATTTTAGCCCCAGTGATATTTAAACAATCAAACCACTCAATTATCAATCAACACATCATATACGATAATATATGTGGAACAAACAAATAATAATATTTTTGAGTAATCCATTTGGATCCCTCGAACCTGTTTCCTGCATCCACAGACGTTAGCCAACATGAATAATACCCATCCTGCTTCATGGCAGGATATCGTGGTATAGAAGGTCATCCACTATCATAGCGTGGGGCATATAGGGTCATCCGCTAATGGTACTGCAGGCATCCGCTAATGGTACTACGGGCATCTGCTAATGGTACTGCGGGAATCCAACCAAACACCAACATATATATATATATATATATAATAACCACAACAAGCCTAAATAACTAATATATTGTAACAACCCGTAAAATGCGAGCCAGTTTGAAAATTTTTATTTTGGCAATTTTAGCGAATTTTGATATTTAAAATAGATTATTTTAAATAATATCGACGAGAAATTTATTTTGAATAGAATTCAACGTATATATATTATACGCGTCGTCGCTAGAATATAAATATTTATATATAATTATAAATAGAATAGAAAATGGCGCGGTAGTTCGAAAATTCGATTTCTAATTTCAAAGGAATATACAGAATTCAATATAAGTCAGAATTGAACGAAACAAGAAATATTTGAATCTGTATAACTATATCTTTGTAACGAAGTTAACAAACTGAGATTTCATCTTAGAAATGATAAGATATGTCCAGTTTAAAATTAGAAATAGTCGCTGTGGAATTTATATATATTTTTATATATATAAGGCCCTTAAAAATAGACTTTTTGCAAACGACCTCGGATTTCGACGAAACCACTTTTGTTGGGTCCGTGATGTAAAGTTATTGCTAGGTTTCACATTTCGTAATTTTTCGAATCAATATGTGAGCGTGGCAAAGGAAAACGCGTTTGACCGGTTTCAGTTGATTTTAATCGACTGGAAATTGGCCATTTTTCAAACGGCCTCAGAACTCGACGAAACTAGTTTTGTTAGGACCGTATCGTCAATACGAAGCTAGAAAATATTTTTCGAGAATTTTTAGAGTTAGTATGTGACCCCGGTAATTTGAAATGTACGTTTAAAATTCAATATAATGATTTAAATGTAAATTTAACGGAAACTGATTGTAACAATCAAATCAGCTTGCGATATATATCCCATTGTGTTCGGAATGGGGGTAAAACGCTATGGACGACAGGAGGTGGGCCTCGTTTCGAGGTCGTATGTAAAAGTCAACTTTTTAATAATTAAATAATAATAAAAAAAAAAAAAAAAAAAATTTTCTTTCTCCTCCCTATAACCTTTGGCCCCCCCCCCCCGTTTTCGTTTGACAGAAATAAAATAAAAGAAAAAAAAAAAAAAAAGAAATCGCCAGGCGATCCAGCGACGCCGCCCCCCCCTACAACAGCCGCCGCCCATCGCCTCCCTCATCCCAGCCACCACCGCACCCCCCCCTCCCTCGACGAGCCCACCGAAGCCCCCCTCCTCGTTTCAGAAACGCGACCACTCCCCTGAAATCCCTCCGCCCACGCACCCACCGCCTTGGCCTGCGCCGCTCCCCTCCGCTGCCCTGAGCTCCGCCATCGACCGATTAGCCTGCCCCCCCTACAAGAAAACCCGTAAGTTTTTATTATTATTTACTTTCATTTATTCACTTATTTTCTTGTTTTACTTTAAATCTGAGATGATTTTAAAAAGATTAAAGCTGATTTTAATTAGAAGTAATAAAAACTGATTTTTGTTTAAAAATAAAAACTGATTTAGTTTTAGTAATAAAAACTGATTTTTGTTTAAAAATAAAAACTGATTTAGTTTTAGTAATAAAAACTGATTTTTGTTTAAAAATAAAAACTGATTTAGTTTTAGTAATAAAAACTGATTTTTGTTTAAAAATAAAAACTGATTTAGTTTTAGTAATAAAAACTGATTTTTGTTTAAAAATAAAAACTGATTTAGTTTTAGTAATAAAAACTGATTTTTGTTTAAAAATAAAAACTGATTTAGTTTTAGTAATAAAAAACTGATTTTTGTTTAAAAATTAAAACTGATTATTTTAAAAATGTAAACCTGATTTTGTTTTAAAGTTTGAAAACTGATTATTTTATTTTTGTTTTGAAAACTGATTTATAAACTAAAAGGAGATTAGAAATTTAAAAATAAAAATAGGATTTTTATATGTTGAAAGTCGAAATAAAAATAGGATTTTTATCTAAGAAAAAGTTCATATTTTTGTTTAGAAAAGGTTCATATGTTTGTTTAGGAAAAGATCGTATTTTTTTTAGAAAAAGATCGTAGTTTTGATTTAGGAAAAATTTAGATTTTTGAACTAAAAATTCGATTTTTATATATTGAACTTTGAACTAAAAATTCGATTTTTATATATTGAACTTTGAACTAAAAATTCGATTTTTATATATTGAACTTTGAACTAAAAATTCGATTTTTATATATTGAACTTTGAACTAAAAATTCGATTTTTATATATTGAACTTTGAACTAAAAATTCGATTTTTATATATTGAACTTTGAACTAAAAATTCGATTTTTATATATTGAACTTCGAACTAAAAATATGATTTTTATATATTGAATAGCGATGTAAAAATTCGATTTTTACATATGTAGTGAAAGCAACAACGAAGGTGACAAAAAGACGAAACGACGAAGACTTCTGCAAATGGAGAGCCGTGGAGCTAGGATAGCTATAGGTGAGAATTTCTCACCTTTCAATTTATTTTTCTAGTTATATATATATATACTAGGATGCAGACGGTGCTTAGTAGCACCCGACACAATCGTCCACAGACCATGGACTTGTTTGTTTGGCTGTTTGGTTATTGATTGTGATATTGGTTTGAATGTGGTTTGTGGTGTGAAAAATCGAATCGATAAATTGGTTAGGATTAGACGTGCGCCGTTATAAGGCGAAGGAGTAAGGCTAGGTTAGACCCTTACTCCAAATTTTGTGGTTTGCATAACGAAAGTGAATTTGATTGATGTGTGAATGGCGTGGGCCTTCACTAGACCGGGGATAAGGCTAGGCCTTGTCCCGTTTCTAGTATCGTGCCGTTATGCCGCCGAAATTTTCTAAAATAAGTTAGAAAAATAAAAATAGCATTTTATTTAAAGAATGAACCGAATAGAAATTCATATGTTAAAATAAAATGTGTTATCGTTAAAAATATAATTTTTAACGTGAATGTGAATAAATAAATATTCATTTACAAACCAGACGGTTTGTTTATGTACACCTATTTGAATGACGTTGATTGGGTCGATA
Organism: Allium sativum; assembly: GCA_030737875.1. Taxonomy (NCBI): domain Eukaryota; kingdom Viridiplantae; phylum Streptophyta; class Magnoliopsida; order Asparagales; family Amaryllidaceae; genus Allium; species Allium sativum. The sequence continues at coordinate 803,228,143 of CM060919.1, forward strand.
AATTTTACACATCGCCTAACTGCACAAATAAAATATGTGTTTGATTGTTTGAAACCCCACACGGGTGTTAGGATGAAATTTGAAGTTCACTCATCCTGATTGATTAAATATGTCGATCGATTGATTGACAGGCTGTTATAAGCGTTGAATATCTATATTTGATGCTTATACAGTGTAGTGCACTTTGGTTGATGGTTGATTATTTTCAATGCTATTATATACATGTGTTGTATGAAAATCCATATAATTAATTTTATATGGTAATTGATTGGGCCTCATTCCAGTTTTGAAAAAGAAATATTTGAAAAAGAAATATTTGAAAAAGAATATTTGAAAATAAAGGAATATATGAAGCCGTGTTGATTAGATTGACGCCATTTTGACGTGAACGATATTTATATCGATTTTAAAAACGATTTCGAAATGAATTGAATTGAAAACGAATTCAAAATGAATTGAAAACGATTTCGAAATGAATTGAATTGAAAACGAATTCAAAATGAATTGAAAACGATTTCGAAATGAATTGAATTGAAAACGATTTCGAAATGAATTGAATTGAAAACGAATTCAAATTGAATTGAAATTGAATTGAAATTCGAATTGAATAGAAATGAATTTTAAAACGAATTTATAAAGAAGAATTCAATTTTGGCTTTGAATTGAAATAGAAGTTGAAATAGATTTTGAAACGAATTCAAAACTATTTATATAATTCGTTTTAAATAGAAATCGACGAAATATATATTATATATATAATATAATGGCCTGAATAGAACGCGCCGCGCCGCGGTAGTTCGTGAATTTCGACCATTGATTTCAAACGGACATTACGGGAGATCCGACCGTCGGATTCTCCTAAAACCGGAACCGTTGGGTTCGTATCGAAAAGAGCTTTCTAATGAATATTAGAAATTTGAAATCTAACGGTTGGATTTGGAATTATGTCCAAATCAAATTCGAAAAAGGTCGCTGTAAGTGCAGTTCGATGGCCGTTGATGGAAATCGACTGTACAGGCCTTGATAAAATTATTAAAAATGGTAATAATTTGTGTAAAATCATAAGAAATGATTTAGAAAGATTTGGGGTGAAAGACTCCATATTTGAAAAGATAAAAATAGATTTTTATCGAAATGAACTAGTTTTGAACTAGAAATATAATTCTATTTATTTTTAAATAAATAAATTGAATTTAAAAAGGGTTTTAAAAATAACCAAAATTTCCAATGATTGCATTGGAGTGGATTTGAATCGAAATTGTCTTCGGAATATTTCGATGTTGGAATTCGTGATTATACAGGTGTTGTTATGGAAATTTGAAAGATATATATATTTATATCGTTATTTCCAATACGACATTTGTTAGTCGTAGAATTTGATATTGAATATAAGCCGATATATTTTCTATTCAGAGCCTTGTATTGAATATCGAATGTGATTTGGGTTTGTCGTGAATGGTGTCTTTACTAACACTGTTCTTGAACCCAGTTGAGAAAAGATTAAATCTTTTTATTTAGATTTAATGAAGTGTACCAATTAAATAATATTTAATTGGAATTGAATTGATATTGATTTTTGGGTTTATCGTGAACAGTGTTTTAAATAACACTAGTTCTTTAACCCGATAATTAATGAATGTGATTTGGGTTTGTCGTGAATGGTGTCTTCACTAACACTGTTCTTGAACCCAGCTGAGAAAAGATTAAATCTTTTGATTTAGATTTAATGAAGTGTACCAATTAAATAATATTTAATTGGAATTGAATGGATATTGATTTTTGGGTTTATCGTGAACAGTGTTTTAAATAACACTTGTTCTTTAACCCGATAATTAATGGGATGTGACTTTGGGTTTATCGTGAACCGTGTTTTAAATGACACTGATTCTTTAACCCAGTCACAGATTAAAACTAAGTGGAGTTTTAATGAATCTTTAATTAGATTGAAAAGATCGAGAATGGAGTATCACCAGTTTTGCTCCAGGCGATAGTTAAATCTTTAATTAGATTTGAATGTGAAATTTAGAAACTAACTGTCGGTTAGCTAAGTAGAATGGTTTTCTGGATATTGATCTGATGTTGGTTTCGGCCTTCGGGGTTAATATTTGGGGAATTATTCTCTTGATTAATTTACGGTTAATGACTAATGAGTTGGAATGAGGCGTATGTTGTGTTTGTGTAACACTTTTATAATATATACGCGAGTTATTCGGAAAGACCGGGTTTATCCCATTCTGAATAACTGATACGACGATAAGTCGAAGATGAAGACGATGGTCGAAGACCGGAGTTCTTCACGTCGTTTGGGTGATAACTGATGATCTTGATTGGGCTGTACACCCAAGAAGATGGAAACAGTTGGTGATCGTCCAGACGTACTTGGAGATCGATGGATATGCGGGGTACTAGGTGCCTCCGGTTTCGTTCAGACCCAGAACGGACTTGTAAATGGACTGTGTGTCTGACATCGGATTTCATTCTGTGTGACTGATATCGGTTGCATAGGATGGTTTGCCTGTGTGGCATGCTAAGATGCAAATGATCAAGGCTTCTGTTGAAAAGCAAAGTCTTGTGGTGATGATCAAAGCACGGCCTTTGTGGCGTAGCTTTGTGTAACGTTTACCTCGCGTGTTTCACACCAGGTATGAACCAAAAACGGGAGACGGACCTCAGGGAGGGCCTGCGTTTCCTCCTAGCTAGAAGTGGCGTCAGTGGTTTTACACGCCCTGACGAGTTTGACTTATGTGGTTGTTGCTGTTGCGAGGCGCCTCGGTTAGATCGGACGATCCGGGTCCGATGGAGTCATTCGTTGGCTCGCTTACGCCCTAAAGGGCGGCGAAACGTAGTGCTCAGGCATTTTTAATCCACTCCGTGTGGACCGGCCCTGACGATCCAAGGGTCGATGCGTTCTGATCCTGAGACTCGGGCTAGGCCGTCTCGAATCGGTTGAGGACTATCTTTTGCCTCGGTTCATAGATGGAAATCCAATTTCCAAATACGTGACATTTGCGGTTTTATTTGTAAACCTATATATGGCGACATGATATATGGTACCCATGCCGCCTATGATTGATACTTATGATTTGAAGTTGTTTTATACTCTATGCACTTATAATAGTATCAAATGATTTGTTTTAAACGTATCAAGCATTCTTTGGCTGTTATAAGGGAAAACCCTATCCCCCGGCTTGCGTTGCATTGTGTGATAGGACCTGGGTCTTATAACAGCTTCATTTTTCTTTATTTAGCATTGCGCTGTTTGTTTCATGCACTGGTATTCTTGGGAGGAAACCCGTTCCGTGTTATACGGCGTGGTCCCTTGATTTACCTAATGATTTAAAATAAAGATTAATAACTGTTTTAGTTCTCACACCAGTCACATGACTGACCTGGAGTTTATTGTTTTAACCTAAACTCTGGGTGCCCTTATTTTTGACACGGGCAGCTAGTAGTTTTGGTTTTGCAGATTTATATTCACAGGATCCTGGTTTACAGCTGGAATGATATCCGGAAAGCTTTGTATCCGTATATCTACTTCTAGTTGTGTATTGTATTATTTTCCCGCTGCTATGTATTTAAATGTAATTTAAATCTCTGATATTTCTGTGTAATATTTATTCATACTCTGTATATTCTTGTAATCTGATGCATTGTCGTAATATACAATGAAAGGTTCTTCTATATGCGTTCTGTTGTGGCTTGTTCTCGAACTATCCGACGCTTTCCTTTACGGGGAAGTTGCGGGTCTTCACAGTTGGTATCAGAGCTTTGGTTTACAAAGCTAGAGAACAAGACACATTAGAAACATACGAAAGAATTCATCAGATATTGGATTAGCAATATCCAATGAGAATGACTCGTTAGAGATGGGATCAGTAGTATCCTAGAACGAGTGTGAAGAGTATATTTTTAAAATGAAAACAAATTTTTGGTTTTGAAGATTTAAATCAATTATTCGTATTTGATTATCTATTTATATTGATGTGGACAATCCAGTATATATAGATTTTGTGTATACGTCTGATCCGCGTGTATTCGAAATTTTAATATACTGGATAGATATAGAGTCACACTCTAGTCGCCCGGACATGATTCTGATGATGGCGCGCCATCACCAGTATTTATTTTCGTGTTTCGAAGGTGTGATATCTATATATTTCCTATTGACTGGTGTGAGAACCAAAATTAGATAGGGCTTATTGTTGTGAATTGGCATCAAAAATCTGATTTTTGTATATGTATCAAAATTATGAATTTGAAACTCTAATTCACTAATTGATTGATGTTTGTGTTGTTTGTTTAATTGTTTGATAATTTTGAACCATTATGCCTAATTGCATCAAATATTGAATTATATTGGAATTTGGTCGCATTTGCTTGCATATACATATATATCTTTTGAACAGGTCATAGCAAGGAGGCTAGAGCCAGAGAATAAAATTTGTTTGCCCGACAAATAGGTACATGTTTACTACATAATTTCCTGTTTTGTTTGGGTGATGATGATTTTGTGAGCCTATTGGCTAGCCGCTTGGCTTTTTCTTTTTCTTTTTGAGATCTGAAGGACCGGGGAAGCTATTTGAAATTCCCCGATGCTCCCATTGCAGGGGAGGTTATGGCGAAATTTTTCGAAAATTTAGGGTGTTAGCCAAATTTTTGAAGTTTTGAAAATTCTCAGAAACTAAAGAGTTGGAGAATGGAAGCCTGATCGATCGTAGAGCTGAATAATCAAACCACTTTCGACTTTGTTCCTTTTCGGGGACGAAAAGTTTTAAGTGGGGGAGATTGTAACAACCCGTAAAATGCGAGCCAGTTTGAAAATTTTTATTTTGGCAATTTTAGCGAATTTTGATATTTAAAATAGATTATTTTAAATAATATCGACGAGAAATTTATTTTGAATAGAATTCAACGTATATATATTATACGCGTCGTCGCTAGAATATAAATATTTATATATAATTATAAATAGAATAGAAAATGGCGCGGTAGTTCGAAAATTCGATTTCTAATTTCAAAGGAATATACAGAATTCAATATAAGTCAGAATTGAACGAAACAAGAAATATTTGAATCTGTATAACTATATCTTTGTAACGAAGTTAACAAACTGAGATTTCACCTTAGAAATGATAAGATATGTCCAGTTTAAAATTAGAAACAGTCGCTGTGGAATTTATATATATTTTTATATATATAAGGCCCTTAAAAATAGACTTTTTGCAAACGACCTCGGATTTCGACGAAACCACTTTTGTTGGGTCCGTGATGTAAAGTTATTGCTAGGTTTCAAATTTCGTAATTTTTCGAATCAATATGTGAGCGTGGCAAAGGAAAACGCGTTTGACCGGTTTCAGTTGATTTTAATCGACTGGAAATTGGCCATTTTTCAAACGGCCTCAGAACTCGACGAAACTAGTTTTGTTAGGACCGTATCGTCAATACGAAGCTAGAAAATATTTTTCGAGAATTTTTAGAGTTAGTATGTGACCCCGGTAATTTGAAATGTACGTTTAAAATTCAATATAATGATTTAAATGTAAATTTAACGGAAACTGATTGTAACAATCAAATCAGCTTGCGATATATATCCCATTGTGTTCGGAATGGGGGTAAAACGCTATGGACGACAGGAGGTGGGCCTCGTTTCGAGGTCGTATGTAAAAGTCAACTTTTTAATAATTAAATAATAAAAAAAAAAAAAAAAAAATTTTCTTTCTCCTCCCTATAACCTTTGCCCCCCCCCCCCCCCCGTTTTCGTTTGACAGAAATAAAATAAAAGAAAAAAAAAAAAAAGAAATCGCCAGGCGATCCAGCGACGCCGCCCCCCCTACAACAGCCGCCGCCCATCGCCTCCCTCATCCCAGCCACCACCGCACCCCCCTCCCTCGACGAGCCCACCGAAGCCCCCCTCCTCGTTTCAGAAACGCGACCACTCCCCTGAAACCCCTCCGCCCACGCACCCACCGCCTTGGCCTGCGCCGCTCCCCTCCGCTGCCCTGAGCTCCGCCATCGACCGATTAGCCTGCCCCCCCTACAAGAAAACCCGTAAGTTTTTATTATTATTTACTTTCATTTATTCACTTATTTTCTTGTTTTACTTTAAATCTGAGATGATTTTAAAAAGATTAAAGCTGATTTTAATTAGAAGTAATAAAAACTGATTTTTGTTTAAAAATAAAAACTGATTTAGTTTTAGTAATAAAAACTGATTTTTGTTTAAAAATAAAAACTGATTTAGTTTTAGTAATAAAAACTGATTTTTGTTTAAAAATAAAAACTGATTTAGTTTTAGTAATAAAAACTGATTTTTGTTTAAAAATAAAAACTGATTTAGTTTTAGTAATAAAAACTGATTTTTGTTTAAAAATAAAAACTGATTTAGTTTTAGTAATAAAAACTGATTTTTGTTTAAAAATAAAAACTGATTTAGTTTTAGTAATAAAAAACTGATTTTTGTTTAAAAATTAAAACTGATTATTTTAAAAATGTAAACCTGATTTTGTTTTAAAGTTTGAAAACTGATTATTTTATTTTTGTTTTGAAAACTGATTTATAAACTAAAAGGAGATTAGAAATTTAAAAATAAAAATAGGATTTTTATATGTTGAAAGTCGAAATAAAAATAGGATTTTTATCTAAGAAAAAGTTCATATTTTTGTTTAGAAAAGGTTCATATGTTTGTTTAGGAAAAGATCGTATTTTGTTTAGAAAAAGATCGTAGTTTTGATTTAGGAAAAATTTAGATTTTTGAACTAAAAATTCGATTTTTATATATTGAACTTTGAACTAAAAATTCGATTTTTATATATTGAACTTTGAACTAAAAATTCGATTTTTATATATTGAACTTTGAACTAAAAATTCGATTTTTATATATTGAACTTTGAACTAAAAATTCGATTTTTATATATTGAACTTTGAACTAAAAATTCGATTTTTATATATTGAACTTCGAACTAAAAATATGATTTTTATATATTGAATAGCGATGTAAAAATTCGATTTTTACATATGTAGTGAAAGCAACAACGAAGGTGACAAAAAGACGAAACGACGAAGACTTCTGCAAATGGAGAGCCGTGGAGCTAGGATAGCTATAGGTGAGAATTTCTCACCTTTCAATTTATTTTTCTAGTTATATATATATATACTAGGATGCAGACGGTGCTTAGTAGCACCCGACACAATCGTCCACAGACCATGGACTTGTTTGTTTGGCTGTTTGGTTATTGATTGTGATATTGGTTTGAATGTGGTTTGTGGTGTGAAAAATCGAATCGATAAATTGGTTAGGATTAGACGTGCGCCGTTATAAGGCGAAGGAGTAAGGCTAGGTTAGACCCTTACTCCAAATTTTGTGGTTTGCATAACGAAAGTGAATTTGATTGATGTGTGAATGGCGTGGGCCTTCACTAGACCGGGGATAAGGCTAGGCCTTGTCCCGTTTCTAGTATCGTGCCGTTATGCCGCCGAAATTTTCTAAAATAAGTTAGAAAAATAAAAATAGCATTTTATTTAAAGAATGAACCGAATAGAAATTCATATGTTAAAATAAAATGTGTTATCGTTAAAAATATAATTTTTAACGTGAATGTGAATAAATAAATATTCATTTACAAACCAGACGGTTTGTTTATGTACACCTATTTGAATGACGTTGATTGGGTCGATAAATTTTACACATCGCCTAACTGCACAAATAAAATATGTGTTTGATTGTTTGAAACCCCACACGGGTGTTAGGATGAAATTTGAAGTTCACTCATCCTGATTGATTAAATATGTCGATCGATTGATTGACAGGCTGTTATAAGCGTTGAATATCTATATTTGATGCTTATACAGTGTAGTGCACTTTGGTTGATGGTTGATTATTTTCAATGCTATTATATACATGTGTTGTATGAAAATCCATATAATTAATTTTATATGGTAATTGATTGGGCCTCATTCCAGTTTTGAAAAAGAAATATTTGAAAAAGAAATATTTGAAAAAGAATATTTGAAAATAAAGGAATATATGAAGCCGTGTTGATTAGATTGACGCCATTTTGACGTGAACGATATTTATATCGATTTTAAAAACGATTTCGAAATGAATTGAATTGAAAACGAATTCAAAATGAATTGAAAACGATTTCGAAATGAATTGAATTGAAAACGAATTCAAAATGAATTGAAAACGATTTCGAAATGAATTGAATTGAAAACGATTTCGAAATGAATTGAATTGAAAACGAATTCAAATTGAATTGAAATTGAATTGAAATTCGAATTGAATAGAAATGAATTTTAAAACGAATTTATAAAGAAGAATTCAATTTTGGCTTTGAATTGAAATAGAAGTTGAAATAGATTTTGAAACGAATTCAAAACTATTTATATAATTCGTTTTAAATAGAAATCGACGAAATATATATTATATATATTATATATATAATATAATGGCCTGAATAGAACGCGCCGCGCCGCGGTAGTTCGTGAATTTCGACCATTGATTTCAAACGGACATTACGGGAGATCCGACCGTCGGATTCTCCTAAAACCGGAACCGTTGGGTTCGTATCGAAAAGAGCTTTCTAATGAATATTAGAAATTTGAAATCTAACGGTTGGATTTGGAATTATGTCCAAATCAAATTCGAAAAAGGTCGCTGTAAGTGCAGTTCGATGGCCGTTGATGGAAATCGACTGTACAGGCCTTGATAAAATTATTAAAAATGGTAATAATTTGTGTAAAATCATAAGAAATGATTTAGAAAGATTTGGGGTGAAAGACTCCATATTTGAAAAGATAAAAATAGATTTTTATCGAAATGAACTAGTTTTGAACTAGAAATATAATTCTATTTATTTTTAAATAAATAAATTGAATTTAAAAAGGGTTTTAAAAATAACCAAAATTTCCAATGATTGCATTGGAGTGGATTTGAATCGAAATTGTCTTCGGAATATTTCGATGTTGGAATTCGTGATTATACAGGTGTTGTTATGGAAATTTGAAAGATATATATATTTATATCGTTATTTCCAATACGACATTTGTTAGTCGTAGAATTTGATATTGAATATAAGCCGATATATTTTCTATTCAGAGCCTTGTATTGAATATCGAATGTGATTTGGGTTTGTCGTGAATGGTGTCTTTACTAACACTGTTCTTGAACCCAGTTGAGAAAAGATTAAATCTTTTTATTTAGATTTAATGAAGTGTACCAATTAAATAATATTTAATTGGAATTGAATTGATATTGATTTTTGGGTTTATCGTGAACAGTGTTTTAAATAACACTAGTTCTTTAACCCGATAATTAATGAATGTGATTTGGGTTTGTCGTGAATGGTGTCTTCACTAACACTGTTCTTGAACCCAGCTGAGAAAAGATTAAATCTTTTGATTTAGATTTAATGAAGTGTACCAATTAAATAATATTTAATTGGAATTGAATGGATATTGATTTTTGGGTTTATCGTGAACAGTGTTTTAAATAACACTTGTTCTTTAACCCGATAATTAATGGGATGTGACTTTGGGTTTATCGTGAACCGTGTTTTAAATGACACTGATTCTTTAACCCAGTCACAGATTAAAACTAAGTGGAGTTTTAATGAATCTTTAATTAGATTGAAAAGATCGAGAATGGAGTATCACCAGTTTTGCTCCAGGCGATAGTTAAATCTTTAATTAGATTTGAATGTGAAATTTAGAAACTAACTGTCGGTTAGCTAAGTAGAATGGTTTTCTGGATATTGATCTGATGTTGGTTTCGGCCTTCGGGGTTAATATTTGGGGAATTATTCTCTTGATTAATTTACGGTTAATGACTAATGAGTTGGAATGAGGCGTATGTTGTGTTTGTGTAACACTTTTATAATATATACGCGAGTTATTCGGAAAGACCGGGTTTATCCCATTCTGAATAACTGATACGACGATAAGTCGAAGATGAAGACGATGGTCGAAGACCGGAGTTCTTCACGTCGTTTGGGTGATAACTGATGATCTTGATTGGGCTGTACACCCAAGAAGATGGAAACAGTTGGTGATCGTCCAGACGTACTTGGAGATCGATGGATATGCGGGGTACTAGGTGCCTCCGGTTTCGTTCAGACCCAGAACGGACTTGTAAATGGACTGTGTGTCTGACATCGGATTTCATTCTGTGTGACTGATATCGGTTGCATAGGATGGTTTGCCTGTGTGGCATGCTAAGATGCAAATGATCAAGGCTTCTGTTGAAAAGCAAAGTCTTGTGGTGATGATCAAAGCACGGCCTTTGTGGCGTAGCTTTGTGTAACGTTTACCTCGCGTGTTTCACACCAGGTATGAACCAAAAACGGGAGACGGACCTCAGGGAGGGCCTGCGTTTCCTCCTAGCTAGAAGTGGCGTCAGTGGTTTTACACGCCCTGACGAGTTTGACTTATGTGGTTGTTGCTGTTGCGAGGCGCCTCGGTTAGATCGGACGATCCGGGTCCGATGGAGTCATTCGTTGGCTCGCTTACGCCCCAAAGGGCGGCGAAACGTAGTGCTCAGGCATTTTTAATCCACTCCGTGTGGACCGGCCCTGACGATCCAAGGGTCGATGCGTTCTGATCCTGAGACTCGGGCTAGGCAGTCTCGAATCGGTTGAGGACTATCTTTTGCCTCGGTTCATAGATGGAAATCCAATTTCCAAATACGTGACATTTGCGGTTTTATTTGTAAACCTATATATGGCGACATGATATATGGTACCCATGCCGCCTATGATTGATACTTATGATTTGAAGTTGTTTTATACTCTATGCACTTATAATAGTATCAAATGATTTGTTTTAAACGTATCAAGCATTCTTTGGCTGTTATAAGGGAAAACCCTATCCCCCGGCTTGCGTTGCATTGTGTGATAGGACCTGGGTCTTATAACAGCTTCATTTTTCTTTATTTAGCATTGCGCTGTTTGTTTCATGCACTGGTATTCTTGGGAGGAAACCCGTTCCGTGTTATACGGCGTGGTCCCTTGATTTACCTAATGATTTAAAATAAAGATTAATAACTGTTTTAGTTCTCACACCAGTCACATGACTGACCTGGAGTTTATTGTTTTAACCTAAACTCTGGGTGCCCTTATTTTTGACACGGGCAGCTAGTAGTTTTGGTTTTGCAGATTTATATTCACAGGATCCTGGTTTACAGCTGGAATGATATCCGGAAAGCTTTGTATCCGTATATCTACTTCTAGTTGTGTATTGTATTATTTTCCCGCTGCTATGTATTTAAATGTAATTTAAATCTCTGATATTTCTGTGTAATATTTATTCATACTCTGTATATTCTTGTAATCTGATGCATTGTCGTAATATACAATGAAAGGTTCTTCTATATGCGTTCTGTTGTGGCTTGTTCTCGAACTATCCGACGCTTTCCTTTACGGGGAAGTTGCGGGTCTTCACATATATAATATACACAAATATATTTAAACGCATCCAAGCAACCAACGATTATTTTTAATGATTAGAAATAATTCTAAATAGTAATTTGAGTGATATTTACTCACCAGGGTTTTTATTTTCGATCCGTTCAAACTTTTAATTTAAATTGAACGGTGTTCGATTTAAATTAAAAATCCCAGTTGACTCCGAAAAATCCGAAATCAATCCAAATGTGTGGCCAATATTCATATGAAGCCATCGCAACTCGTATTTACCACAATCTGTTGTCATATGAATTTTATATGAGTGTTATAAGCTTTAAACAAATCAAATTTTCATTAAAATTTAATCACTTACTTCGAATCAATTACATAATGCCTTTTCCAATTTTCGAACATAACACTCCAGGAAATACATGCAACCATATCTACCTCATTAACCACCAATCCCCTTCGAATTGCAACCACCTCAAACCTCTGACTCCATTGCGATTATGCCGCACACACACAGTAATTCCCACTGCCATTTCTACTATAACTCGTTTCAAATATTCATGGGCCTTGCACAAATAAATTTTACAAGTTAATAATATTTCTATAACTTTTTATTATACTTGAATTAAATCTTTTATAAATAAAATTATTTAACTTATACCTTAATGCCAAAAGAAAAACTCCCTGAACCCGATGCTTTGCTGCCGTACTTCTTCTTTACTGCTAAAGCATCAAACCAACAACTCCATTTATCTAGACCAACCTCTACTCAAATTTACAAACCTTTTTCCGGTCATCTGCATCCATACTTCCCAACATATATTATATATTGGACTCCTAAACCTCTCACTGCCCTACCTCAAATCCTTCAGTTCCAATGACCAGACCTCATCCTTTAATTAACAAACCCGTGAAGCCATTTTAACTGTGTTGACCTTCCCAGTAACCAAAATCTGATACATAGACAAACTCCACCCATCATCACTTTTCTGTAGTCGCGACTTCCAGTAGTTCACGAGACGCAAAACTCCTCCAGGTTGAAATACATCGACGTCGAGTTTGAGATAGTTCGCGATTTCAAATCGCGCTTCCATATTTCAATTCGAACCCCTCTTCTTTTCTCTTTTGATTTATTTTGAATTCTTCGATCAATTTGGCTTATGGGGTTTTATTTTAATTTTACTGGAGAAAAGGGATCGAATGGGGTAAATGAATTAGCAGACTTCGTTTTACTTTGAGGATGGAAAATGATGAGGCCGATGTTTATTTATAGATTGAAGAGGGGACAATGGGTACAAGGACATAAATGCTTTGTTTTACTTCGTTATGAAGGAAGGAGACCATCTCTGTACGTGAAGTGAAGGAAGACAGCGATAGGTTACAGTGTCCTTTGTTAATTAACTTAGAAAGGAAACCATTTTTAATTTAATTTATTTAAATTTCTTATTCGAACCAGTACACTTTTTATTATATTAAAAATACCTCGTGATTCTGAACTCCTTTCTGAACACAACAACTGGTATTTCAAAGGTTATACCCCTATTCTGAACACACTGGGATAGATTTGGAAGCTCTATTCGATTATATGGAGAAGATATAAATTTAAATTGATATAAAACAATTAATTTTTCGAAAATAAATTAATATTATTATTCTAATTCCAACAGAAGTTTTGTATTGATTATCTGAACTGAATTCAATTCAGTTTTAAATCCTGAATTCAATTCAGTTTTAAATCCTGAATTCAATTAAATTCATTTTCGTATTACGATGATTATATATATTCGAAATAAATCGTATTTTGATTATTAAATCAATAACTTCGTATAAAAATTGATTTATATTATCAACTCAATATTTAAATCCATATTAAATCTTTAAAATTGACAGACAAAAAATCTGGGTCGTTACATTCTTCTCCCCTTAAAAGAATTTCATCCCCGAAATTACTAAGGTAGGAAAAGTGCTATAAACCCATTTACTTTCCAAAAATTCACTTATGTTGAAACTCAACATTCCATATTTCAACAAATGTAGTTCTACCAAAACTTTGGGTTTTCGTTCATTCACATCCAATTCATATCCCATTCATATGTATTCATATTCAGTCCAGATTCATTCAAATTGATTATAATCAATTTATTTACTTCATTCCATTTTAACTTGCTTAAGTTATATTTAAATTCCAGAATCCAAATCCCCAGGTTTTTATTTCAAATCCTTTTGAAACCACATAAATATATATACATATATTTATAACCATTTCAAATTCAAAACATTTGAATTTTCAAAATAACTTGTTACCTTTCAAATAATTTTTCATCAAACTTTTCTAAGGTAGCAGTCCATCACTTAGAAACTCGAAAATGAACACTGATGATGCTGAAGTCATCATCAGAATTATTTTCCAGCCACTGAAGTGAGTTCAGTGCTTTATCACTTTCAAAACCCATTCAAAATCCATTTAAAACAAAGCTATATTGTTCTAATATACTACGAAAATTATTTTTCAAATCTCCCTGGATTTAAATTCCAAATTCGGATTGAATCCAATTTTAATTCATTACATTTTTATATTTCATTCTTATATAAATTCTATTTGGTTATATATAACCATTTCAATTTTATAATCTCATTTGATTATAATAACAACCAACATATCCATGTATTACAATAATTTCAGAAAATTATTTCACTTACCCACTTTAAAACATTATTATGTTGAATTTCTCTGTTTAAGTGTTTAGAAATTCCTATCGACTTTATGGCATCCCACTATTCGATCAAAATTCATAAACCACTCAAAAGATAAGCCAACACAACATAAAACAAATTTTATATCAATTTACAAATACGCTCTCTCGTATATATACACTCAACTCATTCTAGGGTACTACTGACTCTATCTCTAATGAGCACAACTCCACCAAAGCCTAGGTATTCGCTCAACCTAAGCTCTGATACCAACTGAAATATTCCGCAAATCCGTACTATATGAATTAACTACATACATCACACTTCCAACCCATATATCACGAAAATACGAATCATTTTTTTTAGAAGAAAAGGTAGAAGAAGAACAGAAATAACAACACATAATCTCACATCGCAGCGGAACAAAATATAATATATCATAACTTTTGAAATACAAAATCTTAACTATATAACATACAATTATCATAGTACAGCACTTACAACACAGCGGAAATAAAAATACTATATATCTAACACTGAAGCCTCCTGCTCCAAGCTCCTTTAGATAGATCTGTAAAATCCTGAACTACTTGACTGCCCATAAAAATTTGGGCACCCAAGAGTTTAGGTAGAACAAAACAAAATAAACTCTGGGTCAGTCATGGGACTGGTATGAGTAAACAATTTAAAATAGTTTGAGAAACTAACTGATATCTCATAAGACCACGCCGGATAACACGGAACGGGTTTTTCCCTTATGAGAATCCAAATACTTGACTTAACTTTCAAATCCTTTTTGAAAGAAACGATAATCTTTATATCAAAACTGTTTTGATATTATAATAATGTCTAAATCAAATAAATAGAAATCTAGTGGAACGCTTTCATCTCACACTCCACATATACATAATATACAATCAAAACCGCGAGCACTTATTAGGTAATGAATTTCCAACTATGATGTAATGTCCCCGCTTTTAGCTAGTCTTTGTTAATGATAATTATTGATTTAATGAAGAAATTAAATCATAAAATAAGAATTACTTAACAAAGTAGAACAAGTATAAATATTTGTATAAACGTATAAGTGTATGTATATACTAAAAATGTGTTTTTGAACTTGGTTTCATAAATCATAAAACAAAGCAAGGATATTGCAAATTAAAAGCCTTAAACTTTGCACATAAAAATGATAACACAAACATATATATGAAAGAACATGCAAGAGAAAATATCAAGGGATGCATGTCAAAACAAAAGAGGTAAAATCAATATCATTAATGTGATTCAACACCAAATAGTATGGCTATAATATAAGAGCCATCACCTAAAAACAAGGGTGCATACAACTTTCCAATATAAAACATATTATTAGCAAAATATCTAAATACTTAGAGGGTAAGAAAACATTTTATAATGCAAATAAAATCAAAGCAATGAATGACCACTCGGGAAGAAATCAATAGAGTTTGTCTTTAAAGATATATGTTTCTAGAAGAGGAGATAAAGACAAGAATCTAAGTAAATATCTCATTAAACAAATGTGTAGCATATAGAAGCTAAAGAAAAAGGGTAAGTCTAACCTAAAGACCCTATAGCTTAAAATGAAAGCAACATAGTTTGATAAAACAATGAAAAGAGAGAATTGTTTAATAATTGGCTATAAATAGCAATTGAACTTCCCATATTTTCTCATGCAAAACATTAAGATCAAGCAAACAAAACAATGGAGCCCAAGAGAATCAAATAGCAGGAGAGGAAACTTAAGAGAGGGAAAGCATATAAGGTGAGTAAAACTCTGTTTTAATTTCTCTAAGTCTTTATGTATAAAATTATGAATCTTTGTTAGATTTTTGATTGGCACACATATACTAGGAAGTTATTAGATATATCCAAATCAGGAATTGAAAACTTTTCTTTTACTGAAAACAGAGAATAAACAATGAAAAAATTTGTGAATAAACACTAAAACTTCTTTACTATGTTTAAATTTGAATTCTTGAATGGATATCAGTTGTTTATATTTGATGCTTGGTTCACATCATGCCTAAGTAAATGGTCAAATGAAGAATTGAGTCTCGTTCATGGAAAACTGCTATAGGAAGAATATAAAATAAGAATAGGAATAAAACTAAAGTTCATATACTATTAGAATAAATCCACATGTAAGTACATAATATCATTACGCAAGGAGTACACAACAGTTTGGTCTTCCTGTTAATATACCAGTTTGCGTATTTGTATGTTCTTCTAATAATTCATCCATGTACAAAAGACTATATTGCTTAACTAATATAGCGTGCAACATCATTGGATTATCCCAATGATATATAATAGGACGGATATCGACACGAATTCTTCCCTTGCTGTAGACAAATAGATATGTTAGTATTAGAAGCTTTGCTGTATTTTGTAAACAAAAATGACAGCTTAAATGTTCGAAGCTTTCGTCTTTTAACAGTAGGCAAATATGAAACAAGTTGAGCTAAATTCTTAATTTGTGCAAATATGTACTTTTATTTTTGGATTAGTCAACATAAAAAAGTGGGAATGTTAAATAGTAAGTAAGGGGGGCGTAGAAGGTGATGTTACTGGAAGGGGGAGTTTAAGTGAGGGATGAAACTATAAAGAAATAGGGGACGTGTACAGGGGAATTTTTCACGTTGGATACTGGAAGTGTGAAACAACCAAGGAGGGTATAAGCAATAGTAAGGAAACATGAAAATGAAAGGGAAAGAGGTAGAGCTGACCTTGTCTTGAACCGTGTTGATGGGGTTTCATGTAAGCTCGGCAAGAAGTAACTAAAGCAGATGAAGGAAAAAAAAAGTGGGAATAGCAACAGAGGAGTACATCACGTTAGCAGTAAAATGAAAATAAACTAAGAAGAAGGGTAATAAGGCCATCAGTAGTGAACAAAAACATAGTTTTCTTGAAGTAGGATAACCACAAATATTTAAATAACTGGCGCTCGAATGTTAGTGCAAAACAAAATAAACTATACATAAGCTGTATGTGTAAATTTTGAAGCTACAAACGAGCCACAGAAAAAGAAAGAATGGATATTTTACAGATAGTTTTCAGGAACATCAATTAATTATTGAACAAACAAAATAAATACATACACATCAGTAAAAGCGTAAATGACCTGAGAACCGCATCAATGACGGTGCACTCCATGGCGTCGCATTTGGTGGAAGAGGAGGAGATGAGCACCGACAACCTCGAGTAACTGGATGAAGTAGGTTGATGTGATAGAATAAAAATATGCAAAGGCTCATGCGTGAGAGTCAGTGGGGTTTGTGGTTTGTTTTGCAGTAGAGTGGAGGAGTGACGTGGCAGTCATCGGTTTCTCTGATGAACCCATTTCGGTGATGATAAAGTCATACAGTGAAATCACTGTAAAAGCATGGATGGTCGGAGTGGAGCCTGGCGACGTGACCTGGAGGTGATGGGTGACTTGCGGAGGTGGTCGGCGATGATCAATGGTGGCGGAGGTGTGTGTACACATGCACGGATACAGGTGCATGTACATGGTTGGCAAACACGTGAGTGGCATGGGTTTTGAGGTGGTTGGCACGGTAACAGGGGGTGGTACTTTAGGGGGTGGTACTACCAAGTGGTACTTTGGAAATCACATGCGCAGCTTCAGTTTTTGAAGGCAGAGCATGGTGACTGGAAAAGTGGCACTTTGGTATTTGGTATTTGGTATTTGGCAAAGTACCAGGTGGTACTTTGGCAAACGCATGCGCAACCCTAGGATCTGAAGCGAAATCATGGCATTTTGAAACTGGCACTTTGGCAATCTAGTACTTTGGTCAATTCGCTTATGAATGAAGTTTTACTTAAAATTTATTTTAATTAAATAGAAAAATTAAAATAAAATTAAAGAATAAATAAATAATTAAATAAAAATAGAATTTTTATTTAATTTGTCATAGACAAGTGGAAGGAAGAAAATGGCAGAAAGATCAAGTACAGAAGTTGACCGGAGAATTTTTACGAGTTTGACATGTAGAAATATAAAGAAAATAAATTAAATAAATTATTAAATTAATTTATTTAAGATAAATTAGAAGTAATAAAATAATGTACCAGAAGAACTGGAGCAGAAACATCGATGTTAAATGTAGTGAAATACCATGTGCGACGCACACACTTTAACTGTTTAACTATAAAAGATAATTAAATTATCCAGATATGAACAAGATATACATATACTGTTGTTGATCATAAATGTATCAACTGAATTATGATCAGATTAAGTTGATAATTATTTATCGACTATTAAAGACATTCCGTACATCGTTTCGAAGAGTCCGGAATAAATATTCCACTTCGACTCGAAGTATACGACGTATGTCAGAAATATTAAAGAAGACGATATGCAAGGACTATTTTAAATAGTACCTTCGGTCTGTTCAGTCCCAGGACAAACCCGAATGGACGAGTGTCTGACAACGTATATCAGTTAGATTCTACACATCGAATTTACATAAGTATATTACGTTGGTGGCGGAGAAATTCGTTTCTCTTAGCTTTATTGCCCGCAATATATTTGGGTAATCGAATGAGTATATCTGACAGATATGACGATGTGGCATTCAAAGTAATTAAAGAAATAATCTATTAGAAGAATAAACGTGACCTCAAAACCTCATAACCAGAAAGTAACAAAAGTTGGGCTAGGCAGCATGGCTAGTTGGGTCATACCCAAGCAGGGTATATTATCACCATCTAGAGAATATTCATATTTGTTACTTATTTTCAATTCTGTATCTCCTAGGAACGGTTATGTTGCTAGCAACCGTAAAGGTGGTAATATATTCGTTACACTCAAGCTAAATGAGTGGACGGTCATGTGTGGCCGCGTCGCAAGGCGTTCTTGTTGAATCCCCGTGTATCCTCTCTAGAGTACACTAATCGGCAGGTGCTCCTATACCTTGTCTGATAGAATCCAATCTCCAATAAGCGCTCGACGATTTTTGATTTTATACTATATACGTGAACGTGAGATGCAAGCGTTTCACTAGATGATTATTTATTTGATAAAAACTATCGTAATATCAAATGTTTTGATATAAAATACTTGGGTCATAATCCATATATTAGTTATGGATTGGTCTAAAGATTTCTAAAGTAAATGAATATGGAAAACCTTATATCTTACTTCTCTGTTTACATCTTTTAACTGTATTTACTCACACCAGTCCTCTGACTGACCCAGAGTTTATTTTCTGTGATTCCTAAACTCTTGGGTACTCATAATATTTATTATGAGTAGGCAAGTAGTCGAGGTGGGCAAGTGGAACCTATGAAGTTCAACTCAAGACCAATAGTATATCTATATCTACGCATCCAGTTTAGATATCTGTAATATTCCAGTCATGATGTATAATTATGTTGTTGTACTATGGTTTTGTATTATAATGATGTACTATGATGTATCAGACCCGGTATTGTAATATATTATGTATTTTTGAAATTCCGCTGTAAAATTCAGATATTTCTTTACTCTTCTATTCTATTAGTTCTATCTTTTCTATCTCATCTTCTAAATTCCAATAATGACACGACTTTCAAGGCATCGGAAATCACGCCGTTACATATGACAAGGTATGGAACCACCTTCCGATAGTGTATCTCTAGAGGAGAATACACTGGGTTCAACAAGAACATCTTGTAACCCGGCCACACATGACCGACCACTCATTTCGCTTGAGTGTACCGAATGTACATCACCAACGGTTGGGATCAGCAACCGTTTCCCAAATGGGACATCATCAAATAGAATAATGAATTAAATGAATCTCTAGATAGGTGATAGTACACCCTAATGGAAGCTACCCACATAGCCATGCTGCCTGCCCGATTTTTGTCATTTTCCGGTTGTTGAGGCCTGAGGCTATAATTACTGATCATTCATTGATAGCACAATCACTTTGAATGCCACATTGTTAGATCTGTTAATCACAAATTGATTTGTATAGATATATTCTGGACGTTATGCTAAGAGAATAAATTCTTCGCCACCATATATATTTATACAGACCAACATATGCGATCGTTGGAAATACTCCGTCAGACATTCATCCATACTCTTCGTTCTGGGACTGAACGAAACCGAAGGCACAATTTTCATTAATAGAAAAAGCCCTTACACTCTACTTCGTCTCTGATTATCTTCATATAATCTGATTCGCAACGTTACTGCCAATACGGAGTGGTTCTCGGATAATAACCCAACCGGTCTCTCCATATTAACAACGATATTGGCAAACACTTCGATAGTCGGTTATTTAACTATCGAAGAAAAACAAACACACATTCATCTATAACATCAAACACCCGCTGGGCCCCTTAATTAATATTTCATTAATTAAATTACTTTTCCATTTCCTGACCAATATCTGTTAACCCGATATTTTCAATAATCATTTTGGCCACTTACGCCATTTGGAAAATATTTCCTTGTATCGAATCTTTTTATTTTCTATACTTAGAAAATATATTCTATTTGTAATCGGAAAAATATTCCAATTACTTATCTGTTTCCCGAACTCGGTTATTTTTGTACTTAGGAAACATTTATGATATATTTCCAAAATTCCACTTACTTGGGTTAAAACGACTGTTGTGTAAAACATCGTTATAAACAACCCAAAATACTGCATTCAACTAACTCTTATTCAAACATTTCTCTTCGAGACTGGATCTTGCTATTTATCGGTTAAAAATGAAATCAATCAAGTTGGGGTATAACTACTTCTCAAACCTTGACTGAAAACATGCTTAACTTCAAAACGGACAAAACCACTTATCTCAAATCATCAACACCATAAAAACCACTTATTCATTTTTAAAACGTTTATATTTCTCTTTCTATTACCAGATTTTCGATTTCCTTTTTGTTTATAATATTCTATTATTAATTTCGTACCCTTACCAGATTGTATATATATTGATATATTGATTTCTAATTATCAAATTATCTTAAAAATATTCTACCTCCTTAAATTCCCGGAAAATTTCGCCATAACCTCCTTTGTATGGGTCGATAGTTCAAACCTTAACTCGCCTCTCTAGGCCCTTTCCATTCAAAAAGAAAATCAAAAAGCCAGTGGCTTGCTGATTCGGCGCATAAAATCTCATAAGGAATTTAAACATGTACCTTTTTGTCGGGCACACAAATTATAATCTTCATATACTTCTTTCCATACATATCTGACCCATATACGTCCATTTACATTTTATTCCAACTCAATCTGGCCATTTTACTTCAATTCGCTAATTTATTCTCTAATTAGCTCTTTTGCCTATTCCACTTTCTGTTTGAACATATCAGTTCAAATACAAATAATTACTTGCTTATAAACCCATTTGAATTCCATTTTCAATTCAATTTCCATATTCGATTTCGAATATGAATTACAAACCCCATTCACTTATCCATTGTCCAATTCAACACAAAGGTTCATTAACTAATTTTTCTTCTATAGTTAATTATATACAATAATTTAAAATCTGGTTTTTGTTTCAAAAATCATTTTATTTACACAACTTGAGTTCATATTTATTTTACAACTCAAATATGGATTTTTCTAATGGAAATTCAGATTTTATTTACTTAAAATCCTTATATTTATTTATATAAACCATTATGGTTTTTAAACGATTTTGGCGCTGCTTTTATGAAAATTTGATTTTGACATAACTCAAAATCTATCAGACGAAATCCAGATTTTTCTCTTCCATTAGAAAACAATTATTCAACCGGTCCTAACGATCCTTGTTCCAAAGAATTCTGATTTAAATTGAGTTCCATATACTTAATTGAGGTTCGAAACGCCAATTTAGAACTACCGCACTGCGGCGAGTTCTTTTTAATTATATTTATATATATAAACTTTTAAACTTCGTTTAAAATAAATTCAACTCCATTCTAATATATTTTTAATATATATCAAACCAATTTTCCCAATTCAACTCAATAATTCTGATTATCTATAATCGCTGATTTTCCTTACTC
This sequence comes from Allium sativum, assembly GCA_030737875.1. Lineage (NCBI taxonomy): Eukaryota > Viridiplantae > Streptophyta > Magnoliopsida > Asparagales > Amaryllidaceae > Allium > Allium sativum. The sequence goes on from CM060919.1 coordinate 803,250,271, forward strand.
GGTTATACATTTATTTATACTCGATTTGTTATTTTAATTCTCAATTCCTTTAATAAATAAATTATAAAATTCGGTATAATCAAATTCCAGTTATAACTCCTTTGGATTTTCTCAATTCAGTTTATATTCTAAATCCCGAATATAATCAATTATTCTATTTTCAATACGTTTTCCAATTTCACTTTTTAAATTCTTTCTTGAATTTAAACTTCTAAATTATCCAATGATAATTTATTTCCCTATTTTTATAAACATTGTTTATAAATTAATTTTCTTGTTTAAAAATTAAAACAAGCTTTCCTTTCGAATACCTATTTGAAACCCAACCCCATATATATTCCGAATTTCAGAATAAAAACTATCATTTCCTTTTTTCTGAAATGATTTCAATTTATACTTTTAAATTCATATTTGAATTTTATATTTCAAAATATATCTTGATAATTAATTCATCATATTTATAAACATCGTTTATAAATTTTCTTGTCGTAAATATTTAAACAAGTTCTATTTAGAAATCTATTTACAACCAAAATCTTATTTTTGGAAATTTCTATTTATAATAACTTATATATATATATATATAACACCCAATTTATTTTCATATTCAATTTAACTTCTATTTAGATAAATTCGAATTAATCGAATTCAAATCATAAATCCTTACGGATTTATTTTAGTTCAATTTATATTCTGAACATCAGAATAAATTCCATCATTTATTTCTTTAAAACGATTTCCCCATTTCTATTTTTAAATTCACATTTGAATTTAAATATTAAAATTATCAAATGATAATTTTAACCACTACATTTACAAACCCCGTTTATAAATTTAGTTCAAATCAATTCCCTGATTATCCAATGAAAATCATTCCATTCCATTTATAAACACCGTTTATAAATTTACTTAAATTTCCTGTGTTATTTAATTTATAAATATCATTTTTAAATTAAATACTTGTTTTATTTATTTAAAACAAGTTAATATCTTTATAGTCCACTCGAAATTCAAATTCTATTTTTGAAAAATAGATTTCCCTTTTTTAAATCTCAAATATCCTTTTCACGATATTTTTATATATCAATATTTTGGCCCCAGTGATATTTAAACAATCAAACCACTCAATTATCACTCAACACATCATATATGATAATATATGTGGAACAAACAAATAATAATATTTTTGAGGGATCCAGTTGGATCCCTCCAACCTATTTTCCTGCATCCACAAACGTTAGCCAACAGAAATAATACCCATCCTGCTTCATGGCAGGATATCGTGGTATAGAATGTCATCCACTATCATAGCGTGGGGCGTATAGGGTCATCAGCTAATGGTAGTGTGGGTATCCGCTAATGGTACTGCGGGAATCTAACCAATCACCAATATATATATATATATATATATATATATATATATATATAATAACCACAACAAACCTAAATAACTAATATATAATATCCACAAAAATATTTAAATGCTTCCATGCAACCAACAATTATTTTTAACAATTAAAAATAATTCTAAACAGTAAATTTGAGTGAGATTTACTCACCATGGTTTTTATTTTCGATCCGTTCAAATTTTTAGTTTAAATCGAACGGTGTTTGATTTAAATTAAAAATCCCAGTTGACTCCCAAAAATACGAAATCAATCCAAATGTGTAACCAATATACATATGAAGCCATCGCAACTCGTTTTTACTGTAATCTGTTGTCATATGAATTTTATAAGAGTGTTATAAGCTTTAAACAAATTAAATTTTCATTAAAATTTAATCATTTACTTCGAATCAATTACCTAATGCCTTTTCCAATTTTCAAACATAACACTCCAGGAAATACATGCAACCATATCTACCTCATTAGCCACTAATCCCCTTCGAATTGCAGCCGCCTCAAACCTCCGACTCCATTGTGATTATGCTGCGCGCACACAGTATAATATTCGTATGAAGCCATCGCAACTTGTTTTTTTTGCAATCTGTTGTCATATGAATTTTATACGAGTGTTATAAGCTTTAAACAAATTAAATTTTCATTAAAGTTTAATCAATTAATTCGAATCAATTACCTAATGCCTTTTCCAATTTCGAACATAAAACTCCAGGAAATACATGCAACCATATCTACCTCATTAACTACTATTCCCCTTCGAATTGCAACCGCCTCAAACCTCCGACTCCATTGCGATTATGTTGCGCACACACAGTAATTCCCACTGCCATTTCTACTATAACTCGTTTCAAATATTCATGGGCCTTGCACAAATAAATTTTCTATAACTTTTTATTATACTTGAATTAAATCTTTTATAAATAAAATTATATAACTTATACCGTACTGCCAAAAGAAAAACTCCCTGAACTCGATGCTTTGCTGCCATACTTCTTCTTTACTGCTAAAGCATCAAACCAACAACTCCATTTATCCAGACCAACCTCTCCTCAAATTTACAAACCATTTTCCGGTCATCTTCATCCATACTTGCCAACATATATTATATACTGGACTCCTGAACATCTCACTGCCCTACCTCAAATCCTTCAGTTCCAATGACCACACCTCATCCTTTAATTAACAAACCTGTGAAGCCATTTTAACTGTGTTGACCTTCCCAGTAACCAAAATCTGATACACTGACAAACTCCACTGTCTCAGACAATGAAGCTAGCGAGCTTCCCATCATCACTTTTCTGCAGCCGTGCCCACCAATCTGAGCTCGAACTACAACACGCACAACAAATATTGCATCAATGTTGACCCTCGATTTCCCTCCAAAACCCCTCTTAACTTGCTACAACACTCCAAACTTGGATTCCCTAAACAAATCTTTGAACTCATGAGCGTCTTTTAGTTCAATGTTGATCTTCAGATCTCATCGCGATTTAACTTGCGATTTCCAATTTCGAATTTGAAATTCCCTAAAACCCCCAAATCAATCTTTGCGATGAAAACTTGATTCGCGATACTTTCCCGTTGACTGCTCTAACTGCTCCCGATTATCATTTCGCCAAACCCTATCTACTTCGCACCCTCCAGAGGAAGTCGCGACTTCCAGTCGTTCATGAGACGCAAAACCCTTCCAGGTTTAAATACATCGACGTCGAGTTTGAGGTAGTTCGCGATTTCAAATCATGGTTCCAGATTTCAATTCGATCCCCTCTTTTTTTTTCTTTAGATTTATTTTGAATTCTTCGATCAATTTGGCTTATGGGGTTTTTATTTTATTTTTACTGGAGAAAAGGGATCGAATGGGGTAAACGAATTAGCAGACTTCGTTTTATTTTGAGGATGGCAAAATGATGAGGCTGATGTTTATTTATAGATAGAAGAGGGAACAATGGGTGGGAGGACATAAATGCTTTGTTTTACTTCGTTATGAAGAAAGGAGACCATCTCTGTACGTGAAGTGAAGGAAGACAGCGATAAGTTACAGTGTCCTTTGTTAATTAACATAGAAAGGAAGGAAACCATTTTTAATTTATTTTATTTAAATTTCTTATTCGAACCAGTACGATTTTTATTCTGTTAAAAATACCTCGTGATTCTGAACTCCTTTCTGAACACAACAACTAGTATTTCTAAGGTTATACCCCTATTCTGAACACACAGGGACATGTTTCGAAGCTCTATTCGATTATATGGAGAAGATATAAATTTAAATCGATATAAACCAATTAAATCTTTGAAAATAAATTAATATTATTATTCTAATTCAAACAGAAGTTTTGTGTTGATTATCTGAATTGAATTCAGTTTTAAATCCTGAATTCAATTAAATTCATTTTGGTATTACGATGATTATATATATTCGAAATAAATCGTATTTTGATTATTAAATCGATAACTTCATATAAAAATCGATTTATATTATCAACTCAATATTTAAATCCATATTTAATCTTTAAAATTAACAGACAAAATTTCCGGGTCGTTACAACTCATCCGATTATATATATAAATATATATATAAATAAATATATATATATACATACACTTGCATTTTACTATCCAAATTCATTTGCTTGTAACTGCCTCGTACATTGACCGTTTTCAGCATATTATATATGAAAACGATTCATAATTTCGCCACGAATCCAAATAAAAGATTTTCGTAGCCAAATTCCTAAAGCAAAGCAGTAAAAATCTCATTTTCTAGCCTTATTTTTAAATTTTTTATTTTTATTTATTGTTAATATTTATATCTTTTATGGGGTGTTACATTCTCCCTCCCTTAAAATAGATTTCGCCCCGAAATTTGTTTGAAGGGGAGAAAAACAAAACTCACTCAAAACATCCATGTTATTTTTAATTCATCATAATCATCCATGACTCGCAGTGGTTATGAACTGCAAACCTACTAAAGTGAGCTTTATCCTAGCCTGTAGGTGTAATAAATGATGCAATATGTATGCAAACAACCTAATTATATATATATATATATATATATATATATATATATATATTTCTATATGAGTGCGCTTGTGAAATGGTGTTGGATTCATTTCCTAACATCTATTCTAGCAATCATGATGTAACATCCCGTATTTTCTGGCTAATTATTTAAATTATTTTATTATTTAAAATATTGTTTTGAATTTAAATAATTGAATTTAACCATTTTATTTTGAATTTGTTATTAATTAATAATAAAATAATATTTTAATTCCAAAACGGTCGGAAAATGTTGTGTTTGCAATATAATGTGAATGGGCTGTTTAAAACGGTTTAATATTGTTTATATTGAAATTATATTAACGATTTCGTTTATTAAACGAGGTTGAACGTTTAATTTTTAATTTAATTATAAAACGAACTGCAGTGGCGTGGTAGTTCATAATATTGCGTTTTGAACTTTAAACGGCTGTATAGGATCCAATATGAGTCGGATTTTCTCGAAACAAGAAACGTCCGAATCTGTTGGATAATATTTTTTTAATGGAGGAGAAAAATCGAGTTTTCATGTTGTCGATTTCGTTTTATGTCCAAATCAAATTTTAAAATAGTCGCTATGGAATTCCTTTATACATTATATCGATTTATTATAGAAAATAAAGGATTTTTTTTAATTAAATATCGCTTTGGCTTGGATATCAACCCAGGATATTTTATTTTGGTAGTATATGAAATTCTGGTCGTATATGGCCAATTGTAATATTTTATTATTATTATATTGAGGTATTTTTAAATTGATTTATTTTAATGTAAATTAGACCCTTAAAAAGGGAGTTAATTCAAACGGCCTTCGTTTTCGATGAAACAAATTTTATTGAGACCGTAATAGCTAATTATTGCTAGATTTCAAGTTGCACGCAAATCGGAGCTATTCCGTGAGCGTGGCAAAATAAAATGCAAATAAAACGGCCATTTGGATGTGAACGAGCGCCGTTTGAGAAAACAGACTCGGAATTCGACGAAATAAGTTTTATTAGGACCGTAACATCAAACTATACTATGACGTCCATGACGAACGGAGCTTGTATGACAGCACATGAGCGAATAAACAGAGTTCAGATATTGCGATAGACACGAAATAAAATATTGTTTGTTACATCAACGTAAAATATTATTATTTCTAATTATAAATACACCTAATTCTTCAGCCTACTTCATTCATTCCCATCCAAACATTTTCCACTGTCCACAAATTTGTAGAAAAACCCTTATACACAAAATAAATTATTTCTCCCAATCCGTCAGGAAATTGCCATTGGAATCTAAAGCAAAGTCGTATATCTTGTCGAGGTCTATATGCGGTAAAAATTTGGTGGTGGTTGGAGGCCTGTGGTGGCCGAAATGGCACAAAAACCGAGGAAAAATGCCTTCGTTCTTTTCTAAAATTAGAGCGAATGATCCAATTATAGATGTCCGGACCTAGGGGAAATCAAAGAGGAGATTTCAAGCTTCAATTTGGCATCGGTTGGGGGTCCCCCGGTGGTCGGAGGTGACTGTGGCGATGAGTTGATTGGAGTATCGTTTTTGGGGGGCTTGCGTTCGGTTGCGGCCTGTTTTTCGGTGGAGGAGGCGACAAAGGGGTCGGTGATCTGAAGCAAACTGGAAAGGGGAAGGAGGCCGATCGATAGGCGGTGGTGGTGCCACCTCAGGTATTCAGGCGACACGAACTGGTGAGATGAACAGAAAACAGCGGGCTTCGTATTTTTGGGTGGTACGACGTTTATTAGTGGTTGTTGCCGACGAGGCTTGTTGGAGGTGAAGTACAGAACGATGGTGCGTCTGGTGGGATGACTGGCCGACCGTCCGGTGATGACGAGGAGGCACAACAGGCGTTCCAAGTGGGTGCGGTATTTGGAGGCATCGCATTTTTCCTTTGTTAAAGAAGGAATCGAGTTCAGGAAGTCCAGAACTGAAAACCGCGTGAGGCCACTATACTAGGATGACGTGGACTAACCTTTATAACAAGGTAATTAAGAGAATTAATTAATTATGTTTAATTAGTTGGTTAAATAATAGATTAATTTATATATAATGGTAATGGATTGTTTCAGGGTTTAAAGGGAGAAGAATTTATCGGGTATCTGATGGTTGAAGACGTATTAGGAGATGCTAATCTGGTGATTAAGGCCTTTAATTGGGTAATTAGGAATTAATTAATTAATTATTAATTCAGTGATTAGTAAAGCAATTAATTTACTTTAAACTAAGTTAAATCTTGCATTGGCTATAACTATTCCGTACGATATCATAAATTTGCAAAATTGGGTTCATTGGGATCGTGGCGACGGGCACTACGCTGTCAAGCTGGTCTGATCTGAAATGGAAGCAGTTGGAGATTCGTGTAATTTTAGATGTCAGTTTAAAATTATATGGTATAACGCATCAACCGTCAATCGTAAAAATGGTGAGTTAATTCTCACACTTTTCTGGACTACTATGATATGGTAAATCCATATAATTAAAATATCATTATATATATATATTGATTGATTGGTTGCTTTGGTTGCTTATGGTTGGTTTAACGTTTGTTGTTAGTTTATCGTTGTTAATTTATTAGTTTAATATTATATGCTATTATGGAATGTTATAATAATCTGTGATGCAGGGAAGGACAGGTTGGAGGGATCCGACCGGATTCCTCAGATATCATATGTTGTGCTTATTTTTATATTGTTTACACTTGAACTGGTTGAACCCCAAATTGACATTGAAACCTGTTTGGATGTTGACGGTTGAATGGATGTGATCGTTGTTGTAATTTTAATCAATCGATCAGTATTGATTATGTGGTTGGCAGTGATGGCCTAAATCTATTGTTTTATGACGTTGTTTTGCTGATAGGAAAATTAACAGAGTTTAAATTTATTTTATAAATAAATTGAAGATTTCAAGTTTATTTTATATGAGTCGATTAAAATCGAAGTTTTATAAATATATTTATATTAAAATCATGTTTTACAAATGTGATTATTAAAAGTTTATATAACGAACTCTTACGCTATTGTATGAACAGAAAGTCAGGAGCTAATATACAGATTAGTGAAACTGAATAGTTGTCTTATATAATAATAAAAGTGATGTTTTTAAATTAAGTAAATTATTATTAATTAATGTAAGAGAGAGAAATGAATAGAAATCAGTTAGCAGCTTAACTGATGGTTACAGTTGGCAAAGTCAACTATTTTAGAACTGAAATTAATGATTGGGTTGTTAAATCCAATCAATAGTTTTTCGAATATTTAGATATTGTTAAAAGTTGGTTAATCTTTGATTAACAATAATTTTTAAGTAATTATCGAATTGTTAGTGTTAATTAGGTTAATTATCGTTTAATAACCCTTTTAAAATGATTTAATTATCCTGTCTTGATTAAATAATGGAATCAACAATTTTTTACTATATTTAATAATGAAGTAATTGATAAGTGATTAATTATTGAAATAAACCCACTTATTCGGTAAATAATGAAGTAAATTAGTATATTAATAATAAATAATGCTATTGCTCGAATTATTTGAAATTCCTTTTTATAGGACGAATTAAGTATAGTAAGATTTTAATGTAAAAGGTTATAAAGAGATTATTGTTGAAATTCCAAAGTAGTATAAGCAAAATTTTTGAAGGAAAAGCTCAAGCCATAGCGATATTTAAGATAATACAAGAAATGTGATCGAAAAGGAATTTCCGAAGTAAAGTTATAAAATGGATTAGCATTCAAAAGGTTTGGAATTCTACTTTAAATGAAATAAAATTATGAAATGGCTAGTATGAAAAGGATTTGAATTTAGTTCAAATCAACAAAGTTGTAAATGGGATTTATAAGTTAATGCGGGAATTCCGACATGATTTTATTAAGTAAAATTGAAGGGGTTAAATAGGACTTCATAAAAGATGATTAAGTAGATTCGTGCAAAAGAATATTAAATCGTTTAATAATGTAGGTAAAAAGAGATTATAAGTCAATTACCAATATAAGATATGGGTTATGAAAATCATATCGAATTCAAATGGTGATTAAGACTGGAAAGTTTACTCGATGTAGAAAAAGGAATTTACATGAAAAGTGGGTTTTCAAATAAAGGAAAATGGTTAATCAAACCATAACATATGGAGATGGGAATAATATATTGAATTATTGAGATAGTTAATATTGATTTTAAGTTACAAGCTTTAATTTATCTTAAGATAAGAACGTTGTCAATCAAGGTCTGAGAGGTAATTAGAGTACCCCAACTTGAACGGCTTCACTATTATCGAGAGATAATATTAGTTTATAATAGGTAGGAAAGTGATTATCGAGTTATTCACGATTATTAAAATTCATCATTTTTATAATACCTTTTAAAAATGGATTAAGTATGCTAGTTTTAGTTAATCAGAAATGAAACTACTTATATTTAATGATAACTAAAACGAGTACTTTATGATTGGAATTCTTTTCTTAAACGAAATAAAGTTATGGAACAGATTAGAATGAAAAGGATTTGAAGTTCAATTCAAATCACATAAACAAAGTTGTAAGAAAGGTTTTACCCAAGATGATGATTTTAGAAATAAGGGTTCACCTAGGAACTGAATTAAGTAAATTCGGTTAATTGAAATAAGAGAAGTATTTTGGTAATTAAACTTATGTCGTTGGATTAAATAAAAATATAACGATATTTCCAATGGCAAAGGAAATTGGAAGCGGGTTTTAAAACCATAGCGATATTTTCAAGTATATGGAAACTGAAAGGTTTTAGAGACTATGAAATGATGTCCAAGATAAAGGAATAAAAGTTGTTAAATGAATATAGTGATATTTACGAAAGGAATATGGGGAAAGGATTGGAGTAAATATATTTATAAGTTATAGTAACGTTTTCAAAGTAATGAAACCAGAAGAGTTTTGATAAGATAAAATTTATGGAATCGATTATAAGAAATCGATGAAATGGTTTAATGAAATATTTCATATAAAGGACCTGAGCTGCCAATCCTCTTAGATATACTGTTATGATTTGATAGTTAAATAACCGACTATCAGAATCTGGCCTTTTATCGATTTTTGGTACGAGAAGACCGGGATCAAATTTATATTCGAAAACCATTCCGACCAGCAAATGTGTAACATTGAAGAAATCAAAAAATGGTTGAGATGGAGTATTGAAGACCGTTGATCTTCATGAGTGGAAGAACTACTCGTTAAATTTCTCTAGCTAGCTACCACAGTTATGATGACTTGTGATTTTATCGTGATTGAAATCTTAGGATTTGCAAGGACTTCTCGCTACTGATCCTTCGGGTGACTCCTATATAGGATGCGGTAGGAGATTGCCTTCGGTTCATTTATTCTTGGATGACTTGTATGGACGAATGTCTGACAGAGTATTTGCGTAAGAAACATGTACGTTGATTTTTACAAATATACCAAGTTTGGTGGCAGAGAAATTCTCTTGCTTAACACCCAGAGCGTATTTGTAGATGTCAATTAGTGATTCGATGGATCTGACGATGTGGCATTCCAAGTGAATGGAGATGTGCTTAAACGTAATCTCAAGCCTCGTCAACGGGAATGCCACAAAATCAGGTAGGCAGCATGGCTATGTGGGTTGCACCCATTAAAAGGGTATATCATTACTTGATCTGGAGAAATCAAATGCCTTCGGTTATTCTTATTATTTTACATGTATGCTATCAGTTCGGTTGGCTGGCTCCCAACCATGGTAATGATATATTCGGTACTCTCTTGCTTAACACCCAGAGTGTATTTGTAGATGTCAATTAGTGATTTGATGGATCTGACAATGCGGCATTCAAAGTGAATGGAGATGTGCTTAAACGTAACCTCAAGCCTCATCAACCGGGAATGCCACAAAATTGGGTAGGCAGAATGGCTATTTGGGTTGCACCCATTAAAAGGGTATATCGTTACCTGATCTAGAGAAATAAAATGCCTTCAGTTGTTCCTATTATTTTACATGTATGCTATCGGTTCGGTTGGCTGGCTCCCAACCGTGGTAATGATATATTCGGTACTCTCAAGAGAAATGAGGGACCGATCATGTGTAGCCGGGTTGCAAGATGTTCTTGTTGAATCCCAATGTATTCATCTCCAGATGTACATTGTCGGGAAGGTGGTCCCATACCTTGCCAGGAAATCCATTCTCCAACAAGAGCCCGCGGTTTTGATTGTATACTATATATGTAGACTCTGAGATGCAAGCGTTGTGCTAGATTATTATTTATTTGTGGGTTGATAGACATTATCATAATATCAGAAAAGATATTGATTTCAAAAAAAAATTGGGTTATATTAAGGTAAAAACCGTCTGTGTTTATGTATGGACTGGTCTTATTATTATCCTTTTCTTTCAAAAAGGATTTTTCCAAAGTTAAACAAATTGTTTGTGCTGTGAATTTATCACTGAAAGTATTCCAGACTGATCCGGGTGAATTTTGCTTTGCTTCAAATGTGCTCGGGTCAGACCGAGTATATTTCCAGGTTAGGTTTCTCTTGGAGTTTCAGGAGATGGAAGCAGGACGCTTCATCAGTAGTTATATACAGTTATTTTCCGCTGTGACAGATATATGTTGTACTCTGATGATTGGTATGTGTATACGGTTTTCTTTTGTATAATGAGATTTGATATAGTATATTTATTCATTCCGCTATGAGATTCTGATATGTTCTTCTTTTTCTTCTATTCTAATATTTCTTTCTTTCTACTTCCCATCCTCTAACTTCTTTCTATTAATAGTCTGGGGTTTGATACTTGAATTTTTGACAAGTAATACGGGATTATGTATTATTTTTGAAAATTCGAGCGTCGTATTTTTCCGAGCCATTACAGTTGGTATCAGAGCAATTGGTTTAGTGATAACCTTGGCTCTGTGGCGTAACTCAATAGAGATGAGGTTGGTAATACCCTAGATTGAGTTTGAGTGTATATATGAGAGTGCGTATTTGTAATTTATTTATATAGTTTAGCTCGGATTATATTTTTATATAAATATATTTTTCTCAAATGATTATAATATGGATTTGTTAGAATGACTTGAATAAGAATTCAAATTGGAATATTAAACTGGAATAGATTAATATAATAAAAAGAGATTTTACTTGTGAAATCGAGTAAATGATAATTGGATGGAAATTAATTTAATATTAATCAATTGATGTGAAACTAAAGTAAAAGCAAACGAGAAATATTTATGTGAATAAAAATGGTTTGGTTGAATTGTTATGCCTTGGTTGTTTGTTATATGTTGGATGGTTTGTATAGAATTTGCCAACAGTTGATTGAAAACTAATCTAGAATAAATGAATTGAAACTATTGAGATGAATCAAAGTATAATGTGGAAATCAAAGAATTGTTTGGTTGAAATATATGGCATGGATATAAATTTGAACATTGGTTGGAAAACAGTAAACAAATTAAATTAAGATGTATAATCTAAATGGTTTGCTAAGACTTGGTTATAATTTAATCCATCAGAATTGAATAAAGTGGTATAATTATTTCCAATTGGTTGGAACGAATGATATGGATAATATGGATGACATGGATATTTGGATCTGACTGACATTGTTTCAAGAACTAATGAAGTTCATTAGAGTTGAGAACAGGTACAAAGTTAATCCAAGAGAATTCTGGAGTAAATTGAATCCAGTTTGGCATGCTAATCGAGTAAGCATGAGTAAATTTATCGCTTATCGCATAATAACGCTCGAAAAAAAGGTACGTCTATGAAAAATATAAAATTTCAATTTTTATTTGGGTTTTGAGATTGGATTTTGGATTTTTTCGACCGTGTTGGTCGATGTAAATATATTTCTTGAACCTGCAATATTGCGGATGTCCTCCATACAAGGGAGATTCTGCCAAAAAATTTCCAAAATTTAAGGTGTTAGAATATTTATGAAATATTTTGGAAAAATTTGTTATTTGAAATAAATTGGGTTTAAAACCAATTGGGTTATTTGAAAATAAAACTGAGTTTTAATTAAATATTTTTGTAATGATAATCGGTTTGCAGCATTTCTTCTACCTTAGTAATTTCGGGGACGAAATTCTTTTAAGGGGGAAGGAATGTAGCGTCCCGTATTTTCTGGCTAATTATTTAAATTATTTAAAATATTGTTCTGAATTTAAATAATTGAATTTAACCATTTTATTTTGAATATGTTATTAATTAATAATAAAATAATATTTTAATTCCAAAAAGGTCGGAAAATGTTGTGTTTGCAATATAATGTGAATGGGTTGTTTAAAACGGTTTAATATTGTTTATATTGAAATTATATTAATGATTTTGTTTATTAAACGAAGGTTGAACGTTTAATTTATAATTTAATTATAAAATGAACTGCAGCGGCGCGGTAGGTCGTAATATTGCGTTTTGAACTTTAAACGGCTGTATAGGATCCAATATTATTCGGATTTTCTTGAAACAAGAAACGTCCAAATCTATTGGATAATATTTTTCTAATGGAGGAGAAAATTCGAGTTTTCATGTTGTAGATTTTGTTTTATGTCCAAATCAAATTTTAAAATAGTCGCTATGGAATTCCTTATATATTATATTGATTTATTATAGAAAATAAAGGATTTTTATTTTATTAAATATCGTTTTGGCTTGGATTTCAACCTAGGATATTTTATTTTGGTAGTATATGAAATTCTGGTCATATAGCCAATTATAATATTTTATTATTATTATATTGAGGTATTTTTAAATTTATTTTAATGTAAATTGGACCCTTAAAAAGGGACTTAATTCAAACGGCCTTCGTTTTCGATGAAACAAATTTTATTGAGACCGTAATAGCTAATTATTGCTAGATTTCAAGTTGCACGCAAATCGGAGTTATTCTGTGAGCGTGGAAAAATTAAATGCAAATAAAATGACCATTTGGACGTGAATGAGCGCCGTTTGAGCAAACAGACTCGGAATTCGACGAAACAAGTTTCATTAGGACCGTAACATCAAATTATACTGTGACGCCCATTTTCATGACGAACGGGGTTTGTATGTGAGCATAGGAGCGAATAAACAAAGTTTAGATATTGCGATAGACACGAAATAAAATATCGTTCGTCACATCAACGTAAAATATTATTATTTCTAATTATAAATACACGTAATTCTTCAGCTTACTTCATTCATTCCCATCCAAACATTTCCCACTGTCCATAAAATTGCAGAAAAACCCCTATACACAAAATAAATTATTTCTCCCAATCCGTCAAGAAATTGCCATTGGAATCTGAAGCAAAGTCGTAGATCTGGTCGAGATCTATATGTTGTAAAATTTTGGTGGTGGTTAGAGGCCTGTGGTGGCCGGAATGGCACAAAAACCGAGGAAAACTGTCTTCGTTCTTTTCTGAAATTTGAGCAAATGATCCAATTATAAATGTCCAGAATTGGGGGAAATCAAATAGGAGAGTTCAGGCTTCAATTTGGCATCGGTTGGAGGTACCCCGGTGGTCGGAGGTGACTGTGGCGATGAGTTGATCGGAGTATCATTTTTGGAGGGCTTGCGTCCGGGTGTTGTCTGTTTTCCGGCGGAGGAGGCGACAAAGGGGTCGGTGATCTGAAGTAAACTGGAAGGAGGGAAGGAGGCCGATCGATAGGCGGCGGTGGTGCTGCCCTAGGTGGTTGGGCGACGACAAACTAGTCAGATGAACGGAAAACAGCGGGCTTCGTATTTTTGGGTGGTACGGCGTTTATTGGTGGTTGATGCTGACGACGCTTCTTGGAGGTGAAGCAGGGAATGATGGCGCATCTGGTGGGATGACTGGCCGGCCGTCTGGTGATGACGAGGAGGCGCAGCAGGCGTTCCAAGTTGGTGTGGTATTTGGGGGCATCGCATTATTCCTTTGTTAAAGAAGGAATCGGGTTCAGGAAGTCCAGAATTGAAAACCGCGTGAGGCCACTGTACAAGGATGACGTGGATTAACCTTTATAACAAGGTATTTAAGGGAATTAATTAAACTATAATTAGTTGGTTGAATAATATATTAATTTATATATAATAGTCATGGATTGTTTCAGGATTCAAAGGGAGAAGGAATTGTCGGGTATCTAAATGGTTGAAGACGTATTAAAAGATGCTAATCTGGTGATTAAGGCCTTTATTTGGGTAGTTAGGAATTTATTGATTAATTATTAATTTAATGATTAGTAAAGCAATTAATTTATTTTAAATTATGTTAAATCTTGCATTGGCTATAACTATTCTGTACGATATCAGAAATTCACAAAACTGGGTTCGTTGGGATTGTGGCGACGGGCACTACGTTGTCGAGCTGGTCAGATCTGAAATGGAAGCAGTTGGAGATTCATGTAATTTTAAATGCTGGTTTAAAATTATATGGTATAACGCGTCAACCGTCAATCGTAAAAATGGTGAGTTAATTCTCACACTTTTCTAGACTGCTATGATGTGATAAATCCATATAATTAAAATATCGTTACAAAAATATATATTGATTGATTGGTTGCCTTGGTTGCTTATGGTTGATTTAATGGTTGTTGTTAATTTATCGTCGTTAATTTATTAGTTTAAAATTATATTCTACCATGAAATGTTATAATAATCTGTGATGCAGGGAAGGACAGGTTGGACAGATCTGACCGGATTCCTCAAGTATCATGTGTGTTGTTTATTTTTATATTGTTTACACATGATGTAACAACCCGTATTTCGATAACGTGTTAAGACAAGAATCAAGGCAGAATTAAATTATAAAGTCTGAATCAGGATAAACGGGTTGCGCCATTGCGTTCGTCTCGGAAAAATATGCGAAATAGAGTCCGAAATTTCGTAAATCGGAGTCCGTATGAAGAAGATATGGACGAACGAAGTTAGGCAGAAAAACCGAAAACAAGCCAGAATGCACTGGCGCACTTGTGAAGTGCGCCAGCACAAAAATACACTGGCGCACTTGGGAAGTGCGCCCGTGTCGAGCCAGAAACCTGCACAGCCTTCTGGCTTGACCCTGGCTGGCCTGGTGCACCTGTTTTGGCCCTTGGTCTTGTTTTGGAGGCTTGTGACGATTTTTGAGGGCTGGGATCTATCCTAGGGTTAATCTAAGGGCCTAAAACTATCCTAATCTCTATAAAAAGACCCTAAACCTACCCTTAAACCCTCATTATTCACTCATGTAACTAAACTATGGCCAAATTTCTACTCTCATGGCCTCCATCTCAAATCCCTAGAGCCTATGCATTCAAATCGGGTTCAAATCAAAAGATGCAAGCTTGCTACACCAAAGAGAGGCAAAATCAACGTTGCTATGCGAGTTCCATGACGATTCTTCAACAAAGGAGGCACCTTTCTTAGCCAAGATGATTCATGCTTCTTTCCCTAGGCCTAACTATGTAAGTTCTAGCTACTTTTAGATGGAAACGGTAGTTTTGATAATGACATGGGATAAAATGAGGCTAAACATGATTATGCGAACCTATATGAACCTTACCATGCCTCTTGTGTTCATATTTATGATCTTAGGCCATGTGAGTGACTTAATCATGTCTCTCATGCTATGCATAACCTAGTTTAACTTGCAAGTTTGGATCTTTATGCATGAAATGCTAGCATGAACCTTTAGGAACCACTTTACTTGTGAAACATTGGCTAAGGCAAGATTTTGGGGCTTATGCATGTTTATGAACCCAAACCCCTTATGTTATCATGCAAGTTTGTGGCCAAATCCTTTATGAGATTATGCATGCTTGTGGCCAATCCCCTCTTTTAAGTTGTGCATGTTTATGGCCAAACCCTTTTTGATAATATGCATGTTTGTGGCCAAATTCCCTTGTGACATTTTGTGTGTTTGTGGCCAAAACCCCTTTTTGTGACACTATGCATGATCGAGTCCAATTTGTAGTCATAGTATTCCTATTATGTTGACTCGTCTATACTTACGTTGGGAACACGTTTTGGGGTTAGGTTAGACGAGCATGAATATACATGAAAAACTTAACTTGAAGTTTCATAAAAATATGATGTGAAACATGATTTGGGTTAAATGGGTATAACATGACAACATGTAACGTTAAAAATGACATGTGTTTATACTTGAAAACATAACTTGAAATGTAACGTGGAAGTTGACATGTAAGTATGCATAAAAACATGGGCTTGGGAATTTACCTATTAAGTTAGGTCCAACCATTGGGAATTTACCTATTAAGTTAGGTCTACCCAATTGCTTGAAAACTTGACTATGAACATGACACTAGACTAAACATGAAAGTGGCCAACTCGAGGTTGGGTTGAGTTTGCAACGTAAAACTACCCGGAACCGACCGGCCTAACTAGTAGTTGCAAACAATAGGACTCAATGTGAGAAGTTGGTCATGTTGTGCTTGAACCCAAGGTTAGACCAAGTTGTGGTGTAAATCTACCCGGACCCGCCCGGCTTAACTAGTAACCACAACAAAGTCTAATGTGAGAGGTTGGGGTGCATTAAATAATTAATGCCACATAATAGGGTTAAGTTAATTTGATTAATGAGGCTTAACCAAATATGACATGGACAAATGGGTTAAGTAATTTGATTAGGCTAATGATACTTAACAAAACATGACAGGGTTGGGTAGGTTAAGTAACTTGATTCGCCTAACGACACTTGACCATTTTTATACGACGAGGGGACGGGATTAAGTTAACCAACACTTAATCAATCCAACGCGATAACTTGATAAGGTTAAGTAAATTTTCTTAGTAACACTTAACCGTTTAATACAGTTAATGGATGAGGTTAAGTCAACTCAGACCTAACTAATCTAAACATGGTAATTGGATGGGGTTAAGTTAGTTTACACTTAACTAATCCAACTCGTTAGTTTGATGTGGTTAAGTGACCTATACTTAACCAATCTAACGTGAAAACATGATAAGGCTAAGTCACGAATCACTTGAATACGCTTGACCGATTTGACTCGGTAATTTGACAAGGTCAAGTTAATTTATATAATTAACCAATCTAAAATGATAATTAGACAAGGTTAAGTTATGGATTGCTTAATATACTTAGCCAACTTGACACATGGTTTGTAGGGTTAAGTTTTGGACTTGGGTACTTAGCCAATGTTGACATGGTTTGTAGACGGGCTAAGTTATGAACTTAAGTGACACTTAACCCATTAGATAAACCCTAATTCGGAGGATTAGGTAAATAACCATAGTTAACAAGGATTATGGAAATAAGGCTAAGTGGTAAACCTTAGTTAAGGGAAACTAAGTAATAATTCTTAGTCAAGGAAATTTGGACCATTTCTTAGATAGATTAGTAACCCGATACGTTAGGTCAACGTTTAAGTATGCGTGTAGGAGCAGGCTATCTGATTTAGATAAAGGCTCCAACGAACGGGGTAACGAAGCAGCGGCTTCGGGGAACGTGAGGATATTCTTGGGATCCCTCTGTGAGCTGCCAGGTCATTATACTAGGCTCACGAGAGGTTGAGGTCTGCGGTAGAAGAACCAAGAATATGCCTTGGTTGCTATGCGAGCGACCTAAAGACTGGGGTGGATAGCAGTGAGCCGACGAATACATAAGGTGCCCGAGATAGCAAGTTCGTCGATCATCTACCATCTTGAGTCAAGCGTGTACGTACGGAAAGGCAGGGAACACCCAACAGACCATAATTGCTATCTAATTATGGGTGAGGTAGGCCGTAGGATGTGGGCTGGCCGGAGTGTAGTTCTCATGCAAGATTTTCTCTTGTGTTGCCTTTCACTAGTTGAGGGAGGGGTCTCGTGGGACCATAGCCACGTGTAGAAAAGCAGACCTTAGTATCTGCATCGGCAGATAAATCTAAAGCTCCCGACCGAGTCCTGTATTTCTTGTTTTGCCCTGTGACAGGACTCGGATGGCACGATGTGATACATGTGCATACAGTTATAGAAAAACGATTCACGATGAATGCGTGGGAAAAAGGGCGCGGTTGAGGGTTAGCGTAATCCCTAGTGGCCTAGGTGGTTTAACCCAAACCGAAATACGAAAGCGTGCAATAGGTAAGCGTAATCCCTAGTGGTGCTAGGTGGCGTAAGTCCTAGTAGTTCAAACGATGATTCATATGGAAGAGCCTAGCTAGAATAAGGGTGACAGTCCAAACGATTTCAAGGAAAATACGACATGAGGAAGCCCGTACGAGGTACGGCAAAGGACTGAACTTATATACATGGAAAGAAACATATGATTTTGAGTAACCTATATATGCGGTATATTAGGTTGACATGGACCATTACACGACTTTGGGCAAGGGACATTCATGGTTAACACATGACGCGGGTAGGGATACTAGTACGAGAGGTGCAGAGCAAATATACATGTTAGAACTAGGAAGAATATACATAATAGATACCGTGGGATGTTAGACGGGGTAGATACCTTGGGATAATGTACTCAATAGAAATCTGACGATGTGATGACTTGACTTATCATAACACCGGAGTTTATCATGATACCTTAGTTTACCTTGCCACAGTAGTTCAACCGGCTACCCTGGTTTATCTATCTTGTAGTTATCCTTATGTTTACTTTCAGTTTATGCATGTCATGTTACCTTTACCTGTTTTTATACTGGAAGTAGATAGGACTTACTTAGTCTTTTCGACTGACCCGTTTTGTTTCGCCTCTTTTCTTCCGTTTCCCCCCCAGGTTTCAGGGAGGAAACAATGCTGTTTAGTTCGGGCTTCTTCTGCTTGAAGGTCATCATGGATGGCTTGGACTTCTCTTGGCTATGGCTACTTTACTGTTTTAATTGGGGAATAATTTATGTAAAAGGTTTCATGCTTCTTTATTTCGGCAAGACAGGTTTTGATGTACTCTGATGTAAAAGGCTTTAGACCTTAATTATTGATGTTTATGAAAGTTTGATTTTACTTCCGCTATTTTATATGTTCTGTCTTGTGATATTTCTGTGCATGTTTACCAATAATGCCCCTCTAAAGCTAGTGCATTCCTTTGCGAGTGACCCTAGCGGAGGTGGGGTGTTACATTTGGTATCAGAGCAGAAGGTTACTAGACTGGGCAAAAGTTTTTTTAAAAGACCTTCTGAAAAGTATTTGAAAAATCGTTTACAAAGAAGCATTTTTCAAGAAAATTTTCTTTTAAAAGAAAAAGGCTATTCCCCAAAGGCCATTAGCATCATCCTTGTTTCCTTGATTTAATCTCTTTTCCTTTCTTTCCTCCATCTGTAGTCACAGTGGTTTTGACCGCGACTAGTCTTTCTAGCTACGTAAGTGTTTCCCGTACGATGGAGGTGGTTCTCGAGAGACCGTTGCAGAGTTATGCATGAAAGGATAGTAAGAACAAGGATAAAGGATACGAGTTCAGGGATAAGCAACATGTTGGTATGGCTGAGTCCTAAAAGGAGGGAGAAAGATGAACAATGAAACCCATGACGAGAGGGTACCTTTGGCATAGTGAAACGGGATAGATAGTTAAGTATCATGGGACAAGGACAAGATCATCGGGAGGGCAATAGTATGCTCTCATTTCTAGGGTACCTCAGAAGGAGGGTAACGATCTTGTTAAAGGTTTAGCTTTTCTTCTCTATCATCCTGTCGGGACTTTGTTTTGATCACCGCATCTTTTAAGTCCGCTTCGATAGTTGAGTCTCTGCACCTTAGTACTAGCGTAGTAGGGGATCCCGTTTTTGTCCCAAGTCCTATTGGAAGATCGGTCCATTTATTCATGACTTGTTTGGATTTGAGAATGTCTATGCCAAGTGTTGAGCTTGGAAATAATGCTTATGTTTATAAGCTATGGATGGATTCTAAGGATGAAGTGGTTATCCAGTAAGGGGTGCCACTCTCGGTTTCAGAAGGAGGGTAGTTAGACTCTTGGCTTGTTTTGGTAATACCCTTGAAGTATCGCGTAACCTTTTGGGTTCTGTCATGATTAGTTACTTAGAATCCCTAGATGCCTTTGTTGGGAATTAGAAACCCGATCGAGTGGTGTTCGCTAATAAAACGGATGGTTTACTTCGCTTATGTATGGGTTATGGGAATTACCCTAGTAAGTGCGCATGGTAACCTGTTTACTTGCAAGGGAAAGTTTTTCTACTTGGAATACCTTGTGGTACGAGGTCCAGGATTCACTAATGAAATTTTGGAAAGCTTGCGTGGAATCATGAGTACGCAGTCCTATTTGCGCCAAGTATTCGAGAAGGAGAATAAGTGCAAGTGGAACGAGGGGCGACGAGGAAATGAGTTCCAACTCATGTTATGAAAACAGGAAATAAGAAGCTGCGAAATCGTGAAGTAAAAGGGGCGGTCAAGGCACGAAGGAACTAAGCTCAAGGTAATGCGACTCAGGAGACTGAAGACTAAATACGTGCATGATATCTCTTTTGGGAATATATCCTCGATCCCTGTTTTTCTGTTGAGCTTGCTTGTAGGCTATCTTTTATGGATATCCTCTCGGTCCTGTCTCTGTTACAAACCCCGTACGGAGTTTGTTTTGTTTATCTTCTCGACCCTGTTTCAGGGAATCTTAGGTAGAACCCTATGGATGTAAACATGTATTTGAAACATGTTATGATTGATATGGTTGCAAGTGGTTGCAAGTGGTTGCTCGTGGATGCGCGAATACACATTAGATACTAGCTCGACTCGGTCACATTTCATATTGCATATGCACGAGTATTTATACTTGTTTATGGATGAAATCGAATGTGTTATCATGCGGTTGTTGCATATGAATGAATGATTGTGCACGCATATAGTATCTATATGGCTAGGACTATTTGCATTCATGTTGGATTCATGGCACTATACATATTTTTGCATTAGAAAGATTATCCAGGCCTGATCATTAGCATTAGCTAAGGAACATGTACACACACATTTTGCATGTATTCATACAGCATTAGAAATCATCTAAGGACAATGGTTGCTTGTGGATGATGTTTTGAGTAGATGGATGATGGATGGTAGGATATGTTCTTCCTAACTTAGAGATTTCGGGGACGAAATCCTAAAAGGTGGGGAGAATGTAACAACCCGTATTTCGATAACGTGTTAAGACAAGAATCAAGGCAGAATTAAATTATAAAGTCTGAATCAGGATAAACGGGTTGCGCCATTGCGTTCGTCTCGGAAAAATATGCGAAATAGAGTCCGAAATTTCGTAAATCGGAGTCCGTATGAAGAAGATATGGACGAACGAAGTTAGGCAGAAAAACCGAAAACAAGCCAGAATGCACTGGCGCACTTGTGAAGTGCGCCAGCACAAAAATACACTGGCGCACTTGGGAAGTGCGCCCGTGTCGAGCCAGAAACCTGCACAGCCTTCTGGCTTGACCCTGGCTGGCCTGGTGCACCTGTTTTGGCCCTTGGTCTTGTTTTGGAGGCTTGTGACGATTTTTGAGGGCTGGGATCTATCCTAGGGTTAATCTAAGGGCCTAAAACTATCCTAATCTCTATAAAAAGACCCTAAACCTACCCCTAAACCCTCATTATTCACTCATGTAACTAAACTATGGCCAAATTTCTACTCTCATGGCCTCCATCTCAAATCCCTAGAGCCTATGCATTCAAATCGGGTTCAAATCAAAAGATGCAAGCTTGCTACACCAAAGAGAGGCAAAATCAACGTTGCTATGCGAGTTCCATGACGATTCTTCAACAAATGAGGCACCTTTCTTAGCCAAGATGATTCATGCTTCTTTCCCTAGGCCTAACTATGTAAGTTCTAGCTACTTTTAGATGGAAACGGTAGTTTTGATAATGACATGGGATAAAATGAGGCTAAACATGATTATGCGAACCTATATGAACCTTACCATGCCTCTTGTGTTCATATTTATGATCTTAGGCCATGTGAGTGACTTAATCATGCCTCTCATGCTATGCATAACCTAGTTTAACTTGCAAGTTTGGATCTTTATGCATGAAATGCTAGCATGAACCTTTAGGAACCACTTTACTTGTGAAACATTGTCTAAGGCAAGATTTTGGGGCTTATGCATGTTTATGAACCCAAACCCCTTATGTTATCATGCAAGTTTGTGGCCAAATCCTTTATGAGATTATGCATGCTTGTGGCCAATCCCCTCTTTTAAGTTGTGCATGTTTATGGCCAAACCCTTTTTGATAATATGCATGTTTGTGGGCAAATTCCCTTGTGACATTTTGTGTGTTTGTGGCCAAAACCCCTTTTTATGACACTATGCATGATCGAGGCCAATTTGTAGTCATAGTATTCCTATTATGTTGACTCGTCTATACTTACGTTGGGAACACGTTTTGGGGTTAGGTTAGACGAGCATGAATATACATGAAAAACTTAACTTGAAGTTTCATAAAAATATGATGTGAAACATGATTTGGGTTAAATGGGTATAACATGACAACATGTAACGTTAAAAATGACATGTGTTTATACTTGAAAACATAACTTGAAATGTAACGTGGAAGTTGACATGTAAGTATGCATAAAAACATGGGCTTGGGAATTTACCTATTAAGTTAGGTCTACCCATTGGGAATTTACCTATTAAGTTAGGTCTACCCAATTGCTTGAAAACTTGACTATGAACATGACACTAGACTAAACATGAAAGTGGCCAACTCGAGGTTGGGTTGAGTTTGCAACGTAAAACTACCCGGAACCGACCGGCCTAACTAGTAGTTGCAAACAATAGAAATCAATGTGAGAAGTTGGTCATGTTTTGCTTGAACCCGAGGTTAGACCAAGTTGTGGTGTAAATCTACCCGGACCCGCCCGGCTTAACTTGTAACCACAACAAAGTCTAATGTGAGAGGTTGGGGTGCATTAAATAATTAATGCCACATAATAGGGTTAAGTTAATTTGATTAATGAGGCTTAACCAAATATGACATGGACAAATGGGTTAAGTAATTTGATTAGGCTAATGATACTTAACAAAACATGACAGGGTTGGGTAGGTTAAGTAACTTGATTCGCCTAACGACACTTGACCATTTTTATACGACGAGGGGACGGGATTAAGTTAACCAACACTTAATCAATCCAACGCGATAACTTGATAAGGTTAAGTAAATTTTCTTAGTAACACTTAACTGTTTAATACAGTTAATGGATGAGGTTAAGTCAACTCAGACCTAACTAATCTAAACATGGTAATTGGATGGGGTTAAGTTAGTTTACACTTAACTAATCCAACTCGTTAGTTTGATGTGGTTAAGTGACCTATACTTAACCAGTCTGACGTGAAAACATGATAAGGCTAAGTCACGAATCACTTGAATACGCTTGATCGATTTGACTCGGTAATTTGACAAGGTCAAGTTAATTTATATAATTAACCAATCTAAAATGATAATTAGACGAGGTTAAGTTATGGATTGCTTAATATACTTAGCCAACTTGACACATGGTTTGTAGGGTTAAGTTTTGGACTTGGGTACTTAGCCAATGTTGACATGGTTTGTAGACGGGCTAAGTTATGAACTTAAGTGACACTTAACCCATTAGATAAACCCTAATTCGGAGGATTAGGTAAATAACCATAGTTAACAAGGATTATGGAAATAAGGCTAAGTGGTAAACCTTAGTTAAGGGAAACTAAGTAATAATTCTTAGTCAAGGAAATTTGGACCATTTCTTAGATAGATTAGTAACCCGATACGTTAGGTCAACGTTTAAGTATGCGTGTAGGAGCAGGCTATCTGATTTAGATAAAGGCTCCAACGAACGGGGTAACGAAGCAGCGGCTTCGGGGAACGTGAGGATATTCTTGGGATCCCTCTATGAGCTGCCAGGTCATTATACTAGGCTCACGAGAGGTTGAGGTCTGCGGTAGAAGAACCAAGAATATGCCTTGGTTGCTATGCGAGCGACCTAAAGACTGGGGTGGATAGCAGTGAGCCGACGAATACATAAGGTGCCCGAGATAGCAAGTTCGTCGATCATCTACCATCTTGAGTCAAGCGTGTACGTACGGAAAGGCAGGGAACACCCAACAGACCATAATTGCTATCTAATTATGGGTGAGGTAGGCCGTAGGATGTGGGCTGGCCGGAGTGTAGTTCTCATGCAAGATTTTCTCTTGTGTTGCCTTTCACTAGTTGAGGGAGGGGTCTCGTGGGACCATAGCCACGTGTAGAAAAGCAGACCTTAGTATCTGCATCGGCAGATAAATCTAAAGCTCCCAACCGAGTCCTGTATTTCTTGTTTTGCCCTGTGACAGGACTCGGATGGCACGATGTGATACATGTGCATACAGTTATAGTAAAACGATTCACGATGAATGCGTGGGAAAAAGGGCGCGGTTGAGGGTTAGCGTAATCCCTAGTGGCCTAGGTGGTTTAACCCAAACCGAAATACGAAAGCGTGCAATAGGTAAGCGTAATCCCTAGTAGTGCTAGGTGGCGTAAGTCCTAGTAGTTCAAACGATGATTCATATGGAAGAGCCTAGCTAGAACAAGGGTGACAGTCCAAACGATTTGAAGGAAAATACGACATGAGGAAGCCCGTACGAGGTACGGCAAAGGACTGAACTTATATACATGGAAAGAAACATATGATTTTGAGTAACCTATATATGCGGTATATTAGGTTGACATGGACCATTACACGACTTTGGGCAAGGGACATTCATGGTTAACACATGACGCGGGTAGGGATACTAGTACGAGAGGTGCAGAGCAAATATACATGTTAGAACTAGGAAGAATATACATAATAGATACCGTGGGATGTTAGACGGGGTAGATACCTTGGGATAATGTACTCAATAGAAATCTGACGATGTGATGACTTGACTTATCATAACACCGGAGTTTATCATGATACCTTAGTTTACCTTGCCACAGTAGTTCAACCGGCTACCCTGGTTTATCTATCTTGTAGTTATCCTTATGTTTACTTTCAGTTTATGCATGTCATGTTACCTTTACCTGTTTTTATACTGGAAGTAGATAGGACTTACTCAGTCTTTTCGACTGACCCGTTTTGTTTCGCCTCTTTTCTTCCGTTCCCCCCCCAGGTTTCAGGGAGGAAACAATGCTGTTTAGTTCGGGCTTCTTCTGCTTGAAGGTCATCATGGATGGCTTGGACTTCTCTTGGCTATGGCTACTTTACTGTTTTAATTGGGGAATAATTTATGTAAAAGGTTTCATGCTTCTTTATTTCGGCAAGACAGGTTTTGATGTACTCTGATGTAAAAGGCTTTAGACCTTAATTATTGATGTTTATGAAAGTTTGATTTTACTTCCGCTATTTTATATGTTCTGTCTTGTGATATTTCTGTGCATGTTTACCAATAATGCCCCTCTAAAGCTAGTGCATTCCTTTGCGAGTGACCCTAGCGGAGGCGGGGTGTTACACATGAACTGATTGAACCCCAAATTGACATTGAAACCTTTTTGGATGTTGATGGTTGAATGGATATGATCGTTGTTGTAATTTTAATCAATCGATCAGTATTGATTATGTGGTTGCCAGTGGTGGCCTAAATATATTGTTTTATGACGTTGTTTTGCTAATAGGCAAATTAGCGGAGTTTAAATTTATTTTACAAATAAATTGAAGATTCCAAGTTTATTCTATATGAGTCAATTAAAATCCAAGTTTTATAAATATATTTATATTAAAATCATGTTTTACAAATGTGATTATTAAAAGTTTATATAACGAATTCTTGCGCAATTTTATGAACAAAAAGTCAGGAGCTAATATACGGATTAGAGAAACTGAACAGTTGTTTTATATAAAAATTAAAGTGATGTTTTTAAATTAAGTAAATTATTATTAATTAATGTAAGAGAGAGAAATGAATAGAAATCAGTTAGCAGCTTAACTGATGGTTACGGTTGGCAAAGTAAACTGTTTTAGAATTGAAATTAATGATTGGGTTATTAAATTCAATCAATAGTTTTTCGAATATTCAGATATTGTTTAAATTTGGTTAATCTTTGATTAACTACATATTTAAGTAATTATCGAATTGTTAGTGTTAATTAGGTTAATTATCATTTAATAACCCTTTTAAACTGATTTAATTATCCTATCTTTATTAAATAATGGAGTCAACAACTTTTACTATATTTAATAATAAAGTAGTTGATAAATGATTAATTATTGAAATAAACCCCCTTATTCGGTTAATAATTAAGTAAATTAGTATATTAATAATAAATAAAGCTATTGCTCGAATTATTTGAAATTCCTTTTTATAGGAGGAATCAAGTATAGTAAGATTTTAATGTAAAAGGTTATAAATAGATTTTTGTTGAAAATCCAAAGTATTATAAGTATAAGTTTTGAAGGAAAAGCTCAAGCCATAGTGATATTTAAGATAATAGAAGAAATGTGATTGAAAAGGAATTTCCAAAGTAAAGTTATAAAATGGATTAGCATTCAAAAGGTTTGGAATTCTACTTTAAATGAAATAAAGTTATGAAATGTCTAGTATGAATCGGATTTGAATTTAGTTCAAATCAACAAAGTTGTAAATGGGATTTATAAGTTAATGCGGGAATTCCGACATGATTTTATTAAGTAAAAATGAAGTGGTTAAACAGGACTTCATAAAAGATAATTAATTAGATTCGTACAAAAAAATACTAAATCGTTTAATAATGTAGGTAAAAAGAGATTATAAGTCAAATTACCAATATAAGATATGGGTTATGAAAATCATATCGAATTCGAATGGTGAATAAGACTGGAAAGTTTACTTGATGAGGAAAAAGGAATTTACATGAAAAGTGGGTTTTCAAATAAAGGAAAATGGTTTATCAAACCATAACATTTGGAGATTGGAATAATATATTGAAATATTGAGATAGTTAATATTGATTTAAATTACCAGCTTTTATTTATCTTAAGATAAGAACGTTATCGATCATGGTCTGAGAGGTAATTAGAATGCCTCAACTTGAACGACTTCACTATTATCGAGAGATAATATTAGTTTGTAATAGGTAGGAAAGTGATTATTGAGTTATTCACGATTAGTAAAATATATCATTTTTATAGTGCCTTTTAAAAATGGATTAAGTATGCTAGTTTTAGTTAATCAAAAATGAAACTACTTTTATTTAATGAAAACTAAAGCGAGCACTTTATGATTGAAATTTTTTTCTTAAACGAAATAATGTTATGGAATAGATTAGTATGAAAAGGATTTGAAGTTCAATTCAAATCACATAAACAAAGTTGTAAGAAGGGCTTTACCCAAGATGATGATTTTAAAAATAAGTGTTCACCTGGGAACTGAATTAAGTAAAATGGGTTAATTGAAATAAGGGAAGGATTTTGGTAAATAAACTTATGTCGTTTGATTAAATAGAAATATAACGATATTTCCGATGGTAAAGGAAGTGGGAAGCGGGTTTTAAAACCATAGCGATATTTTCAAGTATAAGGAAACCGAAAGGTTTTAGAGAATATGAAACGATGTTCCAAGATAAGGGAATAAAATTTGTTAAATGAATATAGTGATATTTACGAAAGGAATATGGGGAAAGGTTTGGAGTAAATATATTTATAAGTTATGGTAATGTTTTTAAAGTAACGAAACCAAAAGAGTTTTGATAAGATAAAATTTGTGGAATCAATTATAAGAAATCGATGAAATGGTTAAATGAAATATTTCATATAAAGGACCTTAGCTGCCAATCCACCTAGATATACTGATATGATTTGATAGTTAAATAATCAACTATCAGAATCTTGTCTTTTATCCATTATTGGTATGAAAAGACCGGGATCGAATTTATATTCGAAAACCATTCCGACTAGCAAATACGTAATGTTGGAGAAATAATAAAAATGGTTGAAATGAAGCAATAAAGACCGTTAATCTTCATGAGCGAAAGAACTACTCGTTAAATTTCTCTGGCTAGCTACCAGTGTTCTGATGACTTGCGATTCTGTCGTGATTGAAATCTTCAGATTTGCAAGGACTTCTTGCTACTGATCCTTGGGGACTCCTGTATAGGATGCGGTAGAAGAGTGCCTTCGGTTCGTCCTGTTCCTGGATGACTTGTATGGACGAATGTCTGACAGAGTATTTCCGTAAGAATCACGTACGTTGATTTTTACAAATATACAGTGTTTGGTGGCGGAGAAATTCTCTTACTTAACATCTAGAGCGTATTTTTGGTCGTCAATTAGTGATTTGACGGATCTGACGATGTGGCATTCAAAGTGAATCGAGATGTGCTAAAATATAAACGTAACCTCAAGCCTCATCAACCGGGAATGGAAAAAATCAGGTAGGCAGCATGGCTATGTAGGTCGCACCCATTAAAAGGGCATATCATTACCTGATCAGGAGAAATTAAATGCCTTTGGTTGTTCCTATTATTTTACATGTATGCTATCGGTTCGGTTGGCTGTCCCCCAACCGTGGTAATGATATATTCGATACTCTCAAGAGAAATGAGGGGCCGGTCATGTGTAGCTGGGTTGAAAGATGTTCTTTTTCAACCCCAATGTATTCATATCCGGAGGGTTATTGTCGGGAAGGTGGTCTCATACCTTGTCAGGAAATCCATTCTCCAATAAGAGCCCGCGGTTATGATTGTATACTATATATGTAGAGCGTGAGGTGCAAACATTCTGCTAGATTATTATTTATTTGTAGGTTGATAGACATTATCACAATATTAGAAAAGATATTGATTTCAAAAATATTTTGGGTTATAGTAAGGTAAAAACCATCCGTGTTTATGTGTGGGCTGGTCTTACTATTATCTTTTTCTTTCAAAAAGGATTTTTCCAAAGTTAAACAAATTGTTTGTGCTGAGAATTTATCACTGAAAGTATTCCAGACTGATCCGAGTGAATTTTTCTTTGCTTCAAATGTGCTCGGGTCAGGCCGAGTATATTTCCAGGTTAGGTTTCGCTTGGAGCTTCAGGAGCTGGAAGCAGGGGGCTTCATCGGTAGTTATATACAGTTATTTTCCGCTGTGATAGATATATGTTGTACTCCAATGATTGGTATGTGTATACAGTTTTCTTTTGTATAATGAGATTTGATATAGTATATTTATTCATTCTGCTGTGAGATTCTAATGTGCTCTTCTTTTTCTTCTGTTCTAATATTTCTTTCTTTCTACTTCTCATCCTCTAACTTCTTTCTGTTAACAGTCTAGGGTTCGATACTTGGATTTTTGATGAGTAATACGGGATTATGTATTATTGTTGAAAATTCGAGCGTCGAATTTTTCTGGGCCGTTACAAATGATGCATCCATAAAGGTTATTTTGAGGAAAAATTACTTGAGAAAAGCCCTGGGTGAGTCTCTCTCATCTTTTCCTCGGTCTCCTATGTGCTTTTCATAGGATCATTTCCCCATTGTACTCGGATAAGGCGAACGGTTTTGTTGCGGAGTCTCTTGATTTCAGGCTCTATAATCCTTGCAGTGGCATAGGGCACCCTGGACTCCAACTCAAATTTTTCCATGTCCCCAACTTCATCAAGCTCGAGTCTGATAGCAGAATCACGAAGGCATTTCCTTAGACGATATACATGAAAAACATTATGGATTCCTGATAGACACTCTGGGGGATCCACTCGATTAGCCAAAGATCCTAACTTCTCGATGACACGAAAAGGCCCAAAATCCAGGAGCCAACTTCCCAGTCTTCCCAAACCGAACCGTCTTCTTGTGAGGGGATGATTTTACGAATACTAAGTCTCTAACATTAAACTCAAGTTCCCTCCTTCGCTTATCGGCATATGATTTCTAACGGACTTGGGCTGCATTCATCCTCTGCCTAATCAAGGATATCTTCTCCATGGAATCTAGATGAAATCTGGTTCGAGTAAAACCTTGTCGGTAGTTTCCCACCAAAAAGTTGGCGATTTGCATTGCCCCCCGTAAAGCGCTTTAAAAGGGGACATACCAATCGTCGTTTGATAAATATTGTTATAAGTGAACTCTACAAGTAGTAGGTGGTTTTACCAAACTCCTCCAAAGTCGATGATGCAATCTTTGAGCAAGTCATCCAAGATTCGATTTACTCTTTTCGTTTGGCCATCAGTCTGCGGATGATAGGTCGTGCTTAGGTTGAGGGTCGTTCCTAATGCTGCTTGTAGGCTGCTCCAAAATTCTCTTGTGAACAAGGGGTCTCTATCACTTAACAATACTTAATGGGATACCATGTAATCTAACCATTTCTTTGACATACAGTTGGGTTAATGAGGTTGCAGTCCTTGTCTTTTTTATTGGTATAAAATGGGTGCTTTTAATTAAACGATCTACCACAACCCAAATGGCCTCATTACCCTTTTGGCTTATACGAAATCCATCTACAAAGTCCATGGAAATATGTTCTCACTTCCACATGGGGATCTCTAAAGGTAGTAATAACCCTCCGGGCTTCCCTTGCTCCGCTTTTACTTTCTGGCATGTCAAGCGTTTAGCCACAAACTCGGGTACATCTCTCTTCATTCCTTTCGAATGGAGATTCCTCTTCATATACTTGTACATTTTATCCCCATTGGGTGTATGGTCATTTTTGACCTATGACATTCCTCTAGAATTTCTTTCCTCAACCCTTCATTCTTAAGGACGTAAAATCATCCTTCCCAAAGTAAACTTCCTTCATGCTTCTTAATTCTTCGTCAAGGTCTTGTGTCTTTCGAATCCTCTCTTTTAGAGTAGGTATAATAGCCATGGATCCAAAAAAACCATTAGAAGTGGTTGGAGAAGGTTGCAAACTAAAGTTGGTGGAAAACTCTAACTGTTTCCATTTTAAGATCGCATTCAAAGTTGCTTATTTCCTACTTAAGGCATCTGCCACAACATTCCCTTTTCCCGGGTATACTAAATCATGAAATCAAATGAGGAAATATTTTCCATATACCGTTGTTGTCTCAAGTTTAGGTCACATTGAGAAAATAAATACTTTAGGGACTTATGGTCAGTAAAAAGTTCAAATTTCTCCCCTAAAAGATAATGCCTCCACATTTTTTGGGCGAACACTACTACCGCTAACTCAAGGTCATAGACTGAGTATCTTTTCTCCGGATCCTTGAGTTGTCTACTAGCGTAAGCAACTACTCTTCCATCTTGCATAAGGACCGCTCCTAGACCGACCACACACGCATCGGTGTATACCGTAAACAATTTTGAACCATCGGGTATAATTAGGACTGGCGCACTAGTCAATGCTTCCTTTAATTTCTTTAAGGCTATGTTACATTTATTACCCCAAGAAAACACCAAATTATTCCTTGTTAGTTGGGTTAAAGGAGTAGCAATCTTTGCAAATACCTTAATGAATTTCCAATAATATCTGACCAATTGAAGGAAGCTTCTCACTTCCGTAGCATTTCGAGGCATCCTCCATTCCTTGATTGCCTCGATTTTTGCGGGTTCTACAGCTAAGCCTTCACTTGGCACAGTATGTCCTAAAAATCTGACTTTTCCATCCAAAAATGGCACCTCATAAATTTTGCTTCCAATTGGTTCTTTCTTAATATCACTAAAACTTGTATTAAATGATCTTCATGCTCTTTACGGTATTTTTGAAAATATAAGGATATCATCTACGATGAATACTACAGTTTATTTAGAATGCCCCTAAACACTCTACTTATGCGGTCAACAAAGAAGGCGGGTGCATTCCTTAGTCCGAAGGGCATAACTTCCCATTGGAACAATCCATTCGGCATCTTAAACATGGTTTTGCCTTACTATCCTTCGTAATTCTTAACTGTTGAAATCCAGTAGCAAGGTCTAATTGGGAAAATACCTGGTCTCTCCCATATGGTTAAAAAGGTCATCAATTCTAGGTAAAGGGTACATATTCTTCTTGGTTAACTTACTAAGTTCCCTATAATCCACACAAATTCTTAAAGATCCCTCTGCTTTGGTGGCAAACACGACGGGTGCACCACATTCTAAGATACTTCGTCGAATGAAACTTTTTTGTAATAATTCTGGAATCTGCTCATCCAACTCCCTTCTTACCTTAGGCGCCATGTGCCTTAAGGGTAGTGCACAGGTCTAGCGTCCTTCTATAGGTCAATATGAAAAGAGATTTTCCTGTGGGTTGAAAGTACCATCACTTCCTCAAAGACATCCAAGAACTCACATACTTTAGGGACCGAAGATGGTCCTTCAGAACTAGGAGCTAAGGAATATAACAAGGCTTTATCCTTGTTCCTTACATTACAAGGAATATTTAGGCCACGTCCTCCTTGACTCTTAAGATGAACGATTCTCTTGTCATAATCTAGGACGACCCCATAAAATGATAGCCAGTCCATACCTAGGACAAGGCCATACTCCATAAAATCCAATGCATATGCTTCGCAAAGAAACTTGACATTGTCGACATCCAATACTAGGTCTTTGCAAAATAGTTCATGATACTTAGATCCTCCGATAGGGTTGGCCACCTCTAGCGGACTATCAGAGATAAACATGGAAGGTTTAACAGATTAACTAATCTCTTAGAGATAACAGAATTAGTCGCTCCGAAATCGAACAAGGTGTATATAGAATTTCCTAAAAAAAAGTTATACCTTCAAATGTGGGTTGTCCTTGCCTTTTGGGGGTCGGCTTTGAATTAGTGTTGCCTCTATTGCATAATTCTGGCCGCTTCAGATATGTTTGGCCTTGGGAAGTCCTTAGACATGTGTCCTTCTTCATGGAAGTTGAAACACTTTCCTTTGAATTCCTTCTTCGCCAACGAGGTCCTACAATCCTTAGCCTTATAGCCTTTACGGTTGCACCTCATACAAGTCTTTGCTTCCTTTTCGAATTTTCCCCCTTTCTTCTTGTTCTTCCATCATTCCTTTTTCTTATTTGTTTAGAACTTCCTTCTCCTTTCTCACCTTCTTTATCCACCACAGAACCTTCAACCGTGCATAGGATAGCTGTCTCATCTAGGGTTTCAAAAGTTTCCCCAAATGTAATTTGGGCTAATAAAGTTTACTTCAGCGGGGAATTTAACCCTTTAACAAACATCAAGGCATTGTTCATGGGGGTGTAATGTCCCGCAAATCCGTACTACATGATTTGACTACATACATCACACTTCCAACCCAAATATCACGAAAATACGAATCATTTTTTTTAAGAAGAAAAGTTAGAAGAAGAACAGAAATAACAACACATAATCTCACATCGCAACGGAACAAAATATAATATATCATAACTTTTGAAATTCAAAATCTTAACTGTATGGCATACAATTATCAGAGTACAGCACTTACAACACAACAGAAATAAAAATACTATATATCTAACACTGAAGCCTCCTGCCCCAAGCTCCTTTAGATAGATCTGTAAAATCCTGAACTACTTGACTGCCCATACAAATTTGGGCACCCAAGAGTTTAGGTAAAACAAAACAAAATAAAATCTAGGTCAGTCATGGGACTGGTATGAGTAAACAATTTAAATCAGTTTGAGAAACTAACTGATATCTCATAAGACCACGTCGTATAACACGGAATGGGTTTTTCCCTTACGAGAATCCAAACACTTGACTTTACTTTCAAATCCTTTCTGAAAGAAAAGATAATCTTTATATCAAAATTCTTTTGATATTATAATAATGTCTAAATCAAATAAATAGAAATCTAGTGGAATGCTTTCATCTCACGCTCCACATATAAATAATATACAATCAAAACCGCGAGCACTTATTGGGTAATGAATTTCCAACTATGACAAGGTATGGAACCACCTTCCGATAGTGTATCTCTAGAGGAGAATGCACTGGGTTCAACAAGAACATCTCGTAACCCGACCACACATGACCGACCACTCATTTCGCTTGAGTGTATCGAATGTATATCACCAACGGTTGGGATCAGCAACCGTTTCCCGAATGGCAGCATCGAATAGAATAAGGAATTAAATAAATCTCTAGATAGGTGATAGTACACCCTAATGGAAGCTACCCACATAGCCATGCTGCCTGCCCGATTTTTGTCATTTCCCGGTTGTTGAGGCCTGAGGCTATAATTATTGATCATTCATTGATAGCACAATCACTTTGAATGCCACTTTTTCAGATCCGTTAATAATTAATTGATTTGTACAAATATATTCTGGACATTATGCTAAGAGAATAAATTCTCTGCCACCACATATATTTATACAGACCAACATATGCGATCGTTGGAAATACTCCGTCAGACATTCATCCATACTCTTCGTTCTGGGACTAAACGAAACCAAAGGAACAATTTCCATTAATAGAAAAAGCCCTTGCACTCTACTCCGTCTCTAATTATCTTCGTATAATCTGATTCACAACGTTACTGCCAATACAGAGTGGTTCTCGGATAATAACCCAACCGGTCTCTCCATATTGACAACGATATCGGCAAACACTTCGATAGTCGGTCATTTAACTATCGAAGAAAAACAAACACACATTCATCCATAACATCAAACACCCATTGGGCCCCTTAATTAATATTCCATTAATTAAATTACTTTTCCATTTCTTGATCAATATCCGTTAACCCGATATTTTCAATAATCATTTTGGCCTCTTACGCCATTTGGAACACATTTCCTTATATCGACTCTTTTTATTTTCTATACTTGGAAAATATATTCTATTTGTAATTGGAAAAATATTCCAATTACTTATCTCTTTCTCGAACTCGGCAATTTTTGTACTTAGGAAATATTTGTGATATATTTCCAAAATTCCACTTACTTGGGTTAAAACGACTATTGTGTAAAACATCGTTATAAACAACCCAAAATACTGCATTCAACTAACTCTTATTCAAATAATACCCATCCTGCTTTATGGTAGGATATCGTGGTATAGAAGGTCATCCACTATCACAGCGTGGGGCGTATAGGGTCATCCGCAAATGGTACTACGGGCATCCGCTAATGGTACTGCGGGAATCAAACCAATCACCAATACATATATATATATAATAACAACAACAAACCTAAATAACTAATATATAATATCCACAAAAATATTTAAATGCATCCAAGCAACCAACAATTATTTTTAACGATTAAAAATAATTCTAAACAGTAAATTTGAGTGAGATTTACTCACCAGGGTTTTTATTTTTATCCGTTCAAATTTTTAATTTAAATCGAATGGTGTTCGATTTAAATTAAAAATCCCAGTTGACTCTGAAAAATCCGAAATCAATCCAAATGTGTAGCCAATATTCATATGAAGCCATCACAACTCGTTTTTACCGCAATCTTTTGTCATATGAATTTTATATGAGTGTTATAAGCTTTAAACAAACTAAATTTTCATTAAAATTTAATCAATTATTTCGAATCAATTGCCTAATGCCTTTTCCAATTTTCAAACATAACACTCTAGGAAATACATGCAACCATATCTACCTCGTTAACCACTAATCCCCTTCGAATTGCAACCGCCTCAAACCTTCTACTCCATTGCGATTATGCTGCACACACATAGTAATTCTCACTGCCATTTCTACTATAACTCGTTTCAAATATTCATGGGCATTGCACAAACAAATTTTACAAGTTAATAATATTTCTATAACTTTTTATTATACTTGAATTAAATCTTTTATAAATAAAATTATTTAACTTATACCTTACTGCCAAAAGAAAAACTCCCTGAACCTGATGCTTTGCTTCCATACTTCTTCTTTACTGCTAAAGCATCAAACCAGCAGCTCCATTTATCCAGACCAACCTCTACTCAAATTTACAAACCATTTTCCGGTCATCTGCTTCCATACTTTCCAACATATATTATATATTGGACTCCTAAACATCTCACTACCCTACCTCAAATCCTTCAGTTCCAATGACCAGACCTCATCCTTTAATTAACAAACCCGTGAAGCCATTTTAACTATGTTGACCTTCCCAGTAACCAAAATCTGATACACATACAAACTCCACTGTCTCAGACAATGAAGCTAGCGAGCTTCCCATCATCACTTTTCTGCGGCCGTGCCCACCACTCTGAGCTCGAACTACAACACACACAACAAAGGTTGCATCAATGTTGACCTTCGATTTCCCCCCAAAACCCCTCTTAACTTGCTACAACACTCCAAACTTGGATTCCCTAAACAAATCTTTGAACTCACGACCGTCTTTTAGTTCAATGTTGAGCTTCAGATCTCATCGCGATTTAAATTGCGATTTCCAATTTCGATTTGAAATTCCCTAAAACCCCTAAATCACTATCTGCGATGAAAACTTGATTCGCGATACCTTCCTATTGACTGCTCTAACTGCTCGCGATGATCATTTCGCCAAACCCCATCTACTTCGCACCCTCCAGAGGAAGTCGCGACTTCCAGTAGTTCACGAGACGCAAAACTCCTCCAGGTTGAAATACATCGACGTTGAGTTTGAGGTAGTTCGCGATTTCAAATCGCGCTTCTAGATTTCAATTCGATCCCCTCTTCTTTTCTCTTTTGATTTATTTTGAATTCTTCGATCAATTTGGCTTACAGGGTTTTTATTTTATTTTTACTGGAGAAAAGGGATCGAATGGGGTAAATGAATTACCAGATTCGGTTTATTTTGGGGATGGCAAAATGATGAGGCCGATGTTTATTTATAGATGGAAGAGGGGACAATAGGTACGAGGACATAAATGCTTTGTTTTACTTCGTTATGAAGGAAGGAGACCATCTCTATACGTGAAGTGAAGGAAGACAACGATAGGTTACAGTGTCCTTGGTTAATTAACTTAGAAAGGAAGGAAACCATTTTTAATGTATTTTATTTAAATTTCTTATTCGAATCAGTACGATTTTTATTCTATTAAAAATACCTCGTGATTCTGAACTCCTTTCTGAACACAACAACTGGTATTTCTAAGGTTATACCGCTATTCTGAACACACTGGGACATGCTTCGAAGCTCTATTCGATTATATGGAGAAGAAATAAATTTAAATCGATATAAAACAATTAATTCTTCTAAAATAAATTAATATTATTATTCAAATTCAAACAGAAGTTTTGTATTGATTATCTGAACTGAATTCAATTCAGTTTTAAATCCTAAATTCAATTAAATCCATTTTCGTATTACGATGATTATATATATTCGAAATAAATCGTATTTTGATTATTAAATCGATAACTTCATATAAAAATTGATTTATATTATCAACTCTATATTTAAATCCATATTAAATCTTTAAAATTAATAGACAAAAAATCCGGGTTGTTACAGAGGGTGTCTACCAAAACTCTCCCAAACTTACGTAATTCGGTAAATTTGGCTACATACTCTTGCAAGCTAAAGATTCCTTGCTTGAGGTGGATGAATTTCTCCAATTGGATAGTCATTTCTGCCTTTGGCAAAAACTTTGCTTCGAAACGGGTTTTGAATTCAGCCTAGGTAAATATCTGACCCTAGTTCTCTACAGACACTATATTCCACCATTCAAGGACCTTATCTTTAAGTGCTAGGCCGTAATTATCCTTTTCACTTCATCAGGCTAGCCAGTAGCTTCAAAAATTCGTTCACAGTCTAATATTCAAGATTGGACATTAGTAAAACTTTCCTTCCGACTGAATGATTTCCCTCCAAGATTCCCAAATCTCTTACAGAAGAAAGAAAAGTCAAAGGCTACCTCAACGGCAGAAGCTACAGGTGCCGTTGGGGCAGGATTACCAATCGGGACCTGTTCCATAGTAAAGAGGCATTGTTGGAACCATTCTGGAAAGTATCGGGGCCCTGCCTGGTTTGCCTGCTTAGTAGGATATTCAGTCATTCTACTATCTGAAAAGAAAAGGAAGGATCCTTTAGTGGATATTCCTGAATAGTATATAAGCTGAAAAGGTAAGAAAAAGATAAAGCTGCTAGTATAAATGTGTATTCTTATTGGGAGTAATATAAGTTATATACGTATATAGTTTAAAAAAAACTTTTTCAAATCACAAATATCCCTCTCATACGTATAATTCCCTTATAACCAGGTAACCTATGATTTGATACCAAATGTAACAACCCGTCCGGAATGAGCCCAAATATCGACCTAGAAAAGGCCTATCGGAACTTAGAACCATGCTAAACGGGTCTTTGGTTCCTGTAAGGAATTACATTTGCACAAATAACATACATATACACTTCAAACGGAAATCTCACATAGCGAAAAGAGAAAATATAATAATGAAATAAGATGTAACACTTTATTAAAAACCCACAGAATTCCAACACAACAGTCAAGATTACATCTGTTCCATGAGTACATCAGTAAACGCATTGTAACACCCCACATTTTTAATATAATTAAAAACATACTAATATGTATATATGCATAGATAGGTAAATAATGGTGATGTATAATGAAAAATTAATTCATACATTGAAGAGTAAGGAAATTAATGCGATAACAATTTGTGTAATCGAAGAGATGAGAAAATAAAAATACTTAATTTAAATATTAGGAATTAAGTAAAACAGACATCACCATTGCGTCCGTCTCGAAATTCTGGTCAAGATAGACACCTGGTTAGCGTAAAACGGACATCATATGAAGAAGTTATTAAGCCTAGAAGTTTATATACACACAAGAGAAATATATATATATATATATATATATATGTATATATATACAAACAAATTAAAGTATAAAATAAAGAATAAAATAAGGATTGCATGTAATAAATACATGCACTGAAAAAAAATGTAATGCATGCATTAAAAGAAAGAAAGGATTGGTTGCATGCAATGTAAATATGTTGCATGCACTGATTTGCAAACATAATGCATTAATATTAAAAGAAAATGATTCATGCAATGGTTTAATTTAAGTATTGTAACTAACATGAAAAAGAGAAGTAAGGAGAGAACATTAATTATCATTGTTCTAAGACTTATTAATAAAAGACTTCATAGCTCAGTTGGTTAAGACATTGGATTTGTAACACGGAGGTCGGGGGTTTGAACCCCGGCGGCGGCATAATTTTTATTTTTGTTTTAGAGAGGGCCAACTGAACATGCAAATATATGTACGTATAAAAATTCAAAATTTGAAAGGATAAGAACCTACATATAAGGAAATAAAGAAAATATTTGTATATATATATATATATGAGAATATATATATATATATATGCATAAATATATGTATACAAAAGATAAAATTCAAGATAAGGCTACAGTCAATGAAATATGGCAAGAATCAAATAACGGTGCAACATCGTTTGAATTTTGAAAATAAAACGAAAATTGTGCGTATATATATATATATGCGTAAAATGGTAGTTAGAGTAATTGTATACATATAAGAATATTTCATGTGAATAAAACAGTTAAATAAATTCTAGAAATTCAAAAGTTCAAAAATCAAATTTCTACGCCAAAACAATTCAAACATTTGAAATTCGAATTTCTACGCCGAAACAGCTTGCGGGACCCAATGCTGACTCAGTGCTGCGTGTACGATAAGATTTGGCTAGATTCATCTGCGAACCTGGACTATTTTCTTAACTGGGTTCAATGCTGACTCAGCGCTGCGTGTACGATAAGGTCTTGAGCACCTATATAAACACCCCTAAGGCTACAATTTTCTCTACACATCTTCATTATGCCTATACTCTTCCCTAATTCATATCAAAATAAATCAAAGACGGGGTTATGCTGCTCAAGTTCTTCGTTAGAATTCAAGTAGAGAATCAAACGCTAATTCAATGACTTCAACAACTATTTTATAAGAATCAAATCTAAATTAGAGGATCGATAATCTACGTTAAGGGATAGTTTTCAGTTTCAGAAATCAGATCCCAGTATTCAAGTTCCGTTCTTAAATCAGTGAGTGGGATTACAATACACTTAATACATAATAGTATTATTATCGTTCGTCATTCCTCAGTTAAAATTCATGTTGCAATTTAAAATAATCTTTGTATTCTTAATCTATTCCTCTTCCCTATTCTTCCTTTTTATTTTTGAAACTTTGGCTACCTTCGAGCCAAGGTCAACAGCGCGTAAATTATAGTTATTTGGGAAGAGCTTGAGATTTAATCGATGAATTAGGCAATTTGGGTAAAAAGATTATTACACGAATGGTTGTGTAAGCAAAGTAGAAATAGGTTAAGTAGCACTTGACATATGAATAAGCTTAACCAACATATGAGGAATGATAGCAACCTGTTAGGAACACATGTATGAGAAACTGGAATAATAGGTATAGCCTATTAACGAGATTATAAGCATGAACATAAATTGGGGTTTTTGGGTAAAGCTTGAATTTGAGACTTGAAAATTGGATATGCCGTTAAGATCTTAGAAACATAATTAAAAATGGAATATGTTGGACAAACCATGTTTTTATGTAATTATGGAACTCGACACATAACATGAAATTGACAATAGTGGCATAACTTGAACATGAACATGCTTGTGAATTGGTAATTGACATTTGATATCTAGAATTAACATGAAACATGGCTAACTCGAGGTTAGAATGAGTTTGCGGTGTAATCCTTCCCGGAACCGCCCGGCACATCCAATGACCGCAAACAATAGGTTCTAATGTGAGAAGTTAGTTATAACGTGCTTGAAACCCGAGGTTAGATTGAGTTGTGGTGTAATCCTGCCCGGAACCAACCGGCCCATCCAGTGACTACAACAATAGGTCTAATGTGAGAGGTTGGGCATTAATAATTAATTAACGCTAATGACACATGCTAGTATGGTAAGGTTAAGTCAACTTGAAACACTAGACAACACTTAACCAATTTGACATGATATATGGGTGGGTTAAGTCGACGTGAACCGCTAGATAACACTTAACCAATTTGACACGATATATGGGCGGGTTAAGTCAACATGAACTGATAGAGAACACTTAGCCAATTTAGCATGGTACGTGGGTCGAATTAAATACGTGATTGAGGGTTAAGTCAACTTGGACACATGGGTAAACTTAACCAATATAACAGTATCAAAGCAAGGAAAAGTGGGGAATGATAAGATTAAATAATAGATAAACTTATCCTAGGGATAAGAAATGAATATGACTTAAGATGTAATATAGGACTCGAAGGGTGGGACGACTTATACCATGAAATAAGTTAATCTAAGCTGGAAATGTGGGAAAACACCCGTACGCTATCATTTTGATAAGGAGAACTTAAGTCATGCTTGAATTCATTGGTAAACCTTAGTAAAAAGGAACTAAGTAACAAACCTTAGTTAAAGAGAACTAAGTAACAGAAACTAAGTATCAAACCTTGGTTAAGAGAACCAAGTAATAAATCTTAGTTAAAAGGACTAAGTTGTAAACCTTAGTTAAGAAAATGACTGATTAAGAGAACTAAGCAGTAAACCTTAGTTAAGAGGACTAAGTAGTAAACCTTAGTTAAGAAAGCTAACGATTCAGGAAACTAAGTAGTGAACCTTAGTTAAGAAAGCTAACGATTCAGGAAACTAAGTAGTAAACCTTAGTTAAGGGAACTAAGTAGTAAACCTTAGTCAAGAAAGCCAAGTAGAACACGAGGAGGAGCGAACGTCCATCTGATCATGAAGAAGGCTCCAACGAACTGGGTTACGAAGCACGAGGCTTCGAGGGGACGTGAGGGTACTCTTGGTATCCCTCTGTGAGGTTGTAGATGATCCTCCTGGGCTCACAGAGGTTAAGGTCTGCGTTAAAAGAGCCAAGGGTATGCCTTGGTTGCAATATAAGCAACCTAAAGACTAGGATGGGTCAGCATGAGGCGGCAATATCTTGTTTAGCCCTGTGATAGCACGTCGTCGTCCACCTACCATCTTGAGTCAATCGTGATACGCAAGCGGAAAGCCGGAGAATTCCAAAAGACCATATACTTTGCTATCTAGTTATGGGTGAGGGTGGCCAATAGGTTTGTGGGGGCATAGAGGGCCTGCGTACAGTTGTCATTCTTGATTTTCTTGGGTGCCTTTCATTAGTTGAGGGAGGGGTCAAGTGGGACCATAGCCACAAACAGATAAAACAGACCTTAGCATCTGCATCGGTAGATAACTTAAAGCTCCCGACCGAGTTCCGTGTTTCTTGATTATCCCTGCCATGGGACTCGGGCCGCACATATAGAAGACATGTGCAATTAGATATCTAGCACGTTTAACGACACGATTGGGACGTAAAGTCTAGGAACATATATCACTCTGAGTAGTGTGTCCTAGACTAGGGGGCATTGTTCGATAGGTAGCATAAACCCTAGTGGCCCTAGGTAGCATAAACCCTGGTCGGATCTAGAAAGCGTTCAATAGGTAGCATAAACCCCAGTGGCCCTGGGTAGTGTAAACCCTTGTTGAATCTAGGAAGCGCTGGATAGAAAACCCTAGATTAGATCTAGGTAATAAACGGAATCTAGCAAGATCAAGAGTGGTAGTCCAAACGATTTCGAGAATGGTGGCACTACACTAAAGTAGTATAGATTTACATGATGAAGCCCATACGACATTCGGCAAGGGACTATATATACATGGAAAGGATTATACGAGTTGGGGGTATCTACATATATGTTGTATTAGGTTAATCTACTAGTGGGACATGAGTATAGCCTAGAGAGCTAATATCGCGAATAACCTAATAAGCAAGAAAATATAACTGAACGGTATATGTAGGATTATACAGAAGTTTATTCTAAGTCCACTCACACAGAACTTATGTTCTGATCCCCTCCTCATTACATACTTCCAGCTTAGGTTCATGGCAAAGAAGGTATAAGCTTTGGATACTGGTTAGGCAGTATGTTTTATAAGGTAAAGCTATATTTAAAGTATATTATACTTTTAATTCCTTCCGCTGTAAGATGCTTACGAATTCTGACATGTTTTCTTTATCGCTGTCTTTTTCTGCAGGATACCAGAGCGTCCAACTCGGGTTTCGATAGATTGGGTTTTTGAAAAAAATTCGGTCTGTCGGAATCCGGGTTGTTACACGCATTCTAAAATGTTTCCATAAGAAGTACACCAATAACAACTAATAATAGCATAATGACTTCGTCTTTGTCTTCAGCTCCCATCATGACTTCGTCCACGAATATTACCCCATCTACTGACCTATTGGATATGTTAAGGAGATGGTTCAGAACATAAAATTCTGTGCGACTGAAATATGGTGTTTACTTAAAGTCCATACCTATATTTTTATCAGGTTACATATGTTAAGGCATGTCTACGCAGTGCACAACATTTACACAAATACTGTAACGATCCGGATTTCTGTCGATTAATTTTAAATATTTAATATGGCTTTGATTGTAATAACCCGGAAATCCAAACCAATTGAAAATTTTTATTTTGGCAATTTTAATGAATTTTGCATATTTAAAGTGGATTAATTTAAATAATAACAATGAGAAATTTATTTTGAACAGAATTAGAACGTATATATTTATTTGAATCGACGTTAGAATATAAATAATTACTTCTAATTATAAAAGGAATTGAAAATGGCGCGGTAGTTCGAAAATTCGATTTCAAAATTCAAATGAATGTATATGATTCAATATAAACCAGATTTTAGCGAAATCAAAAATATTAGAATCTATTGGAGAATATCTTTCTAACGAATCCAAAAATTGAAATTTCATAGCGGGGATAAAAAGTTACGCTATGGAATTTTGGCCCTTAAAAATAGCCATTTTGCAAACGACCTCTGTTTTCGACGAAACCACTTTTGTTGGATCCGGGATATCAATTTATTGATAGGTTTCAAAATTCATAATTTTTGAAAGCAATATGTGAGCATGGCGAAAGAAAACGTGTTTTGACAGTTTCAGTCAATTTCGATCGACCAGAAAATGGCCATTTTTCAAACGACCTTAGAATTTGACGAAATTAGTTTTGTTAGGACCGCATCGTTAATACGAAGCTAGAAAATATTTTTTTGGAATTTTCTGAATCAATATGTGACCCCAGTAAATTGGAATGTACGTTTAAAATTCAATATAATGATTTA
The DNA here is from genome assembly GCA_030737875.1 of Allium sativum. Lineage (NCBI taxonomy): Eukaryota > Viridiplantae > Streptophyta > Magnoliopsida > Asparagales > Amaryllidaceae > Allium > Allium sativum. The sequence goes on from CM060919.1 coordinate 803,294,581, forward strand.
TATTCTAATTTTAGCGAAAACTGATTGTAACAGTCGAATTGACCTGCGATACATATCCCATTGTGTTCGAAATGGGGGTAATACGCTACGGATGACAGTAGTTGGGTTCGATTCGGGTTTCGAAGGAAAAAGTTACTTTTTGAAATATAAAATAAAATAAAATAATTAAATGTTATCCCTCCCTCTCTCCACTAACTCGGTCAACACCCCCTCCCCGTTCCTACTTTCAAATCGATCAAAATAAAATAGAAAAAAAAGAAACCCGCTAGCCCTCCACCACATTGTTGATTCCGCCGCCGCCTGCCGACCCTCCACCGCCCTCCAGTCAACTCCGCCCCTCCACCAGTCGCGAGTTCCAGAACCCACGAGACCATGACTCCATTGCCACGACTTCAGCCACCACCGTGTGAACCCCAAGCCACCGCCAGCCCTTCCATGGCTGCCGCCGTTCGTATTAGCCACTGCGCCCACCTGTGAAGAACCCCCCTCTTCCATTTTAACTGTAAGTTTTTTTATTATTTTATTTCTATTTTTTTAAGTTTATTTTTATATAAAAGTAATTAGTTTATAAAAAATAAAAATAGGATTTTTATGTTATTTACAATAAAGAATTTGATTTTTGAAAATATAAACTAGAAGGTTATTTTTGAATATAAACTAGAATTTCATTTTGAAAATAAATTTTTTAACGTATGTTAGAAATGTTTTTATGAAGATGAAAATATGATTTTTTATAAAATAGAGATAATCAAAAATATGATTTTTATATTATAGGAATAATAAAAATATGATTTTTATAATATATAAATAATAAAAAGTGGATTTTTATATATGTAGCGATAGGATAAATATAAGATCTTTATATATGAAGTGAAGATATAAAAATTTGATTTTTATACATGTATAGTAACGATAAAAGTATAAAGATTTTATTTTCAATAGTAGAAAAATTAGATTTTCATTTTAAGTAGCGAAAATAAAAATTCGATCTTTATATAAGAAGTAGAAATATAAAAATATAATTTGTATATAGAAAGAAGCGTAGTAAAAATATAAGAAGTAGAAATAAAAATGTGATTTTTATTTATTGGAATGAAGCGATAAAAATGTGATTTTTATATATGAAGAGCGGGAAAAGGTCGCATTGGAATTTTGGGGCATATTCGAACCGTTCAGAAATAAGGAATGGAGGAGCGGAACCCTTGGTGAGCACTCCTCACTTTTATTTTAATCTCTAGTTTGAAATATATACTAGGATGCAGACGGTGCTTAGTAGCACCCGACACCCGTCATCCACAGACCATGGATGACTTGTTTTGTTTGATTGATGTGTTGTGAAATTTTATTGTGTGATGTGGAATGAATAAATATTTTATAGTTAAAAATATAATTTTTAACGTGTATATAAAATAAATATTTATAAACAAATCGGACGATTTGTTTATGTACACCCATTTGACTGATATTTATTGGTACGATAAATTTTACACATCGCCCAACTGCACAAATAAAAATATGTGTTTGTTGATTGGAAACCCCACACGGGTGTTGGGATGATATTTGGCGTACACTAATCCCAATTATTTAGCTTTATGTCAATCGATTGGTTGACAGACTGTGTAAGCGTTAATTATTTATATTTAATGCTTATGCAGTTGTTTGGTGCACTCTGGATGATGGTTGATGATTTATCGTTGCTATTATATACATGTGTTGTAGGGAATCCATATAATTAACATTATATGGTAATTGATTGGGCCTCAGTCCAATTTGGAAAATAAAGAATAAAAGAAAATTCATGTGTTGAATAAAATATATATTCATGTGTTGAATAAAAGAAAATTCATGTGTTGAATAAAATATATTTGCATGTGTTGAATAAAAGGAAATTCATGTGTTGAACGAAATATTTATACAATAAAGTTCACATTTTTATTGTAAGTAAGAATTAATAAATATTCATGTGTTGAATAAAGTATATATTCATGTGTTGAAGAAAATATCCATTTGTTGAATAGAATAACGAATTTATTGAAATATATAAAGCCGTGTTGGTTAGATTGACGCCATTTTGACGTGAACGATATTTATATCGATTTTATTCATTTTTATAATGAATATCTAAAAGGAATTGATTTCAAAATCTAATGTTTTGAAAATATTATCATTTATATATCGATGATATGGAATATTCAATTTTAATTAGAAATTGAATAGGAAGTTGAAATTTTTTTGAAAACGAATTTAAAACGATTTATAAAATACGTTTTGAAAGGTAATCGACGAAATATATAATATATATATATTATATACATAATGGCCTGAATAGAACGCGCCGCGCCACGACAGTTCGCGAATTTCGACCATTGACTTTGAAAAGATATTACGGGAGATCAGGCCGTCAGATTCTCCTAAAACCAGAACCGTTGGGTTTGTATCGAAAAGAGCTTTCTAACGAATATTAGAGATTTGAAATCTAATGGTTGGATTTGGAATTATGTCCAAATCAAATTTGGAAAAGGTCGCTGTAAGTGCAGTTCAATGGCCGTTTATGGAAATCGAATGTACGGGCTTTGATAAAATTATTAAAAATAGTAATAATTTGTGTAAAATCATAAGAAATGATTTGGAAAGAATTGGGATGAAAAACTCCATATTTGAAAAGATAAAAATATATTTTTATCGAAATGAACTAGTTTTGAACTAGAATTATAATCCATTTATTTTTGAAATAAATAAATTGGATTTGAAAGGGTATTAAAAATAACCAGAATTTCCAATATATAAAGTGGAAATGGATTTGAATCGAAATTGTCTTTGGAATATTTCGATGTTGGATTTCGTGATTATACAAATATTATTATGGAAATCTGAAAGATATATTTATATCGTTATTTCCTATACGATATTTGTTGGTCGTAGAATTTGATATTGAATATAAGCCGATATATTTTCTATTCAGAGCCTTGTATTTAATATCAAATGGGATTTGGGTTTGTCGTGAATGGTGTCTTCATTAACACTGTTCTTAAACCCAGTTGAGAAAAAGATTAAATCTTTTTATTTGGATTTAATGAAGTATACCAATTAAATGGTATTTAATTGGAATTGAATTTGAATTGATTTTTGGGTTTATCGTGAACGGTGTTTTAAATAACACTTGTTCTTTAACCTGATAATTAATGGAATGTGAATTGGGTTTATCGTGAACTATTTTTAACGACATTCGTTCTTTAACCCGATTTACAGTGAAATGTGATTTGGAATTTATAAATCTTTTGTTAAGATTTAAAGGAGATTTTCCAAGGTAAAGTTTTCCAATTTAATAAAATAAATTGGAATGGAATGGAATTCGATTTGGTAATAATCGAAGTGAATTTCTGTGGAGGAAGACAACTAATATATCTGGAATTTAAAAGGCTTTGCCGTTATTCCATTTATATTATTAGTTGGATATGGAAGTTTATATCGATTTTTTTTCCATGAAGATTCCATTGTAAATGGAATGTGATTTTGGGTTGTCATGAACGGTACCTTTAATAATACTGTTCTTAGACCCAACGGAGTTAAGAAAATCAGAAACTAGCTGAAGATTAGTTAAGTTGAATGGTTTCCTGGGTTCTGATCTGATGTTGGTTTCGGCCTTCGGGGTTATTACTTAGGGAATTGTTCACTTGCTAATTTACGGTTAAAGGCTGATGGAATAGAATGTGATTTTGGGTTTATCGTGAACCGTGTTTTAAATGACATTGGTTCTTTAACCCAGTTAAAGCCAGGATATGATTTCCCAAGTTAAATAATCATTGATAGTGATTTTTGGGAAGATTAAAACCAAGTCGAGTTTTAATGAATCTTTAATTAGATTGAAATGATCGAGAATGGAGTATCACCAGTTTTGCTCTAGGCGATAGTTAAATCTTTAATTAGATTTGAACGTGAAATGGTAATTGAATTTACCGATAACATCGTGGTGTTAGATATGAAGTATGACCAGTTTTACTTCATGGGATGAATAGGTTGGGGTTGGGAAATTTAACAAGTGATTACTTCGGTAAGGTTCGCTAATCCCGACTAGTTTGGATTAACCATAATTTGGTTTGAATTGATATTCAAAAGAAGATTAAAGAATAAATTTAAAGAATTTATCTTTGATAAAATTAATGGGAACCTTTCCCAAAGTATAAGAATATTTGGATGAAATAATATTCTGAATTGGAATGTGGCGTATGTTGTGTTTGTGTAACACTTGTTTATTATAAACGCGAGTTATTCGGAAAGGCCGGGTTTATCCCATTCAGAATAACTGAATCGACGATGTGTCGAAGATGAAGACGGTGGTCGAAGACCGGAGGTCTTCACATCATTTGGATAATTACTGATGATCTTGATTGGGCTGTACACCCAAGAGGAGGGAATTAGTTGGTGATCGTCCAGACGTACATGGAGATCGATGGATATGCGAGGAATAAGGTTCCTCCGGTTTCGTTCAGACCCAGAATGAACTTGTAAATGGATGTGTGCCCGACATCGGATTTCATTCTGTGTGATTGATATCGGTTGCATAGCGTAAATTGCCTGTGTGGCATGCTGAGATGCAAATGATCAAGGCTTCTGTTGAAAAGCAGAGTCTTGTGGTTGATGATCAAAGCACGACCTTTGTGGAGTTGCTTTGTGTAGCATTAATTCGCGAGCCTCACACCCCGGTGTGAACCAGAAACGGGAGAGGACCTCAGGGAGGGCATGCGTTTCCTTCTAGCTAGGGTGGTGTCAGTGACCTACCAGCCCTGACATTTATATTATTTTCACCTGTGTGGTTGTTGGATTGCGAGGCGCCTCGGATATATCAGTGACTATGTGGAGCCGATGGTGTCATTTGGCTCATTTACGCCCCAAAGGGCGGGGAAACGCAGTGTTTAGGCATTTTAATCCACATCGGTGGACCGGCCCTGACGATCCAAGGGTCACTCGAGCTCTGATCCTGAGACATGGTAGGCTAAATTGTCTCGAAGCGGTGAGGACGATCCCTGGCCTCGGTTCACAGACGGAAATCCAACTTCCAATACGTGATATTTGCGGTTTTGATTGTAGATCCTAGTATTGGCGACATGATATATGGTACCCATGCCGTCTAGGATTGATACATTTATATTTGAAGTTGTTTTGTACACTATGCGCTTATAATAGTATCAAATGATTTGTTTTAACGTACCAAGCATGTTTGGCTATTATAAGGGAAAACCCTATCCCCCGGCTTGCGTTGCATTGTGTGATAGGACTTGGGTCTTATAATAGCTTCATTTTTCCAAAAATCATTGCGCTATTTTGATATATGCACTGGTATTCTTGGGAGGAAACCCGTTCTGTGTTATACGGCGTGGTCCCTTGATATATCTGATTTAAAGCAAAGTTTAAATAACTGTTTTAGTTCTCACACCAGTCACATGACTGACCTAGAGTTTATTGTTTTATCCTAAACTCTGGGTGCCCCTATTTTCCACACGGGCAGCTAGTAGTTTTGGTTTTGCAGATTTATATTCATAGGTTCCTGGTTTATAGGTTGAATGATATCCGGAAAGCTCTGTATCCGTATATCTCCTTCATTTTTGTTTTGTATTATTTTCCGCTGCTATGTAATGTAATTTAAATCTCTGATATTTTTCTGATGGAATTGTTGTAATATGCAATGAAATGTTCTTCTGTTTGTGTTCTGATTCGTCTTATCCTCAACTCAATCCGTGCTTTCCTTACCGGGGAAGTTCGGGTCGTGTCAGCTTGGTATCAGAGCTTTGGTTTACAAAGCTCGAGAACAAGACATATTAGAACCTAGCGAAAGAATTCATCAGAGATTGGATTAGTAATATCCAATGGGAATGACTCGTTAGAGATGGGATCAGTAGTATTCTAGATCGAGTGTGAAGAGTGATATTTTGAAAATAAAATTGAAAACAATTTTTGTTTTGAAAATTTAAATCAATTATTCGTAGTTGAATATTATTTTTAAATTGATTTGGACCATCAAGTATATAAAGGTTTTGCATATACGTCTGATCCACGTGTATTCAAAGTTTTAATATACTGGATAGATATAGAATCACACTCTAGTCGCACGGGGATGATTCTAATGATCGTCCGGACGTCATCAGAATTTACGTTCAAGTTTCGAAAGTATGATGTTTATATGATTCCAATTGACTGGTGTGAGAACCAAAACTAGATAGGGTTATTGTTGTAAATTGGCATCAAAAACATGATTTTCTGTATATATGTCAAAATTATGAATTTGAAACGTTAATTCACTAATTGATTGATGGTTGTGTTGTATGATTATTTGTTAACCAATAAAACCATTATGTGAAAGAATGGTACATATAACCAAATTGTATCGAATATTGAACTGAATTGAAAATTGTTTGAAATTGCATACATGTACATATATATACATTTAACTGGTCATAGCAAGGAGACTAGAGCAGAGGAATAAAATTGTTTGTCCGACAAATAGGTACATGTTTATTGTATTTCTTGGGGTTTTTGATGATTTTATGAGCCGATTGGCTGTTTTTTTTTTTTGGATTGCAAAGGCTTGTATGGCAATTTCGGGATTTTCCCGGTGCTCTCGTGCAGGGGACGTTATGGCGAAATATTTCAAAAATTTAGGGTGTTAGTCAAATTTTTTAAAAAATTGAAAAGTTCTTAGAAACTGAAAAGTTGAAGAACTTAAGCCATAATGAAAAGAATGAAAGTTGAGTTTGTTTGTACAACAACTTCCAGCTTTGTTCCTTTTCGAGGACGAAAAGTTTTAAGTGGGGGAGATTGTAATAACCAGGAAATCCGAACCAATTTAAAAAATTTATTTTGGCAATTTTAATGAATTTTGCATATTTAAAATGGATTATTTTAAATAATAACGATGAGAAATTTATTTTAAATAGAATTAGAACGTATATATTTATTTGAGTCGACGTTAGAATATAAATAATTATTTTTAATTATAAAAGGAATTGAAAATGGCGCGGTAGTTCGAAAATTCGATTTCAAATTTTAAATGAATGTACAGGATTCAAAATAAACCGGATTTTAGCGAAACCAAAAATATTAGAATCTTTTGGAGAATATCTTTCTAACAAATCCGAAAAATTGAAATTTCATAGCGTGGATAAAAAGTTACGCCCAGCTGAAAATTCAGAATAATCGCTATGAAATTTTGGCCCTTAAAAATATCCATTTTGCAAACGACCTCTGTTTTCGACGAAACCACTTTTGTTGGATCCTGGATGTTAAGTTATTGCTAGGTTTCAAAATTCATAATTTTTGAAAGCAATATGTGAGCGTGGCGAAAGAAAACGTGTTTTGACAGTTTCAGTCAATTTCGATCGACCAGAAAATGGCCATTTTTCAAACGATCTCAGAATTTGACGAAATTAGTTTTGTTAGGACCATATCGTCAATATGAAGCTGGAAAATATTTTTCTGAATCAATATGTGACCCCAGTAAATTGAAATGTACGTTTAAAATTCAATATAATGATTTATATTCTAATTTCAGCGAAAACTGATCGAAACAGTCGAATTGGCCTGCGATACGTATTCCATTGTGTTCGGAATGGGGGTAGTACGCTTGGGACGATAGTCGTTGGGTTCGATTCGGGTTTCGAAGGAAAAAGTTACTTTTTCAAAATATAAAATAAAATAATTAAATGTAATCCCTCCCTCTCTCCACTAACTCGGTCAACACCCCCTCCTCGTTCCTTCTTTCAGATCGATCAAATAAAATAGAAAAAAAGAAGGAAAAAAACGCTAGCCCTCCACCACATCGTCGATTCCGCCGCTGCCTGCCTTCCCTCCACCGCCCTCCAATCAACTCCGCCCCTCCACCAGTCGCGAGTTCCAGAACCCACGAGACCACGACTCCGTTGCCATGACTTCAGCCACAACCGTGTGAACCCTAAGCCGCCGCCAGCCCTTCCATGGCCGCCTCCGATCGTATTAGCCACCGCGCCCACCTGTGAAGCACCCCCCTTCCATTTTAACTATAAGTTTTTTTATTATTATTATTTTATTTCTATTCTTTTTAATTTATTTTTATATAAAAGTAATTAGTTTATAAAAAAAATAGGGGTTTTATGTTATTTATAAATAAAGAATTTGATTTTTGAAAATATAAACTAGAAGGTTGTTTTTGAATATAAACTAGAATTTGATTTTGAAAATAAATTTTTTATTGTATGTTAGAAATCTTTTTATGAAGATAAAAATATGATTTTTTATATAATAGAGATAATCAAAAATATGATTTTTATATTATAGGAATAATAAAAATATGGTTTTTATATTATATAAATAATAAAAAGTTGATTTTTATACATGTAGCGATAGGATAAATATATGATCTTTATATATGAAGTGAAGATATAAAATTTTGATTTTTATATATGTATAGTAACGATAAAAGTATAAAGATTTGATTTTTAATAGTAGGAAAATTAGATTTTCATTTTGAAGTAGCGAAAATAAAAATTCGATCTTTATAAAAGAAGTAGAAATATAAAAATATAATTTGTATATAGAAAGAAGCATAGTAAAAATATATGAAGTAGAAATAAAAATGTGATTTTTATTTATTGGAATGAAGCGATAAAAATGTGATTTTTATATATGAACAGTGGGAAAAGGTCGCATTGGAATTTTGGGGCACATCCGAACCATTCAAAAATAAGGAATGGAGGATTGGAACCCTCGGTGAGAACTCCTCACTTTTATTTTAATCTCTAGTTTGAAATATATACTAGGATGCAGATGGTGCTTAGTAGCACCCGACACCCATCATCCACAGACCATGGATGACTTGTTTTGTTTGATTGATGTGTTGTGAAATTTTATTGTGTGATGTGGAATGAATAAATATTTTATAGTTAAAAATATAATTTTTAACGTGTATATAAAATAAATATTTATAAACAAATCGGACGATTTGTTTATGTACACCCATTTGACTAATATTGATTGGGAAGATAAATTTTACACATCGCCCAACTGCACAAATAAAAATCTGTGTTTGTTGATTGGAAACCCCACACGGGTGTTGGGATGATATTTGGCGTACACTAATCCCAATTATTTAGCTGTATGTCGATCGATTGGTTGACAGACTGTGTAAGCGTTAATTATTTATATTTAATGCTTATGCAGTTGTGTGGTGCACTCTGGATGATGGTTGATGATTTATCGTTGCTATTATATACATGTGTTGTAGGGAATCCATATAATTAACATTATATGGTAATTGATTGGGCCTCATTACAATTTGGAAAATAAAGAATAAAAGAAAATTCATGTGTTGCATAAAATATATATTCATGTGTTGAATAAAAGAAAATTCATGTGTTGAATAAAACATATATTTATGTGTTGAATAAAAGGGAATTCGTGTGTTGAACGAAATATTTATACAATAAAGTTCACATTTTTATTGTAAGTAAGAATTAATAAATATTCATATGTTGAATAAAGTATATATTCATGTATTGAAGAAAATATTCATTTGTTGAATAGAATAACGAAGTTATTGAAATGTATAAAGCCGTGTTGGTTAGATTGACGCCATTTTGACGTGAACGATATTTTTATCGATTTTATTCATTTTTATAATGAATATCGAAAAGGAATTGATTTCAAAATCTAATGTTTTGAAAATATTATCATTTATATATCGATGATATGGAATATTCAATTTTGATTAGAAATTGAATAGGAAGTTGAATCGTTTTGAAAACGAATTTAAAACGATTTATAAAATACGTTTTGAATGGAAATTGACGAAATATATAATATATATATATATTATATATATAATGGCCTGAATAGAATGCGCCGCGCCGCGGTAGTTCGCGAATTTCGACCATTGACTTCGAATGGACATTACGGGAGATCAGACCGTCGGATTATCCTAATACCGGAACCGTTGGGTTTGTATCGAAAAGAGCTTTCTAATGAATATTAGAGATTTGAAATCTAACGGTTGGATTTGGAATTATGTCCAAATCAGATTTGGAAAAGGTCGCTGTAAGTGCAGTTCGATGGCCGTTTATGGAAATCGACTGTTCGGGCCTTGATAAAATTATTAAAAATAGTAGTAATTTGTGTAAAATCATAAGAAATGATTTGGAAAGAATTGGGATGAAAAACTCCATATTTGAAAAGATAAAAATAGATTTTTATCGAAATGAACTAGTTTTGAACTAGAATTATAATCCATTTATTTTTGAAATAAATAAATTGGATTTGAAATGGTTATAAAAATTACCAGAATTTCCAATATATAAAGTGGAAATGGATTTGAATCGAAATTGTCTTTGGAATATTTCGATGTTGGTTTTTGTGATTATACAAATATTATTATGGAAATTTGAAAGATATATTTATATCGTTATTTCCTATACGATTTTTGTTGGTCGTAGAATTTGATATTGAATATAAGCCGATATATTTTCTATTCAGAGCCTTGTATTTAATATCAAATGGGATTTGGGTTTGTCGTGAATGGTGTCTTCATTAACACTGTTCTTAAACCCAGTTAAGAAAAAGATTAAATCTTTTTATTTAGATTTAATGAAGTATACCAATTAAATGGTATTTAATTGGAATTGAATTTGAAATGATTTTTGGGTTTATCGTGAACGGTGTTTTAAATAGCACTTGTTCTTTAACCCGATAATTAATGGAATGTGAATTGGGTTTATCGTGAACTGTGTTTTAACGACATTCGTTCTTTAACCCGATTTACAGTGAAATGTGATTTGGAATTTATAAATCTTTTGTTAAGATTTAAAGGAGATTTTCCAAGGTAAAGTTTTCCAATTTAATAAAATAAATTGGAATGGAATGGAATTCGATTTGGTATTAATCGAAGTGAATTTCTGTGGAGGAAGACAACTAATATATCTGGAATTTAAAAGGCTTTGCCGTTATTCCATTTATATTATTAGTCGGATAAGGAAGTTTATATCGATTATATATCGATTTGTTTTCCATGAAGATTCCATTGTAAATGGAATGTGATTTTGGGTTGTCGTGAACGGTTTCTTTAATAATACTGTTCTTAGACCCAAAGGAGTTAAGAAAATCAGAAACTAGCTGAAGATTAGTTAAGTTGAATGGTTTCCTGGGTATTGATCTGATGTTGGTTTCGGCCTTCGGGGTTATTACTTAGGGAATTGTTCACTTGCTAATTTACGGTTAAAGGTTGATGTAATAGAATGTGATTTTGGGTTTATCGTGAACCGTGTTTTAAATGACATTGGTTCTTTAACCCAGTTAAAGATAGGATATGATTTCCCAAGTTAAATAATCATTGATAGTGATTTTTGGGAAGATTAAAACCAAGTGGAGTTTTAATGAATCTTTAATTAGATTGAAATGATCGAGAATGGAGTATCACCAGTTTTCCTCCAGGCGATAGTTAAATCTTTAATTAGATTTGAACGTGAAATGGTAATTGAATTTACCGATAACACCGTGGTGTTAGATATGAAGTATGACCAGTTTTACTTCATGGGATGAATAGGTTGGGGTTGGGAAATTTATCAAGTGATTACTTCGGTAAGGTTAACTAATCCCGACTAGTTTGGATAAACCATAATTTGGTTTGAATTGACATTCAAAAGAAGATTAAAGAATAAATTTAAAGAATTTATCTTTGATAAAATTAATGGGAACCTTTCCCAAAGTATAAGAATATTTGGATAAAAGAATATTCTGAATTGGAATGAGGCGTATGTTGTGTTTTTGTAACACTTGTTTATTATATACGCGAGTAATTCGGAAAGGCCGGGTTTATCCCATTCTGAATAACTGAATCGACGATGTGTCGAGGATGAAGACGGTGGTCGAAGACCGGAGGTCTTCACATCATTTGGATAATTCCTGATGATCTTGATTGAGTTGTACACCCAAGAGGAGGAAATTAGTTGGTGATCGTCCAGACGTACTTGGAGATCGATGGATATGCGAGTACTAAGGTTCTTCGGTTTCGTTCAGACCCAGAACGAACATGTAAATGGATGTGTGTCTGACATCGGATTTCATTCTTTGTGATTGATATCGGTTGCATAGCGTCAATTTCCTGTGTGGCATGCTGAGATGCAAATGATCAAGGCTTCTGTTGAAAAGAAGAGTCTTGTGGTTAATGATCAAAGCACGGCCTTTGTGGCGTAGCTTTGTGTAGCATTAATTCGCTATCCTCACACCTCAGTGTGAACCAGAAACGGGAGAGGACCTCAGGGAGGGCATGCATTTCCTTCTAGCTAGGGTGGTGTTAGTGACCTACCAGCCCTACCATTTATATTATTTTGACCTGTGTGGTTGTTGGATTGCGAGGTGCCTCGGATATATCGGTGACTATGTTGAGCCGATGGAGTCATTTGGCTCATTTACGCCCCCAAAGGGTGGGGAAACGCAGTGTTCAGGCATTTTAATCCACATCGATGGACCGGCCCTGACGATCCAAGGGTCACTTGAGCTCTGATCATCGGACATGGTAGGCTAGATTATCTCGATGTGGTGAGGACGATCCCTGACCTCGGTTCACAGACGGAAATCCAACTTCCAATACGTGATATTTGCGATTTTGATTGTAGAGCCTAGTATTGGTGACATGATATATGGTACTCATGCCATCTAGGATTGATACATTTATATTTGAAGTTGTTTTGTACACTATGCACTTATAATAGTATCAAATGATTTGTTTTAACGTACCAAGCATGTTTGGCTATTATAAGGGAAAACCCTATCCCCCGGCTTGCGTTGCATTGTGTGATAGGACCTGGGTCTTATAATAGCTTCATTTTTCCAAAAAGCATTGCACTGTTTTGATATATGCACTGGTATTCTTGGGAGGAAACCCGTTCCGTGTTATATGGCGTGGTCCCTTGATATATCTGATTTAAAGCAAAGTTTAAATAACTGTTTTAGTTCTCACACCAGTCACATGACTGACCTGGAGTTTATTGTTTTATCCTAAACTCTGGGTGCCCCTATTTTCCACACGGGCAGCTAGTAGTTTTGGTTTTGCAGATTTATATTCACAAGATCCTAGTTTACACCTGGAATGATTTCCGGAAAGCTCTGTATCCGTATATCTCCTTCAGTTGTGTTTTCTATTATTTTCCGCTGCTATGTAATGTAATTTAAATCTCTGATATTTTTCTGATGGAATTGTTGTAATAAGCAATGAAATGTTCTTCTATTTGTGTTCTGATTCGTCTTGTCCTCAACTTAATCCGTTCTTTCCTTATCGGGGGAAGTTCGGTTCGTGTCATTAAATATGGAGTTGATAATATAAATGATATTCTATATAGAGTTATCAATTTAATAATCAAAATACGATTTATTTTGAATATATATAATTATCGAAATACATAAATGAATTTGTTTGAATTCAAAGTTAAAACTGAATTGAAAACAATTCAGATGATCAATACAAAATTCTGTTTGAATTAGAATAATAATATTAATTTATTTTGGAAAAATTAATCATTTTAAATTAATTTATATCGATTTAAATTTATATCTTCTCCAGTTGATCGAATAAGACTTTGAAACTTGTCCCAATGGGTTCGGAATGGTGGTTTAACCTTAGGAATGACTGTTGTTGGGCTCAAATAGGAGTTGGTATCAACGTGATAATTTAAAATTTAAGGATACCGGTTTTAATTAAAATTAAAATAAAATAGAATAAAAATAATTATAAAATATAATTACCTTCCTTCTTAAGCTAACATAGTACATTGTAACCCTACCCTAAAAATGTACCTTGCACAGTACTGGTTACTTAATACCTAAGTATCCATCATCTATAAATCGCATTTGTTTCCCTTTCTTTTTTGTTCCGCAAATAAAATAAAATCCTCAACATTAAAAATCAGATATTTCCTTTTCATCTCTAAACTAAAATCGAAAGCTTCCTGGTTCCAAAATAAAATGGTTGCCCCTAATTTGTTTTGAATCGTAATCGCGAATTGAAGCTCGTCATCAAACCGAAGACACTGGTTTCTGAAGTTCAACTCAACATTTGTTGTGACGCTCACGATTACAGGAGGCCGTTGAGGGTCTTTGCGGAGTTGACGAGGGGATTCAGACGTTGGATGAAGTGTGTGATGGGTAGAAGTGATTGCAAAATGAAGAATTTGGTTTTAGGCACAAAACAGTGAATGATTTTCTCCCTGTAGCCATGCATTTTAGAAGAAGCCGTTAGTGTATTGTTGAGCTTGAGTGACTAGAGTATTATTGGACGTGAAGAGCTCGACAAACGGAGAAGTTCAGTTCTTCCAGTTCATGATATTGTGATGAACTAGTGAGATAAAGGTGGGAAGAGCACAACAATGAATGGCATTGAAACAGGGGAATTCTAATTTGTTGTTTTAAGGAGATGGATTAAGGTATAAATTTAATAGTTAATTTAGTTAAATCGGTTAATTTTATATAGTCAAAATTCTTATATATGATATCTTAATTGTATACAAGATTGGAAAAGCGTGAAGAACACATTTGGAGTTAATCAGAATTATCCAGAATTTGTTCTAAATTGAATGGTATTCGATTTAATTCAAGTTGGATATTCAACAAAAAAATAAACAAATCACGGTGAGTAAAATCCCACTCAGAATTTACTTTCTAAATTTTATTTTGAATAGTTAAAATATATGTTGATTATTTGGGTTTGTTTGAATATTTTTATAGCTATTAAAAATATATTAGTTATTTAGGCTTGGTTGTGGCTATTATATATATATATATTGGTAATTGGATAGTTCCCCCAGTACCATTAGCGGATGCCCGCGGTATCATTAGCGGATGAACCTATGCACCCACACTATGATAGTGGATGACCTTCTATACCGCGATATCCTGCCCCGAAGCAGGATGGATATTATTTATGTTGGCTAACGTCTGTGTATGCAGGAAAACAGGTTGGAGGGATACAACTGGATTCCTCAAAAATATTATTATTTGTTTGTTTTCTTATATATTTCATATATATGTGTTAGAAAACCTGTGATTGATAATTGGTGTTTTGAATGTTTGAAATATCATTGGGCCCAAAATGTTGATTATAAAAATATCATGAAAAGGGATTTTTAGATAAAAAGGGGAAATCTATTTTTCTAAAAATAGAATTCGAATTTCGAATAGGCTGAGAAATATTAACTTGTTTTGAATAATAAAAACAAGTAAAGAAATTTATGAACGATGTTTGTAAATTAAATAATGTAGGGAATTGAAGTGAAATTATAAGCAGTGTTTATAAATGAAATGAAAAAAAATTATTATTTAGATAATTTGGGAAATGTAAATTCAGATGTGAATTGAAAAGAGGAAATTTATTTTTCCAAAGTAGAAATTTAATTTCAAAATGGATTTGGAACCGAGACATGTTTGAATATATAAACAAGTAAAATAAATGATGTTTATAAAGAATGGTGAAAAATGGTTAATTGGATAATTTAAATATTTAAATTCGAATATGAATTTAAAATAAGAATTGGGAAAGGTGTTAAAAAGGGAAATGAGGAAATCTATTCCGATGTTCGGAATATAAATTAAAATAAATCCAAATGGATTTATGGTTAGAATTCGACTATGTCAAATTTATAAAAATAAATTATATCCAGAAAGGATATTTAAATTATATAAATAGAAATTGAAATTTAATATGAAAAATATATTTTACAGTATATATGAAGGTTCTAAAAATAAAATATTCCAAAAGAAGATTTTGGTTTTAAATAGATTTAGAAATGGAACTTGTTTGAATATATAAAACAAGAAAATTTGTAAACTATTTTTATAAATATGATGAATTAATTATCAAGAGATAATTTAAAATATTAAATTCAAGTATGAATTTAAAAGTATAATTCGAAATCATTTCAAAATAGGGAATGATAGTTTTTATTCCAGAATTTGGAATATAAAAGGAATTGAGTATCAAACAGATTTTCAAATGAAACTTGTTTTAATATATAAAACAAGGAAATTTGATTTATAAATGATGTTTATTAATCTAGTAAAATATCATTAGATAATTTAGAAGTTTAAATTCAAGTATGAACTTAAAAGTGAATTAGAAATGTTTTGAAATAGAACGATTGATTATATTATAGAATTCAGAATATAATTGAATTGAGAAAACCACAAGGATTGATAATTGGGATTCAATTATATCGAATTTAATAAAAGGGTAATTGAAATTCATTATAGAAAATTGAGTTATAGAAAAATTTATAACCGAGTTATGAAATAATCGACGATTATGGATAATCGGAAATATTAAGTTAGATTTGGAAAACCAGTTTAGTTTATATATATATAAGAATAAAGTTGGAATTTGAATTAAATGAAGTCTAACATTTATATTTAAATATAATTAAAACGAACTCGCCGCCGCGCGGTAGTTCATATTTTGGCGTTTCGAACTTCAATCGAGTATATAGAACTCAATTTAAGTTGGAATTCTGTGAAACAGTTATCACCAGAAACGACTGAATAATAGTTTTCTAATGGAAAAGAAAATTTTGGTGTTCTCCTTATATATTTTGATTTATGTCAAAATCAAATTTCCAAAAAAACAGTGCCAAAATCGTTATTAGACCACAACGGTTTATTTAAATAAATAAAAAGGATTCTAAGCAAATAAAATATGGATTTTTCATTTATAAAAATCCAGACTTGAGTTATAAAATAAATATGAGCTCAAGTGAAGTAAATGGAATGATTTTTGATACAAATATCAGATATTTATTATTTGGATAGGATTAACTAAGTAGATGGATAATTAGTTAATCGAGTTTTTGACTTCGGACAAGTGAATAGAAGTTGTGAATTTATACTCAAAATCAAATGGAAAACTTGAATTGGAAATGAAATTCGACGTGTTAATAAGAAAATTTAAATATATTTGAACACGATATGTTCAAACTAAAGGGATTTGGAAAAATAGCTAATTAAAGAATAAATTAGTGAATTGAGTTAAAAATGATTGTATCGAGTTGGAATCAATTGGAAATGGATGTACATGCATTAAGCAGGATTGGAATAAAGTGTATGAAGATTATAATTCGTGTGCCCGACAAAAAGGTGCACGTTTAAATTCCATATGAGTATTTACGCACCGAATCGGCAAGCCACTTGGCTTTCTGATTTTCTTTTTGAATGCAAAGGGCCTAGAGAGGCGAGTTGAGGTTTGAACTATTGACCGGTACAAAGGAGGTGTTAGCAAAAATTTCCGGAAATTTAAGGAGATAGAATATTTTTAAGAAAATTCGATAACTACAAATAAATATATCGATATATATATATAATTCGATAAGGAAACGAACTTAAAATAGAATATTATTACAAAAAGGTAATCTATAAATTAAATTTGGTAACAATAGAAAGAAAAATGTATGTACATTTTAAAAATAAATAATAGGTTTTTATGGTGTTGATTATTCGAGATAAGTGGTCTTTTCCATTTTGAAGTTAAGAATGTTATTCAGTAAGGGTCTGAGAGGTAGTTGTACCCCAACTTGATTAATTTCATTGTTAACTGATAAATAGAAAGATTCAGTCTCGAAGAGAGATGTTTAAAGAGTTTAACGGAATATAGTATTTTGGGTTATTGTAACGATGTTTTACACAACATTCGTTTTAACCCAAATAAGTGGAATTTTTGGAAATATAATAATAAATATTTCCTAAGTATAGAAATGAATGGTCATGAAAGGGAGAAGTACTTGGAATGTTTTCCAACTTAATAGAAGATATTTTCTATGTATAGAAAATAAAAGAAGGCGATATATGGAAATGTTTTCCAAAGAGCGTAAGAGGCCAAGATGATTCTTTAAAATATTTGCTAACAAATATTGATAAGGAAATGGAGAAGTGATTTAATTGAAGAAATATTAATTAAGGGGCCCAGTGATTGTTTGATTTTTTGAATGGATGTTTGTTTTCTTCGATAGTTAAATAATCGACTATCGAAGTATTTTCTAATATCATTGTCAATATAGAGAGACCGGTTGGATTATTATCCGAGAACCACACTGTATTGGCAGTAGCGTTGCGAATCAGATTATATGAAGATAATCGAAGATGGAGTAAAGTGCAAGGGCTTTTTTCGTTAATCCTAGATAGAAATTGCCTAAGATGGATTAAGGGAAATTGTGCCTTTTGTTTCGTTCAGTCCCAGAATGAACGTATATGGACGAATGTCTAACAGGGTATTTCCAATGATCGCATATGTTGGTTTGTATAAATAAATATGGTGGCAGAGAATTTATTCTCTTAGCATAGTATCTCGATTATATTTACGCAAATCAATTAGTGATTAACAGATCTGACAATGTGGCATTCAAAGTTATTATGCTATAAATGAATGGTAATTAAGCGTAGCCTCAAGCCTCAACAACCGGAAAATGACAAAATTCGGGCAGGCAGCATGGCTAATTGGGTAGCTCCCAATTAGCGTGTATTATCACCTATCTAGAGAAATTCCATTCATTTTTTATTCTATTCGATGTTGTCCATTCGGGAAAACGGTTGCTGATCCCAACCGTTGGTGACATACATTCGATACACTCATGCGAAATGAGTGGCCGGTCATGTGTGGCCGGGTTACAAGATGTTTTTGTTGAACCCAGTGTATTCTTCTCTAGAGATACACTATCAGAAGGTTATTCCATACTTTGTCATAGTTCGAAATTCATCACCCAATAAGTGCCTGCGGTTTTGATTGTATATTATGTATATGGAGCGTGACATGAAAGCCTTCCACTAGATTTATATTTATTTGATTTAGACACTAATATAATATCAAATGAGTTTTGATATAAAGATTATCGTTTCTTTCAAAAGGGTTTTGAAAGCTAAATCAAGTGTTTTGGATTCTCATAAGGGAAAAACCCGCTCCGTGTTATACGGGTGGTCTTATGAGATGTTGTTTATTTTCTCAAACTGTTTTAAATTGTTTACTCATACCAGTCCCATGACTAACCCAGTGTAACGTCCCGTAATTTTCTGGCCATTATTTTAAATTATTTTATTATTTAAAATGTCGATTTATATTTAAATAATTGAATTTAATTATATTTTATGATTTTTTTATATGGATGAATAATATAATAATATTTTAATTTTAAAATATTGAGAAAATGTTGAATTTGCAGCGTAATGTGAATCGACAACATAAAGAGGTTTAATATCGTTTATATTGAAAATATATTAACGATTCGTTTATTAAATGACGGTTGAACGTTAAATTTATAATTTAATTATAAAACGAGCTGCAGCGGCGCGGCGGTTCGTAAAATTTCGGTTTGAACTTTAAATGGCTGTAAAGATTCGATATAACTCGGATTTTCTCGAAACAAGAAACGTCCGGACCAGTTAGACAATATTTTTCTGACGAAAGAGAAAAATCGAGTTTTCGTGTTGTAGGTTTAATTTTATGTCCAAATCAAATTTTAAAATAGTCGCTGTGAAATTCCTTTATAATTTATAACGATTTAATTTATAAATAAAGGGGTTTTTAAATATTTTGAATATCGATTTGGCTTGGAATTCAACCTGCGATATTTTATTCTGGTAATACATGAAATTCTGGTTGTATATGGCCAATTTCAATATTTTATTAATATTATATTGAGGTATTTTAAAATTGGTTTATTTTATTTGAATTGGACAGTTATAAAAGGGACTTTATTCAAGCGATCTTCGTTTTCGACAAAACAAATTTTATTGAGACCGTAACAACAAATTATTGTTAGATTTCAAGTTGCGCGTCAATCGAGGTTATTTTGTGAGAGTGGCAAAATAAAATGCAAATAAAAACGACCATTTGGACGCGAACGAGCGCCGTTTGAGCAAACGGACTCGGAATTCGACGAAACAAGATTCATTAGGACCGTATCGTCAAATTATATAATGCCGTCCATTTCTGCCATGAACGGGGTGTGTATGTAACCGCAGTAACCAATAACAACATTCAGAAATAGCAATAGACACGAAACAAAAATCGTCGATCGTTGTCGGTCGTCACGTCAAGTTAAATTAATAATGAACCCACTTATATATAACCTCCACATCAGAAATTTCTAGTCCAAAACATTAAATCCGTCCACATTTTGCAATAAAGTCCTTAATCACAAAATAATGTATATCTTCCAATCCGTGAAGAATTTGCTAGTGGGACCTGAAGCAAAATGGTAGATCGGGTCGAGGGCTACCTACGATAAAAAATTGGGGAGGTATCGTCGAGGGTGGTGGCCGGAAATCGCGAAGAACAACGGAAAAATAATTTTGTTTTTATGCCTTTTGGTGGAGATTGGGTTGTCGAAAGGCGAGGGATCAAAAGTGAAGTTGTAGAGGAGTGGAAGGGCTTCATTTTTGCTTTGGGTCGGAGGTGTTGAAACGGGTTGTGGTGGTCGGGATGGAGAGATGAACGGAGATGGTGGTTTTAGGTTTGGTTTTGTTTTGTTTGTGATGATCGGATTTGGGCCATTTTCGGCGTTGAGGTGATCGTTGGTGACAGGGGTCTGAGGGTTGATCGAAGAGGGGAGGTCAACGGTCAGAACCAGGGTGGTGCAGTGTCCTATCGTGGACCAAGGCGGCGGCTATCAGGGCATGAACGGAATTAGGGCATTTCCTTTTTTCGGCAGCCTGAGTTCGATTGGGTGGTCGTGGTCACCGGCGGAGGGGGATGAGCTAACGGCGGTTCAGGTGGATGGTCGGGGTAGGTCCCAGGTCGACCAGAACTGCGACGGTGGGTTAGTGTGGTGATCGAGCTTTTTTTTATGGTGGGTTTGAATGCGATGTCGGGGTTTGTTCAGGGAAGAAAGTAAAACACATGAAACTCTATTCCTGGTGCTGACGTGGTTCAGGTAAATAATGGTTTAGCTATAATTAAGGTTTAATTATAATTTAAATTAGTTTTTATTTATTTAAATTCAAGATCTAAATTGAAAAGGTCATAACTTATTCATACGTTAACGAAATTCAGTGAAACTGGATCCGTTGGGATCGTGGCGACAGAGGCTACGCATACGTGCTGGTCCGGTAAGAAACTAAAGCAGTTGGAATTCTGTGTAATTTTAAATGCTGTTTAAAATTATACGAAGATGACGCTGAAATCATCGATCGACTGAAATTTGGTGAGTTAATTCTCACACTTTTCTGGACTGCTATGATGTGATAAATCCATATAATTTAAAATATCATATATATACTGGTTGATTGGTTGTATTGGTTGCTTATGGTTGATTTAATGGTTGCTGATAATTATATTATCGTCGTTAATTTATTTCAAATTTATATTATATCATGAAATGTTATAATAATGTGTGATGTAGGGAAGAACAGGTTGGAGGAATCAAACCAGATTCCTCAAATAATTTGTATGTTATTTATTGATCACATATTTCATATATATAAATTGTTTACCCCAAAATGATATCAAACCTGTTAAGATTGAATGGTTGTTGATCGTGTTGTGATTTTTAATCAATCGACAGTATTGATTAAGTAATTGGCAGTGATGGTGTAAAATCCATCGGTTATGGCGTCATTTTGCCGCTAGGCGAACTGACGAAGATTTTTGTTATAAATTTATTCTTATAATTAAAATGAAATATTAAGTGGTTTTATACAAGTTAATTAAAATAAAAATTTATGAATATATTTATATTTATAATCATGTTTTATCCAAGAATTTGTTTAAAAGTTTTATATAATGAATTACAATGTCATTAATGATCAGAAAGGTAGAAACTAATATATTGATGAGAAAAATTGAATAAAGGTTTTATATAAAAATTAAATGATATTTATAAATTAATTAAGTTATTAATTAATTTAAAAAGGGGAAACGATGAATGAATATCAGTTAATGGTTAACTGATGTTGACGGTCAACGAAAGAGACTGTTTTAAATAAAGTTGACAATTGGGTTGTTTTGATTTTAATTAATCAAATCGATAATTTCTGAATATTAGTTAAACTTAATGAGGGTTGTTTAAAGTTAGTTAATCTTTGATTAACTATAATTTAAAAATGATTATCTAGTTAATTATCGTTAATAAGGTTAATTATGATTTAATAATCTTTTAAAAGGGTTAATTATTTTATTTCTAGTTAACATTAGAATTAACTACCTTAAAGTGGTTAATGTAGAAGTAAATTATCATTTTAAATAATGATAATTAAAGCGATTTCTTTTTAATTAAATTAAAAGTGATCAAATGGGGATAAGTTCGATTAAGATGTGGTAAGGGTTTTTATAAGGGGAATATAGCCCGGGTTTACAAACCAAGTTTGTAAAAATGACTCGCAAGTAAATACGAGGGCTCCAATAAGAATTTACTAAATCAAGTAAGATGGGTTTGGTTAAAATAAGGCTTAAAAGAAAGGGGTTTGGATTATTTACTTAATAAATTAAGTAAAGAGATGCTAAGGGAATTACCAAAGGAAGAAGTGGGATAAAGTACCATATTGGAATCGAATGGTAAAGAAGATTTTGTCGAGGCAGTTTACTTAATCAAGAAAAGTGAATTTATATGTAAAGTGGGTTTTCGAATTAAAGGAAATGGTTTATCAAACCATGATATGTATGGGAAATGGAAAGTGGTTTTAAAACTATATCGATATTTGAAAAGATAAGAATTATAGAAAAGGGTTCGATAATTTAAAATGGTGTTTCAAGATAAGGAGAAATAAAGATGTTTTTATTAAAATATATAAGAATATTTCCGAACAAAGGAAATAAAAATCGAGTTTGATAAATATGTTATTCGAAGATGAGTATTGATAAATATTTTTAAAAAAATAAACCACAAGAGTTTTGTCGAGATAAGTTTTATAAAATTGATTATAAAAATCAGTAAGTGGTTTAATGAAGTATTTTAATATAAATGACCTGAGCTGCCAATGTACTTAACATCACTATTAAGATTTGATAGTTAAACAACCGACTATCAAATGAAATATTCTGCCTACTTTTTGACGTGTTGTTTCGAAGAGACCGGGATGGGAACTAGACCCAAAACCACTTCGAATAAACTGTACGTTCGCGACTAATTGGCAGGCGATGAGGATGGAGCATTGAAGACCGTATATCTTCTTAAATCGAAGAACCACTACAATCTCTGAGTCGACGCAAAGATATACTGGGGTTCTGTCATAGTTGAAATCTACAGGTTGCAAGGACTTCTCGCTATTGATCCTTGGGGTGATTCCTATATAGGATGCGGTAGGAGAGTGCCTTCGGTTCATCCTGTTCCTGGATGACTTGTATGGACGAGTGTTTGACAGAGTATTTCCAGATGGTCATGTATATTGATTTCTTCAACCGTACCAAGAGTGGAAGCAGAGAAGGAAACTTCTTTTAGCTAACACGTAATGTATTGTTGTAGACGTCAATTAGTGATTTCGATGGATCTGACAATGTGGCATTCGAAGTGAATCTGATGTGAAGATAAAATGCAGCCTCAAGCCTCATCAACCGGGAAATGACAAAAATCGGGCAGGCAGCATGGCTATGTGGGTCGCTTCCATTAGGGTGTATAATCACCTATCTAGAGAAATTCCTTTTTCTTCTTAAATCTATCGATGCTGTCCCTGTCGGGAAACGGTGGTTTGAGCCCAACCGTTGGTGATATACATTCGATACACTCAAGCGAAATGAGTGGTCGGTCATGTGTGGGCCGGGTTGCAAGACGTTCTTGTTGAACCCAGTGTATTCGCCTCTAGAGATACACAATCGGCAGCTGGTCCCATACCTTGTCATAGTCGGAATCCAATTTCCAGTAAGGACCCGCGGTTTTTGATTATATACTATATATGTAGAGCATGAGATGCAAGCGTTCTGCTAATTTGTTATTTATTTGTGGCTTGATAGACATTAGTATAATATCAGATAAGATATTGATTTCAAAATGGTTTGGGTTATAGTAAGGTAAAAACTGTCCGTGTTTATGTGTGGACTGGTCTTACTATTATCCTTTTATTTCAAAAGGATTTCCAAAGTTAAATAAGTTGTTTGTTTTGTGAATTTATCACTGAAAGTATTCCAGACTGACCCAGTGAATTTTGCTTTACTTCAAATGTGCTCAGGTCAGACCGAGTATATTTACAGGTTAGGTTTCGCTTGGAGTTTCAGGAGCTCGAAGCCGGGGCTTCACCGTTAGTTATTCAAAGTTATTTTCCGTTGTGTCTGATGTATGATGTACTCTGATGATTGGTATGTATATATATATACAGTTTCTTTTATAAAGAGATTTGATATAATATATTTTAATTCGTTCCGCTGTGAGATTATGATGTGTGTTCTTCTTTCTTCTATTCTAACATTTCTTTCTTTCTTCTTCTCACCCTCTAACTTCTTTCAATTAACAGTCAAGGGTTCGATACTTGGTTTTTGGCAAGTGATACGGGATTGTGTATCATTATTGAAAATTGGAGCGTCGAATTTTCCCGGACCGTTACACCCAGATCTTATTTTGTTTTGTTTTACCAAAACTCTTGGGTGCCCAAATTTGTACGGGTAGTCAAGTAGTTCAGGATTTGACAGATTTATCTATAGGAGCTTGAAGCAGGAGGCTTCAACGTTATTTGGTTATTGTTTTTCCGTTGTATTGTAAGTGTTGTACCCTGATTATGATAAGTATATAGAAACAAAATTTGTACTCCAAAAGCTGATATATATACTATATTTTATTCCGCAGCAATGTGAGATTCTGTACTGTTATTTTTGTTCTTCTTCTACCTTTTTCTTCTTAAAAAAAATATGATTCATATTTCTATGATATTTGGGTTGGACGTGTGGTGTATTTAGTCAACTCAGATAGTACGGATTTGCAGGCCATTACAAACACCAAGTGTCTAACCAATGAGGTGACTTTCCAAGTCAATCGCTCATTAGTGTTCTTAAGGTAAAGACCCAACAAGGTGGGTATTATGGGCCACTTATGGCCCTATTAAAGGTGGATTCTTATGATCTCTTATAACACTGAGGCGGACCCTAGCACCTTAAGACCCCGTCTTAGTACGTCAACGTTCTTAAGTCTGTACTCTCAATTGTAATATGAGCAGTAGTATGGCGAATGTTACTACTTAACTGATATTACTATAGAACACCTATGTTTCTTAAGACTTCCCTTAGACAGTTGGTGAGCATGCAATGGCCACATATCTTTATATACCAATTATGTCCCTAGTTAAGCCTTTATAAGCTTCTAAAGGAAGTGGACATCCCTCGTGAACTACCCTACTCTATTACTGCTTATGCCTAACCACTTTTAGAGAAGGAGGCCCCATAGATTTACTCCAAATCTAATTAGGGTATGTCCCATGAGTTTGGCTCCTCTCCAAGGAATAAACCTTAGGAGGGATCCTAGTCCTAACCGCTTAAGACCCAAATTAGACAGGAAGAAAGTCAACCACTTAAGACATTCTCAAGGTGTAGTAAACCTGCCTACTTTCACACACAATAGAATTATATATATAGATATATTGTTATACATATATATGCACAAGACCTCTCACATTTAAACCGTATACCTGTAGATGTTGGATATGCCGGGCGGTTTCGGGTAGGCTTCTACTACAAGTTGGTTTAACCTCAGGTCATAGTATACTAAGTTTGAATGGCCCATGGCACCTAGACCTCACATTAGTTGGGCCTACTTGTGGTTGCTGGATTAGTCAATCGGTTCTGAGTAGGCTTCTACCACAAATGGCAACTAACCTTGTGTCTATGTGTCACTACTAATATATGTAAAGCCATTCTATACTCAAACACAAGCGATCAATTATATATATATATATATATATATATATATATATATATATATATATATGGGGGGCATTTCAAATTCGAATCCTATCCTAATCGCATTTATTGCGTTAATACTACGTTAAGTATGTTAATTACGCTATATTAATATAATAATTATGATGCATAAATAACACTTATTATTTGTATGAACGAGGGAACATTCTAACAAGATAACAATTGTCAGTTTGTCCTAAATTAAGTTATGCAAGTTAATTTTTCATATTTTTGACCACTACAATTTAGGAATGATGGCATAATAACACAATAACAAATAACAATGAATGTAATATACACATACATACAAATTTTAACTTGCATCCTAGTCTTGTTGGAATGATTTCAATGATGGATTAAGAATAGAGCATAACATATACATATGATATATACATGTATGTTTATGAGTTCCATTTTATCTAAATCACCCTTTTTCGGTGTTTTCCACATTAAAACGTTTATATTTGATATTTGAATTATGAATACGTTTGGATTCAAAATAGAATCCAAACCTAATCAAATCATGGAATTACTAAATTTAAACCCTTTTAGGTTACAATCAAATGTTTACATAAGGGTGGATTATACAAAGTAGAAACAACAACACCCCTTTTCTCCTCAATCCAATATTAAGATCAAAAATCCACAAACCCAAATAACATGACAATTCTTACGCAAATATAAAATAGAGGATTTGGGGTTTTTTGTATTGATATTACTAATTTACAAATCCTCTTAGCTATAACTATCAACATGTTAATCTATTAAAAAATAGAATATGCCTAAGAACACGATATTCCACTCACAGATCTAAGGAAGAACAAATAAGATTCTTGTTGTAGATTCATATCTGTGCTTAATCTTCACGATAAATGTGCTCCAATCCTCCTGATATATATACAAGAATCATCTTTTATAATCTTATACATATAACTAAATTCCAGAATTCATACTAAAATTTATATGTACTTAGATTAAAGAGAAGATAAGAATAAAGATTAGAGGAATAGAAGAGAAATTCCTAACCTTTTCTAGAGTTCAGCAATGGAGGAAGGATGATGTGGAGGTAGATAGAAGAGTGGCTAGGGTTTTGTTGTGTGATATAAGGGCCTATATATAGTCGCTTGTTTAAGCCTACGCCGTTAGATTATTCGGATGTAATCCTGGCCATATATTTATATATCCCTTTAGAAAACCCTAACCAAACATAGATTCATTGGGCTTCTCATCCGCCAGGTGGACCTACCTGGGCGGTCGACCTCCTGGTCGTTGAAATGCCCAATGAATTTATGTGGCGCCAAGGTGTCTAATTAAATAATACGTTACTTTATTTTCCAATCTCCTTCCTTATTTAAAATATTCTCTGTCCCAATAATCTTATCCTATGTTTAAATTTTAAATTCTCCCTTGCATATTTTAATATATATTTTGGACATATATATATATATTACTCATCTGATTATACACACACACACACACACACACACATATATATATATATATATTTGCGTTTTACTGTCCAATTTCATTTGCTTGTAACGTCCTCATACACTGACCGTTTTCGGCATATTATATATGAAAACGATCCAGAATTTCGCCACGAATTGAAATAAAAGATTTTCATAGCCAAATTCCTAAACCTGCAAAAATTTCATTTTCCAGACTTAGTATTAAACTGTTTATTTTTATTTATTGTTAACATTTATATCTTTTACAGGGTGTTACAACGTGTGTGTAAATATATATACTAATAGGAAATTCAGAAAAGTAACCTGCAAACAATCAAAATGAGTAAGAAATAAATGATGATGTAACGCCATTTGAATTTTGGAAAGAAATGAAGATTGTGCATAAATATATAAACGCATAAATTCAAATGTTGAAGTTAAAAGTGTAATTTAAGAGCGGGAAGTAATAAATGTGAATGAATAAAAAATAGGCAAGAGAATAGCTACGTTATAAAAATGAATATATATTCAAAGGAAGGAAACAATGAATTGATAGCATTATAAATGACATCAATTGAGCAACTATTAACGGATAAAAATTTGAAGAGTTATACATATATATATATATATATGCATACGTTTGAAATTCAAATGTTGGATATACATTATAAATGGAAGAAAATAATTAATGTAATGATATCTAGCAACAAAAAGAAACGTTATCAGAAACATCAAACAAGAAATTAATATCTCCAAAATTAAGGTTAATGACCCGGGCCATGGATTGACACACCTTGAAGGGGGTTGACACGGTCCTGAGTCATTTAACCATATATTTTCCACCTGTACATTTCGGATATTATTTTATTTAATCTAACATACCAGAATCTCTTGTACACCTATAAATAGACTAGTGCATCCTAGCCTCTAACTCGTATTTTCGGAGACAATGCCAAAGCTCTGCCATTTTCTTTCTTCTCCAGATCTTTTAGAAAATTAGAATATTAGTTGCAAGGAATTTTGATCCAAGATTTGAAGACGAAGACTATAAATCTGCAATATAGGTGTTCAGATCTCTTATCAATGTGAGATAAATCCTGTGAATCTGAATTATTTAGGTTTCTTTCTTTCCTTCTTCTTTTAGCATCATATTTGTAAATCCATGGTTATCTTAATATTAAATTCAATTAGAAATACCACGGAATAGCAGATCTGAATCAGATTCAAGGATTGGAAAGTAGTATAATGACCTGAAACTCCTCGCCCTTTGAATTGACTGTAAACCACACAAGTCCGATCCAAAACGGTAGAAATCCTCGACTCGTTAACTTTGGGCGTACAACAACATTAGACAGAAACAAAATACTTTTATTAATATCATCTCGATATTACATCAGAGTGCAAAATATCAGAGAATAATAAATTGCAACACAGCGGAAACATCGACTAACACAGTGGAAGACTCTCAAATGCTCTGGACACAACTTTAAGCTCTTATCCAGAATTCTGCTCAAAATATCTGCAAAACAAACTACCTGATTGCCTGTGTTGAAAATATGGGCACCCGAGTTTGCAAGAGAAAAACAAATTACGAGTCAGTCATGGGACTGGTATAAGAAACCCTACAACTGACTTAGCTTATTATAAAGTGAGGCGTATCACAGGACCACGCCATATAACACAAAACGGGTTTAATCCACACAAATGCCAATGTACAAACAACTACCAAAAATAGACTTATGGAGCTTATGAGGCATCAGACAACATGCAATTCCTCGAACTACCCATTTAGGCTTAATTCCCAAACTTAGATTTTCAAAATCCAATTAACTTTACAGAAGTTATTTCTTTGGACTTTATTCACGACTTCTTATTTCAAATCATTTGAAATACACACTTGGCTTGCATATCAAATTAGCTTTCACTTCGGGATCTCAAACCAAAACATTCGGAAATATGAATTCCACAATATCACGATACATGCATAACCAAACTATGCAACCAAATATGAGGAGGTTTCTCCCATCAACAAGGAAAAGGCACACCTTCACTTTTGATATATATATATATATATATATGTGTGTGTGTGTGTGTGTGTGTGTGTATGTATGTGTATGTGTGTGCGCGCGTGCACCTCCCACTAACAGAGCAGGCTACACCGACCAATGACCATTTAAGGTATCAGGATCCCATACATACTTTTAGTCCTTAGGGTTACCCGAATCTTTAGCCATATACTAAACCATTTTTTATCCTGAAGTGGGGAAAAACCATTTCACAATAATAATAATCACAAGTACTTTCAAACGATAGTACTTCACATTGTCAATTCACACATATAATCAGTTCCTATTAATAATATAACCTTTAAGCTCATACTTCTCAAACAAAGGTGTAAGAGTAAGAGAATAAATTCTCCACCACCAACAAATATATCATCAATAGAAACTAATCGGTTATGTTATGAAATACTACATCAAACACATAATCCATTTCCAAATCATTTCTAAAACATCGGGTTTTGGTCCTCGAAATCCTTTATGTTTAATAAAACATTTTTATATAACAGTCCCCATCCAAAATCGGGAATAACATTTCCATTATCTTATGAAAATATCATTTTGAAAACCATTCAAACAACATCGCTAAACATCTCATAGTCAAATCGTGAAATAAATCACCAAGTGTTATCATACAAGTATTTCTACCCAAGCTAATGCTAAATGTAAAAGCATACCTGCTCATAAATAGTTCTAGAACAATCCAAACAATCGATCGACAATAATAGATATCGACAACCAAGTGTATACGGTTCTAACATCTCTCATGTTTTGGTAAATTTAATTACCATCTTTCCATTCCAAATCTAATTAAAGATTTATTTAAATGCAAACTTATATTTCATTTTCAAACACCATTATTCACTAATTAATTAATCTTGGAAATCAATCCCTTCTTTAACTGGGTTAAAGAATATATGTTATTCAAAAAAATCCTTTACGAAAAACCCAAAATACAATTTGATATCAAATATAAGGTTTTGAATAGAAATTATATCGACTTATATTCAATATCAAATCTTACAACCAGTAGATATCATATAGAGAATAATGATATCTTTATCTTCCAAATTCCTCAAAATAGTATCCGTATAATTACAAAATCCAATATCGAAATACCCAAATATTATTTCTAGCCAAATCAAATATTCATTCATTGGAAAAACATAACTTAGTTAAGTGATTCTTAACTTCAAACCATTTCAATCACTTTATCAAAGCAACTAGTTTTCACAAAATAGCTTTATATTAGTCAGAACTGGATATATTAAATCCAAATAACTTCCAAATCATTTAATGATTTATCAAAAAATTCCCTATTTTTCTTAATATAAAAATATTTAGTATTAATAATATTCAGTTATAGGCCGTTATTGGTTTTGGCTCTATTTTTATTCTTTTTTTATATGGACTTATCTCAAGATCTAACTGTTGAATTTCAAAACTCTTATTATCATTTGAAAGATCTTTTCAATACGAACCCAAAGTTTCCAGTTTCGGGAAAATCGGACAGTCAGATCTCCCGGCACATCCGTTTGAAGTTAACTGTCGACATTCGCGAACTGTCGCTGTGCAAAAAATTCTGTTCAACCATAATTCAGCGTATATAATTAAATGTCGAATCCATTCGCTTTTATGATAGTTCATTAACTATTTGGCTAATGTTGTAAATTTTCAAAAATTTCATCGTAAACTCCATTGTACAGGTTGATCGGTACAACTACAACTTGCCTTTCTGTGCCCTCATCAATAAACAGATTACTACACTAACCAAAACAATTAGGAGATGTGTAAATTAATTACCATCCCAATACCCGTGTGGGGTTTTCATCGCATTCACAAACAAATGATTATTATCTACACACTTGGGAGATGTGTAAAATTATCATTCCAATACCCGTGTGGGGTTTACATCATAATCCATGTGAACTTATATACACACTTGGGAGACGTGTAGGCTACTGTCATCCCAAAACCCATGTGGGGTATGCTAATCAACCAATAACGATAATAATTAGATTACTCAATCCAAAACCAATTAAGGCTCAATCAATTTTATATCAACACTTTGTATAATATAAGTGTCATAAACTCAAGGGATTTCACATATATGATATAAAAATCATATTTTTACGATAATACTCATCATATGACATAATATTAAACTTGTATGGTCAACATTAAGTGTTATTAAACATGCACAATTAATAATTAACAGTTAATCTATTCTATCCCTCCTATACGTGAGTTATGGTTCCTCACATAGACAATATAATAATTATAAAGTCATCCATCAACAATGAAGCAAACATTGCAATCGCAAGCAATCAATATATATAATCAAATAAGATTATAGTAACTTAACAAGTTAAAATTTAAGAAGTTTCTCACTTTGGTTGTTTATCGTCAACGATAAATGTCAATCGATTAAATCAGACGTTTTACTTTGCTAAAAATTGCAGTTCACTCCATATCTTGTTCGTTGCAAAGCTCGCGTCCACACGGTTCCAACGGATCATGTTTATCTGAATTCCGATAATGTATGAAAAAGTTATTAATTTTATAAGTTTGAACACATTACGGTCATCACTTAGATAATTAATTAACTAAACTAAACTTAATTAAACATTAATCACCTACTCATCTTCCCCACCTCTAGTAACATATTTTGAATGCTCCTCGTACACCATTAACAAAAATTTCTACAACCCATTCTCCTCTGTTACTTGACGAAATCAAATGTCGCTATCGCCATTGCAATCTCCTTTCCGGTCTCCTTCTTTCTACCCAAACCGGTCAAGCTCGCATGCATCCCCTCTGTCGCGTCCACAGAGCTCACGCACGAACTCAAGTATAGGTCTCGACATTTGTACTCTCATAATTCTACCAAAAATTGCCTACACATCCTATTTCTTACCACAAACTCATCTACAAAATCCAATTCGTGCATCAAAGCCTTAAATCACCAGTAAGACTTAACGCTAGCTCACGTTGAAAACTTCCAGCTGATAACAATGATGTCGAATCCAAAACATTGTATACTAGATTGAAGAGCTTTGAATTTGTAGGTTAATGGAACTTGTTTCAAGATTTTAAGGATTTTATTTGAATTCTTATGATTTTATGAATTCACGTTTAGGATAAGAAAATTATTTCCTAATGGCAGCATGAGGAAGTGAAATAGGGTTAGGGTTAGGAAAAGTTAAGACGGTTTATAGGGTGAGGAAATTAATTTTTTTAATTAATCATTATATTTATTTTATTCCCTTATATTCAATTGTTGCTTGTGTTTGTGCTTTAAAAATCCCTATGATCACATACGAATCCCATTTTCGATTAAAATTGACAAACAATTAGGTTTTGACATTACGGACACAACGAAACATGTTTCTTCAAATTTTGAGTCCATTTGCTCCAATAATGTATTTTTAAAGTCAAAATATTGATTGTTTCACATTTAAATTGTGCAGGGTGACATACTAACTCCAAAAATTATGGAATTTGAAATCTAGTAATAATTTAATATTCCGGATCCAACAAAACTAGTTTTGTCGAAAACGGATGTCGTTTGCAAAATGTCCATTTTCTAAGGCTTATATAAAACCATATTAAGGTTTATAACTCGATGTTTTAAAAATGTAAGTTAAATCAATATTCGGTTTCATAATAAATCCTTTTGTTTTATTTAATAAATTATTATAATTTATAAACGACTCCAAAACGACTTTTCAAATTTTTAATTTATACATAACTTACAATTTATAACATGAAATTTTGTTTTTCACTTTCATTAGAAAAATATATTTTAGTAGATCCTAACATTTCCTCTTTTACAGAATTCGACTTATATCGTATTCAGTACATTCATTTAAAGCTCAAAACGTAATATTATGAACTACCGCTACGTTACGAGCTCATTTCATAATTAATATAAATTTATATGTTCAAACTTCATTTTGAATTAATTTCTAAGTCATAGTTCTCAAAATAAATCATTTAGGATATTTAAAATCCAATAAAAACGTGATAACCCGTAACTTCCCCGGTAAGGAAAGAACGGATTACTTTGAGGACAAGACCAATCAGAACGCAAACAGAAGAACATTTCATTGTATATTACAACAATTCCATCAGAATACAAGAATATACAGAATATGAATAAATATTACACAGAAAATATCAGAGAATTAAATTACATTTAAATACATCATAGCGGAAAATAATACAAAACACAACTAGAAGTAATACACGGATACATAGCTTGCCGAGCATCGTTCCAGTTGTAAATCTGGATCCTATGAATATAAATCTGCAAAACCAAAACTACTAGCTTCCCGTGTAGAAAATAGGGGAACCCAGAGTTTAGGTTGAAACAATAAACTCCAGGTCAGTCATGTGACTAGTGTGAGAACTAAAACAGTTATTAATCTTTATTTTTAAAGTTAAGTAAATCAAGGGACCACGCCCTATAATACGGAACGGGTTTCCTCCCAAGAATATCAGTGCGTAAAACAAACAGCGCAATGCTAAATAAAGAAAAATGAAGCTATTATAAGACCCAGGTCCCATCATACAATGCAACGCAAGCTGGAGGATAGGGTTTTACCTTAAAATAGCCAAAGAATGCTTGATACATTTTAAAACAGATTATTTTGATATTACTATAAGTGTATAGTGTCAAAACAATTTCAATCATAAGTATCAATCATAGGCGGCATAGCTACCATCTACTTTGTCGCCATACTAGGTTCTACAAATTAAACCGCAAAGATCGTATTGGAAATTGGATTTCCGTCATGAGTTGAGGCAAGGGGCAAGCTCCTCTCCGTTCGAGACACTCTAGCAAATGCCTCAGGACCCCACACAGCGATCCCTTGGAACCTCCAAGGCCGGTCCTCTCTTACTTTTGAGGATTAGTTATTCCTGAACACACGTTTCCCGGTCCTATAGGACCTATATAATAGTCTGTACGTCGGCTCACACAGTGCCAGTTATCGACCATATATTCGAGGCGCCTCGCATTCCAACGACCACACATGTAAAAAGTATATAAATGTCAGGGCTGGTAGGTCACTGACATCACCCATAGCTAGAAAGAAACGTCGTGCACTCCTTGGGTCCTTATCCCGTTTTTGACTCATACCGAGGTGTGAGGCTCGCGAATTAACGCCATACACAAAGCTGCGCCACACAGGCCGTGCTTTGATCATCAACCACACGACTTTTCTTTTCAACAGAAGCCTTGATCATCTGCCACTTAGGCATGCCACACAGGAAATTCACTCCATGCGACTGATGTCCATCGATATACAACCTCTGAGCTCGTAGGTCTCAGAGAAGGGCGTTAAGCAAGAGAATAAATTCTCCGCCGCCAAACAGATGTATATTTAATAGAGATCAATCAACACAGAATAAAATCCAATGTCAGACACACAGTCCATTTACAAGTTCGTTCTGGGTCTGAACGAAACTGGAGGCACTTTCCTCGCATATCCATCAATCTCCAAGTACGTTTGGACGATCACCAACTGATTCCCTCCATTTGGGTGTACTGCCCAATCAAGATCATCAATAATCATCCAAACGATGTGAAGACTTCCAGTCTTCAACCACCGTCTTCATCTTCGACTTATCGTCGAATCGGTTATTCAGAATGGGTATAAACCCGGCCTTTCTGAATAACCCGCGTATAAAGTAAACAAATGTTACACAAACCCAACATATGCCTCATTCCAATTCAAAATATTCTTTTATTCCAATATTCACATTCTTAGGGAAAGGTTCCCATTAATTTTATCAAAGATAAATTCTTCTAAATTTATTCTTTAATCTTCCTTTGGATATCATTTCAAACCATGTTAAGGTTTTCCAAACTAGTCGGGATTAGCGAACCACACCGAAGTAATTATTTATTTTATTTCCCAATCCCAACCTATTCATCCCATGGAGCAAAACTGGTAATACTCCATATCTAACACCGCGTGTTATCGGTAAATATTAATTACCATTTCACGTTCAAATCTTATTAAAGATTTAGCTATCGCTTTGGAGCAAAACTGGTGATACTCCATCCTCGATCACTTTAATCTAATTAAAGATTCATTAAAATTCTACTTAGTTTTAATCTTCCCAAAAATCAACATCCTGTCTTTAACTGGGTTAAAGAACCAACGTCATCTAAAACACGGTTCACGATAAACCCAAAATCACATTCCATTGTTAATCGGGTTAAAGAACAGGTGTTATTCAAAACACCGCTCACGACAGACCCCAAAAACCAATTTAAATTCAATTCCAATTAAATACCAAATTAACTGGACAATTTCACTAAATCTTAATTAAAAGATTTATTCTTTTCTAAACTGGGATCAAGAACAGTGTTATTTAAGGCACCATCCACGACGAACCCAAAATCCCATTTGATATTAAATACATGGCTCTAAATAGAAAATATATCGGCTTATATTCAATTTCAAATTCTAAAACCAACAAATATTGTATTGGAAATAACGATATAAATACATCTTTCAAATTTCCACAACCATATCTGTATAATCACGAAATCCAACATCGAAATATTCCTAAGATAATTTCGATTCAAATCCATTCCAATTCACGTATTGGAAATTCTGATTATTTTCAAAACCACTTCAAATCCAATTTATTTATTCGAAAATATTGGATTATAATTCTAGTTCCAAACTAGTTCATTTCGATAAAAACTATTTTTATCTTTACAAATGTGGAATTTTTCATCCCAGTTCTTTCCAACTCATATATTATGATTTTACACAAATTATTAATATTTTTAATAATTTTATCAAGGCCCGTACAGTCGGTTTTCAATAAGGGCCACCGAACTGCACTTACAGCGACCTTTTCTAAATTTTATTTGGACATAATTCCAAATACAACCGTTAGATTTCAAATTTCTAATATTCATTGGAAAGCTCTTTTCGATACGAACCCAACGGTTCCGGTTTCAGGAGAATCCGACGGTCGGATCTCCCGCAACGTCAATTCGAAATCAATGGTCGAAATTCGCGAACTGCCGCGGCGCATTCTTTTCAGGCCAATATATATATATTATATATATTTTGTTGATTTCCTTTTAAAACGTATTTTATAAATCGTTTTAAATTCGTTTTCAAAACAATTTCAACTTCATATTCAATTTCAAATCAAAATTGAATATTTCACATCATTACTATATAAATGATAATATTGTCAAAACGTTATATTTCGAAATCACTTTCTTTTCTATATTCATTATAAAAACGAATATAATCGATATAAATATCATTCACGTCAAAATGGCGCATCTCTAATCAACACGGCTTTATATATTTCAATAACTTCGTTATTCTATTCAACAAATGAATATTTATTCTATTCAACACATGAATATATACTTCTTTCAACATATGAATATTCTCAACACATGAGCATCGTCAACACGTGACTATTTTTGTTATTTAATATATTTTATAAAATCATGATAAAGATGTAAATTTTATTGTTTAAAATATTTTACTCAATACATGATAAGTTTCAACACATGAATATTCTCAACACATGAGCATCGTCAACACATGACTATTTATTCTATTGAACACATGAATCTATATTTCCTAATATTCTTTATTATCCCAATTGGAATGAGACCCAATCAATTACCATATAATGTTAATTATATGGATTCCATACAATACATGTATATAATAGCAACGATAAATAATCAACCATCATCCAAAGTGCACCACACAACTGCATAAGCATTAAATATAAATAATTAACGCTTACTCAGTCTGTCGACCAATCGATCGACATACAACTAGATAATTGGGATTAGTGTACGCCAAATATCATCCCAACACCTGTGTGGGGTTTGGATCCACAAACACCGAATATTATTTGTGCAGTTGGGCGACGTGTAAAATTTATCGTCCCAATCAATGTCCTTCAAATAGGTGTACATAAACAAACCGTCCGGTTTGTAAATGAATATTTATTTAATCACATTCACGTTAAAAATTATATTTTTAACGATAATTAATTTATTTCAACACATGAATGTTCTATTATCATTATGAAAAATCATATCTTTATTAACATAAAAATCTTATCTTTCTAGCGATTTAAAATATAAACTTTATGGTGATAAAAATAATTTTTATACCACTAAAAATTGTATTTTTATACGAAGCCATTTAAATAAAAATCACATTTTTAATGGCTATTCAAACAAATAAAAATCACATTTTTATTTCACCTATATAAACAAAAATTCTATTTTTAACCGCATTACTAAATCTAGCAAAAATAAAGACTCACTTTTCGATTGTAGAGGGGTGTCGCGCGTTGCTAGTGTTCGGGAGGGGCCTAGGGTTTGCTGTGGGGTGGATTTGGGGTTGCGGAGCTCGCATTGGAGAGGGAGAGAGAAGAACAGGCAGAAGGGGGGAAAGGCTGGGCCCGCATCGGGGTCTGGAGGTGGCACAGGTCAGTGGTAGGCGACTTCAGGTGTTCGGGGTGGGCGGTTTCGTGGGGGGGGGGGGGGCTGCGTTGATTTGGAAGAGGGGGAGGAGGAAGCGGAGGAGATGGAGAAAGAGGAGGAGAAGGGGAGGTGAGGGGGTGGCCGCGCCTGCGGCGCGGTGGCGCGTTGATGGGAGGACCGCGGCTGCTCCTTCCCCTTTCTTCTTTTTTATTTTTTTATTTTCGATTTGAAAAGTAACGGGGGGGAGGGGGGCTGAGAGGTATAAGGAGAGAAAGGGAGATTTTTATTTATTTAATTATTTATTTAATTTCAAAAAGCAACTTTTTGTTTCGACCTCGAAATCGAACCCACCGACTGTCGTCCATAGCTAGTTACTCCCATTCCAAACACAATGGGATATGTATCGTAAGCTGATTCGATCGTTTCGATCAGTTTTCGTCAAAATCAAAATATAACTATATATATTGAATTTGAACGCACATTTCAATTTACCGGGGCCACATACGAACTCTAAAAATTCTCGAAAAATATTTTCTAGCTTTATGTTGACGACACGGTCCTAACAAAACTAATTTCGTCTAATTCTGAGACCGTTTGAAAAATGGCCATTTTCCAGTCGATTAAAATCAACTGAAACTGGTCAAACGCGTTTTCCATTGCCACGATCACATACTGATTCGAAAAATTACGAATTTTGGAATCTAAGAATAACCTGACATCACGGATCCAACAAAAGTGGTTTCGTCGAAAACCGAGGTCGTTTGCAAAATTTCCATTTTTAAGGGCCAGAATTCCATAGCGACTACTCTGAATTTTCAACTGGACATAATATTTTATCCCCGCTATGAAATTTCAATTCTTTGGATTCGCTGGAAAGATGTTTTCAAATAGATTCTAATATTTTTGGTTTCGTTGAAATCCGGTTTATTTTGCACCCGGTACATTCATTTGAACTTTGAAATCGAAATTTCAAACTACCGCGCCATTTTCAATTCCTTTTATAATTATAAATAAAATATTTATATTCTAACGACGATCTATATAAATATATACATTCTAATTCTATTCAAAATAAATTTCTCGTCGTTATTATTTAAAATAATTCATTTTAAATATTCAAAATTCATTAAATTCGCCAAAATAAAAAATTTAAATTGGCCCAGAATTTCGGGTTGTTACAATCTCCCCCACTTAAAATTTTTCGTCCTCGAAAAGGAACGAAGCCGAATGTTGTTTAACAAATCAACTCAACTAAACTTCCATTATTCCAATTACGGCTTAAGTTCTTCAACTTTTCAGTTTCTAAGAACTTTTCAAATTTTTCAAAAATTTGGCTAACACCCAAAATTTTCGAAAAATTTCGCCATAACCTACCCTGCACCTGGGACTTCGGGATATTTCAAATAGCCTCCCATGACCCTCACCAATCCAAAAAGAAAAAGAAACAGCCAAGCGGCTAGCCAATCGGCTCATAAAATCATCCAAACCCAAAGAAATACAATAAACATGTACCTATTTGTCGGGCAAACAATTTTATTCTTCTGCTCTAGCCTCCTTGCTATGACCTGTTCAATGTAAGTACATGTATATGCATGCATTTGTAATCATTTATCAATACAGTTCAATTTGGCATAATGGTTCAAAATTTCAAATAAATAAACAAACAACACAACCATCAATCAATTAGTGAATTAGAATTTCAACACATAACTTTAATACATAGTCAAAAATCATATTTTTGATGCCAAATAACAACAAATAATCCTATGTAAGTTTTGGTTCTCACACCAGTCTAATGGAAATATATAGATATCACACCTTCGAAACTCAAACATAAATACGGATGATGTGGCCACATCATCAGAATCATCCCCGGGTGTCTAGAATGTGATTCTATATCTATCTAGTATATTAAAACTTCGAATATACGTTCATGACGCGTATACGCGAAATCTTTATATAATAGATTGTCCAAAATCAATATAAATAAAATATTCAAATACGTATATTTGAATTTAATTTTCAAAACAAAACTTGTTTTCAATTTTTAATTCAAAATTTTTACTCTTTCGACTCGTTCTAGGATACTACTGATCCCATTTCTAACGAGTCATCCTAATTGGATATTACTAATCCAATATCTGATGAATTCTTTCGTTTGGTTCTAATGTGTCTTGTTCTCGAGCTCTATAAACCAAAGCTCTGATACCACTGTGATAACCCGTAACTTCCCCGGTAAGGAAAGAACAGATTACTTTGAGGACAAGACCAATTAGAACGCAAACAGAAGAACATTTCATTGTATATTACAACAATTCCATCAGAATACAAGAATATACAGAGTATGAATAAATATTACACAGAAAATATCAGATATTTATATTACATTTAAATACATCGCAGCGGAAAATAATACAAAACACAACTAGAAGTAATACACGGATACAGAGCTTGCCGAGCATCGTTCCAGTTGTAAATCAGGATCCTTTGAATATAAATCTGCAAAACCAAAACTACTAGCTGTCCGTGTAGAAAATAGGGGCGCCCAGAGTTTAGGTTGAAACAATAAACTCCAGGTTAGTCATGTGACTGGTGTGAGAACTAAAACAGTTATTAATCTTTATTTTTAAAGTTAGGTAAATCAAGGGACCACGCCGTATAACACGGAACGGGTTTCCTCCCAATAATACCAGTGCATAAAACAAACAGCGCAATGCTAAATAAAGAAAAATTAAGCTATTATAAGACCTAGGTCCCATCATACAATGAAATGCAAGACGGAGGATAGGGTTTTACCTTATAATAGCCAAAGAATGCTTGATACGTTTAAAAATAGATTAGTTTTATATTACTATAAGTGTATAGTGTCAAAACAATTTCAATCATAAGTATCAATCATATGCGGCATAGCTACCATCTACTATGTCGCCATACTAGGTTCTACAAATAAAACCGCAAAGATCGTATTGGAAATTGGATTTCCGTCATGAGTCGAGGCAAGGGGCAAGCTCCTCTCCGTTCGAGACACTCTAGCAAATGCCCCAGGACCACACACAGCGATCCCTTGGAACCTCCAAGGCCGGTCCTCTCTTACTTTTGAGGATTAGTTATTCCTGAACACAAGTTTCCCGGTCCTATAGGACCTATATAATGGTCTGTACGTCGGCTCACATAGTGCCAGTTGTCGACCATATATTCGAGGCGCCTCGCATTCCAACAACCACACAGGTAAAAAGTATATAAATGTCAGGGCTGGTAGGTCACTGACATCACCCATAGCTAGAAAGAAACGTCGTGCACTCCTTGGGTCCTTATCCCGTTTTTGACTCATAATGAGGTGTGAGGCTCGCGAATTAACGCCATACACAAAGCTGCGCCACACAGGTCTTGCTTTTATCATCAACCACAAGACTTTGCTTTTCAACAGAAGCCTTGATCATCTGCCACTTAGGCATGCCACACAGGCAATTCACTCCATGCGACTGATGTCAATCGATATACAACCTCTGAGCTCGTACGTCTCAGAGAAGGACGTTAAGCAAAAGAATAAATTCTCCGCCGCCAAACAGATGTATATTTAATAGAGATCAATCAACACAGAATAAAATCCAATGTCCGTCACACAGTCCATTTACAAGTTCGTTCTGGGTCTGAACGAAACCGGAGGCACTTTCCTCGCATATCCATCGATCTCCAAGTACGTCTGGACGATCACCAACTGATTCCCTCCTTTTGGGTGTACAGCCCAATCAAGATCATCAATAATCATCCAAACGATGTGAAGACTTCCGGTCTTCAACCACCGTCTTCATCTTCGACTTATCGTCGAATCGGTTATTCAGAATGGGTATAAACCCGGCCTTTCTGGATAACCCGCGTATAAAGTAAACAAATGTTACACAAACCCAACATAAGCCTCAATCCAATTCAGAATATTCTTTTATTCCAATATTCACATTCTTACGGAAAGGTTCCCATTAATTTTATCAAGGATAAATTCTTCTAAATTTATTCTTTAATCGTCCTTTGGATATCATTTCAAACCATGTTAAAGTTTTCCAAACTAGTCGGGATTAGCGAACCACACCGAAGTAATTATTTATTTTATTTCCCAATCCCAACCTATTCATCCCATGGAGCAAAACTGGTAATACTCCATATCTAACACTATGGTGT
Source organism: Allium sativum (assembly GCA_030737875.1). Classification (NCBI taxonomy): domain Eukaryota; kingdom Viridiplantae; phylum Streptophyta; class Magnoliopsida; order Asparagales; family Amaryllidaceae; genus Allium; species Allium sativum. The sequence goes on from CM060919.1 coordinate 803,336,623, forward strand.
TATCTGTAAATATTAATTACCATTTCACGTTCAAATCTAATTAAAGATTTAACTATCGCTTTGGAGCAAAACTGGTGATACTCCATCCTCGATCACTTTAATCTAATTAAAGATTCATTAAAACTCTACTTAGTTTTATTCTTCCCAAAAATCAACATCCTATCTTTAACTGGGTTAAAGAACCAACGTCATCTAAAACACGGTTCACGATAAACCCAAAATCACATTCCATTGTTAATCGGGTTAAAGGTGTTATTCAAAACACCGCTCACGACAGACCCCAAAAACCAATTTAAATTCAATTCCAATTAAATACCAAATTAACTGGACAATTTCACTAAATCTTAATTAAAAGATTTATTCTTTTCTAAATTGGGTTCAAGAACAGTTTTATTTAAGGCATCATCCACGACGAACCCAAAATCCCATTTGATATTAAATACAAGGCTCTGAATAGAAAATATATCGGCTTATATTCAATTTCAAATTCTGAAACCAACAAATATCGTATTGGAAATAACGATATAAATACGTCTTTCAAATTTCCACAACTATATCTGTATAATCACGAAATCCAATGTCGAAATATTCCGAAGATAATTTCGATTCAAATCCATTCCAATTCACGTATTGGAAATTCTGATTATTTTCAAAACCACTTCAAATCCAATTTATTTATTCGAAAGTATTGGATTATAATTCAAGTTCAAAACTAGTTCATTTCGATAAAAACTATTTTTATCTTTACAAATGTGGAATTTTTCATCCAAGTTCTTTCCAACACATATATTATGATTTTACACAAATTATTAATATTTTTAATAATTTTATCAAGGCCCGTACAGTCGGTTTTCAATAAGGGCCACCGAACTGCACTTACAGCGACCTTTTCTAAATTTGATTTGGACATAATTCCAAATCCAACCGTTAGATTTCAAATTTCTAATATTCATTGGAAAGCTCTTTTCGATACGAACCCAACGGTTCCAGTTTCAGGAGAATCCAACGGTCGGATCTCCCGTAACGTCAATTCGAAATCAATGGTCAAAATTCGCGAACTGCCCCGGCGCAACGCGTTCTATTCAGGACAATATATATATTATATATATTTTGTCGATTTCCTTTTAAAACGTATTTTATAAATTGTTTTAAATTCGTTTTCAAAACAATTTCAACTTCATATTCAATTTCAAATCAAAATTGAATATTTCACATCATTACTATATAAATGATAATATTGTCAAAACGTTATATTCTATATTCATTATAAAAACGAATATAATCGATATAAATATCGTTCGCGTCAAAATGGCGCATCTCTAATCAACACGGCTTTATATATTTCAATAACTTCGTTATTCTATTCAACAAATGAATATTTATTCTATTCAACACGTGAATATATACTTCTTTCAACATATGAATATTCTCAACACATGAGCATCGTCAACACATGACTATTTTTGTTATTTAATATATTTTATAAAATCATGATAAAGATGTAAATTTTATTGTTTAAAATATTTTACTCAATACATGATAAGTTTCAACACATGAATATTCTCAACACATAAGCATCGTCAACACATGACTATTTATTCTATTCAACACATGAATCTATATTTCCTAATATTCTTTATTTTCCCAATTGGAATGAGACCCAATCAATTACCTTATAATGTTAATTATATGGATTTCATACAACACATGTATATAATAGCAACGATAAATAATCAACCATCATCCAAAGTGCACCACACAACTGCATAAGCATTAAATATAAATAATTAACGCTTACTCAGTCTGTCGACCAATCGATCGACATACGACTAAATAATTGGGATTAGTGTACGCCAAATATCATCCCAACACCCGTGTGGGGTTTCAATCCACAAACACCGAATATTATTTGTGCAGTTGGGCGACGTGTAAAATTTATCGTCCCAATCAATGTCCTTCAAATAGGTGTACATAAACAAACCGTCTGGTTTGTAAATGAATATTTATTTAATCACATTCACGTTAAAAATTATATTTTTAACGATAATTAATTTATTTCAACACATGAATGTTCTATTATCATTATGAAAAATCATATCTTTATTAACATAAAAATCTGATCTTTCTAGCGATTAAAAATATAAACTTTATGGCGATAAAAATAATTTTTATACCAATAAAAATCGTATTTTTATACGAAGCCATTTAAATAAAAATCACATTTTTAATGGCTATTCAAACAAATAAAAATCACATTTTTATTTCACCTATATAAACAAAAATTCTATTTTTAACTGCATTACTAAATCTAGCAAAAATAAAGACTCACTTTTCGATTCTAGAGGGGTGTCGTGCGTTGATAGTGGTTGGGAGGGGCCTAGGGTTTGCTGTGGGGTGGATTTGGGGCTGTGGAGCTCGCATTGGAGAGGGAGAGAGAAGAACAGGCGGAGGGGGGAAAGGCTGGGCCCGCATCGGGGTCTGGAGGTGGCGCAGGTCAGTGGGAAGCGGCTTCAGGTGTTCGAGGTGGGCGGTTTCGTGGGGGGGGGGGGGGCTGCGTTGATTTGGAAGAGGGGGAGGAGGAAGCGGAGGAGATGGAGAAAGAGGAGGATAAGGGGAGGTGAGGGGGTGGTCGTGCCTGCGGCGCGGTGGCGCGTTGATGGGAGGAGCGCGGCTGCTCCTCCCTCTTGCTTCTTTTTTTTTCCGATTTGAAAAGTAACGGGGGGGGGGGGGGGGCGGTCTGAGAGGTATAAGGAGAGAAAGGGAGATTTTTATTTAATTAATTATTTAATTTTAGAAAGCAACTTTTTATTTCGACCTCGAAATCGAACCCACCGACTGTCGTCCATAGTTAATTACACCCATTCCGAATACAATGGGATATGTATCGTAAGCTGATTCGATCGTTTCGATCAGTTTTCATCAAAATAAAAATATAACTCTATATATTGATTTTGAACGCACATTTCAATTTACCAGGGCCACATACGAACTCTAAAAATTCCCAAAAAATATTTTCTAGCTTTGTATTGACGATACGGTCCTAACAAAACTAATTTCGTCTAATTCTGAGACCGTTTGAAAAATGGCCATTTTCCAGTCGATTAAAATCAACTTAAACTGGTCAAACGCGTTTTCCTTTGCCACGCTCACATATTGATTCGAAAAATTACGAATTTTGGAATCTAGTAATAACTTGACATCTCGGATCCAACAAAAGAGGTTTCATCGAAAACCGAGGTCGTTTGCAAAATTTCCATTTTTAAGGGCCAGAATTCCATAGCGACTATTCTGAATTTTCAACTGGACATAACTTTTTATCCCCGTTATGAAATTTCAATTTTTCGGATTCGCTGGAAAGATATTTTCAAATAGATTCTAATATTTTTGGTTTCGCTGAAATCCGGTTTATTTTGCACCCGGTATATTCATTTGAACTTTGAAATCAAAATTTCAAACTACCGCGCCATTTTCAATTCCTTTTATAATTATAAATAAAAAAATTATATTCTAACGACGATCTATATAAATATATACGTTCTAATTCTATTCAAAATTAATTTCTCATCATTATTATTTAAAATAATTCATTTTAAATATTCAAAATTCATTAAATTCGCCAAAATAAAAATTTTAAATTGGCCCAGAATTTCCGGGTTGTTACAAAAAAATCATATTTCAAAAATTTTAATTGGTTCCAAAATCTTAGGTTGTTACAATCTCCCCCACTTAAAAACATTTCGTGCCCGAAAAGGAAGGAAGACGTAAGCAAGTTTATTATCTAAAATATAACCTTTCAAAACCGATTTTGAAAATTTATTTCTTATTACGAATACGTTCTCTCATATACGTAATACTCTTGACACATTCAGGATATTACTATCCTCGTATCTAAGGAGTTACTCTTATAGTATGTTACTAATCTTATCTCTGATGGGTCTTTTCTTCTTGTTCTAACGAGTTGTACCCCCAAGCTTTTGAATTAACCAAGGCTCTGATACCATTTGTAACGACCCGAAAAACCCCGCCTTTTGAATCGACCATAAGCCACAAAGGTCAGATCCAAACAGTAGAAATCTTCGAACCATTAATTTTGGGCATACAATGCATCATATAGAAACAAAAGAAGATTTAATTGTCATTACAACTATTTTCCGTCAGAGTAAAGAATACATATCAGAGTACATAAATTAAAACAAAATACACAGCGGAAATATAATTACATTCAACGGAAGACTTTTGAATGTTCTGGAAACAGCTTTAAGCTTCAATCTAGAATCCTACTCAAAATATCTACAAAACAAACTACCAAGCTGCCCGCGTGGAAAATATGGGCACTCAATTTGCAAGGGAAAAATAATCGATGAGTCAGTCATGGGACTAGTATGACAAACCCTACAATTTACTTAACTTATTATAAAGTGAGGCATATCATAGGACCACGCCTTATAGCACAGAATGGGTTTACTCCACACCAATGACATTGCACAAACAACTAGCAAAAATAGACTTATAGAGCCTACGATGTATCAAACAACATGCAATTCCTCTGCAACGACCCGGGAATTTTCGATTCCGAAAATCGACACAAATACCAATGTCGACTATCCAAACATCGAAAATACCAGAACGTTAATAGAAAAAATTAGAGGATGAGAGAGATAAGATAGAACTATTAGAATAGAAGAAGAAGAAGAACAAAACAATATTAGAGTAACACGAATCTCACAGCGGAACGAATAAACTATAGCATGCAAAGTAACATTGAAACAAAAATCTGTATTTGTATATTAGAGTACAACACTTACATCACAGTGGAAATAAACAATAGCTATAAAATCCTGAAGCCTCCTGCTCCAGCTACTCCAAGAATATCTGGAAATACCTGAACTACTTGACTTCCCGTACAAATTTGGGCACCCAAGAGCTTAGGGAAATCAAACAAAATAAACTCTGGGTCAGTCATGGGACTGGTGTGAGTAAACTCCAACCATTTGGTTTAACTTTTCAAAATCATTTTTTCAAAAGAAATGACAATCGTAAGACCAATCCACACATAAACACGGATGGTTTTTACCTTACGATAACCCAAAACATTTTCAAAATAAATAATTTTCTAATATTATAATAATGTTTAATCACAAATAATTAACTATCTAGCAGAATGCTTGCATCTCACGCTCCACATATATATAGTATACAATCAAAACCAGAGGCGCTTATTGGAGAATGGATTTCAACTATGACAAGGTATGGAACCACCTGTTGATAGTGTATCTCTAGAGAGGAATACACTGGGTCCAACAAGAACGTCTTGCAACCCGACCCACACATGACCGACTACTCATTTCTCTTGAGTGTATCGAATATATTGTCGCCTACGGTTGCAAGCAACATAACTGTTCCCGGGAGATACAGAAGCGAAAAGAAGTAACAAATATGAATATTCTCTAGATGGTGACAATACACCCTAATGGGGGCGACCCACTTAGCCATGCTACCAGCCCGATTTTTGTCATTTCCCGGTTGATGAGGCTTGAGGTCATAACGTATCTTTTGACAGATCATACATTCATTTACTTTGAATGTCACATCGTCATACTCGCCAAATCACAAATTGATTTCCACAAAAATATCACGGGTATAAAGCTAAGAGAACCGAATTTATCCACCACCAAACAAGGATACGTTTGAAGCAATCAACTTACGTGATCCATTAGATATACTCTATCAGACATTTGTCCATACACGTTGCCCTGGGACTGGACAAACCAAAGGCACTATTTTGTAAATAGGATAGCCCTTGCATAACACCATCTTGAATTGTCTTCATTATATTTGATCGCAACGTTAACGTCCATACAGAGTGGTTTTCAGATAATGAATCTGATCCCTGTCTCTCCGTATTGACAACGTAAAATGATCATAAACTTCGATAGTCGGTGATTTAACAATCAAAGGAAAACATGTGTGCAAACAATGATATTATTTCCCAGTGGAAATTTTATCATTCAATCATCAATCAACATTTATCCCTTTAAATTAATTTATCATTAATTTATTCATTTCCCTATTTTTGTAATTCCCTATTTCCAAAATTTAGAAATTATATGTTATAAATCATTGGAAAACATTTCCATATTTACTTTCATTTCTTAGTTTCTATATTAGAAAACATTTTCGATTCTTATTTGGAAAACATTCCCACAACTTCCTCAATTGGATTTAAATAGATATTTAAATAAAACATCGCTATGCCAACTCGAAACACTAATACTTATTAACTAAATTCAATTAACTAACCTTCGCTATCGAACCTTAACCATCCCTTAGTTAAAAATGAAGTCAATCAAGTTGGGGTATAACTACCTCTCAGACCTTAACTGAACAACATTTCTTACCTCGAAATAGACAAAGTTCACCCTTTTAAATCTTCACAAACTTCCTTACATAACCCTCGAATTCTATTTACGAATCCACTTCTTTTATAGAATTCATTTGAATATAATAATAGTGTTGTAATCCCATACTTCCGATATATAATAACTTAAATATAACTTTTATTTCTTAATTTGAATAAATAAATAAAGGATTTATTTAAATAAATAAATCTTGATTTAAAAACCAGAAAGTAAATAATACTTTCCTACATTCGATATAGTCGAATCCGAATGTAAAATTATCTCTCGAATAATCTCTATTCGATGACTCTCTTCAAATAAACTATATTCGATAACTCTTTTCCGAATAAACTATATTGGATAATCTCTCCTTCGAATAAACTATATTCGATAATCTCTCCTTGAATACTTATATTCAATTCAATCTATTCGAATAACTAATATTCGACAAACTCTATTTGATTAACTAATATTTGGTTAACTCTATTCCAATATTTAACATTCAATTAACTCTAATTCGATTAACTCTAATTCGAATAACTAATATTCGATACTCTCTATTTGAATACTTATATTCGATTAACTCTCTTTGAATGACTTACATTCGATTAACTCTAATTTCTTTCCCATTCAAATTCCCATTTTAATTCCTATTCAAAACCTAATTCCTTAATATAGTTTTAAATTATAAAATAATTATTTTAATCCATTGTTCACATCGAATGTGTAAACATTCCCTTTATATGATCCATTAAGTTTGATTTCGTATTTTAAAATAATATCCTATTTCCAAATTCTATTTATACTTTTATTTATAGAATTATTCATACAAAATCTTCTTTTTATTCTAACAGTTAAATTTCATTTGTAATTCCCTTTATAAATGTTGAGTTCACATTATATTTAAAATATCGGTGTTAAAAACCGATTTCAACTTCTCTATTTAAATTCAGACTTTTATTTTTCCAATGATAAATAAACTTTCTAAATTTATAAACATCGTTTATAATTATTCTTCTAAATTTTTATCTGTTAAAACAGATTTCTATTTAATTCTACTTTGAATTAATCCTTTCCATTTATCTGTTAAAAATAGATTTCCATTTAATATTTATTTTTCAAATAATTCCTTTTATAAAATTCTACTCATTTTATAAAGTACTTCTTTTTATAATTATCCTATTTATTTTACAAATATTTCCTTTTATATTTGGTTTACAATTATTTCTATTTCTATTTATTTTACAAATATTTCATTTTGTATTTGTTTTACAAATATTTCATTTATGCAATTCTATTCTTTTTATATAAATATTCCATATAATTATATTTATCTTCTAAATAAATATTTCCTTTTATAAAATCCGTTGATTTTATAAAATCCTTAAATTCAATATCCACTTTGAAATTCCTTTTTTTATAAAATCGTTTGTTTTATATATATATATATATTTCATTTTCAATATACATTTTGAAAATTCTGTTTCTACATTCCAGTATTCCTTATGGTATTTAACATACCATATAACAATGATCAATATCATCCAAACACACATAATCAACAATAGATTATATATCACATCATATACCACAATATATGAAAACAGTAAAATAAATGTTGAGGAATCCAGTTGGATCCCTCCAACCTGTTTCCCTGCATCCACAGATGTTACACAATATAATTCACATCAATTTCATTTCAATATGTACTATTCTGATAGACAGAATCGATGTTTGTTTAACGATATGTGTATATATTGTTATTAGTAATTCCAAACAATAAATTAGCAATTCAACCAAACAATCAACACACAACAATCAACCAATATTTATCAGTTTAAAAAAGTTACGTTATGAAAATATAAACTGAGCAGAGTTAGTTAGATTTACTCACATTGGACGATCATCATTAAATAACGATAATTGTCAGTTGATTCAAACGGACAATTTATTTCTCTATAAATTGTAACGAGCTCCAATCCACACCCAGCGAGTTCCATTGTGTCGCGCTCGTCCATACGATCCTAAAGGATCTTGTTTCACTGAATTCCAATACGTATGATCAAGTTATGATTTTTATACGTTAATACACATTTTATATACATAAATTATTTTATTTAAAAACTTATTGGACTCACCCTCTCTAAAATCGGCCCATACCAGCATGAATAGTGGACCTCCTCATTCGTTCCTCATTTTCCCGACTCTAGGAAATAGCTTCGACAGACATGGCTGCATCCTTCCTTCGACCAGTTCTTCCACCTTCCTGCACTATTTAAAAATCAGACAACACCATCGAACTCCTCTTTCAAAACCACAATATCCCATATCTGTTTCATCAAGCTCGCACCAACTATTCAATTTCCGACCTCGAGCTGTTTCCGATCTGTACAGTGATTCCATCGACGCCTTTCATCACCAAATCACCTCGATTTTTTCCCACAAGCTCCCATTGATCTCTGATTCAAAAACAAATCTCCAAAACTTGAATCGATGGCTCCAACTCCTTCAATCCGTAGCCCTAACTCGCGTAGTGAAAATAAGAGCGAACTCCATTAGCTTCGAACCCTCCAAAACTGATACCATGTTGAAGAGAATCATCCCAGTAATCCGTTTATATTTGTTTCATGATCTAAAACATATTATACGAATTGTAATGATTTTATGAAGATCAAAATGATTTAGTGGAGGAAGAAAGCTTGCGGCGGAAAGTGTTTTTGACCAGAGGAATGAAAGTCTGAGGGTTTAAGTGATCCCAAGGGTATATATATAGGATAAGGTAGCTTAGAAGTTAAGCTATATATTTTAAATTAGTTTATATTTGATTTTTAACTTTATTTATAATATAAAAATTTCCTATGATCACATATAATATCCAAAAATCATGAAAATGGACATACAACTAGAGTTTGACATTACGGACCCAACGAAACTTGTTTCGTCAAATTCCGACTTCGTTTGTTCACACAGCTTATTTTTAACCATCAAATTACTGACTGTTTTTCACTTTAAAAATCCGTACGGCCACATACAAACTCGAAAAATCACAAAACTTGAAATCTAACAATAATTTAATATTACGGATCCAACAAAACTAGTTTCATCGAAAACGGATGTCGTAAAGCTGGCTATTTTTAAAGCTCTAATTAAACTGTTTGCGAACAAATTATGCAGTTGTAAACAACTGTAAAATCCGTTCGGTTTTCCTAAACAACAAGGATTGTTGTAGAGGGTGTCGAACTCTGGGACCAAAAATATTTTATTTATAAATCCAGTCAAGTTATCCCTAACTTTTGATTGATTGAAAACACAGAAAATAACAACATTTAAATATAAAAGAGAGATTTATCTAATAAGAGAAAGCAATTAGGGGATAATGACATAGATCAGATTCATAATCATCAATAGCCAAAAGATTAACCAGATCTAATACATGTTTTTGTCACAAACATGAATCAACGATAATAGGTTTTTAGAAACAAATATGTAAATAACGACAAGCATAGCCTATGCAGGAGCTCAGCTCTACAACCATAGGCTATCAGGACAGATTCACTATTTTATTTCTAAAACCCTAAATATTAAATCTAAATCTGATAAGTGTTAGATTGAACTCGAATATACCCTGTGAAGGAGCACAGCTCTTAAACGACACAGGGTATGAAGGTTGAGAGCTAACCCTTAATTCAGATCCAGATCTACATGTATACAGTCCTCATCTTTTGGCTATGCGATTCATATTGAATCATACTAGCAGCGTCATCACCCCCTAATCAAAGGGGATTAGCTAGACATAGCTAAAGAAGAAGAGAAAAAGAAAATAGATAACATGAACATAAATAAAATAAACAAAAAGTAAAAAGAAAGGGAGAGAATGATTTTATTCCAAGAAGAGAATTACAGAATAAAACCTAATGTCTTTTACAATGAATGAGATACAAGGTATTTATAGCTGATATGACAAAGGCTAGCTAGCTAATTACATAATGTGGGACTAAAGAAATAACCCAAATAACACATAAGCCAGTGTGAACGCAGCTTTAGAGTGAGTGGTTTAGCAAATAGGCTAGTGTGAACGCAACATGAGTAAGAGGCCTTCCTAATGAGCTAATGTGAATGCAGTTTGAGTCTTTATTGAGCCAAATCTTCTTAACTGAAATATAATTGCAACCGTTCTTCAAGCTTCAGACTCTTCAAGCTTTAGCAATTTTAAACTTCACTCTTTTTAAGCAAATTCTTCATGCTTTATCCATCAAATGCTTTAAACCATGCTTCTTGTCAACAATCTGAAAATACAGCTATAAATACAAAGTATCAATTATTTTAAAGGGAAAATAAGATAAATAAGCGGATAAAATATACACATTTACGTGTATATCAAATACCCCCACACTTATCTTTTTATTCGTCCTCGAATAAACTAAACTAAGATATGTCACACTTTCGTAGGAAACACGATTGCATTTAGCGTATGCAACAAGCCGTTAAACCTCTGGGTGTCCCTAGTAGGACGAGTGTTGTCTCGTGAGGGTTTTCAGCGGATACTACCCACAAAATCCAAAGCGTCTTATGTACGCGGATTAATCAAACAATATATTTAAGGTCTTTCATATTCCAAGGATTTCACCTAACTTCAACAATAACGGTTTAGTCCCAATTTGTCCATCCCATAATTGGTACAAAAATGAATAAAAAATTTCAAGCTAAATCGTAATTCCTTGATAACACTGTAATTGTCTTGAAGATTAAGAGCGTGGTGACAACCAAAGTTCTACACATCGACAATGTGCACCCAATCATTTATTCAACCTTTTTTTTTTTGAATAATTTTGCACCAGTGTAACTGTAATGTATTGGATATGAGTTATGCATAGATGAAGGAATATTTTTGTAAGTTCTAAAAATATTCTAGATAAGAGGGCAAGTGTATTAGTTGAATTTCAAGCTACAAAAGATAAAGTAATACTAAGGCACATATGGACATTTTGTTTCCTTCCATCTCCTCAACTACAATCCTTGCTTCTAAGTACGGTATGTTGGATGTGGATGGAATGGAAATGGATGCTTCATAGTCAAGAATGATGAAGACTATTTTATTCAGAGAGACTCTCTCTTTATTTCTTTTTTCTTTTTTCTTTTTTTCTATTCTTTTTTTTTTCTTCTTTTTTTTTCTTTTTCTTTTTTTTTCTTTTCTTTTGCATGATGAACGATGAATGGAGATGGAATGATGAAGTACATGATTTCATTTGATTCCTCCTCTACTACCAACACTTCATGAAAGGAAAGTTTTGTGCCCTAGTCACTTTACTTCTATAACCTTAATTCAACACACAAGTCTGGATTGATGTTATACAAAAAACTGAAAGGAATGATAAGCAAAGTTTCGTAAGATAGATAACCCATATAAAATAAGATGTGGTATATGGTTATCCTACCTTAAAACAAGTACGGAATGGGTAGTGTAATATTGGTATAAAAAGTGACGTTTTTGACCTTTAAACAAAGGTTCTTGAGTATACCAATATAAGATAAACTTGTCGAAACATGGATGTAAATCGACTAAAAACTTGGGTTTGAATAATGTGGGGTATCGCAGAAGAACGCTACAATGAGTCATTTCTCCTTAATTGGGCCAAGTGGATTTTAGAACTTACAATTTTGAAAATTTGAGTGAAAAGAAAATATTATGCATGAAAACGAACTCAGAAAATCCAACAAATGTAGGTGCAAAATCATTTTTATTTCTTGATTTTTTTTTTTTGATTATTTTTACTTGCACATTCTAACATGTATAACAAAGGTTGACACGCTTACTCCAGAACACGACTAACGTCTGCACAGTCTCAAGCTAGCATCTTAAAAAGACACATTACGATTCAATGAATAAATAATGTTCATTCTCATCACCCAACAATTCAACTTATCAAACAAGAACCAAGGTGTTATTTATGAATTTAAGTTAATCCTTGTTCAATGAATGACCTACTTCATAAAATTGATTGCTGATGTAATGTAAATTCCCCCCACACTTGAGTGTAACTGTGTCCTCACAGTCTTAATCAGACATATCTTAGTGAAAGGGAAAAACAAATAAGAGAATATTTACATATGTACAAAAGAGGGTTAGTGCGTCTTACCGGATGTAATGTGGCTCATGGAGGACCATGAGCTCTTCCTCTTGGTTGGGTATTGGTTCCAAGTAAGGTTTAAGGCGTTGACCATTGACCTTAAAGGATGATCCATCAGTTGGATTCTCAATTTCTACCGCACCATACGGAAAAACAGTCCGTACAGTGCAAGGTCCTGTCCATCTAGATTTTAGCTTACCCGGAAATAGATGCAGTTTTGAGTCATACAACAGAACTTTTTGACCTGGCATGAAAGTTTTACGTAAAATTGATTTATCATGAAAAACTTTTGTTCTGTCCTTGTAAATTCGTTCATTTTCATAGGCATCATTTCGAATTTCATCAAGTTCATTGAGTTGAAGCTTCCTATGTTCACCTGCTTGCTCTAAATCAAGATTCAAAGTTTTTATTGCCCATAACGCCCTGTGTTCTAGTTCAACTGGCAAGTGACATGGCTTACCAAAAATCAACCGATAAGGGGACATACCCAAGTTGGTTTTGAAAGCGGTGCGGTAAGCCCAAAGAGCATCAGTTAACTTTTGGGACCAATCTTTGCGATTTCGATTCACAGTTTTCTCCAGGATTTGTTTAATTTGCCTATTCGATACTTCAACCTGCCCACAAGTTTGAGGATGGTAAGGAGTGGATAACTTGTGGGTTATCGAATACTTTCTCATGAGGGTTTCAAAAGAACGATTACAGAAATGTGTCCCGTTGTCGCTGATTATTGTGCGAGGTGTGCCAAACCTAGAAAAGATGTTTTCTTTTAAGAAGCGCACAACAACCTTATTGTCGTTCGTTTTGCATGGAATAGCTTCGACCCATTTAGAAACATAGTCAACAGCCAAGAGAATGTAAATGTTCCCAAAAGAATTAGGGAAGGGTCCCATGAAGTCTATACCCCACACATCAAAAATTTCGACCTCTAGAATGGGGTTTAAGGGCATCATATTCCGTTTAGAAATTTTCCCTAAGAATTGACATCGATCACAAGTTTTGCAATATTCGTACGCGTCTTTGAAAAGGTTGGGCCAGTAGAAACCCGATTGGAGAACCTTTTCGGCTGTCTTTTTGGGACCGAAGTGACCACCACAGGCTTGGTCATGACAGAAAGAGAGGACACTGTGAGTTTCAGTGTCGGGAACACACCTTCGAATGATTTGATCAGGACATTACTTGAAAAGATAGGGGTCGTCCCAATAAAAATGTTTCACTTGGGAAAAGAATTTGTGTTTATCCTGCTTAGACCAAAAAGAAGGGATCTGCTTGGTGACTAAGTAGTTGACAATGTCAGCAAACCAAGGATCAGTGGATAGAGAAAACAGCTGTTCATCAGGGAAATTCTCGTTGATCATAAGAGAAGAAGACGGGGCATTTGGAAGACGAGACAAGTGGTCTGCAATAACATTGTCAGATCCTTTTTTATCCTTAATGGTAAGGTCAAATTCTTGAAGTAGAAGGATCCAACGAATGAGACGGGCTTTAGCATCCTTTTTAGAGAAAAGATACCTAAGTGCGGAATGATCGGTATAAACCGTGATGTGTGAGCCAACTAGATAAGGCCTGAATTTTTCTAACGCGAAAACGACTGCCAAGAGTTCCCTTTCGGTGGTCGTATAATTGATTTGAGCGTCATTCATAGTTTTACTCGCGTAGTAAATGACGTGAAGAATCTTATCGATACGTTGTCCTAAGACAGCGCCAACAGCGAAATTCGAGGCGTCACACATGATTTCAAAAGGCAGCTTCCAGTTGGGAGAGCAGATGATCGGAGCAGAGACAAGTTCATTTTTAAGATGCTCAAAAGATGAAATGCAATCAGAATTGAAGTCGAAAGGAACATCCTTACCAAGAAGATTGGTCAACGGTCGAGTGATTTTGCTAAAATATTTTATAAAGCGACGGTAAAAACCAGCATGACCTAAAAAGGATCGGATGTCCTTAACTGATTTGGGAATGAGAAGATTTGAAATAACCTCAATTTTGGCTTTGTCTACTTCAATTCCTTTATTAGAAATGACATGTCCTAGGACAATGCCATGTTTGACCATGAAGTGACACTTTTCCCAATTAAGCGTTAAGTGTTTATCTTTACAGCGATTAAGAACAAGATCGAGATGATGTAAACACTCGGAGTAAGAATCACCAAATATGGAAAAATCATCCATGAACACTTCCAAAAATCGCTCGATCATATCAGAAAAAATGCTAATCATGCACCTCTGAAAGGTTGCAGGTGCATTACAGAGACCAAAAGGCATACGTCGGTACGCAAATGTACCAAACGGAAAAGTGAAAGTGGTTTTCTCTTGGTCCTCAGGAGCAATAGGGATTTGATTATATCCCGAGTACCCGTCAAGGAAACAATAGTACTCGTGACCCGCTAGTCGTTCTAACATTTGATCGATAAATGGCAGAGGGAAATGATCCTTACGTGTTGCAGCGTTAAGTTTCCTATAGTCAATGCAAACACGCCAACCAGTCTGGGTGCGGGTTGGGATAAGCTCGTTAGCTTCATTTTGGATCACGGTAATCCCTGATTTCTTAGGTATGACATGAATCAGACTAACCCATTGACTATCAGAAATCGGGTAGATGATTCCATTGTCAAGGCATTTAAGGATTTCAGCACGAACTGCTTCTTTCATGATAGGGTTTAGTCGACGTTGGGGATCACGAGTGGGTTTGGCATCATCTATAAGGTGGATTCGATGTTGGACTATCGAAGGACTAATCCCCTTAATATCAGCCATGGACCAACCAATTGCCTCCTTATTTTTCATAAGGATGGGAAGGAGCAATTGTTCCTGCTCTAAAGTAAGGTCAGAAGCGATAATGACTGGAAAAGTTTCATTTTCTCCTAAGTAAGCATACTTAAGATGACTGGGCAACACTTTGAGTTCAGATTTTGGGGATGACTCAACCGAAGAAATTGGTTGAGGAATAGGCTCAGTCAATAGCGGCTCGACAGGAACTGAGTTAGAGACATTTTCAGAGATATCTTGAAACAAATTTTCGTAATTAGACTCAATGTCAGTGTTCAAATGGTCGAGCTCAGGTTCATTATCGTGGACAGCATGAATTTCAGAAAATTGGTCCACATAAGAGGCAGGAGAGTTTTCGGTTCTAAAGATGTTTAGCTCGACGGTCATGTTACCGAAAGAAAGTTTCATAGACCCATTTCTACAGTTGATAAGAGCATTAGAGGTGGCTAAGAAGGGTCGTCCTAGAATCAAAGGGATTTGGTTTGCAGGATTGCTTACCTGTTGAGTTTCTAGGACAATGAAATCAACTGGAAAGATGAATTCTCCTATTTTGATCAAAACATCCTCGATTTCGCCCACAGGTTTCTTAATTGAACGGTCGGCAAGCTGAAGAGTAACCTTGGTGGGTTTCAGTTCTCCTAGCCCTAATTGGCGATAGACGGAATATGGAAGCAAGTTAACACTAGCACCTAAGTCTAGCAAGCATCTATCGATTTTCTTGTCCCCAATAGTACATGATATTGTGGGGCAGCCAGGATCTTTGTATTTCACTGGCATAGATTGGGACAAGACTTCGCTTAGAGTCGCCGCTAGAAACACTTTCTTAGGTACATGTGTATGACGTTTCTGGGTGCACATATCTTTTAGAAATTTAGCGTACTGTGGAACTTGTTGTATAATATCAAAAAGAGGAATGTTCACTTTAACTTGCTTAAATATTTCAAGGATCTTTTCTACCTGGTCCGTCTTTTTTCTAGGTCGGAGTCTATGAGGAAATGGAGCAGACAACTCAGTGGGTTGGGCTACTTGAGTTTGAGGATGGGCCGGATTAGAATTGGGCTCGATGTTTTGATCCGAGATGGTCGAATTTTCTGTTGGGTTTTGAATATCGTCTGGTAAATCATTTGGGTCGACCACATGGTTGTCAATCTTCTTGCCAGATCTAAGAGTCGTGACAGCATTCAATTGACTAACGTTCGAGTCTTGAATGATGTGAATTTGGTTAGGGTTTGAAGTCTGTCCTCTAGGGTTTTGGATGGGTTGACTTGGAAACGTACCCTTTTCCCTTTCACTTAATCTAGCGTTAAGTTGAGACATTTGTTTTTGAAGTTCACTCATTTGTTGAGTCGTGTTTTGCATGTGTGAAGTCAGTAAGTTTTGAAGATTGGTATTTGATTGGATATTTTGAGTTGTTGCTTTACCCAATTCTTCGAGAGTTTTTTCAAGTGATGTCAATCGTTTATCGTCTTGGGGAACAAAAGATTGTTGTGCTTGATTTTGAGGGGTTGGCGCAGGATTTTGGAATTGACTTTGTTGAAAGGGAGGATTCGAGGTATTATTCGAAAATGGTTGAAAAGGAGGTCGAACCAAATTCGAAGTTGCATTGTTTTGGGCCCAAGAGAAGTTAGGATGGTTTCTCCAACCTGGATTGTATGTTGGGGAGAATGGATCGTTCCTAACTTTATTAAATGCGTTGTGTTGTTCTAACGAATGTGGGCATTGGTCAGCAATGTGGTTAGGATCGTTACATTTGTAACATGAGGGCTGAGACGCTTGAGCTTGATTTGCTTGAGTTGATGAAAGGACATTATCAAATTTGGTTAACATTGCGTCTATTTTCGCTTCTAAAGCCGTTGAGGATCCTACCGAATGAGCGTTTGATCGGGAATAAATTGATTTCTCATTAGACCTTTCCCATTGAGCTGATTTTTCGGCCAAATTTTCGAGAAATTTCCAAGCGGCATCGTGATGTTGGGCTAGAAAATTTCCTTGGCACATTGATTCGAGCATAGTTCGAGAGTTATTTTCTAGTCCATCGTATAAAATTTGACAAAGAGTCCATTTTTCGAAATTATGATGTGGACGTTTGACTAGAAGCTCTTTGAATCTTTCAAAATATTTTGCAATGGATTCACCCCCAAATTGACGAAAATTGACGATTTCATTTCGAATTTTAGATGTTTTTTCCAGAGGGTAAAATTTCTTTAGAAAAATGTTTACAAATTCACCCCAAGTTCCAATCGTATTTGAAGGCAAGCTATACAACCATTTCTCAGCATAATCGGTAAGTGCAAATGGAATTAACCTAAGTTTGATTCCATCGTCACTTAATTGTTGAAATTTCATGGTTGCACAAACTTGTTCAAATTTGGTCAAGAAAATATAAGGATCATCACGTTCAAGATTGCCAAATTTTGGAAGAGTATTTATGTGATTCGAATGAATTTCAAAATGGTTACCCGTTGGGGCGGGCAATATAATGCAGGAAGGAATAGAAACTCGCTCGGGAAAGTATCTATCCATAAGAGTTCGAGGGGGAGTTTCTTCGGCCATGGTGAAAGGGGTGTTTGTTCGGACTAAACGATTAGTAGAAGGATCACGGATCCAACTACGCATGCACTAGCGAGAAGAATAAGGGAAGACGAGAAAAACAAATTTGAGCGATTTTTTTGTTTTTGTTTTTTTTTAGAGAAAAAGAATTAGACACAAAAGATTTTTTTTTAAAATGAACCTAATGCAATTTACAATTTCTAGAATTATATAATGATGGTTTGATTTATTTCAACAAAAGATTTCTCAGCCAGTTAACGGACAGGAGTTATCGGTGCACCAGGAATCACCCTAGCAATGCAGCCGAAGGTTTAAGTACCTTCAGAGGAACAACCGATATAATATTTACGAATCACCGTAATATTTATAAATAGTTATTACTCTGCCGTAGTCTAGACACCGAGAAATAATCCGTTAGAACTAAACCAAATTGTCAAAATATAATGAAGTCCTTAGAAAATAAAAACAAAACTAAGATGAATGCAATATTTTTTTTTTATTTTATCAGTCACAGAATGAACAGTCTCAGAACAGTCACAGAACAGTCAATTGCAAAGATAAATAAAAAACAAATTTTTTTTTTTACAAGCAAGCCGATGCCCTGTAGAAGAGTTTTACAAGCAATGTCTATATTTTTTTTTTTTTTTTTTGCAGCAGCGGTCCCTGTAGAGATAGAAATACTCACCTAGATCAGCAGTCCGTCCAGTGCAATTGAGTCGCGCTAGCGCGTTCACACCCCACTTGGTGTGCAACCGCTCGAACACTGAATAGTCCGCTTCTAATTTCCACCGTACCTGCTTTCGGAAAAAAAATTCTCCCCCCCTTTTTTAAAAAATAAAATAAAAATTAGAATGAAAATAAGATGGAACAAAACTAAACTACCAAACCCTAATTAACCAAAAAAAAATTGAGTGGTTTTTTTTTAAGGAAAAGCAAGTGAAAACTAAAATCAAAACAAAAGTTGAAACAAAAAGGAAAAAATAAAGCAAAAGCAATTGCAACCACTTGGTGTCAATTATAAAAATACACACTTGTCCACAAATACCAAGGCCACAGCCAACAAAAACTAAAACAGACCCAAAATAAAATGGCACCCGACCCTCTTAAAAATAAATTGATCAACTCCTGTTTCAAATACAATTTCAGATCCAATAATAATAATAATAATATTGACCGATCCTAAATCAAACAAAACTGTTCCGGTGGCTCTCACTTTCTGGTACTCGAAGCCGAGGTTCTGGGTTCTTCAATCGCGAGGCGTTTGCTTCTGGATCAGATAGTGTGATTTGGGACTTGGGTTTTGTACGTGGGTTGAATGATGTTGAATGGTGAGGTGGCTTGCGACTGGGTGGACTGTTGCGAAAAGCTTGTGGTTTGTGGGCGGTTGTGGTTTGTATGGATCGGAGTTGGTTGGTGATGGGGAGATATGGTAGATCGGTGCTGAGGATGGTTGAAGTGCTGATAGCAGTGTAGAGTTTGTTCGAAGTGAAGGAGGTTGCAATCGTTGGTTGCGGTGGTGCTTTGGGATGAAGCTGATGTTTGTGGTCTAGAATGAGCGTGGTGAGGCTTTGTGGTTCACTTCGGATTGTTATGGTTGGAAGTGAGATGGTGCTGTGATGGTGAGGAAGGGGTGCGGTAGGAGGAGTTTAGCTGATGGGGGAATGGCTTTGGTAATGCGTGAAGGAGATGGAAGGGTTAAGGCGATGGTCACCTGATGGTTGTAGGAGATGGCTTGGGGGTTGAAAGTCCCAAAATTTGTTTGCAGTGGCGGGGTTGAAAGTTGTGTGGCAAGATGTATGTGATGGTTTGAAATGGCGACAGAAGTTGGAAGTAGTGAAGAATTTGTAGTTGTATGGTGAATGGAATTTGTGAACAGAAACAGGGGAATTTGTTGCTGTGAGGATGGGGGGAAATCTGACGAAGGGATTTGTATTGGGGTTGGAAACGTGATGGTGGTTCTGAGATGAGAAGTTTGAATATAAAGGAAGAAATAAGAGAAACTGCGGAAGTTTTTTTTTTATTTCAGAGTTGTACAAAGGAAACTTTGTAGAGAAAAAAAATATGGAAAGAAATGAATGTAAGAGAGGGAAGAGAATTGTATTGAATATCAGAAGAGTAGTTTGAGAAGTAAATTAGAAAAGAAATGGCAAGTGATTTTTTTTTTCCGAAATAATTTGTCAACAAAAGGAAAGAGGGATTATAGAAATTGAAATAAGTTGGAAAGAAAAGCGGGAATGAAAGAAAAAAAAAGGAAAGAGTATCGCAGAAGGAAAATTTGCAAAGGACTATTTTTTTCTTGTAGAAAAAGAAATGTAAAGACGGGAAAAGGAAAAAGAAAGGAAACAAATCAAACAAAAATTGCAATTTTTTTTCTCTTGGTAGGAAGATTACGGTATCATTGACTAACACCAAATCAAACCAATCAAGATTTTTTTTCTTTTTTCTATTTATGCTAGAAAACAAAAGGGAACAAAATAAAATATATATATATTTTAATGAAAGAAAACTACAGAGAAAAAAATAATAAAATAAGCTTTAACCCGAAGGATTAATAAAAATTATTTTGATCCCCGGCAACGGCGCCAAAATTTGTTTGCGAACAAATTATGCAGTTGTAAACAACTGTAAAATCCGTTCGGTTTTCCTAAACAACAAGGATTGTTGTAGAGGGTGTCGAACTCTGGGACCAAAAATATTTTATTTATAAATCCAGTCAAGTTATCCCTAACTTTTGATTGATTGAAAACACAGAAAATAACAACAATTAAATATAAAAGAGAGATTTATCTAATAAGAGAAAGCAATTAGGGGATAATGACATAGATCAGATTCATAATCATCAATAGCCAAAAGATTAACCAGATCTAATACATGTTTTTGTCACAAACATGAATCAACGATAATAGGTTTTTAGAAACAAATATGTAAATAACGACAAGCATAGCCTATGCAGGAGCTCAGCTCTACAACCATAGGCTATCAGGACAGATTCACTATTTTATTTCTAAAACCCTAAATATTAAATCTAAATCTGATAAGTGTTAGATTGAACTCGAATATACCCTGTGAAGGAGCACAGCTCTTAAACGACACAGGGTATGAAGGTTGAGAGCTAACCCTTAATTCAGATCCAGATCTACATGTATACAGTCCTCATCTTTTGGCTATGCGATTCATATTGAATCATACTAGCAGCGTCATCACCCCCTAATCAAAGGGGATTAGCTAGACATAGCTAAAGAAGAAGAGAAAAAGAAAATAGATAACATGAACATAAATAAAATAAACAAAAAGTAAAAAGAAAGGGAGAGAATGATTTTATTCCAAGAAGAGAATTACAGAATAAAACCTAATGTCTTTTACAATGAATGAGATACAAGGTATTTATAGCTGATATGACAAAGGCTAGCTAGCTAATTACATAATGTGGGACTAAAGAAATAACCCAAATAACACATAAGCCAGTGTGAACGCAGCTTTAGAGTGAGTGGTTTAGCAAATAGGCTAGTGTGAACGCAACATGAGTAAGAGGCCTTCCTAATGAGCTAATGTGAATGCAGTTTGAGTCTTTATTGAGCCAAATCTTCTTAACTGAAATATAATTGCAACCGTTCTTCAAGCTTCAGACTCTTCAAGCTTTAGCAATTTTAAACTTCACTCTTTTTAAGCAAATTCTTCATGCTTTATCCATCAAATGCTTTAAACCATGCTTCTTGTCAACAATCTGAAAATACAGCTATAAATACAAAGTATCAATTATTTTAAAGGGAAAATAAGATAAATAAGCGGATAAAATATACACATTTACGTGTATATCATAAACCCTTTTAAATATTAATATATTTAAAAATAATTAAATTAAATATAAATAAATAAATGTTATCGCATATATTCGCATTGAATATTATTCAGCTCCAAAATGAATATATCGGGATTCATAATTCGATATTCCAAAATCAGTGTTAATCGATATTCAATTTAAAATAGAAATCCATTTATAAATTTGTTATAAATTATAAACGAATTCCATAGCCACTATTTTAAAATTTGATTTGACCATAAATCAAAAATCTACACAACGAAATCTCGATTTTTCTCTTCCATTAGAAAAATATACTTCACCAGCTCCGAACGTTTCTTGTTTCACAGAAATCCAATTTAAAACAGATTTTGTATATTCAATTGAAGTTCGAATCGATAAATTACGAACTGCAGCGCCATCTCGAGCTCGATTATAATTATAATATAAATTATACGTTCAGTTGACATTTATAAATAAATTTGTTAATATAATTCAATTCTAAACTGAATTATATAATTTAAATTGTCCAATTCACACAATATTGTCAATTCAACTATTTCCGATTATTTCAGAAATTATATATTATTCTATTATTTATATTAATTAAATATTCAATGTTATTTAATTAAACGACCATTTAAATCTCTAAATCATTATTTAAATAATTAAATTAATTAATTAATTATTATATCGCTAAAAATACGGGATGTTACGTTCTCCCCCCTTAAAATAATTTCATCCTCGAAATTGCTCAGGTAGAAAACAAACCCTATTAACTGCGTTAAAAATTTATTTGCTTACTTATTATCTTCAGTTTCAACTGAACCAATTAATTTCAATTAAAATATTAATTAATCATTATTAATGGAAATTTCCAAAAAATTCAAAAAAATTCTAACACCTTAAATTTTCGGAAAATTTCGCCAGCACCTCCTTTGTATGGCTCAATCGGTACAACTACAACTCGCCTCTTTGGGCCTTCTCCCATCCAAAAGAAAATCAAATAGCCAAGTGGCTTGTCAACTCGGCTCATAAAAATCTCCTACCCAATTTGAATATAGATGTGTACCTTTTTGTCGGGCATATCATTATATCATTTCCATCTGTTATCAATTCTACATATACCAATATCTTCCTATCAAATTCCAATCAGTTTTTAACCTCAAACTAAATCATTCGCTTATACAAGCCAAGTTCCATTTAAAACCAAAGTTCCATTCTTGATTCCTAACTCCTAACTCATCAATTCAACCTACTTAACTTCGTTAAGTTCCATTCACCTATTTCATTAACTTATTTATTCCTCTAATAAGTTATCTTCATCCCAAAATCACAATTCTGATTTTTATTTCAAAAATCAAACCATTTATTCAACCGAGTCCAACTATATACCAAATTCCAATTTGATTTGATATTACTCCATTTCAATACAACTTCCACTTAACTGGCTTTAACCTAATTTCTGGGATTTTTAAACTGGCTACCCTTTTCAAAAATAAAACTTTCCTTTTCAGGATTCAAAACAACTCATTTTCCCAAAATAATTCGAAAACTAAATCTTTGGTAGTAATCCGTCACTTACAACCTCGAAAATGAACACTGATGATGTGGCCAGCATCATCAGAATTATTTCCCAGTGATCGAAGCTACTTCAATACTATATCACTTTCGAAAACTCATATTTAAATAATTCCATTTTAAAATTATTTCAAAATATCATTCACAATGCCTGTAAAACAAATTTAAAATCTCCAAGTATTTTAAAATTTCCATATATTTAATCCCAGTTCATTTACAAACACCTTTCATGTTTTCGTAATTTTAATTCTAATTTCGATTTAAATTTAGATTTAATTCATATGATTTCACATATTACCCTTATATGAATTCCAATTGGTCATTACCATAACCATTTAATTTATAATCTTACTCGATTATAATAACAACCAATATACTATAATATTTCCAATATCTATACTTTGTTTTATATCAAAATATAATTTGGGTAAAATTATTTCATTACCCTCTTTTCAAAAGATACTGTGTCGGTTCATCGTACTCAAGTGTTTAGAAACTCCTACCGGTACAGTGGATCAAACTGATCAACCAGAATTCATAAGCCACTCAACCAATGAATCTCCACAATATAAAACCATTTTCTATAAAGTAACAAATACGCGCTTATATATATACACTCAAACTCAATCTAGGATATTGCTAACCCCATCTCTACTGAGTCACGCCAAAGAGCCAAGGTAATTACTTAATCATAAGCTCTGATACCACTGTAACGACCCGGGAATTTTCGACTCCGAAATTCGACACAAATACCAATATCGACTATCCAAACATCGAAAATACCAGAACATTAATAGAAGAAATTAGATGATGAGAAAGATAAGATAGAACTATTAGAATAGAAGAAGAAGAACAAAACAACATCAGAGTAACACGAATCTCACAACGCAACGAATAAAATATAGTATACAAAGTAACATTGAAACACAAATCTTTATTTGTTTATTAGAGTACAACACTTATATCACAGCGGAAATAAACAATAGCTATAAAATCCTGAAGCCTCCCGCTCCTGCTCCTCCAAGAATATCTGGAAATACCTGAACTACTTGACTGCCCGTACAAATGTGGGCACCCAAGAGTTTATGGAAATCAAACAAAATAAATTCTGGGTCAGTCATGGGACTGGTGTGAGTAAACTCCAACCATTTGGTTTAACTTTTCAAAATCATTTTTTCAAAAGAAATGATAATCGTCAGACTGATCCACACATAAACACGGATGGTTTTCATCTTACGATAACCCAAAATATTTTCAAAATCAATACTTTTCTGATATTATAATAATGTCTAATCACAAATAATTAACAATCTAGCAGAACGCTTGCATCTCACGCTCCACATATATATAGTATACAATCAAAACCGGGGGCACTTGTTGGAGATTGGATTCCAACTATGACAAGGTATGGAACCACCTGCCGATAGTGTATCTCTAGAGAGGAATACACTGGGTTCAAAAAGAACGTCATGCAACCCGGCCCACACATGACCGACCACTCATTTCTCTTGAGTGTATCGAATATATTGTCACCTACGTTTGCTAGAAACATAATAGTTCCCGGAAGATACCGAAGCGAAAAGAAGTAACTAATATGAATATTCTCTAGATGGTGACAATACACCCTAATGGGGGCGATCCACTTAGCCATGCTGCCTGCCCGATTTTTGTCATTTTCCAGTTGATGAGGCTTGAGGTCATAACGTATCTTTTGACAGATCATACATTCATTTACCTTGAATGTCACATCGTCATACCCGCCAAATCACAAATTGATTTCCTCAAAAATATCACGGGTATAAAGCTAAGAGAAACGAATTTCTCTGCCACCGAACATGGATATGTTTGAAGCGATCAACTTACGTGATCCGTTAGATATACTCTGTCAGACATTCGTCCATACACGTTGCCCTGGGACTGGACAAACCAAAGGCACTATTTTGTAAATAGGATAGCCCTTGCATAACACCGTCTTGAATTGTCTTCATCATATTTGATCACAACATTAACGTCCATACAGAGTGGTTTTCAGATAATGAATCTGATCCCGGTCTCTCCGTATTGACAACGTAAAATGGTCAAAAAATTCGATAGTCGGTGATTTAATTATCAAAGGAAAACATGTGTGCAAACAATGATATTATTTCCCAATGGAAATTTTATCGATCAATCATCAATCAACATTTATCCCTTTAAATTAATTTATCATTAATTTATTCATTTCCCTATTTTCATTTACATATATTCGTAATTTCCTATTTCCAAAATTTAGAAATTATACGTTATAAATCATTGGAAAACATTTCCATATTTATTCTCATTTCTTAGTTTCTATATTAGAAAACATTTCTGATTCTTATTTGAAAAAATTCCCACAACTCCTTCAATTGGATTTAAACAGATATTTAAATAAAACATCGCTATGCCAACTCGAAACATTAACACTTATTAACTAAATTCAATTAACTAACCTTCACTATCGAACCATAACCATCCCTTAGTTAAAAATGAAGTCAATCAAGTTGGGGTATAACTACCTCTCAGACCTTAAGTGAACAACATTTCTAACCACGAAATAGACAGAGTTCCCCCTTTTATATCTTCACAAACTTCCTTACGTAACCCTCGAATTCTATTTACGAATCCACTTCTTTTATAGAATTCATTTGATTGTAATAATAGTGTTATAATCCCATACTCCCGATATATATAATAACTTAAATATAAATTTTATTTCTTAATTTGAATAAATAAATAAAGGATTTATTTAAATAAATAAATCTTGATTTAAAAACCAGAAAGTAAATAATACTTTCCTACATTCGATATAGTCGAATCCCAATGTAAAATTCTCTCTCGAATAATCTCTATTCGATGACTCTCTTCGAATAAACTATATTCTATAACTCTTTTCTGAATAAACTTTATTGGATAATCTCTCCTTCGAATAAACTATATTCGATAATCTCTCCTCGAATACTTATATTCGATTCACTCTATTCGAATAACTAATATTCGACTAACTCTATTCGATCAAGTAATATTTGGTTAACTCTATTCCAATATTTAACATTCGATTAACTCTAATTTGAATAACTAATATTCGGTATTCTCTATTCGAATACTTATATTCGATTAACTCTCTTCGAATGACTTACATTCAATTAACTCTAATTCCTTTCCCATTTGAATTCCTATTCAAAACCCAATTCCTTTATAAATGTTTTAAATTATAAAATATTTATTTTGATCCGTTGTTCACATCGAATGTGTAAATATTCCCTTTATAAGATCCATTAAGTTTTATTTCGTATTTTAAAATAATATCCCATTTCCAAATTCTATTTATTATTTTATTTATAGAATTATTCATATGAAATCTTCTTTTTATTCTAACACTTAAATTTCATATATAATTCCCTTTATAAATGCTGAGTTCACATTCTATTTAAAATATCGGTGTTAAAAACCGATTTCTACTTCTCTATATAAATTCAGACTTTTATTTTTCCAATGATAAATATTTTTTCTAAATTTATAAATGTTAGACCAAAATCTGGGCCTAACACCCAAATGCAGATCACAGATCACAAAAATGCAGAAAATAGAAAATAACAGGAGATACACGAAGTTTTTATAGTGGTTCGGCTTAAACCAAGCCTACGTCCACTTTATCTCTTCTTAAATCCTAAGAAGTTACAAGTACAATTATCTCGATTTATACACGAAATCCTCGTTTTTACAATGAGAAGAAGTGAGAAAAATGAAGATTATAAACGAAATCCTCGTGTTGTATTATGGAATTTGGCTCCTTTGCTGCTTAAAATGTTTTGCAGAGAGCAATGGTGGAAGACGTAAGGAGTTCGAGCTAAAAGATCCTTGAAAATGCCTTCAAATGGTGTATTTATAGCTGTAGGAGAGCTTCTGAGAAGATCAGTTCGTAATGGGGTACGTGGCACCCGATCCGCGAAAGTAGGAGCAGAAGTAGCCTTGAGAACAGGTCAAGATCTACACGTGTATGAGCAGATGCAGGGATCGGTTCATGGTCATGGGATCGGGTCATGATGTGGGCTTCATGAGCCAATGTCTGGTCGTGAGCTGGAGTGGTGAAGCTAGTGTCCACATCGGGTCGTGGAATAGGGTCGTGGTCCACCTGAGCTCCACGGGCTAGAGTTGGTTTCACAAGACAGGGGCGTGTCACGAGTCGAGGTGGATCCCACGAGCCAAGGTCGGTCCCACGAGATGATCCATATTCTGAACTTTCTGATGTTTCGTCACTTCATCCAAGCGATTGCTAGATTATACCAGTTTACCGAAACGGGCATAACTTCCATACCGTATGTCCGATTGAGCCAAACGAAAGCTCTACCTAAAGCTAATTCAGAGTGCTACAAGCATTACAGAGCCTAGCTGCGTAATTGCTGTTCTCGGGCCCAAAATAGGTTATCTGATAGGAGTTTTGGGCCATTTTACGTTGATGTTGTGATTTTGACCAAACCGCACCTCGTCTTCTGACGGTATATTCAATACCCGAGCGCGAAGCTATCCAGATATTTCATGTGTGACAGATTTTACCAAAAAGTATGTCAACAAGCTTGCCCCCCAGAACATATCTTGTTGGTTGAAGGAAGATGTGTTCTGGATAATCCAGGAAATCTATAAGCCATAGAAATCCGACAACGCCATGACCTCGCTGGGTCTGCCAGCTACAAATATAATCCATATCTGTAAAGGGATGAAGGTAAAACAAATGTGTCAACTCCTGACAGTATTATTCAAACTTTCCCGAGCATAAACCATATTCGAGGAACGTCTAAGTCATCTTGCTAAATCCTGGCAAGGGCCAAACCTTCTAGGCATAATCCATACCTAGAAGTTCAAACCAAGTATAATCCATACCCGAATTCCATTGTCACATCCTGACAAGTCCATTTTCCATTCCTAAGTATAATCCATACTTAGGAGTCCAGAGTGAGTATAAACCATACTCGAGTTATCAATCTGAGTATCATCCATACTCATATCTAAAGAAAATTATATTTGCCACAGCCTGACAAGATAATTTGACCATAGGCGTAATCCACACCTAGTGTTTCAAAATAAGTATAAGCCATACTTTAACCGAGATTAAGGATCTTGCCACATCCTGACAAGATACTTAAATTCTCCAAACATAATCCATGCTTGGAAAATCCTTCCTTATTCAATTCAAAATGCAAAACCAAATCAAATCCTGATTGGTTTGACACCGAGTCCAGAGCACGCTTTGGGGCTACATCCTAACCCCGTATGTGTGTACTCCGATTCAACCAATCGGAAAACCTAATGAAAGCAAAAACAAATCTTAAAGCCTAAGAAATGTAGAAAATGAAAGTTGATCTCATCCAGATCAGTTGATGATGAACCCAGGAGAGCTCGATCCAAGGTCATTCCCTCTCCGAGGAGCAGGAGGTGGCAGCCCAGGTGCAGGCGCTGTTGGTAGTTTCACATACTCGGGCAGCTCTCCACGTCTAACCCGTTCCTCAATCAAATCACGAAGATGCCTGCATTCATTTGTGTCATGTCCGTCCATATCGTGGAATATACAGTGCTTTCCAGAATCACGTTCTCTTTGCGATGGCTCCCCCCTGGGAGGCTTTGGGTAGGAGATAGCACCGTTCGTGTCCAGATAGATGTCTGAGAGTGAGGCATTGAGTTTAGTGTACTTTTCATATCCGGGCCCTCTCGGGAGCTGAGTGTTGCGATCATTCTTGACGGTGGCTTTTCCTTTGCCATTTCCAGAATCGGACGGTTCTCCATCTTTAACCATGTTGATGTCGAGAATGCATTTCTCAGAAGTTGCATCTTCTTCCTGTAGAAATCTGTCTGCTTCGAGGTAGAATTCGCCGAGATTACGTGATGGGTCTCAATACAAAGACTTCTTGAACTCCGAGTTATCCAAGACACCAGATAGCGCTACCATCAGTACCATTGATGGTTCAGGTCGATCAACTGATGCTGCTGAAACATTGAATCTTTCCAGAAATGAGCGCAGAGTTTCTCTAGGTCTCTTCTTGATTGTAGCGAGAGACATAACGTTCATGGGTCGAGCGATGTGGACCCGAAACTGTTCTAGGAAGCGAGCGACCAACATATTCCAGCTGTTGATCGATTCCGCCTCTAGCTCCCGAATCCACATGGCTGCTGTATCGGTTAGAAAGAGGGGAAAACATTTAGCCATGACGTTTTCCGATGCCGATTGAACTTCCATATGTCGTTTATAGCGCATCAGATGCACAGCAGGATCAGTCCTACCGTTGTAGGGCTCTAGTGTTGGAAGTTTGAAATCTAGGGGATTGCGGGAATTCCTAATTTCTTGTGTGAACGGGTTATGATTGATGTCATCCACGTCGCTCTGATAAGTGTGGCATCTCGAGAGGCATTGAATGAGATTGGCGAGCCGATCGCCCTCAAAAAGTTGATGCAAGTTGCTAAGATCAGAGCAAGTGCCCCCAGCGTTGAGCGCGAGAGAAGTAAGCTGCTGGTGAGCTGTCGTGAGCGGGTTGCGGGTCGCTGTTTGTGGATCAAGGGGGGCGACCCGACCTGGTCGTGAGTCAGGGAGGTCAGCTCGTGAGGTTGGTTTGTGGAGGGAGGCTTGTGGCTCGAGCGGGGTGACCCGACCCGGTGTTGGAGGCCTATCACGAGCTGATTCCTACTGCAGTTGAATGGGAGCTTCAGGGTTCACGAGCCGCTCAGAGGGCGATCTGACCCGTCCGTTAGGGGCTTGTCGAGCTGCTTCGGTAGCTTCGTTTCCAGTGATTTGAGCATTACTCGACCTTCCATCCATCCGAGCAAAGAATTCATCGATCATCTTCTGTTGTTTTCGGAGGAGATCGTCTTGCCTTGCCATTTGATCTCTTAATTCTACGAGAACGCCATTCGTCTCGTCTCTATTTAAGTAAGCAGAGAGATCTCCATGAGAGGAAGCCTCCGGCTTGCCTCGTTCCTCGCGTCTTCATTGCCAACATCCTCAGCACCTTCAGTACGGGAGAGGGTTCCATCCTTCATTCTTTTAACCATTGATCCAGTAGCCAATAATTCCAAGCAAAAGTTGAAGTTGTCGTGTGCCCCCCCACCTAGTGCGCCAAAATGTTAGACCAAAATCTGGGCCTAACACCCAAATGCAGATCACAGATCACAAAACTGCAGAAAATAGTAAATAAAAGGAGACAAACGAAGTTTTTATGGTGGTTCGTCTCAAACCAAGCCCACGTCCAATTTATCTCTTCTTAAATCCTAAGAAGTTACAAGTACAATTATCTTGGTCTATACACGAAATCCTCGTGTTTACAATCAAAAGAAGTGAGAAAAATGAAGATTATACACGAAATCCTCATGTTGTAGTGTGGAATTTGGCTCCTTTACTGCTGAAAATGTTTTGCAGAGAGCAATGGTGGAAGACGTAAGGAGTTCGAGCCAAAAGTTCCTTGAAAATGCCTTCAAGTGGTGTATTTATAGCTGTAGGAGAGCTTTTGGGAAGACCGGTTCGTGATGGGGTACGTGGCACCCGATCCGGGAAAGTAGGAGCAGAAGTGGCCTTGAGAACAGGTCAAGATCTACGCGTGTATCAGCAGATGCAGGGATCGGTTCGTGGTCATGGGATCGGGTCGTGATGTGGGCTTCACGAGCCGATGTC
Organism: Allium sativum; assembly: GCA_030737875.1. NCBI lineage: Eukaryota > Viridiplantae > Streptophyta > Magnoliopsida > Asparagales > Amaryllidaceae > Allium > Allium sativum. Next base: position 803,367,519 of record CM060919.1, read on the forward strand.
TTGTCGCAAGCTGGAGTGGTGAAGCTAGTGTCCACGATCGGGTCGTGGAAGAGGGTCGTGGTCCACCTGAGCTCCACGTGCCAGAGTTGGTTTCACGAGACAGAGGCGCGCCACGAGTCGAGGAGGGGCGAGCCAAAGGAGGGTCCCACGAGCCAGAGTTGGTTTCACGAGACAGGGGCGCATCACGAGTCGAGGTGGATCCCACGAGCCAAGGTGGGTCCCATGAGCCGATCCATATTATGAACTTTCTGATGTTTCGTCACTTCATCCAAGCGATTGCCAGATTATACCAGTTTACGGAAACAGGCATAACTTTCAAACCGTAAGTCCGATTGAGCCAAACGAAAGCTCTACCTGAAGCTAATTCATAGGGCTACAAGAGTAACAGAGCCCAGCTTCGTAATTGTTGTATTCGAGCCCAAAATAGGTCATCTGATAGGAGTTTCGGGCCATTTTACGTTGATGTTGCGATTTTGACCAAATCGCTCCTCGTCTTCTGACGGTATATTCCATACCCAAGCGCGATGCTATCCAGATATTTCATGTGTGACAGCTTTTAACAAATAGTGTGCCAATAATGAACATCATTTATAAATTATTCTTCTAAATTTTTATCTGTTAAAACAGATTTCTATTTAATTCTACTTTGAATTAATCCTTTCCATTTATCTGTTAAAAACAGATTTCCATTTAATATTTATTTTTCAAATAATTCCTTTTATAAAATTCTATTCATTTTATAAAATACTTCTTTTTATAATTATCCTATTCATTTTATAAATAATTCCTTTTTATTTGGTTTACAATTATTTCTATATCTTTTTGTTTTACAAATATTTCATTTTCTATTTGTTTTATAAATATTTCATTTATGCAATTCTATTTATTTTATATAAATATTCCATATAATTCTATTTATTTTCTAAATAAATATTTCCTTTTATAAAATCCATTGATTTTATAAAATCCTTAAATTCAATATCCACTTTGAAATTCCTTTTTTTATAAAATCATTTGATTTTATATAAATATATTTCATTTTCAATATACACTTTGAAAATTCCGTTTCTACATTCCAGTATTCCTTGTGGTATTTAACATACCATATAACAATGATCAATATCATCCAAACACACATAATCAACAACAGATTATATATCACAATATATGAAAACAATAAAAATAAATGTTGAGGAATCCAGTTGGATCCCTCCAACCTATTTCCCTGGATCCACAGATGTTACACAATATAATTCACATCAATTTCATTTCAATATGTACTATTCTGATAGACAGAATCGATGTTTGTTTAACGATATGTGTATATATTGTTATCTGTAATTCCAAACAATAAATTAGCAATTCAACCAAGCAATCAACACACAACAATCAACCAATATTTATCAGTTTAAAAAAATTACATTATGAAAATATAAACTGAGCAGAGTTAGTGAGATTTACTCACATTGGACGATCATTGTTAAATAACGATAATTGTCAGTTGATTCAGATAGACAATTTATTTCGCTAAAAATTGTAATGAGCTCCAATCTACTCCCAGCGAGTTCCGTTGTGTCGCGCTCGTCCATAAGATCCTAAAGGATCTTGTTTCACTGAATTCCAATAACGTATGATCAAGTTATGATTTTTATATGTTAATACACATTTTATATACACAAATTATTTTTATTTAAAAACTTATTGGCTCACCCTCTCTGAAATCGGCCCATACCCGCATGAACAGTGGACCTCCTCATTCGTTCCTCATTTTCCCGACTCCAGGAAATAGCTTCGACAGACATGGCTGCATCCTCCCTTCGACCAGTTCTCCCACCTTCCTCCACTATTTCAAAATCAGACAACACCATCGAACTCCTCTTTCAAAGCAGCAACATCCCATATCCGTTTCATCAAGCTCGCACCAACCATTCAATTTCCGAGCTCGAGCTATTTCCGATCTGTACAGTGATTCCATCGACACCTTTCATCACCAAATCACCTCGATTTTTTCCCACAAGCTCCCATCGATCTGCTGATTCAAAAACAAATCTCCAAAACTTGAATCGATGGCTCTAACTCCTTCAATTCGTAGCCCTAACTCGCATAGTGAAAATAACAGCGAACTCCATTAGCTTCGAACCCTCCAAAACTGATACCATGTTGAAGAGAATCATCCCAATAATCCGTTTATATATGTTTCATGATTTAAAACATATTATACGAATTGTAATGATTTTATGAAGATCAAAATGATTTAGTGGAGGAAGAAAGCTTGGGACGGAAAGTGTTTTTGACCAGAGGAATGAAAGTTTGAGGGTTTAAGTGATCCTAAGGGTATATATATAGGATAAGGTAGCTTAGAAGTTAAGCTATATATTTTTAAATGAGTTTATATTCGATTTTTAACTTTATTTATCATATAAAAATTTCCTGTGATCACATATAATATCCAAAAATCATGAAATGGACATACAACTAGATTTTGACATTACGGACCCAACGAAACTTGTTTCGTCGAATTCCGAGTTCGTTTGCTCACACAGCGTATTTTTAACCATCAAATTACTGACTGTTTTTCACATTAAAAATCCGTACGGCCACATGCTGACTCCAAATATCATGAAACTTGAAATCTAACAATAACCTAATATTACAGATCCAACAAAATTAGTTTCATCGAAAACGGAGGTTGTTTGCAAAACTGGCTATTTTTAAAGCTCTAAATAAACCCTTTTAAATATTAATATATTTAAAAATAATTAAATTAAATATAAATAAATAAATGTTATCGCATATATTCACATTGAATATTATTCAGCTCCAAAATGAATATATCGGGATTCATAATTCGATATTCAAAAATCAGAGTTAATCGATATTCAATTTAAAATAGAAATCCTTTTATAAATTCATTATAAATTATAAACGAATTCCATAGCGACTATTTTAAAATTTGATTTGACCATAAATCAAAAATCTACACAACGAAATCTCGATTTTTCTCTTCCATTAGAAAAATACACTTCACCAGCTCTAAACATTTCTTATTTCACAGAAATCCGATTTAAAACGGATTCTGTATATTCAATTGAAGTTCGAATCGATAAATTACGAACTGTAGCGCCATCTCGAGCTCGATTATAATTATAATATAAATTATACGTTCAGCTGACATTTATAAATAAATTTGTTAATATAATTCAATTCTAAACTGAATTATATATTTTAATTGTCCAATTCACACAATATTGTCAATTCAACTATTTTCGATTATTTTAGAAATTAAATATATTATTCAATTATTTATATTAATTTAATATTCAATATTATTTAATTAAATGACCATTTAAATCTCTAAATCATTATTTAAATAATTAAATTAATTAATTATTATATCGCTAAAAATACGGGACGTTACATCCTCAAACTACCTATTTAGGCTTAATTCCCAAACTTAGATTTTCAAAACCCAATTAACTTTACAGAAGTTATTTCTTTGGACTTTATTCTCGATTTCTTATTTCAAATCATTTGAAATACATATTTGGCTTTCATATCAAATTATCTTTCACTTTGGGATCTCAAACCAAAACAATTGGAAATATAAATTCCAAAATCTAACAATACATGCAAAACCAAACATATGCAACCAAATATCAGGAGGTTTCTCCCATCAACATGGAAAAGGCAATGCTCCTTCTCTTTCTCTATATATATATATATATATATATGGGGGGGTGAGTGAGTATGTGTATATGTGTGCGTGCGCGCACCTCTTATGTGTGTGTGCACCTCCCACTAACGGAGCAGGCTACACCGACCACTGACTGTTTAAGGTACTGGGGTACCACCCTTACTTTTGGTCCTCAGGGTTTCCCGAATCTTTAGCCACATACTAAATCATTTTATATCCTGAAGTATGGAAAAACCATTTCGCAATAATAATAATCACAAGTACTTTCAAACCATAGTACTTCATATTGTCAATTCACACATATGATCGGTTCTTATTAATAATATAACTTTTAAGCTCATACATCTCAAAGAAGGTTGTTAAGCTTAAGGGAATAAATTTTCTGCCACCAACAGGTATATCATCAATAACAACTAATTGGTTATGTTATGAAATACAACGTCAAACACATAATCCATATCCAAATCATTTTGAAAACATCGGGTTTAGTCCTTGAAATCCTTTCTATTTTATAAAACATTTTTATAAAACATACCCCATCCAAAATCAGGACTAATCTTTCCTTTCACTTATGAAAATCTTATTTCAAAAACCATTCATTAAATTGAAGTGAACCAAACAACATCGTTAAACACCTCATAGTCAAATCGTGAAATAAATCATGAGGAGTTAGCATACAAGTATTTCTACCCAACCCAATGCTAAATGTAAAAGCATACCTGCTAATAAAGTGGTTGAGCACAATCTAAACAATCCATCGACAACAACATATATTAATAACCAAGTATATTTGGTTCTAACACCTCTCGTGTTTTGGTAAATTTAATTACCATCTTTCCGTTCCAAATTTAATTAAAGATTTATTCAAACCCAATCATAGTTTTAATCTACAAGCACCATTATTCAATGATTAATTAATCTTGGTAATTAATCCCTTCTTTAACTGGGTTAAAGAATAGATGTTATTCAAAAACATCCTTCACGACAAACCCAAAATGCAATTTGATATCAAATATAAGGTTTTAAATAGAAATTATCTCGACTTATATTCAATATCAAATTCTTGAACAAACAGATACCGTATAGGGAATAATGATATCTCTATCTTCCAAATTCCTCAAAATAGTATCCATATAATTACGGAATCCAATATCAAAATACGCGAAGATTATTTCCATTCAAATCCAATGTTCATTCATTACAAAAACCTAACTTGGTTAAGTTCTTCTTAACTTCAAATCGTTTCAGTCACTTTATCAAAGCATCTTGTTTTCACAAAATAGCTTTATAATATTCAAAATTGGATATATTATATCCAAATCAGTTTCAAATCGTTTATTATGATTTATCAAAATAGTTCTCTATTTTATTAATATAAAATAGTCAATATTAATAATCTTCGATTACAGGTCGTTATTACTATTCACTTTTAATTTGGACTTATCTCAAGATCTAACCATTGGATTTCAAAACTTTTATTATCATTTGAAAGATTTTTTCAATACAAACCAACGCTTTCAGTTTCGGGAAAATCCGACGATTGGATCTCCCGGCACATCCGTTTGAAGTTAACGGTCGACATTCACGAACTGTCGTAGTGCGAAAATTCTATTCAACCATAATTCAGCGTATATAATTAAATATCGAATCTAGTTGATTCTATGATAGTTTATTAACTATTTGGCTAACTCCTTAAATTTAAATAAAAACCGCCTTAACCTCCTTTGTACGGGTTGATCGGTACAACTACAACTTGCCTCTCTGGGCCCTCATCAATCAACAGATTACTACACAAACCAAAACAATTGGGAGATGTGTAAATTAATTATCATCCCAACATCCGTGTGGGGTTTTCATTACATTTATAAACAAGTGATTATTATCTACACACTTGGAAGATGTGTAAAATTATCATCCTAATACCTATGTGGGTTTACATCACAATCCATGAGAACTTATCTACACACTTGGAAGACATGTAGAATACTATCATCCCAAAACGTTATGGGGTTTTCTAATCAACCAATAATAGTAATAATTAAATTACTCAATCTAAAACCAGTTAAGGCTCAGTCAATTTTCAATCAACACTTTGTATAATATAAGTGTCATAAACTCAAGGGATTTCACATATATGATATAAAAATCGTACTTTACCACAATATTCTACATCTATATAGTAAAATAGCTTGGTGGACAAACAGAAAGACAAAGAGAGGTTCTGATTTAAAGTACGACAGGATATCAAAGGGTTATAATCAATCCACGTCAACGATTATTTATCCAAAGTTAACGATGATAAATTCACTATAAGAACCCATTATGAAACTGTAACTTCCTGTATCATGGCTATTCTATACTCACACATAATCATTTTCAAACTTAAGCAACTTCCTCCTTCAACCATCATGTCTCTTTCAAAATTTCCATGTCAGTACTTAGAAACGCGTACAACCTTCTTCCTTCAACCATCCCTATCTATTAGAAAAATATAAATGCCTATGTACTTGGAAATCTATATTGTTTTTTTCATTCCATTTGGCAGATCACATGCCAATTTTCACTTCTATTTCTTATGTTGTACTTCTCCTGCGGCTCTTCTATATATATGTAGTAATACTTGCATCCACCAACTGCCACTTCCCACGAATTCGTATTTGTGCTAATTTTTCCTTCTTTGGAATGTCTGGCATCTTCTTCTATGCCAAAATTCAAGGTTCTTCTACAATTGTTCTTTATGCATTTATTTTTGGATTTGTGAAGTACGCACATAATTGTTTGGTCATATTTCTAATACTAGTTTTCCATAACTCTTCTTAATACATATACATGAATTTTTAGTTATGTGTATTGTTTATCATTAAGGCATATCAAACTATTATATGTCAACTGTTATTATTATTTTACCCTTACCATCTGAATTATTATAGTAACACTAACCGATTAAATATAGTAATATAACGTATTTGTTGTGGTAAGCGTCATATATACATTCATGTTCATAGTCTTGATGTAAGACTATTTCTTTTGTTCATTCAGAAATACAGGATTTAATCAAGACTGTACATAACGATCAAGAAACAATGAAACAAGGTTTCCTGACTAACAATCTTGGTGTTTATGTTAAAATAGTATATTGATTAGGTGTATGTTTCCACTAATAATGCTCATGCAAATATGGATGAAGCTAAATGGAGATGTTGGTTGATGCTGTAAATTGATCTTTTCTAACTTTAATCTTTTTGGTAATATAAGATGACATTGTGAGCATGAACAATTGTTGTAAGAGTGCATACAGATATCTAATAGCATAATTAAAATAATTACCAACTTTTTTGGTAGAAAATGCATACACGATTAAAATGGGAATATTGACCATTCTACAATACCGGAAATTGATTTGGATATTACAACAGAATTAGAGAAAAATCAAGCGGTCTAGCTCTAGATTTAAAGGCAGAATTCAAGGGGAGCTATGTTATTCTCTCTAATTCGGGTAGAATGCGTGATTCATAGCCAGGTAAAACAACAATTTCCCTGTAATATACAAGGGATTGAAGGTCAATGTAGAGTTAAAGAGACTTTCAGCTGGAGTTATTTATCATATTAAAGGTTATGTAGTTTTTTTACTATAATTTCTTTATAAGTAATTAATATTATTGGCACATTGTCTGGTAGATCAAGCAGTAGACGTAACTAAAATGGGTTTGTAATAAGAAAATGTCTTTCAAGGTAGATAGGTTCATAGAAAAAATATTTAAAAAAAAATTGCTGCACTAGGTGAAAAAAATGGAATGCAAAAACTTTGCACAAATATATTTTTAAAGCATGAATACTGATTTTAGTATGCCTCTTCCATTTTGATTATGAATTTTTTGACATATGTCATTTAATTGATCTTTTTTCATACCCCTTTTTTTTGTAATGTCGGGTGGCATTTATGATCATGAACAATTTATGTAAGGGTGCACGCACATATCTGATAGCGTAATTAAAATTATTACCAAGTTTTTTCTGGCTAAACGTCATACGTGGAAGAAAATTGTGTATACACATCAATTAAAATGGGAATATGTAAGGGATTGAAGGTCAAAGTAGAGATAAATAGGCTTTCATGCGTTTTTTTAATTGCATTAAGTTTTGTGTTGTTATTGGTTATAATTTTCTTTAGAAATAATTAATGTCTTCGTTACACTAAATGACAGATCAAGGTAGCAAAATCAAGAAATTAGGTTAATAGAATGAAAATGCCTTTCAGAGTGCAAATATCTACAACTTGGGTATGCATTGCAGTATGTATTCTTTCTCACGCATTATTGATATCCTGCTTTTATACTTACAACTTTTATTTGGCCAACTATCAAATATCTATATGTAGGATTTTCACAATAAAAAAATGAATTTGTTATGTGATAGTTTTTTTTTCTTTTAATTCCTGATGAAAATTTCTGACTATACGAGATGTTTTCCCATTTTTTTAAAACACACCATTGTTCTAGACAAAATACGATGATTGTTTGCATTATTAACCAATAAAGCTATTAATTATAACATTATATGTAACAACCCGTATTTTTTGAACCAATATAAAATTAATTTTTAATTGATTTTCAAAGAAATTAAATATTTTAGATGAATTATTTCTAGTATGAATGACTCAAGATTTATTGTAATCGAAGTTAGAATATATAAATTTAAATTTTAATTAAAATGAGCTCGAAATAGTGCGGTAGTTTGAAGATTCGACTTTAAACTTTGAATGAATGTATAGAATTCAATATTATATGTAGCCCTTAAAAATTGCCATTTTGCAAATGACCTCCGTTTTCAACGAAACCACTTCCATTGTGTTCAGAATGCCATTTGCGATATTTTTAACTATAAACATCGATATCTTTGGAGTTGGAGAAATTGGGTCATTTTTATTGGATGTAAGACCAAAATATCACTTTTTATGTATGGACGAATTTGGACTCGAAACCACTTCCATTGAGTCCAAAATATCGTTTAGGTGTTCAAAAAGTATAAGCTTCGATATATTCCGATCTTCAGAAAATTGGCACTTGGATTGGGTCTTGGTTGAGTTATCCTAGCTCATTCACTTAAGTGCTCTCTAGCCCTTTCCTCTTCATTCATTCTCCAAACACTTAGAAAAATAGAAAATCGGGAACAGAATTGGGAATTAAAATTCCTAAGCTAGGTTTAGCAAATACAACTCAAATCAAGGGGAAATTCAAAGAGACAACATGCGTAAGCTTCTCCATCTTCCTCTTCATCTTCTCCAATTTGTTTCCTCTTCAATTTGTGATGATTCCTATGACATGATTCTTAGGAAATGCTTACATATGAACATAGATTGTTGATTCTAGTGTTGTCATCGAAGAGAAGTTGTTCTAGCTTGTCATTGTATTGATTTCTTGCTTCCAGCGAGCAACAGTGAGATCTTTGTGAGTTCTTAGCGTTCATGCCATAAGCTATTAGCTTGTATAGTGTCACTTAGGTTCATTTAGAGTTGTGTATATGCATATGAACTAGTTAGATGAGTATACTCTTTCTGGTTCATTAGTTTTGGCTTTATAAAATTGGAATTTCTCGTTTTGATTGTGCACACAATCGAATGCTCATGCTATGATCTGTTTAGGCGATGTAGTGAAGCTCCGTTGTCGCACCGGCAAGTTCTAGAACTTCATAATTCGCTTATAACGCATTTGATTGCTTTGGTTAGAGAATTTAGTTGTTTTTGAAGTTATAATCATAATCATTGCAATCTTATGTGTATATGTTAGTGCATGTGTTCATGGGTGGCTTTGGCAAACCTTAGAAGCCTCATTGGCACTTCGGAATAATCAGAACCATCACCATTGATTCGGGCTCGTCTAAGGCCGATTGCAAACCCATTGGCAATCAAAATGTTTAATTGCTTCAGCTCAGACGACTGACCAAAAATGGTCAGATGTCTGTCCAAGCTCATGGGAAAAATAAAAGAACTGCTCACTATCAGGTCAGACGTCTGTCCTGGGGGTGACAGACGTCTGTTGGCATAAAACTGCTGTTGACCGGTAAAGACCATGGTCAACAGTTTAGGCCCATCCAGGCTCTTTCCCGGCCAAGTTTTGGCCTATTTCGACTTCGTTTTTGACTTGTCAGTTTCACTAATTCGCAGATTCCAGCAGCCCGATTCTTGCGAAATCATTTTATGAATCATCAATTAAAGAATGGCGGAGTAGAAACCAAAGGTGAGAACTCTCTCACTCAAGTATTTTATAACTGAATATATAAGTTGATTGCCTATGATTGCAATATTTGGTTGGTGACTGATGGATGTTTACAGTTGTATCGTTATCATTATACTAAACTATGAAAAATATTAGATAAGTGCACATGGATTGTGATGTAAACCCCACACGGGTATTAGGATGATAATTTTATACATCGCCCAAGTATACAAATAATAATCATTGGATGTTGATTGAAAACCCCACATGGGTCTGGGGATGATACTAGCTTCGCACATCTCCTTTGTGTTTAGTTGTATGTCAATCGATTGATTGACAGGTCGTAGTAAGCATTATGTAATTACGTAATGCTTATACCATTGTAGATTACACTATGGATGTGAATTATATGTTTAATAGTTGTTTATCACTATTTTTGAATACATGCAATGTATGGAATCCATATAAATAAAACTATATGGTAAATGATTGAGTCACATTCTGACTCAGAATATGAACAAATATGATTTAATGTCCGATTTTGGATGGATACTAGAATGAATGAACATTTTGATATAATGTTAAGAGAAGAATCAAAGTATGATTTGATGTCCGATTTTGGATGGACACTAAAATATTGAAATGATTTTGGATGAAATACTCCACATTTGAAAATACAAAATATAAAGGATAATTTTATCTAAATAAAATGGTTAACAACTAGAATAAAGAATTGATATGGTTTAGATATAACCAGAATTTTTCCAACGTATGAATTGGAAAGGATTTGAATAGAAATAATCTTCGAAATATTTTGGTATGAGTCTTGTGATTGGTGATCAAAACATGGCTTTAAATAGCATAGCTTTGTGTATAGCGTTAGTTTGCGAGCCTCACACCTCGGTATGAGTCAAAAACGGGATAAGGAATGCAGTGAGTGCATGATGTTTCTTTCTAGCAAGAAGTGGTGTCATGGTATAGAGCCTAGAAATTTTTTCTTATATGGATGATGGATTGCGAGGCGCCTCAGATATAGAGCCGGCTAAAAGGCTCGAGTGATAGGTCCGATAGGACCGGGAAACGTGTGTTCAGGAATAACTAATCCTCAAAAGTAAGGGAGGACCGGCACTGTAGGATCCAAGGGCTCGCCAGCATCTAAGTCCTGGGTCATCTTGCTAGAGGTGATCTGAAATAGGTAAGGAGATCATCCCTTGCCTTGACTCATGATGGAAATCCAATGTACAATATGCGACCTTTCAGTTTCATTTGTAAACCTATGTATGACGACATAATATATGGTACCTATGTCGTCTATGATTGATACATTTATATTTGAAGTTGTTTTGACACTATGCACTTATAGTAATATCAAAATGATTTTTTTTAAATGTGCCAAGCATGTCTGGCTATTATAAGGGAAAACTTTATCCTCTGGCTTACGTTGCATTATATGATGGGACCTGAGTCTTATAATAGCTTCATTTTTCAAAAAGCATTGTGTTGTTTACAAATTGTTTTAGTTTAGAATATTCATGGGAGTAAACCCGCTCCGTGACATATGGCGTGGTCCCGTGATGCACCCTATTTTAAAGTAAAAGTTTAATAACTGTTTTGAGTTCTCACACCAGTCCCATCACTGACTCAGAGTTTATTGTTTCTACCTAAACTCCGAATGCCCATATTTTCCACACGGGTAGCTAGTAGTTTTAGTTTTCGTAGATATTATTTTTCATAGGATCCTGGATTGCTGCTGGAGCTATATTCGGAAAGCTTTGTATCCGTGTATTCCTTTAAGCTGTGGTAGTAGATGTTTTCCGTTGCACATTATGTTTATGTATTTAAATGTAATTTAAATCTCTGATATTTTTCCATTGTATATTATTCATTTGTACTATGATATCTTGTACTCTGATGTAAATTGTTGTAATATCAAGAAATGTTCTCATGTTTGTGTTTTGATGCGACGTGTTCTCAAAGCAATCCGCGTTTTCATGTTTCCTAGGAGATCGGGGGATTTCAGATCGTTACAGGTTGATATCATAGCTTTGGTTTGCAAAGCTCGAGAACTTGACACATTAGAACCAAAACAAAGAATTCATCAGATGTAGGATTAGTAATATCCTATAAGAACAACTAGTTAGAGATAGGATCAGTAGCATCCTAAAATGAGTTAGAAGAGTATTATTTATAAAAACAAATTTAGTTTTGAAAATTTTATCTTATTATATGTATTTGAGTATTTTATTTTATATTGATTTGGACTATCAAGTATATGAAGATTTTGCATATACGCATCTTGAATGTATATTCGAATTCTCAAATATACGGGGTAGATATAGAATCACACTCTACTCGCCCGGGGATAATTCTGGTGATGTCGCGACACCATCAGTGTGTATGTTCGAGTTTCAAAAGTAGGATATCTATATATTTCCAATTGACTGGTATGAGAACCAAAACTTAGTTAGAGTTTATTGTTTGTGATTTGACGTTGAAATATGATTTTTAAGTATATTAAAATTATATATTTGAAGTTAACCAACCAACTCATTGTTGGTTGAGTTGTATGATTATTAATTTACCTAACGATGGATCAATAAAACCAATATGGAAAATGAAAGGCGAATTAAGCCAAATTGAATCAAATATTGAACTAAATTGAAAACTTATTCGAATTGGATATATCTATACATGCATGCATATATATGTATATATATATATATATGTTGTACAGGTTATTGCGCAAAAGCTAAGAAGAGGAATAAAATTGTATGCCCGACAAATAGGTACATGTTTACTATATTTATTGGGTTTGATGATTTTATGAGCCGATTGGCTAGGCACTTGGCTTTTTCTTTTTCTTTTTGTTGATGAGGGCCCTGTGAGGCATGTTGCGGTTTTACCGATCAGCCTATAAAGGTTATGGCGAAATTTTCGAAAATTTGAGGCGTTAGCCAAATTTCGAGAAATTAGAAAGTTCTTAGAAACTGAAAAGTTAAAGAACTTGAGTCAAGCGAAGGTTGAGTTGGTTAAATAAACGACCTTCAGCTCCGTTCCTTTCCGAGGACGAAAAGATTTTAACTGGGGAAGACTATAACAACCCATATTTTTGGAACCAATTTAAAATTTATTTTTAATTGATTTTCAAAGGAATTAAATATTTTAGATGAATTATTTCAAGTATGAATGACTCAAGATTTATTGTAATCGAAGTTAGAATGTATAAAATTAAATTTAAATTAAAATGAGCTTGAAATGGCATGTAGTTTGAAGATTCGACTTTAAACTTTGAATGAATGTACAGAATTCAATATTATATATAGGCCTTAAAAACCGCCATTTTGCAAACAACCTCCGTTTTCAACGAAACCACTTCCATTGTGTTCAGAATGCCGTTTGCGACCTTTTTAACTATAAACATCTATATCTTTGGAGGGGGAGAAATTTAGTCCTTTTTATCGGATGTAAGACCAAAATATCACTTTTTACGTATGGACGAATTTAGACTCTAAACCACTTCCATTGAGTCCAAAATGTCGTTTAAGTGTTCGAAAAGTATAAGCTTCAATATATTCCGATCTTCGAAAAATTGGCACTCGGGTTGGGTCTTGGTCGAGCTAATCTAGCTCATTCACTTAAGTGCTCTCTATCCCTCTCCTCTTCATTCATTCTCCTAACACTTAGAAAATTAGAAAATGGGGAATGGATTTGGAAATTAAAATTCCTAAACTAGATTTAGCAAATTCAAGCTCAAATCAATAGGATAATCAAAGAGACAACATAGGTAAGCTTCTCCATCTTCATCTTCTCCAATTTGTTTCCTCTTCAATTTGTGATGATTCCTATGACCTAATATTTAGAGATGCATTCATATGAACATAGGTTGTTGATTCTAGTGTTGTCATCGAAGAGAAGTTGTTCTAGCTTGTCATTGGATTGATTTCTTACTTCTAGCAAGCAAAGGTGAGATCTTTGTGAGTTCTTAGCGTTTATGCCATAAGCTATTAGGTTGTATAGTGTCATTTAGGTTCATTTAGAGTTGTCTATATGCATATGAACTAGTTAGATGAGTATACACTTTCTTTTCATTAGTTTTAGCTTCATAAAATATTAATTTCTCGTTTTGACTATGCACACAATCGAATGCTCATGCTATGAGTTGTTTAGGCAATGTAGTGAAGCAATGTTGTCGCACCGGCAAGTTCTAAAACTTCACAATTCGCTTATAACGCATTTGATTGCTTTGGTTAGAGAATTTAGTCGTTTTTGAAGTTATAATCATAATCATTGCAATCTTATGTGTATATGTTAGTGCATGTGTTCATAGGTGGTTTTAGCGAACCTTAGGAGCCTCATTGGCACTTTGAAATCATCAAAACCATCACCATTGATCCGGGCTCGTCCGAGGCCGATTGAACACTCATTGGCAATCAAAATATTTAATTTCTTCTGCTCAGACGTATGACCTGTCCAAGCTCATGGGAAAAATAGGAAAACAGCTCACTGTCAGGTCAGACGTCTGTCCTAGGGGTGACAGACGTCTGTCCTAGGGGTGACAGACGTCAGTTGGAATAAAACAACTATTGACCGGCGGAGACCACGGTCAAAAGTTTAGGTCCATCCAAGCTCTTTCCCGTTCAAGTTTCGACCCATTTCGACTTCGTTTGTGACTTGTTAGTTTCACTAATTCGCAGATTTCAGTAGCCCGATTCTTGCGAAATCGTTTTATAAATCATCAGTTAAAAAATGGCGGAGTGGAAACCAAAGGTGAGAACTCTCTCACTCAAGTATTTTATAACTGAATATATAAGTTGATTGCCTATGATTGCAATATTTGGTTAGTGACTGATGGATGTTTACAGTTGTATCGTTATCATTATACTGAACTATGAAAAATATTAGAAAAGTGCACATGGATTGTGATGTAAACCACACATGGGTATTGGGACGATAATTTTATACATCGCCCATGCATACAAATAAGAATCATTGGATGTTGATTGAAAACCCCACATGGGTTTGGGGATGATACTAACTTCGCACATCTCCCTTGTGTTTAGTTGTATGTCAATGAATTGATTGACAAGCCATAGTAAGCGTTATGTTATTACGTAATGCTTATACCGTAGATTCCACTTTGGATGTGAATTGGATGTTTAATAGTTGTTTATCACTATTTTTGAATGCATGCGATGTATGGAGTTCATATAAATAAAACTATATGGTAATCGATTGAGTCTTATTCCGATTCAGAATATGAACGCATATGATTTGATCTCCGATTTTGGATGGACACGAAAATGAACGAATATTTTGATATAATATTAAGAGAAGAATCAAAGTATGATTTGATGTCTGATTTTGGATGGACACGAAAATATTGAAATGATTTTGGACGAAATACTCCAAGTTTGAAAAGATAAAATATAAAGGATATTTTTATCTGAATAAAATGGTTAACAACTGGAATAAAGAATTGATATGGTTTTGATATAACCAGAATTTTTCCAACGTATGAATTGGAAAGGATTTGAATAGAAATAATCTTTGGAATATTTCGGTATTGGATTCCGTGATATACGGATATCGTTGAGGAATTTGAAAGATATAGATATCATTATTCCCAGTACGATATCTATTGGTTTTAGAACTTGATATTGAATATAAATCGATATGATTTCTATTCAGAACCTTGTATTTAAATGAAAGTGGTATTTGGGTTCGTTATGAATGGTATCTTTAATAATGCTGTTCATAAACCCAGCTGAGAATAGAACAAATATTTTCATTAAGATTTAATGAAATTTTCTAATCAATTAATAAACTTGGAATTAAATGAAAGTGGATTTTGGGTTTCATTGTAACGGTGTTTTAAATGACATTAGTTCTTAAACCCAATTAACGTTGAAGTTATTATTTGAAATATATAATATTTTAATTAAGATTAATATAATTTTTCCAAGGTAAACAGACATCTATCCATGGGGATTTCAGATGTCTGTTCAAGCTAAAGAAGGAAGAAAAATAATGATTTCAGCTCAAACGTTTGACTATATATGGTCAGACGTCTGTACAAACTCTCGGGATAGAATTTCCCTGCAAACTGATGTCCATCCATGGGGACGTCATACGTCTGTTCAACCTCTTGAAAGAAAAAATATATACTTCGACTCAGACGTATGTCCAAAGGGGGTCAGATGTCTGTCAAAACTCTCTAGAAATCTTACCCTATAAGATTAGACCTCTGTGCATTCTATATCAGACGTCTGACCTATGCAGAAATGCACAATTTATCTTGTGCATCTTAAGTTATGAAATTAGAATTCATAAATCTTTTAACTAAGATTTTTGAGATTAAAACTAAGTGAAGTTTTAACGAATACTTGATTAGGCTGAAATTGTAATAAGGAAATTAAATTTATCGAATTCAAGAAATGTACGAGAATGGAATACCACCAGTTTTATTCCATGCGATAGTTAAATTTTTGATTAGATTTAAACGTTAAGTGGTAATTTAATTTTCTGGAAAACACAATAAGTGTTAGATATGGAGTACTACCAATTTTGCTCCATGGGATGAATTGGTTGGGATTGGGTTAATAAAATAAATGATCACTTCAGTAAGATTCGCTAATCCTGACTAGTTGATGAACCTTAATTTGGTTTAGAATTGTGGAAAGATAAAATAAAATCTTTCGAAATTGATATCCAAAGGAAGATTAAAAAATTAGTTTAAATAAATTTATCTTTGATAAAATTAATGGGAACGTTTCCCTAAAGATGTGAATATTTGAATAAAAGAATATTCTTTATTGGAATGAGGCGTATGATGTGTTTTTATAGCACTTGATTATTGATTGTAAAATATGCGAGTTATTCGAAAAGACCTGATTTAACCCATTCTGAATAATAGATATGACAATTAAAAGTCAACGATGAAGACGGTGGTTGAAAACTAGAGATCTTCACATCGTTTGGATGATTACTGATGTCTTGATTGGGCTGTACACCCAAGACGAGGTAATAAGTGGTGATCGTCCAGACATACTTAGAGATCTAACGGATATTCGTGGACCTCTTCCCTGTATTGGATATATGGGACAAGGAACAAGGTGTCTCCGGTTTCGTTTAGACCCAGAACAGACTTGTACATGAATTATGTTTGACACTGTATTTCATTCTGTATTAATTTATTTCTATTAAATATGTATATGTTTGGTGGCGGAGAATTTATTCTCTTGCTTAACACCCTTCTCTGAGACGTATGAGCTTAGAGGTTATATATTGATATAAACTAGTTGTATGGAATGAATTGACAATGTGGCATGTTAAGATGCAAATGATCAAGGCTTTTGTTGAAAAGCAGAGTCTTGTGGTTGATGATCAAAGCACGGCTTTAGATAGCGTAGCTTTGTGTATAGCGTTAACTCGATAGCCCCACACCTCGGTATGAGTCAAAAACGGGACAAGGGACGCAGTGAGTGCTTGACGTTTCTTTCTAGCTAGAAGTTATGTCACGGTATGGAGCCCATACATTTTTACTTATGTGGATGATGGATTCCGAGGCGCCTCGGATATAGAGCCGACTAAAAGGCTCGAGTGATAGGTCTAGGAAACGTGTGTTCAAGAATAACTATCCTCAAAAGTAAGAGAGGACCAACACTGCAGGATCCAAGGGCTCGCCCACGTCCGAGTCCTGGGTCATCTTGCTCGAAGTGATACGTAATCGGTAAGGAGATCATCCCTTGCCTTGAATCATGATGGATATCCAATTTCTAATACGCGACCTTTCGGTTTATTTTGTAAACCTATGTATGGCGACACAATATATGGTACCTATGCCATCTACGATTGATATATTTATATTTGAAGTTGTTTTAACACTATGCACTTATAGTAATACCAAAATGATTTGTTTTAAACGTACCAAGCATGTTTGGCTATTATAAGGGAAAACTCTATCCTTCAGCTTGCGTTGCATTATGTAATGGGACATGAGTCTTATAATAGCTTCATTTTTCAAGCATTGCGTTGTTTACAAATTGTTTACTTTAGAGTATTCATGGGAGTAAACATGTTCCATGACATATGGCGTGGTCCCATGATGTACCCTATTTTAAAGTAAAAGTTTAATAACTGTTTTGAGTTCTCACACCAGCCCCATCACTGCCTCGGAGTTTATTGTTTCTACCTAAACTATGGGTGCCCATATTTTCCATACGAGCAGCTAGTAGTTTTGGTTTTCGCAGATATTTATTTTTACAGGATCCTGGATTACAGCTGAAGCTATATTCGGAAAGCTTTGTATCCGTGAATCCCTTTCAGTTGTGGTAGTAGATGTTTTTCGCTGCACATTATGTTTACGTTTTTAAATGTAATTGAAATCTATGATATTTTTCCTTTGTATATTATTCATTTGTACTTTGATATCTTGTACTCTGATGTAAATTGTTGTAATAGCAAAGAAATGTTCCCATGTTTATGTTCTGATGCGACGTGTTCTCAAAGCAATCCGTGTTTTCCCATCTCCTCGGAGACCGGGGGATTTCAGATCGTTACAGTATATAATTTCAGATAAAATAATTCAATGAATTTGTCGTTATTGATTTTTTGATTGTATTCATAATATTAATAGTATAAATGCATGAAATGTAAATCTTTTATCAATTAACCTACTACTAATCATTTTCTTATTATTGAATATGCAATTTCAATGTTTCATTGGACATTAACATTCTTCTGATTAAACTTCGTATGTTCTTTATCATTCTATTGGCAGGTAAAAAAATTCATATTTAATATTGGTTTCGACTATATATACTATTTCCTCCCCTCCCATTTGGTTACATAAAACTTAGAATATTTATGGAGTAAATATTTCTTATTTGAAGAAGGCATTTGCTACTTTAACTGAATTAATGACAAGTCATGGCATATCTTTTCTGGCAACACTAGCTCAAAGTACTTCCAATCACCAAAGGTTGAATCGGTTTTGTTTTATATTCAACATAAAATTATGTTTCAACTGTTATGGACTGCTCTCTAGGTGCTCCTCATTCGTTCATTCATAATTAATGTACAACACCAAATCATACTTCTTTTGTATTTTCAATGTATAATAACTTCAAAAACAACCGCAAAATATTGATAAGTTATATGCATAATAACACTTGGATTCGTGCCATCGACACGGGTTACATACTACTATAACATAATATTAAACTTATAGGATCAAAATTAACAATTATTAAACATGCACAATTAATAATTAACAGTTAATCTATTTTATCCCTCTTATACGTGAGTTATGGTTCCTCACATAGACAGTATAATAACTGTAAAGTCATCCATCAACCACAAAGCAAATATCGCATCAAAATAATCAATATATATAATCAAATAAGTTTATAATAACTTAACAAGTTAAAATTAAAGAAGTTTATCACTTTGGTTGTTTATCATTAAATAACGATAAACGTCAGTCAGCTAAATCAGACATTTTCCTTTTCTAACAATTGCAACAAGCCCCAGATCGCTCCAAATCAAGTTCTTGCGAAGCTCTCGTCTATTCGGTTCGTGTTTCGGTAACTTCTGATAATATATGAAAATTTTATTAATTTTATAAGTTTGAACACATGACAATCATTACTTAGATAATTAATTAACTAAACTTAATTAAACATTAATCACCTACTCATCTTCTCCACCTCTAGTAATGTATTTAAAACGTTGCTCATACGCCCTTAACTCAACTCACCACAACCCGTTCTCCTCCGTTACTTGACGAAATCAAATGTCGCTACCACCGTTGTGATCTCCTTTTTGGTCTCCTTCTCTACCCAACCCAATCAAGCTCACACGCATCCCCTCCATCACGTCCTCACATCTTGCGCATGACATCAAGTACAAGTCTCAACATTTTTTCTTCCCGAATTCCACCAAGAATTGCATACACATCTTATTTCCTATCACAAACTCATATTGTAACACCCCGTATTTTCTGTGAACATTAAAGTAACGAATTAAAGAATACTTAATTTTAAAAAGTGAAAATCGGGGGAAACGGGTTTTGCCATTGCGTTCGTCTCAGAATTCTTCTTGAGATAGAGTCCGATTTTCCGTGAATCGGACTTCGTATGAAGAATTTATGTTGTACAGAAGATTTCAAGTTTAAACAGAAACTAAATAAAAATAATAATTAAATCAAAAAGCAGTTCAAAATTCAAAAAAAAAAAAAGAATCAGCTGGGCGGGAAAATTCCCACCCATAGGGGTCGACTCCCCCCATGGGGGGTCGACATAGGTGTCGACCCCCCAAGAGGGGTGTCGACCCCCCTGTAGGGGTCGACCCCCTCGGCCAGATCTGGGCTGTTTTGTCCAGTGACGTTTTTATGAGTCATTTGGGCATATGTGGCGATTTCCGGTTGGCTCTATTTGGTCTGGATGGCTCTGATTACTCCTAGGATGATCTAACGTCTCTCATTAATCTAAACTTCTATATAAACAACCCCAACCCTCAACTCTAAAACCTCATAACCTTGCTCTCTGAAGCCGTCATGCTGTCCATGGCCAAACTAGCGTAGCCTCCATTTTTCTCTAAACTAGAAATCAATTTAGAAAGCCCCAAATCAAGTCCGAACTAGAGAATCAATAGTCTACATCAAAGGATAGCTTTTCAATTTCAGAAATCAGATCCCAGAAAACAAGATTTGTTCTTTTTTTGTAAGTTTAGTTATTCTTTAGAATTGAACAAATAAAAGTCATGACTTGCAATGAAGCAAAACTAGAACTGTGCCTAGTTGTAAGATAATCGTATTCTAATTCATGTTTATCCCTGTAGCAATTCTGAAATTACCTATGCCTACGAGACTATTGTGATTGATACAATTTATTATGTTGTATATAAATTTGGTGATGAACCTATCATGTTGTATATTAATTTGGTGACGAACCTATCATGTTATATATTAATTTGGAGATGAACCTATCATGTTGTACATAAATTTGGTGATTCTTTTATGCTATGTTATATGCAAGATCAAAAGCTAAGTCATGTTCTGTAATGACCCGGGATTTTGACGACTTTGGTTATCGACATAAACACGATGAAGACTAACCAAACATCAAAAAATACCGATCATTAATGAAAGAAATTAGAGGATGAGGAAAGATAAGATAGAAACTTAGAATAGAAGAAGAAGAAGAACACAACATCAGAGTAACACGAACCTCACAGCGGAACGAATAACATATAATATATATAACATAACTTGAAATATACATCTGTACTTGAATATACATCATTATCAAAGTACAACACTTACAACACAGCGGAAATAAACTATAGCTATATGATCTTGAAGCCTCCTGCTCCAGCTCTTCCAGTATATCTGTAAATCCCGACTACTTGACTGCCCGTACAAAATTGGGCACCCAAGAGTTTAGGGAAAACAACAAAATAAACTCCGGGTCAGTCATGGGACTGGTGTGAGTAAAACAGTTTAAAACAGTTCAAGCAAGTAATCGATATCTCATAAGACCACGCCGTATAACGGAACGGGTTTTTCCCTTATGAGAATCCAAATTAGCTTTATATCAAAAACCTTTTGATATTATAATAATGTCTATCAACCACAATATAATAATTATCTAGCAGAAACGCTTTCATCTCACGTTCTACATATATGGTATACAATCAAAACCGCAAGCACGTATTGGGTAATGGATTTCCAACTATGACAAGGTATGGAACCACCTTTCGCTAGTGTACCTCTAGAGAGGAATACACTGGATTCAACAAGAAAATCTTGCAACCCGGCCACACATGACCGACCACTCATTTCGCTTGAGTGTATCGAATGTATATCACCAACGGTTGGGATCAGCAACCGTTTCCCGAATGGGACAGTATCGACAATAGATTTTTAGAAATAAATGAAACTCTAGATCAGGTGATTATACACCCTAATAGGTGCGACCTACATAGCCATGCTGCCTGCCCGATTTCTGTCATTTACCGGATGATGAGGCTAGAAGCTACGCTTTATCATCACACCAGATTCACTTTGAATGCCACATCATCAAATCCATCCAATCACCGATTGACGTCCTCAACAATACATTATGTGTTAGCTAAAAGAAGTTTCCTTCTTCGCTTCCACTCTTGGTACGGTTGGAGAAATCAATATACATGATCGTCTGGAAATACTCTGTCAGACATCCGTCCATACAAGTCATCCAGGAATAGGATGAACCTAAGGTAATATTCAGTATATCCATATTAGACATTGTTATCTAAGACTTATACAATAGCCCTTCCACTTTACTCTGTCTTCGATTATCTTTGGCATATATGATTCGCAACGCTTATGCCAATACAGAGTGGTTCTTTGGATAATAATCCAACCGGCCTCTCCATATTAACAACGTTAAAATGGTCAAAACTTCGATAGTCTATGATTTAACCATCAAAGAAAAATAGGTGTGCAAACAATGATATTATTTCCAAATGGAAATTTATATCGATCAAACATCATTCAACATTTATCTCTTTATTTCATTAATTTACTTATCTCCTATTTCCCTATATTCAATATTTCTTATTTTCTAAATTTGGAAAATATACGTTATTAACAATGGAAAACATTTCCATTTCTTGTTTTCTTTATTAGAAAACATTTCTGGTTTCTTCTTTGGAAAACATTTCCAAAGCTTCTTCATTGGTCTTAGACAGATGTTTAAACAAACCATCGCGATGCCAACTCAAACCATTTCCTTTAATTACTAAATTCACTTAACCATCCCTTACTATCGAACCTTAACCATTCCTTAGTTAAAAATGAAGTCAATCAAGTTGGGGTATAACTACGTCTCAGACCTTAACTGAACAACGTTTCTAAACTTGAAATAGACAAATTTCACCCTTTTAATTCTTTAACAAACTTCCTTATGTAACTCTCTTTCAAATCTTTTCTATTCGATAATTCTTTCCTTCGATAAGGTATATTTGATAACTCTATTTCAATTTATTCTATTCACTTAACTCTTTTGATTTAACTCTAACTCTATTCACTTAACTCCTATCGAATAAACTATATTCGATAACTCTTTTAATTCTATTTGAATAAACTATATATTCGATTTACTCCTTTAGTCTATTCGAATAAACTATATATTCGATTAACTCCTTTACTCTATTCGAATAAACTATATATTCGATTAACTCCTTTACTCTATTCGACTAAACTATATATTCGATTAACTCCTTTATTCTATTCAAATAAACTATATATTCGATTAACTCCTTTATTCTATTAGAATAAACTATATATTCGATTTACTCCTTTATTCTATTTGAATAAACTATATATTCGATTAACTCATTTGCTTTAACTCTAATCGATTAAACTAACATCGATTAACTCCTTTTAACTCGATTAAACTATTCATTTATAAAGATTTACTTTTAGTAACAGTTCTTCACTTTACAAATGATTTCCCTTTTTTCTACTCTATTCATTTTATCAACCTTTTTCCCTTTTATAAAACTCTATTCGTTTTATAAACGTTTCCCTTTTTATTTACTTTCGTAATATTTCCTTTTATAAAATCTATTGATTTTATAAAATCCCTTTATTTCAATATACATTGAAATAAATTCTTTTTTACATCCCATGGTCTTTTATGATATTTAAAATATCGAATACAAGGATCAATGTCATTCCAACACAAATAATCCATAACAGATTATATAACACATCATATATCACAATATATGAAAAACAGTAAAAATAAATGTTGAGGAATCCAGTCGGATTCCTCCAACCTGTTTCCCTACATCCACAGATGTTACACAATAAAATCAACATCACTATCAGTTCCATATGATATATTCTGTTAAACAGAATCAATATAGAAATTCAACTAACTGACTAGCAGTTCAATCAAACAGTCAACACACAGTCAATCAACCAACATTTAACAGTTCTAAAAATACAACATGAAATTATAAATTGTTCAGAGTTAGTGAGATTTACTCACTTTGGCAGTTCAACGTTAAAGAATGATAAACTGTTATTTGATTTGAATCAAACAGTTTATTCCGCCATAAATTCAAACAAGCTCCACTCCACTCCCAGTCAGTTCCATTGGGTAGTCCCCGTCCATACGATCCTGTCGGATCCTGTTTTGTCTAATTCCGATAACGTATGACAAAGATATCGAATTTATAAGTTCGAACTATTTAAAAATAAAAACAAACTTAATTAATTTCAACTGGTCCTCACCCTCAATTTTCCCTGGCCCAAATACCCACTACTACCCGATCCAACCCAGGCCTCTTCTTCCCCAAAACTTCAAACTGCCGTGCTCCTGTTAATTCCCAAAACCCACGACGCCTTTATTCCCAAACCCAACCTCCTTCATCACTCAATGATATCAACATCCGTCACCACCGTTCTTCACCTCATCGCATGAGCTTACACTCCATCCCCCTAAACTCAAACTCGGTTCTCTCTTTTCCGACATGTCGACGAGCTCTTCCATACAGGTAGCGATACCTTTTTGTACTGATTCCACCAAATTTCTGCGAGCAAACTCAGTTTCACTTCCTCGATCCAAAAACAACACTCAATCCACTCCTAGAAGCTCCTATCTTCTCCTATCATGAACCCTAGGTCCATCGATGTCACGCTGTAACATTTACAGCGATAAGAAGTTGCGTCGAACCAAACAATATCTATATAGAATCGAAGAGCCAGATCCCAGCAGCACAAATATCTTTATATAATGATTTATAGATTTTTATTTTGGTTTCTATGAATTTACAAAGGAGAAATATCTTGTTTTCTATTTGCTAAAGAACAGAAAAGTGACGGCGGGATTTTTGTTTGACTTGTGGAAGTGAGAATTAGGTTTAGGATTTATAGGGGTATATTTATAGAAAGAATTTATTATTTTTATATTCTATATTTAAGCAGTCATTGATTTTATTCGTCTTTAAAAATTCCTGTAATCACATGCGATACCCAAAAATCACGAAACTGGACATGCAGCTACAGTTCGACATTACGGTCCCAACGAAACTGGTTTCGTCGAACTTCGACTCTGTTTGCTCACACAACGTATTTTTAACCGTCAAAATACTGACTGTTTCTCACTCTAAAAATCCGTACGGCCACACAGTGACTCTAAAAAATCACGAAACTTGACATCTACCAATAATTTAACATTGCAGATCCAACAAAATTAGTTTCGTCGAATTCCGATTCCGTTTGCAAAACTGGCTATTTTTAAAGCTCTGGATGACCCATTTAAATATATAAATATATTTAAATATACTTTATTTTTAATATTAAAAATAAATATTATCGTCTATATTCATAGTGGAATACCATACAGCTTTAGAATATTCCTATATGAATTTCTAACTCGATATTCACTTCTGGGTCAACCCGATATTCGATTTATATTGAAATTCCTTTTTAAAATATAAATAATTCCTTTATAAATTATAAAGGAATTCCACAGCGACTTTTCTAAAATTTGATTTGGACATATCTCAAAATCTATACGATGAAATCCCGATTTTTCTCTTCCACTAGAAAGATATACTCCACCAGCTCCATACGTTTCTTGTTTCACAGAAATCCGGCTTAAAACGAATCCTGTATATTCAGTTGAAGTTCGAATCGCCAATTTACGAACTGCAGTGCCATTTCAAGCTCGATTTTAATTATACTATAATTATACGTTCAAACTGTCATTCAAATAATATATTCGTTATTCTAATCAAATTCTAAACTGAATTTTATATCACAGATGATCCAATTCACACCATATCGCCATTTCAGCCAATTATGATTATTTCAGAATTAAATATATTATTTTAATTAAATATTCACCATAATTTAATTCCACGACCATTAAATTCTCTAAACCACCATTTATATAATTAAATAAATTAATTATAATACCTCTGCCAATGCGGGTCATTACAATCTTCCCCACTTAAAATAATTTCGTCCTCGAAATTGCTAAGGTAGAGAATGACCCTATCGACTGGTTAGAACATATTTGTTCACTTCTTAACTTCAGTTTCAACTGAACCAATTTAATTTAAATTAATATATTAATTAATTATTATTATCGAAAATTTTCAAAAATCCTGAAAATTTTCTAACGCCTTAACTCTTCGAAAAATTTCGTCAGCACATCCTTTGTACTGGTCAATAGGTCAAACACCAACTCGCCTCTCTGGGCCATCTCCAACCCAAAAGAAAATCAAACAGCCTAGCGGCTTGCCAATTCAGCTCATAAAAGTCTCATACCATATGAAATATAAACTTGTACCTTTTGTCGGGCATATCAACTTTTATCACTTCCATATCCTATCAACTCAGCATATACCAATGTTATCCCAATCAAATTCCAATCTGCTTTTATCCACACCACAACCATTCGCTTATATCCGAGCCAAATATCATTTCAACTCGAGTTTCTTCTCGATTCCCAACTCTTAACTTGATTCACATTACAGTTCAAATTTGAATCTCACAATCCAATTTGTCTTGATATCATTCTAATTCAATCTCAGTTACCACTTTACTGGCTTTACTTTAATTCAAATTTGCTTTCACAAATTTCTGTTAAATTTGTTTTTAATTCGAACAGTCTTTCCCTGGGAGTTTTTAAACAGTTTACTCTTTTCAAAAATCAAGTTTTCCTTTTTGAACATGTCACTGAGCCCATAATTAATATTCCATTAGTTAAATCACTTCTCTATTTCTTTATCAATATTTGTTAACCAAATATTTTCAATAACCATATTGAATATCGCCTTCCTTTATTTTCTAAACATTAGAAAATATATGCTATTTATAATTGGAAAATATTCCAATTACTTATCTCTTTTCCGATCTCGTTTATTTCTATACTTAGAAAATATTCTTTATTCCAAGCTTACACTTATTTGGGTTAAAACGGATGTTGTGTAAAACATCGTTACGACAACCCAAATACTATATTCAACTAACTCTTATTCAACATTGATCTTCGAGACTGAAATCTTACTATTTATTTGTTAATAATGAAAATCAATCAAGTTGGGGTATAACTACCTCTCAGACCTTGACTGAATAACATTTATAACGTCAAAAAGATATGACTACTTACTCGAATAATCAATATCATACAACTACTTATTCACTTTTAAACACGTCTACACTTTCTCTTTCTATTCTTACTAGATTTTATTCTTAGTCTTCCTTTTTTATTTTACTATTCTATTTCTAAGTTCGTTTCCTTATCGACTTCTATCTATATCGATACGTTGATTTCTAACTATCAAATTATCTTAAAAATATTCTAACTCCTTAAATTCCCGGAAAAATTCGCCATAACCTCCTTTGTACCAGGAGCATCGGGATATTTCAAATAGCCTCCCATGGCCCTCACCAATCCAAAAGAAAAAGAAAAAGCCAAGCGGCTAGCCGATACGGCGCATAAAATCTCATATATGAATTAAATACATACCTTTTCGTCGAGCATTCTATTTATACTCTTCATACCTTATCCATACCTATCTCATGTATATTTATACCTGCCCAATCTATTTTAACTATACCTGATCGTTTTAACTCAATTTGTTAATCTATTTATTAACGGCACTTTTTCTTATTTCATTTAATAATTGAACATAACATGTTCAATATATTTTTTAAACTTGGTTATAACTCTTTGAATCTCAATTTCAATCTAAGTTTCATACTCGATTTCGAATATGAATTTACAAATCTCTTTCCTTGTTTAAAGCCCAATTTCGATTCAAACTCCATTTAAATTTCTATATTCAAATCTATTTTCAAACTCCATTTGAATTATATATTCCAATTCCCATTTCAACTCTATTTTAATTTTTTATTCAAATTCCCATTTCAATCTATTTGAATTCTATATTCAAATTTCATTTCAAATTCTATTTCACTTCTCTTCTAACACTTTTCTATTTGAATTCTCTATTATTCAAATTCTATTTGATTTCTCTTATTCAAATTCTATTCAATTTCTCTTATTCAAATTCTATTTGAATCCTCTTATTCAAATTCTATTCGATTTCTCTTATTCAAATTCTATTTGAATTCTCTTACTGAAATTTCCTTTATTTAAATTCTATTTAAATTTCTATGTTCAAATTCTATACTCGAATTCCATTTAAATTACTATATTCAAACGCCGTTTGAATTACTATATTCAAACTCCATTTGAATTTCTAAATTCAATTCCTTTAAACAAGTCTCGATTTCAATTCCTTTTGAAATCGATATTTCTACTTTTGGAAAATAGATTTCCCTTTTCAATTTCACACTTGTATTTTTATTTCTGAATTATCCAATGATAATTCTTTTCACTTCATTTATTGTGACGGCCCGCCCCGCTCCAATCGACATTTACTCCAAAGGTGCGTTGTACACTTGTCCAGTTAGCACGGGACGGATCGTCAGAAGAAAAAGGGAAGAAGGAAATGAACTAACAAGGAACCTATAGAATGTCTTACAGCGTATGGAACAAAATATAATAACAACATACTTGACATAAAACAGGTGAGATAGTGCATAAGCTGAAACAACTAACATAGCAGCGGAAAATCCAAGTACAGCTTATGATCCAAAGTTAACATTATTACAACTTTTCAAACTATCTCAAAAACAAAAGCAAGATAAAGGAGGTACACTACTAATGCCCAAGTAGCGACCACCGACGACACAGGGAGAATATCTATATATCATACGTGGAAGCCTCCTGCTCGCCTCCGAATCAGCTACTCGCGCGTCACCAGCTAACATGCCTCTAGTCTGCTCGTGTGAGCACCCAGAGTAATAAGAAGAGACATAAAACTCTTGGTCAGACATAAAGCCTGGTATGAGTGATAAGCATCTAAATAGAACAATAACAGGTAGACTAAAACATACCTGAACCTGGACCTGCAACCAAAGAGTTAGCACTACATACTGTACAACACTCTAAGGTGCCATTTCAAATGGTGTAAAGATAACGGGGGTGGGGGTGTGCATGTCATAGTGACGGCAAACAATCAAACATAGCAACCATCTTCACATCTCTCACTCAGTGCATAAAGCATACGATATTCACCACTTCG
This sequence comes from Allium sativum, assembly GCA_030737875.1. Classification (NCBI taxonomy): domain Eukaryota; kingdom Viridiplantae; phylum Streptophyta; class Magnoliopsida; order Asparagales; family Amaryllidaceae; genus Allium; species Allium sativum. The sequence goes on from CM060919.1 coordinate 803,396,583, forward strand.
ATCACCCAACATACCTTGCTATGATCACTTTGCCCCATGAAGTCATCAATGGCTTCACTGCACTGATACATAGCCACTAATCATTTGCTATGTCCACTTTGCCCCATGGAGTCGCAATGACCCCACTGCATTGGCTCATAGCCTCACTAATCCTTTACTATGTCCACTCTTCCCCATGGAGTCACAATGACCCCACTGCACTGGCTCATAGTCTTACTACGCATCACTTTGCCCCTCAAGTCGTAATGACTCTACTGCACTGATAACGTAGTCTTGCTACCATCACCTTGCCCCTCGAGTCATAATGACTCTACTGCACTGATATGTAGCCCATCATCCATTTTCAGCGGTGAATCGAAGTTATGAACGTCGACAACTTCTTAGCACACGTCCCGCAGCAAAGCCCAACCATGAAGTGAACTCATTGGTTCCCAACTGGATCCTGAGCTCTAACTTCCATTTGGACTACCTTTGCATCTTGGGTTATTGGTCATCACCGGATCGGTTCGGATCCCCTCTTAGCCATCAGTTCGGTTCGGATCGGAGTACTCCTTCGCTGGATCGGATCGGGTCATCTTCGCCTCAGCGGATCGGGTCGGGTCTCCACGTCCATTCGCCATCACTGGTTCGGGTCGGGGTCCTCCAATGTGCCACGGTTCGGATCGGGTCCTTCTCATCACCCCGGGTCTGGTCGAGGTCTCCTAGCCTCGTCGTAATTCATTGGTTCGGGTCGGAGTACCATGGCGGATCGGGTCGGAGAACATCAGGCGGGTCGGATCGGACGATGCATGCCACGAGAAGAACGAATAGATCGAAGAATGGAGTATGGGAGCGGATCGGGTCCTCCCTCCGTTCCGATCCGGATCGGTCTGTTTTCTGCACTCTTCCAGCAAGCAGTTTTACGCCATTCGACTGTGTTTTCGACCATTCTAACTATTCTAATCAATCACAAAGCATACCATATAGTCATAGCAACATAGGGAATCGACCACAAACATCAAAACAACAAAATGATAGGTTTAAATGGATCAAACATGGCCAAAACCCCATATTTTTGCCCTTAAGAATGTTTAGGTGAAACTAATGATGTGATTAGCAAAACTTAACCAAATTAACCCAAATTCATATCAGAGGTCTAAATCATCATTTCAAATTTTATAAATATTTTTCCAGAATTTTATCATGTTTAAATTCGCTAATTACCCCTAATTAAACATAATTAGTGAAGAACTATGCAAATCACTCACCTTAGCCACAAACAAAACCTAGATCCGAAATAAATCTCCGATTTGATGCGAATCCCGATGCTAAATAGTAGCTCTAACGTTGATTTGGTGTAGATCTCCCTTGATTTGATGTTGCTAAGCTTAATCCTTGATTAGAAGATGATTTGGAGGTGATATAGAGGTTGGAGGCCATTTTTAGGGTTTCTTGGAGATAAGTGGAGGCTAGAAAACTGAAATGGAATGATTCTCTAACCCCTTTCAGCCTCCCCATAACCCTAATCCCGAAATGGGTTATGGGCCCATTCACTAATCACCCTATTTGGCCCGGTTAAGCAGTTTTTCACTTTCCAAACCTTGTTTTAGCTATATCTCCCAAACGGTAAGTCCATTTTTCACATGTGACCACTCTACGGAAAGGTAAACCATCAAACGAATCTAATGAAAGTGGTTTCAGATCAAAATTCCTTTCCAATCAAAAGTTATGGCTAAAACAAGATCAGCTAGGGGCAAAACGGTCATTTAAAAAAATCGACAAAAATCATGAACATGGGAAATGAGTCTAATGGTTATCTCCCAATGTTACATGACCATACAACTTCATATGGGAAAGAAATAAATATTCTACGATCCTCCGATGTGTAGGATGCGGGTTGTTACATTCTCCCCCCCCTTAAGAAATTTCACCCCTGAAATTCCCTAACCAAAACACACAAAGGGTCCTGCATGCCTATCAACCATAATACAACGATCAAACATGCAAAACAATCAAAACAAGTCTATCCTAGCATGCGGAATAACTAAATCACAAAGTAAATCTTACCAGGCAAAGAGTTCTGGATACGTCTTTCTAATGCTCTCTTCTGTCTCCCAAGTACAATCATTCTCGTTCTCGCCCCACTGAACCTTGACTAGCTTCACCGCCTTCCTTCGAAGTGGCTTCGTATCGTGCTCGACAATACGGATCGGCTTGCGGTTCCCAACCGCCTTAGGTTCTACTTCGAAGTCCTCTAACTGATCAGGTGAAATAGTCAAATCTGTTTCATGTACGAACTTCCTTAGTTGGGAAACATGAAATACGTTGTGAACTCCCGCCATCTTCTCTGGTAAGTCAACTCTATATGCCAAATTCCCGACTAGTTCAAGAACAGGGAATGGGCCAACAAATCTTGGTGCCAACTTGCCTCTCCTGCAAAATCGTATCACGCTCTTCAATGGATAAATCTTGACAAACACCAAGTCACCAACGGAGAATTTTAAATCTCTTCTCCTCTTATCAGCATAACTCTTCTGCCTATCTTGGGCAGCCTTCATTCGTTGTTGAATGATCTTAATCTTATTTGAAGTTTCCCTCACCACATCTGGTCCAAGCATAAACTTCTCGCCAGTCTCTATCCAACATGATGGTGAGTTGCACGGTCTTCCGTACAAAGCTTCATATGGAGCCATACCGATACTGGATTGGTAGCTATTATTATATGCAAACTCTACTAGATGCAAATGGTCATCCCATGATCCACCAAAATCCAATATACATGCTCTCAAGAGATCTTCCAATATACGATTCACCCTCTCCGTCTGACCGTCGGTCTGAGGATGATATGCGGTACTGAGATGTAATTCTGACCCTAGAGCCTCTTGTAAGCTCTTCCAAAACCCACTAGTAAACAACGGGTCTCGGTCACTCACAATGCTTTTAGGTACTCCATGAAATCTCACTACCCACTTCATATACAATTCTGCCAACTTGGCTGCCGTTCTGGTCGATTTGACTGGTATAAATCTTGCACTCTTAGTCAATCGATCCACAATTACCCAAATGCTGTCATGTCCCGATCTAGTCCTTGGTAAACCATCGATGAAATCCATCGAGACTTGCTCCTATTTCCATTCGGGAATTTCTAATGGTTGCAACAACCCACTAGGCTTCTTTTGCTCGGCTTTAACTAGCTGACAATTCATGCATTTGGATATAAACTTCCCAACGTCTCTTTTCATCCCTTCCCAGTAGTAAGCCTGCTTCATGTCTCGATACATCTTGTTACCACCGGGATGTATAGTCAGTTTTGATTGATGACATTCTCTAAGCACTTCATCTCTCAAACCATTCACGTTGGGTACAACTAATCTTCCATTCTTTCTAAGCCATCCATCTCGATCAAGCCCATACAAATTCATCTCCTCACCGTCAATGTCCATATATAACTTGGAGATGATTTCCAATAGATTAGGATCGTCCCTCTGGCTGGAACCAATCCGCTCTATCAAAGTGGGTCTGATCGCCAAACTAGCTAGCATGACTGGATCCAATTCGCACTTTGGTCTGAAATCAAACCCCGCGATATACTCCAGTTGCTTCCATTCAAGAAACATAGCCCCTAAACTGGCATGTCTCCTACTCAAGGCATCGGCTACCGCATTACCTTTTCCAGGTGTGTATGCGATATCAAAATCATACGAAGCCAAGAACTCTAACCATCTCTGCTGATGGAGATTCAGATCCTTCTGAGAGAAGAGATACTTTAACGATTTATGATCGGTAAACAACTCAAATCTTTCTCCCAAGAGATAGTGTCTCCACATCTTCAGCGCAAACACGATCGCTGCTAATTCCAAATCATGGGTAGGATACTTCTTCTCATGCGGCTTTAGTTGCCGACTAGCATAAGCTACAACCCTACCTCCTTGCATCAACACAGCACCTAGTCCGATACCACAAGCATCCGTGTATACCGTCATCTCTTCATTCCCTCTAGGAATGACTAATATTGGCGCACGCGTCAACTTTTCCTTTAGACTCTTGAATGCATTCTCACACACTCCGTCCCAGACGAAGGCCTGATTCTTCTTAGTCAACTGAGTCAACGGTGCCGCTGTCTTGGAGAAGTCCTGGATAAACTTACGATAATATCCAGCTAACCCCAAGAAACTTCTTACATCTGTTGCATTCATGGGCGTAGGCCAATCCTGTACCGTAGCCACCTTCGCAGGGTCCACGACAATACCATTCTCTGAAACAACATGGCCCAAGAATCTCACTTCCCTTCTCCAAAAGTGACACTTAGAGAATTTCGCTTTAAATTGGTGTTTCCTCAATACCTCCATCACTATCCTCAAGTGTCCCTTATGTTCCTCTTCTGTCCTCGAATAAACAAGGATATCGTCTACGAACACAAGTACAAACTTATTCAACTGATCTCTGAATACTCGATTCATAAGATCCACAAAATATGCTGGTGCATTGGTCAACCCAAATGGCATGACCAACCACTCATAAAATCCAGACGGCGTCCTAAATGCCGTTTTCGGAACACTCTCATCTGCTACTCGAAGCTGATGAAATCCTGCCGCGAGGTCCAACTGGGAGAACACTCTTGCTTCTTCCAGTTGATCAAATAAATCATCTATCCGTGGTAGAGGATACTTATTCTTCCTCGTTACCTTATTCAACTCGTGATAGTCCACACACTAACGAAGGGAACCATCTGCCTTAGTGGCAAACACAACTGGTGCTCCCCACTCGGAGACACTTCTTCTAATAAATCCCTTCTTCAAAAGATTGCTGACTTGCACCCCGAGCTCTCGCTGCTCCCTTGGTGCCATACGACGAAGTGGCATCACTATAGGTCTGGCATCTTTCACTAAATCAATACGGAACTCAATCTCTCGGTGTGGTGGAAGCCCGGTCACCTCCTCGAAGACGTCCGGATACTGGCCAACCACGGGCACATCTGACAGCTCATCCTGCGGGATGTCGAGGGAATTTATAAAACTAGCCATTACCCCATCACTAGGTAGACTACCAAACACTACCCTCCGCCCATCATCCACCCTAACTATTACCAAAAAGCCCTCACAGTCTACCACCACCCCATATCTTTGGAGCCAATCGACCCCCAATATAATGCCATACCCAGTAAAGCCCAAAACAAAGCAATCACAAACAAACTTACATTCATGACTCGATAAGACCACATTTCGGCACGTCATACTAAGACTAGTCGAACCACCAATCGGGTTCGTCACAATCAATGGTCTATCGACTATATCGGGTTCCAATCCCAACCTATCTACCAGGTCACTAGATATGAAGGAACAGGAAGCCCCAGTATCAAACAAAACTCGAACTGGTACATCATAAATAGAGAGCATACCTTGAATAACAACATTCTTTCCTTTCTCCGCCGCAGTTGGGACATTCGACGAAGAAGGAACAACATCAATAGCATATGCTTTCACAATCTGCTTCTCCTTAAGAGGTTGCGGACACTTATCCTTATGATGTCCCACTTGGCCATAGTTGTAGCACTTCCTTTCCGCTGGCTTGGCCCGACATTCTTTAGCATAATGGCCCTTCTTACCACAGCTGAAGCACTCAACTTCTTTCTTGTTCTTTTTCTGGCCATCCTTAGATTGGCTCTGCTTCCTCTTATTCTGAGAGTTACTCTTTCCTCCACCGCCTGCTTGCGGCTTCGGCCCTTCTGCAGATGCAGCCTCAGTCTTTGACTTAGGGTAAAGGCTCTCTGATCTCAAAGCTTTCCCCACAATCAATTCAAAAATCTCATCGATGTGGTTGATAAGCCTTTCCCCCAAGTATCCATCCAAACCAGTAATGAACTTCTCATTCTTCTTCTCAGGAGTATTGATAAGAGATAGTCCATACTTCGACAAAGTGTCGAACTCAGCAATATAGTCAGAGACTGCCTGACCATTCTGCTTGAGTTCCAAGAATCTCTTAAACAATACTGACTTTTGGGCAGCTGGAATGAACTTCTCGCTAAAGCGAGCCTTGAACTGATCCCAAGTAACCTGATCTTCTGGAGTAGCTGTTCTAATGGCATTCCACCAATTCATTGCTCGCCCTTGCAGCTGACAAGACGCTAGCCTTCTCTTCATCGCATGCTCAAGACCCAAGTCGTTGAAGATACGATCACAGCTATCAAACCAATCCTAAACATCTGTGGCCGACTCCGCTCCGTGGAACGGCTTCCCACCAAGGTTAGTGTAATCCTTGCACAACTTGGCGAAATCGACCCTAGGCGCCTGCACTACTGGACCACCACCAATTCCGGGATTGGGAACTACCCCTTGCACCTCCCTAAGAATGTCTCTCATGAGGTCAGTAAACATCGCCCTCATGTCGGCAGCATTCCCATTATTGGCTCCCCTACCAGCACCTCTAGCATATCGGTTCATCGTCAATCTATAAAAGGGGAAACGATTAACGACCCCATAGTGGTGCTAGTGCAGTACGACTTCATTCTTATACTACTAATAGTATATATATATAGCTTTTGAAAACCAAAGTAATCACAAAAAAAGCGCTCTCATATACGTACTATCTCTCCCTAGTGTCTTTCCCTAGGTTAACTACGCAACCTAGAGCTCTGATACCAAATGTGACGGCCCGCCCCGCTCCAACCGACATTTACTCCAAAGGTGCGCTGTACACATGCCCAGTTAGCACGGGACGGATCGTCAGAAGAAAATGGGAAGAAGGAAATGAACTAACAAGGAACCTGTAGAATGTCTCACAGCGCATGGAACAAAATATAATAACAACATACTTGACATAAAACAGGTGAGACAGTGCATAAGCTGAAAAAACTGACATAGCAGCGGAAAATCCAAGTACAGCTTATGATCCGAAGTTAACATTATTACAACTTTTCAAACTGTCTCAAAAACAAAAGCAAGATAAAGGAGGTACACTATTAATGCCCAAGTAGCGACCACCGACGACACAGGGAGAATATCTATATATCATACGTGGAAGCCTCCTGCAGGCCTCCGAATCAGCTACTCGCGCGTCACCAGCTAACATGTCTCTAGTCTGCTCGTGTGAGCACCCAAAGTAATAAGAAGAGACATAAAACTCTGGGTCAGACATAAAGCCTGGTATGAGCGATAAGCATCTAAACAGAACAATAACAGGTAGACTAAAACATACCTGAACCTGGACCTGCAACCAAAGAGTTAGCACTACACACTGTACAACACTCTAAGGTGCCATTTCAAATGGTGTAAAGATAACGGGGGTGGCGGTGTGCATGTCATAGTGATGGCAAACAATCAAACATAGCAACTATCTTCACATCTCTCACTCAGTGCATAAAGCATACGATATTCACCACTTCGATCACCCAACATACCTTGCTATGATCACTTTTCCCCATGAAGTCATAAATGGCTTCACTGCACTGATACATAGCCACTAATCCTTTGCTATGTCCACTTTGCCCCATGGAGTCGCAATGACCCCACTGCACTGGCTCATAGCCTCACTAATCCTTTACTATGTCCACTCTGCCCCATGGAGTCACAATGACCCCACTGCACTGGCTCATAGTCTTACTACGCATCACTTTGCCCCTCAAGTCGTAATGACTCTACTGCACTGATAACGTAGTCTTGCTACCATCACCTTGCCCCTCGAGTCATAATGACTCTACTGCACTGATATGTAGCCCATCATCCATTTTCAGCGGTGAATCGAAGTTATGAACGTCGACAACTCCTTAGCACACGTCCCGCAGCAAAGCCCAACCATGAAGTGAACTCATTGGTTCCCAACTGGATCCTGAGATCTAACTTCCATTTGGACTACCTTTGCATCTCAGGTTATTGGTCATTACCGGATCGGTTCGGATCCCCTCTTAGCCATCAGTTCGGTTCGGATCGGAGTACTCCTCCTTCGCTGGATCGGATCGGGTCATCTTCGCCTCAGCGGATCGGGTTGGGTCTCCACGTCCATTCGCCATCACTGGTTCGGGTCGGGGTCCTCCAATGTGCCACGATTCGGATCGGGTCCTTCTCATCACCCCGGGTCTGGTCGTGGTCTCCTAGCCTCGTCGTAGTTCATTGGTTCGGGTCGGAGTACCATGGCGGATCGGGTCGGAGAACATCAGGCGGGTCGGATCGGACAATGCATGCAATGAGAAGAACGAATAGATCGAAGAATGGAGTATGGGAGCGGATCGGGTCCTCCCTCCGTTCCGATCCGGATCGGTCTGTTTTCTGCACTCTTCCAGCAAGCAGTTTTACGCCACTCGACGGCGTTTTCGACCATTCTAACTATTCTAATCAATCACAAAGCATACCATACAGTCATAGCAACATAGGGAATCCACCACAAACATTAAAACAACAAAATGATAGGTTAAAATGGATCAAACATGGCCAAAAGCCCATATTTCCCCTTAAGCATGTTTAGGTGAAACTAATGATGTGATTAGCAAAACTTAACCAAATTAACCCAAATTCATATCAGTGGTCTAAATCATCATTTCAAATTTTATAAATATTTTTCCAGAATTTTATCATGTTTAAATTCGCTAATTACCCCCTAATTAGCCATAATTAGTGATGAACTATGCAAATCACTCACCTTAGCCACAAACAAAACCTAGATCCGAAATAAATATCTAATTTGATGCGAATCCCGATGCTAAATAGCAGCTCTAACGTTGATTTGGTGTAGATCTCCCTTGATTTGATGTTGCTAAGCTTAATCCTTGATTAGAAGATGATTTGGAGGTGATTTAGAGGTTGGAGGCCATTTTTAGGATTTTTGGGAGATACGTGGAGGCTAGAAAACTGAAATGGAATGATTCTCTAACCCCTTTCAGCCTCCCCATGACCCTAATCCCGAAATGGGTTATGGGCCCATTCACTAATCACCCTATTTGGCCCGGTTAAGCAGTTTTTCACCTTCCAAACCTTGTTTCAGCCATGTCTCCCAAACGGTAAGTCTGTTTTTCACATGTGACCACTCTACGGAAAGGTAAACCATCAAACGAATCTAATGAAAGTGGTTTCAGATCAAAATTCCTTTCCAATCAAAAGTTATGGCCAAAACAAGATCAGCTAGGGGCAAAACGGTCATTTAAAAAAATCGACAAAAATCATGAACATGGGAAATGAGTCTAATGGTTATCTCCCAATGTTACATGACCATACAACTTCATATGGGAAAGAAATAAATATTCTACGATCCTCCGATGCGTAGGATGCGGGTTGTTACATTTATAAACTTCGTTTATAAATGAACTATTTATAAACTTCGTTTATAAAGGAACTACTTGTTTTATTTCTTTTAAAACAAGTTAATATTTCAAATCTATTTAAAAATTCAAATTCTATATATCATAAATCCCATTTTGAAATTCAACACAACTTGTCTTTCCCAAAAAAAATTCAAAACAGTATCTCTGGTAGTAATTCGTCACTTACAACTCGAAAATGAATACTGATGATGCAGCTGTCATCATCAGAATCTATTTTCCAGCGATCGAAGTGAGTTCAATACTATTAAACCATTTCTAAACATTTCCACTTTGAAATTTATTTCAAAAATATTATTCACACTGCTTGTAAAACAAATTTAAAATCTCCCAGGATCTTAAATTTTTCTTATTTTTAATCCAAATCCATTTACAAACACTTATCCAGTTCTCCAGAATTTTAATTCAATTTCTGGTTTAAATTTCAGATTTAACTCATCTGATTTCACGTATTTCACTTATATGAATTCTGATTGGTTATTTACATAACCATTAAATTTATAATCTTTACTCGATTACAATAATAACCAATATATCCAATATGTATCAAAATATACTTTGGGTAAATTTATTTTAATATACCCTCTTTTCAAAACATACCATGACGGTTCATCGCATTCGAGTGTTTAGTAACTCCTACCGATACAGTGGATCAAACTGATCGACCAGAACCCATAAACAACTCAACCAATGAATCTCCACAATATAAAACCACTTTATATCAACTTACAAATACGCACTCGTATATATACACTCAAACTCAATCTAGGGTATTACTAACCCTATCTCTACTGAGTCACACCATAGAGCCAAGGTAATTCACTTAACTTAAGCTCTGATACCAACTGTAATGACCCGGGATTTTGACGACTTTGGTTATCGACATAAACACGATGATGACTAACCAAACATCGAAAAAGATCGAGCATTAATGAAAGAAATTAGAGGATGAGGAAAGATAAGATAGAAACTTAGAATAGAAGAAGAAGAACACAATATCAGAGTAACACGAACCTCACAGCGGAACGAATAACATATAATATATATAACATAACTTGAAATATACATCTGTACTTGAATATACATCATTATCAATGTACAACACTTACAACACAGCGGAAATAAACTATAGCTATATGATCTTGAAGCCTCCTGCTCCAGCTCTTCCAGTATATCTGTAAATCCCGACTACTTGACTGCCCGTACAAAATTGGGCATCCAAGAGTTTAGGGAAAACAACAAAATAAACTCCGGGTCAGTCATGGGACTGGTGTGAGTAAAACAGTTTAAAACAGTTCAAGCAGGTAATCGATATCTCATAAGACCACGCCGTATAACGGAACGGGTTTTTCCCTTATGAGAATCCAAATTAGCTTTATATCAAAAACCTTTTGATATTATAATAATGTCTATCGACCACAATATAATAATTATCTAGCAGAAACGCTTTCATCTCATGTTCTACATATATGGTATACAATCAAAACCGCAAGCACGTATTGGGTAATGGATTTCCAACTATGACAAGGTATGGAACCACCTTTCGCTAGTGTACCTCTAGAGGGGAATACACTGGATTCAACAAGAACATCTTGCAACCCGACCACACATGACCGACCACTCATTTCGCTTGAGTGTATCGAATGTATATCACCAATGGTTGGGATTAGCAACCGTTTCCCGAATGGGACAGTATCGACAATAGATTTTTAGAAATAAATGAAACTCTAGATCAGGTGATTATACACCCTAATAGGTGCGACCTACATAACCATGCTGCCTGGCCGATTTCTGTCATTTACCGGATGATGAGGCTAGAAGCTACGCTTTATCATCACACCAGATTCACTTTGAATGCCACATCATCAAATCCATCCAATCACCGATTGACGTCCTCAACAATACATTATGTGTTAGCTAAAAGAAGTTTCCTTCTTCGCTTCCACTCTTGGTACGGTTGGAGAAATCAATATAGGTGATCGTCTGGAAATACTCTGTCAGACATCCGTCAATACAAGTCATCCAGGAACAGGATGAACCGAAGGTACTATTCAGTATATCCATCTTAGACACTGTTATCTAAGACTTATACAATAGCCCTTGCACTTTACTCCGTCTTCGATTATCTTTGGCATATATGATTCGCAACGCTTATGCCAATACAGAGTGGTTCTTTGGATAATAATCCAACCGGTCTCTCCATATTAACAACGTTAAAATGGTCAAAACTTCGATTGTCTGTGATTTAACCATCAAAGAAAAACAGGTGTGCAAACAACGATATTATTTCCAAATGGAAATTTATATCGATCAAACATCATTCAACACTTATCTCTTTATTTCATTAATTTACTTATCTCATGTTTCCCTATAATATTTCTTATTTTCTAAATTTGGAAAATATACGTTATTAACAATGGAAAATATTTCCATTTCTTGTTTTCTTTATTAGAAAACATTTCTGGTTTCTTCTTTGGAAAACATTTCCAAAGCTTCTTCATTGGTCTTAGACAGATGTTTAAACAAACCATCGCGATGCCAACTCAAACCATTTCCTTTAATTACTAAATTCACTTAACCATCCCTTACTATCGAACCTTAACCATTCCTTAGTTAAAAATGAAGTCAATCAAGTTGGGGTATAACTACCTCTCAGACCTTAACTGAACAACGTTTCTAACCTTGAAATAGACAAAGTTCACCCTTTTAATTCTTTAACAAACTTCCTTACGTAACTCTCTTTCAAATCTTTTCTATTCGATAATTCTTTCCTTCGATAAGGTATATTTGATAACTCTATTTCAATTTATTCTATTCACTTAACTCTTTTGATTTAACTCTAACTCTATTCACTTAACTCCTATCGAATAAACTATATTCGATAACTCTTTTAATTCTATTTGAATAAACTATATATTCGATTAACTCCTTTATTCTATTCGAATAAACTATATATTCGATTAACTCCTTTACTCTATTCGAATAAACTATATATTCGATTAACTCCTTTATTCTATTCGAATAAACTATATATTCGATTAACTCCTTTATTCGATTCGAATAAACTATATATTCGATTAACTCCTTTATTCTATTCGAATAAACTATATATTCGATTTACTCCTTTATTCTATTTGAATAAACTATATATTCGATTAACTCATTTTCTTTAACTCAAATCGATTAAACTAACATCGATTAACTCCTTTTAACTCGATTAAACTATTCATTTATAAAGATTTACTTTTAGTAACGGTTCTTCACTTTACAAATGATTTCCCTTTTTTCTGTTCTATTCGTTTTATCAACATTTTTCCCTTTTATAAAACTCTATTCGTTTTATAAACGTTTCCCTTTTTATTTACTTTTGAAATATTTCCTTTTATAAAATCTATTGATTTTATAAAATCCCTTTATTTCAATATACATTGAAATAAATTCTTTTTTACATCCCAGGGTCTTTTAGGATATTTAAAATATCGAATAACAAGGATCAATGTCATTCCAACACACATAATCCATAACAGATTATATAACACATCATATATCACAATATATGAAAAACAGTAAAATAAATGTTAAGGAATCCAGTTGGATTCTCCAACTTGTTTCCCTGCATCCACAGATGTTACACAATAAAATCAACATCACTTTCAGTTCCATATGATATATTCTGTTAAATAGAATCAATATAGAAATTAAACTAACTGACAAGTACTTCAATCAAACAGTCAACACACAGTCAATCAACCAACATTTAACAGTTCTAAAAATACAACATGAAATTATAAACTGTTCAGAGTTAGTGAGATTTACTCACTTTGGCAGTTCATCGTTAAAGAACGATAAACTGTTATTTGATTTGAATCAAACAGTTTATTCCGCCATAAATTCAAACAAGCTCCACTCCACTCCCAGTCAGTTCCATTGGGTAGTCCCCGTCCATATGATCCTGTCGGATCCTGTTTTGTCTAATTCCGATAACGTATGACAAAGATATCGAATTTATAAGTTCGAACTATTTAAAAATTAAAACAAACTTAATTAATTTCAACTGGGCCTCACCCTCAATTTTCCGTGGCCCAAATAGCCACTACTACCCGATCCAACTCAGGCCTCTTCTTCCCCAAAACTTCAAACTGCCGTGCTCCTGTTAATTCCCAAAACCCACGACGCCTTTATTCCCAAACCCAACCTCCTTCATCACTCAATGATATCAACATCTGTCACCACCGTTCTTCACCTCATCGCATGAGCTTCCACTCCATCCCCCTAAACTCAAACTCGGTTCTCTCTTTACCGACATGTCGACGAGCTCCTCCATACAGGTAGCGATACCTTTTTGTACCGATTCCACCAAATTTCTGCGAGCAAACTTGGTTTCACTTCCTCGATCCAAAAACAACACTCACTCCACTCCTCGAAGCTCCTATCTTCTCCTATCATGAACCCTAGGTCCATCGATGTCACGCCGTAACATTTACAGCGATAAGAAGTTGCGTCGAACCAAACAATATCTATATAGAATCGAAGAGCCAGATCCCAACAGCAAAAATATCTATATATAATGATTTATAGATTTTTATTTTGGTTTCTATGAATTTACAAAGGAGAAATATCTCGTTTTCTTTTTGCTGAAGAACAGAAAAGTGACGGCGGGATTTTTGTTTGACTTGTGGAAGTGAGAATTAGGTTTAGGATTTATGGGGGTATATTTATAGAAAGAATTTATTATTTTTATATTCTATATTTAAGCAGTCGTTGATTTTATTCGTCTTTAAAAATTCCTGTAATCACATGCGATACCCAAAAATCACGAAACTGGACATGCAGCTACAGTTCGACATTACGGTCCCAACGAAACTGGTTTCGTCGAATTTCGACTCCGTTTGCTCACACAACGTATTTTTAACCGTCAAAATACTGGCTGTTTCTCACTCTAAAAATCCGTACGGCCACACAGTGACTCTAAAAAATCACGAAACTTGACATCTACCAATAATTTAACATTGCGGATCCAACAAAATTAGTTTCGTCGAATTCCGATTCCGTTTGCTAAATTGGCTATTTTTAAAGCTCTGGATGACCCATTTAAATATACTTTATTTTAAATATTAAAAATAAATATTATCGTCTATATTCATAGTGGAATACCATACAGCTTTAGAATATTCCTATATGAATTTCTAACTCGATATTCACTTCTGGGTCAACCCGATATTCGATTTATATTGAAATTCCTTTTTAAAATATAAATAATTCCTTTATAAATTATAAAGGAATTCCACATCGACTTTTCTAAAATTTGATTTGGACATATCTCAAAATCTATACGACGAAATCCCGATTTTTCTCTTCCACTAGAAAGATATACTCCACCAGCTCCATACGTTTCTTGTTTCACAGAAATCCAGCTTAAAACGAATCATGTATATTCAATTGAAGTTCGAATCGCCAATTTACGAACTACAGCGCCATTTCAAGCTCGATTTTAATTATAATATAATTATACGTTCAAACTGTCATTCAAATAATATATTCGTTATTCTAATCAAATTCTAAACTGAATTTTATATCACAGATGATCCAGTTCACACCATATTGCCATTTCAGCCAATTCTGATTATTTCAGAATTAAATATATTATTTTAATTAAATATTCACCGTTATTTAATTCCACGGCCATTAAATTCTCTAAACCACCATTTATATAATTAAATAAATTAATTATAATACCTCTGCCAGTGCGGGTCATTACATGTTCATATATGCTTATATGTCTAGATCTACATGCTTATATGTTTAGATCTATGTTATTCTGATCCAACTCAAATGCAAGTTCACATTTACATGCTTAATTAAATTTGTGTAGTATTATGCCAAATTTATATCACACATGCTTAGTTGATCTATACTATTTTATGCAGTTGGAATGTTACATGTCTCTTTGCTTTTCCCTTTTGTTTATGAGTTAGGCTAATTTGCGAGCCTAACGTTCTATGTAATTTATGCAAACGAATAACGGGGGATACGTTGGGAAAAATATTAAATTACATGTTATTGGCATAGGTTGGCTCATTTTCATGTAAATGATTAATGGAATGAAATGGCCTAATTTGTATACCTAAGAATTATGGACATAATTTAGAGGGTAAATGGGACATGACTTGAGTTGACAACATTGGTGGATAATTTACTTATAAAGATAAATGGTAAATATGTAAATTAATTAAAAGATGAATATGCCTAACCTGAGGTTAGATTGAGTTACGATGTAAGACTGCCCGGAACCGCCCGGCACATACAACAACCATAACAATACAGATCTAATGTGAGAGGTTAGCGCATTAAGCCCAAAAACCCGAGGTTAGATTGAGTTGCGGTGTAAGACTGCCCAGAACAGCCCGGCACATCCAGCGACCGCAACAATATAGATCTAATGTGAGAGGTGGGTGCTTTAATGAATGAATTATAGCTATGGAACAGGAAGGCTAAGAATGGTAGGGTTAAGTTAATTAAGGCAACACTTAACCAATACAACATATTAACTAAACTGATGGATGGGGGTTAGGTTAATTTGAAAACACTTAACCATTTTAACATGTTGATTAGAAAACCCTAGTAACGGGGACCCATTTCAGCAGTAACCCACATTGATGTATCATGGTATCCTGAATTAGACAGGGTGGGGAACGATTACTAGGCTAATTATAAGCGGTCAAAATAACGGCGGGTGGTGCAGCAGTGTAGGTTCCGACGGAGTATGGGCGGGCACGTACTCCGGCATGGACAAATCAGGCACTGGGCATCAGTAGTATACACTGTGCACCTTGAATTGGTGTCGGGTTGCCACCATAGGAATTGATACACCCCATGGTGGGACCAACACAGGTATCTACAATCAAGCGGGGTAGAATGACACAAGTTATAAATGCATGCGAGTAGAAGCCGATCGATAAAGGGATCATTTTATCATGAACACATGGTGCTAATTGAAACACTTGTTATTAGATGCAGAGAAATAGAAATGAGTGCGGTAGTATATTCTGTTTATCTTGCCTTATTTATTGTTATCTTATTTCTAGGGTACTGTACTAGGTTAAGTTTATTCATGTCATGATTCTTTTTCCTGTTTACATGCTAAATAGTCACTGGACTTACCAGGCTTATGTCTGACCCATTTTCTTTTGTCTTCTTATCTTCCGTTCCCCCCTAGGTCTGCAGGCAGATAATACTTCAACTTAGTCCAGACCCTTTTCCATCTTGAAGAGAGTAGACGTATTGCTTGGATTCTCTTTTCTTGGGCTATGGCTGTGGTTACACTCTTAATTGGGGATTTATGCTACTTTATTATTGTTTTATGCTTCTTTATGTTTTAGTCAAGACAGAGGCTTTATTGTAATGATTTGGAAGTTGGTTTTTGAGACAGTTGTTGTAATGTTTTGACTGGACCACGTGCTTATGAAATAAAATTTAGTTTTTCCGTTGTTTATATGTCTGTCTTGTGAATTACATGTACCTTTTACCTATAATACTCCACCAAAGTTAATGCATTCCCTTTCTGAGTGACCTTAACGGAGGTGGGGTGTTTACATATATACAACATCCAATTCGTGCATCGAAGCCTTAAATCGCCGATAAGCCTTAACCCTATCTCATATTGAAAACTTCCAGTGGATAACAGAGATGTCGAACCCAAAACATTGTATACTAGATTGAAGAGCTTTCAATTTTTAGGGTAATGGAACTTGTTTCAAGATTTTACGAATTTTATTTCAATTCTTGTAATTTTATGAATTCCCGTTTAGGTTAGGAAAATTATTTCCTAGTGGCGGCGTGAGCAAGTGAAATAGGGTTAAGGTTAGCAAAATTTAAGACAATTTATAGGGTAAGGAAATTAATTTTTTTATTTAATTTGTCCACTAAATTCAGTTGTTGCTTGTATTTGTGGTTTAAAAATCTGTATGATAACATATGAATTCGGTTTTCGATGAAAATTGATATATATATATATATATATATGTTTTGACATTACAGACCCAACGAAACATGTTTTTTTTGAATTCCGAGTCCGTTTGCTCCAACAACATATTTTTAAAGTCAAAATATTGATTGTTTCACATATAAATTGTGCATGGTCACATACTAAATCAAAAAAATAACAAAATTTGAAATCTAGTAACAATTTAATATTCCGGATCCAACAAAATTTGTTTCGTCGAAAACGGAGGTCGTTCGCAAAATGCCCATTTTCTAAGGCTTATATAAAAACAATAAAATATAAATAACTTCATAAACAATTTAAATAAATAATAACAAATTAATTTAATTGTATATATTCAAATAAAATATCATATAACTCTTGACTAATTCCGACACTTTATCCGTGGTAATCCACTCGTCCATAATTCATATCTTTGTCCGTGCTTGAGTCTGAGCCATTTAATCATCTCTCCAGACAGCCTGTCACGATGATTAAGCAAATCATGCATTGGAAACCAATGTGTAACATCCATGTAAAAAGGATGGTTAACATTTGTCCCCCAAAACATATCTTGCCATGGAAGATGTATGCTATATTGCTTTAATTCCAAAGTCCATAACTCGTAAGTATCCTAGTTATCTAGTTTAATATTAATTCAAATCCACAATATCTCTAGAATGTCCATGATCTTTTGTAGCTGCTTTGAGCTGATAGACAACCCAAACCCACAACCTCGATCTCATCAGATCATTTTCCAAATCTGATAATTAAAATTCAAATCTAAATCCATAGTGACGCCTAATCATTTGTTAAGTTTGGGTTTACAATCTCTCCAGATCGTTTTGCAGCTCCATTACTAAATCCAAATCCGTAGTTGTTTTGTGCTAAGTTGATGTCCAAGCTTGTGGCATCTCCAGGTAATTTGTAAGACGCTTCGGGTTTTTCTTAGTGTAACCAATGCTCGATGATCATAGTGAAAAGACTACGAGAGTAGGATCGAGTAATATGGAACTGAGTGTATATGCATAAGTCTTGATAGTGTGATATATCATACTTGATATAGTTATACAAGTAAAAATTTAATGAGAAACACTATGTAAACTAATATCATAATTAAGTAGAGTAAATGCAATAAGATAAAGGAAAACGACATCAGGGATTTTTATACTAGTTCGGAGCATCGTCCTACATCCAGTCCCATACTCCTTTTGGAATTTCACTAATTAACACCCTCACTTAACCCGGAGGAACATGTATTACAACACCCGAGCAGCCAAACGGGGATCTGAGCGGTAGAACAGGATTTCCCTCAACAACCGAAGAGGACTTCTTGCCTAAGCAGTAGAACTGGACTTCAACAGGTACAAAAAATAGTTGTGACTAAGACTATGCTCTGAATAATATTGGTAATTCATAGTTTGAGTATGCCCTTCCTATAATTTTCTCCGTCGTGTGTGTGTGTGTGTATATATATATATATTTGAAATCAAGTGAAGAATAAAAAGGAAAGTGATTTATAATCATGTAGTATTGAATATTTGAGAGCATATGTGAATTAGAACAAAAAATTGTTCGGAATTAATCTAACTATAGATAATTCAATATGGCTTAGATTGAATTCGAAATTGAAACAAATGATCCTGAAGTGTATTTATAATAAATAAAAAGTTGCAATCATTCGTAAAATGGTTTGATTGAAAGATATAGTCATAACTCTTGAACTAAAGAGTTATGACTCTGTAAAAAGCCGCAACCTTTCAATTCAACCTTCTGAAAAACGGCTATATTTTAAAAGTGAATGGACATGTGCACAAACAGCTTATTTAAACATATTCAAACGTCTGATCTAGGAATTCAAATTTCTGAATATTCAATATCGAATTATTGAATATCCAGTATTCAGAGGTTTGAATTTCTCAGACCAAACATCTGATGCACAATCCTGCATATGTCTGTTTATCTTATATATAAAATAAACTTTATAAATTATATATATATACACACACACATACACTTAAGGAGAGATTTTAACATAAATTACTGTCTAAACACTGACTCGATTTCTTACTAAATATATCATTATATCGCTTTGTCGAATCTTCGAGTATTTAGATTATATTCTTCTCTATTTTCCTATAAAATAAGATATTAGCGAACAATATCGTCGACATATAGTTATCATAATCAAAATCAAGTCCAAACATGGAGGTTCTAACAATATCCCCCTTTTGATGATGAAAGCTATATGTGATTTAAGATATATATATATATATATATATATATATATATGAAATAAAAATAATATATATCTACCTGTGCTTCCCCTGTATATATGCTATATATAATTTTCTCCCCCTTTATCATCGACAAAAAGGAGTAGTAGCTATCGGCAAACGAATATATGTATAGTTCATGGATCATATATAAAAGAAGTTGAATTTACATGAACTAAAATAAAACTATATGCATGACTTACGATAAAATTTATAAAGTGATAAATATCATGATGAAATTCATCAGGGGCTCAATATCAACATAGTCATGGCATATAGTAATTTATTTCAACAATTACTGATATCGTATCATTGAATTTACATGAGTAAATTAAGAACATATTATCATGCATAACTAAATTAAACAATATCCTAAAAAATGGCATAATATAATATGTCGAGTACGATTGGTGCATAAGATAACATAGCATTACCATAACAAACATAATTATACGTACTATTGTACTATATCATCAACAAACCAAACATAACCCATCAAGTAGCAAACACAACAAGTAAGGACATATTGTTTAAAGAAATTTATTATTCCAATACATAAATATTAAACTTAAGCTCTAAAAGATGATCACTCGTCACCTTCATCATCATCGTAACTCCCCTCGTTATCTCCATCGTCATCAATGTCATCGTCGCCATCAACTTCTTCTTCGGTTGACCAATCAAAGATGATGGGGTCATGTACCCATCAACTTCTTCTTCGGTTGACCAATCAAAGATGATGGGGTCATGTACCCATCAACTTCTTCTTCGGTTGACCAATCAAAGACGATGGGGTCATGTACCCCGGAAGAACTCGATCCAGTATAAGTTAGATTCACCCAAATCTTGGAAAGAAAACCCAAGATAAAGTTGAAATGATGTTTCGTCTTGTCTTCAAATTTATTCATTTGTTTTTGCAATTTCAATTGGTTATTCGAGATAATGGAAAGCGTCTTCTTTGGATCTTCTTCCGGAGTCACCACTTAAATCACATCTTCATCGCCAATAGTCAAAGAAGAAGATGGTTTCTTGGATGTTGAAGACTCGTAAGGTTGGTCAATTTTCTTTGCGACATTTTGCTTCCATTTCTTAAAAGAAATGATTGTAAGAGACGGTCCTGTGGAATTTTCATTAAAGCCAAAGTTTTAGCGCCTATTTCTCCAATTGATGACGAAGCGGATTCGGTAAGCTTAATTTGGGAATCAAATAATATGTGCATAATATAAGCTTCATAATGGATAGCCTTATACTTCCTCTTGTGTGTAATATCCAAGAACTCATCCATTATCATTTTTCCCAATTGACTTGAACATTCTTATATATTGCGTACAAGGCTTGGAAATTCCGCTTGTACACCTTCTCATTGCTTCCGGTTCTTGGTTGGAGTGAACGAATAAACTAGTGATGAAAAATGTAAGCTTGATTCCTTAAAGAAGATGATTTTAACTTTGACATATCGATCAAAATATCCGATAAAAACCTGTGAGATACTTCATCCATCTCATTCATATTAACTTCAACATCGTCTATGTTAATTCCAAAAAATGCACAATTCGATATTTTTCCAAGACATGCAATGGGAATACACATTGAAACCCCATAAACTTTAGACCATATAACGTTGTTTCTATCTTCCGGGTTCTTAAAATCTAAATTCAAATTCGCTAGAAACAACCTGATTAGTATATGATCTAGTTTCTTATTATTATCATTGAAACTAATTAACGATTCAAAATATTGACCTTGCTATCTGTTGAATCTGGTAGCCCATAAACTCCAAGAATTTAATGAAATAACCGTGATATATCTTCGAATTCTTCATGGCTTTATATTATTAATCTGCTATTTCATTATGAAGCCAATGCCTTACTAGCTCAACATCAGGATCGTGGATACTCTTTTGCTTCTTTGATAAAGGAGGCATCTTGGATGAAGGAATTTGAGTTTTCGAATTTTTCGATGTTTTGGAGGTTGGATTTTTTAAGTAATTTTTTATTTTAGGTATAGCGAATGAAGAAAGTAATGTATATGTGTTTAAATGGGGGTGATTTCTATTCGGGTTCGCTTATGAAACCATAAAAAAAAAATATTTGCAACAGTTCAGACGTTTGAATTCTAGATTCAGATGGCCGAATCTCATAAAACAGGATCTTGAGAGTTTTCCTGGATGTTTGTTTTAGGGATTCAGACGTATGAATCTTGGGTGAAATATTTCGTTTTCCAGGAATATTCAAACGTCTATTTTTATGAAACATACGACTGAATTTGTCAATTTTTAAATAAAAGCAACTATTTAGAATTTTTTGATATGTAAATTTTAAAACTTTACTATTTAAATTTTGTCGAGGGTTATTGAATATATTTAAACATTTTAAATGTATATATAAACATGTTTTCATTTTTTGATTAGTTTATATATATTGAAACTTAACAATTTCAATTTTATTAACGAATGAAATTACAACTTATTTCAAAATTTTCAACCTTATTTTGGAAAAAATAATTATAGAACTCTGACAGCTTATTTTGAGCTCGAAGATGATGATTTCTTCGGAGATGGTGTCTTCTTAGCTTCTTCATCAACTGCATAATTCTTACCCCACAATTCAGAGTCTATGGTGGTCGTTTTGGACTTTGATTCCATGGTGTCCAAAAATAAGGTGGTTCGTGAACATCTAGTTTTACAGAACCACATATTCATAAGGCTATTTGCTCCAAATGGGTTAATCTACGTGCGACAACTTTTTGTTCGAAATATAACCCACGTTGTAAATCAAGTTGATATTTTTGATAATGGTGAATATCGTCTATTTTCTCTTTGGTAGATAGTGATATAGCCATATCTCATTTCCATTTCTTAGAATCCGGTGTATATCCTATATGGTATGAAGACCACTTATGTACTGGTTCTTGTTTCGGTAAAATGATTTGAATTAAAGAGGATAATTTACTCGGCGAGCTCGAATTCTTTAGTGAATCTGAGTTTGACATGTTGAATTGAACTGAATTTTTAGGAGATTTCTTGTTTCCTTTTAAAATATGAATTTGCTATTAAAATTTTCATTCTTTTTATAATAAAAACAACTTAAATGTCAGGTAAAAGGTGTATGGTTCTTATAAGTGATTTAATATAGTCCATATATATAATAGTAGGTTGTTTGTAGTTTAAAAATAGGATTATAAAAAATGTACTACATGAATGTTATAGTTTTATAGCTGGACAAGTAACACCAAGTAGCCCAATGGAAAGGCTATACAACCATCACACACACCAATAGGGTTTGAGTCCTGGTTGATGCCCAAAAAATTTATTTTCTGAAAATTTTAATTTTGCTCTTAAAAAGTCAGAATTTTTATAAATCTTTAAGCAAAACAATGCCTAGTTCTCTTCATAATTTAATGAACATGTTTTCAAGTAGTGGTTTAGTGAAAATATCGGCTATTTGATTTTTAACCGACACGAATTCTAACTAAATTATTTCTTTTTCTATATTAATAGGTAAGAAATGATGTCTAATATATATGTTTAGTTTGAGAGTGATTAACTGGACTTTTAGGCAAATTTATCGCGCTTGTATTATCACAATAAATAGTTGAATTTGATTAGTTTACATTAAAATCTTTAAGTGTTTGTTCCATGTATATAACTTGAGCACAAGCCAAAGCTATTGATATATATCAGCTTCACACGTAGATAATGAAAAACAAAAAAAATTTCTTGCTAAACCAAGAGACAAGTGATTTTCCAATAAAGTTACAAGTACCACTTGTACATTTTCGATCTGCCCGTGATCCTCCAAAATCAGCATCGTTGTATGATACTAATTCAAAGGAACAATCTTTCGGATAGAAAAGTCCAAATTCTTTAGTATTGATTAGATAACGTAATATACGTTTAACTGCTCATAGATGTGATTCTTTTGGATTGGCTTGAAATCATGCATATAAACAAACACTCATCATAATATCTGGTCTACTTGCTGTTAAAAATAATAACGATCCTATCATACTGCGATATAATTATCGGTCAACACTTATATGTTTTCATCTCTATCGAGATGTGTTGTTGTACTCATAGGAGTTGGTTTAATAGAAATGTTTTCCATTCCAAATCATTTTATTAAATTATTACAATATTTTTCTTGATTTACAAAAATACCTTTGGATAATTGTTTGATTTGTAAACCAAGAAAATATGATAATTCTCCCATATGTGACATTTCGAATTCATTGGTCATAATTTAGAAAATTCTTGACATATTTTTTCATTAGTAAAACCAAATATAATATCATCAACATAAATTTGAATTATTAAAACATCAGTTTTAGAACATTTTATAAATAATGTTTGACCAACCCTTGCAATTTGAAATTTTGAACTTATTAAATAATTCTTAAGGCATTCATACCAAGCACAGGGTGCTTTTTTTAAACTATATAATGCCTTTTTCAATTTATATGCGTGATCTGGATATTTTTCATGTGAAATAAAAGTAGTTGTTCAATGTAGACATTTTCTTTTATATACACATTTGAAAATGCACTTTTTACATCCATTTGATATAATTTAAAGTTATGAAAACAGGCATAGGCCAATCTGATACGAATTGCTTCTAGTAGAGCTGCCAAAGCAAATGTTTTTTCATAGTTTATTCCTTCTTCTTGATTATATCTTTGTGTGCCTAACCTAGCTTTATTTCTAGTTATACTTCCTAATTTGTCAGCTTTGTTTTTATAAACTCATTTTGTTCCTATGCCAGCTTGATCACTTGGTTTAGGAACTAATTCCCAAACTTCATTACGTTCAAACTGATAAAGTTCTTCTTGCATGGTTATAATCCAATTTTCATTAGAAGATGCTTCTTTTGGATTTTTGGGTTCTATATTGGATAAAAATGCTACGTGACTTACTAAATTCAATTGATTTCTAGTTCTTACATTAGAATTTATTTCTCCAATAATGTTTAGAGTTGGATGGTCTTGTAATATTTTTGGTGGAGATCTTAATCCATTATTATTATGAACAATATTTTCATCTTCCCTAGAATTATGAACAATGTTTTCATCTTCTCAAGAATTATCAATATTATTTTCGTTTTCTGTAGAATTATTTTCAGTTTGATCATTATTTTCGGTAATATCTCGATTTTCAGTGATATTTTTGTTATTATTGCTATGAGTAGTGTTTTCATCTTCTTTAAAATTATAATTAACATTATCATCATCTTGAGAAAATTTATTTTTAAAAATCTCATTATTATATGAATTTTGAATAAAATGTTCGTCTAATGAAATATGAAGTGATTCTTCGATTTTATTTGTTCTTTTATTGAAAATGAGATAAGCTTTACTTCAATCTGAATATCCTAGAAGTATTCCATCATCATATTTTGAATCGAATTTTTTAAGCAGATCTTTATATTTAGAATAAAACATTTTGATCCGAAGACTTTAGAATATGAAATATTTGGTTTTCCGCCATTAAAGAGTTCGTAAGGAGTATTCTTAAGTGGCAAATAGTAACACAATTCAAAAAATAATAGGTTGCTGCAACAGCTTCAGGCCAGAAATGTTTTGGTAACGTACTACCGTTAGTATTGTCCTAACACATTCTTGTAACATTCTATTTTTTCGTTCTACAACTCCATTTAGTTGTGGAGTTCTAAGAAATGAAAAACTATGAAATATTGATCAAATATTTCATTTTTAAATTATCCTCCATGGTTACTTCTAATGTTTTTAATTTTAAAACCTTTCAGAATTTGAATTCATTTAACAAACATTTTAAATGTTCAAAAGTGTCACTTTTATTTTTCATAAAAATGGTCTAAGTAAATCTTGAAAAGTCATCAACAATTACGAATACATATCTATTATGATTAATGGATTGAATTTGGGTTGGCCCGAATAAATCCGTATTTAGTAGTTCTAATGGTTGTAGTGTTGAAATAACCTATTTAGATTTAAAAGATGATTTTGTTAATTTTCCTAATTGACAAGCATCATATAAATTATCTATTTTAAGTTTCATTTTGGGCAAACCTATTACTAGTCGTTTTTCGAAATTTTATGTAATGTTTTAAAATTGATGTGACAGAATATCTTGTTCTATAACCAAGGATCATTTTCTTTGGCTAATAGACATATATTTAGATTATTATTTATTTTCATATTTAAAATATAAATATTTTTATCTCTATTTCCTGCAAAAATAAGATTTTGATTTTTATTTGAAATACTACACTTATTTTCAGCAAATGATATCTTAAAACCTTTATCACATAATTAACTAATACTAAGCAGATTATGTTTAAGATTTTTAACTAATAAAACATCAGTAATAAGAGGTAAATTAGATGTACCGTAATTTCTCACATCGTCCTTGCCGATGGTATAGCCTTTGGACAAATCCCCAAATTTGATGGTTCCTCCTTTTGAGTAGATAATATTTGTCAACATCTCTTTATCTTCTGTCATATGTTTTGGGCAACCACTGTCTAAAATCCATTTTCCTTTTTTTTGAGTGAGACCTGCAAAAAATATGTAATGACATTGGTACCCATTTCCTCCGTTAGGGTCCTAAGAGTTAGATCTTAGGAAACTAAACCCAAGAGGGTTCAGTATCCCTTTTATAAAAATAACCTTATTTTTATGTATAGTTTCTAATAATGTTTTTATATATTCATTCTTAATCAAATAATTATTCATTTTAGGAACCCATATAATAACAGTTTTAGAAACCTTTTTCTTTTTGGGAGATATTGATGATTAGCTAGGTTTAAATTTACTAGGTTTCTTTTTATTTGATTTCTTTGAAATACCATCCTTTGATTTATACCCTAGTCCTTTCTTGCTGGATGCAATGTAATGCCCCACCTCTGTACTTGTGTTAGCCAAGGTCATTACAAGTAAAGATGTCAACTAACGCGAAGAATAAGGCTGTTTAGGGGCAACCATCTATATATCAGCTTCGAACAAGTGTTAAACATGTCGGATAATGTAGTCTTACTTTTCAGTTTCTCATGTGGGAATCCGGCATGTGTAATTCAAATACACTACATAGTGGCTATATGTAATTCGGTAGCAATATAAAATACATAATAATGAAATCAGAGTTAGACACAGACATTCACATCACGAAGGCGGAAATAGATGTGAATAAAACACACATAAAGATATGGCCAGACAATATCCACTATGCAACATAACAATAGATACAAGTGCTATCCAAAAGAATATTATACTTAAGGAATCACTGTCTCCTACTTATATCAACCAAAACTACAAATCTAGTGCAGTAAGCCAAAAGTCAAGAATGAGATCCTCCTAGAAATCATGTGGAAGCACCTGCAACACCTTGGTCTAACCAGAGTAATATCTATAAGAAAATAAATAATAAACCGATCGGTCTAATGGTACTTTTCTCATAAACTGAAATAAAACAAGAAATATAAATAAAGGTAGATATATAAGCAGTAATAATAGTGTCACACATAAGGGTGAATCCTAGAAAAGCCTCCAATATATCTTAAAAATCTATATCAAAGCTATAAAATAATATCTCATTCAAAAATCATATAGCTACTCACAAGAAATGATACTTATATCAAATCAACTAAAAAATTGATAGCTCAATATCATTAAACTCAAATTCTAGAAATCAATAATAAGAAATCAAGAAATCTCAAAAAAGGGATAAGGCTTATCTCGAATTGGGTGCCCGTAGACTCACCGACACATGTATCTAAAATGGCACGTGATCTCTAGGTAGCTAGCCTATAATATTGAGCCGAAGATCCTCAAATGGTCCGAAGAATGTGAGTCGCGACCCCGCGAATGTTGAACAAAAGTTCCTCAAGATGATCTGAAGATCATTAAAATGCATGAAATCATGAAAAGATCACAATTGATCCAAAATAATGTGAATTACTCCAAGCTAGTAATTATAAGAGTTGAGCTACATGTCTCATAACCACTTACTCTACTCAAATAGTTACGAACAAGTTGTATAATCCACTAAAAACATAAAATGATTATTGCCACGGTTTTTCAATCGAACGATTCCAAGGATTAGCCGTCGAAGTAGACGCAAGGGGTCATAGTCCTTGTTTTTACAAAGGCGTTTAATTAGATATCTCATATGAACGAGAAAAAGGTTTATAAAATATATACTAGTAGATTTGTAAATCAATTTATAAAAAAAGATAAGGTATCTACTAATAATTTGAAACCCTTATGTATAATTTTGAAGTGGAAAATCTCGTGTAATAGCAATCAAAATAACAACCGAACTGAGAATTCATGTTTTAATAACGTAAACAAAATTTCATGACTATCGATTATAATTTCGTTCATCATGAATAAATAGAATGTTCACGAAATCAAAACGTAGAAATCTATGAACCAAAGAAACTGAAAAGTCACTCAAAAAGTCGAAATGGGCTGAAACTCGGTCGGGAAAGAGCATGAATGGACCTAAACTGTTGATCGTGGTCTCCACTGATCAATAGTACAAAAACAGGATTCAGACGTTTGTACTGGATTTCCATAGACTTGTGTCTTTATCTGAGATTCAGACTTCTGAGTTAGAAAATTTAGACATCCGAATGGAAAAATTCAGATTTCTGAATTGTGTTCCTTCTATTTTAATTATTCGTAGCAGGTCAAGCGTCTGATCTAAAATATTCAGATGTCTGAATCCAGGTCTGGGCACAATTTTTCCTAGAGATATGCTCAAAACGACATCGACAAATGCTTGAAGGCTTATAATGTTTCCTATGCAAAAATGAATCATCTGTGGCTTGCTAAAGCAATTTATAACACCCAAATTCACATGCACACCAAGAATCACAATGGAAATCATTGGAAGTGAAATCAAAATTCATAAATTGGAAATGTCAACACATAAATCAATCAACACAACCAATAATCATACCACAAACATGACAAAGGCACACTAGCCAAGCCCAATAGCTTGATTAAATAGATGTGAGTTCACATGAACTCACCTTTGACTGTTGAATGCAAGGAGATGAATCAAAACCTAGCCCCATCAACCTCTTTTCGCGTGTAACTTACTAATCCTCAACCTAAGCATATGTATAGACCAATAGCAAGAGTTAAAATCCCCAGAATAGAAGAGGGATTGAGTTAGAGAAGATAGAGATGACTTACTCAAGCTTTCTCCTTGAATTGATTAAGCTACAACAAAAATTCCAAAGATTGGAAATTAGGAATTTGGATTTCCACTACCTTTAGGTTTAGAAATTTTCCTAGAAAATGAATGAAGAGTTAAATGAAAGAGGAAAGTAGGTGGAGAGGCTATGTAGTGGCCTTCATTAGGTTATGGGCTAGCTTGGCCCATACCAAGTCAACTAAAAAGTCC
Organism: Allium sativum; assembly: GCA_030737875.1. Classification (NCBI taxonomy): domain Eukaryota; kingdom Viridiplantae; phylum Streptophyta; class Magnoliopsida; order Asparagales; family Amaryllidaceae; genus Allium; species Allium sativum. The sequence continues at coordinate 803,425,511 of CM060919.1, forward strand.
CAGTTTTTCACTTACTTCAAACATATCAATGTTTATAGTTTTAAAAGTCGTAAACGAAATTTTGAACTCAATTGAAGTGGTTTTGAGTCCAAATTCATTTGTATGTAAAAAGTGACTTTTTAGACTAATTGAAACACCCCACCTCCGTTAGGGTCACTCTCAAAGGGAATGCCCTAATTTTGGTGGAGGTTTATAAGTATAAGTCACAGATATACAAGACAGATATAAGAACACACATTTGTAAACAGCGTAAAATCAACAAACTTTTATTTCATGAAAGCAAATACGTGCTACAACAATATCACCATAATTGTCTTACATCTTTTCCAAAACATAACATAACACTTTCATAATCTGTCTTGATTACATTATTTAAAGAAGCATAAATAAAACATAGATAAACTGCAAAAGCCCCATAGTGGATTGTCCAAAGCCATAGTTTCAAACGAAAAGGGTCCAAGCAATACATTTCTCTTCTTCAAGCTGGATGTTAAGGCTGGTCAAGCTGCAGTGTTCCCTCCTTGTGGACCTGGGGGGGAAACGGAAGAAAAGAAGACGAAAGAAAAGTAGAGTCAGACATAAAGCCTGAGTAAGTCTAGTACTATTCTGTCTATGAATAAAGAACTGGGTATGATAAGTATAAACAAGAAGTGGGCAAGCACTATAAACTTGGTTAAGTTGTCTAGGGTCGAATATACTATCGTACCCCATGTAAATCTCTGAACCCACATAAACTAGTTCCCAACTGGCACCCCATAATCGGGGTGATGTGATCCATTCAATGATGATCGGCTCCTACTCGCATAGTTACATGTGTCTTACGGCCCCCGATGTTGTAGTTACCTATGCTGGTCCCACCATGGGGTGTATCAAGTCCCATGGCGGCGGCCCGACACAACCTTAGAATGCACAGGTATGCTACTGGTGCCCAGTGCTTTATTTTTCTGCGCCGGAGTGTGTGCACGCCCGCACCCCGTTAGAACCTACACTGCTACACCACCGCCGTCGATTTGACCTCTTACAATCAGCCCAGTAATCGTGCCCCACCCTGCCTAGTTTCAGGGTATCCTGATACACCTTCTAGGGTTACTGCTGAAAAGGGTCCCCCGTTACTAGGTTTTCTATCTCTAGCCAACATGCTAAGTTGGTTAAGTGTTTTCTAACCTAACCCCCACCAGTCCGTTTAATTTAGCATGTTCTATTTTGATTAAGTCTTTAGTTCACTTAATCCTAACAATCCTGACTCATCCTTAATTGTCTTATTAAGGCCCTGACCTCTCACATTAGACAGGTATTGTTGTGGCTGCCTGTTGCCGGTTGGTTCCCGGCAGTCTTACGCCACAACTCAGTCTAACCTCGGGTCCTTATTGGGCTCCGTGTTTAACCTCCCACATTGGATAGGTATTGTTGAGACTACTGGACAGCCGGGCGGTTCCGGGCAGGTTTACATCACAACTCAATCCAACCTCGGGTTAAACACATCGTATGTTCTACATTTACATATTTTGTCTTTCTTCTTTATTTTCTTATATGTAAATATTTGCGGCCCATTAAGTTAATGGTGTAAAGGTTACACCAATCATGGGCCCAACCCATACTTGAATTTGGGCCCTTCTATTTTATGTTTTCATTCATTAGTAATTTTAACCCAACGTTATTTTCCCCCGTTTAACACGTCCGTTTATTATGTATATGTTGGGCTTAGCCTTTTTAAGCCCAACTTAGCCATGCGAAAAGGGGAGGCTTAAAGCGTGATTACATACACAAAAAGGGGGAGGTGAGCGCATGAACTTGCAATATGACGTTGGAAATACAAAATAGAAACTGGTGTACTTGCATAGTGGTAACATATACTTTGGTCATAAAGCATAGGTGACATGAATCAAGCCATGTAAACTTGTAGTTGAGATAAGAATCTAAATTGGGTATCATTATTGACACATAGTCATAACTACAACATGAACCTATATTTTATTTAGGCATAATGTCAAATATAAGCATGGCATAAGTATTTGTTCACATAACCATGGCATAAATATTTCTAACATGAAATCATGATTTTTACTTTAGTCATGCAAACTTGCAAAAAGGGATTTTTGAACCTAACCTAGCTGTGTACCACATATGTCATCATATAATTCTTGTTGACAATTTCAATTATGCAAATTATCAATCATAGCCTAGTCATATTCATAAGTTTGCAAATAGGTGTTCTAGTACAAAAGCATGGCTTAATACATGATGCCAAATTCTCAACATAATTTCATATGGATTATAATAACCCAAACTTATTCCAATTACTCACAAAAATGATTTTTGTATAAAAATACATATTATGATGGCATAGTAGCAAAGCCCCAAACTTGCATGAATTTCAATCAACTACATGGATTACATAATTTGCGAATATTCCAAACGTATACTTGCATAGAACTACCGCATGTAGTTCTTTATAATGAATAACATAATTCAATAATATCCAAACGTATACAATATTTCAAATCAATAATAATCATAGTAACGCACAAATTATGAATTATTTATCACCACAATCAAGTATACAAACCAACACAGTTATTTGTTCATACCAAAGTAATACTCTACTTACAATGGTGTGGCGAATTCTCTAATTTGGGAATTTAGAGATGCGACTCCTTTTGACGTAGGCGTTGATTTGATTTGCTTGAACTGCTTTAGGCTTTAGAATTTTCCTCCTAATCTTCTCTCCAATTTGGTGGCTACTCCTAGACGCTCCTCAGCAACATGGCGGCTTTGTTCTTATTTTTGAATGAATAGATTAGGGTTTAGTCTAGGGTTGTTTTTATAGAGGTAATGAACTGATTAGGACCGTTGATGTTGCTCGGTTAGATCGTAGCCTTTCATCCTAAGGAGAGACCAATTAGAGCTTGCCACCTAGCCCTAATGACAAAGCAGACCACAGAAAATCGGCCAACATAGAATAGGCCAGCCAGGTTGGACTGGGTTCGACCTGGCTCTGGACCAGGTCGACACCCCTGTCGACAGCCCTGTCGACCTGGTTAGACCAGGTCGACAGCCCAGTCGACCTGGGTGCGTCAGGCGGGTCTTTTTCCGCCCTGGCCCATTGGGCCCCACTTCGGAATTTTTAATTGTTTTATTCTGTTTGAATTTTAAATTTAATTCAGAAACTTCCGAAGGTCATATCTTCTTCATACGGACCCCGTTTCTCGAAAACTCGGACTCTATTTCGCGTATTTTTCCGAGACGAACGCAATGGCGTATCTCGTTTCCCTTAGTTCTTTGATTTGAAATTAATTATACTTTAATTTGTTAATTTCACAGTTATAGAATTTTCGGGGTGTTACATTCTCCCCCACTTAAAAGGATTTCGTCCCCGAAATCTTCAAGTTAGGAGGAATGTATATCCTAACATCCAATCATCCATCTACTCATCCATCAAACATGAGCATCCATTGTCCTTAAAAGACTTCTAATGCTTCATGATCATATGCGAAGTGTGTGTGTACATGTACTTATCTAATGCAAAATCAGGCGGTCTACTGATTCAGTTGACCTCCTTAATGCGAATTATGTAAGTGCCATGAATCCATTATGTATGCAAATTTTCCTATTCATGATTCTACATGAGTGCACAATCATTCAATACAAATGCAGCATTCACATGACAACACATTAAAGTTCAACCACATACGAATGCAAACATATATGCATATGCAATATGAAGTGACTGAGCCGATCTAAAACCTAGATTGTGTGTGTATATGCAACCACGAGCAACCACTAGCAATCACTTGCAACCACTTGCAACCATCATACATAACATGTTTCAATTACATGTTTCCATCCAAAAGGTTTCTACCTAAAAGATAAGGTCGAGGAAATATACCTAAAAAGATAGATAAAAGCGCAACTTAAGGAAAAGGAATGATCAAGGATGTACCCTCGAACAGAAAAGGGTAGGCTGTACGGATTCTAGCTTCAGTTTCCCAAGTCGCGTCTCCCTCGGCGTCGCTCCACTGAACTTTGACGAGCTTGACTTCGCGGTTGCGTAGCTTCTTCACTTCCGTTCCTAAGATGCGGGTTGGAACTTTTCTTATGGTTGCTTCGCGTTCCACTTCGGCCTCTTCGAGGATATTTGGCTCTACCACTTCAGCAGACTCATGTAGACATTTTCGGAGATGTGAAACGTGAAAAACGTTGTGGACTCCAGCCAACTTCTCGGGTAGCTCTAATCTATAGGCCATTTTTCCAATTTTCTCGATGATAGGGAATGGCCCTACGAACCTTGGTGCCAGTTTTCCTGTGGTTCCAAAACGAACAACGTTTCTTAGTGGTGATACCTTGAGAAAAACTCTGTCTCCAACCTCAAATTCAAGGTCGGTCCTTCTCTTGTCGGCATAGGACTTTTGTCTGTCTTGGGCCGTCTTCATCCTTCTTCGTATTAAGTCCACTTTCTCTGAAGTCTCTCGGATCATATCTGGTCCAAGTATGAGCTTATCAGTAGACTCCCACCAACAAGTGGGCGATCGGCACGGTCTTCCATACAAAGCTTCGAAGGGCGCCATTCCGATGGTTGCTTGATAGCTGTTGTTGTAGGCAAATTCCACCAAAGGAAGGTGGTCTTCCCATGTCCCTCCGAAGTCAAGGACGCATAGCCTTAAAAGGTCTTCCAAAACTCTGTTCACTCTCTCCGTTTGGTCGTCGGTTTGGGGATGATAGGCTGTGCTCAAGCATAACTGTGTTCCTACTGCTTCTTGCAGACTCCGCCAAAACTCGCTGGTGAAGATGGGGTCTCGGTCACTAACAATGCTAGATGGTATTCCATGGAGTCGAACGATTTCCTTAAGGTAAAGTGATGCTAGGGATGAGGCAGTTCTTTTACTTTTGACTGGTAAAAAGTGGGCGCTTTTAGTAAGCCTATCCACTATTACCCAAATGCTAGTGTTGCCTCTCCTAGACCTAGGCAGCCCATCGATGAAGTCCATTGAGATGCTATCCCACTTCCACTGCGGGACCTCCAGAGGATGTAGCAGTCCGCCAGGCTTTTTCTGTTCCGCCTTAACCTGTTGGCACACCATACACTTAGAAACGAACTCTGCCACGTCCTTTTTCATGCCGTTCCAGAAGAAAGTCCTTTTTATGTCTTTGTACATTTTATCTCCGCCTGGGTGTATCGTCATCTTGGAGTGATGTGCTTCCTCGAGCACTTTCTTTATTAAATCTTTTGTTTGTGGGACGCATAGTCTTCCATCTCGCCTTAGCAACCCCTTATCGTCGATGGAGTATCTGTTGAGGTGACTTGATGTCTCACCCCTAATTAGCCTATCAATTATTTCCACAAGCTGAGGGTCTTCGCGTTGTGCTATCCCTACTGAATCCACTAAGGTTGGGCGCACTTCGAGAGATGCTAGCAAGCCTGGTACGAAATCGGAGGAAGGCCTAAAGTCGAAGCTGGCTATAAACTCTAGGCTTGGTCTTTCAACAAACAACGGGCTTAGGGTCAATTTCTTTCGGCTCAACGCGTCTGCAACTACGTTGCCTTTGCCCGGAGTGTAGTAGATTTCGAAATCGTACGAGGCAAGAAACTCCATCCACCTTTGTTGCCTCAAGTTAAGATCCTTCTGCGAGAAAAGATATTTCAACGATTTATGGTCAGTGTAAAGTTCAAACTTCTCACCTAGGAGATAGTGTCGCTAAGACTTGAGTGCAAAGACGATGGCGGCTAACTCAAGATCGTGGGTTGGGTAGTTCTTTTCGTGCACTTTCAACTGCCTCCCGCCATAAGCTACTACCCTTCCTTCTTGCATTAAGACGGCGCCTAGCCCTGTCCCACATGCATCCGTATAAACAGTGAACATCTTGCTCCCATCTGGCAGCGTCAAAACTGGGGCTGTTGTAAGAGCCCTTTTCAGTCGTTGGAAAGCAAACTCGCAATCCAAGTCCCAATTGAATACTAGATTCTTCTTGGTCAATTTCGTGAGCGGAGCTGAGATTTTCGCAAAGTCCCTTATGAACTTACGATAGAAACCTGCTAGTCCTAGAAAACTTCGGACCTCAGTTGCATTCCTTGGTGTCCTCCAATCCTGTACCGCCACTACCTTAGCAGGGTCCACCGCTAACCCTTGTTTGGATACTATGTGCCCAAGGAACCTCACCTTTTCCCTCTAAAAGTGGCATTTGGAGAATTTGGCTTTTAGTTGATGGACTCGCAAAGTTTCCATGATTGCCCTTAAGTGCTGAGCATGTTCCTCTTCACTCTTTGAGAAGATAAGGATATCATCTACGAAGACCACTACGAATTTGTTGAGGAAATCTCTAAATACCCTACTCATCAGGTCCACGAAGTAAGCAGGTGCATTTGTCAAGCCGAAAGGCATGACAAGCCATTCAAAGAAGCCGTCTGGGGTTCTGAACGCCGTTTTATCGATGCTATCTTCAGCCACCCTTAGCTGATGAAAACCGGTTGCTAAATCGAGTTGGGAGAAAACAGACGCTCCTACAAGCTGGTCAAATAAATCGTCAATTCTAGGGAGCGGGTGCCTATTCTTTTTCGTAAGCTTGTTGAGCTCCCTATAGTCAACACATAGACGGAGTGAACCATCCGCCTTTGTAGCGAACACCACCGGAGCGCCCCATTCTGAAATGCTCCTCCTAATGAACCCCTTTTCTAGAAGCTCTTTAATCTGTTTACTGAGCTCTTTCCTTTCTCGTGGAGCCATGTGTCTAACGGGCAACGCAACGGGCTTTGCATTATCTACAAGATATATACGGAAGTCTATTTCCCGCTTCGGAGGCAAGCCCTTCACCTCTTTGAAGACATCCGGATATTCCCGGACTACTCTAACTGATTGCAAATTTTCAACAGAGGCATCTAGCGATTCAAGATAACTAAGCATAACCGCATACGAGGGATTACAAGAAATTTCCAAAGTATTACCGAGCTGGGTTAGGAGCCTAACAACCCTTTTCTCACAATCAAGGATGGCCCCATTACTGGATAGCCAATTCATACCCAAAATCAAACCATAACCCGAGAATCCCAAAACAAAGGAACTACATTGAAATTCAACACTTAGAATGGAAATTTTCAATCCCAAACAGATCATAGACAAATGAGCTGGGCCCCCAATTGGGTTTGAAACAATTAAGGGGTCCTCTACCATACTAGTCTTTAGGTGCAGAGATTCTACTAAAGCAGACGAGATAAAGGAGTGTGATGCACCAGAATCAAATAAAGTGCGAACGGGGTGATCATAAAGATAAACTACGCTTTCTACAGAAGTATTTGTACCTCGCTGTTGCAAAGGTGGCGCTTCTAGCACATGAACCTGTGCCCCTGAGGTGGATCCAGCCCCCTGCCCCTGCCCTCGTTTCTTTGGGCAGTCCTTAGCCCTGTGGCCTGTCTGACCGCAAGAAAAGCACCCACCATTCTCCTTGGCCTTCTTTTTCCGGCAGTCCTTTACTAAGTGCCCCACTTTGCCACAGAAATTACACTTCCTCTTCTCTTTGTTGCCTTTCCCGCCTTTCTTAAAGTCTGTCTTCTTAGGCTGCAAACCCTCTTTCTTCCCTTGAGAGCTTTCTGCCTTTGTCTCCTTCTTGCCCTTATCCTCTTCATTCAGCAATGCCATTTGCACCAATCTTTCATACGTGGCTCCCATGGGTATATGGGTCATGGCCAAACTGTGTAATGGCTCATTCAACCCTTTGACGAAACGGAGAGCCTTCTTGTGCGGGGTGTTGACTAGGTCAAGCCCAAACCTAGCCAGCTCATCGAACTGATTCACATACTCTCTGACTGTCTTGTCCCCTTGCTTAAGAAATAAGAATTTTTCCAACTGCAAACTTCTTTCCGCATCTGAGAGAAATTTAGTCTCAAACCTTGCCCTAAAGTCCTCCCATGTCTCCACTGGTCTTTCAGCATTAGTGACTTCCCACCAGTAGGAAGCCTCGCCCTTCAATAGCCACACCGCCAATTGTACTTTTTGTCTATCTTCTACCTCAAAGATGATGAATAGGTCCTCCGTTTCTTTCAGCCAATTTCTAGCTGCCACGAAGGACTCAGTTCCATGGAAATCCCTTCCTCCCATAGCTTTAAAATCTTTACATATCTTAGCAAAAGCGTTTCCCCGAGGAGGAGGTGGAGGAAAAGGTGCCGCTGCAGCTGGATGATTACCGACAGCTGGGGGAGGAGGAACGGTAGGACCTGGCTGAGTGGCTCTTGCTTCTAAGAACCGTCTAAACCAACCAGGTATCGGCACCCCTTCTGGCAAGTTAAGGTCTTCAGACATGCTGAAACAAAAAGGATAGATTCAAAACGAAGGATAAGAGATAGTACCTATGGCTTTGGGGAGTGGACTTTGCCTTTTAGAATAAAATAATATTTTTCTTTTTTTAAAAAATGCTTCTTTAAATCTCCTTTTTGAAAATAATTTTTTCAAAACTATTTATCTTATCTGGTAAACCTATGCTCTGATACCAAGTGAAACACCTCACCTCCGTTAGGGTCACTCTCAAAGGGAATGCCCTAATTTTGGTGGAGGTTTATAAGTATAAGTCACAGATATACAAGACAGATATAAGAACACATATTTGTAAACAGCGGAAAATCAACAAACTTTTATTTCATGAAAGCAAATACGTGCTACAACAATATCACCATAATTGTCTTACATCTTTTCCAAAACGTAACATAACACTTTCATAATCTGTCTTGATTACATTATTTAAAGAAGCATAAATAAAACATAGATAAACTGCAAAAGCCCCATAGTGGATTGTCCAAAGCCATAGTTTCAAACGAAAAGGGTCCAAGCAATACATTTCTCTTCTTCAAGCTGGATGTTAAGGCTGGTCAAGCTGCAGTGTTCCCTCCCTGTGGACCTGGGGGGAGGAAACGGAAGAAAAGAAGACGAAAGAAAAGTAGAGTCAGACATAAAGCCTGAGTAAGTCTAGTACTATTCTGTCTATGAATAAAGAACTGGGTATGATAAGTATAAACAAGAAGTGGGCAAGCACTATAAACTTGGTTAAGTTGTCTAGGGTCGAATATACTATCGTACCCCATGTAAATCTCTGAACCCACATAAACTAGTTCCCAACTGGCACCCCATAATCGGGGTGATGTGATCCATTCAATGATGATCGGCTCCTACTCGCATAGTTACATGTGTCTTACGGCCCCCGATGTTGTAGTTACCTATGCTGGTCCCACCATGGGGTGTATCAAGTCCCATGGCGGCGGCCCGACACAACCTTAGAATGCACAGGTATGCTACTGGTGCCCAGTGCTTTATTTTTCTGCGCCGGAGTGTGTGCACGCCCGCACCCCGTTAGAACCTACACTGCTACACCACCGCCGTCGATTTGACCTCTTACAATCAGCCCAGTAATCGTGCCCCACCCTGCCTAGTTTCAGGGTATCCTGATACACCTTCTAGGGTTACTGCTGAAAAGGGTCCCCCGTTACTAGGTTTTCTATCTCTAGCCAACATGCTAAGTTGGTTAAGTGTTTTCTAACCTAACCCCCACCAGTCCGTTTAATTTAGCATGTTCTATTTTGATTAAGTCTTTAGTTCACTTAATCCTAACAATCCTGACTCAGCCTTAATTGTCTTATTAAGGCCCTGACCTCTCACATTAGACAGGTATTGTTGTGGCTGCCTGTTGCCGGTTGGTTCCGGGCAGTCTTACGCCACAACTCAGTCTAACCTCGGGTCCTTATTGGGCTCTGTGTTTAACCTCCCACATTGGATAGGTATTGTTGAGACTACTGGACAGCCGGGCGGTTCCGGGCAGGTTTACATCACAACTCAATCCAACCTCGGGTTAAACACATCGTATGTTCTACATTTACATATTTTGTCTTTCTTCTTTATTTTCTTATATGTAAATATTTGCGGCCCATTAAGTTAATGGTGTAAAGGTTACACCAATCATGGGCCCAACCCATACTTGAATTTGGGCCCTTCTATTTTATGTTTTCATTCATTAGTAATTTTAACCCAACGTTATTTTCCCTCGTTTAACACGTCCGTTTATTATGTATATGTTGGGCTTAGCCTTTTTAAGCCCAACTTAGCCATGCGAAAAGGGGAGGCTTAAAGCGTGATTACATACACAAAAAGGGGGAGGTGAGCGCATGAACTTGCAATATGACGTTGGAAATACAAAATAGAAACTGGTGTACTTGCATAGTGGTAACATATACTTTGGTCATAAAGCATAGGTGACATGAATCAAGCCATGTAAACTTGTAGTTGAGATAAGAATCTAAATTGGGTATCATTATTGACACATAGTCATAACTACAACATGAACCTATATTTTATTTAGGCATAATGTCAAACATAAGCATGGCATAAGTATTTGTTCACATAACCATGGCATAAATATTTCTAACATGAAATCATGATTTTTACTTTAGTCATGCAAACTTGCAAAAAGGGATTTTTGAACCTAACCTAGCTGTGTACCACATATGTCATCATATAATTCTTGTTGACAATTTCAATTATGCAAATTATCAATCATAGCCTAGTCATATTCATAAGTTTGCAAATAGGTGTTCTAGTACAAAAGCATGGCTTAATACATGATGCCAAATTCTCAACATAATTTCATATGGATTATAATAACCCAAACTTATTCCAATTACTCACAAAAATGATTTTTGTATAAAAATACATATTATGATGGCATAGTAGCAAAGCCCCAAACTTGCATGAATTTCAATCAACTACATGGATTACATAATTTGCGAATATTCCAAACGTATACTTGCATAGAACTACCGCATGTAGTTCTTTATAATGAATAACATAATTCAATAATATCCAAACGTATACAATATTTCAAATCAATAATAATCATAGTAACGCACAAATTATGAATTATTTATCACCACAATCAAGTATACAAACCAACACAGTTATTTGTTCATACCAAAGTAATACTCTACTTACAATGGTGTGGCGAATTCTCTAATTTGGGAATTTAGAGATGCGACTCCTTTTGACGTAGGCGTTGATTTGATTTGCTTGAATTGCTTTAGGCTTTAGAATTTTCCTCCTAATCTTCTCTCCAATTTGGTGGCTACTCCTAGACGCTCCTCAGCAACATGGCGGCTTTGTTCTTATTTTTGAATGAATAGATTAGGGTTTAGTCTAGGGTTGTTTTTATAGAGGTAATGAACTGATTAGGACCGTTGATGTTGCTCGGTTAGATCGTAGCCTTTCATCCTAAGGAGAGACCAATTAGAGCTTGCCACCTAGCCCTAATGACAAAGCAGACCACAGAAAATCGGCCAACATAGAATAGGCCAGCCAGGTTGGACTGGGTTCGACCTGGCTCTGGACCAGGTCGACACCCCTGTCGACAGCCCTGTCGACAGGCCTGTCGACCTGGTTAGACCAGGTCGACAGCCCAGTCGACCTGGGTGCGTCAGGCGGGTCTTTTTCCGCCCTGGCCCATTGGGCCCCACTTCGGAATTTTTAATTGTTTTATTCTGTTTGAATTTTAAATTTAATTCAGAAACTTCCGAAGGCCATATCTTCTTCATACGGACCCCGTTTCTCGAAAACTCGGACTCTATTTCGCGTATTTTTCCGAGACGAACGCAATGGCGTATCCCGTTTCCCTTAGTTCTTTGATTTGAAATTAATTATACTTTAATTTGTTAATTTCACAGTTATAGAATTTCCGGGGTGTTACACTAATATTCGATAAACAATGTTATATTTAAACGAAACATTTAAATATATTTTTCGTAAAATACGCGGGTTGTTACAGACTTCCCCCTTAATAAAATTACATCCCCGCAATTACTCAAGGAAAAACTTATCGAGTAACAACCGATTATCAAGAGAAATATATATATATATAACTAAGTCAAGAAATTCACCTCACAAAGCACGAGAGAGTAAGTTCGGATGACCTCGCTCGATTGGTTCTCTGGATTCCTAAGAACAATCCTTTGGATTAGAAGACCACTGGATTTTCACTAGAGGAACATCTTTATTTCGAAGATGTATAACTTCCGTTGCAACAATCTGAATGAGTTGTTGCTCGTAGGTTAAATTTGGTGAAATCTAGATTTCTTCCACTATATTCGTCTCAAGAGTACATTCAGAATCTCTAAAGCACTTTTGGAGTTGAGAAACATGAAACACATCATGAATAGAGAAGAATTAAGCCGATAATGAAAGGCGATAAGCCACGGGGCCGACACATTCAGTAATTGGGTAAGGACCAATATAGCTTGGAGCTAATTTTCCAAATCGACTAAATTGTACTACACCCTTCATGGATGAAACACGAACAAATACAAGATCCCCACAAAAAATGCTAACTTCCTTCTTCCGTTATCGACATAGGAGTTCAGCCGATTTTGAGCCTCTTTCATTCGATAGCAAATGAGATCTATCTTTTCTGTGGCATTGCGAATAAAATCTGGACCTAGAACTAGCTTCTCCGGCTTCAAGCTAACATGAAGGAGGTCCGCCCGACCTTTCGTAAGGAGCTTCGAAAGATGCCACACCAATACTCTATTGGAAGCAATTTATATATGAAAATTCAACAAGGGAAATATGATCTTCCCAACTTCCACCAAAATCAAGCATACAAGCACGAAGAAGATCTTCAAGAATTTGATTCACATGCTCCGTTTGTCCATTGGACTGAGGATGATAAGCAGTACTAAAATTAAGCTTTTTGAAGACTCTTCCAAAATTTAGTAAGTCTATCCATAATCACCCATAAACTATCATGGATAAATCGATAATTGGGGAGACCGTCGATAAAATCCATGGACACATGATCCCACTTCCATACGGGGATGTCAGGAGGTTGCAATAACCCGCCGGGCTTTTGGTGTTCGGTTTTAACGAGTTGACATGTAATGCAATGCTTGAAAAAGTTAGAAATATCTGATTTCATTCCTTCCCAATAATATTGTCGCTTTATGTTCGCATACATTTTGCTACTTCCGGGATGAATGGAGAGTTTAGAACGATTAGAATCTGCTGAAATATCCTTACGGAGATCATCTATGTTTGGCACTATAAGTCTTCAAAATTTTCGAATGCCTCCGCGGGTATCAATATAAAAATCTTTCAACTCATCGTCACATGATCTATCCCTAATACTTTGGCTTGAGCGAGCCAATTCGGGATCGAGCTTTTAAGCCTCACAAACGTGGTCCAAAAGAGTAGGATGAGCCTCAAGGCTACACAACACAAGAATGGAAGTCAGATTGGAGTCACGGCTTTGAATCTCGCAAGTGGATAAAATTTCGAGATCCTTCCACTTGGATATCATCATAGATACAACCACTTGCTTCTTTCGACTAAGGGCATCAGCAACTCGATTTCCCTTATTGGGAGTACATAAAATATCAAGACCATAAGAAGCTAGGAATTCAAGCCAAAGTTGTTGTCGCAAATTAAGTTCCTTTTGCAAGAACAAGTATTTAGACGACTTATGACTGATGTAAAGAATGAACTTCTCTACCAAAAGATAGTGACACCAAATACGAAGTGCGAAAACGATAGCCACGAGATCTAAATCATGAGTGGCATATCGAGTTTCGGTCTATTTTAGTTGCCTAGAAGCATAAGCAATAACACACTACCTTTGCATGAGAACAACACCCAAACCAACATGATTAGCGTCGATATACACAACCAAGTCTTGGTTGCCTTCAGAATCACAAGAACCGGGCCATCAGAAAGGATTTGTTTTAATGTTTGAAAAGAGGTTTCACATTTGTCCGTCTAAATGTACTTGACTCCCTTCTTGGTTAAACTCGTGAGAGGCAAGGAAATTTTTGAGAAGTCTTTTATGAACCGATGGTAATAGCCCGCCAATCCAAAGAAACTACATATTTCTATTATGCTCTCGGGTCTCTTCCAATTTTGAATCGCTACGATCTTTGTAATGCCCTAAATTTTCTTTGTCTATTAAAAGAACGAATTAAAGAATACTTAATTTTTAAAGTGAGAATTAAGGGAAATGGGTTACGCCATTGCGTTCGTCTCGAAATTATGCTTGGAATATAGTCCAAGTTTTCGTAAATTGGACTTCGTATGAGGAAGTTATGGCCCTCAGAAATTTCAGAAATTTATATAAATTGAAAACAGTTCAGAGTTAAAATTCAAAATTCAAATGAAAGACGAAGAAGCGGGCTGGGCGGGATATTTCCTGCCCCAGGCCAGGTCGACCAGGGGGTTGACCACCTCTATACAGGTCGACCAGGGGACCGACCTACCCCCCGCCCCCCTCCAGATCCAAAACAGTGACGATTCTGACTTGTTGCTAAGTCTTTTCTGACCTGTTGCTGAGTCACTAGGGCATAGGTGGAAATTCTGGATAACTCTATCTAGTCTGGATGGTTGTGATTGCTCCTAGAATGATCTAACGGCTCACATAAGATTAAACTTCTATAAAAGCAACCCTAGTCCTCAAACCCCAAATCACACAAATTCATGCCAAGGAGCCACCATGCTATCCATGATCATTCTAGCCTAGCCACCATTTCTTCTTCAATTAGAAAGCAAGTTAAAAAGCTACGAATCAAAACTAACTTAGAGAATTGATAGTCTTCTTCAAGGGATTGCTTTTCAATTTCAGAAAATAGATCCTAGAAAACAAGACTTTCTTTTGTTTGTAAGTCCTGTTATTATTTATATGTGAACGATTAAAAGTTATGATTTGTAATAAAGTGAAAACTAACGTTATTCCTAGTTGTAAGATAATGATGATGCTGATTCATGTCAATTCTTGTAACGATTCTATCGTATATGCTTATGTGACTATTGTGGTTATTATGTCGGTGTTAAACCAATCATGTATTATGTAAAGTTTGGTGACTTATTCATGTTATGTTACATGCAAGTTGTTGGGCCAAGACATGTATTATGTTTAGATCTACATTTAGATCTATGAAAATTGGATCAAAGATAAAAGTTCACACTCACATGCCTAGTTGAACTTGCGTAAAACCATATGCTTAAGATTCATGTTTATTGGATCCAAAATTAAAAGTTCACATTCACATGCCTAGTTGAACTTGTGTAATTCCATATGTTTAAGATTCATGTTTATTGGATCCAAATTAAAAGTTCACATTCACATGTCTAGTTGAACTTGTGTAATTCTATATGCTTAAGGTTTATGTTTATTGGGCCCAAAATAAAAGTTTACATTTACATGCCTAGTTGGATTTGGGTAATTTCATATGCTTAAAGACTCATGTTAATTGGATCCAAAAATGCAAATTCATTATTTTATGCCACATTTACATGACACATGTTTAGTTAGATCCTTATTATTTTATGTTGTGTGAATGGTACATGCTCCCTTCTTTCCCCTTTTGTATATAATTTTGGCTAAGTTACGAGCCTAACATTCTATGTGAATTTTGCGAACGTATGACGGGGGTAACATTGGGAAAACCTTAGAAATTATTATTATTGGCATAATTTGGCCCATAAATAAATGAATGGTTAGTGGCATAAAAATGGTATAATTTATATACCAAAAATTGAAAATATGATTTAGAGGGTAAATGGGGCATGACTTGAATGGCAATAATTGTGGATAATTTACATATAAATTTGGAAGATAAATATGTAAATTAAGAAAAAGACGAATATGCCTAACCCGAGGTTAGATTGAGTTACGGTGTAAGACTACCCGGAACCGCCTGGCACATCCAGCAACCGTAATAATATATATCTAATGTGAGAGGTTAGTGCATCAAGCCCAAAAGAACTCGAGGTTAGATTGAGTTGTGGTGTAAGACTGCCCGGAACCGACCGGCACATCCAGCAACCGCAACAATACATATCAAATGTGAGTGGTTGGTGCTTTAATGAATGAATTAAAGCTAAGATAGGAATGGTATGGTTAAGTTAATTAAGGCAACACTTAACCAATGCAACATGTTAACTAAACTGATGGGTGGGGTTAGGTAAATTTGAGAAACACTTAACCATTTTAACATGTTGATTAACAAACCCTAGTAACGGGGACCCATTTCAGCAGTAATCCACATAGGTGTATCATGGTACCCTGAACTAGGCTGGGTAGGGCACGATTACTGGGCTGATTATAAGCGGTCAAAACAACGGCGGGTGGTGCGTCAGTGTAGGTTCCGACGGAGTGCGTTCGTGCACGTACTCTGGAGTGGAAAAACAGGCACTAGGCATCAGTAGTTATACTCTGTGCATCTTGAAATGTGTCGGGTTGCCCCCCATAAGATTTGATACACCGCATGGTGGGACCAGCACAGGTATCTATAATCATGCGGGGCTGAATAACACAAGTGGTAAACGTATACGAGTAGGAGCCGATCAATAAAAAGGGGATCATTTACCTTGAACACATGGTGCTAGTTGAAACACTTGTGAGGGGTGCAGAGAAGTAGAAATGAGTGCGATATCATATTCAGTCTTATTTTCTTATGCCTAGGATGTTGTCCTAGATTCGGTTTATCAAGTCATAATCTTTTTTCTTGTTTACATGCTAAATAATCACTGGACTTACTAGACTCATGTCAGACCCATTTTCTTTTGTCTTATTTTCTTCCGTCCCCCTCCCCCAACGTCCGCAGGGAGGGAATATTTCAGCTTAGATCTGATCATTTCCAGCTTATAGAGAGTAGATGTATTGCTTGGAATCTTTTTCCTTGGGCTATGGCTTTGGATACTCTCTTATTGTGGATTTATGTTGCTTTAATGTTGTTTTAATGCTTCTTTATGTTTTAATTCAAGACAGAGATTTTTTTGTAATAATTTGGAAGTTGGTTTGAGACAGTTGTTGTAATATCTTAACTGAACCACATACTTATGAAATAAAATTAGTTTTTCTACTATTTATATGTCTGTCTTGTTAATTATCTGTATCTTTTACCTATAATGCTCTACCGAAGTTAAGGCATTCCCTTTGTGAGTGACCTTAACGAAGGCGGGGTGTTTCACTTGGTATCAAAGCTGATGGTTGCCAGATCAGATAAAATTTTTGGAAACTAATTTTAAAAAAGAAGTTTTAAGAAGCATTTTCAAGAAAAAGTGTTATTTTAAAAGGCATAATTCCCCCCAAAGCCATATGCACTATCTTCCTATCCTTTGTTTTGAATCTTTTCTTTTTCGTTTCAGCATGTCTGGGGATCTTAACTTTCCCGAGGGTGTACCGGTACCTGGCTGGTTCAAAAGGTACCTAGAGACTAGGGCTAATGATGCAGGCCCAGCAGATGTTACTCCTCCCCCAGTTACAGTTGTTCCTCCTCCTCCTCGTGCAAATGCCTTCTCCGAGATATGTAGGGATTGTCGAGCCATGGGTGGAAAGAACTTTAATGGGACTGAGTCATTTGTAGAAGCAAGAAACTGGCTCAAAGAAATAGAGGACTTGTTTGTTATCTTCGAAGTGGACGATAGGCAGAAGATACAGTTGGCCGTATGGTTGCTTAAAGACGAAGCCTCTTATTGGTGGGAAGTCACTAATGCTGAGAGACCAGTTGAAACTTGGGAGGATTTCAGAATGAGGTTTGAAATGAAATTCCTCTCACAAGCAGAACATAGCCCACAGATAGAGAAATTCTTAGCTCTCAAACAGGGAAGTATGTCGGTCAAGGAATACGTCAACCAATTCAACCAGCTGGCTAGATTCGGACTGGAGTTAATGAACACTCCCCATAAGAAGGCTCTCCGTTTTGTTAAAGGGTTAAATGAGCCACTGCATAGCCTGGCTATGTCCCATATACCTATCGGTGCAACTTATGAGAGACTGGTGGATATGGCACTACTACAGGAGGAAGACAAGAATGGCAAGAAGGAGACAAAGGTGGAAGTACCTCAAAATAAGAAAGTGGAGGGATCCTATAATAAGAAGATAGACTCAAAGAAGGGCGGGAAGAACAACAAACCCCGTGACAAAAGGAAGTGTAACTTTTGTGGCATTCCTGGACATCTGATTAAGGACTGCAGAAAGAAAAGGAGGAAGATGGGCATTTGTTTTCACTGCGGCGAGACATGACACATGGCTAAGGACTGCCCAAGAAAGAAAGGGCAAGGGCAGAAGACTGGATCTACTTCTGGAGGGCAGATTCACGCTCTCATGGCACCTCCTCAAGAACGAGGTAGAAATATTTCTGCTGAGATTTTAGTTTATCTTTTTGATCATCCTGTTCATACACTCTTTGATTCTGGCGCATCGCACTCTTTTATATCCACTGCTTTAGTTGAATCTTTGCACCTAGACACTAGTATAGTAGAGGATCCCTTAGTTGTTTCAAATCCAGTTGGGGGCTCGGCCTATTTGTCAATGATTTGTTTGGATTTGGAAATTTATATACTAAGCGTTGGGTTTAGATGTAATGCCTATATTTTGGGCTTCACGGGCTATGGGTTGATTCTAGGAAAGAATTGGTTATCCAGTAATGATGCCGTCCTCGATTGTGTAAAGAGAGTGGTTAGACTTATGACTCGCCTCGGTAACACTCTCGAAATCTCTTGTAATCCCATACACTCTGTTATACTTAGCTACCTAGAATCTCTTGATGCGTCTGTTGAAAACTTGCAGTCTGTTAGAGTAGTCTGTGAATACTCAGATGTATTCGAAGAGGTGAAGGGCTTACCTCCGAAGCGGGAGATAGACTTCCACATATACCTTGTTGATAATGCAAAACCGGTAGCTCTACCCGTTAGACACATGTCTCTAAGGGAGAGAAAAGAGATCAACAATCAAGTTAAAGAGCTGCTCGAAAAAGGGTTTATAAGGTGGAATATTTTTGAATGGGGTGCTCCAGTAGTATTCGCAACCAAAGCAGATGATTCACTTCTCCTATGCGTTGATTATAGGGAGATAAGTAGGCTGACCAAGAAGAATAGGCACCCACTTCCAAGAATAGACGACTTGTTTGACAGCTTGTAGGTGCGTCGGTTTTCTCCCAACTAGATCTGGCTACCGGGTTTCATCAGCTAAGAGTGGCTGAAGACAGCATTGATAAGACCGCATTCAGAACCCCGGATGGTTTCTTCGAATGTCTTGTCATGCCTTTCGGCTTGAGTGCTTACTTCGTTGAATTGATGAGTAGGGTGTTCAGGGAGTTCCTTAATAAGTTTGTGGTGATCTTCGTAGACGACATTTTGAATTTCTTGAAGAATGAAGAAGAGAATGCTTTGCATTTAAGGGAAGTCATGGATACTCTTCGTGCACATCAGCTGAAAGCCAAATTCACCAAATGCCATTTCTGGAGAGAAGAAGTAAGGTTTCTTGGACATGTGGTGTCCAAAGAGGGGATAGCTGTGGACCCCGCAAAAGTAGTTGCGGTGGAAGATTGGAAGGTTCCACGGAATGCAACCAAAGTCCGAAGCTTTCTCGGGCTAGCGGGCTTTTACCGAAAGTTCATTAAAGACTTTGCGAAAATCTCAGCCCCACTCACTAGATTGACAAAGAAGAACCTAACTTTCGCTTGGGATTTGGATTGCGATATTGCTTTCCAACGCTTGAAAAGTGCTCTAACAACAGCCCCAGTTCTGACATTGCCTGATGGGAGCAAAATGTCTACCATATACACAGACGCATGCGTTAGGCGCTGTCTTGATGCAAGAAGGCAAGGTAGTTTGTTATGGGGGAAGGCAATTGAAGTTACATGAGAAGAACTACCCAACTAATGATTTGGAGCTAGCTACCATTGTTTTCGCTCCTAAGTCATGGCGTCATTATCTACTAGGAGAAAGGTTTGAATTGTTTACTGACCATAAATCGTTAAAGTACCTTTTCTCACAGAAAGATCTTAACTTAAGACAACAAAGGTGGATGGAATTTCTGGCCTCATGTGATTTTAAGATTTTCTATACCCCTGGCAAGGGCAATGTAGTAGCAGACGCCTTGAGTAGAAAGAAGCTGTCCTTAAGTACTCTCTTTGTAGTAAGGCAAAGCTTGGAGTACATAGCAAACTTTAACTTTAGACCCTCCTCTGAAATTGTACCTGGTCTGTTAGCATCGCTAGAGGTGCGGCCTACTCTTTTGGACTCAATAGGAACCGCGCAATGTGAAGACCCTCAGCTAGTCGATATGATGGATAAGCAAATTAGGGTTGAGACTTCTAGTCACCTGAATAGATACTCCATCGATGATAAGAGTTGGTTGAGACGGGATGGAAGACTATGCGTCCCACAAGCAAGGGATTTGGTGAAGACGGATCTCGAAGAAGCACACCATTCTAAGCTGACCATACACCCAGGCGGAGACAAGATGCATAAACACATAAAAATGGTTTTCTTTTGGAATGGAATGAAGAGGGATGTAGCTAAGTTCATCGCTAAGTGCTTGATATGCCAGCAAGTCAAAGCGGAGCAGAAGAAGCCTGGTGGTCTGCTTCATCCTCTAGAGGTCCCACAGTGGAAATGAGATAGCATTTTGATGGACTTTGTTGATGGGTTGCCTAGGTCAAGAAGGGGCAATACTAGTATTTGGGTTGTTGATACCGAAAATTGGTATAACAACCAAAATGGAATTTCTAAACACGTTACCTAATCGGAGGCGAGATGCTTAGAAAGCACGTCACCTTTTCAGAGGCGGGGCGTTAGAAAACCTTTAGAGTTGTGTGAGGCCATATCTAACATTCAAAAGCATCAAAATACCAAAATAAAGAAAGAAGACAAGAATTTTATAGTGGTTCGACTCTTATTCGAGCCTACGTCCACTTTGAAGATTGAATTTCATTAGTAGCCACAAAATTACAATATTTGCTCCATTATGCATTCATACAAGCTTCTTTGACATGCATTTATCTCTACAACCGATTGAAAGAATGGATGAAAGCATGACGTATTTTATGCCAATCCCTCCATGAAAGCCATGGATAAAAGCTCCTTAGATGATCAAGAAGAAATGAAGTAGTGTGAAGAGTGCTTATGCTTGTTACTCCATGAAAGCTATGCTCCACATGCTCCAATGCTCCATAGATTTGTGATCGATGATAGAGAAGAGATGTAGAAATGCTTGGAGAAGTCCTGAAAGCAATTAGACAGCACCTCCTCCTAATTCCAGCCCAGTCCTCCGAAATAACGGAGGTAGGGTCCTATTTATAGGCGGAGAAATGGCTGAAATCTTGTATGCATGAGCCTGGTTGGTATTTTCAGTATTTACGGAAATGCCACTGCCAGTTGTCACCAGTTGTTTCCAGCTGTCACGCCATCACAGGTTGCTTCTAGCGCTTTGGCCGACCAGGAGCTTCCGCCAGAAGAAAGGACGACCAGGAGGCTAAAGTGTGGAGCGGACCGACCAGGAATGACCAAAAGACTTTGAAGCTGGCTAGTGCGATCAGAGGCTAGCGGGCGAACAAGTTTGAAACGACTAGCTTTCTTTAGCTTTTGGAGCGACCAGGTGGCTTCTGGATCTGGAGCGATCGGGTCAGCATATAAAAGAGAGCGACCAGGTGCCTTTTGTCTCTAGGGCGACCATAAGGCTTTCCCCTTTTGGAGCGACCCGGAGGCTTTGGTTCTCAGAGCGACCAGGCGTTGGGCTCTACGACCGATCCCTCTTAATAATTATATGACCGACCCCTTCTTCAAAACACTTAAAACCGACCCACATTCACTTGGATCGATCAGATGGATAACATTTTGCCCCTCGAAGTTTCATAGTTTTTTATAAAAATCTGTGGGCTTCGAAATATTAGTGGATCGATCTGCTTCAATTAAGGGTCGGCTTTGGATGCAGTTCTCATGGGTCGGTTCCTGATGAAGAGGCCGGTCGTCCTGCCTATATAAATCTCTTTTGACCCTTGGTGTTCCTTATTTTCTCGATCCCGATATTTTTCTCTTTAATGGCGGCGCTTCTTTGAAGAAGAATCCTTCGATCTTCATTCCGTTTCTAGCGGTTTGAATCAAGACTTCAATCCATCTTTAAATTTCTGCAAATACTTCAAATCGCGATCGTTCAACTTTGCATATTGCTGGAGTTTGGAAATTCGATTGAAGCTTTTTCAACTTGCTAATCCGATCTCAGGCGTATGCTCTTACTTTTTTGTTTATTCGTGTAGGACCAACATTGCCTCCTGGATTTGGCTAAATTCTTGGGTTTGGATTGTATTTGGATCGGTTTTAGGTGCAGTATGTGATTAAACCCTGCGAATTCGAACCGGTCTTGGATGTACAATTGCAACCTATAATTGAATTTGTGAACTTGAATCCCTGTGTGTATTGAAATGTTTACTATCAATGTAGCATCCGATTTGAATTGGTAAGTGATGATTTTGAAATGACTCATGTTTTTCTTTGCTGTGATATTGATCATGATATGCTTGTGTATATGTCTGAATGATTCTAACATGTATGATTTTTACTCGAATCGCTATGTATTTTCAACAACAAACCATACTTCTTTTCCTCTATGCGAATAGCTTGGTCGTTTTTAGACCAACAGGGTGGTCGGTTTTAGACGAGTAGCCCTCTTTTGGCCGACCAGAACAGTTCGGCTTGAATCGTCTTTATCTGACAGGACCGACCCGGGTGGATTATAACCTCGACCGTCCAGGTTGAAACTGATTTTTGAATTAATTTTATAATGACCAGCCTTAGGATGTTTTTACCGTCCCAGAAGAGACTAATTTTGCGAGATAAGGTTTTGACTGGCTTGGCACGATCAGGCGCTCTATCAGCTTTGAGCGACCGGGGCTTGACTGACTTGGAGCGATCAGACGCTTTGCCAGTTCTGAGCGATCGGGGCTTGGCTGTTTTTAGAGCGACCAGGCGCTTTTCCAGTTTTTGAGTGATCAAGGATTTCTAGTTTAGGGCGACCAGATGCCATTTCAGAACGACCAAGTATATTAACCAGCCAACGCCCACCTTGTTTCTGAGCTTTATTGATATTCCTGTAGTTTGTTTTTCCAACATACTTGTTTGTGTAGTAATGACGACCAGACGAAGATCTCGCCATTTTGTTGAGGGAACTTCTCCAACTAGAGAAACTGGGACCTCTGATCAAAATATTGAAACTTCTTCCGCTGCTACCGCTGAGATGGATGTTGATCGGAACTCTCCAATCGTTCGATGTCTTTCTTACACACCTGCTGATAGTTGTGTGTCAAAACTTGACGTTGATGTATATCATAGAATATGCAAACAATTTGGCCTTTCCGAAGATGAAGTCAAGTTCCCAGAAAGAGACGATTTATCTGATCGCCCCCCCCCCCGTTGGATACGTAACAGTATGTAAGGGGATGTTACAGAGTGGAGCGATCCCTCCCTTCAATCCTTACCTAGAAATGATTCTGAAAAATTTGGCTATCGCTCCCTATCAACTGGCTCCCAATGGCTACTTCATTGTTACATGCTTATATGTGCTGTTTATGAGAGTTTTAAAGCGCGAGCCCACCTTCAAGGATATATGCTCGTTATACTCTTTTAAGAGACGAAAGAAGGAGCGTCCCTCCTTTATCTTCATGGAAAGCAGGAGATCCAGGGTTATAACTGGCTTATTTGAGAGTATCAAAGGATTTCCCGACCAATTTTTCTATGTGCGGTGTCCCGACAACTTTTTTGGTCGATGGGCCGAAGGTGGTAAATGTTCATAGGAATTCTATTTTACCTCTGATGATCATGTATTGATTTTACTTTTTCTCACAGAGACTCCTTCCGATCAAGACACAGACATTAATGAATCTCTGCTGGAATCATTGTTATCCATGAGCGAGACTGAAAGAAGTAGACAGTTTTTAATTTGCGAAGAGTTCCTTCGACAATACAAGCTGCTTCCTCCATCCCGTACCCTAATGGCGAAAAGAACGGCTAAGAAATACTTGACAAAATGCGCACAAGCCGGTAGTGGTAGTGGTAGTAAAAAGCCTTCGAGTGCCCTTAAGGAACATAAAGATTCTCCTAAAAAGCAGGCTGATGTCTTGACGATTCCGGAGAGAACCACAGAGGCCGTTTCTGAAAAACAAGCTGTCATCCCGGAAATCCCGGAAAAAACTACGGGGGATCAGCTTCCCTCAAATACTGAAGAAGAACTTTTTCAACGTGAGGGTAAGCAACTCGCGGTAGGAGAAACTACCTTAAATGTTGATCAGAACATTGGGGATGTTCTTGAAGATCCGACTATGGCAAGTACTCAAGATAGAGACTCCGCGGGTACTTTTGGCGAACTTCCTGATCTAGAGTCTATACGATTCCTTAGCAAAGATGATACCCCTGTTTCAGGTTTCGCAGTTCCTAATGTTCAATCTGATCCCAATATTCCGGAGATTCCTGGACCAGTTCCAGATACGAGAATAAACTTAGGATCGGAGTCTAGCACAGGCTTATTAGGCATGTTTTTGTTTTTAGGACTAAGCTTGCTTTTAGAGTTGCACTTTTAACTTCTTACTCTATATCTTGGTTTACTTCCATGTTCTCAAGTGCTAAATGAACTCATTATTATTTTTCTTTTTAGGAATGAAGTCATCATTCATTGACGATTTCCGGAAAAGGAGGCAAAGTTCTGATATACTTGCTCGGCCAAAGAAAAAGATTAAGCAAGTTCCTCCTCAACCCCAAAAATCACACGGCCAACATCCCACTTCTTCTCATCCTTCCTATGAACAGCTTCCAGAGCAAAGAGCCTGGCTTGATGATTATGAACAATTGGCAGAGGATGAGGCAAGACAACCAAGGGAGGAGCCTCAAAGGAGAAGACGAAGGGGTGGAGATGACCCTCTTACGGAGATCCCCCAGAAGCGTGCCCCAGGGTACGCTCCTCCTTATCCAACCCAGGCCGAGCTTCAAACTATTATGTCGAGGCCGCGTGAAATAATTGATGTGGAGAGGGAACTCGGATGCCCCAGCCCCCCTCTTAGTCATAGATTTGGAGATTAGGATTTGAGGGGTTTGAACTTTGATGTGGACGTCCATCCCACAGATAGGCGGGACATGACGGAGATGGTGGCGAAAGCTCGGGGGTTCCTGGATGATATTGGCAAAACCGTTGATTAGCGCCTCAAAGCATGGGAACAATTTTGTTATGATTTTCAGAATCTTAACACCAAACGGATTGAAAGCATTAAAACCCTGGAGGATGAAAAGGCTCAACTTATCCAAGTTGTGAAAGCTCAGGATACGAAGATTTCTGTTTTAGAACGGGGTTCCAGGGTTAATGAGCTAGAATCCGAGATTGAAAAGCTTCGCAAGGAGCTTGAAGATGCCAAGAATACAGAGGTCGAGCTTAATAAGCGGGCTGACGATGCTGTAAAAGCACAAGAAGAAGCTGAAGCTTAGCTGGCTTTGAGCAGAAGGACTGTGTCTGTTCGTGAATCTGAAATCGCCTCTCTTCGCAATAAGCTTGAAGCCGAAACTGCCAAGTCCTCCTCCTTAGAAAAAGAGAAGCAAGAATCTCTGAACCAAGCCCGTAGAATTAAGGAAGAAGATGAAGCAACCTTCCTAGAATTTTATGTCTGCAGTGTTATGTATGGGGGAAGCCTCCGCTTCCTAGGAGAAGGCTATGGAGATACGCTTGCTCGTGTTTGGAAGGAGGTTTTGAAGCGTTACAAAGATTCCGATGACTACCAGCTCCAACTCGAGTTGCTGGATGAAGATGATCGAGAGGCCTTAGCTGAAGGCAGAAATTCTCTTGGGATCCATCAGGGGGAATCTTCCAGGGTTAAGTCTTCAGGTACATTTATTGAGGATACTTTCACAAAATTAACTGATGGTGCCATAATCTCAAGCCCTGTATTCCATGCAGATGTTGCAATTCCTCCCTCTGCAGCTGGAGGAAACAGTGATTTGGAGGAAACAATAAACCTTGATGATTATGAAATCAGCACACATCCTCCTGCTCCAGGTAGAGATGATATGGATGAAGTGGTACTAGATTTAGATTACTTTTTTGCTTCTTTGGAGTATTCTAAGCTCATGAGTTGCTATAATTATCCAACGAACTTGCTTTCACCATCACCTCCTGTTGGCGGGTATACTGCTATGGTGATGGATGCCGTTGAAACTGACTTGCCTTTATTCAATACAGGCTTACTTGCTGGTGCTTCCAAAGGACTAACATTCTCCCAACCAGGTTCGCTGGAGGAGAGAATTGATGCCATCGAAACCCTTGACCGAGATATCAGTAAGCTCCGTGAGGAAGAAGAGCATGATTCTGAGGCAACTATTGACGACATCATTGTTGATTCAGGTACGGAGGATGCTTCTCCTTCTAAGCGGAAACATCATAAGTGTGCTGTCAAGAAGAAGAAGACCGTTGATTCGCCAACTCTTAGGGGTCCTTCATTGAGATCTGGAGATCCAAAGAAATAGTGGCTTGGATTCTTGCTTTGCATTTATCAATCTTTCATTCAGACCGGATGTATATGCGGGTGCCGGCCCTCGCTTATGACTTGAACCATTTGCACTTAATAATGTTGTGACTTGATTCTGTGTTTGAATGTGGTGTGGTGGTGCTTTGTGTTTCTGCATTCTAAACCTTGTCCTTACTTTCTTCTTCATATTCTGGGTTATACATCATGCTCGTACACCACACTTTGCCTATTTTGCTCATTTATGAATTTCCCACTTATAAACGGTTGAGATGATTTTTTGGTATGTGAGAAATCAAGCAGCTACTTTTTGCTTTGTGTCGTGATATGTGATATGCCCCCGTACTAATGGATTGTTTCAACCTTTATATATCGGAGGTGGATATTTGGATGTTTTTGGGCTGTATTTTGAAAAGTATTTGGTATTGCATTGCGGCATTTGGAGGTTTTTCTTGTCAAAGACTCAGTAATATCGTAGTCAAGTTTTATCTGACTTTGATTTATCGACTGAGCACCCCTGGAGAAGACTCAGTTTATTATTCGATTGAGAATCCTCAGAG
This sequence comes from Allium sativum, assembly GCA_030737875.1. NCBI lineage: Eukaryota > Viridiplantae > Streptophyta > Magnoliopsida > Asparagales > Amaryllidaceae > Allium > Allium sativum. Next base: position 803,452,358 of record CM060919.1, read on the forward strand.
AGGGTTTGGGTTTAAGAAACTCGGTTATAACACGATCAGATTTTGTCTGACTTTGGGTTATTTGACCGAGCACCCCTGGAGAAGACTCAGTTTATTATTCGACTGAGAATCCTCGGAGAGGGTTTGGGTTTAGAAACTCGGTTATAACGCGATCAGATTTTGTCTGACTTTGGGTTATTTGACTGGGCACCCCTGGAGAAGACTCAGTTTATTATTCAACTGAGAATCCTCGGAGAGGGTTTGGGTTAAGAAACTCGGTTATAACGCGATCAGATTTTGTCTGACTTTGGGTTATTTGACCGAGCACCCCTGGAGAAAACTCAGTTTATTATTCGACTGAGAATCCTCGGAGAGGGTTTGGGTTAAGAAACTCGGTTATAACGCGATCAAATTTTGTCTGACTTTGGGTTATTTGACCGAGCACCCCTGGAGAAAACTCAGTTTATTATTCGACTGAGAATCCTCGGAGAGGGTTTGGGTTAAGAAACTCGGTTATAACGCGATCAGATTTTGTCTGACTTTGGGTTATTTGACCGAGCACCCCTGGAGAAGACTCAGTTTATTATTCGACTGAGAATCCTCGAAGAGGGTTTGGGTTAAGATTGCGCCCGCTTTTGGACCATATTTCTTCAGTAAAGCTATGGCGAGTTTTATGCCGGAAAACAGGATGACAGAGGTATTGTGTCCTGTAACCATAGCTGTGCATCTTTTGGATATATGATCAAAGGCATGCGAATATGAAGCTTTGACAGAGTCAGAAGTGCTGCTGGATTTATATTCATGTAATTTCATACAAAGTATTTGCTATATTCATAGAAAAATACAAAAGTACATGAGTTAGAAAATCATTTGAAATAGCGACGAAGGTGATCAATGTTCCAGGCCCTTGGGAATTCTACTCCATGTGTAGTTTCGAGTTTAAAGGTACTGTCCTGAAGCTTTTGATTGACAATAAACGGTCCTTCCCAATTGGGGCCAAAGACTCCTGTATGTCGTTATATGCTCTTGCCCGGGGGAGGTCTTTAATTGCTATAGAGGAGTTTCATGGATGCAGAGAGGAGTCTCCGTATCCTTCTGAATTTCGTATTTCCGGGCTTCAGTCAGTTCTACCATATAGCATTCTCTTGATTCCTGAGGATCCCCTTTGATAACTCCCACCCCATTTGCGGTCGGGAACTTCATCATCGAGCACCAAGGAGCAAGAGCTATCCTGAAGTTGGCATGTGCCGGCCTTCCCAAGAATGCATTATACCCTGAAGGTGAGTCTATTATAACGAAAGATTGTATCATGGAGACTTGCCCCTCTCCCTCTCCTAGCTCTAGAAGGAGATCAATCACGCCGATTGGCTGAGTTGGCATACCAGCGAACCCGTGTATTTTGTCTTTGCTAGCTCGCACATTATCCATGGATAGACCCATTTTAGAGAAAGTACTGTAAAACAGAACGTTCACGGATGCTCCGCTATCAATTAACACCTTCTTTACTATTGCTGGACCCAAGCCAATAGTGATTACCATCGGGTCAACAGTTGGAACCAACATTCCATTGGAATCCCGATTTCGGAAGATAACATCTTCACAGGATGTTTTAGGCATTTTTCGACGAAGAGAATTATCGAAAACCTCAAAACTGTCTCCTTTTAGAATGCTTCTTGGTTCACTAGTATACCTGATCATATCCTTCCAAGCGTCCCCTGCAGGATGAGGACCACCACTAATCGTATTGATTATTGGTCGGGAGTCACTTGCAGGTGTTCTTCCATCTTGAGTCGGACGAGTCTGTTGCCCCTGAGTAGGCTCGACATCTGATGAACGCTTTACATACTCCTGTAGACGATTTTGCCTTATCAATTCTTCAATCAAGTTTTTCAGGTGTTGACATTCATTAGTGTCGTGTCCCGGTCGATTGTGAAATCGACAGAACCTCCCTGAGTTTGCAGCTTCTTCGGACACCTTTACTGGCTTTGGGCTCGGATAGCCCTCTACATCCTTTGTTGCCATATATATGTGCTCGATTGTATCATTCAACGGAGTAAAATCCGTTGGCTTGAAGAAACGCCGTTTCTTGGAATCCTTATCATTTCTAGCATCATTACTGCTTCCTCTCTTTTGACCTTCCCCAAAATTTTCTTGACTATTCTTTTTGGGAGCTTCCTTCCTTTCCGGGACCACCTTAGCTTTGACATTGCCAACGGAATAGATAGGATCGTCTTCAAGACACATGTATTCCTCGGCTTTGTCATAAAAAATTTCTAGCGTCTCAGGTTTCTTTCTTTTTAGCCACCTTCCAAATTCAGACAGCTTATCAATGCCCCCCTTTAAGGCCATTAGAATTAGCCTTGGCTCTTGGGTCCCTACTTCTGCAGCAGCAGCATTAAAACGATTCAAGAAAGACCTTATCGTTTCACCAGGAGCTTGTTCTAGTTCATTGAGGGACATGATATCTCTGACCTTTGTTGTTTGGAGGCGGAACTGGTCTCGGAAGCATCTTGCCAATGTGGCAAAGTCATCAATAGATCGGGGAGGCAACCTTGTGAACCATAATGACGCAACCCCTTCCAAATACACCGGGAAGTACAAGCACTTAAGTTCGTCAGTTGCTTGTGCCCCATCCATGTGCTGATCATATCGAAACAAGAACACATTGGGGTCGCCTGTCCCGTTATAAGCTTGGATTGAAGGAGGTTTGAATTTGGGTGGGAAAGTTGTCTTTTTAATCCTTTCAGTGAGGGGGGTTTTGGACGGTGCGAATTCCCATTCAGCCTCACTATCGTTTCGAGATTGGCTTTCCTTCATAAGCTGTTGGACCATTTTCTTGAGGCGTTCCTTCTCAGGGAGGCTATCTGCGGGGCGGACACCTTTGTCTTGACCGGAGGCTTGCCTGAGCAAACCATCGCGGTTGAGACTTAGGGGCCCTGGTCTTTCTTGGTTGGAAAGTGCCCCTTTGGCAGAATTGGCCGCTTGATGAGAAGTGATCCCTGCAGTGCGGTTCCGATCAGCTTGCTTCGACACCTCATGCTTTCCTTTATCTGGATCGGAGATTTCTTGAAAAGATTTTTCCCGATTTGGACTAGAAGAAGAAGAACCAGCATCCTCTGCACGAATGGGCTTAGAGGCCACCTTTGCCGTAGCGGCCTGAAGAGCAAAGAGAGAATCAAGTTTTGTCAACATGGCTTTGTTAGCTATCTCTAGCTGTTGCGTCAATCCAGCGACAGCCTGATCAAGCTCGCCTCTTGTGACATTCACACCTCCATTAGATGTCTCTCCCACTTCAAATCGGTTAGCCACGGGGGTCTCATCCCGATTTTCTCCGTTAGAGATTCTAATTCTAGCTTTCTTATTTGCTTTTGGCGGCATTATTTCAGAAAGCAATTTGAACTTTGCAGAAAATCCGTCAGAAGGTCCAGATCGCAAGCTGGAGCGAGCTATTTTAAGGCTTAGCTTCAAGATCTCAAGATCTGCGTAGTATACTTGATGCTAGAAAGTAGATCTGGCCCCACGGTGGGCGCCTAATTGTTGATACCGAAAATTGGTATAACAACCAAAATGGAATTTCTAAACACGTTACCTAATCGGTGGCGAGATGCTTAGAAAGCACGTCACCTTTTCAGAGGCGGGGCGTTAGAAAACCTTTAGAGTTGTGTGAGGCCATATCTAACATTCAAAAGCATCAAAATACCAAAATAAAGAAAGAAGACAAGAATTTTATAGTGGTTTGACTCTTATTCGAGCCTACGTCCACTTTGAAGATTGAATTTCATTAGTAGCCACAAAATTACAATATTTGCTCCATTATGCATTCATACAAGCTTCTTTGACATGCATTTATCTCTACAACCGATTGAAAGCATGGATGAAAGCTTGACGTATTTTGTGCCAATCCCTCCATGAAAGCCATGGATAAAAGCTCCTTAGATGATCAAGAAGAAATGAAGTAGTGTGAAGAGTGCTTATGCTTGTTCCTCCATGAAAGCTATGCTCCACATGCTCCAATGCTCCATAGATTTGTGATCGATGATAGAGAAGAGATGTAGAAATGCTTGGAGAAGTCCTGAAAGCAATTAGACAGCACCTCCTCCTAATTCCATCCCAGTCCTCCGAAATAACGGAGGTAGGGTCCTATTTATAGGCGGAGAAATGGCTGAAATCTTGTATGCAGGGGCCTGGTCGGTATTTTCAGTATTTACGGAAATGCCACTGCCAGTTGTCACCAGTTGTTTCCAGCTGTCACGCCATCACAGGTTGCTTCTAGCGCTTTGGCCGACCAGGAGCTTCCGCCGGAAGAAAGGACGACCAGGAGGCTAAAGTGTGGAGCGGACCGACCAGGAATGACTAAAAGACTTTGAAGCTTGCTGGTGCGATCAGAGGCTAGCGGGCGAACAAGTTTGAAACGACCAGCTTTCTTTAGCTTTTGGAGCGACCAGGTGGCTTCTGGATCTGGAGCGATCGGGTCAGCGTATAAAAGAGAGCGACCAGGTGCCTTTTGTCTCTAGGGCGACCATAAGGCTTTCCCCTTTTGGAGCGACCCGGAGGCTTTGGTTCTCAGAGCGACCAGGCGTTGGGCTCTACGACCGATCCCTCTTAATAATTATATGACCGACCCCTTCTTCAAAACACTTAAAACCGACCCACATTCACTTGGATCGATCAGATGGATAACATGGGTAATAGTGGACAGGCTCACTAAAAGCGCTCACTTTATACCTGTTAAGAGTAGAAGGACTGCCTCGTCCCTAGCATCCATTTATCTTAAAGAGATAGTTCGACTCCATGGGATACCCTCCAGCATAGTGAGTGATCGAGATCCTATCTTTACGAGTGAGTTTTGGAAGAGTTTGCAGGAGGCTGTAGGCACACAATTATGCTTAAGCACTGCCTATCACCCCCAAACCGATGGTCAGATGGAAAGGGTGAACAGAGTATTGGAAGACCTCTTGAGATTGTGCATTCTCGACTTTGGAGGAATATGGGAAGATCATCTTCCTTTGGTGGAATTTGCTTACAACAATAGCTACCAAGCCACCATGGGCATGGCACCTTCGAGGCTTTATATGGAAGACCATGCCGATCACCAACTTGTTGGTGGGAGTCTACAGACAAGCTCGTACTTGGGCCAGACATGATTAGAGAAACCTCAGAAAGGGCGGACTTAATAAGAAGACGGATGAAGACTGCACAAGATAAACGGAAATCCTACGCAGACAAAAGAAGGACCGACCTTGAGTTTGAGGTTGGAGATAAGGTGTTCCTTAAAGTATCTCCTTTGAGGAATGTCATTCGCTTTGGGTCCGTAGGAAAGCTAGCACCAAGATTTGTAGGACCATTTCATATCATTGAAAGGATTGGGACGATGGCTTATAGAGTAGAGCTACCCGAAAGACTGGCTAGAGTTCATAATGTTTTTCATGTTTCTCAACTACGAAATTGCTTACATGAGTTTGCGGAAGTTGTGGAGCCAAGTATACTAGAGGAAGTAAAAGTGGAACGAGAAGTGACTGTGAGAAGAATTCCAACTCATATCTTGAATATGGAACTCAAAAAGCTACGCAACCGTGAAGTCAAGCTTGCTAAAGTTCAATGGAGTGACGCGGAGGAAGACGCGACTTAGGAAACTGAGAGAAAAATACGCGCAGCCTACCCTTTTCTTTTTTAGGGTACCTCCTTGATCTCTTTTTCCATAAGTTTATTCATGCTTATATCTATCTTTTAAGTATATCTCCTCGGTCCTATTCTTTATCCTTAGGTAGAAACCAATGGATGTAAACATGTATTTGAAACATGTTATGATTGATGGTTGCGAGTGGTTGCTCGTGGATGCATATACACACACATTAGGTACTAGATCGGCTCAATCACTTTCATATTGCATATTCATATATGTACTTGTATATGGATTGGAACTTGATGTGTTATCATATGGACGTTGCATTTGTATAAATGATTGTGCACTCATGTAGAAAGTATGATTAGGAATAATTGCATGCAAAATGGACTCATGGTACCAACATAATTTGCATTAAGAAGGTCAACTGAATCAGTAGACCGTCGGATTTTGCATTAGATAAGGACATGTACACACACTATGCATATGATCATGAAAGCATTAGAAGTCTTTTAAGTACAATGGGCGCCTGTGTTTGATGGTTGAGTAGATGGACGATTGGATGGTAGGATATACATTCTTCTTGACTTGAAGATTTCGGGGATGAAATCCTTTAAGGAGGGGAGAATGTAACACCCTGAATTTTCTGTGTCTATTAAAAGAAGGAATTAAAGAATACTTAATTTTTAAACTGAGAATTAAGGGAAACGGGTTACGCCATTGCGTTCGTCTCGAAATTCTGCTTGGAATAGAGTCCAAGTTTTCGTAAATCGGACTTTGTATGAGGAAGATATGTCCCTCAGAAGTTTCAGAAATTTATATAAATCAAAAGCAGTTCAGAGTTAAAATTCAAAATTCAAACGAAAGACGAATAAGCGGGTTGGGTGAGATATTTCCTGCCCCAAGCCAGGTCGACCAGGGGGTCGACCTCCCCTATATAGGTCGACCAGGGGGTCGACCTGGGGGTCGACCTGGGGGTCGACCTACTCCCACTCGCCCAGATCCAAAACAATGACGATTCTGACTTATTGTTGAGTCTTTTCTAACCTGTTGCTAAGTCACTAGGGCATAGGTGGCAATTATGGATAACTCTATCTAGTCTGGACGGTTATGATTGCTCCTAGAATGATCTAACGGCTCACATAAGATTAAACTTCTATAAAAGCAACCCTAGTCCTCAAACCCTAAATCACACAAATTCATTCCAAGGAGCCACCATGTTGTCCATGGTCGTTCTAGCCTAGCCACCATTTCTTCTACAATTAGAAAGCAAGTTAAAAAGCGACAAATCAAAACTAACTTATAGAATCGATAGTCTTCTTCAAGGGATTGCTTTTCAATTTCAGAAAACAGATCCCAGAAAACAAGACTTTCTTTTGTTTGTAAGTCCTGTTATTATTTAGATGTGAACGATTAAAAATTATGATTTGTAATAAAGTGAAAACTAGCGTTATTCCTAGTTGTAAGATAATGATGATGCTGATTCATGTCTATTCTTGTAACGATTCTATCGTATATGCTTATGTGACTATTTTGGTTATTATGTTGGTGTTAAACTAATCATGTATTATGTAAAGTTTGGTGACTTATTCATGTTATGTTACATGCAAGTTGTTAGGCCAAGACATGTATTATGTTTAGATCTACATTTAGACCTACGAAAATTGGATCTAAGATAAAAGTTCACACTCACATGCCTGGTTGAACTTGCGTAAAACCATATGCTTAAGATTCATGTTTATTGGATCCAAAATTAAAAGTTCACATTCACATGCCTAGTTGAACTTGTGTAATTCCATATGTTTAAGATTCATGTTTATTGGATCCAAATTAAAAGTTCACATTCACATGTCTAGTTGAACTTGTGTAATTCTATATGCTTAAGGTTTATGTTTATTGGACCCAAAATAAAAGTTTACATTTACATGCCTAGTTAGATTTGGGTAATTTCATATGCTTAAAGACTCATGTTAGTTGAATCCAAAAATGTAAGTTCATTATTTTATGCCACATTTACATGACACATGTTTAGTTAAATACTTATTATTTTATGTTGTGTGAATGGTACATACTCCCTTCTTTCCCCGTTTGTATATAAGTTAGGCTAAGTTACGAGCCTAACATTCTATGTGAATTTTGCGAACGTATGACGGGGGTAACGTTAGGAAAACCTTAGAAATTATTACTATTGGCATAATTTGGCCTATAAATAAATGAATGGTTAGTGGCATAAAAATGGTATAATTTATATATCAAAAATTGAAAATATGATTTAGAAGGTAAATGGGGCATGACTTGAATGGCAATAATTGTGGATAATTTACATATAAATTTGAAAGATATATATGTAAATTAAGAAAAAGATGAATATGCCTAACCCGAGGTTAGATTGAGTTACGGTGTAAGACTACCCGGAACCGCCCGGCACATCCAGCAACCGTAACAATGTATATCTAATGTGAGAGGTTAGTGCATCAAGCCCAAAAGAACCCGAGGTTAGATTGAGTTGCGGTGTAAGACTGCCCGAAACCGACCGGCACATCCAGCAACCGCAACAATACTTATCTAATGTGAGTGGTTGGTGCTTTAATGAATGAATTAAAGCTAAGACAGGAATGGTAGGGTTAAGTTAATTTAGGAAACACTTAACTAATACAACATGTTAACTAAACTGATGGGTGGGGTTAGGTAAATTTGAGAAACACTTAACCATTTTAACATGTTGATTAAGAAACCATAGTAACGGGGACCCATTTCAGTAGTAACCCACATAGATGTATCATGGTACCCTGAACTAGGCAGGGTGGGGCACGATTACTAGGCTGATTATAAGCGGTCAAAACAACGTCGGGTGCTGCATCAGTGTAGGTTCTGACGGAGTGCGTTCGTGCACGTACTCCGGAGTGGAAAAAGCTGGCACTGGGAATCAGTTGTTATACTCTGTGCATCTTGAATTGTGTCAGGTTGAGACCATAGGATTTGATACACCCCATGGTGGGACCAGCACAGGTATCTACAATCATGCGGGGCCGAATGACACAAGTGGGAAACGTATATGAGTAGGAGCCGATCAATAAAAAGGGGATCATTTATCTTGAACAGATGGTGCTAGTTGAAACACTAGTAAGAAGGTACAGATAAGTAGAAATGAGTGCGATAACATATTTAGTCTTATTATCATATTCCTAGGATGTTGTCCTAGATTCGGTTTATTCAAGTCATAATCCTTTTTCTTGTTTACATGCTAAATATTCTGTAACAACCCACATTCTACGCATCTAGGATCGTAGAATATTTATTTCTTTTTCTAGGTAAGTCGTATGGTCGTGTACTTTTGGGAAACGACTAGCGGGGTCATTTCCCATGTTCATGATTTTTGCCAATTTTTAAATGACCGTTTTGCCCCTAGTTGATCTTGTTTCATCCATAACTTTTGACTGGAAAGGAATTTTGACCTGAAACCACTTCCATTAGCTCCGAATGATGGTTTCTCTTTCCGTAGAGTGGTCATAATAGCCAAACGGACTTACCGTTTGGGAGATATGACTGAATTAAGGTTTAAAGGGTTATTTTCAGCTAATTGGGCTTAACCGGGTAATTAGCAGCTAGGCCCAAAGGGGGATTTCGGGATTAGTGGTACTTAGGGGCTGCTAGGGTTATGATTTCGGTTTTTACTTCATTTTCCAGCCGCCTAAGACATTCCTTCAAGTATAGCCATGGCCTCCACCTTCTAATTTCACTCCAAATCACCTCTAATCACTTTCTAATCAAAGATTAAGCAAAACTACATCAAACCAAAGGGGATTAGCACCAAATCAGAGAGAGAGTTGCTGGAGCACATAGAGATTGGATCTATATCAGAGGAGTTTCAGTTCTGAAAGTTTAATTGTGCCAAAGGTGAGTGATTTGCTTAGTTTTTTTCACTAATTACGGCTAATTAGGGTAATTAGCGAAGATTAGCGAAATTATGGCTCAGAAAAATCTAGAAAAATTCCCAAAATTCTAAAACATCATTTTATGCCTCTGATGTGAATTTGGGTTAATTTGGACTAATTTTGTTAATCCCGGAATTTAGGGGATTAAGGGGTGATTAGTGTTAATTAGCGAAATTAAGCGTGATAAAATTCTGGAAAAATATTCAGAAATTCATAAATATTGTTTTAGACCTCTGTTAGAAAATTTGGCTAATTTGGTTAAGTTTTACTAATCCTATCATTAGTTGTTCTTAAACATGCTTAAGGGGAAAATATGGATTTTTGGGTATGTTTGATCCGTTTTAACCTATCATATTGTTGTTTTGGTGTTTGTGGTTGATTATGCATGTTGCTATGACTGTATGAAATGCTTTGTGATTGATTTCAATAGTTAGAATGGTCGAAAACGTCGTCGAATGGCGTAAACACTTGCTGGAACAGTCTCAGAAAACAGTGCAGGGTTCGGATCGGATCGGACATAGGGCTCGGATCGGATGTGTTGAACTGAGCAAAGAATCCGATCGGATCGGAACCCAACACTTGGGGGAAAATGGCAAAAAGGAAGGCCACGCTAGCTGAACTGGGATCGGATCGGATCGAGGAGGACGGATCGGATCGAGGAGGACGGATCGGATCGAGGAGGACGAATCGGATCGAGGAGGACGGATCGGAGTGAAGGCATGAGGATGGATCGGATAGGAGCATGTGAAGGACGAGGGCACGGATCGGAACGGAGGCACGAGCTGGAGGGGAGATGACACCCGACCCGACCCGAGGTAAAGCACCCGAACCGAACCGATGGAGGACAACCGACCCGAACCGCACTAGGAGAAGACCCGACCCGAACCGCACTAGGAGGAGACCCGACCCGGACCGCACCAGGAGAAGACCCGACCCGAACAGATGAAGGACACCCGACCCGAACCGATGGCTTGAGAAGGAACCCGACCCGACCCAGTATTGACCAATAACCCGAAATGCAAAGGTAGTCCAATATGGGAAGTTAGAGCTTAGGATCCAGTTGGGAACCAATGAGTTCACTTCATAGTTGGGCTTTGCTGCGGGACGTGTGCTAAGGAGTTGTCGGTATTCATAACTTTGGTTCACCACTGAGAGATGGATAGTGGGCTTGTAGTGATAGTTACACGGGATTGGATTCCGCCATGGGCCAAAGTATTAGGTGACCAAAGTAGTGGATATCGTATGCTTTACACACTGAGTGAGGGATGTGAGGATGATTGCTATGCTTGATTGTTTGACATCACTATGACGTGCACACCCCCACCCCGTTATCTTTACACCATTTGAAAGGGCACCTTAGAGTGTTGTACAGTATGTAGTGCTAACTCTTTGGTTGCAGGTCCAGGTTCAGGTATGATTGGATTATACCTGTTATTATTCTGTTTAGATGCTTATCGCTCATACCAGACTTTATGTCTGACCCAGAGTTTTATGTCTCTTCTTATTACTCTGGGTGCTCACACGAGCAGACTAGAGACAGGTTAGGTAGATGCACGGGTAGCTGTACTGGAGACGAGCAGGAGGCTTCCACGTATGATATTTATGTATTATCTCCCTGAGTTATCGATGGTCACTGCCTGGGCATTAGTAGTGTACCTTTTCCTTTCTTTTGCTTAGAGACAGTATTTTGAGGTTGTAATGAGGATGTTGGATCATAAGCTGTATTTTGGATTTCCGCTGCCATGTTAGACATGATTTAGTTTTTCAGCTTATGCACTGTCTCGCCTGTTTTATGTCAAAGTTATGTTATTATTATATTTTATTCCATGCGCTGTGAGACACTCTACAGGTTCTGTGTTAGTTCATTCTCTTCTTTTCTTTTCTTTTGGCGATCGTCCCGTGCTAGTTGGACATGTGTACAGCGCACTTTCGGAGGAAATGTCGGCTAGTACAGGGTGGGTCGTTACATTTGGTATCAGAGCTCTAGGTTGCGTAGTTAACCTGGGGAAAGTCATCAGGGAGAGATATTATACGTATATGAGAGCGCGTATTTGTGATTATTTTGATTTTTCAGAACTGGTTTTCAAAGCTATATAGATATATATATACTACTAGTATATCTAAGGATGAAGTCGCACTGCACTGACACCACAAAGAAGATAGTTAATCGTTTTCTCTGTACAAATTGAACGATGAGCCGATACGTGAGGGGTACTGGTAGAGGAGCCAATAATGGGAATGCTGCTGAGATGAGGACGATGTTTACTGACCTCATGAGAGAGATGCTTAGGGATGTTCAGAGGGCAGCTCCTAATGTTTCTAACGGTGGTGGTGCAGCAGTGCAGGCGCCTAGGGCCGATTTCGCCAAGCTTAACAAGGATTATGCTAGTCTTGGTGGGAAGCCGTTCCACGGAACGGAGTCGACTACGGTTGTTCAGGATTGGTTGGATAGCTGTGAGCGTATCTTCGAAGACTTGGGTATTGAAGATGCCATGAAGAGGAAGCTAGCATCCCGTCAGCTTCAAGGACGAGCAATGAATTGGTGGAATGCTATTAAGGCAGCAACTCCAGAGGATCTGATTACATGGGATCAGTTTAAGGCTCGTTTTTGCGATAAGTTTATACCAGCTGCTCAGAAGTCAGAATTGTTTAGAAAGTTTCTGGAGCTTAAGCAGAACGGAAGGGCAGTTTCAGAGTATGTTGCTGAGTTCGATACTTTATCGAAATATGGGTTATCTCTTATCGACACTGCCGAGAAGAAGAACGAGAAGTTCATAACTGGTTTAGATGGGTACTTGGGGGAAAGGCTTATAAACCACATCGATGAGACGTTTGAATCGATTGTAGGAAAGGCATTAAGGTCAGAAAGTCTTTACCCTAAGCCTAAGACTGAGGTCGCTAATGCATCTGCAAAGGAGCCAAAGCCGCAAGCAGGCGGCGGAGGCAAGAATAATTCCCAGACTAAGAGGAAACAAGACCAAACCATGGATGGTCAGAGTAAGAAGAATAAGAAAGATGGCGAGTGCTTTAGCTGTGGCAAGAAGGGCCACTATGCCAGAGATTGTCGAGAAAAGCCTGGGGAAAGGAAGTGCTTTAATTGCGGCCAAGCGGGACATCACAAGAATGAATGTCCACAATCTCCTAGGGAGAAGCAGATCGTGAAAGCATATGCTATCAACGCTATTCCTTCTTCGTCGAATGCCCCAACTGCGGCGCAGAAGGAAAAAGGTGTCGTTATTCGAGGTATGCTTTCTATTTAAGATGTTTCTGTTTGAGTTTTGTTTAATAACAAGGTTTCCCATTCCTTCGTACCTAGTGACCTGGTAGAAAGGTTGGAATTGGAACCCGAGATAGTCTATAGACCTTTAGTAGTGACAAACCCGATAGGTGGTTTGACTAGCCTTCGTAGGATTTGTCGTAATTTGGTCTTATCGAGTCATGGATGTATGTTTGTTGTGATTGCTTTATTTTGAGCTTTACTAGGTTTGGCTTGATTTTGGGAGCTGATTAACTCCAAAAGTATAGAGTGAGAGTAGATTGTGAAGAGCCTTTGATGACCGTTAGAGTGGATGATAGATGAAGGGTGGTATTGGATCGCCTACCTTATGATGAAAATGATAACGGGAGTTAGAGAAGCAAATGTACATTGGATGTACAGTAGTTGGTCAGGACTTGGTCATGCGGTCGATGATAATTTCAAGTAAGATTGGCAAGGATAGCCAAAGTCAGTTATGGATGCTTGAGTGTTTGGATGTTTTGCTCATGTCATCTCACGTAGATCGTCTGAACTCGGAGGAGATGTTCCTTGGGTGCTTGTCTGATATTGGTTTAGGCCTTTGGGACTTGTGCTCGGGGAATGTCGAGGTCGACTAGGATGGTCTGCATGAGAGATAGGTAGTTGTTGCGATTTTCATTGGATGATATCTTGGTTTACTCGAAGAGTGATGGGCAGTTGTGACAGGATAAGACTATTCGATGGTATGGACTGCCCCGAGTTAGACTCGACAGGGTTATGAGAGGACTCGAGTGGGACTCAAGAAAGATGCAAAGTAATGAATCGTTTAGGACCATATGTTAATGTTCTTTTTGAAAGGATAGGATGTGTTCGTTGGTCCAGGAAGGTGCAACGAAGGTTAGGACGATTCAAGTTGGACTTGAACTCGTAAAATAAAATAGATGTTCGATTGATCTTAGAGATGCAACGAATAGGGAGACGACTCACGTTGGACTAGAGTTTGTAGGTAATGGATACTCAAGACTGGGTCTGAGTTATGGGTAATAGATTGACTCGAGTTGGACTCGAGGAGGCTGCAAGGAATTGGATTAGCTCGAGTTAGACTCGAGAGGGCAGCAGGATAATGGATAGGCTTGGGTGGGACTCGAGTGTTTCAGGCGGACTAAAAGCAGGGGTATCTGGGGACGCCCGTTACCTTGGATCCGTTGGACGTGATCTAGTTATCCTTGGACGATAACGTGCGTTGGACGTACGGTAGTCCGTTTGGAGGCTGGGCTTCCATTAGTTATTGATGTTGGGTGGACCAGACATATAGGTGTTGATGTATTCAAGGATTTAGCAGATGATAGATAGGATTTTGTTTGATGGATGCTATGATTTCTATGTTTGTTCCTACCTTTCTTCTCTTGAGTAGACTATCACCTGTAGGATCCTGTCGAATGGAAATAGGATAAGTTTGTTGATCATGGTGATATGATAGGTGTAAGATACTTTACCTTAGACTTAAAGTATGTTTGGGTATTGTGGAGCGTCCGTCAGTCTTGGAGATTCAGCGGATATAGGAGCTTCAAGTTGGGCTTGGACTCATAGGCAGAGTACCTAGATTCATTGGATGAGTCTAGTTCACCTTTGGAAGGTGAATGTACGTTGGACGTGCAGTACAGATATAGGTAGAGTACCTAGATTCATTGGATGAGTCTAGTTCACCTTTGGAAGGTGAATGTACGTTGGACGTGCAGTACGGATATGCGTAGGGTACCTAGGTTCAGTGGATGAGTCTAGTTCACCTTTAGAAGGTGAATGTACGTTAGACGTACAGTACAGGTATGGATGTAGTGCCTAGGGTTATTGGATGGATCTAGTTGCCTCTAGGAGGTGAATATACGTTGGACGTTCAGTATGGATGTGGGCAAGATTCGGGTTATACTTGAAAGGACATTTGGAATGTAGTTGGTAATTTGACGAATGGGGTTGGATTACCTAAAAAGATGCTAGGAGTACATGACATATTTCATGTTTCTCAGTTAAGGAAGTTTACGCATGATTTTGATTTAGCTATTTCGCCAAACCGGTTGAACGATATCGAAATATAACCCAAGGCGGTTGGGAACCGCGAGACCGATTCGCATTGTTGAGGACGATACGAAGAAATTACGAAGGGAGACGGCGAAATTAGTGAAAGTCCAAGGGGCGATGGTTCTTCCCTTGTTAGTAAACCGCATGCTAGGATATGCTTGTTGTGCTATCATGTATGTTTGATTGTTTGAAATTGGTTGATAGGCATGCGAGACCCATTGTTTGTTTCTTAGTTAAGGAATTTCGGGGGCGAAATTTCTTAAGGGGGGGAGAATGTAACAACCCACATTCTACGCATCTAGGATCGTAGAATATTTATTTCTTTTTCTAGGTAAGTCGTATGGTCGTGTACTTTTGGGAAACGACTAGCGGGGTCATTTCCCATGTTCATGATTTTTGCCAATTTTTAAATGACCGTTTTGCCCCTAGTTGATCTTGTTTCGTACATAACTTTTGACTGGAAAGGAATTTTGACCTGAAACCACTTCCATTAGCTCCGGATGATGGTTTCTCTTTCCGTAGAGTGGTCATAATAGCCAAACGGACTTACCGTTTGGGAGATATGACTGAATTAAGGTTTAAAGGGTTATTTTCAGCTAATTGGGCTTAACCGGGTAATTAGCAGCTAGGCCCAAAGGGGGATTTCGGGATTAGTGGTACTTAGGGGCTGCTAGGGTTATGATTTCGGTTTTTACTTCATTTTCCAGCCGTCTAAGACATTCCTTCAAGTATAGCCATGGCCTCCACCTTCTAATTTCACTCCAAATCACCTCTAATCACTTTCTAATCAAAGATTAAGCAAAACTACATCAAACCAAAGGGGATTAGCACCAAATCAGAGAGAGAGTTGCTGGAGCACATAGAGATTGGATCTATATCAGAGGAGTTTCAGTTCTGAAAGTTTAATTGTGCCAAAGGTGAGTGATTTGCTTAGTTTTTTTCACTAATTACGGCTAATTAGGGTAATTAGCGAAGATTAGCGAAATTATGGCTCAGAAAAATCTAGAAAAATTCCCAAAATTCTAAAACATCATTTTATGCCTCTGATGTGAATTTGGGTTAATTTGGACTAATTTTGTTAATCTCGGAATTTAGGGGATTAAGGGGTGATTAGTGTTAATTAGCGAAATTAAGCGTGATAAAATTCTGGAAAAATATTCAGAAATTCATAAATATTGTTTTAGACCTCTGTTAGAAAATTTGGCTAATTTGGTTAAGTTTTACTAATCCTATCATTAGTTGTTCTTAAACATGCTTAAGGGGAAAATATGGATTTTTGGGTATGTTTGATCCGTTTTAACCTATCATATTGTTGTTTTGGTGTTTGTGGTTGATTATGCATGTTGCTATGACTGTATGAAATGCTTTGTGATTGATTTCAATAGTTAGAATGGTCGAAAACGTCGTCGAATGGCGTAAACACTTGCTGGAACAGTCTCAGAAAACAGTGCAGGGTTCGGATCGGACATAGGGCTCGGATCGGATATGTTGAACTGAGCAAAGAATCCGATCGGATCGGAACCCAACACTTGGGGGAAAATGGCAAAAAGGAAGGCCACGCTAGCTGAACTGGGATCGGATCGGATCGAGGAGGACGGATCAGATCGAGGAGGACGGATCGGATCGAGGAGGACGAATCAGATCGAGGAGGACGGATCGGAGTGAAGGCATGAGGATGGATCGGATAGGAGCATGTGAAGGACGAGGGCACGGATCGGAACGGAGGCACGAGCTGGAGGGGAGATGACACCCGACCCGACCCGAGGTAAAGCACCCGAACCGAACCGATGGAGGACAACCGACCCGAACCGCAGTAGGAGAAGACCCGACCCGAACCGCACTAGGAGGAGACCCGACCCGGACCGCACCAGGAGAAGACCCGACCCGAACAGATGAAGGACACCCGACCCGAACCGATGGCTTGAGAAGGAACCCGACCCGACCCAGTATTGACCAATAACCCGAAATGCAAAGGTAGTCCAATATGGGAAGTTAGAGCTTAGGATCCAGTTGGGAACCAATGAGTTCACTTCATAGTTGGGCTTTGCTGCGGGACGTGTGCTAAGGAGTTGTCGGTATTCATAACTTTGGTTCACCACTGAGAGATGGATAGTGGGCTTGTAGTGATAGTTACACGGGATTGGATTCCGCCATGGCCCAAAGTATTAGGTGACCAAAGTAGTGGATATCGTATGCTTTACGCACTGAGTGAGGGATGTGAGGATGATTGCTATGCTTGATTGTTTGACATCACTATGACGTGCACACCCCCACCCCCGTTATCTTTACACCATTTGAAAGGGCACCTTAGAGTGTTGTACAGTATGTAGTGCTAACTCTTTGGTTGCAGGTCCAGGTTCAGGTATGATTGGATTATACCTGTTATTATTCTGTTTAGATGCTTATCGCTCATACCAGACTTTATGTCTGACCCAGAGTTTTATGTCTCTTATTATTACTCTGGGTGCTCACACGAGCAGACTAGAGACAGGTTAGGTGGATGCACGGGTAGCTGTACTGGAGACGAGTAGGAGGCTTCCACGTATGATATTTATGTATTATCTCCCTGAGTTATCGATGGTCACTGCCTGGGCATTAGTAGTGTACCTTTTCCTTTCTTTTGCTTAGAGACAGTATTTTGAGGTTGTAATGAGGATGTTGGATCATAAGCTGTATTTTGGATTTCCGCTGCCATGTTAGACATGATTTAGTTTTTCAGCTTATGCACTGTCTCGCCTGTTTTATGTCAAAGTTATGTTATTATTATATTTTATTCCATGCGCTGTGAGACACTCTACAGGTTCTGTGTTAGTTCATTCTCTTCTTTTCTTTTCTTTTGGCGACCGTCCCGTGCTAGTTGGACATGTGTACAGCGTACTTTCGGAGGAAATGTCGGCTAGTACAGGGTGGGTCGTTACATAATCACTGGACTTACCAGACTCATGTCTGACCCATTTTCTTTCGTCTTCTTTTCTTCCGTGCCCCCCCCCCCCCCAGGTCCGCAGGGAGGGAATACTTCAGCTTAGATCGGATCATTTCCAGCTTGAAGAGAGTAGATGTATTGCTTGGAATATTTTTCCTTGGGTTATGGCTTTGGATACTCTCTTATTGGGGATTTATGTTGCCTTACTGTTGTTTTAATGCTTCTTTATGTTTTAATTCAAAACAGAGATTTTGTTGTAATAATTTGGAAGTTGGTTTGAGACAGTTGTTGTAATGTTTTAACTGAACCACGTACTTATGAAATAAATTTAGTTTTTTCGCTGTTTATATGTCTGTCTTGTTAATTATCTGTATCTTTTACCTATAATGCTCCACCGAAGTTAAGGCATTCCCTTTGTGAGTGACCTTAACGAAGGCGGGGTGTTTCAATCTTTGGAGCGTCCACTGAAATTTTGGATTTAGAAATAATATAACCTAAATATTTCACAAGAGATCACCAAAAATTGTAGTTGGAAAATTTAGCTCTCAATTGATTGCTTCTAATAGTCTCTGACACAATTCAGAGATGGTATTCATGTTCTTCCTCGGTTTTAGAATACACAAGAATATCATCAATGAAGATGAGAACAAATCGATCGAGGAAGTCCTTGAAAACACGATTCATAAGATTGAAAAAATAAGCTGGAGCATTTGTCAAACCAAATGGCATTACTAGCCAATCACAAGATCCATATCCAGTACGAAATGAAATTAATGGAATATTATCCTCCGCAATTCGTAGTTGATGGAATCCGGTAGCTAAGTCCAATTGAGAGAAGACTAGCACCACAAAGTTGATCGAATAAATCATCGATCCGCGATAGTGGATATTTATTCTTGATAGTGAGATCATTAAGCTTGTGATAGTCGATGCAAATCCTAAGTGTAACATCAGACTTCTTTACATAAATCGCTGAAGATCCCCAAGGCGAAGAACTAGAGAGAATAAATTGCTTCTTCTCTAATTCAGATAATTTCTTTCACATATCTTCATTTTTTCTTATTAGAAAATCGATAAGAAGGATGAGTAATAGGCATAGCTCTGCGGGTTAAATTAATTTGGAGCTCAGTTGCTCTCTTAGGCGGTATTCCTAAGACAGGCTCAAATATGTCAGGAAATTCTCGTACTACACAATTTCGAAAAATAACCTCCTCTTCATTGTCATTATCATCATCTATAGGATTTAAAGTATATAAAAAGGAAACTGCATCCAAACTAGAATCTTTAAGTACTACGGAAACTGGATCTACAGAATGAGGATGCCAAAGATGGACAGTCCTCTTAGGAAAATGGATAAGAGCCTCATAGGGGAGCCAATCCATTCTCAATATAACTCCATAGCCTATAAAGAGAATTACATACAATTCGGCTTGGAAAGAATAACCACCCAAAACAATCTTGACATCTTCACATAATGAACTAGCGTTGCTTATCCACCAACCGGATTTGCAATTCTTAGTGGGATCATCAAACATAATGCATCCAAAGAATTATCATCAACAAGATCTTGTGATATAAAAGAATGACATGCACCTGTACCAAAAAGAACTCGTGTAGGATGTCCATGAAAATCAATAATTCCATCAAGGATAGAATGAAAATTACCTTGACCAGGAGAAGTGTTGCTAGGGGCTTGCACGACATTTAGCTTTCCTTCTTCTTATTACGAAGCTTGGGATATGAATATATTAATTGACCCAGAATTTTACAACAGTTACAAGCACGGGGTTTGGGACACTTGTAGGCATAACGACTTTAGCTCTGCAATTGAAACATTCACCCTTACCAAAGCTTGAAGTCTTTGCTCCAGAAGCCACTTTTTGACCCTTTTTATTTGGATAAGATTTGGATTTATTGCCAGGGTTTCTCTTTTTGTTGAAGTTCTTCTTAGATCTCTCAACTTCAACATCACTCTCCTTATCGGCTTCCTCAAGACTAAGTGCGATATCAACTGGCTCATCAAAAGGCACAGCCAATTTAGGTAGTAAAGATTTCTTAAGAATCTTGTTGAGCCCATAAATGAATTTACGATTATTGTTCTTCGTGGTGTCTATATATTCAAGCCCATACTTGGATAGAGAGTCAAAAGATTCGACATATTCCACCACAGAAGAGCTACCTTGAGTAAGGTCTATGAAATGACGGGCCAATGTCTCTTTCTCACTATCAGGAACGAACTTTACTTCAAACTTTTCTTGAAATTGCTTCCAAGTTAGATCTTTCTCTTGAGTTTCAAAGGTCAAAAGCTTATACCAATCTAATGCTCGTTCTAGGAGCATACTAGAAGCAACCTGGACTCGATGCAAATCCTCTATATTCACGTGGGTAAAGATGCGTTCGCATGATTTGATCCAAGCTTGAAATTCCATAACACTTTCGGTGCCCTTAAAAGCATTCCCACCAAGCTTGGTGTAATCAGTGCATAAGCTATAAAACCCTGATTTGGGATGCGTAGCCGTAGAAGTGGTTCTTGCCACTTGGGCATTTGTCATTAGATCACATTGTTGCTGAGTTGACATATATACTCCCCCGATAGGAGTGGCAACAAGTTGAGCGGCATTCGCATGGACATTTTTCTCTAAGAAAAGAAGAAAGAATAATGTTAATCTCAAAAGGAATTTGAACCAATAAACAAGGAATCATAGTATAAGACAGGATATTACGGGTCCTAAGACTCAATTTAAATCCTAAACTAGATTTCCTAAAAGAGATTTAGGACAATGATCCTCACAATAATATATTCTATTGTTCCGAACTCGGCTCCGGTACCAAGTGTAATGCCCTACCTCTACACTCGTGTTAGCTAAGGTCATTACAAGTAATGATGTCAACTAATCCGATAATAAGGCTGTTTAGGAGCGACCATCTGTATATTAGCTTTGAACAAATATTAAACATGTTGGATAATGTGGTCTTACTTTTCAATTTCTCATGTGGGAATCCTGCATGTCTAATTCATGTTTAAATCAACTATACAATGGTTGTATATAATTCGGAAGGAATATAAAATACATAACAATGAAATCAGAGTCAGACACAGATATTCACATCACGAAGGCAGAAATAGATGTAAATAAAACTCTTAAGTGTATACATAAAGATAGTGGTCAGAAAATATCCACTATACAACATAACAATAGATACAAGTGCTATACAAAAGAATATTATACATAAGGAGTCACTGCCTCGTACATATATCAACAAAAACTACAAATCTATTGTCGGGGAACTAGGGAGTCTATAACAAATTGTTAATGGGTCTTAATGCTATTCTGACGCTAGAAGAGATAAAGTGTATTTACTATATCTATTCAAATTCAAATAGAAAGAAATAAGTGATAAAATAAAATGAAGTAAAGTAAATAACACCAGGATTTTATACTGGTTCGGATTAACCAATCCTTTATCCAGTCATGCAGTTCACTGTGCAGAATTTCGCTATAATTGCTTGCTTTCCACGGGTGGCAAGAACACCTTTACAATCTTGATTTCAAGGGCTACAAGATACACCTTCTCCTTATCGACAGCAACAAACAATGGCAAGTAGTCATATCTTCAGTACAGATTCTTGCAGATTTGGTACAATGATCCTATAGACCTATAATGGCAATATTTCTTTGAATTCTTTGAGTAAATAGGATAAAATCAGAGCACTACAAGAAAAATACCTTTTTATAGCGTTTAAAAAAGCTATGAAAGGATACAATGGCATTTTTATAAACGTTATAGATCAACATGTTGTAATATGTCAGGGGTCTACAATAGCAACCTAATACTCGCTATAAAAAACATGCTATAAATGATGTTACTTATAGCGTTCCAGAATTGCTATTAAGTGGACGATTTGTAACATATAAATTCCTATCTATAGCATTTGTTGCTTGTTATAAAACTTTTACGCATAGTTGTGGTTTATGGTGTTAATATTTATGACGTCATTTAATTGTTATTTATAGCAACTATAAATGTTGTAGATAAACATTGCTTGATTATTATTATTATAGCAACCACAGATGCTGTAAAAGTTACATAGCCCGGTTATTATATCAACTATATAAGTTTAATGTTGTATTTTATAGCTTTATCTACTTGCCATGAAAGTTGTTTAATCGTTGCAGAATATTTTTATTGCACTAGCATAATGCTATAGTATATACAGCTTATTTAAAGTATTTCATGCACAATATTAAGCATATAAATATTGTGATCAAAAGTATGTCATACAAAGTTCGAAACATATAAATATTTATGATCAAAATAAATAATTCTTACAATCATTGCTAACCAAAACAATACATACTAAAAAGAACAATACATACAACCGTAGATTACCAAACGACACAGAGTAAAAGTAAAGATGTATAAACATCAACGCAAAATACATTTGAAGGATAATGAGTGCAACAAATATTTTTTCATGTCTTTCACCATAGCGTAAACCTAAAGCATCATACAGTGCCTATTAAAAAAAAACATACGTCTATTAGTTATGAAATGTAAACATAAACTATCTTGAATAGCAAAATATGAAGGGAAGTAATAGCGACAAATAAAGAAAATACTCAAAAGTGACAGCTAATATATGTATGTTGCAGAAGCAGTTTGACGTTCTGCCAGATGTATATACGTATTCAACAATTACATGTCTATTGTTATAAGCTTGTTAATTTTTATAAAATTTAGCTAAATTTTATAAACTTATTTAATTTAAGAAAATAGTTGTTCATTTAAATATTTGAAAACTTAATTAACTTAGTTACTTATTGTAAACTTAGTTACTTTTTATTATTATTATGCTGCAACTATTATAAATTTTGTTAAGTTTATAAACTTAACTAATTTTGTTAACTTACTTAATTTTTATAAAAAATTACATTAAATTTTTTCGTCATAACAAATTAGATGATTTTTATTAAACTTAAGTCAAATTTTATAACAATTTAGCAAAGATTTCAAAATAGAGAACATGTAAAATTCATAATATTATTATAATTGTAATAGTTAAATATTTATAATATTAACTTATAAATTTATTATTATTATTATTGTACTACTACTACTATTATATTATTATTATTATTATTATATTATATCATATTATATTATAATTTTATTAATCAATTTTTATAACTTAGACTTAGTTAACTCAGTTATTTTTTATAAAAAATTAGATTGTTTTTATTAAACTTAGTCAACTTTTATAACAATTTAACAAAGATTTCAAAGTAGAGAACATGTAATATTCATAATATAATTATTATATCATTAGCTAAATATTTGTAATATTAATTTATAAATTTATTATTATAATTGTTATTGTATTATATCATATTATATTATTATATATTTATTTTTATATACCTTTAGTTAAGTTTGGTAAATCCCGATTAACTTAGTTAAATATTTATAAAATAAGTTTATAAATTTATTACTGTTATTATTATATTACTATTATTTATATTATATTATATTATATTATATTTATTAATTTTTATATACCTTTAGTTAAATTTTATAAACTCAATTAACTTAGTTAAATTTTATATTCTTTTAGTTAAATTTCACAAAACTCACTTAACTTAGTTAAATATTTACAAAATTTAGTTTATAAATTTATTATTATTATATTACTATTACTTATTAATTTTTAAAAACCTTTAGTTTAAATTTATAAAGCTCAATTAACTTGGTTATATATTTATATAATTAGTTTATAAATTTATTATTATTATATTAGATCAAATCGAACAAGTATGTACATAATATAGATGAATTAGCATGGTTTCTTTTTTTAGGTAAAGTAGATAACCAAAGAAAAGATTAGTGAATAAGTAAAAATTGTAAAATAAAATATATATTCCATTCAGGAATACTGAGAGCTGCCAGTGCTGAATGTGAGTCGTTTCACAAATTAAATAAATGACAAAAATATGATGGGTATACGGGGAAAGTAATGTACATTAGTCGAAGTAATTCAAGAAATTATATGTTAATATAAAAGGAGTTTAGATTAATAAAGGAACTTCAACAGTGTTTGGTGGTAGATGTTGTCATCCTCAATCGGGCCGACAGCATATGGCTACATGATAAGAAGAAAAGTAATTACATGTAAAGTAGTTGTCTGTAAAGTAGTTGTGTCGTCGATGCTTCAAGTAATTACCTGACCGCAAGAAACAAACATTAAAATTGACGACATTTTCTATGGTAAGTGATAAAAGGACAATGCAAGACATACCTGCACTTTTTTGTTTGTCCAATTGGCAATGAACATGTAACGATTCTTCTCTACGGACGCTACACAAGTTGGTGCTACAGCATGAAAGTTTTACAATAAAATTATTGGTGGAACATGAACTGCAGCCAAACCATCTATTGGTGGAATAGTGAAATTATTTGCTGTAACAACCCGAATTTTTAAATAACGTGTTAAGAAAAGAATCAAGGAAGAATTAAATTTTAAAATAAGAATCAAGAGAAACGGGTTGCTCCGTTGCGTTCGTCTCGGAATTCTGGTTGGAAACGAGTCCGAAATTTCGTAAATCGGAGTCCGTATGACCGAGATATGGCCTCTAGAAGTTTCACGAAAAATCAGAAACGAAAACAGATTTTCGAATTTCAAAATTTAGCCCCAAACGGACTGGGCGGGAAATTTTCTGCCCAGCCCCAGGTCGACTAGGGAGTCGACTGGGTAGTCGACCCCCCAGGGACCAGGTCGACTGCCCGGTCGACCTGGGTGTCGACTTCCCTGGTCGGACCAGGTCGGCCTGGGTGCACCTGCATGGTCTTTTGGCTCTGGTTTGGGGGCCTGTGACGATTTTGACGGTTCAGATCTAAACTAGGGTTAATCTAAGGGCCTAAACTAGTCCTAACACCTATAAAAACACCCTAAGACCTAACCTAAACCACTAAAAATCATTCTAGCAACTAAGTGCTGCCAAAATACTCCTAAATCATGGCCTCCATCTTCATCATTGAGAGCTTGAGAGTTCTAAACTAAATCTAAGGCAAAGGAGCAATCTTTCTCCATCAAATCAAGGAGCTACTTACATTCTCAAGGCTTCTAGTGTTGCTACATCATTCCTAGAGCTTCTACAACGATTCTATGACGATTCTTGCTCCTAATTCACTAGCCACGCTTTGTAAGTTCTAGCTACTTTTAGATCTAAACGGTAGTTTTAATGTTGACATGGAATAAAATGAGATGAAACCTAAGTATGCTAGTCTTGCCTCTTTCTTGAACCTATGACTTTGGGCTATTTCTTAGTGATTAAATCATTCCACTCATGTTGTGTTTGACTTAATTTATCATGCAAGATTTAATCTTGACTTGTGGAAATGTTGGCATGAATCCTTAGAACAATTTAGCTAATGGAATATTCATATGAACTTGACTTGGGGCTTATGCATGTAAAAGAACCTAAACCCCTCATGACCATTTACATGCCTATGATGATGAACCTAGTGTTATGCTATCATACATGCTTGAGGCCAATCGTTTTATGCTATCATACATGCTTGAGGCCAATCCTTTTATGCTATCATACATGTTTGAGGCCAATCCCTTTATGCTATCATACATGATTTGAGGCCAATATGTTGTCATATTATTCCTACTATGTTGACTCGCTTTCACTTGCGTTGGGGATACGCCTTGGGTAGTTTAGGCAAATGTGAGACGGGCTATGAAATTTAACATGAATTAAGTAATGGGACAATGGGCACAAGTGTAAAACGTGGGCTTTGTCGTAGCCTAAATTTGACATGAACATGATAAGTAGGAAAACATGAAAGTGGCCAACTCGAGGTTGGGTTGAGTTTGTAGCATAAATCTGCCTGGAACCGCCCGGCAAATCCAGTAGCTACAGACAATAAGACCCAATGTGAGAAGTTGGTCATATCGCGCTCAAAACCCGAGGTTAGACTAAGTTGTGGTGTAAAGCTGCCCGGACCCGCCCGGCGTAACCAGTAACCACAACAAAGTCTAATGTGAGAGGTTGGGGTGCATTAATTTACTTAATGCCACATGATAAGGTTAAGTTAGTTTGACT
Organism: Allium sativum; assembly: GCA_030737875.1. NCBI lineage: Eukaryota > Viridiplantae > Streptophyta > Magnoliopsida > Asparagales > Amaryllidaceae > Allium > Allium sativum. Next base: position 803,478,237 of record CM060919.1, read on the forward strand.
AATGGCACTTAAGCGATATGACATGAATGGGTAGGTTAAGTAAGACCGGACTTGATTTCTTAAAGACACTTAACCATATAACATGATTAGTGGATGGGTTAGTTTAACCTAAATGGGTTGATAACACCCGATTGGGATAATGCGATGCGTGGTAGAGTTAAGTAAACCCATAAGAATGATACTTAACCATTATAAATACGACTAGTGGATGGGGTTAAGTTAACCTACACTTAACCAATCCGACTTGGTAATTTGATGGGGTTAAGTTAACTTACACTTAATCAATCCGACTTGATGATTTGATAGGGTTAAGTCACGAACCTCTTAAATATACTTAACCAATCCGACTCGATAATTTAATGGGGTTAAGTTAACCTACACTTAACCAATTTTACACGGTAAATTTGATAGGGTTAAGACAACCTATACTTAACCAATCTGACACGGTAAATTTGATAGGGTTAAGTTAATCCATACTTAACCAATCTGACACGGTAAATTTGATAGGGTTAACTTAATCCATACTTAACCAATCTGACACGATAATCTAGGGTTAAGTCATGAACGTCTTGATATACCTAACCAACTTGATACATGGTTTGTAGGGCTAAGCCTTGAACTTGAATACTTAGCCAATTTTGACATGATTCGTAGGCGGGGTAAGTCATGAACTCGAATGACAACACTTAACCCATTAGACAAAACCCTAGTTCAGGGGACTAAGTGGAAAATCGTAGTTAATAAGGATAACGGGAAGGGAAACTAAGTGATAAACCTTAGTTAAGGATAACTAAGTAATAATTCTTAGTCAAGACAATTGGACCAGTTCACAGATAAATGAGTAACCTGATACGGTAGGTCATCGTTTAAAACGAACTGACGAGGAGGAGCGAATGTTTATCTGACTTAGATAAAGGCTCCAGCGAACTGGGTGACGAAGCGGTAGCTTCAGGGGACGTGAGGGTACTCTTGGTATCCCTCTGTGAGGTTACAAATGATCCTCCTGGGCTCACAGAGGTTAAGGTCTGCGGTAGAAGAACCTAGGGTATGCCTTGGTTGCTGTGCGAGCAACCTAAAGACTGGGGTGGATTAGCGTGGAGTCGGCGATATCTAGTTTAGCCCTGTGATAGCACGTCGTCGACTACCTACCATCTTTAGTCAATCATGTACGTATGCGGAAAGGCAGAGAACTCCCAACAGACCATATACTTGCTATCTAGTTATGGGTGAGGTTGGCCAATAGGAAAGTGGGGCATGGATGGCCGGAGTATAGTTCTCGTGCATGATTTTCTTGGATTGCCTTTCAGTAGTTGAGGGAGGGGTCACGTGGGACCATAACCACCGGTAGAAAAACAGACCTTAATATCTGCATCGGCAGGTAAGCTAAAGCTCCCGACCGAGTCCTGTATTTCTTGATTAGCCCTAGCACGGGACTCGGATGGCACATTGGGATACATGTGCATCTAGACATGGAAAAACGATTCACGATACATACGTGGGAAAAAGGGCGTGGTTGACGGGTAGCGTAATCCCTAGCGGTCCTAGGTGGCTAAAACCCAAACCGAGTTACGAAAACGTTTAGTAGGTAGCGTAATCCCTAGTGGTCCTAGGTGGCATAAATCCTAGCCGAACATTCAAGAATTCATGGTAAGAAAATACAGCTAGATCAAGGGTGACAGTCCAAAACGATTTCAAGGATAATGGAACTACGTTGAAGTAGTATAGAACTACGTGAGGAAGCCCGTAGGATTTACGGCAAAGGACTAAACATATACATGGAAAGGAACATACGAGTTGGGAAAACCTACATTAGGTTGACATGGACCATTTCATGACATTGCGCAAGGGCCATTTTGTAGCTAACATATGACACGGGTTGGGCTACTAGTACGGAAAGTGCAGGGCAAATATACTCGATAGAACCTTGGGATGTTATACTCGATAGAACCTTGGGATGTTATACTCGATAGAACCTTAGTATGTTATACTTGATTCATAGTGACTGTAGTTTATCTTGATACAATAGTTCATTCTGCTACCTTGGTTTAGCTTGTCTATCTTGTCATCATCCTTATGTTTACTCTCAGTTTATGCATGTCATGTTACCTTTACATGTTTTTATGCTGGAAGTAGATAGGACTTACCAGTCTTTATGACTGACCCCGTTTTGTTTCGCCTCTTTTTCTTCCGTTCCCCCCCCCCTCCAGGTTTACAGGGAGGAAATGTTGCTGCTTAGTGTGGATTTTCTTCTTCAAGATCATCATCTATGGCTTGGACTTTTCTTGGCTATGGCTATTTTACTGTTTTACTTGGGGAATACTTTATGACTATGGTTTAATGCTTCTTTATTATTGCAAGACATGTTTCGATGTAAGTAATTTAATGGCACTTTGATGAAAAAGGTTTTAGACCTTACTATTTTTGTAAAGTAATGAAATCAGGTTTTCTTCCGCTGTTTTTATATGTTCTGTCTTGTAATATTTCTGTGCATGTTTACCTAGATAATACTCCACCAAAGCTAGTGCAATCCCTTTGTGAGTGACCCTAGCGGAGGTGGGGTGTTACATTTGGTATCAGAGCCAGAAGGTTACCAGACTGGGCAAAAGTTTTAAAACCTTCTGAAAACTATTTGAAAACCGTTTATAAAGAAGCATTTTTCAAGGAAAGTTTTATTTAAAAAAAAAAAGGCTATTCCCCAAAGGCCATTAGCATTATCCTTTGTTTCCTTGATTGAATCTCTTTTCCTTTCTTTCCTCCACCTGTAGTCACAGTGGTTTGAACTGCGACTAATCTTTTTTCTAACTACGTCAGTGTTTTCGGTACGATGGAGGCAGTTCTCGAGAGACTTGTTACCACGTTATAAGAAAGGATAGTAAGAACAAGGATAAAGGATACAAGCTTAAGGACAAGCAACTGGTTGGTATGGCTCAATCCACAAAGGAGGAAAAGGGTGAATGATAAAACCCATGACAAGAGAGAGTATCTCTAGTAGGATAAAAAGGGAAAGATAGTCAAGTATTATGAGACGAGGACAAGATCATCGAGAGGGCAATTGTATGCTATCACTGTTAGCGTACCTAAGAAGGATGGTAACGTTTCTGTGAAAGGTTTAGCTTTTCTTCTCTATCATCCCGTCAGGACTTTGCTTTGATCACCGCATCATTTAAAGTCTGCTTCGATAGTTGAGTCTCTGCACCTTCGTACTAGCATAGTAGAGGATCCCATTTTTGTCTCAAATCTTGTTGAGGAATCGGTCCAATTATTCATGACTTGTTTGGATTTGAGGACGCCTATGACTTTTGGGAATAATGCTTATGCTTTTAAGCTATGGGTTGAATTCTAGGAATGGAGTGGTTATCCAGTAAGGGTGTCATTCTCGGTTCTGAAAGGAGGGTAGTTAGGCTCTTGACTTGCCCCGGTAATACCCTCGAAGTCTCGTGTAACCTTTAGGGTTCTGTCATGATTGGTTACCTAGAATCTCTTAATGCATTTGTTGGTAATCCGTTCGAGTAGAGTTCGCCACTAAGGCGGATGGTTCATTTCGCTTGTGCATGAGTTATGGAAATCAATCTAGTAAGTACACTTGGTAACATGGTTGGCATATGTTTGTTTTCAAGAGATAAGTTCTTCTGCGTGGAATGTCGTAGAGCGAGTAAACGAGATCCATGATTCACTAGTGAATTTTGGAGAGCTTACATGAAACCATGAGTGCACGGATATGGTTGAGCCAAGTATACTAGAGGGAGAATAAGTAAAAGTGGAACGAGAGGCGACAATGAAGTGAGTTCCAGCTCATATTTGGAAATAGGAGTTAAGAGGCCACGAAATCATGAAGTTAAAGACAGCCAAAGCACAATAGAAATTAGCTCAAGGAAATGCGTCTTAGAAGATTGAAGACAAGATACGCGCATCATATCTCTTTTTAAGAGTATATTTTTGATCCCTGTTTTCCTGTAGAGCTTACCCGCATGCTATCTTTTATGCATATCCTCTCGGTCCTATTCTCGATCTTATTTCTGTTGCAAACTCCATAGGGGGTATGACTCATCGGTTAATAATACATGTCAGGGTTTGAAGGTGTCCGTTAGGTTGACTAAACCTTTTGGGCTTTATAGGATATGGGTTGGCCTTTGAAAGGGATTTCTTGTAATCCAAGAAGGAGTTTATCTTGCTTATCTTCTCGATCCTATCTTGAGAACCTTAGGTAGAACCCTATGGATGCAAACCTGTATTTGAAACATGTTATGATTGATGTTTGCGAAATGGTTGCAAGTGGTCGCAAGTGGTTGCTCATGGATGCATGAATACACATTAGGCACTAGATCGGCTCAGACACATTTTCATGTTGCATATGCATGAGTGTTTATACTTGTTTATGGATGAAATTGAATGTGTTATCATGTGAATATTTCATATGGATGAATGGTTGTGCACACATATAGTGTTTATGTGACTAGGACTATTTGCATACATGTGGATTCATGGCACTAAACATATTCTGCATTTAGAAGATCAATCAGGCCTGATCATTTGCATTAGATAAGGAACATATACACACACTTTCTGCATATGTTCATATGGCATTAGAAATCTTTTAAGGACAATGGTTGCTTGTGGACGATGTTTTGAGTAGATGGATGATGGATGGTAGGATACGTTCTTCCTAACTTAGAGATTTCGGGGACGAAATCCTTAAAGGAGGGGAGAATGTAACAACCCGAATTTTTAAATAACGTGTTAAGACAAGAATCAAGGCAGAATTAAATTTTAAAATAAGAATCAAGAGAAACGGGTTTGCGTCGTTGCGTTCGTCTCGGAATTCTGGTTGGAAACGAGTCCGAAATTTCGTAAATCGGAGTCCGTATGACCGAGATATGGCCTCTAGAAGTTTCACGAAAAAACAGAAACGAAAACAGATTTTCGAATTTCAAAATTTAGACCCAAACGGACTGTGCGGGAAATTTCCCGCCCAGCCCTAGGTCGACTGGGAAGTCGACTGGGGAGTCGACCCCCCAGGGACCAGGTCGACTGCCCAGTCGACCTGGGTGTCGACTTCCCTGGTCGGACCAGGTCGGCCTGGGTGCACCTACATGGTCTTTTGGCTCTGGTTTGGGGGCCTGTGACGATTTTGACGGTTCAGATCTAAACTAGGGTTAATCTAAGGGCCTAAACTAGTCCTAACTCCTATAAAAACACCCTAAGACCTAACCTAAACCACTAAAAATCATTCTAGCAACTAAGTGCTGCCAAAATACTCCTAAATCATGGCCTCCATCTTCATCATTGAGAGATTGAGAGTTCTAAACTAAAGCTAAGGCAAAGGAGCAATCTTTCTCCATCAAATCAAGGAGCTACTTACATTCTCAAGGCTTCTAGTGTTGCTACATCATTCCTAGAGCTTCTACAACGATTCTATGACGATTCTTGCTCCTAATTCACTAGCCACGCTTTGTAAGTTCTAGCTACTTTTAGATCTAAACGGTAGTTTTAATGTTGACATGGAATAAAATGAGATGAAACCTAAGTATGCTAGTCTATGTGAATCTAGTCTTGCCTCTTTCTTGAACCTATGACTTTGGGTTATTTCTTAGTGATTAAATCATGCCACTCATGTTGTGTTTGACTTAGTTTATCATGCAAGATTTAATATTGACTTGTGGAAATGTTGGCATGAATCCTTAGAACAATTTGGCTTATGGAATATTCATATGAACCTGACTTGGGGCTTATGCATGTAAAAGAACCTAAACCCCTCATGACCATTTACATGCCTATGATGATGAACCTAGTGTTATGCTATCATACATGCTTGAGGCCAATCCTTTTATGCTATCATACATGCTTGAGGCCAATCCTTTTATGCTATCATACATGTTTGAGGCCAATCCCTTTATGCTATCATACATGATTTGAGGCCAATATGTTGTCATATTATTCCTACTATGTTGACTCGCTTTCACTTGCGTTGGGGATACGCCTTGGGTAGTTTAGGCAAACGTGAGAACGGGCTATGAAATTTAACATGAATTAAGTAATGGGACAATGGGCACAAGTGTAAAACGTGGACTTTGTCGTAGCCTAAATTTGACATGAACATGATAAGTAGGAAAACATGAAAGTGGCCAACTCAAGGTTGGGTTGAGTTTGTAGCATAAATCTGCCCGGAACCGCCCGGCAAATCCAGTAGCTACAGACAATAAGACCCAATGTGAGAAGTTGGTCAAATCGCGCTCAAAACCCGAGGTTAGACTAAGTTGTGGTGTAAAGCTGCCCGGACCCGCCCGGCGTAACCTGTAACCACAACAAAGTCTAATGTGAGAGGTTGGGGTGCATTAATCTACTTAATGCAACATGATAAGGTTAAGTTAGTTTGACTAATGGCACTTAACCGATATGACATGAATGGGTAGGTTAAGTAAGACCGGACTTGATTTCTTAAAGACACTTAACCATATAACATGATTAGCGGATGGGTTAGTTTAACCTAAATGGGTTGATAACACCCGACTGGGATAACGCGATGCGTGGTAGAGTTAAGTAAACCCACAAGAACGATACTTAACAATTATAAATACGACTAGTGGATGGGGTTAAGTTAACCTACACTTAACCAATCCGACTCGGTAATTTGATGGGGTTAAGTTAACTTACACTTAACCAATCCGACTTGATGATTTGATAGGGTTAAGTCACGAACCTCTTAAATATACTTAACCAACCGACTCGATAATTTAATGGGGTTAAGTTAACCTACACTTAACCAATTTTACACGGTAAATTTGATAGGGTTAAGACAACCTATACTTAACCAATCTGACACGGTAAATTTGATAGGGTTAAGTTAACCTATACTTAACCAATCTGACACGGTAAATTTGATAGGGTTAACTTAATCCATACTTAACCAATTTGACACGATAATCTAGGGTTAAGTCATGAACGTCTTGATATACCTAACCAACTTGATACATGGTTTGTAGGGCTAAGCCTTGAACTTGAATACTTAGCCAATTTTGACATGATTCGTAGGCGGGGTAAGTCATGAACTCGAATGACAACACTTAACCCATTAGACAAAACCCTAGTTCAGGGGACTAAGTGGAAAATCGTAGTTAATAAGGATAACGGGAAGGGAAACTAAGTGATAAACCTTAGTTAAGGATAACTAAGTAATAATTCTTAGTCAAGACAATTGGACCAGTTCATAGATAGATGAGTAACCTGATACGGTAGGTCATCGTTTAAAACGAACTCACGAGGAGGAGCGAATGTTTATCTGACTTAGATAAAGGCTCCAGCGAACTGGGTGACGAAGCAGTAGCTTCAGGGGACGTGAGGGTACTCTTGGTATCCCTCTATGAGGTTGCAGATGATCCTCCTGGGCTCACAGAGGTTAAGGTCTGTGGTAGAAGAACCAAGGGTATGCCTTGGTTGCTGTGCGAGCAACCTAAAGACTGGGGTGGATTAGCGTGGAGTCGGCGATATCTAGTTTAGCCCTGTGATAGCACGTCGTCGACTACCTACCATCTTTAGTCAATCGTGTACGTATGCGGAAAGGCAGAGAACTCCCAACAGACCATATACTTGCTATCTAGTTATGGGTGAGGTTGGCCAATAGGAAAGTGGGGCATGGATGGCCGGAGTATAGTTCTCGTGCATGATTTTCTTGGATTGCCTTTCAGTAGTTGAGGGAGGGGTCACGTGGGACCATAACCACCGGTAGAAAAACAGACCTTAATATCTGCATCGGCAGGTAACCTAAAGCTCCCGACCGAGTCCTGTATTTCTTGATTAGCCCTGGAACGGGACTCGGATGGCACATTGAGATACATGTGCATCTAGACATGGAAAAACGATTCACGATACATATGTGGGAAAAATGGCGTGGTTGACGGGTAGCGTAATCCCTAGCGGTCCTAGGTGGCTAAAACCCAAACCGAGTTACGAAAACGTTTAGTAGGTAGCGTAATCCCTAGTGGTCCTAGGTGGCATAAATCCTAGCCGAACATTCATGAATTCATGGTAAGAAAATACAGCTAGATCAAGGGTGACAGTCCAAAACGATTTCAAGGATAATGGAACTACGTTGAAGTAGTATAGAACTACGTGAGGAAGCCCGTAGGATTTACGGCAAAGGATTAAACATATACATGGAAAGAAACATACGAGTTGGGAAAACCTACATTAGGTTGACATGGACCATTTCATGACATTGGGCAAGGGACATTTTGTAGCTAACACATGACATGGGTTGGGATACTAGTACGGAAGGTGCAGGGCAAATATACTCGATAGAACCTTGGGATGTTATACTCGATAGAACCTTGGGATGTTATACTCGATAGAACCTTAGTATGTTATACTTGATTCATAGTGAACGTAGTTTATCTTGATACAATAGTTCATTCTGCTACCTTGGTTTAGCTTGTCTATCTTGTCATCATTCTTATGTTTACTCTCAGTTTATGCATGTCATGTTACATTTACCTGTTTTTATGCTGGAAGTAGATAGGACTTACCAGTCTTTATGACTGACCCCGTTTTGTTTCGCCTCTTTTTCTTCCATTCCCCCCCCCCCTAGGTTTACAGGGAGAAAATGTTGCTACTTAGTGTGGATTTTCTGCTTCAAGATCATCATCTATGGCTTGGACTTTTCTTGGCTATGGCTATTTTACTGTTTTACTTGGGGAATAATTTATGACTATGGTTTTATGCTTCTTTATTATTGCAAGACAGGTTTCGATGTAAGTAATTTAATGGCACTTTGATGAAAAAGGTTTTAGACCGTACTACTTTTGTAAAGTAATGAAATCAGGTTTTCTTCCGCTGTTTTTATATGTTCTGTCTTGTAATATTTCTGTGCATGTTTACCTAGATAATACTCCACCAAAGCTAGTGCATTCCCTTTGTGAGTGACCCTAGCGGAGGTGGGGTGTTACATTTGCGGAATATAAATATGTGTGTATGTCTAATTACCAAGCAACGACAGTTGTCGTCATAGATATCAGAACAAATCAGGCCTGTTGGAAGGAAGATAAAAAGTAGGTTTGAATAAAGTATAAAATACGGATATAGATGTTGGGACCTATTCACATGCAATAATTCACAATAAACACATAGTAAATGTAAGTATTTAACATTTACTTCTTTATCAATCAAATAAAAATATTTAATTAGTATATTTAACGGGCATAAAGTTGTACCAACACTTAAAAAAAAAAATCATATCGTTAAGACAATTTCAAATATGTTTGTACCAGATTCAACCTGGAAACCGCATGTCAAATGGGTTCTATATGGAGGATATGTGGTTTTTTCCTCCTAAGTTTCACACATCAATTTTTTTAATTAATTTCTTTATTTTTTAAGATGCAAGGCCCCTCGACCCCAATTATAACTTAAACTCCACAAGCCTGCATGCGAAGGCTTCTACTTCAAGTCACAATGTCAAACACGTTTGTAGGTTCCCATTTCTGATTTTATGCTATATCTTCTCCTGTAAACAACTCAGTCCTTTTTTTAACTTACTTTAATGTTATAGTTTGGCAATTTCTACACAACTAATTCCATACTCCTGTGCAAGCCATGAAGTAGAGAACGAAACACTATCTCCAGGCAAGAACGCAATGCATGCATCCAGGTGTTTCTCTTTCTTATCATCTTTCTAATCAACTATTTTCGTTTAAGTTTCAAAAGTTTTTTTCTTGAAAAAAAAAACTTTTATAATGCCAATGTGCCAAAGTCCATTTAAACTTAAACCAACCTGCCTTTTTTTTTTGGAATCAAACAGTTTGCATTATTTATTAGACACAGATCAACGGATTGGAAATGTTACATAGTTATCAAACTTAAGAAATTTCAAATATTTACCTCTCAAACCTTGTAGATTTGGCAATAACTCAATTACTAACATGAGTTTCTTTGGTCTTTCATCTGCAATACTTCTTTGCAAATCGGTCATGCACATCAAGTCTATTGTTTCCCTCCAAACTGCTTATATTTTTGTCATCAAAACTATCACTGCAACTTTCTTCTCCCTTAGCAGAAGTGGATGTTTTGTTACTACCATTGCTGTGCTGCTACACACATCGTTTTCTTTCTTATTCTTTCTATAAATTTCCTTATTTTCCACTTATCAGTATTATTATTCTCACCGCTCCTTGTAAGCCTTCGGGACCCATTCATGCCAAATGCAATTTCAATGCTAATTCTCCATCTCTAGTATCACCACAGTCACTCTGTCAGCAGTTCCTTTTCCCACAATTTCATTCAAACCTATCTTAAAATTTTGACTTCTATGGATTCCACTTCTGACTCTTGGAATGGCACAACAATCAACACAAATAGAAGATTCACTCTTTAAGGAAGCCAAAGTAACAAACCTATGCTCCCTCAGAATACAATTCAAATAATTCGACGTGCACACTGGATGCAATCCAAAAACTGGTCTTTCCCTTGTTTTTTGAAATTCGAGAAGTAGAAGGAGCATTTGATGGAGGAGTTGTGAGATTCAAGGAAGTTTCGCATAATAAAACAATGTGCCACTCACTATCCAGGGTCTTTAGGCTCCTCGAGTACATGCATCTTTCCTCTCGCTTCTTCAAACTGGAACAAACCAAAAGGAGGGGAAAAAAGACTTGCTCCTCGCATACGTGCAACCTTATGCACATACACATCATCACATCTGGTCGGAGTACCACCGAACTGTTTCAACATGTCTACCTTCACCAGATTTTCTGCTTCGACCACCTGCTCGTACACAACTGTCCCCACATCAAAAAAATACATATCCACCAAAGGATGTGCTCAACAAAACTAAGATGCACCGGATAAAACTGACACTCCTCCGATGAGGCTCCGCCACAACCAATCCTGCCACTTTGCCACTCGACTCCGCACCCATCGACCCCAATTTCCTAATAAGCACACAATAATTTAAAAAAAAAATGAACTCTTAAAAAAACTTAATCAACACCACACAACTCCACTAATCTTCACAACAACACTAGTCCCGACCTTTACATAAGCTCTGCATAATAGAATGAAATAGCTTTTAATTAAAAATCAATGATCAACAATTTCATTTGATCCATATTTAGTTTATGCAAAATTTTGAAGCTATTTTACCCAATAACATATGCAAGTTACTAATCGTTTTCTTGTTGTGATTAATAATCAAGTGGAGAGCTTGAGTTAACACAACTGTGATTAAAGATGGAAAATTATAGAACAAGCTACTAGCCTGCATGAATGTGGCAAATTTTATGTAAAACAAATTGTGCTTCAGAAACATAGCATGAATCTAGAGAATTTGTAGGTATAAGATTGGACAAACTTCACCATGCAAGCATGAATCATAGTTAGCAAGTTGAGGTAATTCAAGATCTTCAGGTTGAGAAAATTTAAGCATAGTAACTCTAAAGTTGTTATAGTGAAGCTTAAAGAAAAAAACGACAGTCATAGTAATTAATCATATGTTATTCTATGTGTTTTCAGGTATATACAAATCTTGTTTCCAAATACAACAACTGCTGCATACTGTTTTCAAATTGATGATACATACAGTTGCATTGGGATTTTACAGGAAGGGGAGTGGTAAAAGTAAATTCAATAGAAAGTGGTGATAAAAATAGAGTTGAAATGAGGAAAGGTGATATATACAGGCTAAACAACAGAATCACTTCGATGATAGCATACCCAAGGTGATATATAGAATCACTTTGGTGAAACAATAAACAATAGTACTTACCAAACAAATCCAAGGTTGCTTTAGCATGTTCTAGACCCTTACTTGAACAATAGTGCAAGTACTTGCAGATGTTAACGTTTTAAAAAGGAAAGAAATAACAAAAGGATATTTACTTAAACCAAAATATGTGATATGAGAGAAATATAATACATCAATCGAAGGCATTGGATGTTCCATTTCCAACACCTTAACAGAACGAAACAGAGCTCCACTGGCAGTACTACGAGCTGCAGCATAGTATGTTCTTTGTCAAGAGAAATCTTTAACTTGGACTGTTGAGTATGTGCATGGGCTCGGGCTATTCAAGCAGTATTTCTTTTGGAGAAGCAACTCAAATAAACACTTTTTTCCTCGATTGAATACTCCATATGCTCCAGCTTCTAATATACTGAATCTCACCTGAGGAAAATACAGTAATCACTATGAAGCATTAAGTCATTCCATTCAGTTCACATTATTCGGATATTTTAATTAGTTAACTGATAAATTAATTAACGTTGTGGTAGCACAATCAATTTCAATGAAATGTAACTTATTATGACATCCCCAAAAGGCAAGCGTCAAGCGGAAGGTCACCCTGAAATTGGATAGCATAATTATATTAGTAAGTTCAACATTTTTTTATTAAACCAACATAGATATATAACACTTAGGTAGCGTTTGGTTTAGATTTTTCAATTTTGAGTTTTCACACGTACAAAAATACCGACAATGCACATATATCGTGAAAAATGACCGTTTTACAAAACGGAGTTAACACACAAAACCGAAAACAACTTTTTATTATTTTTCATATTTTAAGAAACAAGGGAATGACAATAACAAATCCGTCTATCCACCATTCCCGCGGTCCCCTCCGTCACAACCTTTCCCTTTGATCCATCACCACCACTACACTTTAAATCTTCACAACTTTCATAATTAACGCTGAAAACTAAAAATGCAAAACACAAAATAAACCAAACGCTACCTTAGTTTTTTAATCATGCATTTAATAATCATCTACATTGAAGTAGAATGCCACTGCTAGACAAAACAGAACAAAACAAATGGGTAGCTTACCTGATTATTGAAGTCCCTTTGATATACCAACACAAACGACAAAAATATCAATGATAACCAATCGATTCTTCTGGATCTTCCCATATCTTTGAATATGATCTTGATCTCCTTCTATACATTTTCCTTTCCCTTTATTTTTGTTTTAATAGTTTCTTTTGTCTGAGATTTGATTGCGATCTTCGATGCAGCTTGTTTTGAAGGTTGAATTTCTTTTGGGTCCTGATCTGAACCAACGCTTTCGTCAGGAACATCTGCGGCACCCTTTCTTTTGCTATCATCACGGTTTGATATGTATTCATGCATTGTTGTTAACACTTGCCTGGGTTTAGATAGCAAAGAATAGCTTGTACTTCGATTGAGAAGAGATGATTTTGAGGAGCTATTGCTATTTCCACTTGCCAATACAGAATCAAGGCTAGGTCCTATAGCTTTTTTTCTTTTAATTTCTTGGTTGAAGGTAAATTGTTGGTTTTCTTAACAAGACTAAAAACTTGTCTTGAATTTTCATCTTCTACAGGTGATGTGAACGTAGATGAGACTATTTTCTTAAGCACGCACTACCGAACTAGAGTCTGTTCTACTGCTTCATCGTCAAAATGCTCATAGACATCAGTTTCATCATTACAGATTTGGACAATCATCTCCTTAACCTTCTTTTTGTTGCTATGAGCATTGTCAATCACATCTTGATCACTTGATTTTTCATCATCCAATTCAGCTTCAGTTTCAGCATCGAAATTATCGCAACCGCCAGTGTCATCCAGACAACTGGGCATTTTTTAATTTGATCCATACTTTAACCTTTAGAATGTCATATGTTCCTGCTACATTTTGTTGTTCAAGCCACTGCTGATGAAGCAAGTTAAATTTTTCCTGATGAACTGATGCCTATTAATAATTAGTTGCAATAAGATCTTTAAGCACTTCATCATCAGTTTCATTGTCATCTTTTTCACTGTCCTTGAATCTCAACATATCTTCTCACTACAACAAAACAGTCCTTTTACAACGGGCAAAAGCCCGTCCTAATATTCATCGTCGTAATAGGTCCTCACTAAATTACAATGGTCTGTGACTGTTGTAAAAGACCGTTGTAATAACATACTCTATCACGTGCAATGACTCTATGACAATGGCTACAAACCCGTTGTAATAGCTAATAAATTACAAGCGGCTTCTGCCCGTTGTAATACATTATATTACAACAGGCATAGCCCGTTGTAAAAAGTCTGTTTTTTTTAATAATCTGATCGTAGTAATATAAAGATGTTGCATAAATTAAAATATTGAACTTAAAATTTCTTATTTTAATATAATATTTTATTACACTCTTGAACAATACATAGTTTTTTTTCTTTCTATTAAACAATTACTATACAAAATATGAAAATACTCATTTGTAGAAATATTTACATACACTTAGTTACACTCACTCACGCCCTTTCATGCTCAATGTCTTCGTCTTCGTCTTCGGTGATTGATCCAAAATGTGCATTAAAAGAACTGGATGAAGAAGAACAAACAAGTTAAAAAATGTGCATTGAGCAGGGCAACATACATTAAAAACTTGGAATAAAGTTTGTATAAGTGAATGTTCTGAGGAATAAAAACATGAGATACCTGATACCTTAATTAAACTTCTCCAAATTCACCTTAGTTAAATACATAAATAACTAATAAACAAGATGCTTCACTCTATTTTAAATCTTTGACTTCTTGCTCTTGATTTTGTCCAGTTGTACTTATCAGAATAAAATAAAAGCAATAAGTTGGTGTGTAGGCAGCCTTTGCCGAGTGTTTGTGGAAATTATAGTGCAGATGCCAAAGTGGCTAATGCAGAGAGTTGGAAAGTATGAGAGACGATAGGTTTATGTATTTATGAGGATGAATTTGTAATGATTATCAGTATTTGAACTCACACATGTTAGCCTAGAAATATCGAATTAAAAAAGGAACCAGGGCGGTTATGAAATCTTAATTTGCAATTCTGAATAACGATAAGCATACTACAATAAGATTGAAATAGAATATGCTTATTTGAAAGTTTAAAAAGATGAGAAGCATGGTATAAATTTGGAGTGTTAAGCCAAGTAAGTTGGTTTTGGCACAAAGGTCACTAGCTCCCCATGTCAGGATTAGGCAGAAATTTGGAGTGTTTAGACTCTTAGCGGAAAATAATGATAATGGTAATAATCGTCCCAAGCATTGAGAAAACCATAGCAATACACTAACAAGTTAAAACTATATAATTATAGGAATTGTATTCATCAACTAATTAAGTTTATCATTTTTCTAAGGTCTATATCATTGCTATTTATATATAATAAAGAGGTCACATATCACTTTCACAGTGTTTTTGTAGTTTCCAAAAGTGCTTTTTTTATTCTTCTTCGTGGATCCACAGGACTATAAATTTTAGAAAACCCTAATCAAATTAAAAATTACCATTGCCTCATAAATAAAAAATTACCATCATAGCTCTATTGCCAATGTACCAACCATCCCCACCATTTATCGTCTTTGCTCAAATTGCCGAGACGCACAAATTTCTGGGTGCGCATACCAGAATAATTCAGACTCACTAGAGAAACACAAAAATAAATTAATTACGGACGGCAAATCACATTTTAAAATCTACAAATTTCAGAGTGCTACATTGTCACAAAAGGCCTTTGTATAAACTGGTACAATTTGATACTGCGATCTACAGTGAGCTATAGATAAGCTGGCTAAACCAAATTTGTATAAGTTACATTTTCACCATCTACATAGTATTGGCCGACCAATACCAGAGAGTGACCGATCAGTAGGGCACACGAGATTGACCGATCGGTGCCAATGTTTAACCATTCGGTGCAATCAATACCATCCCCTGCATTACCGAGTTCCATAGCTTCTTTTAGTCCATAACTCAGTGCAATTCTAACCAGCTCTGATACATCGAACGAGCACAATTTCAAGCATCATTCAATATGGACGAGGGTGTTATTACGACACAAATAGAACTGTGCTCAATTCCAAAGATAAAAGTAGCACACGTAAGCAATATCAAACAAGAGAATTACAAGTTCAAAATGGAGTTTCACATGGATAAAACACAATGGCATTCAAATTAATTTCATACGGTTATACGACAGCAACATAAAAATTAAAGGGTTTCTAGCTTAAACAATTTGTCAAACACCTTGTGAGCAAAAAGTCAAAACTGAAGTTTTAAGAGGAACAATGCATTTCGAACTCCTCAAAGACAACCACAACGTCAAAACCCACTTCAATCGAATACAAATCATTCCAATACCGAAGTTTAACAGTCTAAAGCCCCAAACATTCCAAATACTTGCCCCAACTTCAAAACTGAACTAATTCAAAACCTGAAATACCATATACCATGCAAGCTTCGAGAATAATTCATACCTGCGATTGCTCGAGTTGGAATGATGAAGCACGACTTGAGATCAGAAGTTTTCGCAAAGCACGGATTCAGTGGTTTTGACTAACTTGAAAGATCTGAAGAGAAGAAATTCCTGCAAACCTTTAAATGTCTAAATTAATTTAATAATTAAATGGATCGATACCACCTGACAGATCAAAGTTGAGGAGATTGGAGCAATTACGTCTTCCATATAAGCTTGCCTTTTTGGTCCGATGAGATTGAAACAAGAACGGCTTTTCGGTTAGGGTTTTGGAAAGATTAATTTTATCAGAAGAATGTGGAAGCGGTGGAGAACTTAATTTTATGTCGTTGATTTAGTTAATTTTATGTCGGTGGAGAACTTAATTTTATGTCGGTGGAGAACTTAAGCATTTGGTTAGGCTATGCTCTGCATTTATGGCGGAAATTGAAATTTTCACCGCTTGAAAGCAGAAAAAAAACTGTTTCGTGTTTCTCAGTATTTACGGATTACAAATATTTATAGCAAAACGTTAGTTATCATTAGTTAACTATTATTATTTAGTTATTATTTATTTAATTACTATTTATTTAATTATTATTTATATTATTATTTATTTACGTATAAACACGTTGTAACTAGACTTGTTACAGAAATAATAAAAATAATAACCAAAATTGTAGTTAAATAAGACCTCAACATAGAAAGTGGTAGATATTAATATAGCTAAAGTTAGTGGAAATTCTAAAGAAAACAATAAAATGAAAAATCTTAAATAGAATATTTTCAAAGGATATACTATTTGGAAAAAAGTCAGTGGAAATAATTTTTTCTTAGAAACAAGTTCAAAAGTTCTATAGAAATTTAAAACAAACAAGCTACTCCTAAAATTTAGAAGGACTCAAATGACAGAGGAAAAATTATTAAATAATAATAAATCTTTGAAAGTTTTGAAAAATTGAGTTCTATCAAAAATTTCAATAGTATTTATGTAACGACCCAGAAAATCTGAACCAATTTAAAGATTTTAAATTGGCTAAAATAATGGATTTTAAATATTTAAAATAAATATTTTAAATAATAGCAATGAAAAGGGAGTTTGAATCGACGTTTGAGAATGAATATAATTAATTCTAATTATAAACAAGGCCTGAAATGGCGCTGCAGTTTCAAAAAATTGAATTCAAACTTTGTCGGACTGTACCGGGTGCAAAACAAAACGGATTTGAGCAAAACCAAAAATATTTAAATCTGTTAGTGAATACCTTTCTAACGAATCTGAAAAATCAAATTTTCATAGCGGAAAGCAAAAGTTATGGCCAAATGAATTTTCAAAAAGGTCGCTATGGAATTTATATAGCCCGTGAAATTGGCCATTTTTCATACGACCTCGGAATTCGACGAAACCACTTTTGTTGGATCCGGGATGTGAAGTTATTGCTAGTTTTCAAATTACATAATTTTTGAAGCTAGTATGTGAGCGTGGCAAAGGAAAACGTGTTTTGGTCAATTATAGTTAAATTGGATCGACCAGAAATGGACCTTTTTGCAAACGGTCTCAGAATTCGACGAAACTAGTTTTGTTGGGACCGTATCGTCAAAACATAGCTTGATTCATTTTTCTGGAATTTTTCGAATCAGTTTGTGGCTCTGGCAAATTGAAATGTACGTTCAAATTGAATATTGAATGTTATATATTTTAAATTGAAGAAAAACTGACTGAAACAGTCGAATAGGCCTACGAAACATATCTCATTGTGTTTGGAATGGGGGCAAAACGCTAGGGACGACAGTCGTTGGGTTTAGATTGGTGGTCGTGTCAGAAAACCACTTTAAAACCCACCGGCCAATCATAATTTTTTAAATAAAAAAAAAAGAAAAACCTAATTTTCTCTCTCCCCGATCGAAGGTGGAAGAGGCTCCAAACCTTCCAGGACCGATCGCCGCCGCCACAGGCTATTTCGCCACCCCCTCCTGTTGAACTTTTTGAAGGTCTCGATCCCCTCTCCACATCCATACCTGATTCGACCCCTGTAGCTGCGCCATCGTCGAGATCCAACGCCTCAAAGTCCGCGACTTCCAACCGCCGCCGCACCCTCCTGCCAGCATCGAACTGGACCCCACCACCAGCGCCGAGAAGCTCTCTCCTCCCCCTTCGACACTGCGTTGCCCGATCGAGCTATCGATTCACGGATTTCACGAAATCGCGTGACCTAGTTTTGAACGTTTCAGAAAGGTATACAGCTATTTTTATTTTAACTATATTATAGCAGTTTAAAGCGCTACGGTTTTTGATTTCACTGTAAAAATCATATCTTTTTCATTTCTTGACAAAATTCAGTGAAATAAGAGACAGTGGACTCGTGTGGACGTCTTCTACATTCTAGAAGAGACCGCATATTTTTCTGAGCCTTCTGCTATTTTTGGTGGAGTAGAACCCAATGTGAGATTTCTAATTTATAAACGATATGGAAAATGACGATGTATAAATTATATAGTCGATGTATGGGCTATATAAGCATTGTACACCTCATGTATAAGCATTGTATAAGTTGTACGTTCGATGTATAAGTTATTTATGCGTTGTAAAAATTATATATGTGTTGAAATAGAAGTGAAATGCTATATATAAATACATATATATATCTATATACGCCCCTCGTCCACAAACCATGGACGATATTTATTGGTTGTGATTGGTGTGAAAAATTTATTGATAACGAATGGTTGATTGGAATTGTTTGTGGTTGATATTGATTGATTATGGTTGAAAAATACCCGTTTTTGGTTGAGAAATGTTTGGTTGAAACCACATAGGATTAGTTTGTGAAAATGAAATAAATATACATGCCGCCTGCGTGCGAACTAGATGCATGATTCTCATTGTCAAAAACCGCGAGGTTTTAAGGTAGAGCGAGGAGCCGTACTAGGGACGGTCCCGGTTTTAACTACCCTGCTGTTATGCTGCCGAAATTTTGAATAATATTCATGTATTTGAATTATTTTCATTTGCTGAAACTATATTTATTCGTTGAATTGAAAACCTTCATGTGTTGAATTGAAATTCATTCGTTGATTAGAAATTCATGTGTTGAATGGTATTCGTGTTTTAAATATAAAAATCACATTTTTATCTATATATATAAACTATAGAAAACCTTCATGTGTTGAATCGATATTCATTCGTTGAATAGAAATTCATGTGTTGAATGGTATTCGTGTTTTAAATATAAAAATCACATTTTTATCTATATATATAAACTATAGAAAACCTTCATGTGTTGAATCGATATTCATTCGTTGAATAGAAATTCATGTGTTGAATGGTGTTTGTGTTTTAAATTTAAAAATCACATTTTTATCTATATATAGAAACTATAGAAAACCTTCATGTGTTGAATTGAAATTCATTCGTTGAATTGAAATTCATGTGTTGAATGGTGTTCATATTTTGAAATAAATTGTTTTATAATAAAAATCACATTTTTATCATTTATATGAACTATATGAAATAATCTCCTTTTGAAATAAATTGTTTTATAATAAAAATCATATTTTTATTACCTATATGAACTATATAAAATAATAGTGTTTTGAAATGAATTCTTTTACAATAAAAATCACATTTTTATTATATACATGAATTGTTAAATATAGTGAAGTGTTGAAATAGAAGACAGTTAGATAAAAATATCAATTTATCAAATGTATGAAAAGAATATAGCTTTGAAATCGAAGAATCGATATATATATAGAAATAGAGTTAAAATATATCGAATAACGACGCTGCAGTTCATATTTTGAAACCATGATTTCAAACGATTATACTGGGAGATCCGACCATCGGATTTTCCTGAAATCGCAGCCGTTGGGTTCGCTTTGGAAATATCTTTCCAACGGCACCAACTATGTAAAAATCCAACGGTTGGATTGTCTGGAATGTTTAATTCAAATCTGAAGAAAAACAGCGCCAGAATCGATTATATTTATATATATATAATTATATTTAATCGAATAACGACGCCGCAGTTCGTATTTTGAAATCGAAACTTCAAACGATTATACCGGGAGATCCGACCGTCGGATTTTCCCGAAACTGGAACCGTTGGATTCATTTTGAAAAGATCTTTCTAATGATGTAAATTTTGAGAAGATCCAATTGTTAGATTTTCAGATATATGTAAATCAAATCTGAAGAAAAACAGCGCCACGGCCGCGTTATGGCCCGAAGCGTCGATTTGAATAAATCGGCTATTTTAAAATAAATAAAAATAGCGATAAATCGTTGTAAAATATTATAAATGATATGGATGTTGGATTTAGAAATTAACTGAAGGTTGGCTAAGTCGAATGGTTTCCTGGGTGTTGATCTGATGTTGGTTTCGGCCTTCGGGGTTAATATTTGGGAAATCGTTCTCTTACTGATTGACGGTTAGTGACTAATGAATTGAAATGATGCGTGTGTATGTTTGTGTTGCACTTGTTTATTATATATGCGAGTTGTTCAGAAAGACCGGGTTTATCCCATTCTGAATAACTGAATCGACGATAAAAAATCGAAGATGAAGACGGTGGTCGAAGACCGGAGATCTTCACCTCGTTTAGATGGTAACCGAGGTCCTGATTAGGAGGCATCCCGAAATATGGATAATGAGTGGTGATCGTCTAGACGTACGTGGTGATCGATGGGTTTGCGAGGTATTTAGTGCCTCCGGTTTCGTTCAGACCCAGAACGAACTTGTAAATGGACTGTGTGTCTTACATTGGATTTTATTCTATGTTGATTGATCTCTGTTAAATATACATCTGTTAGGCGGCGGAGAATTTATTTTTTTGCTTAATGCCCTTCTCTGAAACGCACGAGCTCAGAGGTTGTATATCGATGGACATCAGTCGCATGGCATGAATTGCTAGTGTGGCATGCCTAAGTGGCAAATGATCAGGGCTTCTGTTAAAAAGCAAAGTCTTGTGGTGATGATCAAAGCCCCGCCTGTGTGGCGTAGCTTTGTGTATAACGTAAAATCGCGAGCCTCACACCCCGGTATGAACCAGAAATGGGAGAGGACCTCAGGGAGGACATGCGTTTCTTTCTAGCTAGAAGTGGCGTCAGTGGTTTTACACGCCCTGACGAGTTTGACTTATGTGGTTGTTACTGTTGCGAGGCGCCTCGGTTTGATCGGACGATCCGGGTCCGATGGAGTCATTTGTTGGCTCATTTACGCCCCAAAGGGCGGAGAAA
This sequence comes from Allium sativum, assembly GCA_030737875.1. Lineage (NCBI taxonomy): Eukaryota > Viridiplantae > Streptophyta > Magnoliopsida > Asparagales > Amaryllidaceae > Allium > Allium sativum. The sequence continues at coordinate 803,499,679 of CM060919.1, forward strand.
CGTATTGTTCAGGCACTATAATCCACTCCGTGTGGACCGGCCCTGTCGCTCCAAGGGGTAGTTGCGGCTGTTCCGGAGACATGGGCTAGATTGTCTCGAAGTCGGTAAGGACTATCTTTTGCCTTGGTTCATGACGGAAGTCCAATTTCCAAATACGTGACTGTGCAGTTTTGATTGTATATATATATATGGCGACATGATATATGGTACCCATGCCGCCTATGATTGATAGTTATGATTCAAATTGTTTTTGAAACATATAAACACTAGTAATAATATCAAATGCTTTTGTTTTATTCGTATCAATCATATTTTGGCCATTATAAGGTAAAACTCTATCCTCCGGTTTGCGTTGCATTGTGTGATGGGAGCTGAGTCTTATAATGGCTTCATTTTATAAAAAGCATTGTGATGTTTTAAAAGAAAGATTTGTTTTTAAAGCACTGGCAATCCAATGGAGTAAACCCGTTCCACGAAAGTGGCGTGGTCCTGTGATTAGCCATATTTTGAATGTGTTGAGTAGATTTCTCATACCAGTCCCATGACTGACTCGTATTTTGTTTCACTTTCAAACTCGGGTGCCCCTTTTTCTACACGGGAAGCCTTGTATTCAGGTTTAGCTGGTTCTTTCTGGATAGCTGGAACTGAAGATGGATTCTATCATTTATCTCTTTTTATGCTGTTCAGCTCCTATTGTACATTATGTTTGTTTTCCGCTGTTGACATTTATGTATATCTGAATTGTATTTGTACTAAGTATGATCCTGTATACTGTGTAACTCTGATGATTACGTTTATCCAGTGTATTCTATTGTACATTATCTGGTATATTTATTTATTTCTGTTCTGCTATTATCTGTTTCTGTGTTATATTCCAAAGATTACCCTTGTCTCCGTCTGTACGGGAAATGGGGTCGTCACAATTTAGTATTAATTATTATTTATTTAATACGAATAAGTGTATATTATGAAAAAAATAACTTAAATATTACTTGTTAATTATTAAAAATATTAATCATAATTCATTATGTTATAAATAATTAGTTCAAATTATTAATCATAATTATGGATTATTAATTATGAATTATAATTAATTATTAATAATTAATTATTTAATATTAAGTATATATTGTTATTTATTCATTTTTCTTAATTATTTAATCATAGTTATTAATTGGTAAAAATTATTATTAAATGTAGTTACTTCATATTTATTAATTATAATTTAATGTTAATTATTAACTATTAATAATTAATATGTATATATTATTAATTTTTAATATTAATTATTAAATTTAATAGCAATTATTAATATGTCTTGTTAATTATAAATTATTGTATACTAAATTTAATTACTCGATATTACTTACTGATAACTAGAAAGTAAAATTAAATCTGTTGGAATAATAACAATTAGTAGTTAATGATAAGTAATATGATATTATAATTAGTAATTAGTAACATAAGATTAATATTATATTATTAAAGATTAATTATGAAATATTAATAAATAATAAGTATTAGTTTTAAGATAACGTTGTGATTACCAATTATTTATTGTCACTTATTACAATGGGCATTTTTAGCCACTTGTAAAATTGGCACCTATTACAAGGGGCGTTTTTAGCCCGTTGTAAAATTGGCATCTGTTACAACGGGAATTAAATGACCGTTGTAATAGCATTATATTACAACGGGCAGTCATTGCCCGTTGTAACAAGGGCATTGTATGGGTATTTATTACAACGGTTCTTAAGGGACCGTTGTGGTATCCTTCTATTACAACGGGCAATTAATGCCCGTTGTAAAACGAGCGTTGTAATAGGGTACTTTTGTTGTAGTGTCTTCTTCAGCTTCATCATCAAGAAATATCTTCTTCTTCAGGTTTATCATCTATACTTCAAGTGATCGTTGACTGCGTTGATCGAGATGCATGATTTTGCAGCTTCTTGGGTATCGTTATGAGCAATGGGAGACTGGCCTTCTGAATGCACTTTAGAAACTTACCAGAGACATCTTCACATGAATCCTATGCACAAGTATCGTTTCTAGCAATCCAAACATTAGGTGGATTATCCACTTTAGCAACTTCCTTAACAACTTTTGCATCATTTTGTTCCTTTAATATTTCCGACTTTTTTTAGTAAACTCATCATTTGGATAATCAGATATAGACCCAACATTGGATTGACTAAGGAAACTTGTTAGTTATGAAACCTCCAGCTTTCTGTGTCTTATTTTCTCTAAAATTGATGAAATCGGCTTCTGGACAAGGAGGACTGGCACAAATGAAGCATCCCGTGTTTCTCGCAATAGTCTCTGTGAGTCGGCATTGATTTGTTCAAGTTCAGCTTTCCTCTCCTTTTTTCTTTTTTTCTTCCCTGGAACCCACTCCTGTGATTTCCCTTAAAACCTACTACCATTCTTCCTCTTCTTCATATTATTCCACTTCAAATCATCTCCGATTTCTTCATCCAAAACTAACTTTTTTCTCGTTGACTTCTTTTCTTTCAGACCCATTGGTACAAAACCCTCGTCATCAAAAGCAGGGAACAAGAACAACGGATCAAGTTCTTCCTCCTGGAGCTTCTTTTCAATCTCAAATCTGTCAGATTCAACATTCAGCCCATTCAACGTTCGCCATCAAAATCATAATACATGATTATCAATCAGTGTAACACCCCACCTCCGTTAAGGACACTCACAAAGGGAACACCTTAACTTTGGTGGAGCGTTTTAGTAGACAAAACAGAAATTTACAAGACAGATAAACAATACTTGAGAAATTATAACTTTATTACATCGGAAAACAGAAATCAGTTTGGTTACATCTTTACCAAAAACTCAAGTACATAAATATCAGTCTTTTTCAGAAAATCATCAAAGTACAAAACTTTAAAATCATAATCCCCACAGAGGCTGCCATAAGGAGTCAATCCATACTTTAAGCACTCTAAGTACTTCAAGCAGAAGAAATCCGGATCAAGTTAAAGTGTTCCCTCCTTGGAAAACCTGGGGGGAAACGGAAGAAAAGGGGGCGAAAGCAAGCAAGGTCAGACATAAAGTCTGGGAAGTCTAGTGACTTTCAGCATATGAACAGATAATAATAATCATGGCATGCAAATAAAACTAGATGAGAGATAACAGTAACAGGAGCAGCAGATGTACTTAGGTTAAACAGAAGAAACAGAATAATATTACTTTTCATTTCTCTGCACTAATACTAGTATAACAGAATTAGGTGTCACCCTAATGTCTAAACTGAAACAGAAACGGGAACAGAATAATTTCCACATAAGAGAATACTAGTAATGGGCCTTTACTACCCCAACAGAAACAGACAGAAACAGAATGCTAATAATGGGCCTTTACCACCCGAACAGAAACAGACAGAAACAGAATGCTAATAATGGGCCTTTACCACCCGAACAGAAGGTACAGAAACAGAAACAGATTAATCCCTACGGAAACAGAATGTAGAATTAGATGTACACTAGTAAATGGGCCTTTACCACCCGAACAGACGGTACCACGCAGAAACAGATAGGTGTTTCCACCCAACAGGAACAGACGGTACCAACAGAAACAGACAGAACTAAGTGTACCCTAAAACCCTACCCCAAGCGATCGGCTCCAAACACATAAATAGTCTGTGTCGGCTCCACAGTAGAGTGTATCACTCCCTAAAGTGACAACCAATTGGCACAGACCTATTTACAGATGTCACGGCGTCTTACATCCTCAGAGGCAGATCGGGATCCATGCACGCACATGACCCGGTTGGAACGCACCATCAACACCCCTCGCCATTATCAGAATGAACCACTTATAATTAGTTCAGTAAGCGTGCCCGGACCCTACCTACTGTTGGGTCAAAGTTTTGATACCAGAAAGGGTTACTGACTAATACGGGTCCCAAACAATAGATGACACAAGTAATTTCCCTCCTAACCTTGTGTCCCCAGACTAACAGATTTCAGATTAACTTGTTTACAAGTTCAGACGTACAGAGTTCAGATCAACAAGTTCACAGATCAGACAAGTTTTCAGACTAAAGGATCAGATATACGGATTTAACAGATTTACAGATTTGTCTAACTTTGTAATTGGGCCTACAGATTCACGAAACGGGTTTGTTTAATTCATTAGTCCAATTGGTATAACCCTATCCACCCAACACGTTTTAGAGCATCATATTTATCCCAGATTTGCACTAATTAAATATTAATGCACATACCTCTCACATTAGGTCGATAGCTTGTGGCCGCTGGATATGCCGGGCGGTTCCGGGCAGACTTCTGCCATAAGCCAGACCTAACCTCATGTCTAAGCCTATTTTAGTTATGCCTACGACCTCTTACATTAGACTGACAGTTTGCAGTCGCTGGCTAAGCCGGTTGGTTCCGGGCAGGCTTCTACCGCAAACAAAGTCTAACCTCGAGTCATAGCCAATTCATTCCAATACAAATTTTTCAGATATCCGACTAATTCTTTTTATTTAACAAATTAAACTTCTGTACAAGTTACAGCAGATTATTCAAGGTTCTATTAACAAGTTTTGCTCAATTTTAAATCAAGCCTACAGATTCACATACTTCAAATTTCAGCATTTCAGTTCCAACAGATTACGTCATTCAACAGATTAAACAGATAACAGATCTTGCAGATTAGGCTATTTTGCAGATTTAGCGGATAAGGCAATTTAACATAATTACCAGATTAGGCAATTCAATCTAATTAGCAGTTTAGGCAATATAATAGAACTAGCGGATTAGGCAATATAATAGATTTAGCAGATAACAGATTTAGCAGATTATATATCATATCTTGCCTAACCATAAATTTAGCCTAAACTCACTTGCCAAATCATGGTCATAATTCATAATACCACATCTTGCTCCTAATTTTTAGTTAAACATTACACAGTACAAAATATTCTCCATAAATCACGATAAACAATATGAATTATGCCAAATTATAGCCTATGATGCCAGATATCCAAAAACACTTATTTAGGCGTATTCACATTAATAGTTATCCTGTTTTTGTATAGTTCCCTACGCCTAAGTCACATATTCCTTTTTCAAGTCATGAATTTTTACATAAAAGAATATGTCCCAAAAATCTAGAATTTTAAACTATAACATGTAGTATGTCCTCACCATGCATTATCATTCATGCATAACATGTTGTAAATTATCTTTAAACTCTAACATCAGACCTTGATTTCAAACATGCATTATGCCCCCAAGTTTCAAGTTGTCCTATAATTCCCCTTCTCCCAAATCATAGATTATCGTACCTAGTATGAACAGATATAGATCTAACATATGTTTATTTCTCAAATTAACTACAGATCTAGATTACAACATGTACTATGTATCTAAATTAGTTTCATGTTTACGGTTAAATCTACGCCCCGAATCCCAAGTCATAAATCCAATATATTTTATGCCTCAATCTCACGTCATATGTTAAATATGCCACATGTCCAATTATATGCCTCAGATTTTATGTCATGTCCTCGAATCAGTCATGTCCAATTATGCATCATTCATTATTTGTCCCACACATTTTATCGTTCGTGCGTTAATCTCTTATGAGATTTGGCTCAGGCTCGTGGTAGCCTGGCTATAGAACAGAAAGAAGAAAGAGATACAGAATAAGATAGATCTAAACAGAACAGAACAGACATAACCTCAAATTCAGATTTACAATTCATGTCACAATCATAATTAACGTTTATAGCGGAAAATAACTGTACTTGCCTTTCGTGGTTTTAAGAAAGGATAATAAACTGTTGTTGATGCAGAAATGCTGAATTATTCCTCTTTAATTGTCGTAGCTCTAAGCTTGGATTTGAGATTGTATTTAGCTTTTAATTCTATTCAGGTTGGAAGAAGATTCATCAGTCCAAGTTTTGATTCCAGCAGGGTAGCGACGCCATTTTTATTTTTAATTAGAACAGAGGCAGAATATAGACAGAATGAAATGGTGTGGAGAGAATGAGGCTAGGGCTGAGTTTATATAGGATTAGGCAGACGAATCTAGACAGAAACGAGACCAGATACATCAGAATGAACCAGGTTAAAAAAACTGGGTTTCGGGAGCAGGTCGACCCCCAGGTCGACACTATGGTCGACCTGGTCTGGCAAGGTCGACCCCCAGGTCGACACTATGGTCGACCTGACCCTGGGAGGTCGACACTATGGTCGACCCCCAGGTCGACCTAGTCCATGGGCGGGAATTTTCCCGCCCAGCCTATTCTGGGATTTTGAATTCGAATTTGGATTCAAATTTTCGAGTTGTTTTCGATTCTGAAATTCTCTGAAACTTCGGAGGGTCATAACTTGGTCATACAAACTCCGTTTTTCGAAAACTCGGACTCGTTTCCAAGCAGAATTTCGAGATGAACACTATGGTGCAACCCGTTTCCCATGATTCTTATTTTATAATTTAATTATTCTCTGATTTGTTACGTATACGTTTATAGAAAATACGGGGTGTTACATTCTCCCCTCCTTAAAGGATTTCGTCCCCGAAATCTTCAAGTTAAGAAGAATGTGTCCTAACATCCAGTCATCCATCTACTCAACCATCATCCTCAAGCATCCGTTGTCCTTAGAAAACTTCTAATGTTGTATGAACATATGCAAAAGTGTGTGTATATGTTCCTTATCTAATGCAAAGATCAGGCGGTCCACTGATTCAGTTGACCTCCTTAATGCGAATTATGTCAGTGCCATGAGTCAAACATGTATGCAATTTTCCATTTTGATACATATCATTCTTATATGAGTGACAACCATTCATTCATGTGATAAGTCAATCATTTTGCATCCACAGAAATTGAAAATGCTCACACATCCATATGCAATATGAGAGTGTTTTCGAGCCAATCTAGTGCCTAGTGTGGGTATATGCATCCACTAGCAACCACTTGCATCCACTTGCAACCATCAAACATAACATTTCTCAAACACATGTTTACATCCGTTAGTTTCTGCCTAAACTTCGAAGATTCGATCGATAGGATACAGTCGAGTGATGGGAGCGAGTGCAGATAAACAAAAACTTGGTTTCCATTAGACCTTGGTTGAGAGACAAATTCCCCTAAGTATCAACCGCGAAGACTGAAATCAACATCAGATTCACACCCAGAGGATTACCCTCTTTAGACAATGTCAAAACTGGAAATCTCAACCTTATCAGAAATATTCAGATATTTACAGATTACCGATACAAATCAGATTACTAAATGATTCTTAGGAAACTAAGCATGATAAAAACCCAGAATGTATGCTTCATAGTCAACTTAACGCTCAATATAGATACTTAACTTACCACGCTTAGATGAGTCATAACCCTTATGGGTCTGAGTCTACAGCGGAATTAGAAACAATACTAGTATTCAAGTGCAGAGTATCGATTACAGAATCGAAATGCCAGAATTAGAAAAGAGTTTTAACTCAAGATAAAGAAATTAAACCTCCTACAGAAAGTTTTCCTACTTCTATCCTATCCACTAGCCTCGAGAGTGTTCGCCTGCCTTCCAGAAGTTAATCCGGCTCTCTGCCCTTGCCCTCGTTTCGTCGGACAGTCCCTAGTGAAGTGTCCCATCTCACCACAGTTGAAGCAAGTGCCCTTTCTTTTTCTACAATCCTTGTTTAAATGAGTCGAGCTTCCACAAGTAAAGCACTTTTTCTCCTTCTTATCTTCAGACTTTTCACCCTTCTTTTGTGTTTCCTTTTTGGGCCATGCTTTCTTGTTCTGTGGTTCTTCCTTCTTTGCCTCTTTCTTGCCGTTGTCTTCCTCGTGCAGTAATGCCATATCCACCAATCTATCGTAAGTCACTCCCATGGGTACATGGGTCATGGCTAGGCTGTGCAGTGGCTCGTTCAATCCTTTAACAAAGCGAAGAGCCTTTTTATGCTGGGTGTTGACTAAATCTAGCCCGAACCTTGCCAGTTGGTTGAATTGGTTGACGTATTCCCTGACCGTCATACTTCCTTGCTTAAGAGATAATAACTTTTCCAGTTGTAGACTTCGTTCAGCTTGCGAGAGGAATTTCGTCTCAAACCTTATTCTGAAATCCATCCATGTTTCAGCCGGTCTCTCGGCGTTAGTGACTTCCCACCAATAGGAAGCTTCGTCCTTGAGCAACCATACCGCCAATTGTACCTTCTGCCTATCGTCCATCTCGAAGATAACGAACAGATCCTCAGTTTCTTTGGGCCATTTCCTTGCTTCTACGAATGATTCAGTTCCCATGAAATCATTTCCACCCATGGCCCTAAAATCTTTACAGATCTTTGAAAAAGAAACTGCACGAGGAGGGGGCAGAGGAGGAATCGCTGCAGATGGAGGAGGAATATCTGCTGGGCCTGCATCGTTGGCCCTAGCCTCTAAGTACCTCCTGAACCAGCCAGGTATTGGCACGCCCTCTGGAAAGTTAAGATTCCGAGACATGCTGGAATGAAAGAAAAAGAATTAAAACGGAGAACGGAAAAGATAGTTATATGGCTTTTTAGGGATTATGTTTTTCAAAATAAACTTTATTTTTGAAAATACTTCCTTTTAAAACCTTTTTGAAAATAGTTTTCAAAAACTTTACCAAATCTGGTAACCTTCAGCTCTGATACCAAGTGTAACACCCCACCTCCGTTAAGGACACTCACAAAGGGAATGCCTTAACTTTGGTGGATCGTTTTAGTAGACAGAATAGAAATTTACAAGACAGATAAACAATACTTGAGAAATTATAACTTTATTACAGCGGAAAACATAAATCGGTTTGGTTACATCTTTACCAAAAACTCAAGTACATAAATATCAGTCTTGTTCAGAAAGTCATCATAATACGAAACTTTAAAATCATAATCCCCACAGAAGCTGCCATAAGGAGTCAAGCCATACTTTAAGCACTCTAAGTACTTCAAGCAGAAGAAATCCAGATCAAGTTAAAGTGTTCCCTCCTAGGAAAACCTGGGGGGAAACGGAATAAAAGGGGGCGAAAACAAGCAAGGTCAGACATAAAGTCTGGCAAGTCCAGTGACTTTCAGCATATGAACAGATAATAATAATCATGGCATGCAAATAAAACTAGATTAGAGATAACAGTAACAGGAGCAACATATGTACTTAGGTTAAACAGAAGAAACAGAATAATATTACTTTTCATTTCTCTGCACTAATACTAGTATAACAGAATTAGGTGTCACCCTAATGTCTAAACTGAAACAGAAACGGGAACAGAATAATTTCCACAAAAGAGAATACTAGTAATGGGCCTTTACCACCCCAACAGAAACAGAATGCTAATAATGGGCCTTTACCACCCGAACAGAAACAGACAGAAACAGAATGCTAATAATGGGCCTTTACCACCCGAGCAGAAGGTACAGAAACAGATTAATCCCCATGGAAACAGAATGTAGAATTAGGTGTACACTAGTAATGGGTCTTTACCACCGAACAGACGGTACCACGCAGAAACAGACAGGTGTTGCCACCCAACAGAAACAGACGGTACCAACAGAAACAGACAGAACTAAGTGTACCCTAAAACCCTACCCCAAGCGATCGGATCCCTAAAACATAAATAGTCTGTGTCGGCTCCAAAGTAGGGTGTATCACTCCCTAAAGTGACAACCAATTGGCACAGACCTATTTACAGATGTCACGGCGTCTTACATCCTCAGAGGCAGATCGGGATCCATGCACGCACATGACCCGGTTGGAACGCACCATCAACACCCCTCGCCATTATCAGAATGAACCACTTATAATTAGTTCAGTAAGCGTGCCCGGACCCTACATACTGTTGGGTCAAAGTTTTGATACCAGAAAGGGTTACTGACTAATATGGGTCCCAAACAACAGATGACACAAGTAATTTCCCTCCTAACCTTGTGTCCCCAGACTAACAGATTTCAGATTAACTTGTTTATAAGTTCAGACATACAGAGTTCAGATCAACTAGTTCACAGATGAGACAAGTTTTCAGACTAACGGATCAGATATACGGATTTAACAGATTTACAAATTTGTCTAACTTGGTAATTGGGCCTACAGATTCATGAAACGGGTTTGTTTAATTCATTAGCCCAATTGGTCTAACCCTATCCACCCAACACGTTTTAGACATCATATTTATCGTACATTTGCATTAATTAAATATTAATGCACAGACCTCTCACATTAGGTCGGTAGCTTGTGGCCGCTGGATATGCCGGGCTGTTCTGGGCAGACTACTGCCACAAGCCAGACCTAACCTCGTGTCTAAGCATATTTTAGTTATGCCTACAACCTCTCACATTAGACTGACAGTTTGCGGTCGCTGGTTAAGCCGGTTGGTTTCGGGCAGGCTTCTACCGCAAACAGAGTCTATCCTCGTGTCATAGCCAATTCATTCCAATACAGATTTTTCAGATATCCGACTAATTCTGTTTAACAGATTAAACTTCTGTACAAGTTACAGCAGATTATTCGAGGTTCTATTAACAAGTCTTGCTCAATTTTAAATCGAGCCTACAGATTCACTTACTTCAAATTTCAGCATTTCAGTTCCAACAGATTACGTCATTCAACAGATTAAACAGATAACAGATCTTGCAAATTAGGCTATTTAGTAGACTTAGCGGATAAGGCAAATTAACATAATTAGCAAATTAGGCAATTCAATCTAATTAGCAGTTTAGGCAATATAACAGAACTAGCGGATTAGGCAATATAACAGATTTAGCAGATTATATATCATATCTTGCCTAACCACAAATTTAGCCTAAACTCACTTGCCAAATCTTGGTCATAATTCATAATACCACATCTTGCTCCTAATTTTTAGTTAAACATTACACAGTACAGAATATTCTCCATAAATCACAATAAACAATATAAATTATGCCTAATTATAGCCTATGATGCCAGATATCCAAAAACCCTTATTTAGGCGTATTCACATTAATAGTTATCCGGTTTTTGTATAGGTCCCTACGCCTAAGTCACATATTCCTTTTTCAAGTCATGAATTTTTACATAAAAGAATATGTCCCAAAAATCTAGATTTTAAACTATAACATGTAGAATGTCCTCACCATGCATTATCATTCATGCATAACATGTTGTAAATTATCTTTAAACACTAACATCAGACCTTGATTTAAAACATGCATTATGCCCCCAAGTTTCAAGTTGTCCTATAATTCCCCTTCTCCCAAATCACAGATTACCGTACCTAGTATGAACAGATATAGATCTAACATATGTTTATTTCTCAAATTAACTACAAATCTAGATTACAACATGTACTATGTATCTAAATTAGTTTCATGTTTACAGTTAAATCTACGCCCCGAATCCCAAGTCATAAGTCCAATATATTTTATGCCTCAATCTCATGTCATATGTTAAATATGCCACATGTCCAATTATATGCCTCAGATTTTATGTCATGTCCTCGAATCAGTCCTGTCCAATTATGCATCATTCATTATTTGTCCCACACATTTTAGCGTTCGTGCGTTAATCTCTTATGAGATTTGGCTCAGGCTCGTGGTAGCCTGGCTATAGAACAGAAAGAAGAAAGTGATACAGAATAAGATAGATCTAAATAGAACAGAACAGACATAACCTCAAATTCAGATTTACAATTCATGTCACAATCATAATTAACGTTTATAGCGGAAAATAACTGTACTTGCCTTTCATGGTTTTAAGAAAGGATAATAAACTGTTGTTATTGCAGAAATGCTGAATTATTCCTCTTTAATTGTCGTAGCTCTAAACTTGGATTTGAGATTTGATTTAGCTTTTTATTCTATTCAAGTTGGAAGAAGATTCGTCAGTCCAAGTTTTGATTCCAGCAGGGTAGCGACGCCATTTTTATTTTTAATTAGAATAGAGGCAGAATATAGACATAATGAAATGGTATGAAGAGAATGATGCTAAGGGTGAGTTTATATAGGATTAGGTGGACGAATCTAGACAGAAACGAGACCGGATACATCAGAATGAATCAGGTTAAAAAAACTGGGTTTCGGGAGCAGGTCGACCCCTAGGTCGACACTATGGTGGACCTGGTCTGGCCGGATCGACCCCCAGGTCGACACTATGGTCAATCTGGCCCTGGGAGGTCGACACTATGGTCGACCCCTAGGTCGACCTGGTCCATGGGCAGGAATTTTCCCGCCCACCCTGTTCTGGGATTTTGAATTCGAATTTGGATTCAAATTTTCGAGCTGTTTTCGATTCTGAAATTCTCTGAAACTTCAGAGGGTCATAACTTGGTCATATGGACTCCGTTTTTCGAAAACTCGGGCTCGTTTCCAAGAAGAATTTCGAGAAGAACACAACGGAGCAACCCGTTTCCCTTGATTATTACTTTATAATTTAATCATTCTCTGATTTGTTACTTATACGTTTACAGAAAATACGGGGTGTTACAATCAGCCCATTCAAAACAAAAAATTTCCTTCTTCATTTACAAATTTCCATACCTACAAATAAAGATCCAGTATTTTTTCAAAACAAAAAGTTTAATCGTAAATATGGATTGGAATCACTCAACGCTCCACTAAAAACAGAAATTGAAAATATACCTGCAGTTCCAGGTTCGCAAAGTTTCATGCTTCTACTTCACTGAAGGATTTTAGAATCGTTCAGAAATCGACCTGTGTTACATAATTGTTTTTAATGAAGAATTGCGCAGTAATCCATAGTGGAGGACACAGAATTACAGAGTGAGAAGGGATTCTTGATTGAAAAGGAGATTCGTGAGTGAGAGGGACATGATGATGAGGTTGGTATGTTATCAGGTTAGGGATTTTGGAAGGGAAGGGAATTTGGAATTAAAGGTAAAAAGAAATTACTGGCGGCCTACGAAAATGGAGGAGGGAAGTTTAATATTGGACAACGAATTTTTTTGTTTTCATAATTATAACATGAACATAAGTTGTCATTTAGTCTAAATTACCCCCTCACTATCTAATTATAGCAAGGTAAGTTTTCGTGCAATCCTTATTTGCTATAAATATATCATTTTCTTGTAGTGGAGAGAGAATGATATAAATTCAAGTAAAACTCTATGATAATGTATGGCTTGCAAATCAATGAATAATAGGAGTGAAAGAGAGCAGATTTGTAAGAATAATATGATAATATTCAATGGATTTGTATAGAGAATATATGGCGAAGATAGAGTAGAAGAAAATGTGAAAATATGGTGTGAAAATTCGTTTCAGAACCCTTTAAATAGCGTTTAAAAGGATGTGTCTTTTGGTAAAAGGGTAGAGGGAAGTAACTTCTCAATTTGAATTTAAAATTTTAGAAAAATGTTATATGTAAAAAGAGGTATGTCGACATAATATGTCTAAAGCTTAACTAACTCCTCATCACTTCAAACACCTCTATTCTTCAGCATTCTTCTATAATATGCTTTTTTCTTCAATTATTCTGATTATCCTTCCATTGCTCTGATTAAATTTCTTATTTATCTTTATAATATCGTCATAGTATATCTGATGTAACTACACAGCTTGAGAATATGTTTGCAGTAATGTTTATGTGGTTGTTGTCATAAAAATCAATACCTAGGGTACCTAGGTTATTAACAATCACCCCTTTTTTGATGATGAAAACCATATAAATATTAGAGAGATAAATTATAGTACTTTTTTATATTTAGCTCCCCCTAACTCTATGCACTCCCCTTATCATTTTGTTTAGTATATTTATACCTCTTCTCCCCGTTTGTCATCAACAAAAAGGGTAAAAAGAATTGTTTAATTTACTTCTATACAATATGTAGAGTTTACATTTGCATATAAATAAAACACAAGTAGGGAAATCAAAACATGAAATAAACTATGTAATCAGATGAGTTTTAGAGTTATCGACTTTGATGATGCCAACAAAAAATCCTTTTCTTATTTATCCAAGGTTCAATAGATTTCTTGTCATATGCCTTGAGCATCTACTATTTAGTACATGAAAAATTATAAAATATGCACACTAGTACCCTTTTTATTTCGGGGTCCATGGTGTTAAGTTTTTGGATGCCAAGCCCATGAAGAGTTTGAATGCCCTTTAAAAATATAATCATTAGATAAATGAATCTTATTAATAAAATTATCAATAAAATTTTCTTTTTCTGCATTATCCAATCATTTTGGAACCCATAAGTTAATGAACCTGCTTGGAGGATTTAACTTTAATTTCCTAGGTTTTGGTTTGAACTTGGTGGCTGTAACAAACTTAGTACACTGAGTACTATTTTTCTTTGATTTAGCTTTAGCGGTATATCCAAGTCCATGTTTATCTCTAGTGTTTTTAGATGTAGATAATAATTTCTCTAGATTATCCTTTCCTTTGTTATATTTATCGATATCAGTTTTCATTTTATCAAAATCTTTACTATGGTTAAGAATAACATTGTCTAGAGATGTTATTTTGTCATTCAGACCAGCGATCTGTAACTTCATTGAAAGATTTTCTGATGTAAGGATTCATTTTCACTTTTCAGTTATTCAAAACTTCCAAGTGTTAAATCCTTTCCATTTTTATGGCCATTAAATCTTTTAATTTCATCTTCTAGACATTGTTTTTCTTTACTTAACTTTTTATTAGATATTTTTAATCTATCTATTTCTTAAGTATTTCATACCTCTGATGCATATCATTTAAAACTTTAATAATTTCTTCATCAAAATTCCATACTTAGTCATCCGTTGCCTTAGAGGATACGTTGGCCTTTCCATTTCTGAATCACCATTGCCTGATGATGAATCATCTCACGTTGCATTGAATGCATGTTTCCTCTCCTTATTGAAAGTAGTTGAAATGTGTTTTGGTTTTCTCATGTTTGGATCATCTCTTTTCAAATGATTGGGTTTACCACATTCAAAACATTTAACAATATTTCCATTTCTGGAATTATTGTTGTTAGTTTTTTGAAGTTTCTTTGTTATCCTGTACTTCAAGAATTTCTTGATCTTCTTTGTAATAAACTCGATATCATCATCAATAGTATCATCATCTGGTTCATCATTATTGATCATTGCATTAAGTGCTAGTGATTTCTTCTCATTTCCCCGACTCTCTTTTCTAGCCTGCAACTTTACTTTATAGGACATTAGCTTACCAACTAATTCTTCTATTTTCATAGTACTAATATCATTGGCTTCTTTGATTGTGAAAATCTTTTGATTTCATTCACTAGGAAGTGAATTCATGATCTTTCTGACTTAGTTTTCTTTAGTAATTTTCTTTTCTAATGATATTAAGGCATGTACAATTTCTTGAAATCTATAATACATATCAGAAATAGACTCATTTGGTTTCATTTGAAAAAGTTGAAACTGGTGAGTCAACATAGATATCTTTGTCCGTTTTACTTTATTGGTGCCTTCATGTGTGACTTTTAGTGTTCTCCAAATTTCATATGCAGAATTACAAATAGAAACTTGGTTCAATTCATTTCTGTCTAAAGTGTAAAATGAAATGTTCATGGTCTTAGAATTATTAAGTTCTTGTGTCTTTTGGTATAGTGTCCATTTTGAATATTCAACTTGAGGCTCTATATATTCCATTTGGGTAATGTTCCAAATATCTAAACCATTAGACTACAAATAAAATTTCATCCTATAAGCCCAATAATCATAATTATTGCCATCAAATAGAGGGAGTCTAGTGGTAGATTGCCCTTCTACAAAAGAATTAATAAAGGTGTTACTAATGTTACAAGCCGTTTATAATTTTCAAAAAACCAGATTAAGATAACTTAGAATAACTTGCTCTAATAGAATTGTCGGGGAACTGGGGTGTCTATAACCAATTGTTAATGGATCTTAAGGATATTCAAACACTAGAGGAGATGAAGTGTATTTACTATATTTGTTCAAGATCATAGAAAGAGATAAGAGATAAAATAAAATGCAGAAAAGTAAATAACACCAAGATTTTTTATAAGGGTTCGGATTAACCAATCCTACATCTAGTCCTACACTTCACCATGCAGAATTTCACTATAATCGCTTGCTATCCACGGATGGCAAGAACAGCTTTACCATCTTGATTTCACAGGCTATAAGATACTCGTTATCCTTGTCAATGACAACAAATAATGGTAAGTAGTCGTATCTTCAATACAGATTCTTGAAGATTTGGTACAATGATCCTATAGACCTCCAATGACAATATATCTTCGAAGTCTTTGAGGAAATAGGATAAGATCAGAGAAAGAATGATATAAATTCAAGTACAACTCTCTGATATTGTGTCGCTTGGAAATCAATGAAGAATAGGTATGAAAGAGAGTGGATTTGTAAGAATAATAAGATAGTATTAAATAGATTTGTGTAGAGAATATATGAAGAAGATGGAATAGAAGAAAATGTGAAAATATGGTGTGAAAATTCATTTCCAGGAGCCTTTAAATAATGTTTGAAAGGATGTGTCTTTTGGTGAAAGGGTGGAGGGAAATAACTTCTCAGTTTGAATTTAAAAGTCTAGAAAACTATTATACGCCGACATGTAAAAAGAGGTATGTCGACATATATTATGTTGCAAAAGACACTTATAAGTGTCGCAAATATTCAACACTTCAAATTTCCTTATATTTGTGGATTTTGGTGATTTAGTTGAGGTCAATGGTAGATGGGCTTCAAGTATAATTTCTATGGGATCTTTAACAAGATAATCTAAGGTTCAACCAACTCCTCATCACTTCAAACACCTCTGATCTTCAGCATTCTTCTGTAATATGCTTTGGTCTTTAATTATTCTGATTATCCTTCCATTTCTCTGATTAAACTTCTTATTTACCTTTATAAATATCTTCATAATATATCTGATATAACTGCACAACTTGAAAATATGTTAGTAGTAATGTTTATGTGGTTGTTGTCATCAAAATAAATACCAAGGGTACCTAGGTTATTAACTCTCGTGTAGTAAGCCAAAATTCAAGAACGAGATCCTGCTAGAAATCATATGGAAGCACCTGCAACAGCTCGATCTTACCAGAGTATTATTTGTAAGAAAAATAAACAATAAACGGATCAATATAACTGTACTTATCTCATAAACTGAAATAAAATAAGAGATATAAATAAAGGTAGAGATACAAGCAATAATAATAGTATCATACACAAGGGTGAATCCCAGAAAAGCCTCCAATATATCTCAGAACTCTATGTCAAAGCTGTAAAATTGTATCTCATTCAAAAATCGTATGGCTACTCACAAGAAATGATACTCATATCAAATCAACTCAAAAATTGAAAACTCAATATCTATAAACTCAAAATCTAGACAATAAGAAATCCATAAATCTCAAAAAGGGGGAAAGGCCTGTCTCGAATTGGGAGCCCATAGACCCACCAACACGTGTATCTAAAATGAGATGCGATCTCTAGGTAGCTAGCCTATAATACCGAGTCGAAGCTCCTCAAATGGTCCTAAGACTGCGAGTCGCGACCCCGCTAATGTTGAACCAAAGTTCCTCAAGATGATCAAAAGATAATCAAAATGCATGAAATCATGAAAAGATCACAATTGAACCCAAATAGTGTAAATTACTCCAAGCTTGTAATTATAAAAGTTGATTTACATGTCCTCTAATCACTCGCTCGACTCGAATAGCTATGAAAAAGGTGTATAGTCCACTAAAAACATTAAATGATCATTGCAACAGTTTTTTAATTGAATGAGTCCAAGAATTAACCGTCGAAGTAAAAGCAATAGGTCATAGTCCTTGTTTTTACTAAGGTGTTTAATTAGATTTCTCATACGAGTGAGAAAAAGGTTTATAAAATATATACTAGTAGATTTGTAAATCAATTTATAAAAAAGATAAGGTATCTACTAATAATTTGAAACCCTTTTATATAATTTCGAAGTGGCAAATCTCGTGTAATAGCAATCGAAATAACAACCGAACTAAGAATTCATGTCTTAATAACATAAACTATTGATTGTGGTCTCCACTGGTTAACAGTAGAAAAACAGGATTCAGATGTCTGAAATAAGAATTCAAATGTATGAATTTGGTTTCCAGAGACTTAGATTTAGACTTCCAGTGGGAAAATTCAATCGTCTAAATGGAAAATTTCAGACTTCTGAATTGTGTCCCTTCTGTTTCAATTATTCATAGCTGGTCAGACATCTGATCTAAAATATTTAGGCATTTGAATCAGGGCCTGGGCAATTTTTCCTACAGGACATGCTCAAAATGATATCAATTAACGAACGAAGGCGTATAATGTTTCCATTGAAAAAATGAAGCATATAAGGCTTTCCGTAGAAACTTATAACACTCACATGCACACCAAGAATCAAAATGAAAATCATTGAAAGTGAAATCAAAATTCATAAATTGGAAATGTCAATACATAAATCAATCAACACAATCAATAATCATACCACAAACATGCCAAAGGCACACCAACCAAGCCTATTATCTTGGTTACATAGATGTGAGTTCGCAAGAGCACACGTTTGATTGTTGAATGCAAGGAGATGAATCAAAACCTATCAAAATCAACCTCTCTTCGCATGTAGCTTACTGATACTCAACCAAAGAGTATATATAGACTAACTGCAAGAGATAGGCTAAGGAAAATCCTTGAAATAGAAGAGCAATTGAGTTGGAGAAGATAGAGATGGCTTACTCAAGCTTTCTCCTTGAATTGATTAAGCTACAACAAAAATTCCTAAGATTGGGGTTTAGGAATATAGATTTCCACTTCCTTTAGGTTTAGGAATTTACTTAGGAAATTAATGGAGAGTTAAATGAAAGAGGAAGGTAGGTGAAGAGGCTATTTAGTGGCCTTCATTGGGTTTGGGGCTAGCTTGACCCAAACCAAGTCCACTAAAAGTCCTAATTTTTCACTTACTTCAAACATATCAATGTTTATAGTTTTAAAAGTTGTAAACGGAATTTTGAACTCAATTGAAGTGGTTTAGAGTCCAAATTCATTTGTATGTAAAAAGTGACTTTTTGGACTAATATTCGATCAACGATTTTATATTTAAACGAAACACTAAAATATATTTTTCGTAAAATACGCGTGTTGTTACATGTAAGTTGGGTATTTTCTATAATTTTAGACAAATTCTCTCTACATTTATTAAAATTAGCCACATTTTTAGTGATACCATCCAATATAATCTTTAGACTAGAATTATCTAATTATACTATTTTAATCCTAGTTTTCTTTTCATGATTTTCAGCAATAAGCATATTATTCTTTTCGTTTTGAGTTTCAATTTCTTGAATTAATAAGGAAATTTGAGAATCTGCATTAGAAAGAGATTCTTGAAGTTTTCTAATTTCATCTTCTAATATCTCTTTTTCATCTTTCAGCACATCTCTTTCAAATTCTGTCCTTTTCCGATCCTCATTAGCTTGTTTATATTTTTTTGAAATTATTTCTAGATTCTAATAATTCTGTATTTATTTCCAACATATGTTCAAAAGTAAAATTACAAACCTCGTTTTCTTTGGACTTAAAGTACACATTAGCTTGTTCGTTATCATTTTCACTATCACTTTCAGAAGACAAAGAATTTGAGTCATTCTATGTTACTGAAAATGCTCGTCTTTTGGATTTTTCCTTCTTGTTTTTATTGTGATACTCCTTCTTCTGTTCTGAACAATCATTTTGAAAATGTCCTTTCTTGTGACAATCGAAGCATTCAATTGCTGATAAAGAATCTTTTTTGTGGTTGAGATTTTTCTTTTCATTATTTATGATTCCTTTCTTATTTCAAAAACTTTCTAAAGTTTTTGGCGATAAAATCTAGGTCTTCTTCATCTGAATTTGATACCTTTTTCCTACATGGAAAGCCAAGTTCTTCTTATCCTATGCATGAACCCTTTTTTCCTACAAATTTACTTCATATGACATTAGATTTCCTATTAATTCTTCTAGTTTCATGGCTGAAAGATCATTAGCTTCTTCAATTGCTAACACCTTTCTTTCCCAATCTTCTGTTATAGAGTTTAGGATTTCGATACTATATCAAAATCAGAGTATTTTTGTCCTATGCCCAATAATGAATGATAAATATCTTGAAATCTGGAGTACATATCATTAATAGTTTCATTTTCATTTATTCTAAAATTCTAAAATTGACTTTTAAGCATGGATCTCTTAGTTTGATTCACTTTGTTAGTTCCTTCGTGAGTTACCTTGAGTCCATGCCATATATCATATGCAGTATTGCACACACATATAGGGTTAAACTCATTCATATCCGAAATGCAATGCAACATATTCATAGCTTTAGCATTTGAAGTAACAACAATTTTCTGTGAATTTAACCACTCAGGATAGTTGGTAGTGTGAATAGTATATTCTTTTTGAGTGATAATCCAAGTTTAAAATCAATTGGCTTGCATACAATTTCTAATTTGTGTAGCCTGGCAATTATAGTTCATGCCATTAAAAAGTAAAGGTCGCGTAGTGGATCGACCTTATGTGAAGCTTGTGTTCGTGCTGGTGTTATTGTTATTTTCCATATTATCGAGTTATCTAACAAGTGTTTTACAATTATAAATGTCATGCTCTGATACCAAATGAAAGACTACGAGAGTAGAATCAAGTAATATGGAACTGAGTGTATATGCGGAAGTCTTGATAGTGTGATATATTATACGTGATATAGTTATGCAAGTAAAAATTTAGTGAGAAATACTATATAAACTAATATCACAGATAACCAGAGTAAATGTAGTGAAATAAAGGTAAACGACACCAGGGATTTTTATACTAGTTCGAAGCACTGTCCTACGTCCAACCTCAGACTCTTTCTGGAATTTCACTAATCAACACCCTCACATAATCCGGAGGAACATGCATTACAACATCCGAGTAGCCATATCGGGACTTGAGTAGCAGAAGGATTTCGCCTCAGCCGCCAAAGCGGACTTCTCGCCTGAGTAGATAACAGGACTTCAACAAATACAACAAATAGTTTTGACTGAGATTTTGTTTTAAATAACACTGATAAGTAACAGTTTGAGTACACACTTCCTATAATCTTCTGCTTTGTACATATATATTTGAAAGCAAGTGAAGAATAGAAAGGAAAATGAATTATAATCACGTAATATTGAATATTTTAGATTATAAGTGAATTAGAGCAGAAAATAGTTCAGAATAAGAGTATAGATAATTCAAGAAAGCTCAGAATGAATTCGTGATTGAACCAAATGATTTGGAAATGTATTTATAATAAATAAAAGGTTGCGATCATTTGTAAAATGGTTTGATTACAAGATATAGTCATAAATCTTGATTTAAAGAGCTATGATGCTTTAAAAAGTCAGAATTTCAATTCAACCTTTTGAAAAACGACTATATTTTAAAAGTGAATGGACATGTGCATAGACAACTTATTCATACGTCTAATCGGGGAATTCAGACGTCAGAATATTCAATGTCAAAATATTGAATATCTAGCATTTAGAGGTATGAATTTTTCAGACCAGGCATTTGATGCACGTATCCTACATATTTCTATTCAGCTTATATAGAAAATAAACTTTATAGATTATATATATACACACACTTAAGGAGAGATTTTAACGTAAATTACCATCTAATCACTGACTCTATTTCTTACTAAATATATCATCATATCGCCTTGTCGAATCTTTGAATATTTAGATTATATTCTTTTCTTTTTTCCTATAAAAGATGTTAGCAAACAATATCGTCGTTATATAGTTGTCGTAATCAAAATCAAGTCCAAACATGGAGGTTCTAACACATAGCCTCACCAGTCTCTTTCAGAGAGTAAACCACACCTTACTTCTTGCACCCTCATCTGGCTAGTGTCGAACTTAAACCATATTCGAAGATCTATAGACTCTCTGGCCTCTTGTTAAGCATAAACAACACTTGGCGATCTTGGACGAACAACCTTATTTCTAGTACTGCAAATCTTTAGCCATACATGAAGATCCTAGCCTCATCGGGCACTTACCATGCATAAACCACACTCGACAATTCTTATTGAGTGAGCCCACTTTCGAAACCGTCTGATCCTTGTCAAGTATAAGCCATACTTGACAATATTGAAGAGGTAGCCTTTCTAAGTTCTTGACAAAAACTACTACCCCTTGTCGTGTGCAAACCGCACACGATGACCTAGGCAATTATTAAAGTTGGAAATTTGATTGCCAATTTCATAATTAATGATCATAAACCATACTTGTCAAATGATTTCATTAAAGTTCAAAAACAAAAGTTACGTTAATCCAAAAAACCATCATTTTATCGCCATCTCAGGGCTTGTCTAGAGATCCTACCAGTTATCTTAAAAGTGTAAGTAGCTTATGTAACTCCACTTTTGAAAAGTTAACATAAAAATACTTTTGAATAGTGTTTAATGTGTGGTGTTGCATTCCAAGAGGTCAACGATGATGAGTGAAAAGGGATAATTGATTGAAGAGGAGATTTGTGAGTGAGAGGGACACGATGATGAGGTTGGTATGTTACCAGGTTAGGGATTTTGGAATTAAAGGTAAAAAGAAATTATTGGTGGCCTACGAAAATGGAGGAGGGAAGTTTAATATTGGACAACGATTTTTTTTGTTTTCATAATTATAGCATGAACATAAGTTGTCATTTAGTCTAAATTAACCCCTCATTATCTAATTATAGCAAGGTAAGTTTTCGTGCAATTCTTGTTTGCTATAAATATATCATTTTTTGTAGTGGAGAGAGAATGATATAAATTCAAGTAAAACTCTATGATATTGTGTGGCTTGCAAATCAATGAATAATAGGAGTGAAAGAGAGAAGATTTGCAAGAATAACATGATAGTATTCAATGGATTTGTATAGAGAATATATGGCGAAGATAGAGTAGAAGAAAATGTGAAAATATGGTTTGAAAAATCGTTTCAGAACCCTTTAAATAGCGTTTAAAAGGTTGTGTCTTTTGGTGAAGGGGTAGAGGGAAATAACTTCTCAATTTGGATTTAAAATTTTAGAAAAATGTTGTATATCAACATGTAAAAAGAGGTATGTCGACATAATATGTCTAAGGCTCAACTAGCTCCTCATCGCTTCAAACACCTCTATTCTTCAGCATTCTTCTATAATATGCTTTTTTCTTCAATTATTCTGATTATCCTTCCATTGCTCTGATTAAATTTCTTATTAATCTTTATAATATCTTCATAATATATTTGATGTAACTATACAACTTGAGAATATGTTTGCAGTAATGTTTATGTGGTTGTTGTCAGAAAAATCAATACCTAGGGTTTCTAGGTTATTAACAATCACCCCTTTTTTGATGATGAAAACCATATAAATATTAGAGAGATAAATTATAATACTTTTTTATATTTATCTCCCCCTAACTCTATGCACTCCCCTTATCATTTTGTCTAGTATATTTATACCTCTTCTCCCCGTTTGTCATCAACAAAAAGGGTAAAAAGAATTGTTTAATTTACTTCTAGACAATATGTAGAGTTTACATTTGCATATAAATAAAACACAAGTAGGGAAATCAAAACATGAAATAAACTATGTAATCAGATGAGTTTTAGAGTTATCGACTTTGATGATGCCAACAAAAAGTCCTTTTCTTATTTATCCAAGGTTTAATAGATTTCTTGTCATATGCCTTGAGCATCGATTATTTAGTACATGAAAATTTATAAAATATGCACACTGGTACCCTTTTTATTTCGGGGTCCATGGGGCTAAGTTTTTGGATTCCAAACCCATGAAGAGTTTGAATGCCCTTTAAAAATATAATCATTAGATAAATGAATCTTATTAATAAAATTATCACTAAAAATTTCTTTTTCAGCATTATCCAACCATTTTGGAACCCATAAGTTAATGAACCTGCTTGGGGGATTTAACTTTAATTTCCTAGGTTTTGGTTTGAACTTGTTGGCTGTAACAAACTTAGTACACTGAGTACTATTTTTCTTTGATTTAGCCTTAGGGGTATATCCAAGTCCATGTTTATTTCTAGTGTTTTTAGATGTAGATAATAATTTCTCTAGATTATCCTTTTCTTTGTTAAATTTATCGATATCAGTTTTCATTTTATCAAAATCCTTACTATGGTTAAGAATAACATTGTCTAGAGATGTTATTTTGTCATTCAGACCAGCGATCTGTAACTTCATTGAAAGATATTCTGATGTAAGGATTCATTTTCACTTTTCAGTTTTTCAAAACTTCATAGTGTTAAATCCTTTCCATTTTTATGGCCATTAAATCTTTTAATTTCATCTTCTAGACATTGTTTTTCTTTACTTAACTTTTTATTAGATATTTTTAATCTATTTATTTCTTAAGTATTTCATACCTATGATGCATATCATTTAAAACTTTAGTAATTTCTTTATCAAAATTCCATACTTAGTCATCCATTTCCATAAAGGATACGTTGGCCTTTTCGTTTCTGAATCACCATTGCTTGATGATGAATCATCTCATGTTGCATTTAATGCATGTTTCCTCTCCTTATTGAAAGTAGTTGAAATGTGCTTTGGTTTTCTCATGTTTGGATAGTCTCTTTTCAAATGATTGGGTTTACCACATTCAAAACATTTAACAATAATTTCATTTCTGGAATTATTGTTGTTAGTTTTTTGAAGTTTCTTTGTTATCTTGTGCTATAAGAATTTCTTGATCTTCTTTGTAATAAACTCGATATCATCATCAATAGTATCATCATCTGGTTCATCATTATTGATCATTGCATTAAGTGCTAGTGATTTCTTCTCATTTCCCCGACTCTATTTTCTAGCCTGCAACTTTACTTCATAGGACATTAGATTACCAATTAATTCTTCCATTTGCATAGTACTAATATCACTGGCTTCTTTTATTGTGAAAATCTTTTGATTTCATTCACTAGGAAGTGAATTCATGATCTTTCTGACTTGGTCTTCTTTAGTAATTTTCTTTTCTAATGATATTAAGCCATGTACAATTTCTTGAAATCTATAATACATATCAGAAATAGACTCATTTGGTTTCATTTGAAAAAGTTGAAACTGGTGAGTCAATATAGATATCTTTGTCTGTTTTACATTATTGGTGCCTTCATGTGTGACTTTTAGTGTTCTCCAAATTTCATATGCAGAATTACATATAGAAACTTGGATCAATTCATTTCTGTCTAAAGAGCTAAATGAAATGTTCATGGTCTTTGAATTATTAAGTGCTTGTGTCTTTTGGTATAGTGTCCATTTTGAATATTCAATTTGAGGCTCTATATATTCCATTTGGGTAATGTTCCAAATATCTAATCCATTATACTGCAAATAAAATTTCATCCTATAAGCCCAATAGTCATAATTATTGCCATCAAATAGAGGGAGTCTAGTGGTAGATTGCCCTTCTACAAAAGAATTAATAAAGGTGTTACTAATGTTACTAGCTATTTATAATTTTCAAAAAACCAGATTAAGATAACTTAGAAAAACTTGCTCTGATAGAATTGTCGGGGAACTGGGGTGTCTATAACCAATTGTTAATGGATCTTAAGGATATTCAAACACTAGAGGAGATGAAGTGTATTTACTATATTTGTTCAAGATCATAGAAAGAGATAAGTGATAAAATAAATTGCAGTAAAGTAAATAACACCAAGATTTTCTAAAAGGGTTCGGATTAACCAATCCTACATCTAGTCCTACACTTCACCATGCAGAATTTCACTATAATCGCTTGCTATCCACAGATGGCAAGAACAACTTTACAATCTTGATTTGCTGTAAGATAATCCTTATCCTTGTCAATGACAACAAATAATGGTAAGTAGTCGTATCTTCAATACAGATTCTTGAAGATTTGGTACAATGATCCTATAGACCTCCAATGACAATATATCTTCGAAGTCTTTGAGGAAATAGGATAAGATCAGAGAAAGAATGATATAAATTCAAGTACAACTATCTGATATTGTGTGGCTTGGAAATCAATGAAGAATAGGAATGAAAGAGAGTGGATTTGTAAGAATAATAAGATAGTATTAAATAGATTTGTGTAGAGAATATATGAAGAAGACAGAATAGAAGAAAATGTGAAAATATGGTGTGAAAATTCATTTCCAGGAGCCTTTAAATAGTGTTTGAAAGGATGTACCTTTTGGTGAAAGGGAGGAGGGAAATAACTTCTCAATTTGAATTTAAAAGTCTAGAAAACTATTATACGTCGACCTGTAAAAAGAGGTATGTCGACATATATTATGTTGCAAAAGAACTTATAAGTGTCGCAAATATTCAACACTTCAAATTTCCTTATAATTGTGGATTTTGGTGATTCGGTTGAGGTCAATGGTTGATGGGCTTCAAGTATAATTTCCATGGGATCTTTAACAAGATAATCTAAGGTTCAACCAACTCCTCATCACCTCAAAACACGTCTGATCTTCAGCATTCTTCTGTAATATGCTTTGGTCTTTAATTATTTCGATTATCCTTCCATTTCTCTGATTAAACTTCTTATTTACCTTTATAAATATCTTCATAATATATCTGATGTAACTGCACAACTTGAAAATATGTTAGTAGTAATGTTTATGTGGTTGTTGTCATCAAAATAAATACCTAGGGTACTTAGGGTATTAACTCTAGTGTAGTAAGCCAAAATTCAAGAATGAGATCCTACTAGAAATCATATGGAAGCACCTGCAACACCTCGATCTTACCATAGTATTATTTATAAGAAAAATAAACAATAAACGGATCAATATAACTGTACTTATCTCATAAACTGAAACAAAATAAGAGATATAAATAAAGGTACAGATACAAGCAATAATAGTAGTGTCACACACAAGGGTGAATCCAAGAAAAGCCTCCAATATATCTCAGAATTCTATATCAAAGCTGTAAAATTATATCTCATTAAAAAATAGTATGGCTACTCACAAGAAATGATACTCATATAAAATCAACTCAAAAATTGAAAACACAATATCAATAAACTCAAATTCTAGAAATCAACAACAAGAAATCCATAAATCTCAAAAAGGGGGTAAGGTCTGTCTCGAATTGGGAGCTCGTAGACCCACCAATACGTGTATCTAAAATGAGATGCGATCTCTAGGTAGCTAGCCTATAATACCGAGTCGAAGCTCCTCAAATGGTCCTAAGACTGCGAGTCGCGACCCCGCTAATGTTGAACCAAAGTTCCTCAAGATGATCGAAAGATAATCAAAATGCATGAACTCATCACAATTGAACCCAAATAGTGTAAATTACTCCAAGCTTGTAATTATAAAAGTTGATCAACATGTCCCATAACCACTCGCTCGACTCGAATAGCTATGAACAAGGTGTATAATCCACTAAAAACATAAAACGATCATTGCAACAGTTTTTCAATTGAATGAGTCCAAGAATTAACCGTCGAAGTAAAAGCAATAGGTCGTAGTCCTTGTTTTTACTAAGATGTTTAATTAGATTTTTCATACGAGCGAGAAAAAGGTTTATAAAATATATAATAGTAGATTTGTAAATCAATTTGTAAAAAAGATAAGGTATCTTCTAATAATTTGAAACCCTTCTATATAATTTCGAAGTGGAAAATCTCGTGTAATAGCAATCGAAATAACAACCGAACTAAGAATTCATGTCTTAATAACATAAACTATTGATTGTGGTCTCCACTGGTCAACAGTAGAAAAACAAGATTTAGATGTCTGAAATAAGAATTCAAATGTCTGAATTTGGTTTCCAGAGACTTAGATCTAGACTTCCAGTTGGAAAATTCAATCGTCTAAATGGAAAATTTCAGACTTCTGAATTGTGTTCCTTCTGTTTTAATTATTCGTAGCTGGTCAGACATCTGATCTAAAATATTTAGACATCTGAATCTGGGCCTGGGCACAATTTTGCCTAGAGGACATGCCCAAAATGATATCAACAAACGAACGAAGGCTTATAATGTTTCCATTGAAAAAATGAACATCTAAGGCTTTCCGAAGAAACTTATAACACTCACATGCACACCAAGAATCAAAATGAAAATCATTGAAAGTGAAATCAAAATTCATAAATTGGAAATGTCAACACATAAATCAATCAACACAATCAATAATCATACCACAAACATGCCAAAGGCACACCAGCCAAGCCTATTATCTTGATTACATAGATTTGAGTTCGCAAGAGCTCACGTTTGATTGTTGAATGCAAGGAGATGAATCAAAACCTATCCAAATCAATCTCTCTTTGCATGTAGCTTACTGATCCTCAACCAAAGCGTATATATAGACTAACTGCAAGAAATAGGCTAAGGAAAATCCTTGAAATAGAAGAGCGATTGAGTTGGAGAAGATAGAGATGGCTTACTCAAGCTTTCTCCTTGAACTGATTAAGCTACAACAAAAATTCGTAAGATTGGGGTTTAGGAATATAGATTTGCACTTCCTTTAGGTTTAGGAATTTAATTAGGAAATGAATGGAGAGTTAAATGAAAGACGAAGGTAGGTGAAGAGGTTATGTAGTGGCCTTCATTGGGTTAGGGGCTAGCTTGACCCAAAACAAGTCCACTAAAAGTCCTAATTTTTCACTTACTTCAAACATATCAATGTTTATAGTTTTAAAAGTTGTAAATGGAATTTTGAACTCAATGGAAGTGGTTTAGAGTCCAAATTCATTTGTATGTAAAAAGTGACATTTTGGACTAATATTCGATCAACGATGTTATATTTAAACGAAACATTAAAATATATTTTTCGTAAAATACGCGTGTTGTTACATGTAAGTTGGGTATTTTCTATAATTTTAGACAAACTCTCTCTACCTTTATTAAAATTAGCGATATTTTTAGCGATACCATCCAATTTAATCTTTAGACTAGAATTATCTAATTATACTATTTTAATCCTAGTTTTCTGTTCATGATTTTCAGTAATAAGCATATTATTCTTTTCTTTTTGAGTTTCAATTTCTTGAATTAATAAGGAAATTTGAGAATCTGCATTAGAAAGAGATTCTTGAAGTTTTCTACTTT
Source organism: Allium sativum (assembly GCA_030737875.1). Classification (NCBI taxonomy): domain Eukaryota; kingdom Viridiplantae; phylum Streptophyta; class Magnoliopsida; order Asparagales; family Amaryllidaceae; genus Allium; species Allium sativum. Next base: position 803,528,688 of record CM060919.1, read on the forward strand.
CATCTTCTAATATCTCTTTTTCATCTTTCAGCACATCTCTTTCAAATTCTGCCCTTTTCCGATCCTCATTAGCTTGTTTATATTTTTTTGAAATTATTTCTAGATTCTAATAATTCTGTATTTATTTCCAACATATGTTCAAAAGTAAAATTACAAACCTCGTTTTCTTTGGACTTAAAGTACACATTAGCTTGTTCGTTATCATTTTCACTATCACTTTCAGAAGACGAAGAATTTGAGTCATTCTATGTTACTGAAAATGCTCGTCTTTTGGATTTTTCCTTCTTGTTTTTATTGTGACACTCCTTCTTCTGTTCTGAACAATCATTTTGAAAATGTCCTTTCTTGTGACAATCGAAGCATTCAATTGTTGATAAAGAATCTTTGTTGTGGTTGAGATTTTTCATTTCATTATTTATGATTCCTTTCTTATTTCAAAAACTTTCTAAAGTTTTTGGCGATAAAATCTAGGCCTTCTTCATCTGAATCTGATTCCTTTTTTCTACATGGAAAGCCAAGTTCTTCTTATCCTATGCATGAACTCTTTTTTCCTACAAATTTACTTCATACGACATTAGATTTCCTATTAATTCTTCTAGTTTCATGGCTGAAAGATCATTAGTTTCTTCAATTGCTAACACCTTTCTTTCCCAATCTTCTGTTATAGAGTTTAGGATTTCGATACTATATCAAAATCAGAGTATTTTTGTCCTATGCCCAATAATGAATGATAAATATCTTGAAATCTGGAGTACATATCATTAATAGTTTCATTTTCATTTATTCTAAAATTCTAAAATTGACTTTTAAGCATGGATCTCTTTGTTTGATTCACTTTGTTAGTTCCTTCATGAGTTACCTTGAGTCCACGCCATATATCATATGCAGTATTCCACACACATATAGGGTTAAACTCATTCATATCCGAAATGCAATGCAACTTATTCATAGCTTTAACATTTGAAGTAACAACAATTTTCTATGAATTTAACCACTCAGGATAGTTGGTAGTGTGAATAGTATATTCTTTTTGAGTGATAATCCAAGTTTCAAATCAATTGGCTTGCATACAATTTCTAATTTGTGTAGCCTGGCAATTATAGTTCATGCCATTAAAAAGTAAAGGTCGCGTAGTGGATCGACCTTATGTGAAGCTTGTGTTCGTGCTGGTGTTATTGTTATTTTCCATATTATCGAGTTATCTAATAAGTGTTTTACGATTATAAGATGTCATGCTCTGATACCAAATGAAAGACTACGAGAGTAGAATCAAGTAATATGGAACTGAGTGTATATGCGGATGTCTTGATAGTGTGATATATTATACGTGATATAGTTATGCAAGTAAAAATTTAGTGAGAAGTACTATATAAACTAATATCACAGATAACTAGAGTAAATGTAGTGAAATAAAGGTAAACGACACCAGGGATTTTTATACTAGATCGAAGCACCGTCCTACGTCCAACCTCAGACTCCTTCTGGAATTTCACTAATCAACACCCTCACATAATCCGGAGGAACATGCATTACAACATCCAAGTAGCCATATCGGGACTTGAGTAGTAGAAGTATTTCGCCTCAGCAGCCAAAGAGGACTTCTCGCCTGAGTAGATAACCGGACTTCAACAAGTACAACAAATAGTTTTGACTGAGATTGTGTTTTAAATAACACTGATAAGTAACGGTTTGAGTACAAACTTCCTATAATCTTCTGCTTTGTACATATATATTTGAAAGCAAGTGAAGAATAGAAAGGAAAAAGAATTATAATCACGTAATATTGAATATTTTATATTATAAGTGAATTAGAGCAGAAAATAGTTCATAATAAGAGTATAGATAATTCAAGAAAGCTCAGAATGAATTCGTGATTGAACCAAATGATTTGGAAGTGTATTTATAATAAATAAAAGGTTGCGATCATTTGTAAAATGGTTTGATTACAGGATATAGTCATAAATCTTGATTTAAAAAGCTATGATACTTTAAAAAGTCAGAATTTCAATTCAACCTTTTGAAAACGACTATATTTTAAAAGTGAATGAACATGTGCATAGACAACTTATTCAGACGTCTACTCGGGGAATTCAGACGTCAGAATATTCAATGTCAAATTATTGAATATCTAGTATTTAGAGGTATGAATTTTTCAGACCAGGCGTCTGATGCGCGTATCCTACATATTTCTTTTCAGTTTATATAGAAATTAAACTTTATAGATTATATATATATATATATACACACTTAAGGAGAGATTTTAACGTAAATTACCATCTAATCACTGACTCTATTTCTTACTAAATATATCATTATATCGCCTTGTCGAATCTTTGAATATTTAGATTATATTCTTTTCTTTTTTCCTATAAAAGATGTTAGCAAACAATATCGTCGTTATATAGTTGTCGTAATCAAAATCAAGTTCAAACATGGAGGTTCTAACACATAGCCTCACCAGTCTCTTTCAGAGAGTAAACCACACCTTACATCTTGCACCCTCATCTGGTTAGTGTCGAGCATAAACCATATTCGAAGATCGATAGCCTCTATGGCCTCTTGTTAAGCATAAACAACACTTGGCGATCTTGGACGAACGACCTTATTTCTAGAACTGCAAATCTTTAGCCATACATGAAGATCCTAGCCTCATCGGGCACTTACCATGCATTAACCACACTCGACAATTCTTATTTAGTGAGCCCACTTTCGAAACCGTCTGATCCTTGTTAAGTATAAGCCATACTTGACAATATTGAAGAGGTAGCCTTTCCAAGTTCTTGATAAAAACTACTACCCCTTGTCGTGTGCAAACCGCACACGATGACCTAGGCAATTATTAAAGTTGGAAATTTGATTGCCAATTTCATAATTAATGATCATAAATCATACTTGTCAAATTATTTCATTAAAGTTCAAAAACAAAAGTTACATTAATCCAAAAAACCATCATTTTATCGCCATCTCAGGGCTTGTCTAGAGATCCTACCAGTTATCTTAAAAGTGTAAGTAGTTTATGTAACTCCACTTTTGAAAAGTTAAAATAAAAATACTTTTGAATAGTGTTTAATGTGTGGTGTTGCATTCCAGAGGTCAACGGTTCAAATCCGACATTCATCACATTTGGTATCAAAGCATGTGCTTAGTTGGAATTGTGTGTGTAATGTTACAGATGTTAGTGGTATGGTACTAATATTGATTACATGCACACGCCTAGGTGGTAAGTGAAGATGAGCCAATGAGTACGTTTGTCTCTTTAAGGGGGGTAGTCTGTAATGTATCTTTCGAAAAATTAACACAAACATCTTTTATCACATTGATTAGTCAGTGGTGTTGCTTTGTGAAAGGTTTGAGGTTCAATTCTCATGGACATCACAACTTAGCAAATCTTTTTATAAGATTATTTGTAAAGATAAAATAAGTGGAACGGTTTATCATTGTCTAAGAGAAGGCTTAAGAATCTTATCGATTTTTGTATAGAGGTAAGAAACTTATCCATTTTATTAATTTTGAACCCAAAGTATCAATTGATGATATTGCCCCCTATGAGCTAGGCTCACTCGGATTTGGAGCAGTAAACAACTATTCCTTTTCTGTTATCTTAGATCTCACTCCATAGGTTTCTTCATTGTCTATCTTATTATCGGAAGATGTAACACTCCGTAAATTTAAATATTAAAGTTAACAAATTAAATAATACTTAATATCTAATGTGAGAATTAAGGGAAATGGGTTACGCCATTGTGTTCATCTCGGAATTCTGGTTGAGATAGAGTCCGAGTTTGCGTAAATTGGACTTCGTATGAAGAAGTTATGGCTATCGGAAGTTTCCAGAAATTCAAATTTAAACTCAAAACGAATTCAGACTTAGAACTAGGCAGGGCGGGAAATTTCCCGCCCAAGGCCAGGTCGATCAGGGGGTCGACCTTAGTGTCGACCTCCCCCTATACAGGTCAACCTTAGTGTCGACCTGGGGGTCGACCAGCCGCTCTCCCCGGGGTAGATCTGATAGATGACGATTTTGTGATTCAGTGCCGAGTCATTAGGGCTGAGGTGTCACCCTATCTTAGGTGGATGGTTTTGATTGATTCTAGGTTGATCAGATGGCCTAAATTAATCCTAAATTCTATATAAACACATGTAGACTCAAACCCTAAAACCAAATAAAAATTAGAACCATGGCCGTCATGCTTTCACCTTACATCCTAGAGTAGCCGCCACCAACTAGAGGGAAAGGGAAGCTAATCAACTCAAAACTATAACAACAACAACGAATTCTACCTCAAAGGTGAGCTTAATCAATTTCAGAACTCATATTCCAGAACTCAAGACCTTCTTTGAGTTGTGAGTTCAATATCTTTAATAAGATAATTAATAAGATAATTGGGTTGAGTTATAAATTAGGTTATATGGCTATGTTTGTGGGACATTGGAAAAAATGTGATATTTTGCGAATATATGCTAGTTGTTCATAATGATAATCTTCTTGTGGATTCCTTTTCATATGCCAAATCACCTATGTTCAACTTGATTCACGTTTGACATCATTTTATATGCAAGTTTGGGTGTTGATTATATGCTAGTTTATATATGAATTATACACCAGTTTACATGTGAATCAAATAAAGTGACTATATGCAAGTTTGGGTGTAGATTATATATTAGTTTCTGTTTGAATTGTACACAAGTTTACATATGAATCAAATAAAGTGACTATATGCAAGTTTAGGTAGAGATTGGATTCACATATATGCAAGTTTACATCTTTAGATTTAGATCTATGATGTACGTAGTTTTATGCAAGTTTGTGACTATGGACTATGCAAGTTTTGGATGAAAACTATATTATATATATGCAAGTTCACACCTTTAGGCCTATGTTTAGATTCATGACAATAACAAGTTTATGCAAGTTATGTTGAAATCCTTATTTGCAAGATTAGATCCATTTTGTGTGTTATGCAATTTTGCGATGTTTATTCCCTTTTATGTGATAGACTAATTGCTAGTCTAATATAAATATATGACATGATAAACGAATGAACAACGTGGAGACGATGAGGGTAATATTGAATATACACATATTGAGAATTGGCATAATGGCCTTGAAAAAGGCATATAATTAAATTAAGACATTAATTGGAAAAATTGGCATTTATGGACATAATTGAGACAATTATGGACATAAGTATATTTGGAATTTATTTATAAATTTTGAATAAGGATATTAATCCATTTTTGGGGTTAAATAAAGATGTGAAATAATAAACCACCTAAGACACGAGGTTAGACTCGTTTGTGGTACAAGACTGCCCGGACCCGCCCGGCAAATCCAGCATCCACAAATGCCAGTCTAATGTGAGAGGTCGAAGGCACGAATTACATGCGTAACAGTTGTAAATACATGAGGTTAGGCTCGTTTGTGGCGTAAGACTGCCCGGACCCGTCCGGCAAATCTAGCTGCCACAAATGCGAGTCTAATATGGGAGGTCTTTACAAGGTTACGGTGTTAATGAATTAAGAAACACTTAACCAGATAAACATTTGGTGGGACATGAGGGGGTTAAGTGGGTGCCTTGGGTGGCATGTGGAATCAAGTGGGTGCCTTGGTGGCATGTGAAATACGATTAGATGCACTTAACCAAGACTAAAACATGTAAGAAGACATGAATAAGAATGGGGTTAAGTGGGGAAAAAACCTTAGAGGGGCACCAAGCATAGGTGGAAAGCTTGTGTCATGCATAGGGGCCCTTTTCAAACTAGTAACCCATTAAGTATCTTTGTGGGCTCGACCCAAGTCGAGGACGGGACACGCGTACTGGGTTTGATTGTAAGAGGTCAAAACGGGTTAGTGGTGGCAACGCAAGTCCAATGGGGTCATATGCGTGTGTGGGCCCGGGCTGGTAGGTAAGACGTTGTTGCATCGTATAGATATAAGTCGTGCATTTTGGTGGTATCGGGTTGCCACTTTTGGGGAGTGATACAACCCACTGTGGGGCCAGCACGGGTATCTACGAGTTAGGGAGCCGATCGAATGAAGGTAGTGGGTACAACTAGTGGAGATAGGGGCAGACGTCACCTATGAAGGCAACTAGTGATTAGTTACTTAATGATTATGTTTTGGGCTATACGGGCTATGGGTTGATTTTGGGCATGGATTGGCTATCCAGTAATGGAGCCATCCTAGATTGTGAAAACAGAGAGGTTAGGCTAATGACTCACTTGGGCAACACTCTCGAAATCTCTTGTAATCCCATGAATTATGTTATGCTAAGTTATCTAGAATCGCTTGACGCGTCTGTTTAGAATTTGCAGTCGGTTAGAGTGGTCTATGAGTACTCGGATGTCTTCGATGAAGTTCGAGGTTTACCCCCGAGGCGTGAGATAGACTTTCGAATATACTTAGTAGATAATGCAAAGCCAGTTGCATTACCAGTGCGCCACATGGCTCCGAGAGAGAGAAGAGAACTCAGTAAGCAAGTGAAAGAATTGCTTGAGAAGAGGTTCATAAGAAGAAGTATCTCGGAGTGGGGTGCTCTAGTCGTTTTTGCTACAAAAGCTGATGGTTCACTTAGATTGTGCGTTGACTATAGAGAGCTGAATAAGCTAGCAAAGAAGAACAGACACCCATTACCGAGGATAGACGATTTATTCGATCAGTTGGTGGGAGCTTCAATTTTCTCGCAACTGGATTTGGCTACAGGGTTTCATCAGCTAAGGGTGGGTGAAGATAGCATTGATAAGACTGCATTTAGGACTCTTGACGGTTTCTTCGAGTAGCTCGTCATGCCTTTTGGTTTGACGAATGCACCCGCATACTTTGTTGACTTAATGAGTAGGGTGTTTAGGGAGTTTCTGAACAATTTTGTGGTAGTCCTTGTAGACAATATTCTGGTTTTCTCTAAAAATGAAGAAGAGCATGCCCTACATCTTAGGGAAGTCTTAGAGACCCTACGAGCACATCAGCTAAAAGCTAAGTTCTCTAAGTGCCATTTTTGGAGAAAAGAAATAAGGTTCTTAGGACACGTGGTCTCTGAGGAAGGGATAGCTGTGGATCCCGCTAAGATAGTTGCAATCCAAGATTGGAAAACGCCTAAGAACGCAACCGAAGTAAGAAGCTTTTTAGGGCTGGCTGGCTATTATAGGAAGTTCATTAAGGACTTCGCGAAGATATCAGCCCTTAACACTCGATTAACGAAGAAGAGTTTGACTTTTACTTGGGACGTTAACTGTGACGATGCTTTCCAACGTATGAAGAGAGCTTTGACGACCACTCCAGTTTTAGTTTTGCCATATGGAGGTAAGACATTCACTGTATATACCGATGCTTGCGAGACAGGGCTTAGCACAATTTTAATGCAAGAGGAAAGGATGATATGCTATGGTGGAAGACAGTTGAGAGCCCACGAGAAAAATTACCCTACTCACGATTTGGAGTTGGCGGCCATAGTTTTTGCGCTTAAGTCGTGGCGTCATTATTTTCTTGGCGAGAGGTTTGAGTTGTATACAGACCATAAGTCGCTAAAATATTTATTCTCTCAGAAGGACCTAAACTTGAGGCAACAGAGATGGATGGAGTTTTTGGCATCCTACGATTTTGAGATCGCATATACCACTGGCAAGGGTAACGTTGTAGCTGGCGCCCTAAGTAGAAAGAAGTTAACTTTAAGTCCTTTGTTTGTAGAGCAGCAGAGTTTGGGGTATATATCTTCCTTTGACTTCAGGTTCTCTGTCGATTTTGTACCCGGATTGTTGGCATCATTAGAGGTGCAACCTACACTTTTGGGTCGAGTTGGAGAGGCACAGCGGAACGACCCATAGTTGGTTGAGATAGTAGGCAAGCTTATAGAAGGGGAGTCCTCAAGACATCTGGATAGATATGCTATAGATGAAAGAGGTTAGCTACGTAGGGATGGAAGACTTTGCGTACCACAAGACGAAAGTTTGAAGAAGGCAATTCTTGAAGACTCACATCGCTCTAAGATGACCATACATCCCGGTGGTGATGAGATGTAAAGGGATATGAAGCGAATTTTCTTTTGGGCCGGAATGAAAAACGATGTGGCCGAGTTCGTTGCAAGATGCTTAGTGTGCCAGCAAGTCAAGGCGGAGAAAAAGAAGCCTGGAGGTTTGCTCCATCCCTTAGAGATTTCGCTTTGGAAATGGGAAAGCATTTCCATGGATTTTGTAGATGGGTTACCAAGATCAAGGAAGGGTAAAACGGGATTTGGGTAATTGTAGACCGACTTACTAAAAGTGCCCATTTTATTCCCGTTAAAAGTAGAAGGACCGCCACATGGTTAGCATCTATTTACCTTCGAGAGATAGTTCGTTTGCACGGCATACCCTCCAGCATTGTAAGCGATAGAGATCCTATTTTTACGAGCGAATTGTGGAAGAGATTACAAGAGGCGATTGAAACGCCATTATGCTTAAGTACTGCTTACCATCCTCAGATGGACGGCCAAACCGAGAGCGTGAATCGGATTCTAGAAGACCTTCTGAGGCTATGCACTCTAGACTTTGGAGGAACATGGGAAGAACACCTTCCACTAGTAGAGTTCGCCTATAATAATAGTTTTCAGGCTAGCATTGGCATGGCACCTTTTGAGGCTCTTTATGGACGACCGTGCCGATCACCTACATGTTGGTGGGAATCCACGGATAAGGTTTTGCTTGGACCCGACATGATTAGGGAAACTTCGGAGAAGATAGACCTGATTCGATGATGAATGAAGACGGCACAGGACTGACAAAAGTCATATGCTGATAGGAGACGAATCGATCTTGAGTTCGATGTTGGGGACATGGTTTTTATTAAATTGTCACCGTTGAGAAACGTAGTCCGTTTTGGATCAGTATGGAAGTTGGCACCAAGGTTCGTAGGACCCTTTCCAATTACAGAGAGGATTAGGCAGACGGCGTATAGAGTAAAGTTACCAGAGAAGCTCAGCGGAGTACATGACGTGTTTCACATTTCACAGTTGCATAAGTGTTTACACGATACGGCAGAAGTGGTAGAGCCGAGCACGCTCGAAGAAGTGGAAGTAGAGCGCAATGCCACGATCAAACGAGCTCATACACGCATTCTCGGATCGGAGGTCAAAAAGCTTCGCAACAAAGAGGTCAAGTTGATCAAAGTGCAATGGGGAGATGATCAAAGAGACGCGACTTGGGAGACGGAAGATAAGATGCGTACGTTGTACCCTTTCCTTTTTGAGGGTATGTTTTGATTTCTCCTTTTTCTACTGCTTTGTTGATACTTGTCCTATCTTTTAGTATTATCTTTGCGATGACATCTTCGATCTTTAGTTAGGAAGAACCCTATGGTTGAAACATGTGTTTGAGACATGTTATGTTTGATGGATGCAAATGGATGCAAGAGGTTGCTAGTGGTTGCTCGTGGATGCATGTACATACACTTTAGGCACTAGATCGGCTCAATCACCTTCATGTTGCATATAAATATGTGTGCATATTTAATTTAATGGATGTATAATGGTTGTGTCATCATATGGATTCTGCATTTTGATGAACGGTTGTGCACACATGTAGAAATAATATGTATTGATAGGATTCTTTCGCATACATAATGGACGCATAGCACTATCATGATTTGCATTAAGGAGGTCAACTGAATCAGTAGACCGCCTGATTTTTCATTAGATAAGAAACATATACACACACTTCTTGCATATGTTTATACAGCATTAGAAATTTTGTAAGGACAATAGATGCCTGTGTTTGATGGTTGAGTAGATGGATGATTGGATGTTAGGATATGCATTTTCCTTAACTTGGGAATTTCGGGGGCGAAATCCTTCATGGATGGGAGAATGTAACACCCCGTAAATTTAAATATTAAAGTTAACAAATTAAAGAATACTTAATATCAAATGTGAGAATTAAGGGAAACGGGTTATGCCGTTGTGTTCGTCTCGGAATTCTGTTTGAGATAGAGTCCGAGTTTGCGTAAATTGGACTTCGTATGAAGAAGTTATGGCTGTCGAAAGTTTCCAGAAATTCAAATTTAAATTCAAAAACGAATTCAGACTCAGAACTGGGCAGGGCGGGAAATTTCCCGCCCAAGGCCAGGTCCACCTTAGTGTCGACCTCCCCCTACACAGGTCGACCGTAGTGTCGACTTCCCCCCCCCCCCCCCCGGGCAGATCTGAGAGATGGCGATTTTGTGACTCAGTGCTGAATCATTAGGGCTGAGGTGTCACCCTATCTTGGCTGGATGGTTTTGATTGATTCTAGGTTGATCGGATGGCCTAAATTGATCCTAAATTCTATATAAACACATGTAGACTCAAACCCTAAAACCAAATAAAAATTAGAACCATGGCCGTCATGCTATCACTTTGCAACCTAGAGTAGCCGCCACCAACTAGAGGGAAAGGGAAGCTAATCAACTCAATTCAACTCAAAACTATAACAACAACAACGAATTCTTCCTCAAAGGCGAGCTTAATCAATTTCAGAACTCAGATTCTAGAACTTAAGACCTGCTTTGAGTTGTGAGTTCAATATCTTTAATAAGATAATTAATAAGATAATTGGATTGAGTCGTAAATTGGGTTATATGGCTATGTTTGTGAGACATTGGAAAAAATGTGATATTTTGCGAATATATGCTAGTTGTTCATAATGATAATCTTGTTGCGGATTCCTTTTCATATACCAAATCACCTTTGTCCAACTTGATTCACATTTGACATCATTTTATATGCTAGTTTCAATATAAATTATATACCAGTTTACATGTGAATCAAATAAAGTGACTATATGCAAGTTTGGGTGTAGATTATGTGTTAGTTTCTATAAGAATTGTACACAATTTTACATGTGAATCAAATAAAGTGACTATATGCAAGTATAGGTAGAGACTGGATTCACATATATGCAAGTTTACACCTTTAGATTTAGATCTATGATGTACATAGTTTTATGCAAGTTTGTAACTATGGCCTACGCAAGTTTTGGATGAAAATTATATTATATATATGCAAGTTCACACCTTTAGGCCTATGTTTAGATTCATGACAATAACAAGTTTATGCAAGTTATGTTGAAATCCTTATTTGCAAGATTAGATCCATTTTTTGTGTTATGCAAATTTGCGATATTTGTTCCCTTTTATGTGTTAGACTAATTGCTAGTCTAATATACATATATATGACATGATAGACGAACGAACAACGTGGGGACGATGGGGGTAATATTGAATATAAACATATTGAGAATTGGCATAATGGCCTTGAAAAAGGCATATAATTAAATTAAGACATTAATTGAAAAAATTGGCATTTATGGACATAATTGAGACAATTATGGATATAAGTATATTTGGAATTTATTTACAAATTTTGAATAGGGATATTAATCCACTTTGGGGTTAAATAAAGATGTGTACTAATAAACCGCCTAAGACAGGAGGTTAGACTCGTTTGTGGTATAAGACTACCCGGACTCGCCCGACAAATCCAGCAGCCACAAATTCCAGTCTAATGTGAGAGGTCGAAGGCATGAATTAAATGCGTAACAGTTGTAAAGACACGAGGTTAGGCTCGTTTGTTGTGTAAGACTGCCCGGACCCGCCCGGCAAATCCAGCTGCCACAAATGCCAGTCTAATTTGGGAGGTCTTTACAAGGTTACGGTGTTAATGAATTAAGAAACACTTAACCAGATAAACATGTAGTGGGACATGAGGGGGTTAAGTGGGTGCCTTGGGTAGCATGTGGAATCAAGTGGGTGCCTTGGTGGCATGTGAAATACGATTAGATGCACTTAACCAAGACTGAAACATGTAAGAAGACATGAATAAGAATGGGGTTAAATGGGGAAAAAACCTTAGAGGGGGACCAAGCATAGGTGGAAAGCTTGTGTCATGCATGGGGGCCATTTTCAAACCAGTAACCCATTAAGTATCTTTGTGGGCTCGACCCAAGTCGAGGACGGGACACGCGTACTGGGTTTGATTGTAAGAGGTCAAAACGGGTTAGCGGTGGCAACTCAAGTCCAACGGGGTCATATGCGTGTGTGGGCCCGGGATGGTAGGTAAGACGCTGTTGCATCGTGTATATATAAGTCGTGCATTTTGGTGGTATCGGGTTGCCACTTTGGGGAGTGATACACCCCACTATGGGGCAAGCACGGGTATCTACTTGTTAGAAAGCCGATCGAATGGGGTTAGTGGGTACACCTAGTGGAGATAGGGGCAGACGGCACCTATGATGGCAGCTAGGGGTACACGAAACTATCATTATCATCATTGAGTTCTGTAGGCGGGATCAACTTTTAGGGTGTTTGGTGTGGTGTGGTGTAGTAATTATCCTATAGTGATTAGGTACGCCTTTAATGTTATCTTTGTTCATCTTATTTCCTTTGTTTGCTCTGTCATACTCATTTGTTCACATTCATTTCCTTATTTTCTAGCTTATGCCTTATCCTAGTTACTTAATGATTATATTGTTAAAGTTATTGCACTCGCCATACTTTATGTCTGACCCCTTTGTTTCCACCTCTTTTCGTCCTCCCCCCCCCAAGGTGCTCAGGGTGGGACTAGCACTAGCGGAGCTTGATTTGGGCAGCTTTATGTCTTTCTTTTGGAAGTTGCTTGGATCGTTGAAGTAAAAGTTCAGCCTATCTTATTTATTTATGGCTATTTTATGTGGGGGTTATGTCTTTCGTTTTATGTACTCTGATTTAGTCAAGATGGATATAATGCACTTGACTCTAGTCTTTGGTTTTTGATGATGTAATCAAACTTATTTGCTTACCGCTGCAATAAATGAAGTTTTAAAATTTTAAGTACTGTTTTATATCTGTCTTTTTGTTAAGTTTTTGTTCTATACACACTTAAAACGCTCCATAGAAGTTAATGCATTCCCTTTGTGAGTGACACTAATGGACGTGGGGTGTCACAGAAGGTGTTCTCTTGTATTTAGGTATGCTTTGTAATGACCATATTTTAACAATTGGATATTTATATACTTTATTTAAATGTTGATCGTTAATTATTCGATTAGCGGTTCCAAAAGGTGATTTCCCATAAACGATCAAATCTAGAGTATAGACTAGTTCCTTTGAGTTCGTATGGCTCATTACATTAGTAAAAATTGTATGGATAGCTATATTTTGAACTCGGACCATTTAGTGGTCATAACAATCTCGATATGCGTAAAATTATCGTTCCGAGCAATAGTCACGGATTTCGATGAAACTTGTACTATTATAATTGTATTGTTACAGTGACGTATGTTGTCAAGACTCCTAGCGATCGGACGCACCATTTGGTAAATTAAACGTTTGTCAATTTTTATGAGATACTAACACTATATAATTCGAGTTTTAAAGGCTATTTTCCACATACAATATGTTTGGGTCTCAAGATTAGTCCCATTGGCTTCATAAGTCATTTTTACATAGATGATGGAAGGCGTCATGTGTCGATTGGGGTTCGCGAGTTTTCAGGCTATATTTTTGAATAAATGAATAAAATAATATTGAATTACTTAAACCATAAGTTACCATTGGTCGGTTACTGTACATTCCATAATACCTCCTTCCTTACAAATTTCGTGCCACCACTTCCTCTCCTCCTTCAGAAAATTAAATAAATTAAAATACTCAACAATAAATCATGATTTTAAGCTCGTTAGGATCGTGGTGAGGAGATCTATCACCTATGCAAATTTCGAGATGAACGGTGACACTTGAGTTCGGACCTCCGAATCTAGGGTTCGAGATATTCATAGATAGAAGAGGGTACAGGGGATATTAAGGTCGACATTGGGTTTGCCTTGGAGACGCACATCTTCCCCCTCATTTTCAGACAGTTCGATGGAAAAGGGGTTCGCACCCTGTAGCAACCAAAGTTAGATCCTTAGGGTGATGTTGCACTTCAATAGGGGTTACTGGAGTTAGGATTTTAGGTGTCAGCAAATCGAGTAGGAGATGGGGAGCACAATAGTGGAGATGGAATTGAATTTCATCGACTAGATCTTGATATCACTGGTGGATGTGCACACATGATGTGTACATTTACAAGTACATGCATTGCTGGAGATGAAGGATTAGTAAGGGTGACTAAGTTAATTTATTTAGCAAGGTTGTTTAAGTTGTTTAATTATTTTAAGATCTACAAACTTATAAAATTCGTAACATCGGTATAGGATATCAGATTTGGTCATTGTTTCATGCGTTGGACTATTAACGAGCTCTACGCACTGGAACTGGTTTGGGATGATTTGGCTAAGGTAAGTGATATTATATCTTGTTATACTTTATTTTTTCGTACATTATATATTTGACGTTTTGAATTGATTTCTGATTATAAAACATAATATTTAGGATTATCGAACCTAGTAAATAATAATAAAAATGATTAGATAGTAATTTAATTTAATTTAACATGATTATCACATTTTCACTTGATTGCATGCTATTACGCTCTATATACCCGTTTACGAGCTATTTTGATTATATTGTTAGACATCGGTTATTTGGAAACTTATTTCACTTTGATTATCATAGATAGGTTCTATTTGATGTTTTACTACTATTATGGATGCTTATGTGATATTTTAGGAATTCAGATGACTATTGGTTGCATGGTTGAATTGTTTGATTAGTATATAAAAATGCAATTCGTAGGTGACCTAGTATTAGAAAATCTCATTCATGTGGGTTTAGTGATTATCGATCGAACATACAAGTAGGTGTGTACTGATTGAGTGCATAAGGATGGTAAACTCTAACAAATGAGATAAATTCTCAAAGAAGCTTCAGAGTGCGTCGATGGACTCGACGAAGGAGCAAAATTAGAGTTTGGCGAGAGATTTGAAGATGGAGCGACATTGGAGCTTAATGGCCAATTTTAAGGCGAAGGATGGGCTGGGCGACAAGATGGATTTCACAACGAATGTCGAACGTTTTCCCTTGGATGAGTATTTAAGAAATTAACCATTAAATAGTTGATGTAGTAGTTGTTATCGATTACTATGAAGTGGTCGATATCGATTACTATTGCTTTTGCCATTTTGACATCAACGACGATGTGATTCCTAGGAGTAGGAAATGATGGCTCGTTTGGTAGCGATTTTGATATGATGGCTCTTCGATCAGTTGCTTTGGCTTGGGATGAAATATTTTGATTCCACGCAGTGATGCATCATTTAACGACGATGATCCCATGATGAAGAGCAAGGCTGCTGCGATGGATGGATTTTCTCTGAGATGCAGAAAAGGCGAATTAAGTCGTTTTTAGTCAACTGCTGGAGAAAGAGAAATGGAAGACATAGAATGGTATGCTATGACACATGATGACCATTGGGGATAGTTCCTATATTGTTTCGACTTCGGATGAGAGTCTTTTTGATAGTCTAGTAATGGATTTTGCTGTGGAGAATGTGTGCAAATGGATAATCGGTAACGCAAGGTTTTAGTGGTTACTCGTAAAGAGGGGATAATGGGTGTGATATCCATTTGAACCAAACAGATTATTATTTGGACCAGTTGTTCCCTTTTACTCTCCAACGATGAAAGACATATGACATTCACCTAAACCGGACGGGTCCTTACCTTTGGGGAATACAAATGGGTACAACCAAGGTCCTAGTAGACTGAGTGGCATGGATTCGAGTATTATGGAAACTGAGCGTTATTGTATATTCCAACGCACTGAGTGAGTGAATGTGAGATTGGATGTTATGGATGTTTATTTATTTCTCACCCTTAGTACTTAGGCATTTATCACACCCTTCTTACATGATGTTGATCATAGAATAGCTTGCATCGGTTGTTATATGCTAACATTGTGGATGTAGGTGTAGGACATGTATGATTCTTCAAACCATTCATGCCATTTATGTGCTATTATGCTTTTTATGGTACTTTGCATTTTTTTTATCGCCCACACTAGACTTTTGTCTGACCTAAGGTTTTATTTCCTTCTTATTACCTTGGGTGCTCATCGACGATGCTGATGAAGACCAGGTGATAGATGGTGCTATTGTTTGGAGATGCGCAGGTGGATTTATAGGAGGCGATGGTTTATATATTTAAATTTGTATCATTATTTTTTATTTCGTTGTGTCACACAGTGGAGCCGTGACAGTGTTATGTGTTCTGTTAGAGATAGTGTATCAGTTGAGTTTATTCATCTATTGTATTATTGTTCTGTATAATTGTATAAGTCTGTATTGTAACACCCCATAAAAAATACTCTAAATAGACATAGATAAATATAAACAATGATAAAATTAATAAAATTTTAATGGAAGAAAAAAATAAGAATTTTGAATAAATTGTAATCGATCAACCAAAGTATTGTATTTGTGCTCATGGTGAGATTCTGATCCATTTTCATATTTTATTTACTGAAAATGGAGTCCATATGCAAAAGATATCAATAAAACAAGTTGTGCATAAATATTACTGCACAAAGTTTGGAATTTAAATTGGATAAATAAATATATAAAATAAATATTTATTAATTGGCCTAAGTGAATATTCCATGAGAATTTTAATTGTATGTATATATATACACACACATACATACATACATATAGAAGGGGACAAAAATAATCAATTTAAGGAAGGTAATCGATCGATTGAATCAGCGTTTAATAAGTTAGGCGAAAAATCAGGAAATTATCTTTCCTGGGAAAATTATGACCCAAGCGATTTACTGTTCCTATCAAAGAGGCCGACCACTCCTAGCAAAGAGGTCGACCGCTGTGGGGGAATCAAGGTGGTGAAGGCTTGTTTTGTGAGGGTTTTTATATAAATTTGCACACATGGACCTCCCAGATTTAATCTAAAAGATCATATTGTCTTTATTAACACATGCAATTATATATACCACTATACTAGCCTCTCTCAAACCTGGTTCTTCATTTCATTCTTGCTCCTCCACTTTGTTTCTCCATTTCTTAATTCCAGACCTCATGTTAGGTTCTTCTTCTAAATCCTATCTTTCTAGACATAAACTTCTATCTCCCTTGATCTAAATTCTTATGTGTAAACATTTAGATTAAGTGTTATATATGTATGAGATTCTAAACTTTGATTCTCTTATATATTTTTAGGAGAAGTTGGAGTTTGTTTCATCGGAGGCTGATAATCCAGATTTTTGAGATATTCTGTACAAGTTTCCACTAATCTCTTCTAGAAATCTTTATGAGTGGAAATGATATCATTTTTCTATTTTCTCTATTTTGTAGTATGGATCTGGATCTATATTCCAAAGGTTATTTAAGTCTAAGTTAAAGTATAATATTAAACATTCTTCAAATTCCCTATATTTTGATTGTTACGGAGTTGGCCAATCTATTTGTGTGTGTAGGTTTGGATTATTGAGATAATAAAAGAAAAGCATCTTGGTATTGTATAATTCTCTATTTTCGCCAGATTTATTTTTATTGCAAATATATATGTGTAAACTTGTTACAAAAAGTTAACACTTTGAGTGTCGTGAATTAAATAGGTTTAAACATTTATTTTAAATTTGATTGTTCGAATGTATTATTCACAAGTTAATAAAGTATTAAGATTTTGTATACAAAATTAACATAAAAGGTGAATCTGTCCCAAAATGGAAATTATATAGATATTTTGGAAAATATGGCACTTTGTTTATCTTTTATTATTGAGATAATCAAATCAAACCTGGTTTACAAGTTTGATGTTGATATTGTTATTTTTCCATTTTAATTGTTATATGTTTATATACATGTTTATGCCATGATTGAGATACATTTTGGAAATGAACTTGTACACCTCTAGTTTGTTAGGGATTGACATTTCAAATGAACCAGGAGGTTTATTTACGCAAGCCTGATTTACACCTGATTTATTTGTATATATTTATAACGTAGTAAATGTAATATTAATGCATATTAAGTTCATACTAAATATATTTAAAGTAGGAATTTGAATGTCACAATAGGAATTTGTATGGGTGTGTGTGAGTTAATGACTTTAATTATAATTAACGACACACAAATACGAGGTTAATCATTAATTGCAATAGAAGCCTGCTTGGAATCGACCAACATATCCAATATCTACAAGTAAGACAGGTTAATGTGAAAGGTCCTAGTGTCATATGCCATTACATTATGATGCAAGATTAGACCCAGCTTATAGTAGAAGCTTACCTAGAACCGTCTGAAAGATCCAAAATCTACAAGTGGATGACTAAATGTGAAATGTCTAGTGTATATATATATGTGTGTGAAGTAGGCCTACTTTGGGAAAAGTATTAAGTGGCTGACATGCCTCTTGTTGGGTATTAAGTGGTTAGGACATTATGCCTCTTCTAATGTTTATTCTTTATAATGGCTGAGGTCATTGGGCCCACCCTCATTAAGTCTTAAGTGGTCATTGGGTCCGCCTTTCTCTTATAGGGTATTAAATGGTCCTAGTTGACGATAGCATGAGTAGGGTAGTTCTCCAAGTAATGTCCACTTATTATTTAAGGGCTCGTGAGGGCTGACCTAGGGACATATTATATGTAAGGCCTAAGGAACACCGTCTACGGAAAATATCAAGTGACTAGAAGTTCACCCATAGGGTCAGCTGGATGGTAATAAGAAGGTCCGCCGGGAGGGTTTTCTTAAATGAAGTTGGGTTCCTGACCTAAACCTGTTACTATTTATCAACCTACAAGGAGAGAATATATACTGTGTAACGTTGACTTTCAGACGAGGTCTTAAGTGGCTAGGGGTCTATCATGGTTATTAAGTGATGGAAGGATGTCTGTCCTTAATAAATTAGATGATGGCATTAAGTGACTAGGTATAGCTGCCTCGTTGGGTATTATTTGACTGTAAGAATGTCTGCCCTTAGATTTTATTGTGGGTATTAAGTGACTATAAGGATGTTCGCCCTTAATTTTACATATAGGCCTTAAGTGACTTTGAGGAGGTCCACCTCGTATATTTAGTTGTGTGTTTGATTTCATAGACATATCATGAAGAATTTATACTGCCAAATATAGGGAATAGTTATTCCTTAAAACTTATGTGATTTTCATTCACTAGAATTTTATGTTCCGATCTCTCTCCTCTTAAAATATAAACAGGATAGTAGGTGGGAATGCTTGGATCATTGACACCTCGAAGATGGAGTGTGACGATGGATGATCCATAGCTATTAATCATCCTTTATGGCAGTATCTTATTGGGATAATTACTATGATGTACCTATTATTGTATGAGACTCATTGTAACTGACATTTATGATGTTTTTAGTTAAATGTACATCTATTTTACATTATTATATTTTATCCATTCAACTGTGTGAGATTCTAATTTCGTTTTAGTATGCTTTGTTATAGCTATTATTCCATTTCCTTGTAGGAACCAACAATCCATTTAGAATGATTATAAGTTTCAATTGAACTTTTTGGACCAAAATTTAGGTCCATTCCAGTTGGGTAGTTACATTTGGTATCAAACCTTAGGATACTCCGTTACAGGGAAATATATACGTATGAGAGGCGTACTTGTTATTTTGAAAAAGTATTTCCAAAGGTTTATATATATATATACAAGTATGTATGTTTTTTTAAAGTATGCATATCTTTAAAAAAATAATATTTGTAGGTCCTTCTAGAAAAGGATTAACCTTAATTTCTAGAAAAGCCATAGAAGTCTATAAGAACCTAAGGGATGTAAGAACCAAAAAGTTGGAGAAGTGAAAAGGAATGAAACTCCCTAATTTAATAGGCAGTTAATTGGAATAAATTGGTGATTTAATTATCATTCATAGAAACAAATAAGGGAGAAATAAGTAGTAAGAATTTTCAGTAGGACAAATTAACATTCATAGCATAAAGGTGTAAAAGTTTTAGGAAAGTAGAAGAATACATTTTATTAAACTGAATAAAACTTCTTTATCAGTAGATATGGAATTTGGAATTTGAAAACACACTAAATTGTCAATAAGAGAAAGGACCTTTAAAATGGAAAATATTAAGGATGTAATTAAAGCCATTTTGTGCAACGTATGAATATTTGATTTTTTTTTAATTAAATGTTGATAAGAAAGAGCATTATTTAATGGATAA
The DNA here is from genome assembly GCA_030737875.1 of Allium sativum. Lineage (NCBI taxonomy): Eukaryota > Viridiplantae > Streptophyta > Magnoliopsida > Asparagales > Amaryllidaceae > Allium > Allium sativum. Next base: position 803,548,766 of record CM060919.1, read on the forward strand.
AATTGCACAAAGGACATTTATAATAGCAGAAATAATTAGGAATGTCAAGAATTGAAAATACAGGAACACGGAAGAAAGGATTTAATAAAAGAAATAAACTTCCATAGAATAATGTGTTAAAAGGATTACACAAATAGATCAAAAATGTTACGAAATTTACAAAAGTGATTTTTGACATACTATTAAATTAATTGCAAAAGGAAATTTTAATCTAGGCCCAAGTTACATAATAATTCCATTAAGGAAAGAAAATCGGAAATGTGGTTTGTAGGAAAATAAATGTTTCTGGAGAAATGTGAAAAGTTGACTATTTCTTCTATTAGACAAACTAAATATAAACTTTAGGGAAAATAGAAGTTGAATTGATTAAAGGATAATAGTATACATTTCCAGTTATGAGGTTTAAATAGATAAGAATGGTAAATGTCAAGTAGTAAACAATTATAATGGAAAATTTATAATTGTCATGGCCTTGATATAACAAACTTTTAATATTGAAATTAATTTGCAAAGATCTTTTTCTGATAAATCCTATATTTGTTATGACAATAAATTTGACGTTCAATCTGAAAGAAAAGAACACATATAAATGTTTAGTAGGATAAACATCATAAAAATACTCATTTGAGAAAGAGATGATAGTAAATTTATTTACAAAAATTTGGGGAGAATTTGAAATTGAAAAATTCTCATATAATAAGGAGTATATGTGGGAGTAATAATACGAGGAGTACAACAAATAATAAAGGACTACTCTAATAAATTAATTTAGCAATTTATAATTTATTTATGACTATTAAAATAAATTTTTGAAAAGCACCCTCATTGTGTAAACAAAGTGTAATGAGTAGTAAAGGATTTCCTTAATTAAAATGCACCATTAGTGTGAAATTTGTTAAGTGTATACGTGCAAAGCAGTAAAGGTTTTAAATTGTATTGCTAAAATGAATACAGTCCCGAATTAATGTTTTAAAATACACTTTAGCGATAATAACATAAGCAAAGAATATAAAAATAAATGTGTTAAAAGGCTTAATTGCTACTTAATATAATGTTGAATGATTAAAGTCTTGTTTTCAAATAAAACAAGCATTTACCTCGAGACATTAACATTTTAAAGGACATTAATGATCGACATTAAGAATATAAACAAAAGATAAGCATTATAACAATAGAGGTAATTTTGCTCTTAATTTGAGAATTTACGAGAATTTGATAAATGTTATCATTTTTTAAAAATGGGGCATTTATTTGATTTGTTTTGTAAAGAAATAAAAATTGATTAAGCTTTATTGTTAAAAGATACATAAACCTTGAGTAACGCCTCAAAAATGTCTTGGTATGAAGTAATAAGGTATTTTGATATATCTACTAATAAATGTCATTAGACATTTTTGGAAAATTAATTGCCGCATAGTTCATTCTTGGATATTAATTAAGATTCTATTTTCTAAAATAGAATGAGCAGTTGTTTTATTAACTATTAAAAAGTTTTATTCATGTTTTCAAAGTGTGAATGGATGACATTCAAATAGTTAATAAAGTTAAGTGTTTAAAAAGAAAAAAGTATTCCTGCTCTTATTTTAAATGCTTAAGTTAACATTTGGAAAGAAGCATATGATTCCTCATTGTAACATTTTGGAATAAATTCTAAATAAAGGATGTTTTATTTAAAACAAAACATGTGTTGACTTGAGTACAGTAAGTATTAAAGTATTCACAAAAATTTAGCATCTTAGGTTTTAATAAGATATTAAATACCTATTTTCGAAATTTTCCAAGTTTGAAGAATAATAAGGATACAACAGTATTCATAAGAATATATTTTGTGTAATTCCTAAATTTTAACCATATAAAAAGTGACAACTCTGGAGTAATATGGGTAGCCGATTAGGTAAGGTAGAATTAGGTTCTAGGACTAAGTAAGGATAAGTTACACAACCTAACCAGAAAATTTTAGAGTCAGTCCCAGAAGTTTCTACTTGAAAAGATGGTGAGATATGGTATTTCCATAATCAGGAGTTGGTTGCGAATTAGATTGCCCAAGGTAGCTTATTCTAGGAATTAGTACGTTTATAACCGTATTTAACGTCTAGCAATATAATTTTATAAATAGTATAGCGTAACTTACCAAAATTTGTGATTTCAAAAGTATCATTTATGGATATTAATTGCAAATTTAGTAAGGTAATGAATTTGTAATTAATAATGTCAAAAGAGTGACTGATCTAGAAAAATAAAATTTATTTGGAGAAAATGGATATATTTTAAAGCTTAAAGAAGCTTAAAAGAGTTAAGTAAGTATTCATGGAATGGTCCGATTTTGAGAATGAATGGACCATAATTACAAGAAAGACAAAGGTGGAATATTTGGATGAATGGACTGAAATCTTAAGGAATTGGAATAAAAATATTAAAACCTCAGCACCATTTAAACCACCTAATTGTAGGATAAAACTTTCAAAAGAATAATTTTTAGGTTGTGATTATAAATAGTCCCCCGTATTAATTGGATAAGCGTGTAAAGCAGTATAAGTAAATGATCCCTGTTTATGCTTGTGATATTGGGATTTGAAACCCTTATTAACATTTTATATAAATAAGTATGAGAGGATTTCATGGGAATACTTAGATTAATTATCTACCATCTATGGGATTTGGAAGTTAATGACAAAATTAGATTTGTAGTTACTAGGAGGAAGTGTGAGGTCTTGTGATTTTTGGAATGTTTAGTGAAGAAGAAGTCTAACCTTAGAGAATGGCATCCTTAAGAATAAGAACTTAATGCATGAATAGGCTTAAACATTGGATTTGTAATAACTAATCTAATTTGAATATGACCGTGTTTGGTTTTCTTAAGGGTATTTGTTTATTTTTTATAAATTATTCATTTTATCATTTATCACAAAAAGTATTATATTTGAAATTATAAGGATTATACTTAAAATGTAAAGCATGTGATGTGTAATTTTATGTATTTGCATGTAGATTATATTATCCATTCAAAAATAAGACAACACTCATTCCTTGTAATTTTAAATATGTCAATAATATTGTTTGGGAAAATTTATGGAAATTATAACAAAAGAACTCATTGGGGTTTAAAGTCCAGGAAATTAGAGCATAGAGATATATTCTAGTTATCGATATAGACCGGAACATTTATTAGTTACACTAAAAAATTGGGTTAGGAAATTTTTCATTTTTGAGTTGCATCTCATTCGAAAACTAAAGGATGTACTGAATACAATCAAAGAATTGGGGTTAAGAAGAAGAGTTGCATCTTAGATCTCATACACAATATGATTAATATTTATCTTTTCAGGAGTAGCATGATTTCCTTTTTGGTAATTAGTGGACGTTTTTGAAGAATTTCAAGGAGGCCACCTAAAACACCAAAGTGTTGATAGGGTAACCATTGACAAACTTCGACTCGAACCAAATTCATGGTTATATTTTGGAGAAAGACTAATTTGATTGGGTAGCTTGTGAAGGTTAAGAGTTAGCATTATATTTTGGGCTTTCACAAAGTTAGGGGATAAAAGATATTATTGATGGTAGGAACCCATTATGTTTTTATATTTGATATGATACCTTCATAGTACAACAATTTTTGATAGGGCCTAATCAAGAAATGGGGACAAAGACGGAACCTTGGGAATCTCATGCCACCATAGATATTTTGGAGCATGGGATTTCAAGACTCCGCATTAATTAGTTAGGTTGGTTCAGGTGCACTAGGGGAAAATTCGAGCGAAGGCGTGAAAATTTTAAATTTTATAGCCTTTTTTGAAATTTAGGATTCTATGGTTGCATTGTGGTCGCTAGATTGGATGGTAGGAGATGGTTGCAACACAAATGCACCGTGCACTCATATAGAGATTAAATGCATGTTAGGAAGTTCTGCATACGTACAACATCACATGTTACACTTACACGGTAGGATTGATCTCACTTTAGCAAGTCTGCACTACATAATCAAGTAGAGTCATGGATGTTAAATAAATAACTTGGATGTTTAACATGTTTCGTTAGAGCGAGTTGTGTTTTATCTCCCTTGAAAGATTTCGAGATGAAATCTCTTTTAAGAAGGGAAGAATGTAACACCCCATAAAATACCCTAAATAGACATAGGTAAATATAAACGATAATAAACTAATAAAATATTAATGGGCCGAAAGTACGAATTTTGAATAAATTGGAATTAGAGCCATAAAAGTATTGTAGTTTTCTTCATGGCAAGATTGTGATCCACTTTCATATTTTATTTTTGGAAAATGGAGTCTGTATTCAAAAGTTATTACTAAAACAAGTTGTGCGTAAATATTAACATGCAAGGTTTAAAATTTAAATTGAATAAATAAATATATATTAATTGGCCTAAAAGAATATTCCACGAGAATTTGAATTGTGTGTATATATATACATATAGAAGGGAACAAGAATTATCAACTTACGGAACGTAATCAATCAATTGAATCAACGTTTAATAAATTAGGCGACAAAATAGAAAATTAACTTTCTTGGACAAATCTCGACCTAGGCGATCAACCGCTTCTAGCAAAGCGCTCGACCACCAGCAGTCGACCACTCCTAGAAAAGCGGCCGACCGCTCTGGGTGAATCAGGGTGGTTAGGGCTTGTTTTTGTGAGGGTTTTTAATATAAGTTTGAATACATGGACCGCCTGGATGTAATCCAGTAGATCCTATGGTCTTTATTAACACTTGCAACTATATATGCTACCCTCCTAGCCTCTCTTGAACCCAATTCTTCATTTCATTCTTGCTCCACTTTGTTTCTCCATTTCTCAATTCCAGACCTAAGGTTAATTTCTTCTTCTAAATACTAATCTTCCTAGATCCAAACTTCTATCTCTCTAGATCTAAATTCTTATGTGTAAACTCTGGAATTAAGTTATATATATAATATACAAGAGATTTTAAACTTTGATTCTTTTATATATATTTTAGGAGATGTTGGAGTTCGTTTCATTGAAGGCTCGTAATCCAGATTTTTGAGGCATTTTATACATGTTTTCCACTAATCTCTGCTACAAATCTCTGTGAGTGGAAATGACATCAGTTTGCTATTTTTTTCTATTTTGTAGTACAAATATGGATCTATATGCCTAAGGAAATTTGGATCTAAACGAAAATATAATATTAAACATCCTCCAAATTTCGTATTTTGATTGTTACGGGATGGTCAATCAATTTGTGTATGTGGGTTTGGATTATTGAGATAATAAAAGTAAGACATATTGGTGTTGTATACTTCTCTATTTGGGTCAGATTTATTTTTACTATGTGTGTGTGTGTGTATATATATATGTGTGTGTGTGTGTGTGTGCGTGTGCGTGTGTGTGTACTCTTGTCACAAAAGGTTATGACTTTGAGTATTGCGAACTAAATAGGTTTAAACATCTATTTTAAAATAGATTGTTTGAATGTATTGTTCACAAGCTACTAAAGTATTAAGGTTTTGCATACAAAATTAACATAAAAGGTGAATCTATCTCGAAATGATATATATATATATATATATGTATATATATACGAAAATATGGAACATTATTTATCTTTTATTATTAGGATAATTAAATCAATTCTAGGTTACAAGTTTTGTGCTGATATTGCTATTTTTCCATTTTAATTGTTATTAATATGCATCTTTATGCCATGATTGAAAAAAAGCTGGGAAATGAACTTGTAGACCTTTAATTTGTTACGGATTGACATTTCAAACAAACTAGAAAGTTTATTTATGCACGCCTAATTTATGCCATATTTATTTATATACATTTATAATGTAATAAATGTAATATTGTTGTGTATTAAGTGTGTACTAAATACGTTTAAATTAGGAATTTGACTTTGAATGATCCCTAGGAATTTGTATGTGTGTTTGTGAGTTAATGGCTTTAATTATAATTAATGACACACAGACACGAGGTTAATCATCACTTGTAGTATAAGCCTACTCAGAACCGACTGGCATATGCAGCACCTACAAATAAGTCTTGTTAATTTGAGAGGTCTAGGTGTCATGGTCAATAGTTATTACACTATGATGCAAGGCTAAACCCGGCTTGTATTAGAAGCTTGCCCAGAACCGCCCGACAAATCGAGCAACTACAAGTGGACGACTCAATGTGAGATGTCTAACATGTGTGTGTGTGTGTGTGTGTTTGTGTTTATTTGTGTGCGAAGTAGGCCTGCCTTGGTAACGGTATTAAGTGGCCGGCCTTCCTTTTGTTGGATGTTAAGCGGTTTGGACATTAGGCCTATTCTAATGTTTATTCTTTAGAAAGGCCGAAGTCATTGGGCCCACCCTCATTAGGTCTTAAATAGTCATTGGGTCCACCTTTCTCTTATAGGGTATTCAATGGTCCTAGTAGACAATGACGGGAGTATGGCAGTTTCCCAAGTAATGTCCGCTTCTTATCTAGGGCTAGTGAGGGCTGACATATAAAAGTATTTTATATATGGCCTAAGGAACCACCGTTTAAGGGAAGTATTAAGTGACGAGGAGTTCACCATAGGGACAATTAGATGGTACCAAGAAGGTCCGCCATGACGGTTTTCTTAAATGAAGTTGTGTTCCTGGCCTAAAGCTGGTAGTAAGAAACCATTACTATTTCTTGACCTACAATGAGAGAATATATATTGTGTAGACATTAGGATGAAGTCTTAAGTGGTCGGGTGTCCACCATGGGTATTAAGTGATCGTAAGGATGACTGCCCTTAATAAATTAGATAATGGCCTTAAGTGACTAGGTATAGCTCATCTCGTAGGGTATTAAGTGACTGTAAGGATGTCCGCCCTTAGATTTATTTGTGGGTTTTAAGTGACTGTAAAGATGTTTGCCCTTATATACATATAGGCCTTAAGTGATTGTGAGGAGGTCTGCCTCGTATGTTTAGTTGTGTGTGTTTAATTGCACAAACATATCGTAAAGAAATTATACTGCCAAATTTAGGGAATAGTTATTCCGTAAAACTTATGTGTTTTTCATTCAATAGAACTTTATGTTATGACCTCCCTCCTCTTAACATATAAACAAGATAGTAAGTGGGAACGCTTGAATCAGTGATACATTGGAGATGGAGCCTGGCAATGGAGGATCCTCAGCTATTAATCATCATTTACGACAGTATTATTGGGATAATTACTATTGATGTACCTATTATTGTATGAGTCTCGCTGTAACCAACAATTATGATGGTTATAATTAAAGGTACATCTATTTTAAGTTAATATTTTTTATCCCTTCCACTGTGTGAGATTCCGATTTCATTTTAGTATGCTATGTTATAGCTGTTATACCATTTCCTTATAGGAGCCAACAATCCATTTAGAATGAATCTAAGTTTCGGTTGGCCTTTTTGAGTCAAAATTTAAGCCCAATCCAGATGGGTTGTTAGACATATTCTTTGATTATATGATTTATACAGTTATTACTATCTCGTCTATTTTATATCTGAGATAGATCATTATAGGTTATCTATTATCTACGAGTGTGAACCCGTGCTATGCACATAGTTTTTGCGATACATTGATGTTGTCTGCTACAATATGCATTATATAGAAATGTCGCTCATCCAAATATTAATCTCATTTAAATTAACGATTTAATAAAATTAGACTTAAATACTAACTGATAAAGAGAAGTAGCTCACATTGGTCTTGTTTAAGGAGAAATATGATTAAATTATTAACACTGTATAATTTGGAGAACATAGTCCATTATTCAAGTTTGTTATCTAAATAAAGACATACAAATTAAAAAATACGTAGAATGACATAAAATAAAATATACTATACGAAGATTCATTTAGTAAGCACATCATTCATAATCAATGAAATTACTTATGCTTAGTGCTATTGAATATCTTATTAGTATCAAGGCTACCAAACCATTTCTCTTTGCCTTTTTTTGACTTTGATTGTATACATAATGTGCAGATAGTGCAATAATCATAACACCCATCGACAAAAGTAGTTCTCCAATCGAAAATAAAGTGGCATAATCCTATCCAGTAGATGTAATCTTGATTCTTCAGCTATAAGAAGTACGGACATGATATAAACTCAAAGAAGGAAATAATATTGCACTATGTACAACAAAGGAAAAATTGAAAACATTGAATAACATAGGTCCAAATCCTATGGACAAAGGACTGACATATCATACCCTGATTGCCTATTTTTTTTCTTTACCATCATGTACTAAGATTTCAGAAGCTTGACATTTGCACTTTATATTGTAATTTTGTAGTTTATGGCTATATTTCCTTAGTAACATAAGACAGAATAAATGCTTTAAGATGAAAAAGGGTGTCTCGAGAAAAAGGAAAAAACAAACATATATTATGCATTATAAATTGCAGTTCTAGAAAATTGTTTTCCATCTGCTTTTCCTTCACCGACTTCCACTAATTCTTTAATCATCTTTGGTTATGCTATTATCGTGGTGTAATGTTTGGTTTAAAATGTGTACCAACATTATTTACATCAGTCTAGTAGAAAAATAAAAGTTCAAAAAAGGTCCAGTTATCATGAACCAGCTTGAAGGTAAAAAGAAAATAATATAAATATATAAATAAAATAGATTACAAAAGGGACTCTTAAATAGGTTGAACCTCTGTCTTTTGCTGTAAAGGTGCCAAATGAGGCGGCCATCTACTTTGATATGTGCAAACTAAATTTGCACTTGCACCATTTTGCACAACCCCTAGGATATATGTCTTTAATTGATATCAATGTATAAAGCTAGCACGCACGCGCGCGCACACATGAATCTGTCTTTTAAATGTAGGGCCTAGTTGTATTGTATTAGCTATATTAATTTTGAATTTTGTTTTTGTATTTTTTATTATGCCCTACATTTTAAAGATATTTCCGTGTAACCATGAATTCTATTGTCTAGTAAAAATGATTGTATAAGGGGCTGTTCGCGAGGCAGAAATGCCCTGTTATAGTTTTTGACGATCCCGACGCATAAAAAACTAAAATGGGGTCTTTTAGCCCGTTTCGCAAATGCACGATTTTGGTCCGTTTAAATTAATTAATTAAGTTAATTAATAAATTTAGATTTTTAAAAAATTTAAAAATTAATAACTCGTGCAAATGAGATGCGGTTTTCTGCGTTGCGATCGTATCGAAATCATGGTTTGAAATCTCGTCCGAGACAACGAGATACCGTTGTTATCGTTTCGGTTTCGACACTCACCGGGACGGAACAACGGAAAAATCTCGTTTCGCTTCCTTAAGGAAAAAAAAAACCTAAATCACGATTCAGTAAAACACAGTAAAAAAACACGCGTGAAACCAAAATTCCAAAAAACGAGAGAAAAAGAGCGGAAAAAAAACCCTAAATCACGTATTCAGCAATCTCACAGCTCGACTTCAAAATTTTGCCGATTTGAAGAAACTGTACACGAAACCCCCCAATTCGAGCAGTTCAATCATCGTCGAAAGCAGCGAAGGTGTGTTTTCTCCTTTTCCTGCTTCGTGTTTTCGACTTCTATTTTTTTTGGCCTGTTTGTTTTGTGGATGCGAGCATATTAGTAGGTAATATATACTAATTAAGGGCTGAGTGGTGAGTACTGGTCCGGGCTTCAGTTTGGATGGGCTTTGGACCTGTTTCATAGTTTTCAGAAAATAAAACGATTAAAAAAAAAAAGACTTTTTGTCATATAAAGTTATAAGTTAATAACATATTATATTTACAAATTTCTTATGTTCATATCTAAAAATGACGAAACTGAAACATTTATTATTATTATATTTTTGCAGACTATATTTCTAAGTGAAGTTGCAATATTTATCATTAACTTTTTTATAAAAAATATAAAAGTTTGATTTTTGGACCGAAACCGTCGAAACCTCCGAAACTGTCCGAAACTAGTAAATTTTCAAATGACCGAAACCGAAACCGAAACCGAGTTTTCGAACCTTGATCGAAATACTCTTTGTAATGGAGTTGGTTTGAACTGAATAAGAGTAATTTATACATTATTTATTTATTATTTATTTATTTATTTGTGTAAATTATCGATACTTGTTATTTATCAAAAACAAATAATAAATTAATTAATCATAAATCAATTAAATTAAAAACCATAAATTAAAATGATCGGTATAAACGGTCCACTTAAAGCCACAAACGCATTCTTCGCTAACTTCTCCGCTAAAATACCCCGTCTTCGCTTGCCGCAAACACACCCTAAGCTTTCTAGTTCACAGTTTACCACTTATTCCGTAGTACTGCAGACAATTGTCTCAGGTACTTAGCTACTCACAGTTCTTCCCATTTTCTCTGTGATATTTTGGTACATAGAATTCTTTCTACTTTTTGAGATACTATTTTAGAGAATATAATTCTCAAAAGAGAACAGAATGGATACTCCTAGGGTAGTACATTTTATACAAATTCTTTTTAATTATTTCATAGCATGCAATTTTCAGAAATACTTATTGGTACTGTTATACACACGTAAGTGCAGCAAAATGAGTAGATGGATGTGGACAGTGGATAATATTATTTATTTAGTGGATAAACAATGTGCCGGTGAAGAACTGTAAAACTGTTGAGAATAGTAATGTACCATCTGAAGTGGATTCACAACATTGCCATGCGCTGGGAAAAGTTTTTCACAAAGTAACCAAGGATCAAAACAAATGGCGCTGTTTATAGTTTCAGAAAATGGAGAATAACATGCAGAAAGGCAATAATTTACAAACTCAGTCTCGGCTGAAGCATTTATTCAACTGTCGCAGCTAAATTCAATTGTCTACCCTCAAAGACTGATTCTGGCTCTAGCACCTAGATTGTATCTCGTTGTTCAGATAACATTGGCCCACCACAGCCTTTTCCAGGGGAGAGTAATGCCCTCTTCAATATCAGTTTGCACCAAGTTTAAGGAGCTTGACATTTACCAATCCCCTTCTAGTAATCCACTTATCGTGCTAACCCTGCAACATTCAAAGTCGACCAATTTACAAAATCCTACAGTGAACTCATGCAACGCACACGGAATACACAAAATTTCTATGCTACGTTAATTGGTAATGGTTGAAATCTGCTATCTTGTATTGCCACTGAAATATTATAAAAAAGAAGCATGCACGGTAAATATTATAAACTGTTTCAGTCAAAACATTAAAATGAGCGACTAATGCTAACCGTGCTTCAAGTTTGTGTTTCTAGGAATAGAGAAAAGCATTAGAGCAATGCCTTCATATCAAATATCATAAGACCAATGCCACTAACTTATAACATATCATTAGAGAGTAGGGGTGTTTGTATTTTTTGGTGATTTGTCTCACTACATGTTGTGCACTTAGATAGTTATAGGTATGGGAATAGATATACTTCTTATCGGGTGATGGCCTTGCCGGAATTCGATAATGAAGTATGATGGGTGGTGGTCTTGCCGGAACTCATCTATTTATTATCCCTTACATTACTATTTGAGGCTCCCGTTCTTTGGGTCTGTATTTGGATATTTGTATCATTTTACCTTTATTATATATATGTGTAGGAACACACATTTTTGCTCAAAAAAAAACTTTTATTGGCCATGAAGTCCGTGAAGCATTACTTAAGATGAACAGCAAAAAAAAAAAAAATAGTAAAATAAATAAATTTGTAAAATATTAAATATACTTTTGTAGAGAATTACCAGAAACAAAGACATCTTAATACATATTTAGAGTTATTGCAACCAAAAGCAATAACATCTAAAAAGTTGGGGGCAAAAAACTTGTATTAGTAATAATTAAGTTTTAACACAGCTGTTGAGGAATATCAATATATTAGAACAAAAATAAAAATAACCAAGCCCAAAAAAAAAAAAATCAATGTAACTTGATGAAATCAATTAATCATGGACAAATCGGATCATTCACTTAGCTGCTTGGTGAAAACTTTGAACCAAAAAATTGTGATTTAATACCGTAGTGTTTTCTGCTTAACTCAAAAAAATAGTTACATAGTTGGACCTTTATATCTCAAATATCTACAATGAAAATTCGAAGTCTCTTATCCAGCTGATAGCGAGGTTTCTCTTCTTTCCTTATCTTGGAAGACCATAAACATCTATCATTAGTATTTCATTACCAAACCCTGTCAAATCCACCTACCACTTCTTTATTTTGAAAGGGCTTAGCAAGTCATCATGCATTTTCCAAAATTGTATTCTTAAAATTTATTACCAAGAGATGCAGCTGTCTCAGTTCTTTTATTAAAAGAAGAATAACCTTGTTTTGTTAGCTACCTCTTCACCTTGGCAGTGCAATTTGATCACCTAATCTTCCACATTTTTTCGTAAGTCTTGATCTCGTCATCGATGATGCAGAGTAACAAACTGTATGCGCAGAATCATATTTGAGAATAACTATAGCTTATATGATAATTTTGATAAAAAACCATATTATAACTTGAAAATAAAACTTTTGTACCATAATCTAAAATATTCAACACTAATACATTATATTACAACCTGACATCGTCCAATGACCGTACGTTTGGTACCGAGTTCCAGTCCACTAAGTCATATTACGCAAGGTTCCGGTTCCGTTCCGATCATATAAAAAAATTAAAATTCCGGTTCCGGTCCGGAAATTCCGGTTTATTTCCAGTTTGTCAATTCCGGTACTTTTTTTAATAAATATGCAAACATCGATAATCAGTTTTGTTAAATTATTCGAATTACATAGAAGATACAATAAATACAACATAGAAGTTTAATATCAAAAGCTATTTCTCTTATCATTGAATAAATTTTGTCCGTTGTTATCTTCATCATGTATTGGATTTTAAACATTGAAATGTCCGGTTTAGCATGCAAGTATTTTTGTACCATTATGAACATGCAAGTAGTTTTAAATTTTCTCAAGAAAAATGGCAGACGCCTCTTTTCACGCTCGAAATCCCTAGATCTGTCCTTCTTGCGCCAGCGCCTCCTCATCATTTCTCTCCTCCGCTTCTCTCCGCTCCACCCTAATGGCCAAGAAAAAGAAGTCTCAGTCCGCATCCTCTATGACGACGAGATCTGCAAGTCGAGCTCAACGCCCTGAATTCTCTTCAGAATCTGAGAATGAAGCAGCACCTAATGCTGACAGCGCTCCACCTAGATCTGTTTTCACGCTACCTGCATCCCACCCGTTGAATGTCCTTATCGACGAAATCGCCGCAGATCGTACTCCCTCATCTCCGCAGTCTCTGTTAAAGGGTAAATCTACAACTCTCTTGATTAAAAATGCTTCCGTTTGGTCTTTGCCTGGTATGAGTTCTAGTTCAACGATAGTTGGGAAATCAAAAGAACAAATTAATTTGGTAGTGGACTTGGGTAACGTTGGTTCATATGCTGATAGTATTGCTCAGCAGCATTTCAATTATGATGGAGTGACCGGCCTTCACTCTACTATCCCTGAAACTAGTACTGATCTCCAGCGCCCTCCAGCTGCTCGACAGAACGCCACAACCAACCTGAATAACTCACCAGCTTCCCAATTACCTCCTCTTCTATACTCTCCTAATTCCCCGACCTATAACAATAATATCCAAGTTCTTACCTCTGATGAACCTGTACAAGTCACAGCTGAGAAGAACTCTAACCGAAAAGCCCCCAAGAAATGGACGACTTTATTTGATTCTCTTCCTCGTGTTGCGGGGGAATACATGCCGGTGGACTTTGAGATTCCCATTGATGAATCTGGATCTGTCCCTCCGCGGGAAATTCATGAAGAAGCTGCAAATTTTTGGAATGATAATATTGTTGGTTTCTTTTTGGACTCTAAGTTGCCTTCTGTTGATATGCGTACTACATGTCGAACCTTTTGGCAGATTCGTGAACCAATGAAAATGACGTATGTCGATGGCTTATTCTGCTTCAAGTTCTCGTCTGCTGCTGAGAGGTTACGTGTTCTCGAAGCTGCGCCTTCTATAATTGAAGGCAGACCATTTATAGTGACTCCTTGGAGTGCTTCGATTGATAGAGTTCGTGAGCAGGTCCTTTCTATTCCTGTCTGGGCGCAGTTTAACCACATTCCCTCATTGCTACAGCCTCTTCTAGGCCTAAACTGGCTTGCATGTCATATTGGTAAACTAAAATGCTTTGATGCTAATACTGTCGCTAGAAGAAGCTTAGTTTTTGCTAGAGCCTTGATTGAGATTACACCTGAAAAACCACTACCTACTCAGATAAAAGTCAAATTAGACAATCGTGTGCACTATGTGGATGTCAAATATAGGTGGCAACCAGACATTTGCACAAGTTGCAAATCATTTGGTCATTGCTCTGATGCTTGTACACAGGTCGCGGATATGCCTCTCCCAGCTAAGTATCCCTTACCTAAGCCACCGAAACGTGTGTGGGTTCCGACTGGTAGGTTGGTTGCTCAGGAAGTTCCAGCAGCTATTCTGCCTGATGTACCCACTGATCCTGACATCACTTGGAACGAGCTAGAGAATGCTTGGGTTCACTCTCCCTCTGGTATGCACTGTGACAAAAATGAAGTTTTCTTTATTTTTATTGATGAAAAAGTGGAAGATCGTAGTCGTTTTTTCTTCAAACCTGACGGAGATAAATTGGAAATGATAACTGATGGTGAATTTGGAGAAAACAATGAAATACTCGTGCAGGACTCTTCTTGGGATCAAAACCGTCTTCTAACACCTAATAACATGGATGATTTGGCTCTTCGCTTTCGAAACTATAAGCGTATTATGACACCGTACACTGGTTTTTTCTATGTCGATGACGATGATGGCGCTGAGCATTAGGTTCTTTCTTGGTGAAGAACTATAAGCAACACGGTAATCTGTCCATGAGAGCTAGTTCATGTTTTGTGTCGACAGCAGGTTCCTACTGTTTACTTTTTCTTACTTGGTTATGATGTTATCTTTGCTATTATGATGTAATGATAGTGACTGGACACTTCAAACCAGAAATGTTACTCTGTGCATGTGCAGAGTACCAGTTTCCATTTATATAATAAAGGTGTTTGCGGTCACCTTAAAAACAGGTCGGCCTTGCCAAAAAAAAAAGACACTAAGCAATTTGGCATGCGGTTAATTAAATTAGTCAATGGTTGTTAACAGAACATGGACCAAGCCTGACCATACATATTTTATTTTTTTAACCTGTTGCATACTCAATAACATACCCGACCCTTATCCCCTTTCCTTTCCTCATCGTTAAAATGAAAACCAGCCGACATCCAAGTTCCCAACCCTAATTCGCGAATCACCAAAAAAAAAAAAAAAAAACAAGCTTTCGTTGTGAGGCAGGGAAAGGGTGCAGAGACAGAGCCAAATATTCCCAAGCAAACCAGAAGAAACCAATGAAAGGCAGAGGCAGTCGATGCTTCCAAAATTGATATAAAATAAGATATTTATTCAGTTTCAGCTTTCTGTTTTTTTATAGAGGAAATAAAGCTTTATTTTGTCACATGAATTCCTATAGATTTGTATTTTCTGTAGAATTTTATGGATGATGCTGTGCAGTTTAGATTTGCGTGGTTTTTTTTTCTTCTAATCGTTCTTTATACCTATAGAAACCGGAAAAGGTTTTTTAGGTGAATTCCGGTCCGGTCCACGTCGGAACCGGGCTGAGATGGCCAGAAATCCGGTGTGCCGGCCGGAATTTCAAACCTTGATATTACGTCATACATATAGTCATCTTCCGTTGTTTCCAAATATTACCTATTTTGAGGTTTGTTGAAAATTTATCAATGGATTATGTCAGATTGATTTTCGCCTTTTATTGTAAAATGAGCAGGTCACTTCTTCAATTCTACATTATCCCAATCAATCACTGCACCCTCAGCCAACCCAGCTGCACATGACAAATACATAATAATTGTACCGTCTAGGGAGAAATAAGATTACGAAATTTAAAGCTTTATATGAAAATGATGAGAAGGTAGTATGTACTATTTAACTGTTGAAAGATATATTGGTCCAATCAGTTAAGGTCCAAAGTAGAAAAGCGTAGCAAACATAAAGGAAAAATAAAATGGAGGTTAAACAATATCTAATGGTAAAAGTTACTTAAACAATATTGGGATATCACATAATTTTTTTTGTGGTAGTTAAGTCATGTTTTCACTCCGTCCTCCTTGCTAATGTATAGAGAAGAACCTTAACCCGCATTCAGATGACTATAAAATGAAATATCAATAATTTACCTTAGCCTATGTTAAACTTATAAAAGCATGTCAATGTGAAATTTCATAGTTATTAAACATGCTAAAAAGGAGGCATCTGCGTAGTAAAAAAAAAAAAAAAAAAAAAAAAAAAACCTTCCCTCTCCTATAGAAATTCATTCGAAATCCATGCAATAGACACAATTTTTTTATGCCAAACAGAATTACTAAGGCAAAAGGATAGAAAGCTTAAGGTGAAATTTGTTGAAAGTTTTTCCAAAACCTTTGTCAAATATAATCCCCACGGAGGGGGTGGCAACCCCACAAGGCGAGAGTGCGGGGGCAACGCCCCCGCTAGTGGTGTATATTTTGTATACTGTTGAATTCGAATTCAACAGCCAATGGGAATAACCGTTAGACAACTGTCATTACCGTTTAAATCCAATGGACGCACCTGTAGACGAACAGATGTTTCGTCGCCTATATAATAGAGCGTTCCCTCATCACGACTTTACTTTTATTCTCTTTTTCGAATTCCTCTATCTTCTACATCATCAAATCAATTCTAAGTACTTCTTCTTATCTGTGCAAGTAATCACAACTTGCATAGATAATCTCCATTGTATCCTGAAAGAAGGGTTTCAATTAACCTATTATGATTTAGAAGGGGTAAACATTCTTGAAAGACAGCGAATCTTTCGTGCCTTGGATCGAATCTTAATCAATAATTAACAACAGTCCCAAGAATTTCTTCTGTTCAAGATTCGTCGCTTAGCAGAATTACAGCGCAATCACTCAAAGTAATGAATCAGGATCTCACCCGTCTTGAAAGATTTGATGGCAATAATTTTACACGATGGCAGGAAACAATTTTTTTCTTTCTTACTACCATTGGTCTGAACCATATAATAAGTGATGATTTAGAACCAATTCCTGAAGGAAAGGCTGGAGATTAAGAACAACGAAAGAAGGAGTTAAAGGAATTAAGGCAGAAGCGAAAGAATGAAGACTTTCTTTGTCGATGGCACATTCTTAATGCACTTTCAGATTCAGTATACAGTGCACACAGAACTATAGATGGCACAAA
Organism: Allium sativum; assembly: GCA_030737875.1. Classification (NCBI taxonomy): domain Eukaryota; kingdom Viridiplantae; phylum Streptophyta; class Magnoliopsida; order Asparagales; family Amaryllidaceae; genus Allium; species Allium sativum. Next base: position 803,566,009 of record CM060919.1, read on the forward strand.
AGCTCTCTGGATGGCACTGGATGTCAAGTACCGCATTGAAGAGGAAAGTAATCAGAAGTTTCTAATAAGTAATTATATGATGAATGATGATGCTGATATTGTTTCACAAGCCCATTGTTCGTCGTTTTCCTATGAATTAGAAAAGCGCGAATCTTAAATTAAATACTGCAAGCGCACAGGTGTGTAGTATGCAGGTCGAACACATGGAGGATAAATTAAATTTTGTTATTTATATATTCTTTGGGCGAGTTAGACAAAATTGGAGGGTGATTAAAATTGAAATGGCAACTTGGTTCAAAACAAAACTAATTGAATCAACGACCAAATTACAATTATCAATAAAACAAATTAAAACTGCGATTGAATTAACAACAGATTCGAATCTAATCGAATCTATAATCAATTCAATGATTAGGAAATAAACAGATTGCTGGAAATGGACTTGCAAAATAGAAATAAATTAACAGGAAAATAAAATTGCAATAACAATTGTGTTCTAGCAAATCTAATTGACTAGACAACACAAATTGCCATGAAAATAAAAAGTACAGAATTAAAAGAAAAGAGAAGAAGAAAAACTTTATTGATTCCAGTATGATGTTTACAATGAGAATAGAAGGGTATTTATAGGGGATAGATAGCCAACCTAAAACCCCAATCCAATATATACATATATGGGCCTATTAATTAGCAATTATTCCTCCCATAAAAATTATTCCTCCCCTCTTAATTTGTCATTATTCCTCCCCTCTAAATTAGCCATTATTCATCCAGTATCTTCCTTGGTTGACATATGACTAATTGAAGGAAGATAAGATTTCAAGAGATTTCTTCTATCTAAGATGGACATATCTTAACTCCCAAAAGAAACACAATGCAAAGTCTTCATCTGCTGATCTTCATATGTATATACACAGCATTTTGACCTTTATTTTCTATTTTTCTGACTGCATGTGGCTTAGTTGGCATATCTATAAAAGTAACAAAATAATACCCAAGTAATATTTATTTATATACAAAAAAATAAGATATAAGAGCATAAAAGAAACACATTTCTATGTTAATCAAATACCCCTACACTTATCTTTTATTCGTCCTCGAGTAAAACAAAAATTAAAAACTAACTAGATAGGTCACAATTTCGTAGGAAACACGATTGCATTGAGCGTATGCAACAAGCCGTTAAACCTTTAGGTGTCCCTAGTAGGACGAGTGGTGTCTCGTGAGGGTTTTCAGCGGATACTACCCACAAAATCCAAATGCAGTATGCTATGATTCTAATGAAACTACATAAATGCAATGAACATATGCAAAATAAAAACAAAAATGAAATTACGACTTGTTTTTAGGGAAGTGGTACAACAAATTAAGTTAACAATTTCTAGTCAGTTGATTTTATTTTAGATACCTCAACTTGTCACAAATTTTCAATATAAATCAAGTTTTCAAATGTTAAATTCCAGTTTGGCCAGTTAGTTCGGTCGTTAACATAGTGCAGCCATGAAATAGATTCTTAGTTTGCTTGGCACAGTTTGCAAAGTGGTATTATTATTTTCTCATGTATGGCTAGTCAAATCAATAAGGTCAAGAAGTGTTTGGGCATCATCGCTTATTCTTTATTCTATAAAATTTTAAAATTTATGATTAAGCACATACACCTAACTTAGAAGACCAAGGTTTACCACCCATGCACTGCCTCGCGGACTAACGGAGAGTGGGTAAAGAGCTTGGCGGATTGTGCATGCCGACTTTGACTTTGTCAACAACGTGTCGGTAATCCATAGTTGTCCAATCTCATAAAATGAGACCACGATATTCCAACGCTGACTTTGTCAACAACATGTCGGATAGAGCTTGGCGGGTTTGCACACCAATGCTAGATATACAAGCAATGTTGGATACCCTTGGATTACTATTATTATTATTGAATTTATAAGCACAAAAGAGAGTTACGCGAATTCAACTTAACACAACTTAGTTTTAAAGATTCGAAAAGCCAATATAAGTATTTTAAGTCCTCCACTTGTTTAAACAAAGTCTACAATATAGAATAGATTTCATGGCCATCACCCAGGAATCTCCCTATGTACCGGTTACACTATTATCCCTCAAAATTAAACTTTTCGTTATATTTCATATTCGATCTTAGCTGAGAGAAAAAAATACTATCAGCTGATTAACAATTCTTAACTTATTTTGTTGCGTCAATCTAAAATGAGTCATGTTTCAAAAAAAAATGGCATGTTACTACAGTCTAAAATGCATGATGGTCCTATTTAAATGGCTGAAAATGAAAAGAAAGAAAAATAAAGAAAAAACGAAAATGAGTGAAATGCAGACTCCCCCCACACTTGGACAAAACAGTGTCCACACTGTGAACGTTTCCTAAATTTGAAAGATAAAACCCATAGATGGATTAGATGCAAAATGATTTGCAGAATGAAATGCATTCTAACTATATGTAAGAATGGATCATATGTACAATGATAAATGTGTTTGCGATGCATGCGATGCAAAGAATTCCACCAACTTTTTCCCCCACACTTGGCTCTTGCCCTATGAGTCCCATTCCCACTATGTCTAGGCATGTTTTCTAACAAGCAAGAGTTTTTGAAAACCATCTCATCTTTATATCTCGATTTATAGTCCAGTAAATGAATGTTCAGGGTCGTCCTAACATGAAGTTTTTCAACAAAGCTAACATTCCAAAAATAGTTCATGTGTTCAACAAATTTGTCAGTGTAATTTTTCAAAAATTTGTGATCGTATATAAATTCAGTGAAATTTAAAATCTGAGTGTTGTTCAAGACTATGTGATCACATTTCTCATCATTAACTGACAACTAATTTCGACACTGATAATTTCAAGTTCGTTTGAAATTTTCTCAAAGTTAAAATTTTCGAACTCGTGACGTGAATCCGCTTCTTCCTCACTTGGCAACTCATCCTCGTACAATCCAAAGAATTCATGTTCGTTAAAATCCTTTTCCAAATTTGAATTGAAAAATTCAACATTTTTATTCTGTTCAATTCCTAGAATTTCAAGTTTCTCACAGCCTGGAAGAGGAAGATCAAAATCTAAACTTAAATCTTTTTCCTGAAAAGAATCGAAGTCCAGATCATTTCTTGAATTTTGAACAACTTCATTTAGATCGTTATTCTCAGTTTCGAAAGTTGTTATCTGAAAATTTTCACTATCAGTAAAGAGTGGATTATTTTCTGAATCGTCGCATGTTTGAATTTGATTTTGTTGCTCGAGTTGTTTTTTAAAAGATATCATTAAAGAAATAAGTTCATCAAGCTGTCTATCTTTCTCTTCTACCCTCTCTCTAAGAATGTTAAGGTGATATTCTTTAGAATCGTTGATTTGAGAGCTCTCATTTTGGACTTCTTGATTCTCAAAATTATAGTCCACTTTAATTTCACAATTAATATTATTTCCAACGTGGTGGTTGTTTGAATTTTCAGAAAAATGGTATTGGAAATCATTTTGATTTTGAAAATTAGGTTCATAACCAAAACTGTAGAAATTCGAGGGAAAACTGCAGTTTTGGTCATATTCAAGATGTGGATATGGGTTGTTATTTTGAAGATTTTGATCGACTTGATCGACTTAAAAATCATTTTCATATCCAAAATTATTTTTGAATTTGTTTCCAACCCCGTATTGATGTTAATCAAAGGTATATTGTGATGCAAAGCTATTTGGATGTGGCCCATAATCGAAATTATTGAAATTTGAATTGAAGTCGCCATTTCGATCATAGCTTTGAAAATGTTGGTCATTTTGAAAATTTTGAAAATTGTTGACATTTGGGTCGCGAAGTTTTGGAAAATCTTGCTTCATGAGTTGTAATTCAAAATCATACTCTTCAAGAGAACATCTACTCCGATTATTATCCCACATTTCTCTCAATGATTTTTTTGAATCAGACATTTTAAAGAAGTCACGGCAAAACAGAAATTATTCTCACTTCAAAATAGTATAAAATACCGAGTTGAGCTCTATTAATTAACTGAATCAATTAGAACGGGGAAGAGGGTCTTATGCTTGTTCACGTACAGTATAAATACTAAGGGATACAACCAATGTTTTACGGGTAGTATGCAACCTCTTTTGCTAATAGTTCAATAAATTGAACTACTATATATCCACGATCCAATTATACGAGACAATCAACTTCACAAAGCACCACTTTTCAATTATATTATTTTGAAATATCTAGTCAAATTCAATTGTTGAAAAACGATGAGATTGATGATAGTAGCAATGGAAACTTCAACCAACCACAACAATCAGAGAATAATAACTGCAGAAAATTAAAAAAAATTGTACAAGCAAGCCAGCCGCTACAGAAGATTTTTACAAGCAATTTCTATATTTTTTTCAAAGCAGCTTCAGCACCTGTAGAGTTCAGAAAAATATTACTGTGGGGTATGGCTGTTTGTCGAGAGCAGTTGAGTGGCTATAGTGATTAAAATCTCAGTATTTGCACTTTGTTCTCCTTTGAATTCCTTGATTATTGCTTGAATTCTTCCTCACTTCGATTTTTGATTTGAAACTGTTTTTTTTTTTTTTGAAAAGAAATAAACAACTAAAAAGAAAAAGAAAACTAAACTTGAAGACAACAACTAACTAACTAAGACCCGACAAAAAACAAAACTAAAAGGCAAATTAAAAAAAAAACACTTGAAAAAAGTTTAACTGAACTAAACAACTACTAAAACGAAAATAAGAATTGCCAACTAAAAGAAACTAGAAAGCTGAACTAATTAAAAAAAAATTGAAAATCAAATAAACTAAAATTGAGAGCTAAATCAAGAAGAGACAGATGACACATGCATGTGGTTCCTCTAACAATTCACGCACCCACCATAAGTATCAACGCCCAAAATAAAAATAAAAATTCACAACGTCATTCAAGTAGAAGCCGTATTCACAAAACAAGGAAACAAATAATTCCCTCCCCAAAAGAAACACAGTCAACCGCAAAATCCTCGTCTCTATCTTTCCAGAAATCGACTCATGGCATTTTTTTAATTTTCTTTTCTTTTTCTCTGTAAACTCCATGAATCAACTCCCAGAAAGCAAAAATAATTGAGTACGCCCTTTTTTCTTTCTTTATTTTGTTCGAATTGATTTCGGAAATCACCGATTGAAAATTTAATCGGGTTTTTGGGGTTTCAAGTGCGTGGATGGTGTTGAGGGTGTGGAGTAGGAGTTTGGTGAGTTGCAGGGATTTGGGTATGCGTCTTCAAATTTGTGGAGAGGAAAGGTAATCGACTTGTGATTTTTGGGTGATTGCGGAGTTGATGACTGCGTTGTGTGGGTTTTCTATTTGTGCTGGTGTCGGATTCGATTGGGGTGATGCAAAGTATGGTCCAAAGGTGGAGCGTGGACTGGCGTTTTGAAGTTGTGTGGATGCTGAAGTTGCAAGTGAGCAGTTGTGGATGGGTACTGTTTGGAAGGGGCTGCGATTTTGGATGGTTTCAGCGCAGTGGAGGCTTGAAGCAATGGGGTGTATTTGTGGCAATTGTATGATACGGTGTTTGTAGATCTGAGGGAAGGTTTGCTGGCGTGAGGGTGGATGAATTGATAGGGGATGGTTTATAATGCAAGATAATAGGAATGGAATTTTTTTTTTCCAGAGGAAGACTTGTAAAAGAGGAAACATGTAATTGTTGAAGAAGAGGGGTAGTTGGTTGATGCGTGGGGGTTGGGTGACGTGATTGCAGAAGTGGTCTAAGGTTGCTGTGATGCTCTTGTGCGATTTGGTATGGAAGATAAGGTTGTGATGGAGAATGGAGAAAGTATGGGTTGGGTGACATGATGGATAGTTTGGTGAATGGTAGAAGATGTAGCAGTTCGTGGAAAGGTAGGAAGGTGGCAGTAAATAGAAGAAGAAAGAAAAAGAATTTTTGAGAAAGGAATCTTTGTAATTGTTTTTTTTAAGAGAAAACTTGTACGAGAGGGAAAGAAATCAATTGTAAAAGGAAAGGAAATAAATGAAAAGTGGGAAAGAGAAAGTACGGTGAAGGGAAAGAAATCAAACAAATTTGGCTTCTATTTTTTTTTTAATGGATGATGACACCAATATAATTAATATACCAAATCACAAGTCAAGATTTTTTTTATATAGATATATACAAGAAGACAAAAGGAAAAGGAAAAAAAACTAACATGAATCCGAAATTAAATAAATAACAAAATTTAATGTTGCCTCCCCGGCAACGGCGCCAAAAACTTGTTCGTCACTTTCCTATGAATTAGAAAAGCACGAATCTTAAATTAAATACCGCAAGCGCACAGGTGTGTAGTATGCAGGTCGAACACAGGGAGGATAAATTAAATTTTGTTATTTATATATTCTTTGGGCGAGTTAGACAAAATTGGAGGGTGATTAAAATTGAAATTGCAACTTGGTTCAAAACAAAACTAATTGAATCAACGACCAAATTACAATTATCAATAAAACAAATTAAAACTGTGATTGAATTAACAACAGATTCGAATCTAATCGAATCTATAATCAGTTCAATGATTAGGAAATAAACAGATTGCTGGAAGTAGACTTGCAAAATAGAAATAAATTAACAGGAAAATAAAATTGCAATAACAATTGTGTTCTAGCAAATATAATTGACTAGAAAACACAAATTGCCATGAAAATAAAAAGTATAGAATTAAAAGAAAAGAGAAGAAGAAAAACTTTATTGATTCCAGTATGATGTTTACAATGAGAATAGAAGGGTATTTATAGGGGATAGATAGCCAACCTAAAACCCCAATCCAATATATGCATATATGGGCCTATTAATTAGCAACTCCCATAAAAATTATTCCTCCCCTCTTAATTTGCCATTATTCCTCCCCTCTTAATTTGCCATTATTCATCCAGTGTCTTCCTTGGTTAACATGTGACTAATTGAAGGAAGATAAGATTTCAAGAGATTTCTTCTATCAAAGATGGACATATCTTAACTCCCAAAAGAAACACAATGCAAAGTCTTTATCTGCAGATCTTCATATGTATATACACAGCATTTTGACCTTTATTTTCTATTTTTCTGACTGCATGTGGCTTAGTTGGCATATCTATAAAAGTAACAAAATAATACCCAAGTAATATTTATTTATATACAAAAAAATAAGATATAAGAGCATAAAAGAAGCACATTTCTATGTTAATCACCCATGAATTAAATTTGATTGTTAGTAAACTAAAGGATGCAAACATAGAACTTTCTGAAGCATTTCAAGTAGGAGTTGTAATTGCAAAATTGCCTAGCACTTGGAATGGCTACAAAAAGAAACTGATACATGAGGAAAAAACACACTCTCTGGAATCCCTCATACGACATTTACATATTGCGGAAGAATCTCTTAAGAGAGATAAGAAAGAAGATCAGGGGAAAGAAAAAGCAAATGCGGTTCAGGAAGAAATCTCTAATAATCATAGTAATGGGAAGAAAAGAAAATAATAATTCCAAAGGGAATAAACAGGAGAAATCCAAGAAGCTCAAAGGTGATTGCTTTTACTGTAAGAAACCTGGTCATTATGCCCGAGAATGTAGAATTCGCATAAGAGATGAGAAAGAAAAGAATAAACAAGTTAACATCGTTGCTGATTTTGAAAACGAACCAAAATTGGTCACTGTTGTAGAGGAAGCCAACTCTGTTACAGTTAAAGATTGATGGTGGTTAGACACAGGTGCAACCATTCATATCTGTAATGACAAGTCACAGTTTCAGACTTATAAAGAATGCAGCGAAGTAAAAGAAGTCAAAATGGGTAATGATGTTCGTGCCAAAGTTGCCGATACTGGGAATATTACTCTGAAGTTTACTTCAGGGAAAATTCTAACTTTGGCCGATGTATTTCATGTTCCAGAAATGACGAAGAATCTGATTTCTGGAGATTGTCTCAACAAAGGAGGGTTTAAGTTAGTCATTGAATTAGATAGTGTTGTTATGTCCCAGAATAATGTATTTATTGGAAAAGGGTACTCATGTAATGGAATGTTCAAAATGAATTTAATAAAATCAGTTTCTTCTTATATTGTTGAATCTTTACCCTTATGGCATGGCAGATTAGGCCATATTAACTATAATTCTGCTCGAAATATGCATAATCTAGGACTTATTTCGAAGTGCAACAGTGAGAATGTTGACAAGTGTGAAATATGTGTGCGAGGTAAATTAACTTGCAAATCACATAAATCAGTAAGTAGGACAACTGAATTGCTTGGACTTGTGCATACTGATGTTGTAGACTTACATAGTAAAGTTTCACGAGGAGGAAACTAATACTTTGTAACGTTTATTGATGATTATTCAAAATATACTTATATATACTTACTAAAAAGTAAGGATGAAGTTCTGAGCAAGTTTCTTATATATAAGGCAATAGTTGAAAATCAATTAAATCTTAAAATTAAAGTACTAAGATCCAACAGAGGTGGTGAATATAAATCAATAGAACTTTTAGAGTTCTGTGAATCTAATGGGATAGTCCATGAATTTACACCACCATATTCACCAAATCCAATGGTATCGTTGAACGGAAAAATAGAACTTTAATGAATATGCTTAATTGTATGTTATTAAGTTCTGGCTTATCTGATTATTGTTGGGGAGAAGCACTTTTAAGTGCATGTTATATCCTAAACAGGGTTGCTATGAAAAGAATCAACAAAACTCCTTATGAATTATGGTATAATCGAAAACCTAATCTTAGTCGTTTAAAAGTATGGGGATGTTTGGCTTATGTAAGAAAACCACACCCAGAAATGACAAAGTTAGGAAGCAAAACATATAAATGTGTCTTTGTTGCATATGCACAAAATAGTTCTGCATATAGATTTCTGAAGTTAGAAACAGATGATGTGATAGAATTAATCGATGCAGAATTTTTTGAGTATATGTTTAAATCTTCTTCGGAAGATAATACCAAAATTCATGGTACTGCTAAAGAGATTCATAAAGAGTCGACTTCACCAAGTTTGGACATAGAACCCCGCAAAAGCAAAAGACAAAGGGTTGAAAGGAATTTTGGTCCAAATTTTTTGACGTACTTGGTGGAAGGAGATTTAAATAAAATCACGAACCAAACTAAGATAACTCTTAGTAATGATGGTGATCCACAAACTTATACAGAAGCAGTAACTTGTCGTGATGCAAGTTTTTGGAAAGATGCGATTAAAGATTAGATGAATTCTATCTTGTCAAATCAAAATTGGACTTTGGTTGATCTACCACCTGGATCCAAACCAATAGGAAGAAAATGGATTTTCAAAAGAAAATTAAATGCCGATGGCTCAATTAATAAATACAAAGCAAGGTTGGTTGCTAAAGGATATAAACAGTGCCATGGTATTGATTACTTTGATACATATGCTCCCGTAGCAAGAATATCTTTGATACGTCTGTTATTATCTCTCGCTTCAATTCACAATTTAATTGTTCATCAAATGGATGTAAAAACTGCATTTTTGAATGGTGATTTGGAAGAAGAAGTGTATATGGAACAACCTAAGGGATTTCTTTTATCTGGACAAGAGAAGAAAGTTTGTAAACTCTTAAAATCTCTTTACGGGTTAAAACAAGCTCTAATGCAATGACATGAAAAATTTAATAAAGTCATGCTATCAAAAGGGTTCAAAGTGAATGAAGCAGACAAGTGTATATACTCCACATACAAAGATGGAATATGTGTAATTATCTGTTTGTATGTGGATGATATGCTAATATTTGGTTCAAATATAGAAAGTATGATAGAAACTAAAAAGTTTCTAGAAGCTAATTTTGACATGAAAGATTTGGGAGAAACAAATGTAATCTTAGGAATCAAAATAGTGAGAAAAGAAGGATCAATCTTATTAACACAATCTCATTATATTCATCTAAGAAATCTGAGGCGCCTCATTCTATCAACCACATAAGTAAAATGCCAGGGCTTGGGAAACTCTGATACCACTTCTAGCTAGAAAGAAACGTGTGCACTCCCTGCATTCCCTTGTCCCGTTTCTGACTCTACCGGGGTGTGAGGCTCGCGAGGTAACATAATACACAAAGCTATGCCGAAATAGGCTATGCTTTGATCATCATCCACAATGCTATGCTTTTCAACAAAAGTCCCGATCAATTGCATCTTGGCATGTCACATTGACAATTCACGCCATGCGATTGATAACTACCAATATATAACCTTTGAGCTCATGCGTCTCAAAGAAGGGTATTAAGCAAGAGAATAAATTCTGCGCCACCACAGATATATATTAAATAGAAATCAATTTAATTTACATGGAATGAAATTCAATGTCGGATACACATCCATTTACAAGTCCGTTCTGGGTCTGAACGAAACCTGAAACACCTTATTCCTCGTCCCATATGTCCAATACGGAAGAGAGGTGCTCGCATATCCAGACAATCAACAAGTACATCCGGACAACTAGCACTTTAACCCTTTACTGGTAGCTAACTAATGCGGGGCATCAGTAGTTATCCTTTCAATGTGGAGATCGCCGGTCTTCAATCATCGTTTTTTAGATCTTCAATTTAGATCATCGTATAATCATTTGAAATGAGAATTAACTCGGTCTTTTCAAATGATTCTCGCATATAGATAGTTTAAAAACATTTCATGTCGTTAATAGTATGTAATAATGATTTATCGCTATTTTTATTTATATAAAAATAGCTAAATTAATTTAACGACGCTTTGGATCAATAGGCGGCCATGGCGCTGTTTTCATCAAAATTTGATTTATACTTATCTCGAAATCTAACCATTGGACATTAACAAAGTTTATATCGTTGGAAAGATCTTCCCAAAGCGGTCCTAACGGTTCCAGTTTTGGGAATATCCGACGGTTGGATCTTTCGGTATAATCGTCTAAAGTTACGATTTTGAAACGCAAACTACCGCGCGTGATTCATTTAATTTTATTTTATATTTATATATATAATTATATATAAAAAAACCATTTGACGATTCCAATAACGTTTTTAATATGCCAAATAAAAGAATATTTTTATTGGCATATCATACCTATGTACTATCAAACAGAATATTTATCATTTGCATGAAAATTGATCCAAAGACGAGTCAACTTTGCATATAAATTCTAATATGTGTAGATGTAAGTATAAATGTAATTTTGACAGTGCATATAAATTCTAATATATGCGATGCAATTATAAATGTAATTTTAACAACGCATATAAATTCTAATATATTCGATGTAATTATAAATGTAATTTTGACGGTGCATATAAATTCTAATATATGCGATGTAATTATAAATGTAATTTTAACAACGCATATAAATTCTAATATATGCGATGTAATTATAAATGTAACTTTAACAACGCATATAAATTCTAATATATGCGACGTAATTATAAATGTAATTTTAACAACGTATATAAATTCTAATATATACGATGTAATTATAAATGTAATTTTAACAATACATATAAATTCTAATATATGCGATGTAATTATAAATCTAATTTTAACAACGCATATAAATTCTAATATATGCGATGTAATTATAAATGTAATCTTAACAACGCATATAAATTCTAATATATGCGATGTAATTATAAATGTAATTTTAACAACGCATATAAATTCTAATATATGCGATGTAATTATAAATGTAATTTTAACAACGCATATAAATTCTAATATATGCGATGTAATTATAAATGTAATTTTAACAACACATATAAATTCTAATATATGCGATGTAATTATAAATATAATTTTAACATGTACATTTTCTATATCCTAACATGTACATTTTCTATATCCTAACATTATATTAAAAATTTGAACTTTTTAATGTAATGTTCTTATTTTTTTTTCTAAAACATGAACATTTCTATTTTTATAGTAATTCCATAATGATAGAAATCTATATTTCATTTTTGTTGAATATTCTAATTCAACAAAATGACAAAATTTGATATTTCCTTTTGATTGAAAATTCTAACTCAATCAAATAACAAAAGTGTATATTTCATTTTGATTGATAATTCTAATTCAATCAAAAAACAAACAAAAGTGATATTTTATTTTGATTGGAAATTCTAATTCAATCAAACAACAAATAAAAGTGACATTTTATTTTGATTGAAAATTCTAATTCAATCAATAACAACAAAGGTGATATTTTATTTTGATTGAAAATTCTAATTAAATCAAACAATAACAAAAGCGATATTTTATTTTAATTGAAAATTCTAATTCAATCAATAACAACAAAAGTGATATTTTATTTTGATTGAAAATTCTAATTCAATCAAAGTGACAAAATGTATGATACATTTTTACTGCAAATTTAATTCCAACTCAATTTGATAAAAGTGATACTCATTTTTGTTGAATATTTTGATTCAATAAAATAACAATAAACATGTTTGATTCATTTTTATTGCAAATTTAATGCCAATCAAATATGATAAAGGTGATAACCATTTTTGTTGAATATTTTGATTCAACAAAATAACAATAAACATGTTTGATTCATTTTTATTGCAAACTTAATGCCAATCAAATATGATAAATGTGATACTCATTTTTGTTGAATATTTTAATTCAGCAAAATAACAATAAACATGTTTAATTCATTTTTATTACGAATTTAATACCAACCAAATATGATAAAGGTGATACTCATTTTTGTTGAATATTTTGATTCAATAGATCGTATAAAGGGTGATATTTCATTTGTTGAAAGTTTTGATTCAACAAAATGTATAAAAGGTGATATTCCATTTTGACAATAAAAATGAACATTTTATTGTAGATCTACATTTGATAAGACGGGGTCTCATGTCCCTAAATAAAATATGAAATTTATATCATAACATCAAATCACTAAACATAAATCTGAAATAAAAATAATTTTTATATTTCAAACCAAGATCAGATAATAAACCATAGATTCAAACAAGATCCAACAAACACGAGAATCATGATCAACAATCAATCATTCAACATATTTAAATCACAGATCTGATTTAATTATCATAACTATATGGATTCAACTGAAGATAGTTTTTAATTATAAAAAAATATAAGAAATCTCACATTCGTTTCAATCTGAGTGGTTCAAATTTGCAATTTTTGACCAAAATTCGATCAGCTCAGAATTGGTTCTAGTCGGGACAGCAGCGTAGATCTCGCTTTCACGATCATACAGGATCTGAAATCGTTCAATTCTGATTCAATACGAGCGAATTATGAATTAATTTGTATTGTTAACATTTAAATTAAATTAATAAATGAACTAAAATGAAAATCAGCCTTCTTCTTCATTACTCAGACAAAGGTCGTGACTTTTCTAAATTCGTTCAATTCTAGGTTTAACTTTTGCAATCAAATGGTGCAGTGGTTCGAAGATCGGATGGTGCAACGTCAGAGAGGAGGAAGATGGGCACGTGCGCCGCAGGTGGGGCCCAGCTTGGTGGTGGCCTGGTGGTGCGGTAGGGGGAGAAAATCGGCGGGTTTGTGGTCACGGTTCTCGCGTATCGCGCCACCTGGAGAAGATCCAACCGTACAGAACTAAAGAGGATGAAAATCTCTATGATATTGTCTAAAGGAATGAAGGATTTAGAGGTGTGAATCGATGGGAATTAATGGAGGAATGTTGGAGCATTCACGGCCAATGTTTCATAAGGGCGGCGGCTACAAGAAATAGGGTTTGGGGAAGAAGACAAAAAGCATTTTTATAATATTTTATTTCTAATTTTTACAAATAAACCCATAAATTCTTAACAACTCTAATTTCAGTCCAATAGGAGTTATCTCCACCTAATTGCCCTTGTTCCGGAACTAATGGGCTAGGTCCCGTCAGCCCAAGCGACTGTTTTTGGCCTAATTTCTTTAATTTGAAATTTAAATCCTTTATTAAATTAATTCGATCGTATATTTAAATTCACTAGGGCCACATACGGACTCCGAAAATTCCCGAAAAATAAATCTAGCTATGTTTTGACGATACGGTCCTAACAAAATTAATTTCGTCAAATTTGAAGACCGTTTGAAAAATGGCATTTTTAACGGTCGATCAAATTCAACAGAAATTATCAAATCAAAGTTTAATTTCCTACGCTCACAAATTAATTCCAAAAATTCTGGAAAATTAAACTTAGCAATAAATTGACATTCCGGACCCGACAAAAGTGGTTTCGTCGAAAACGTACAAATAGCCTTTTATACGGACCATAAATTATACTATATTCCATAGCGACTATTCTGAATATTCAACTGGCCATAACTTTTGATTCCCGCTATAAAATTTCGATTTTTCGGATTCGTTGGAAAGATATTTTAAACAAATTTAGATATTTTTTGTTTCACTAAAATTCGTTTAATTTTGCATCTTGTACATTCAGTCAAAGTTCATATTTGACTTTTCAAACTACCGTGCTATTTCTAATTCCTTTTGAAATTAAAATAAATATATTCATTCTAACTTCGATTAAAATAAATTTTTAATCGTTATTATTTAAAATAAATTATTTTAACTATTCAAAATTCACTGAAATAGCAAAAATAAAAATTTTAAATTTGTTCTGATTTTCCGGGTTGTTACAGACTACCTCGTAATTTCTTTGAGTTGGGCGAGACGGGTGCTCATAGTGGCTTCTTGTTGACGGAAATGCTCTTCCTATTGTTCCAAGCAAGAAGTGTGATCTTTAGTTAAAACTTTAACGACTCCGTCGATGTCGTCTCGAGTGTCGAAGTTTGATGGATGTCCGGTCAAGGAGGCTTCTTGACTTTCCTCAGTACCTGCTCCTTCTGAACGAGCTAATTATTTCCTTTTAAATATAGTGGAATCCGAGAGAATTCTAGGCAAATCTGAGAGTGAATTCAATAACCAAAACTGAAGTCAACGTCGAAATCGAAGTCTGAAAACAAAACTGAATTCCGAAATCAAATCCGAGAATCAAACCCAAAGTAGAAGTCAAAGTTGTGTGCACCCCTTCCTGGTACGCAAAAGTGTTGACGTGGGAAATTGGTTATTTGCGCATGTCAACCCCCAAGTATAAGTTTAGTCGTAAACTTATGATCCGAATATTTAGAGACAGAGAAATATAAAAGGAACACACAGTTTTTTATAGTGGTTCGGCACTAACACTTACATCCACTTCATAGTAATCATTTATCATATATTTGTCGATTATAAAGTTGGTACAAGTTCGAACAAATTGAGTATACAAAGTTGTGCAATTGGAAAAAAAGCTTGTTAACTCATAACATTGAACAAAACTCCCTTCTTCTTCTTCGTCTTCTTGAGTCAAAGTATATTAATGTCCAAGAAATAGCCTTAATGTCCAAAAGTATGAAAACATGTCCAAAAGCATGTCAAAAGTCTACTTGAATGTCCAAAAGTTATAGGCAAACGTTTATATAACGTTTAGAGGTCCAAACTCTGTCCAATGGTCATAGAGATGATGATGACAGCCATTAATGGTGCTTGTGAGCTCCAAGAAGTACAAAAATACCAAATGAGAACCAATTAACCCCTTAAAATGCCAAGCAAGTGAATATTTATAGGTGATTTTTGGCAGCATCAGCCTGAATTTCGTATATGAGGGGATGCGAAACTCGCATTCCAAAAGGATAGCCAAAAACCCAAGTCGTTGCCAAACAATCGTATCCTAAGTTTTCAAAATTTTGAATCCCAAACTTTCCTTTATCGACACGTGTGGATCAAGCGTTTTCATGTGATACGCACGGTAAAACTATGTTGCCAAAATTCTTGGCATTTGTCAATATTTCGGATCCCCAGGCCAGACTAAAATTTGGCATCACTTTTCACTGACTCGGACACCGGAAAATCCTAATCCAAGCCAGTGTGCTCACCTCGATTTCGCATCATCAAAATTGTATCTTGCTCCTCTTGCCAAAAATCGTATCACGGATCCTCGGTGCACACTCATGGGAATTCGCATCCCACCCGATGCAATTTGTGCTTTTCGTATTGCCAAATTCGAGATAGGATTTCAACTCCTTGATCTGTCATGATTTCGCATCACCAAATCCCGACTCATGCACGATTTTTTGCTTGCCGGATACGATGCAATCGCGAGAATTTCGCATCCCGATCATGATATGAAAAGTAGGGATGTGAAATTCTTTGTTACCAAGCCACAATCCGTTCTCTATCAGACCCGACACGCGCACGTGATTTTTAGTGATTTTCCAATGTCGATTAGCACTTTTTGATGTGCCGAATGTACCAAGTTGTCAAATGCCAGATTTAATTGCCATGAGTCACTCAAGCCGTTTTACGTAATCATGTCATGCCGCGATCAGTTGTTTTTTAGTGCACGAAACCATATTTCACCAGAATCTATATATTTTTTCACGACGAGTTTTGTCACATGATTGCACCGACACGTTCAAGGATTTTGAGCTGATCAGACCGAGTCGATCACGTATTCTTAATACGCCGGTTTTTCATGGTTTATTAACGACGATTTCCCGAATCGATGCTATTTCCAACTTTTTCCGAACATGTCTCGACTTCGACCAAATTGCTTTGTGTTTTCGGACGACGTTCCCGATACTTGAGCTAATTGCGAACTAGCTTGACGTGTGATTGCTTTAACAAAAAACCGTGTGAACAAGTATACTTGTAATCAATAGTGTAAATAAAAAATTTATGCGGTTGGACATAACTCAGAATTTGTCGAACCTCCATAAAATCCTGTGTTCTTTGCCTTATTTTTATTTTTTTATTTTTGTAATTACAATTTCTGTGTTTGAATTTGTGTAATTAGAATTTCATTGCAATTGAAGTGATGATGCGGTTTTTGAAGTCAACAACCTTAGTTGGATCAGGTTGTAATCTTAAAAAGGATCTATACTTATCTTGCCATATTTAACAATATCCCATGATTTTTTTTTTTTTTCTTCAACTAGGAAAAGGACAGCTTCTTTCTTCAATTTTTTTTTTTTTTTTAAAAGAAGACGAATCCTGATAAGTAAAAAATGTGCAGCTGGTTACAAGTAGTGCAGCTTTGGTCATGTAGCAATATGCGGGGTGTCTTTTTGTTTAAAAGTCTCCTATCTTTTGTTGTCATTTGAAATATCCATTATCTTCCGTAACTCTGTTTCATTTGAATGTATGAAGGCGTTTCAACCAGGAATTTTCGGTCGGTGTTAAATGTAATGCAACATGTGCGTTTCTTCATTGCTTGTTAAACTAGCTAGCTGTATACCATAATTGTTTGTCACGTACGTCGAATTCTTTTTAGAATTTATTTGTGTGATAATTAATGTACGAAATTATCTATCGTATATAATAACATATCAATTTCGCCTTGCATTCTATGCAGTAGCGTCGTCTAAAAGCTTCTTCTCATTAATTACTTGTTCATTCATAAAGAATTATGCCATAATTATTCATCAATTGTCAGAAAATCAGTTGTTTGTATATAACACAGTTGTGACTTACTGAAGTTGTTTAAAAATGTCTAAAGAACATGTTTGCTTAGCTAATTACAGTTAAGAATCATTTAAGCACAGTTATGAATTAGTTATAAATAGAAACTCTGTAGATATGAACTACAAAATGATGCTAAATAAAATGGATTATTGATTTTAGTTGGTTCATGAATGGAGAATATGATATGTTAATGTATATTTCCATTTAGTTATTACTGAACGTATATAATCACAACAGTGTAGAATAGTGAATATGTGCCAATATTATAAATTTATACGGGCAAACACTATATATTAGTTTAAACAAACCTATGTGATGAAGTTATATATATATATATATATATATATATATATATATATATATATATATATATATATATATATATGGTAAGTTGGTAAATCCCAAAGTGTTCAATCAAACAAATGTAATGTGCGGCTGTAGTTCCACGATCAACGAAAGATGGCAAAAAAGAATTGAATTTTGTCAATTGGTACAATGATGATAATCAGGACTTTGATGGGAGGGGCAACATGAATTTATTCCTCCTCCTTGCATGTTCGAATGCATGTTCGAAAGAAAAAATTGTAACAACTCTATATTTAGACCATAACCAATCATCCGTTCCGGTCACTTCATTCTCTCTCTTATTTTATAACCAAACAAGCCACATGGCATTCAGGGAGAAAAATTAACCACGAATCTAATTAAATAATAACTTTAAAAAAATATAATAAAAAATTATTTTTTGTTTATAACGGTAAACTCTTTGCCCTTATAAACATAAAACACACCTGAAAACATAAAACGGCAAAGACTTTGCCGTTATAAACTTATAACGGCTTTCTCTTTGCCGTTATAATCCCCAACCTCTGTTCAGTTCACTAGCCACGAACGAGCTCAAAACCAGTCACGACTAGCCACGGATGACTGAACAAACCACACCTGATTGCTCCGTGGTTTGTTTAGTAACTGAACAAGTCATTGTTGATTGAGCTCTTAGCCAGAGGCGGAGACAATATTGACTCGGCCAAGGAAAGTAACCTATATTTGGATAGGAATACTACACCTCCTCTAAAACTATGTTTGCATGCGGTATACAATGCAAAGCAATGCAATACAAGGCCAATCATGTTTCCTTCGCTGCAGATAAATACAAAAAAACTGAGATTATCCAGCTTGCGCCTAACATATTTGACTTCCTTTCAGTTACCAATCATCAATTAACCTTCTCCATTGACCTTTTCTCCCCTTGCTAACGCGTATTGAGTCTATTGACCCTCTAATCATCACTTACTCATGATAACAGTGTAAGCTTTCCCACTATATAAGCAGGCACCACTTTGCATTGCCTCATCATTCTAAGTCAGTTTATATCATACCTACACTACATATATATACTATGGCTCCTAAATGCTATTCATATATCCTGGTATTATTTTTGCTTGTTACACTCACTACTTCCCAGCTGTCGCCCACATTTTACTCCACCTCCTGTCCTAATGCACTCCCTACCATCAAGTCTGCAGTAACTGCAGCAGTCAGCAAAGAGCGTAGAATGGGAGCGTCTCTACTCCGGTTGCACTTTCATGACTGCTTTGTCAATGCAAGTCTCGTTTTCCACTTTCTATATACTCGTGTTTTATATAAATAAAATGCACAAGTGTAACTTGTATGATTCACGTATAATGCAGGGCTGTGATGCATCAGTGCTTCTGGACGATAACACAACTTTTACAGGAGAAAAAACAGCATTTCCCAACGTTAACTCTTTAAGAGGCTTCGACGTAGTAGACATCATCAAGACGAACCTCGAAGCTATTTGCAAGCAAACCGTTTCATGTGCTGATATCCTTACAGTGGCTGCCCGAGACTCCGTTGTTGCTGTAAGAACTCAACTTTTTCTCCACTGTTTTTGATTAGATGAAGAAGCTAGCTTGACATGGTCAATATAATATACATAAAATGGTGCATGCTATATAATTACAATTTCAAATGACATAAATATGCAGTTAGGTGGACCTTCATGGGGTGTAACATTAGGAAGGAGAGACTCTACAACTGCGAGCCTAAGCCTTGCCAATAGTGACATACCTTCACCGTTTTCGTCTTTGAGCACTCTCATTTCTTCTTTCTCCAAAAAGGGTCTCACCGCTTCTGACATGGTGGCACTCTCCGGTAATTTCTCCAAAAAGTGCTATCTGATTATATCATCCTTTAATGCATTGTCCCCCTGAAATGAGTTACCTATTCATATAATGTGTGCAGGAGCTCATACAATTGGACAGGCAAAATGCTCACTGTTCAGGACCCACATCTACAATGAGACTAACATAAACGCTACCTTTGCCAAATCGCTGCAAGCAAACTGTCCGCTGTCAGGAGGGGACACCAACCTTGCAAACTTTGACGTTTCGACGCCGACCACGTTCGACAACTTCTACTACAAGAATTTGGTGAACAAGATGGGTCTATTGCACTCGGATCAGGAGCTATTTAATGGTGGATCTGCTGACTCTCAGGTCACCACGTACACTACCAATTCTGCAAAGTTCTTCACTGATTTTACTGCTGCCATGATTAAGATGGGGAATATTAGTCCACTTACAGGGACTAGTGGGCAGATAAGAACTAGTTGTAGGAAGGCAAATTGAGGGATATGGTTCTTTGGATTTAGGGATATGTGGGGGTACTGGTACTCTTATCAACTGTAACTAAACTTACTACTATGTTTTCATGTTTGTATTTTGGGTTGCTTCTGTGTGAGATGATCCATAATAGTTGACATAAAATGGGTTGAAAAGTTAATCCATTCTTCATCGTATAAGAATCTATTTAATCCATTCTTCATCGTATAAGAATCTGTTTTATTCGTTTCCTTTTCTCTCAGCGTAAAGGTAAATGAACAACCCTTTAGACATTTTAGCTTTTTTGCGGCAATAGATTGATCGTTGATATGATTGACTAAACGTTTTAATTTAAACAATCCACTAGTTATTCAAATTTGTAGAAGTATATATATAGTGAACCTCATATTTTGTTAAATCACTACAGCATAGTCTGTATCATCTTCAACTTGCTAAATATATTGTCCTGCAAATTATTTATTTTGAATTTGTTTAGAGGGAAAACTGACCGAAGTCGTAAAACCGTCTTTATTGCACCTAGCTTGATCCGTGATCACCTCATAAATGACTGATCTTAGTGTCCTGCAGTTTAGGGTAACGGAAAATTTAACATTACTATATCATTACCAGACAACCGATTATCATTTTCGAGTAACAACGATATATCAGTATAATCGGTATGATAACGGTAAATTTACCATTTTCTGTGTTAAACATTCATAATATTTTTTCAAACTAACGGTAATGCTAATTTAACAGCCAATTTACAATACGTGAATATTCATATAATATGTTGTATTATGGGTAATTAGAACAAAAAACCGATCGGATTTAATTAAATTATTCATTTCAAATGACCATAAATATGCTTTTTTTTGTTATCTTTTCTTAAATGACATGATAAAATGTGTAATAACACATCGTTAAAGTGTAATATATGGCAATTCGTCCATTTTTTAGGTAAACGGTAATTTATCATTGTTGTTCTCAAAATTTGAGTCAACACCAGGAGTACAAGGTGCACTTCACAATATACTCAAAAGATAAGAGAAGTGGAGCCATAAACTAGAAAATTGCAAGTAAAGAGAGACAAAGTTTTATAGTGGTTCGATCAAGTTTGATCTACATCCAATTTGAAGAATGATTCCATTATTGCATTTAGAGTTACAAAGCAAGTATATTCTCTCAATACCATCATTATCCTCCCAATTCTCACTCTTTGACCTAATGAATGTTTTTAGGAGAAATCGACGAGATCCTTCGATTGTAGCTGATGATAGAACAAATCTAAGCTTTTTCATAAATTTCGACGAATCTTCATGTCTTCACGGTGAATTTGGAGTTAGATCTTCAGTTGGAGGTGGTTATGATGATCAAATCACTTAGAAAAGATCGAAGATTGGATTTAGCAGCCCATCGGGGTCATGAAAATCTCCTCCATTAAAGTGGAGTTGAACCTCTATTTATAGAAGTGAGGAATGAATGAAGTATAGCTCTCAGGTTTTGGATCGGGCTACTGAATATTTACAAAAATACCACTGTAGATAATTGCCAGTTTTTAGGCTCCTGACCGATCCAAAGTAGTTCTGACCGATCCAGAATGTCTCGACCCGATCCAAACGGTAATGGAGTTATGCCATAATAGTCCGATCTGATCCAAAGGTAACGGAGCAGTGTTTGTTTGACCTGACCGATCCAGATGTTTTTCAACCATACCGATCCAATCAGGACAGAACAGGCCGACCCGTTTCACAACTAACAAACCGATCCAATGCATCTCAAACAGACCGATCCACTTTATACTATCCAGACCGATTCAATGCTCCACAATCAAACCGGTCCACTTTGCATTATCCAAACCGAATCGATCCAATAGACTAGTTCGACCCGATTCATCTTTACTTTCGATGAGGTCGATCCACAGCTTTGTCTAACAGACCGATCATTGTTTTATGGAACTGACCGATCCATTGCTTAGATTATCCAGACCGATCCAATGCTATATGACTTGGTCGATCCAATGCTTCACAAAACGACCAATCCACTTTCCAGTTAACAGGCCAATCCATTCATATTGGATAAAGAGATCCATATTGTGCACAACAATTTGTGGATAACATTTTGCCCCTCGAAGTTTGTGATTTTTGTCTGTAGAAAATTACGGGCTTCGAAATACTATGTTCCATCGTGTTTGGTTCGGTTGCATCGTATTTTTGTTCCGGGTTGGTTAGTGTATGTTGATTGGATCGGGCTTCTTGTGTTGGATCGGACCAATTCACCATATGAGACCACTATAAAGTCCCATCCAACCTCTCGCCCTTTCATTTTTGCTTTAGCACACTCGAAGCTCTTCAATGGCGGCACCCTCCTTTTGGAGTGAATTTATTCAACCCGAGTATCTGATTCAACTTCCTCCTTCAATTTGCATCCAAGTTGCTTCCCTTCGATCAGCTCAGGCCGACGACCCAGTCTTTCAACCTCGTGTCTCCCCAAATTCAAATCTTGTTCTTCACATCCACACAATTGCAGGTACTTCGCATTTCTTTTTGGCGATTTTTGATTTTAGATTCGAATTGGAACGAATCGGGGCTGAGGTAACCATCTGGATACGAAGGGGTTGCCGAATTGTTAACTTGGGTTTGTCCTTTTGATTATAGGGCTTTAGATTTTGAATTTTTGATGTTGAAATAGTTTGGAACTGATTGGAATGAACTCGTGGTTGTGCATGATGAACTTCAATTACACAAAACCCATTGAGCTTCAATTTCTTTTTGATGCATATAACATGTTCGACGAAATGCTTGAACCATAAATTTATCCAAAATAATTGAATTCTGCACTTGATCTTGCCATCATGATGATGCTTGTCGCGTCATTGGTGTTTTCCAAAGGCTGCAAAGCGTAGGATTCCTCTGACCCGAATCGGATTTGGCACGACCATCTTGGTTTAGATCAGCCTTGACTGATCCGATATGGATTGGTTGTGATCGATCCAGTCTGGATCGGTCTTGACCGTTCCGACATGGATTGGTTATGACCGATTCAATTTGGATCGGTTTTGACTGATCCGATGTGGATTGGTTGTGACCGATCCAATCTGGATTGGTCTTGACCGATCCGATATGGATTGATTGTGACCAATTCAATTTGGATCGGTCTTGACCGATTCGATATGGATTGGTTGTGGCCGATCCAATCTGGATTGGCTATGGTCGATTCATCTCAGGGTTTGAATCTTTATTATTTGTCACCCTATAATTGAAACACTTTCTTTGGGCCAGTATACTCTATCATCGATTTCCCATATTGATAATAAGTTAAATAACATAGAAACCTCGTACGCAGCTTTTATAACTTATATAGAAGGGTTTAGTCGGCCATCTCACTTAAACCTTTAAGCAATAAAACTTGAGATCGATCACTTATGTCATGACAACTTAAGCTTCACCTCTGTTAAGTTGCATACAACATTTTTGTTATATGAAATATATACCTGTACTCTGTTGT
This sequence comes from Allium sativum, assembly GCA_030737875.1. Classification (NCBI taxonomy): domain Eukaryota; kingdom Viridiplantae; phylum Streptophyta; class Magnoliopsida; order Asparagales; family Amaryllidaceae; genus Allium; species Allium sativum. Next base: position 803,589,612 of record CM060919.1, read on the forward strand.
CAAACATATTTGTCTGCATAGAAATGGATACTAGACAGAAATCATGCCAACAGCTTGAGGCAACATCTAAGTCTGCATTGGCTGGTACTTCCACCCAGATTACGGATGCCACTGATACTTCCGGATCCAATGTTAACCCAGAATTTCCGATACCCAAGCCTTTGACTGAAAAACCCGGTGATAGTAAACCGAACAAACTGGGTGACCGCGGGTACAAGAGCTTATGTGCTCAATTTAACATATCAGCGACAGAAGCTAAGTTTCTAGAAGAGAATGAGTTTGATGACAATCCTCCCCTTGGATTTATTGCTATCAACTGACATATGGTGCCGATGGGTGGCGTTCCTCCTTTTAATCCCTTCATAGAGATGTTTTTAAAGCGTCTAGTCGTTGCCACTATGCAACTTCATCCTAATGGTTATGCTACCTTAACCTGCCTCTACATACTTTTCATGAGAATCAAGGAACACCCCTCGTCCTTTGAAGAGGTCTGTTCACTGTATACTTTCAAAAAGAAGCAACCTTCACCATTGATCATTAGCTTTAAAGGGAAATACCCAAGATTGTAACTGATCTAATGGAGAGTGCCAAAATGCTACTTACAAAATTATTGTTTCGTACATTGCCCCGACAATTTCTACAGGAGATGGATGGAAGGAGATAATAGCATATTCGCACATTTTTTATTCCTACACTTAGCTTCCGAACATTGAACCATTCTTTTATTGTGCAATACTGCCTCTTTCTGACTCAGATGATACCACTGGCGATGAGTTATACAATACCCTACAGACTATACCCAAAGCAGAAAGAAGTAGGAGATACCTAATCACGGAGCAGCTTCTTTATCAGTATCATTTGCTTGACCCCTCCCGTACTCTCAAATTGGATTTGTTTCCTAAGAAAGGTATTGCCGGCAAAGGTCCTACTCAAAGATTCCCCTTACAAAAATGCTCTGAAACTGTAGGAAGCAATAAGACGTCTCCTAAGTCTAAGCTGCCTTCCATCGAGGAAGGAAAATCCGATCATGACAAGGATGGATGTGAAACAATTAATGAAGTGGCTGAGGGAGTTAAGAAGGATTTGACCTCTTCAAGAACCCTTTCTAATCCGACCAAGGGATATAAATCACCAGGAGATGTTGAAGTTACTTCTGATGACAACACTGGTGTTAAGAAAACTTCTAAGAATCCTCCTACACCGGTTACTCCCAAGGGTTACTCTTCGGATACTTTTAAGGATTTAAGTGATATTAGCTCCGCTGAACATATTGTTCCTCGCGATGTTTCATCATCAGCCCCTGCATTGTCTGCAAAAGATAAGGCTAAGAGGGCTATTGATGTAGGAATCTCCTTAGATGACTCTTACAGGAATCCTTGTCCTGGAAAATCAGCTGGCGATATAGGACTCCTTTTAATTGAGCCTCTTAATATTGGTTTATTACTAAATCTACTTTGATAAGCGCTTACTGTTACCATTGCTTACTGCTCTTTTGCGTTTACCTTTTGGAGTTGTCTCAATCTCCATTAATGTGAGTACTAAATTATTTGTCATGTATCCTTTCTTAGGTACTGGAGAAATGCCGAAGTCTTCATTCTTGAAGGATTTTAATGAAAAGCGAGGCCAGTAAGACCCAAAGTGTTTCTTAAACAAATCTCGTCCCTCGCGATATTCTCATCGGCCTGATCCCCCTCAGCACTTACAATCACCTCATTAGTCTCGACCACTTCCAGAACTCCCCGAAACCGATGAGAAAAGGCGATGGAGGCCATTTGATGAAGCTCGACGGGAGGAAAAGGATAGGAAAGAAATTGAGAAGAAGAAGAAAAAATCTAAGCGAAAAGACAATACAGGTGATTGGAGCAAGAGTGAACTTCGAAAACGCCATAGGTCTGATGATCTTTCTATGCCACACACTCATGCTACTCTCAAAGAAGTATCCCTAGCCTCTCCAACGGTCACTCCCGCTCCTGCCGACCTAGAGACAATTATGAATGGGCCTTGCTACGTTCCTGGCCTAGCTGATTTTGGCCTTGCTGACCGGTTCCCAAACTGGAATCTTAGAGGAAAGTGCCTCAACCTGGACCTTTATCCCGATGACAAGCGGGATTTACTTGAAAAGTTTGAAGACTTGCAGGGTAGTACATCTGCACAGTTTGACGTGGCTCATAATTAGTTGGAAGTGGCTAGGGTCGATTTGATGTAAAGCTGGGCAACCTCAAAAGTCAGGCCGAGAAGCAATTGGGACTTTAGTGGTCCTTTGTTCGTGAAATTTCAAGGGTTAATGGAATCACTCTTGATCGTATCATTACCTTAGAAAGTGATAAAGCCGAACTGATTAAGGTCATAAAATCACAGGAGAAAACCATTGCTTCCCACTCCTAGAAAGATTTAGAGCTGTCAAAATTAGAGTTGGAAAACAAAAAACTCAAGGAGGAGCTCGCTGGTGCGAAGCTGAATGAATTTACTCTAGCAGCACAACTACAAGGAGCTCAAGCTGCTCGATAGCTCACCGAATCCCAACTAGCTATGGGAAAGAACTCATCTGCCGCCCACCAACAAGATAATGCAATTCTCCGCAAGAGGATTTCTTCACTTAATACAGCCCTTGAGGGGGAAAGACTTAAAGCTGCTGCTGATCTTGAGAGGATTCGCTTGGAGGACGAAGCTTCCTTTATCGACTTTTATGTCTATAGCGTTATGAACAAGGGAAGCTTGTCTTTCTTGGAAGAACGATTTGAGATCACTTTGGCTCTTGTTTGGTAGCGGATTCTAGAGATTAATGGGGGCGATCGCAGTGAAGATGATCTCATTGAGGATCTCCTCGACCCAGAGTCTCGCGATTCTTTGGTTATTGGGAAGGCCAAGTTAGCAGTGGCTAGAGGTTTTATTAAGGACACGGCTGGGTCTTCGGGAGGACCCATTCAGGATGTAAATGTTGGAGCTCATGCCATCACCACGGATGTCGAGGTTTCTGGTTCACAGATTTCCGTTGATCTAATTGCTTCTCAAAAGGACAACGATGGAGATAACGATGACGGTGGAACCTTTGATGCAAGCGGGTTTGAGATTGAAGCACACTGGAATATTGAAGCAAGTCTTACAGCTGCAGGTAAAACCGAAGTTGCTCGAATTATATCGAACTTAGACTGTGTATTCTCTTCGCCTGGCACCACCACACACTTAACTCAATGTTTGTCTGCCTTAGGTCTAATTTCACCAAAGCTTCCTTCTGGTGGGTTTACCGCTATGTTGACTGAAGCCATAACTACTGATTCAACTCTGATATCAACGCCTCCTGCCCCAGCTCATACTCCTCATCTGGGTGATGAATCTTTGCTTGATGATATGACCCCAGGGTCGCAAGATGCCAATATTAGTGCGATTTCTGACTTGGGAAATGATGAAGACTATTTCCCAAGCGAGGAAGACTCTGAGCAGACTAGTGAATGTAACAACCCGAATTTTAACAACATGTTAAAACCATAAATCAAGGCAGAATTAATTTTTAAAATAAGAATCAAGGGAAACGGGTTGCGCCGTTGCGTTCGTCTCGAAATTCTGCTTGAGATAGAGTCTGAGTTTGCATAAAAAGGATACCGTATGAAGAATATATGGACGAACGAAGTTAGGCAGAAAAACCGGAAATAGGCCAGAATACACTGGCGCACTTGTGAAGTGCGCCAGTACAAAAATACACTGGCGCACCTGCCAAGTGCGCCCATACAGATCCAGCATAGAATTCTGGAGTGTTCTGTGATGACATGTCTTCTTCTGAGTGGCTGGATGACTTGTCTTCGAGCTGTGTGGTTCTGATGACTTCTGGACTGATCTGAAGGCTCTAAATTACCCTATTCTCCTATTTAAACACCCCTAAACCTAGCTTTCTCTCCACACCAAAACATTGCAATGTTATGCTGCCTCCACCTTAATTAAATTAAATTAAAAATAAAACGCGAAGATTATTTCTTGAAGACTACGGCTAGGAATTGAGGATTTGCTTCTACAATCAAAGCAAGATTCAACGATTCAACAATTCGACGACTAGTTTATAGATTCGACTTCTACATCTTTCTTAGACCACGATCTGTAAGTTCCAGTTACTTTTAGATAAAAACTATAAATCTAATATGTGCATGGTATAATTTGGAAGTGATTTATGTATGATTCATATCTATTCTTGGTTTCTTCTTAGATCTTGACTATTGGGAATATTGCCTACGACGTTGAAACTATTGTTAATGACATAAGACTATGACTATGCCTATGACTGTGGACATAAGATTTTGCCTATGCCTATGACTATGACGGTGAACATAAGACTATACCTATGACTATGACGGTGAACATAAGACTGACTATGACTAATAAGACTATGCCTAAGACTATGACGGTGAACATAAGACTGACTATGACTAATAAGACCATGCTTATAACTATGACGGTGAACATAAGACTGCCTATGACTATGAACAATAAGACTATTGCCTATGACTATGACAAGGACAATTGTGGTTAATCACCTATGATTAATTGCCTAGGATTATGACTATGAAATTGGATCTAAGCTTGATTTTCTATTCAGACCTATTTTCTTTATTTGTTCTTGGATCTTGATTTTGGGGATTTTTCTATTTAAGTTAGATCTATCCATGTTCTTGAATCTAGGTTAGTATTCAAACCTTTTTATGTTCGTAATGTTATCAGATTTATATGCCTGAGTTGTTTTAATCAATTTATTCAGTTATGTCATACCTTGAAAATAGATTGATTATGTTATTGAATGATAGTGATCTATGCCTGTGGTTCTATTTTATTATCATGTTGAATTGGGAATTAATGAATAAGTCTATTCATATGTATAGGAACTTGAAGTATAACCCGTTATGACAAGTTGTGTAGTTTATCATGTTATGCAAGTTTTAGGTTGTAAAATCATATCACATATGTGACTAAATGTTAGATCTACATGTTTATGTGTATATGTTAAACCTATGTCATATTTCAAGTTCACACTTATTCATATGCTCATGATTGATTTGCAAGTTCACATATATGTAAGTTGATTTAGTCTATATATGTATGTTGATTTAGTCTACGTTGCAAGATTCTCACCTGTGATATTCATTTTGACTATTTTGCAAGTTCACTCCTATGGTGTTCGTATTGACTATGCCGAGAATGCCAAGTTTACACCTATGACATGTTTATGTTAATAAATCGCTTTATGCAAATTTTGTGTACGTTAAGTTAGGCTAAGTTTTTAGCCTAAAATCATATGTCAAAAATCATGCGGACGAGAAATTAGGCTAAGATTGTTAGCCTAATATTTAGATGGGGTAACGTTGGGAAAAATTGGTAATTATAGGAAACTTGGTATGAAACTTATCTTGAAAACTTGACACGAACTTGACATGAATCTTGAACTTGGACATGACACTAGAATGAACTTGAAAATGGCCAACTCGAGGTTGGGTTGAGTTTGCAGTGTAATTCTGCCCGGAACCGCCCGGCAAATCTAGTTACTACAAACAATAGGATCCAATGTGGGTAGTTGGTCATATCGCACTTGAAAACCCGAGGTCAGACTGAGTTGTGGTGTAATTCTGCCCGGAACCACCCGACATATCCAGTGACCACAACAACAGGTCTAATGTGAGAAGTTGGGGTGCATTAATGAATTAATGCCACATGTAACACCCCACGTCCATTAATGTCACTCACAAAGGGAATGCATTAACTTCCATGGAGGTCATAAGTGAATATAGAACAGAGAAATTACAACAAGACAGATAATAAATAACACTTGGAAATCTAAAATTCATTTTATTGCAGCGGAAATTAAATATGTTTGTTACATCATAAAACCATAGATCATAACCAAGTACAACATCCGTCTCCACAAAAACAAAATACATAATCCCATTACAATAAATACCCATTAAAAAGAAAGATAACAAGCTGGACTTTACTTCTGCAGCCCAAGCTTCCCAAGAGATAAGCGATCCAACTAGACTCCACTAGAACTTGGCCCAACCTGAGGACCCGAAGGAAAAGAAAGGTGGAAAAGAGGGGGTCAGACATAAAGTCTGGCGAGTATGATAATTCTACAATACTACTATCAAAATAACTGGACTAAGGCATAAGCAGGAAAACAAGGAAATGTCTATGAAAGAGCAGATTAAGGACATAGACAATCGCTAAAGGAAACGTTATAGGCGCTCCTAAATACTAAAGGATAAACACTATACTGCACCACACCAGTCACCCTAAAGATTGATCCCACTTAGCTTCACTTAGAAACTTTCTTAATGGCTTTACATACTCCTAGCTGACCACATAGGTGCCGCCTGCCCCTATCTCCACTAGGTGTACCCCACTTTCCATTTTTCGATCGGCTCCCTACTCGTAGATACCCGTGCTGGCCCCACAGTGGGGTGTATCATTCCCCTAAAGTGGCAACCCGATATAACGGAGATGCACGGCTTATACCTACACGATGCAACAACGTCTTACCTACCAGCCCGGGTCCACACATGCATATGAAACCCGTTGGACTTGCGTTGCCACCGCTCCCTATTTTGGCCTCTTATAGTCAGACCCAGTATGCATGTCCCGTCCTCGACTTGGGTCGAGCCCACAAAGATACGTTTTGGGATACTGGTTGAAATGGGCCCCCATTATTTCCCACAAGCATTCCACCTAAGCTTGTCCCATTAGTCCATCCACTTAACCCACTTAGTCATGTTCATTTACATGTGTATTTGGTTAAGTCTAATCGTATTTCAAATGCCTCTAAAGGCAACCACTAGATTCCTCATGCCACCCAAGGCACCTACTTAACCCCCATGTCCCACCTTACATGATTATCTGGATAAGTATTTCTTAATTCATTAAGGCCATAACCTCATAAAGACCTCTCACATTAGACTGGCATTTATGGCAGCTGGATTTGTCGGGCGGGTCCGGGCAGTCTTACACCATAAAAGAGTCTAACCTCGTGTCTTTACAACTGTTATGCTTTAGTTTGGGCCTAGGACCTCTCACATTGGGCCGACATTTTTGACTACTGGATTTGCCGGGCGGGTCCGGGCAGGTTTACGTCACAAACGGGTCCAACCTCGTGTCCTAAGCATTGATTATTATTAATAATCCACTTTCCCCAATTTTAATAATTCCCTATTTGAATTATTAATTAATTCCAAATTTAGCAATGTCCATAATTGACTCAATTATGGACATCCATTTAAGGCATGCAAAATCATATCAATTGCTCCCCAATTTATCAATTTCCTAATATTACCCCTACCCCACGTTTGAACGTTTATTCGCAAAATGAATGCTAGACCTGATTAGTCTAACTCATAGCATAAAAGAAAATATTCACAACAACAACAAATATATGTGACTAAATAAATCATAACAAGGGGTGAAACTTGCATACATCCAAAATTACAACTTGCATTAGGTTATATATGTCATGGATCTAAGGGTGTCAACTTATTCATAATTCACATAATATGATTTTGATCAAATTTCATAAACTTGTATAGGACATGTGTGAATCAACATCATTAACAATATGGTTTTATATGGGTACACCTAACTCAATAGGCAAATTCCCAAAAATCAAAATTTCATTCAATCATAGATTCATGTATATGGGTACACCTAACTTAATAGGCCAATTCCCACATTCAAGATCCAATTAATTTGTAGATTCATGTATATGGGTACACCTAACTCAATAGGCAAATTCCCATAATCAAGATCTATTATAAAAAAACACAAACTTTAAACATGATCCAATTCGCATAAATAATAACATCATGATTTAACAACTTGTATGATTTAACACAACTTAACATGACATCATTATCATATAACATAAGTATTTCAACATATGTGATAATATGAGATCTACAAGATTTACAACATAGCATATCATAATTTGCAACATAGCATGATATGATTTACAACATAGCACAGCATGATTTACAACATGGCATAACATGATTTATAACATAGCATAGCATGATTAATCACATATGACATAGCATATGATTATTTACAACATAATCACTACAACATAACAACATATATATGATAACATAATAGCATAACAAGAGATCCACAAAATAATTTACAAATACATAACAATTCATATCACTTTCTTGTGATCCATTCATAACTTAATCAAATTATTTTATAATAATATTGTGAGATTCATCATACTCACAATTTAAAGAAGAGAAATAGAAAGAGTCTTTGATTTAATTTGTTTGTTGAGTAGATTTAGTTGTAGGCTAGGCTTTCTCCTTCTTCTTTAGTTTGTGACGGCTACGCTGAACTTCATGGCAACGGCATGTCGGTAGCTCTCCAATTTTTCAAGTGATTTAGGGTTAGAGTCTACCCACTTATTTATAGATGTTAGGATGCATTTAGGCCATTAGATTTACCCTAGAATAGATTAGAGCCATTAGATTTCGTCCAGCCTTCAAAACACAGCCCGAAAACCCAACCAGATGCACCCAGGTCACCTGGGCTCGACCAGGGAGGTCGACTCCCAGGTCGACCCTAGGGTCGACTCCCAAGTCGACCTGGGGGGGGAGGTCGACTCCCCAGTTGCCCCCCAGGTCGACCCCCTGGGTCTGGCGGGATTTTTCCCGCCTGCCTCCATTTCTGTGTTTTTGAAATCTGTTTTAAAATTTGAATTTTTCGTGAAACTTCTCGAGGCCATATCTCGGTCATACGAACTCCGATTTACAAAATTTCGGACTCTATTTCGCGTATTTTTCCGAGACGAACACAATGGCGCCGCCCATTTCCCAATATTCTTATATTTGAAATTAATTATTCTTTCATTTGTGAATATTAGTATTAACTGATTTACGGGGTGTTACATTCTCCCCTCCTTAAAGGAATTCGACCCCGAAATCTTCAAGTCAAGAAGAATGTTTAACCTAACATCCACTCAACCATCTACTCAATCATCAAACACTGGCTTCCACTGTCCTTATAGACTTCTAATGCTTTTATGTTTAAATGCATAGTGTGTGTATATGTCCGTATCTAATGCAAAATCAGGCGGTCCACTGATTCAGTTGACCTCCTTGATGCAATTCATGATAGTGCCATGCATCCATTATGTATGCAAAAGATCCTAATTGCTTACATACTACTTCTATATGCGTGCACATCCATTCAACCGAATGCAGCATCTATATGTTGGTACAACCATTATACTAAATACATTCATTTATGCAATATGCAATATGTAGTGACTGAGCCGATCTAGTGCCTAAAGTGTGTGTATATATGCATCCACGAGCAACCACTAGCAAACACTTGCGTCCATTTTGCATCCATCATACATAACATGTCTCAAACACATGTTTCAACCATAGGATTTATCCTAACTAAAGGTCAAAGATACTAATGAGAGGACATGCTAAAGATAAGATAAGATAAGCTATGCGATAAAGGAGAAATTTAAAGACATACCCTCAAAAAGAAAAGGGTACAACGAACGCATCTTCTCTTCTGTCTCCCAAGTAGCGTTGCTCTCATCATCTCCCCATTGCACTTTAACTAGTCTGACCTCTCGATTCCTCAACTTTTTGATCTCCGACCCAAGAATGCATGTAGGAGCTCGTCTAATTGTTGCATCACGCTCTATTTCCACCTCTTTAAGCAAGCTCGGCTCTACCACCTCCGCGGTCTTGTGCAAACACTTCCTCAAATGTGACACATGGAATACATCGTGTACTCCAATAAGTTTCTCAGGCAACTCCACCCTATACGCCATTTTCCCAATCCTGTCTTTTATAGGAAACGGCCCTACAAACCTTGGCGCTAATTTCCCAACGGACCCAAAGCGAACAACATTCCGTAACGGAGATACTTTGATAAAAACCATGTCCCCAATGTCAAACTCAAGATCTGTCCTCCTCTTATCAGCATACGATTTCTGCCTATCTTGTGCTGCTTTCATCCTCCTTCGAATCAAATCAATCTTCTCCGAGGTTTCCCTAACCATATCGGGCCCAAGTAGGATTTTATCGGTAGATTCCCACCAACATGTAGGCGAACGGCAAGGCCTTCCATAAAGAGCTTTGAAAGGTGCCATGCCAATACTAGACTGAAAGCTATTATTATATGCGAATTCTACCAACGGAAGGTGCTCTTCCCATGTACCCCCAAAGTCTAGGATACAAAGCCTTAAAAGATCCTCTAGAATACGATTCACCCTCTCGGTCTGGCCGTCCGTCTGAGGATGATATGCGGTGCTCAAACATAGCTGGGTCCCTACCGCCTCTTGTAAACTCTTCCAAAATTCGCTAGTGAAGATGGGATCACGGTCGCTTACTATACTAGAAGGAATACCGTGCAAACGAACTATCTCTTTAATGTATACAGAAGCCAATCACGGAGCAGTCCTCTTACTTTTCACGGGAATAAAATGGGCGCTCTTAGTAAGTCTATCTACTATAATCCAAATCCCCGTATTACCATCCTTGATCTTGGTAATCCATCCACAAAATCCATTGAGATGCTTTCCCATTTCCATAGTGGAACTTCCAATGGGTGAAGCAACCCACCGGGTTTCTTTTGTTCTGCTTTTACTCGTTGGCACACCAAGCATCTAGCGACGTACTCGGCCACATCCTTTTTCATACCGGCCCAAAAGAAAACTCGCTTCATATCTTTGTACATCTTGTCTCCGCCGGGATGAATGGTCATCTTTGAGCGATGAGCATCATCAAGAATGGCCTTCCTTAAGTCTTCGTCTTGTGGTACACAAAGTCTATTATCCCTTCGTAACCAACCCTTATCGTCTAGGGTATACCTACGAAGATGGCTAGACAACTCCCCTCCTTTGAGCTTTTCTACTATCTCAACCAACTGTGGGTCGTCTTGCTGTGCCTCACCAACTCGTCCTAGAAGTGTAGGTCAAACCTCCAAGGATGCTAACAAACCAGGTACTAGGTCAATGGAGGGTCTAAAGTCAAACATGGAGATGAATTCTAAGCTTCGTCGTTCAACAAACAACGGACTCAAGGACAACCTTTTCCTACTTAAGGCGTCTGCTACCACGTTACCCTTGCCCGGGGTATATGCTATTTCAAAATCGTAGGAGGCTAAGAATTCCATCCACCGTTGCTGCCTTAAATTCAAATCCTTCTGAGAGAATAAGTATTTTAATGGTTTGTGGTCAGTGACCAGTTCGAATTTCTCACCAAGAAGATAGTGACGCCAAGACTTAAGCGCGAAAACAATTGCGGCTAACTCAAGGTCATGCGTAGGGTAATTCTTTTCATGAACCCTCAACTGCCTTCCACCATAGGCTATTACTCTTCCCTCTTGCATGAGGACCGCGCCAAGTCCCGTCCCACAAGCATCAGTATAGACGGTAAACGGTTTATTCCCGTCTGGCAGCACTAAGACTGGGGCTGAAGTTAAGGCTCTCTTTAAACGTTGGAACGCATCATCACAATCTTCGTCCCACGTAAAAACCAGGTTCTTCTTCGTTAACCGTGTTAATGGAGCTGATATTTTTGCGAAGTCTTTGATAAACTTTTTATAATAGCCAACCAACCCCAAGAAACTTCTTACTTCGGTTACATTTTTAGGGACCTTCCAATCTTGGATGGCCACCACCTTTGCGGGATCCACTGCTATCCCTTCCTTGGAAACCACGTGCCCTAAGAACCGTACTTCTTTCCCCCAGAAGTGACACTTAGAAAATTTTGCCTTAAGATTATGCGCTCGAAGGGTTTCCAACACTTCCCTAAGATGTAGGGCATGCTCTTCTTCATTCTTAGAAAAGACTAAGATGTCATCCACAAAGACTACCACGAATTTGTTAAGGTACTCCCTAAACACCCTACTCATCAAATCAATAAAATATGCGGGGGCGTTTGTCAAACCAAAGGGCATCACTAGCCATTCATAAAATCCGTCCGGAGTCCTAAAAGCAGTCTTATCTATACTATCCTCAGCCACTCTCAGTTGATGAAAGCCAGTGGCTAAGTCCAACTGCGAAAACACTGAGGCGCCAACTAACTGATCAAAGAGATCGTCAATCCTCGGCAGTGGGTGTCGGTTCTTTTTAGTAAGCTTGTTTAGTTCTCTATAGTCCACACAAAGTCTAAGGGACCCATCCGCCTTTGTAGCAAATACTACTGGAGCACCCCACTCCGATATACTACGTCTTATGAACCCCTTCTTAAGCAACTCCTTCACTTGCTTATTGAGTTCCCTCCTTTCACGAGGAGCCATGTGGCGCACTGGCAAAGATACGGGTTTAGCATTATCCACAAGATAAATTCGAAAGTTTATCTCCCGTTTTGGAGGTAAGCCCTTCACCTCCTCAAACACATCCGGATATTCCCGGACCACCTCTACCGATCGCAGATTCTCTACAGATGCGTCAAGCGATTCAAGATAACTTAGCATAACGGAATTTATGGGATTACAAAAGATGTCGAGAGCATTACCAAGGAGAGTCACAAGCCTAACTACTCTCCTTTCACAATCAAGAATGGCCCCATTTCTAGATAACCAAACCATTCCTAAAATTAGCCCATAGCCCGTGAAGCCCAATACATAAGCATCACATCTAAATTCAACGCTAAGTATAGAGATTTTCAAATCCAAACATATCATGGTCAAATGAGCCGAACCCCCAATTGGATTTGAAACAACCAAGAGATCCTCTACTAAACTAGTGTTCAAGTGCAGAAATTCAACTAATGATGCAGAGATAAACGAATGAGATGCGCCAGAATCGAATAAGGTACGGACATGATGATCAAACAGAAAAACTAAGCTTTCAACAGAAATTGTTCTACCTCTTTCTTGCAGCGGTGGGGCCGCAATAGCCTGAACTTGCCCCCTTGCCTGCCCTGGTGCCATAAGAGCCTACACCTGTCCTCCCGAGGTAGACCCTGCCCTCTACCCCTTCTTTGGGCAGTCCTTCACCAAATGTCCCGCATCTCCACAACGAAAACAACAGTCTTCTTTTTCTTTCTACAATCTTTGCTGAGATGGCCAGGGGTCCCACAATTGAAGCATCTCTTCTTCCCTTTGCCATTATTGTTTTTACCACCCTTCTTATTTTGCTGTTGGGGTTTCTTCTGATCCCCTTTCTTTTCAACTGCCTTATCCTCATGCATAAGTGCCATTTCTACTAGCCTTTCAAAGGTGGCTCCCATAGGGATGTGGGTCATAGCCAACCCTTGCAACGGTTCATTCAAGCCTCTAACGAACCTCAAAGCTTTCTTCTCTGGCGTGTTCACCAACTCCAAGCCAAACCTTGCTAACTGATTAAATTTATTGACATATTCCTTCACTGATAAGCTCCCTTGCTTTAATGTCAGGAATTTTTCCATATTTAAATTCTCCTCTGCCCTTGAAAGAAACTTTGCCTCAAACCTTCGTCTGAAATCTGCCCATGAATCAACTGGACGTTCCCCGTTAGTGACCTCCCACCAAAACGAGGCCTCTCCCTTCATTAACCGAGCAGATAAACGGACTTTCCTCCCATCTTCCACTTCAAAGATATCCAACAATTCCTCAGTCTCCTTAAGCCAGTCTCTGGCCTCCACAAACGTCTCAGTCCCTTGAAAAGTTTTTCCTCCCATAGCCTTAAATTCCTTGCACGTCTTTGCAAAAGTGTCAACACGAGGAGGAGGAATGGGTGCAACTGGGGGTGGGGGAGTATCTGCTGGGCTTGCAGTGGTGGCCCTAGCCTCCAAATATCTCCTAAACCACCCTGGAACCGTCACACCTTCTGGGAGATTAAGATCTTCAGCCATGCTGAAACGAAAAAGGAAAGATTCAAAATGGAGAATTCAAAAGATAAAGATAAGGATATGGCAATTTGGTATTATGTTTTTCATAAAAACTCTCTCTAAATAACATGTTTTTGAAAGCACTTCTTCCAAAAATACTTTAGAAAAATATTTTTCTAAAAATTTTATCTGTTCTGGTAACCTTATGCTCTGATACCACGTGTAACACCCCACGTCCATTAATGTCACTCACAAAGGGAATGCATTAACTTCCATGGAGGTCATAAGTGAATATAGAACAAAGAAATTACAACAAGACAGATAATAAATAACACTTGGAAATCTAAAACTTCATTTTATTGCAGCGGAAATTAAATATGTTTGTTACATCATAAAACCATAGATCATAACCAAGTACAACATCCGTCTCCACAAAAACAAAATACATAATCCCATTACAATAAATAGCCGTTAAAAAGAAAGATAACAAGCTGGACTTTACTTCTGCAGCTCAAGCTTCCCAAGAGATAAGCGATCTAACTAGACTCCACTAGAACTTGGCCCAACCTGAGGACCTGAAGGAAAAGAAAGGTGGAAAAGAGGGGGCAGACATAAAGTCTGGCGAGTATGATAATTCTACAATACTACTATCAAAATAACTGGACTAAGGCATAAGCTGGAAAATAAGGAAATGTCTATGAAAGAGCAGATTAAGGACATAGACAATCGCTAAAGGAAACGTTATAGGCGCTCCTAAATATTAAAGGATAAACACTATACTGCACCACACCAGTCACCCTAAAGATTGATCCCACTTAGCTTCACTTAGAAACTTTCTTAATGGCTTTACATACTCCTAGCTGACCACATAGGTGCCGCCTGCCCCTATCTCCACTAGGTGTACCCCACTTTCCATTTTTCGATCGACTCCCTACTCGTAGATACCCGTGCTGGCCCCACAGTGGAGTGTATCATTCCCCTAAAGTGGCAATCCGATATAACGGAGATGCACGGCTTATACCTACACGATGCAACAACGTCTTACCTACCAGCCCGGGTCCACACACGCATATGAAACCCGTTGGACTTGCGTTGCCACCGCTCCCTGTTTTGGCCTCTTATAGTCAGACACAGTATGCGTGTCCCGTCCTCGACTTGGGTCGAGCCCACAAAGATACGTTTTGGGATACTGGTTGAAATGGGCCCCAATTATTTCCCACAAGCATTCCACCTAAGCTTGTCCTATTAGTCCATCCACTTAACCCACTTAGTCATGTTCATTTACATGTGTATTTGGTTAAGTCTAATCGTATTTCAAATGCCTCTAAAGGCAACCACTAGATTCCTCATGCCACCCAAGGCACCTACTTAACCCCCATGTCCCACCTTACATGATTATCTGGCTAAGTATTTCTTAATTCATTAAGGCCATAACCTCATAAAGACCTCTCACATTA
The DNA here is from genome assembly GCA_030737875.1 of Allium sativum. Classification (NCBI taxonomy): domain Eukaryota; kingdom Viridiplantae; phylum Streptophyta; class Magnoliopsida; order Asparagales; family Amaryllidaceae; genus Allium; species Allium sativum. Next base: position 803,604,865 of record CM060919.1, read on the forward strand.
GACTGGCATTTATGGCAGCTGGATTTGCCGGGCGGGTCCGGGCAGTCTTACACCATAAAAGAGTCTAACCTCGTGTCTTTACAACTGTTATGCTTTAGTTTGGGCCTAGGACCTCTCACATTGGGCCGACATTTGTGACTACTGGATTTGCCGGGCGGGTCCGGGCAGGTTTACGTCACAAACGGGTCCAACCTCGTGTCCTAAGCATTGTTTATTATTAATAATCCACTTTCCCCAATTTTAATAATTCCCTATTTGAATTATTAATTAATTCCAAATTTAGCAATGTCCATAATTGACTCAATTATGGACATCCATTTAAGGCATGCAAAATCATATCAATTGCACCCCAATTTATCAATTTCCTAATATTACCCCTACCCCACGTTTGAACGTTTATTCGCAAAATGTATGCTAGACCTGATTAGTCTAACTCATAGCATAAAAGAAAATATTCACAACAACAACATATGAATGTGACTAAATAAATCATAACAAGGGGTGAAACTTGCATACATCCAAAATTACAACTTGCATAAGGTTATATATGTCATGGATCTAAGGGTGTCAATTTATTCATAATTCACATAATATGATTTTGATCAAATTTCATAAACTTGTATAGGACATGTGTGAATCAACATCATTAACAATATGGTTTTGTATGGGTACACCTAACTCAATAGGCAAATTCCCAAAAATCAAAATTTCATTCAATCATAGATTCATGTATATGGGTACACCTAACTTAATAGGCAAATTCCCATATTCAAGATCCAATTAATTTGTAGATTCATGTATATGGGTACACCTAACTCAATAGGCAAATTCCCATAATCAAGATCTATTATAAAAAAACACAAACTTTAAACATGATCCAATTCGCATAAATAATAACATCATGATTTTACAACTTGTATGATTTAACACAACTTAACATGACATCATTATCATATAACATAAGTATTTCAACATATGTGATAATATGAGATCTACAAGATTTACATCATAGCATATCATAATTTGCAACATAGCATGATATGATTTACAACATAGCACAGCATGATTTACAACATGGCATAACATGATTTATAACATAGCATAGCATGATTAATCACATATGACATAGCATAGGATTATTTACAACATAATCACTACAACATAACAACATATATATGATAACATAATAGCATAACAAGAGATCCACAACATAATTTACAAATACATAACAATTCATATCACTTTCTTGTGATCCATTCATAACTTAATCAAATTATTTTATAATAATATTGTGAGATTCATCATACTCACAATTTAAAGAAGAGAAATAGAAAGAGTCTTTGATTTAATTTGTTTGTTGAGTAGATTTAGTTGTAGGCTAGGCTTTCTCCTTCTTCTTTAGTTTGTGACGGCTACGCTGAACTTCATGGCAACGGCATGTCGGTAGCTCTCCAATTTTTCAAGTGATTTAGGGTTAGAGTCTACCCACTTATTTATAGATGTTAGGATGCATTTAGGCCATTAGATTTACCCTAGAATAGATTAGAGCCATTAGATTTCGTCCAACCTTCAAAACACAGCCCGAAAACCCAACCAGATGCACCCAGGTCACCTGGGCTCGACCAGGGAGGTCGACTCCCAGGTCGACCCTAGGGTCGACTCCCAAGTCGACCTGGGGGGGGGGGGAGGTCGACTCCCCAGTCGACCCCCAGGTCGACCCCCTGGGTCTGGCGGGATTTTTCCCGCCTGCCTCCATTTCTATGTTTTTGAAATCTGTTTTAAAATTTGAATTTTTCGTGAAACTTCTCGAGGCCATATCTCGGTCATACGAACTCCGATTTACAAAATTTCGGACTCTATTTCGCGTATTTTTCCGAGACAAACACAATAGCGCAGCCCGTTTCCCAATATTCTTATATTTGAAATTAATTATTCTTTCATTTGTGAATATTAGTATTAACTGATTTACGGGGTGTTACACCACATGATAGGGTTAAGTCATGAACATATAAGACAACACTTAACCAACTTGATACATGATTCATAGGTGGGTTAAGTCCCGAACTTGAATGACAACACTTAACCAACTTGACATGCTAGACTGATGGGGGTTAAGTCACGAATTTAAATGACAACACTTAACCTATTGGACGGAAACCCTAGTTACGCGGTCCGTTTCAGCAGTAACCCACTAGATGTATCATGGTACCCTGGGACTAGGCAGGGTGGGGCACAATTACTGGGCTGATTGTAAGCGACCAGAACGACGGCTGTGTTGGTGCACCAGTGGAGGTTCAGACGGGCTATGGTCCTGCACGTGGTCCGAAGTTGAAAAAGCAGGCATTGGGCATTAGTAGGTTTATCTGTGCATTCTTGATTCGTGTCGGTGGTTGGCACCCTAGGGCTTGATACACCCTATGGTGGACCTAGCACAGGTAACTACATTCGTGATAGGGCCGTATGACACAGACACATGACGAGCTAGAACTTGTAGGGAGCCGATCAACTAGTGGATCGTTTCGTTGGGCCTAGAAATGGGTCATTTCATGATGTTGGGCCAAGGAATCATTTCATGATTAATATAGGACATGGGTTTGGGATTCTAGTATAGTTGATGCCGCGAACCTTGAATACGTGATGCTATACTTGATTTATCATGTTATCTTAGTCAATCTTGCCCATTTTGACATCATCCGTATGTTTACTTTCAGTTTATACATATCATGTTACCTTTATTTGTTTTTATGTTGAAAGTCACTTGGACTTACCAGTCTTTATGACTGACCCGTTTTCTTTCTCCTCTTTTTCTTCCGTCCCCCCCCCCCCCCCGGTTCTCAGGGAGGAAACTCTAGCACTTTGCTTGGATTTCTCTTGCTTTCGGTTCAGCTCATGTACAGTTTGATCTTGAGCTATGCTATGGCTGCATTTCTGCTATCTTTGGGGAATTAAGCTACTTTTGATGTTTTAAGTCTATGCTTCTTTATTTGTGCAAGACAGAATTTGATGTAATGGAAAATAATAACCTTGGCTATTTGATGTAAAAGGTTTTGACTCTTTTTGAAAGTAATGAAATTTACCTTTTGATTCTTCCGCTGTTTTATCTATGTTCTGTCTTGTAATATTTCTGTGTTTGTTTACCTCGATAACGCTCCTCCAAAACTAGTGCATTCCCTTTGTGAGTGACCCTAGCGGAGGTGGGGTGTTACAGTGAAGCTCCGACGTAAGACATTGAGACCCAAGGAAAGTGGGGAACAACATCAAGACGAAAGGGAAAGAAGGCTATTTCCAAGCAGAAGAAAAAGAAGGGAAAATTCATCGTTGTATCCTCCCAAGAGAGTCCCAGTGGTCCGATGAACAATGGTGGGGACCAACCAAATAGACCGGCTTTGAGACCTGGGGACCCAAAAAATGGAAAGGAGAAGTGAAGTCTCCCCTACCACCAGTTTCCTGTCATTTCCTTTATGTATTGTATTCAAACCGGTTGTATATGTGAGTGTCGACCCTCGTTTGCTACTTTTATGCTTGCTACTTTATGTACTTTTGTCTCTGATACTTGACTGGTAACTTTGTGCTTTAATTCCATGTTGTTGAAATGAAAATGTGCTCTGCTTATTGTACTTGAGCTTTATCGTACTTTGCTGCTTTGCATTCTGCATTTATTATATTTTCATGTCTACAACACAGAAATTTTATTCTGCAAGTCATTTGTTAATGCAATACTTGGAATAAATGATCTCATGGTGCTCTGGGTAAATTAGTTTTCCAATTGTAACCACGAATCACTATTAATTGGACCTTACTTAACCAACTTCACTGGATTTATTTGATTTTGATTATTGGCAATTCTTTGGGATTTTTTGTGATTGTCATAATGTCAGGGCTATCAATTTTGCCTTAGTCATTTCATGCTTTGTTGGCCAAATTGGGTCGTGCAAACGCTAAACTTTTAACCTTAGAGTTGTGACGAGTTTATGGTATGTCTTGAGCTTGTTGAATTTTCTTAGTGCGGTGGTAATGCCCCCATACCAAAATTAGTCACTACTCCAAAGGTTAGGAGCATCACTGTATGACCAACTTTATTCGGGATTTCCCGATCATATGACATGATCATGATCGGGGGTTTCCAGTCGAGTTGATCTTTCTTACTTATTTTGGCGAAGAAGGACTTCTGCTTTTATGCCCCTACTTGAGAGGTCTTATATTTTGTTCCAATAGAGAGGTATTTATAAACCCGTTATCCGTTGTGACTGAATGACTCAGTCACTTGTAGAATTTATAGGGCGCTTCCGAGGAGGTCTTTGGGTCCGTCACTAATCGGATTTGGAAGACCGACATATGACCGGATACCATGGTGAGGGGTCTTTTATGTTCTATCAGTAACTGGGTTTGGAAGGCCCAGAACTGATAGTTGGATTTGGAAGATCCAGCATTTGATCGAATGCCCCCGAAGAGGTCTTTTTAAAACCCAGTGTTTATATAGTTATCCAACCATGTATTAATGGCATCGACGATCAACCGAGTGCCCCTTGGGGAGGTCTTTGGTTTAGAAACCCAATGTTTGTCGCAATCCGACCATGTATTAATGGCGTTGGCGATCGACTGGTTGCCCCTCGGGGAGGTCTTTGGTTTATTGCTATGTGGTTTCTCGGGACAAACACTAGCTAATTTATCAATTTTATTATGATTTGCTAGAGCTAGGGTTCGCAACCTTGCAATTAAGAAGGCGTCCCTTTGGCCAAACTCACAACTTCGTTTGTAACTTGAACGCCACACCATTTGACAAATCAAGCCTTGGTGTCTTGTCCTTACGCTGTTGTGATTCCACATCTTCGAGTTGATTGCGAATGATGTTTCAAGCATTAAGTGGCAGACATTTGAGCTATCCTAATCAGGATGTGCTGCAACGGTTGCCAAGACTCATTGAATCGTAATGATGTCAGCGCTCCTTTTAGAGGGCCTGAATTCAAAAATCGAATCTTAGCGGAAAATTTTTGCAAACGTACGATTTAGGCAAGTATAGCAATTCCTTTGATTTATATTTACAAAGTTTGTAATAGTGTTGCATGGTATTTACAATGCATTATATCTACAACTTTTTGTAGAATATATGAAAGAAACATTAAGTGAAGTAGCGGCGGAGATGTATAGCATTCCACGCTCTTGCAAATCGGATTTCATCTGTTGTCTTTAGCTCAAATGTGCCATCTGAGAATTTCTGGTTAAGCATATATGGCCCTTCCCAGTTACGTCCAAGTATCCCCGTTCCTGTCATAATCCTTTTCAGGACAAGGTCTCCAACTTGGAAGGTTCCTTGTTTTACTTTAGCGTTGAAATGACGAGCTATTCTTCTCTGGTGTGCCATGATTCTGAGCTCTGACTCCCTTCTTCTTTCCTCGAGTAAATCGAGTGCTTCGAGCTGGAGTTTCTTGTTCTCTGATTGGTCGAAGTGGATCCTTATATGAGTTGGAACTTCCAGGTCAACTGGGATCATAGCTTCGGATCCAAATGCCGATGAGAACGGAGTGTGCCCTGTTGTAGTTTTGTGGATGGTACGATATGCCCATATCGAAGCTCATCTACCCAACCACCCTTGGCTTTCCCAAGCCGCTTCTTGATGGTTGACTTTAAGATTTTGTTGACTGCTTCAACATGTCCGTTAGATTGCGGATGAGCAACAGCTAAAAAAATCTTCTTTATCTTGTACTTGGTACAAAAGTCCAGGAACTCATTGCTCACAAATTGTGTTTCATTGTCGGTGATTAGTTTCTGCGGCAAAACGAACCTGCAGATAATGTTCTTCAAGACGAAGTTGATCACCTTCTTTGAAGTAATAGTAGCTAGTGGTTCCGCCTCAGCCCATTTGGTAAAATACTCGACTGCCACTATTGCGTACTTCATATTTGACTTTGCGGGGGGCAATGCCCCAATCAAATCTACGCCCCTAGATATCAAATGACCATGGGCTAACTATTTGAGTTAATTCGGTCGGAGGTGCTCTCGGAATTTTTGCAAATCTTTGGCACTTATCACACTTTTTGACATAAGTCATCACATCCAGGTTCACATCGGGCCAAAAATAGCCATATCGCAGAACTTTCTTGGCCAGCGTTTGACCGCTAACGTGACCATCGCAATCTCCCTCGTGTAACTCTGCCAAAATTGTTTTCGATTCCTGCTTTAACACACACCGTAAGAGTGGCATGGAGAACCCTCTCCTATATAACTTCCCATCTTGGATAAGGTATAACGGAGCTTTGCGCAGTACCTTTCTTCGCCTTTTTGGCTCCTCTGGAAGCGTTCTGTTGAGAATATATTCCTTGATTGGCATCACCCAAGACACAGGCTCTTCAACTGTTTCTATGATCCAATCGACATCCACTTCCTCAATAGCAGAGGTTGTGAGGATTTCTACTAGTATTATTCCTAGTAATTGTGCATCTGAAGAACTTCAATATTTGGCAAGAGAATCTGCCTTCGAATTTTCTTCCCATGGAATATGGGATATAGTATAATGGTCGAGGTCGTTGAGAAGTTCCATGGCTTTGATAAGGTAAGAAGGGAGGTTCCCAACTTTAGTATGGAATTCTTCAATGTCCTGATACACTACCAGTTGAGAATCACTAAAGATTTGCAAAGTTTTCAAATTCAGCTCCTTCGCTAACTTCAGTCCTGTTATTAATGCTTCGTATTCGACATCATTATCTGTCGATGGGAACTCTAATCTCAGGGCATAATATATAGAATGGCTGTCAGGAGTTTCTAAGACGACTCCGGCTCCTGAACAGTAATCATTTCTGGAACCATCAAAGTATAGTTTCCAGCTAGCAACGGTCTCCACTGGTTCTTCAGTTTCTTCTCCCTTGTCCATGAACTCGGTAATGAAATTCGCTAAAGATTGCCCATTAATAGATCTCGAGGTTGATAAGTGATGTCATATTGGCTAAGCTCAATGTTCCACTTCAATGACCTTCCCGAAGTTTCTGAGCGAAATGGAACTTGCCTTAGTGGTTGATCGGTGAGAACTTTTATTGGATGGGATTGGAAGTATGGTCTTAACTTTTTCGAGGCAACGAACAGACAGTATGCTAGTTTTTCCAAACTTGGGTAGTTTAATTCTGCCCCGGCAAGTCGCTTGCTTATATAATAAACTGGCCACTGGACCTTGGCATCCTCCTGAACAAGTCAAGTGCTTAGAGCATGAGATGAAACAATCAATTATAGGAATAGCTCTTCTCCATCTCTGGGTTTGAAAAGCATCGGTGGAGACTCCATGTGCTTGATTAATTCTTGAAAGCTGTATGACATTGAGGGGTCCATTGGAAGTTTTCTTTCCCTTTTTTAAAGCATCAAAAAGTGGGATGCATCGATCTGTTGCTTTAGAGATGAATCGGTTAAGAGCAGCGATTTTCCCATTCAAACTTTGAAGCTCTTTCTTTTTTCTTGGAGCTCGCATTTCTCGTAATGCCGTGACTTGGGAAGGATTCGCCTCAGTGCCCCTGGCATTGACTATAAAACCAAGGAATTTCCCCGATGAAACTCCAAATGTGCATTTCAAAGGATTTAATTTCATACCGTACTTTCTAAGGATATGAAACATCTCAGCCAGGTTTTCCAGATGGTTCTCTGCCTTCTTCGATTTTACCAATATATCATCTACATAGACCTCCATAGTATTCCCGATTTGGGATTTGAACATGGAATTTACAAGGCGTTGGTAGGTTGCTCTCGCATTCTTCAATCCAAACGGCATGCCTTTTTAGCAATATAAGCCTCTATCGGTTATGAAACTTGTGTTTTCTTCGTCTGGTTTATGCATCATGATCTGATTATGCCAGAGTATGCATCCATGAATGACAACAGCTCATGCCCCGCTGTTGCGTCGACAATTTGGTCAATTCTTAGTAACGGAGAACTGCCTTTGAGACATGCTTTGTTAAGGTCTGAGTAATCTATGCACACTCTCCATTTACCGTTGGATTTTTTAACAAGGACCGGATTGGAAACCCAAGTAGGTTGCGTTGATTCTCTTATAAAATTGTTTTTAAACAATCTATCTACTTCTTCTTATGATGCCACAAATCTTTCAGGTCCTTACATTCATCTTTTTTGTTTTACAGGAGTCAAATTAGGGTTAATATTCAACTTGTGAACAATTACATCTGGGGATATTCTGCACATGTCAGAGTGCGTCCATGCAAATACATCTAAGTTTGCTTTTAAAAACAATATCAGATCATTCTACAATTTAAGGCCCAACTGAGAACCTATTTTGAGGACTCCATCAGGATCTTTATCATGTACTGGAATAAAGTTAGTGTCCTCAGCCGGTGCCGCTCTGTTTTCCCCCATACTGGTTTTTCTTGGATCGATTTCCTTCTGGGCTCCACTGTGCTCACCAGTATGGGGCCCCCTCCTTAATTTCTATAAGGGGGAGTCATGGATGCGGGGCGGAAGCCCTACATTCTTTTTCACTTCCTTCTTTCTCGCCACTGCAAGCTCAGCCAGATAACATTCCCTAGCCGCCTGTTGGTCGCCTTTCACCATGCCAACTCCGTTTTCAGTGGGAAATTTAATTGTCAGACACCACGGAGCCATTGTTATCCTGAATACTGCAAGGGTTGGTCTTCCAAGGAAAGAGATATAAGCGGACAACTCATCATTATGATAAAATCCTGCTTTTGTGTAGCTTTCTGCTCCCCTTCCCCAAGCTCAATGAGCACGTTGATGACTCCAACTGGCTGAACGACTTGCCCTATGAATCCATGGATTTTTTTCTGGCATGCTTTCACATCTTCCCTGGAGAGCTTCATCCTATGAAAGACATTGATGAAAAAGACATTGACAGATGCTCCACTGCCAACCAAAACTCTTCTGACAATAGTAGGACCCAAGCCTATGGTTATCACCATTGGATCCATGGTTGGAGTTATCAATCCTTCTGAGTCTCGATCTTTGAACACAATGTCATCCCAGGGAGATCTTGGTATCTTTGATGTTAAAGCCTCGTCCATAATCATGAGTTCTTCTCCTTTTGGGAGGTTCCTCATTTCATTAGCATATTTCACAATGTCCCCCCAGTTTCTTCCGGCCGGGTGTGGATGTCCTGAAATCGTGTTAATGATCAACCTCGGCATGACGACATTTGCAGCATCCTCAACTTCCCTCGGTTGTCCGACGGACGTTCCCTGGCTTTGAGGAACTTGGGTATTGATATACACGTAAATGTGTATATTTTATCCACATATTTATCTTATTTTATCTTTTAAATAATTGATATTGTGTATTTATAGCTGTGTTTTCAGATTGATGACAAGAATCATGGTTTAGAGCATTTGATGAATAAAGCATGAAGAATTTGCTGAAAAAGAGTGAAGTTAAAATTACTAAAGCTTGAAGAGTTTAAAGCTTGAAGAACGGTTGCAAATAGAGTTCAGTTGAGTAGATTTGGCTCACTAAAGACTCATATTGTGTTCACATTGGCTCAATTGCTGACCATTTCACTCATGTAGTGTTCACATTAGCTCCTTTGCAAGGCTTCTCATTCATGCACTGCACGCGTTCACACTGGCTCACTTACAAGGCCTCTTACTCTACAGCCCCGTTCACACTAGCTTATGTGTTATTTGGGCTAATTCTTTAGTCCCACATTATGGAATTTGCTAAGTAGCCTTTGTCATATCAGCTATAAATACACTCTATCTCATTCATTGTAAGACACTCAGTTTTATTCTGTAATCCTTTTCTTGGAATAAAACTCTTCTTTCTCTCTTCTATTTAGTTTTTATTGCATTTTATTTATGTCATTTATTTTCTTTTTATTTTCTTTTCTTTTAGCTATGTCTAGCTAATCCTCTTTAATTAGGGGGTGATGACGCTAATAGATATGATTCGATATGAATCACATAGCCAAAGGATGAGGAATTCATGTATATAGATCTAGATCTGAACCAAGGGTTAGATCTGAACCTTAATATCCTGTGTCGTTTAAGAGCTATGCTCCTTCACAGGGTATATTCGTGTTCGGTCTAACAATTATCAGATTTAGATCTAATTTTAGGGTTTTAGAAATTAATTAGTGAATCTGTCCTGATAGTCTATGGTTGTAGAGCTGAGCTCCTGCATAAGCTATGCTTGTCGTTATTTACATATTTTTTTTCTTAAAACCTATTATCGTTGATTCATGTTTGTGACAGAAACATGTATTAGATCTGGTTAATCTTTTGGCTATTGGTGATTATGAATTTGATCTATGTCATTATCCCCTAATTGCTTTCACTTATTGTTAAAACTCTCTTTTATTTAATTTCTGCTATTTTCTTTGTTTCCAACCAATCAAAAGTTAGGGATAACTTGATTGGATTTATTAATAAAATAATTTGGTCCCAGAGTTCAACACCCTCTACAACAATCCTTGTTGTTTAGGAAAGACGAACGAATTTTACAGTTGTTTACAATTGTTTAATTTGTTCGCAAACAAATTTTGGCGCCGTTGCCGGGGACCAAAATAATTTTTATTTTTAAATCCTTCGTGTTATATTTTCTTCTTCTTATTTTTTTTTCTTCTTTTCATAAATTTTTTCCTTTTCTTTACAATCTCCTTTCAAAATTTTCTTTTACCATTCTTACAAATAAAAGTAAAAAAAAAATTATTTGTCATATTTTTCTATTTGTTGCCTTTTATTTACAATTTCTTTCCCTCTTTCACATATTTCTTTTCCTTTTACATTTAATTTTTTCCCTTATTCTTGTACAAGTTTCTGGAAAAAGAATATAAAAAGATTCCCTTTTCTGCTTGACCATTTTCCCTGTCCACGTCCACTTCACATTCAAGACCTCCATCACAGCCGCACCCTTCAACAAATTCTGGCCTCAACCATAACTGCCTTGCCAATCTACTATCACCTGCCAACCTCCTCTTGCATCCACAAAACTAATCCACAAACTAAACCACAACCAGTCCACTAGCCAAGCTCAAAGTTCACCACTATAATCCCTCAACAGCCCCACAAATTCAACTCCACAGACAATTAGTTCGGACCATCACCTCCTAACTATCCCCAATCACCCAAAGCACTTCACGCATAGTCAATTTCAAACCCGCCTCAACCTAACCGCGAAGCCCCACTTCCAAAATCGACTGTCCTCCCACCAATTCGCCTACTCCAAACTCCACAAACTAGAATCCCAAAAAAAAAAATCCTTCTTCACGAATTCACGAAGACCCTCTCCTCACCAATTCACGAGATCGAATTCCCAAGACAAAGACTCGAGTTCGGAATTTTCTGGAAAGTCACAAGGGTTCACGAGATTATTATTTTTGGCTCACCGAAAATTTGATTTAGAGGAATTTGATTGCTGTGTTTTTCTATATTTTTTTAAGAAGAAGTAGGCTCTGAATTGTGGCGTTGAAAAGTTCCTTTTTGTTCCTTTTTAATCTTTGTGCGTGGGTCCTTAGTGTCAGTGTGTTCTAGAACACAAAGGGCGTGAATTCTGGGAAGTTTATTTGGGTGCTTTATAAAAAAAGGAAACAAGAAAGGAAGGTTATCTTGAATTTATTTGTTCTCATTTGCTTTGTGTGGTGTACTCATTATCCTTCAGATTCATAATTTTTGTTGAGTATAATTTGACTAGGTAGCAGAGTCGGTTTTGTTCTGGTTTTTAGTTTATTTCCTTTTCCTAATTTACTAGCAAATTATTTGTTAGTTTATTTTAATTTTAATTTTTTTTAGTTTTTCATTAAAAAAAATAGAGAGAGAAAAAATTTCGAAAACAGGTACAGTGGAAATTAGAAAAAGACCTTAAAAAATTTCTGTAGTGGAAATTAGAAACAGGTACAGTGGAAATTTCTGCAGTATATGAACCCGTGTCGCAGCGCAGTCAAGCAAATAATAGGAGGCGACAACAATAAAAAGCAGCGGACTATTCAGTGTTGAAGCGGTTGCACACCAAGTGGGGTGTGAACGCGCTAGCGCGACTCAATTGCACTGGACGGACTGCCGATCAGGGTGAGTATTTTCTATCTCTACAGGGACCGCTGCTGCAAATAAAAAATATATATAGACATTGCTTGTAAAAATCTTCTGCAGGGCATCGACTTGCTTGTAAATTTTTTTTATTGACTGTTCTGAGACTGTTCATTCTGTGACTGAATATTTTGCCTGTTGATGTGTGGTTTAAAATTTTAAAACGAACGTGGGATTAATTGAAAAGTTTATTTTTGAATTCGAATTGAGGATTCCACAAAGCTCATAGGACAAAATATTTGTTAAATTGACAATTAGGATTGATACTCTCTGAGGTGTCTAAGGAATGGTAGAGTCTAGAACTCAAACAGGTTCTTAAACCTTCAATTGTGTTTCTACGGTGATTCGTGGCACACTGATAATACCTGTCCGAACCTGGCCCAGACTTGTATTCATATAATCCGAATTTGTTAATTTTAACAATTTTTTTTAGAAGCTTCTTGAAAATGTCCCAATTCCCTTTTTCCAACGGATTTTACGATAGTTGTGAAAATCAATATAATCCATATAATTTTACACCAAATTCATATGGATATTTTAATAACAACTTTTGTACAAACAATTTGGATTTTATGCCACCGACTTTTCAAAATTTTCAAAATACTCCTGATTGTACACCACCAAATTTTCAAAATGATGATCAACCCTCAACTCTTGAAACACGTATTGAATCTTTACTTGAATTGAGCATACAACAAAATCAAGAAATAAATGAATGGTGTAATTCATACATGTGCAACAATTCAAGTGAAAGTTTTCGAAATAATCAAAATCCGATTTCACCTTCAAATTCCAAAGATTTTGATTATAACCCTTGTCAATTCAGTTTTGAATTCCAAAATGAATTTCAAATTCAAAATGGAAATGTAAATCATTTTTCAAATGATTTTGGCAATGGGAATAATTTCAATTGTGGTGCTAGTGAAAACTTTTGTTCTCAACAATTTCAACTTGAAAATTCCCGTGTAAATAACTATAAATTTGATTTTGTTGAGCAAACAAATGAAATTGACGACTACTTGAAGTTTCGTGTGAAACAAAATCAAATCCGAATGTGTGACAAATCGAACGATAATCCACCTTTGCCCACAATTAATGATTTTCAACTGACAACTTTTGAAATCGATGAAAATCTCAATGAAGTTGTTGAAAGCTCTGTGATTGATTTGAATTTAAATTCTTTTGAAAACAAAGATGTCAATCTTCTATTCGATCTTCCTCTCTCAAATTATGAAAATTTTGAAAATTTAGCAACTTTAGATTATCAATATGACAAAAATGATAAAGTTGTTAACAACTGTTTATGTGAGGACGATTTTGATGAGCGAAAACTTCTTAAACTGATTGACGATGATGTTGTTGGGTCTGAAATTGAAAATGAAACATTTGAAAACTTTGAAATTCTTGAGGTTGAAAACAATGGGACTGTTGAGTGTGATCTCAAACATGATGACGATTTTTCTGAAATTGTTGAAACTCCTTGCGACCTGATCGTTTCAACTGAACCTCACTATGATCACTTGTTTTTGAATGATAAATTTCTGCCGTATATGAACTCTTTCTGGAATAACACTGTTTTTGAGAAAATACGATTTCAAAATTTACTGAAAATTCATTTGTTTGGTTTTGATTTTAGGTTTATGAATGAACCTTTAGTGAACAAAATTTCAAGTACCAAAGCAAAACTGAACAATATTTCTCAAAACAAGTGTGGGGGTAAGAGTGATGTGCACGTCTCTCAATTTATACATCATCTGAACAAATTGAATTTTGTTTTTGAAACTTTTACTGAACCCCAGTTCACTGACTTCTCTTTAGTTGCTATAGAAATTCAATTCGATTTTCGAATCAATTGTAAGCTCAAAATTTTAAAATTAGCAACTCAAACTTTTGAAAAAACCAAATTTGTTTTTCCAAATCTGTCACGTAATATACAATCCTTTATGATTTGGTTTTCTGTGCTTCAGCTGTGTCTCATAAGCTTAATGAGGCTGATCCATTGGTCCATTGTGGACTAGTTCATCTATTCGATGACTGCGTATTTTCTGCACACACATCCGGTAAGCCATGCTGACCCTCTTATTTTTATTTCCCTTTCACTAAGATATGTCTGATTTACGACTGTGAGGACACAGTCACACTCAAGTGTGGGAGGGGGGGAATTTACATTACATCAGCAATCAAATTTTATGAACTAGGTCATTCATTGAACAAGGATTAACTTAAACTCATAAATAACACCTTGGTTCTTGTTTGATAAGTTGAATTTTTAGGTGATGAGAATGAACATTATTTATTCATTGAGTCGTAATGTGTCTTTTTAAGATGCTAGCTTGAGACTGTGCAGACGTTAGTCGTGTTCTGGAGTAAGCGTGTCAACCCTTGTTATACGTGTTAGAATGTGCAAGTAAAAATAATAAAAAAAAATCAAAAAAAAAATCATGAAATAAAAGGATTTTGCACCTACATTTGTTGGATTTTCTGAGTTTGTTTTCATGCATAATATTTTCTTTTCCACTCAAATTTTCAAAATCGTAAGTTCTAAAATCCACTTGGCCCAATTAAGGAGAAATGACTCATTGTAGCGTTCTTCTTCGATACCCCACATTATTCAAACCCAAGTTTTAGTCGATTTACATCCATGTTTCGATAAATTTTTCTTATATTGGTATACTCAAGAAACTTTTCACTGATTTATTTTCAAAGGTTAAATACGTCACTTTTTATACCAATATTACACCACCCACTCCGTACTTGTTTTAAGGTAGGATAACCATATACCACATCTTATTTTATATGGGTTATCTATCTTACGAAACTTTGTTTATCATTCCTTTCAGCTTTTTTTATAACATCAATCCAGACTTGTGTGTTGAATTAAGGTTATAGAAGTAGACTGACTAGGGCACAAAACTTTACTTTCATGAAGTGTTGGCTTTGTAGAGGAGGTATCAAATGAAATAATGTACGGTATCATTCCATTCCATCTCCATTCATCATTCATCATGCAAAAAAAAAAAAAAAAAGAAGAAGAAGAAAAAATGAAATAAAGAGAGACTCTCTGAATAAAATAGTCATTCATCATTCTTGACTATAAAGCATTCAATTCCATTCCATCCACATCCATCATACCGTACTCAGAAGCGAGGATTGTAGTTGAGGAGATGAAAGGAAACAAAATGTCCATATTTACCTTAGTATTACTTTATCTTTTGTAGCTTGAAATTCAACTAATACACTTGCCCTCTTATCTAGAATATTTTTAGAACTTACAAAATTTTCCTTCATCTATGCATAACTCATATCCAATACATTACAGTTACATTGGTACGAAATCATTCCAAAAAAAAAAAGGAATAAAGAAATGATTGGGTGCACGTTGTCGATGTGTAGAACTTTGGTTGACACCACGCTCTTAACCTTCAAGACAATTATAGTGTTATCAAGGAATTACGATTCAGCTTGAAAATTTTTGTTCATTTTTGCACTAATTATGGGATGGACAATTTGGGGCTAAACCGTTATTATTGAAGTTAGGTGAAATCCTTGGAATGTGAAAGACCTTAAATATACTGTTTGATTAATCCGCGTACATAAGACGCTTTGGATTTTGTGGGTAGTATCCGCTGAAAACCCTCACGAGACAACACTCGTCCTACTAGGGACACCTAGGGGTTTAACGGCTTGTTACATATGCTAAATGCAATCGTGTTTCCTACGAAAGTGTGACATATCTTAGTTTAGTTTATTCGAGGACGAATAAAAAGATAAGTGTGGGGGTATTTGATATACACGTAAATGTGTATATTTTATCCGCATATTTATCTTATTTTATCTTTTAAATAATTGATATTGTGTATTTATAGCTGTGTTTTCAGATTGATGACAAGAATCATGGTTTAGAGCATTTGATGAATAAAGCATGAAGAATTTGCTGAAAAAGAGTGAAGTTAAAATTACTAAAGCTTGAAGAGTTTAAAGCTTGAAGAACGGTTGCAAATAGAGTTCAGTTGGGTAGATTTGGCTCACTAAAGATTCATATTGTGTTCACATTGGCTCAATTGCAGACCATTTCACTCATGTAGCGTTCACATTAGCTCCTTTGCAAGGCTTCTCATTCATGCACTGCACGCGTTCACACTGGCTCACTTACAAGGCCTCTTACTCTACAATCCCGTTCACACTAGCTTATGTGTTATTTGGGCTAATTCTTTAGTCCCACATTATGGAATTTGCCAAGTAGCCTTTGTCATATCAGCTATAAATACACTCTATCTCATTCATTGTAAGACACTCAGTTTTATTCTGTAATCCTTTTCTTGGAATAAAACTCTTCTTTATCTCTTCTATTTAGTTTTATTGCATTTTATTTATGTCATTTATTTTCTTTTTATTTTCTTTTCTTTTAGCTATGTCTAGCTAATCCTCTTTAATTAGGGGGTGATGACGCTAATAGATATGATTCGATATGAATCACATAGCCAAAGAATGAGGAATTCATGTATATAGATCTAGATCTGAACCAAGGGTTAGATCTGAACCTTAATATCCTGTGTCGTTTAAGAGCTATGCTCCTTCACAGGGTATATTCGTGTTCGGTCTAACAATTATCAGATTTAGATCTAATTTTAGGGTTTTAGAAATTAATTAGTGAATCTGTCCTGATAGTCTATGGTTGCAGAGCTGAGCTCCTGCATAGGCTATGCTTGTCGTTATTTACATATTTTTTTCTAAAAACCTATTATCGTTGATTCATGTTTGTGACAGAAACATGTATTAGATATGGTTAATCTTTTGGCTATTGATGATTATGAATTTGATCTATGTCATTATCCCCTAATTGCTTTCACTTATTGTTAAAATTCTGTTTTATTTAATTTCTGCTATTTTCTTTGTTTCCAACCAATCAAAAGTTAGGGATAACTTGATTGGATTTATCAATAAAATAATTTGGTCCTAGAGTTCGACACCCTCAACAAAAATCCTTGCTGTTTAGGAAAGACGAACGAATTTTACAGTTGTTTACAATTGTTTAATTTGTTCGCAAACAGGTATTTTGCGGATTATTTGTGTACTGCTGAAGCCTGTTCTTCCTTATCAGTTCCTCGATTAGGCTCTTTAGATGCCTACACTCATTTGTGCTATGACCTAGCTGGTTATGAAATTGACAGGATCTTCCAGATTTTATAGCAGCATCACTGACTTTATTTGCTTCGGTACTGGGTACTCTTCGGTTTCCTTGGTTTCCATGAAAATATTTTCCATGATATCGTTTAAGGGAGTCAACTCCGAGTTCTTGAAGAAATGGAACTTTTTATTGGCCCAGTTGTCTTTCCCGCCATTACCCCGTCTCTAACCTCCAGGGTTTTTCTGATTGCTTTCTGCATCATTATTCTTCTTTTTAGGTTGCATGCTGCTTTCTGGAATGTCCATGGTATAAGTTGGGTCTTCATCCATGCATATATATTCTTCTGCTTTATCAAACAACTCCCCAAGTGTACTTGGCTTATTCCACCGCCCAAGCTTAGTCTTTTTGCTTATAGCACCCTTTAAGGCTATTAAGGCCAAGCGAGGCTCATAATTACCTACCTCAGAAGCAGCAGTATTGAAGCGAGTGAGAAAGGCCCTGATTGGTTCTCTCGGCCTTTGCTCGAGCTCATTCAACTCCATAACATCTCGCACTTTTGTTGCCTGGAGCCTAAATTTCTCTCGAAATAATTTGGCCAAGGTAGCAAAGTCATTAATAGATCAGGGTGGCAACTTTGTGAACCAAAGTAATGCCACGCCGTCGAGATAAGTCGGAAAGTATAAGCACTTCAACTCATCAGTGGCCCGTGCCCCCGTCCATGTGTTGATCGTATTTGAATAGAAATATGTTAGGATCACTTGTTCCATTGTAAGCTTGGATTGCTGGTGGTTTAAATTTGTTTGGGTACGGTGCCATCTTTATTCTTTCTGTAAGTGGGGTTTTGGTGGGAGCAAATCCCCAATCTTTTTCCTCATCCTTCTTCTTTTGGCTCCTTTCCATGATCTTATGGACCATTTCCATTATATGCTCCTCCTCATTGTGTCGGCCCACGCGGCGGACGCCATCTTCCTTACAGGATGTCTACCTAGGGAGATGATCTCGTTTTGGATTTCAGGGCCCTGAACCTCCCGCTTGGGGAGGTACCCCTTTGGCGGAACCGAGCACTTGTTGAGAAGTTGTCTTATCGGACTGGTTGTGAGTGGAAGGCTTTGCTTCCTTCAGAGCAGGATCTGCCATTTCCTGAACTGAATTCTCTTGGTTTGTACTTGAAGAATAGGAACTTGCATTTTTCGTTCGTGGAGTTTGAACAGATTTGGCACAGGCGGATTTCATGGTGACTTTTGCCGCAACAGCTTGCACGGTGAGCATTGTTTCAAGTCTTTTCATCATGGCCTCGTTTGCAATATTCATTTGGCTAGTTTAAGTTGTGCAACTTCATCCAATTCTCGTCTTGTTATGGTAGCTCCGACCTTAGAACTTTCCCAAACTTCAAATTGATTGGTAGGAGGAGTAGTTTCACGATCGGTGATATTATCATCATTCTCAGTATTTTGACTAGTGGCCTTCTTTGATGGTCTACTTAGTTTACCCATGGTTTCAAGCAAGGACTTGAATTAGATCGTAGTGAGATAGGATTAGATTCTTAATGCAAGTTTTTGAAACTTGTGGAAGAGTGTGAGAGAACGGAGGATTGAATCGGCCCCACGGTGGGCGCTAAATGTTGATCTCAAAATTTGAGTCAACACCAAGAGTACAAGGTGCACTTCATAATATACTCAAAAAATAAGACAAGTGGAGCCACAAACTTGAAAAATGCAAGTAAAGAGAGACACAAAGTTTTATAGTGGTTCGATCAAGTTTGATCTACATTCACTTTGAAGAATGATTCCATTATTGCATTTAGAGTTACAAAGCAAGTTTATTCTCTCAATACATCCATCATTATCTCACTCTTTGACCTAATGAATGTTTTTAGGAGAAATCGATGATATCCTTCGAATATAGCTAATGATAGAACAAATCTAAGCTTTCTCACAAATTTTGATGAATCTTCATGCCTTTACGGTGAATTTGGAGTTAGATCTTCAGTTGGAGGTGGTTATGATGATCAAGTCATTTAGAAAAGACCGAAGATTGGATTTAGCAGCCCATCGGGGTCATGAAAATCTCCTCCATTGAAGTGTGGTTGATCCTCTATTAATAATAGTGAGGAATGGATGAAATATAGCTCTCAGGTTTTGGATCGGGCTGTTGAATATTTACAAAAATGCCATTGTAGATAATTGCCAGTTTTTAGGCTCCTGACCGATCCAAAGTAGTTCTGACCGATCCTAAATGTCTCGACCCGATCCAAAGGGAAATGGAGCTATGCCATAACAGTCCGATCTGATCCAAAGGTAACATAGCAGTGTTTGTTTAGTCTGGCCGATCCAGATGCTTTTCAACCATACCGATCCAATCAGGACAGAGCAGGCCGATTCGTTTCACAACTAACAGACCAATCCAATGCATCTCAAATAGATCGATCCACTTTATACCATCCCGACCGATTCAATAATGCTCCACGATTAAACCGGTCCACTATGCATTATCCAGACCGACCCGATCCAATAGACTAGTTCGACCCGATTCATCTTTCCTTTCGATGAGGTCGATCCATGGCTTTGTTTAACAGAACGATCCACTGTTTTATGGAACTGACCGATCCATTTCTCAGATGATCCAGACCGATCCAATGCTATATGACTTGGCCGATACAATGCTTCACAAAACGACCAATCCACTTTCCAGTTAACATACCGATTAGTTCATATTGGATAAACCGATCCATATTATGCACAACAATTTGTCGATAAAATTTTACCCCTCGAAGTTTGTGATTTTTGTTTGCAGAAAATTACGGGCTTTGAAATAATATGTTCCATCGTGTTTGGTTCAGTTGCATCGTATTTTTGGACCGGGTTGGTTAGTGTATGTTGATCGGATTGGGCTTCTTGCATTGACCAATTCACCATATGAGACCACTATGAAGTCCCAACCAACCTCTCGCCCTTTCATTTTTGCTTTGGCACACCCTAAGCTCTTCAATGGAGGTTCCCTTCTTTTGGATCTAATTTATTCAACCCGAGTATATGATTCAACTTCCTCCTTCAATTTGCATCCAAGTTGCTTCCCTTCGACCAGCTCAGGCCGACGACCCAATCTTTCAACCTCGTGTCTCCCCAAATTCAAATCTTATTCTTCACATATGCACAATTGCAGGTACTTCGCCTTTCTTTTTGGCGATTTTTGATTTTGGATTCAGATTGGAACGAATTGGGGCTGAGGTAACCATCTGGATACGAAGGGGTTGCCGAATTGTTAACTTGGGTTTGTCCTTTTATTATAGGGCTTTAGATTTTGAATTTTTGATGTTGAAATAGTTTGGAACTGATTGGAATGAACTCGTGGTTGTGCATGATGAACTTCAATTACACAAAACCCATTGAACTTCAATTTCTTTTTGACGCATATAACATGTTCGACGAAATGCTTGAACCATAAATTTGTCCAAAATAATTGAATTCTGCACTTTATCTTGCCATCATGATAATGCTTGTTGCATCATTGGTGTTTGCCAAAGGCTGCAAAGCGTAGCATTTCTCTGACCCGAATCAGATTTAGCACGACCATCTTGGTTTAGATGGTTTATGACCAATCCGTTCTGGATCAGCCTCGACTGATCCGATATGGATTGGTTGTGATCGGTCCAGTCTGGATCGGTCTTGACAGTTCCGACATGGATCGGTTATGATCGATCCAATTTGGATCGGTTTTAACTGATCCGATGTGGATTGGTTGTGACCGATCCAATCTGGATTGGTTTGACCGATCCGATATGGATTGGTTGTGACTGATTCAATTTGGATCGGTCTTGACTGATACGATATGGATTGGTTGTGGCCGATCCAATCTGGATTGGCTATGGCCGATTCATCTCAGGGTTTGAATCTTTATTATTTGTCACCCTGTAATTGAAACGCTTTTTTTGGGCCAGTAAACTCTATCATCGATTTCCCAAACCGATAATAAGTTAAATAACATAGTAACCTTGTATGCATCTTTTATAACTTATACTGAAGGGTTTAATCGGCCATCTCACTTAAACCTTTAAGCACAAGTTCGCAATAAACTTGAGATCGATCACTTATGTCATGACGGCTTAAGCTTCACCTCTATTAAGTTGCACACAACAATTTTGTTATACGAAATATATACCTGTACTCTGTTGTTAAACATATTTTTCTGCGTAGAAATGGATACCAAACAGAAATAACGCCAACAGCTTGAGGTAGCATCTATGTCTTCATTGGATGGTATTCCACCCAGATTACGGATGCCACTAATACTTCCAGATCCAATGTTAACCTAGAATTTTCGATACCCAAGCCTTTGACTTATAAACCTGGTGATAGTAAACCGAACAAACTAGGTGACCATGGTACAAGAGCTTATGTGCTTAATTTAACATATCAGCGACTGAAGCTAAGTTTCCAAAAGAGAATGAGTTTGCTGACAATCCTCCCCCTGGATTTATTGCTATCAACCGACATATGTTGACGGTGGGTGGTGTCCCTCCTTTTAATCCCTTCATAGAGATGTTTTTAAAGCGTCTAGCCGTTGCCCCTATGCAACTTCATCCTAATGGTTATGCTATCTTAATCTGCCTCTACATACTTTTCTTGAGAATCAAGGAACCCCCCCCCCCCCCGTCCTTTCAAGTGGTCTGTTCACTGTATACTTTCAAAAAGAAGCAACTTTCACCATAGATCATTAGCTTGATAGGGAAATACCCCAAGATTGTAACTGATCTAATGGAGAGTGCCAAGGGCTACTTAGAAAATTATTGTTTCGTACGTTGCCCCGACAATTTCTACAGGAGATGGATGGAAGGAGGTAATAGCATATTCGCACATTTTGTATCACTACACTTAGCTTCCGAATATTGAACCATTCTTTTATTGTGCAGTACTGCCTCTTTCTGACTCAGATATGGCGATGAGTTATACAATACCCTACAGACTATACTCGAAGTAGAGAGAAGTAGGAGATACCTAATCACGGAGCAGCTTCTTTATCAGTATCATTTGCTTGACCGCTCCCGTACTCTCAAATTGCATTTGTTTCCTAAGAAAGGGATTGCTGGCAAAGGTCCTGCTCATATATCCCCCTTACAAAAATGCTCTGAAACTACAGAAAGCAGTAAGACGTCTCCTAAGTCTAAGTTGCCTTCCATCGAGGAAGTAAAATCCGATCATGACAAGGATGGACGTAAAACAATTAAGGAAGTGGTTGAGGGAGTTGAGAATGATTTGACCTCTTCAAGAACCCTTTCTAATCCGACAAAGGGAGATAAATCACCAGGAGATGTTGAAGTTATTTCTGATGGCAACACCAGTGTTAAGAAAACTTCTAAGAATCCTCCTACACCGGTTACTCCCAAGGGTTACTCTTCGGATACTTTTAAGGATTTAAGTGATATTAGCTATGCTAAACATATTTTTCCTTGCGATATTTCATCATCGGCCCCTGCATTGTCTGTAAAAGATAAGGCTAAGAGGGCTATTGATGTAGGAATTTCCTTAGATGACTCTTACAGGAATCCTTGTCCTGGAAAATCAGCTGCCAATATAGGACTCCTTTTAATTGAGCCTCTTAAGATTGGTTTGTTACTAAATCTACTTTGACAAGCGCTTACTTTTACCACTGCTTACTGCTCTTATGCATTTACCTTTTGGAGTTGTCTCAGTCTCCATTAATGTGAGTACTAAATTCTTTGTTATGTCTCCTTTCTTAGGTACGGGAGCAATGCCGAAGTCTTCGTTCTTGATGGATTTTAATGAAAAGCGAGGCCAGTAAGACCCAAAGCGTTTCTTAAACAAATCTCGTCCCTCGCGATATACTCATCGGCCCAATCCCGCTCAGCACTTACAATCATCTCATCTGTCTTGACCACTTCCAGAACTTCCTGAAACCGATGAGCAAAGGCGATGGAGGGAGAATGATGAAGCTCAATGGGAGGAAGAGGAAAGGAAAGAAATTGACAATAATAAGAAAAAATCCAAGCGAAAAGACAATACAGATGATTGGAGCAAGAGTGACCTTTGAAAACGCCATAGGTCGGATGATCTTCCTATGCCAGACACTCAAGCTACTCTCAAAAAAGTATCCATTGTTCACTTCCGCTCCTGCCGACCTAGAGACAATTATGAATAGGCTTGGCCCAGCTATTTTGGCCTTGCTGACCGGTTCACAAACTATAATCTTAGAGGCACGCGCCTCAATCTGGACCTTTATCCCAATGACAAGCGGGATTTACTTGAAAAGTTCTAAGACTTGCAGGGTAATACATCTGCACAGTTTGACGTGGCTCAGAATCAGTTGGAAGTGGCTAGAGGTCAATTTGATGTAAAGGTGGGCAACCTCAAAAGTCAGGCCGAGAAGCAATTAGGACTGTGGTGGTCCTTTGTTCATGAACTTTCAAGGGTTAACTGAATCACTCTTGATCGTATCACTACCTTAGAAAGTGATAAAGCCGAACTGATTAAGGTCATAAAATCACAGGAGAAAACCATTGCTTCCCACTCCCAGAAAGATTTGGAAAACAAAAAACTCAAGGAGGAGCTTGCTGCTGCGAAGCCGAATGAATCCACTCTAGCAGCACAACTACAAGGAGCTCAAGCTGCTCGATAGCTCACCGAGTCCCAACTAGCTATGGAAAAGGAGCTCAAGCTGCTCGATTGCTCACCGAATCCCAACTAGCTATAGAAAAGAACTCGTCTGCCGCCCACCAACAAGGGAATGCCATTCTCCACAAGAGGATTTCATCAATTAATACGGCCCTTGAGGGGGAAAGACTTAAAGCTGCTGCTGATCTTGAGAGGGTTCGCTTGGAGGACGAAGCTTCCTTTTTCGACTTTTATGTCTACAGCTTTATGAACAAGGGAAGCTTGTGTTTCTTGGAAGAAAGATTTGAGATCACTTTGACTATTGTTTGGGAGCGGATTCTAGAGATTAATGGGGGCGATCTCATTGAGGATCTCCTCGACCCAGAGTCTCGCGATTATTTGGTTATTGGGAAGGCCAAGTTAGCGGTGGCTAGAGGTTTTATTAAGGACACGGCTGGGTCTTCGGGAGGACCAATTCAGGATGTAAATGTTGGAGCTCATGCCATCACCGCCGATGTCGAGGTTTCTGGTTCATAGAATTCCGTTGATCTTATTGCTTCTCAAAAGGACAACAGCGGAGATAACGATGACGATGGAACCTTTGATGCAAGCGGGTTTGAGATTGAAGCATGTAGGAATATTGAAGCAAGTCTTACAGCTGCAGGTAAAACCTCGAATTATACCGAACTTAGACTGTGTATTCTCTTCTCCTAGCACCACCGCATACTTAACTCAATGTTTGTCTGCCTTAGGTCTAATTTCACCAAAGCTTCCTACTGGTGGGTTTACCGCTATGATGACTGAAGCCATAACTACTGATTCAACTCTGATATCAACGCCTTCTGCCCCAGCTCATACTCCTCATCTGCATGATGAATCTTTGCTTGATGATAAGACCCCAGGGTCGCAAGATGCCAGTATTAGTGCGATTGCTGACTTGGAAAAGGATGAAGACTATTTCCCAAGCAAGGAAGACTCTAAGCAGACTGGTGAAACTCCGACGCAAGACATTGAGACCCAAGGAAAGCGGGGAGCAACATTAAGCCGCAAGCGAAAGAAGGCTATTTCCAAGCAGAAGAAAAAGAAGGGAAAATTCATCGTTGTATCCTCCCAAGAGAGTCCCAGTGGTCCGATGAACAAAGGTGGGGACCAACCAAACAGACCAGCTTTGAGATCTGGGGACCCGAAGAATGGAAAGGAGAAGTGAAATCTCTCCTATCACTAGTTTCCTTTATTTCATGTCATTTCCTTTATGTACTGTATTAAGACCGGTTGTATATGCAAGTGCCGACCCTCGCTTGCTACTTTTATGCTTGTTACTTTACGTACTTTTGTGTATGATACTTGACTGGTAACTTTGGGCTTTGATTCCATGTTGGTTAAATGAAAATGTGCTCTGCTTATTGTACTTGAGATTTATCGTACTTTACTGCTTTGCATTCTGCATTTATTATATTTTCATGTCTGCAACACATAAATTTTATTCTACAAGTCATTTGTTAATGCAATACTTAGAATAAATGATCTCACGGTGCTATGGATAAATTAGTTTTCCAATTGTAACCATGAATCACTATTAATTGGACCTTACTTAACCAACTTCACTCAATTTATTTCATTTTGACTATTGGCAATTCTTTGGGATTTTTCGTGAGTAACCACCCTTATGTTTGTCATAATGTCGGGGATATCAATTTTGCCTTAGTCATTTCATGCTTTGTTGGCCAAGTCGGGTCGTGCAAACGCTAAACATTTAACCTTAGAATTGTAACGAGTTTATGGTATGTCTTGAGCATTGTTGAATTTTCTTAATGCGGTGGTAATGCCCCCATACCAAAATTAGTCACTACTCCAAAGGTTAGGACAATCACTGTATGACCAACTTTATTCGGGATTTCCCGATCATATGACATGATCATGACCGGGGGTTTCCACTCGAGTTGATCTTTCTTACTTCTTTTTGCGAAGGACTTTTGCTTTCATGCCCCTACTTGAGAGGTCTTATATTTTGTTCCTCTGGAGAGGTATTTATAAACCCGTTATCTGTTGTGACTGAATGACTCAGCCACTTGTAGAATTTGTAGGGCGCTTCCGAGGAGGTCTTTGGGTCCATCACTAACTGGATTTGGAGGACCCGGCATATGACCGGATGCCATGGTGAGGGTCTTTTATGATCTATCAGTAACCGGGTTTGGAAGGCCCAGGATTGATAGCTGTATTTGGAATATCCAGTATTTGATCGAATGCCCCTAAAGAGGTCTTTTTAAAATCCAGTGTTTATATAGTTATCCAGCCATGTATTAATGGGGTCGACGATCAACCGAGTGCCCCTCGGGGAGGTCTTTGATTTAGAAACCCAATGTTTGTCGCAATCCGACCAAGTATCAATGGCGTTGGCGATCGACTGAGTGCCCCTCGGGGAGGTCTTTGGTTTATTGCTATGTGGTTTCTCGGGACAAATACTAGCTCATTTATCAGTTTTTATTATGATTTGCTAGAGCTAGGGTTTGCAACCTTGCAATTAAGAAGGCGTCCCTTTGGCGAAACTCACAACTTCGTTTGTAACTTGAACGCCACACCATTTGACAAATCAATCCTTGGCGTCTTGTCCTTACGTTGTTGTGCTTCCACGTCTCCGAGTTAATTGCGAATGATGTTTCAAGCATTAAGTAGCGGACATTTGAGCTATCGTAATCAGGATGTGCTGCAACGGTTGTCATGACTCATTGAGTTGTAATGGTGTCAGCGCTCCTTTTAGAGGGCCTGAATTCAAAAATCGAATATTGGTGGGAAAAATTTGCAAATGTACGATTAAGGTAAGTATAGCAATTTCTTTCATTTATATTTACAAAGTTTGTAATAATGTTGCATGGTATTTACAATGCATTATATCTACAACTTTTTTTAGAATATATAAAAGAAACATTAAGTGAAGTAGCGACGGAGATGTATAGCATTCCACACTCTTGGAAGTCGGATTCTGTATGTTGTCTTCAGCTCAAATTTTCCATCTGAGAATTTATGGTTAACCATATATGCCCCCTCCCAGTTAGGTCCAAGTACCCCTATTCCTGTCATAATCCTTTTCAGGACAAGGTCTCCAACCTGGAAGGTTCAGTGTTTTACTTTAGCGTTGAAATGATGAGCTATTCTTCTTTGGTGTGCCATGATTCTGAGCTCTGACTCCCTTCTTCTTTCCTCGAGTAAATCGAGTGCTTCGAGATGGAATTTCTTGTTATCTGATTGGTTGAAGTGGATCCTTCTATGAGTTGGAACTTCCAGCTCAACTGGGATCATAGCTTTGGATCCAAACGCCAATGAAAATGGAGTGTGCCCTGTCGTAGTTTTGTGGATGGAACGATATGCCCATATTGCTAGTGGAAGATCATCTGCTCAACCACCCTTGGCTTTCTCAAGCTGCTTCTCGATAGTTGACTTTAAGATTTTGTCGACTGCTTCACCTTGCCCGTTGGTTTGCGGATAAGCAATAGCTAAAAAACTCTTCTTGATCGTACTTAGGACAAAGTCCAGGAACTCATTGCTTTCAAATTGTGTTTCATTATCGGTGATTATTTTCTGCGGCAAAAAGAACCTGCAGATAATGTTCTTCAAGACGAAGTTGATCACCTTCTTTGAAGTAATAGTAGCTAGTGGTTCCGCCTCAGCCCATTTGGTAAAATAGTCGACTGCCACTATCGCGTACTTCATATTTCACATTGCGGGGGGCAATGCCCCAATTAAATCTATGCCCCAGACAACAAATGGTCATGGGATAACCATTTGAGTCAATTCGGTAGGAGTTGCTCTCGGAATTTTTGCAAATCTTTGGCACTTATCACACTTTTTGACGTAAGTCATCGCATCCATGTTCACATCGGGCCAAAAATAGCCATATCGCAGAAATTTCTAGGCCAGCGTTTGACTGCTGACGTGATCACCGCAATCTTCCTCGTGTAACTCTGCCAAAATTGTTTTCAATTCCTGCTTTGAGACACACCGTAAGGGTGACATGGAGAACCCTCGCATATATAACTTCCCATCTTGGATAAGGTACAACAGAGCTTTGCGCAGTACCTTTCTTCGCCTTTTTGGCTCCTCTAGAAGCATTCCGTTGAGAATATATTCCTTGATTGGCGTCATCCAAGACACAGGCTCTTCAACTGTTTCCATGATCCAATCGAAACCCACTTCCTCAATAGCAGGGGTTGTGAGGATTTCTACTGGTATTATTCCTAGTAATTGTGCATCGCAAGAACTTGCATATTTGGCAAGAGAATCTGCCTTTGAATTTTCTTCCCTTGGAATATGGGATATAGTATAATGGTCGAGCTCATTGAGAAGTTCCATGGCTTTGATACAGTAAGAAGGGAGGTTCCAACTTTAGTCTGGAATTCTCCAATGACTTGATACACTACCAGTTGAGAATCACTAAAGATTTGCAAAGTTTTCAAATTCATCTCCTTCGCCAACTTCAGTCCTGTCATTAATGCTTCATATCCGGCTTCATTATTTGTTGATGGGAACTCTAATCTCAGGGCATAACATAGAGAATGGCCGTCCGGAGTTTCTAAGACGACTCCGGCTCCTGAACAATAATCATTTCTGGAACCATCAAAGTATAGTTTCCAGCTAGCAACTGTCTCCACTGGTTCTTCAGTTTCTTCTCCCCTGTCCATGTACTCGGCAATGAAATCCGCTAAAGCTTGCCCATTAATAGCTCTTCGAGGGTGATAAGTGATGTCATATTGTCTAAGCTCAATGTTCCACTTCAATAACCTTACCGAAGTTTCTGAGTGAAATGGAACTTGCCTTAGTGGTTAATCGGTGAGAACTTTTATTGGATGGGATTGGAAGTATGGTCTTAACTTTTTCGAGGCAACGAGCAAACAGCATGCTAGTTTTTCCAACCTTTGGTAGTTTAATTCTGCCCCGATGAGTCGCTTGCTTATATAGTAAACTAGCCACTGGACCTTGGCATCCTCCCGAACAAGTGCCGCGCTTAGAGCATGTGATGAAACAACCAAATATAGGAATAACTCTTCTCCATCTCTGGGTTTGAAAAGCATCGGTGGAGACTCCATGTGCTTGATCAATTCTTCGAAAGTTGTTTGACATTGAGGGTTCCATTGGAAGTCTTTCTTTCCCTTTTTTAAAGCGTCAAAAAGTGGGATGCATCGATCTGTTGCTTTAGAGATGAATCGGTTAAGAGCAACGATTTTCCCGTTCAAACTTTGAAGCTCTTTCTTTGTTCTTGTAGCTCGCATTTCTCATAATGTCGTGACTTAGGAAGGATTCGCCTCAATGCCCCTGGCATTGACTATAAACCCAAGGAATTTCCCCGATGAAACTCCAAATGTGCATTTCAGAGGATTTAATTTCATACCGTAATTTCTAAGGGTATGAAACTTCTCAGCCAGGTTTTCCAGATGGTTCTTCGCCTTCTTCGATTTTACCAACATATCATCTACATAGACCTCCATAGTGTTCCCGATTTAGGATTTGAACATGTAATTTACAAGGCCTTGATAGGTTGCTCCTGCGTTCTTCAATCCAAATGGCATAACTTTGGTATAAGCCACTATCGGTTATGAAACTTGTGTTTTCTTCGTCTGGTTTATGCATCATGGTCTGATTATACCAGAGTATGCATCCATGAATGACAATAGCTCATGCCCCGCTGTCTCGTTGACAAGTTGGTCAATTCTTGGTAACGGAAAACTGTCTTTGGGACATGCTTTGTTAAGGTCTGAGTAATCTAGGCACACTCTCCATTTACCGTTAATTTTTTAACAAGGAACGGATTGGAAACCCAAGCAGGATACGTTGATTCTCTTATAAAATTGTTTTTAAGCAATCTATCTACTTCTTCTTTTAATGCCACAGATCTTTCAGGTCCTTGCATTAGTCTTGTTTGTTTTACAGGAGTTAAATTAGGGTTAATATTCAACTTGTGAACAATTACATCTAGTGGTATTCCACACATGTCAGAGTGCTTCCATGTAAAAATACATCTAAGTTTGCTTTTAAAAACAATATCAGATCATTCTACAATTTAAGGCACAACTGAGAACCTATTTTGAGGACTCGGTCAAGATCTTTATCATGTACTGGAATAAAGATAGTGTAGTCAGTAAGTGCCGCTCTATTTTCCCCCATACTGGTTTTTCTTGGATCAATTTCCTTTTGAGCTCTACTGTGCTCACCAGTATGGGAGCCCCGCCTTAATTGCTATAAGGGGGAGTCATGGATGCGGGGCGGAAGCCCTACATCCTTTTTTACTTCCTTCTTTTTCGCTTCTGCAAGCTCAGCCAAATAACATTCTTTCACCGCCTGTAGGTCGCCTTTCACCATGACAACTCCATTTTCCATGGGAAATTTCATTGTTAGACACCACGGAGCCATTGTTATCCTGAATGCTGCAAGGGTTGGTCTTCCAAGGAAAGCGTTATAAGCGGACAACTCATCATTACGAAAAAAACCTGCTTTTGTGCAGCTTTCTACTCCCCTTCCCCAAGCTCAACGAGCAAGTTGATGACTCCAACTAGCTGAGCGGCTTGCCCTGTGAATCCATGGATTTTGTTCTGGCATGCTTTCACATCTTCCATGGAGAGCTTCATCCTATGAAAGACATTGATGAAAAGGACATTGACAGATGCTCCGCTGTCAACTAAAACTCTTCTGACAATAGCAGGACCCAAGCCTATGGTTATCACCATTGGATCCACGGTTGGAGTTATCAATCCTTCTGAGTCTCGATCTTTGAACACAATGTCATCCCAGGGAGATCTTGGTATCTTTGATGTTAAAGCTTCGTCCATAATCATTAGTTCTTCTCCTTTTGGGAGGTTCCTCATTTCATTAGCATATTTCACAATGTCCCCCAGTTTCTCCCGGCCGGGTGTGGACCTCCTGAAATATTGTTAATGATCAACCTCGGCATGACGGCATTTGCAGCATCCTTAACTTGCCTCGGTTGTCCGCCGGGCGTTCCCGGGCTTTGAGGAACTAGGGTATTTTGCGGATTCTTTGTGTACTGCTGAAGCATGTTCTTCCTTATTAGTTCCTCGATTAGGCTCTTTAGATGCCTACACTCGTTTGTGCTATGACCTAGCTGGTTATGAAATCGACAGAATCTTTCAGATTTTATAGCAGCATCGCTGACCTTTATTTGCTTCGGTACTGGGTACTCCTCAATTTCCTTGGTTGCCATGAAAATGTTTTCCATGTTATCGTTTAAGGGGGTCAACTCCGAGTTCTTGAAGAAATGGAACTTTTTATTGGCCCGGTTGTCTTTCCCGTCATTATCCCATTTCTGACCTCCAGGGTTTTTCTGATTGCCTTCTGCATCATTCTTCTTCTTTTTAGGTTGCATGATGCTTTCTGGAATGTCCATGGTATAAGCTGGGTCTTCATCCACGCCTATATATTCTTCTGCTTTATCAAACAACTCCTCAAGTGTACTTGGCTTCTTCTTTTTGATCCACCTCCCAAGCTTAGTCTTTCTGCTTATAGCCCCATTTAAGGCTATTAAGGTCAGGCGAGGCTCATAATTACCCACCTCGGAAGCAGCAGTATTGAAGCGAGTGAGAAAGGTCCTGATTGATTCTCCCGACCTTTGCTCGAGCTCATTCAACTCCATAACATCTCGCACTTTTGTTGCCTGGAGCCTAATTGCTCTCGAAATGATTTGGCCAAGGTAGCAAAGTCATCAGTAGATCTGGGTGGTAACTTTGTGAACCAAAGCAATGCCACGCCTTCGAGATAAGTCGAAAAGTATAAGCACTTCAACTCATCAGTGGCCCGTGCCCCATCCATATGTTGATCGTATTTGAACAGAAATATGTTGGGATCACTTGTTCCATTGTAAGCTTGGATTGCTGGTGGTTTAAATTTGTTTGGGCACGGTGTCATCTTTATTCATTCTGTAAATGGGGTTTTGGTGGGAGCAAATCCCAATCTTTTTCGTCATCCTTCTTCTTCTGGCTCCTTTCCATGATCTTATGGACCATTTCCGTTATACGCTCCTCCTCATTGTGTCGGCCCGCGGGGCGGACGCCATCTTCCTTACAGGATGTCTGCCTAGGCAGACGATCGCGGTGTGGATTCCGGGGCCCTGAACCTCCCGCTTGGGGAGGTACCCCTTTAGTAGAACTGAGCACTTGTTAAGAAGTTGCCTTATCGGACTGGTTGTGAGCGGAAGGCTTTGCTTCCTTCAGAGTAGGATCTGCCATTTCCTGAACCGAATTCTATTGGTTTGTACTTGAAGAAGAGGAACTTGCATTTTCCGTTCATAGAGTTTGAACGGATTTTGCACGGGCGGATTTCATGGTGACTTTTGCCGCAGCAGCTTGCATGGCGAACATTATTTCAAGTCTTTTTATCATGGCCTCGTTTGCAATATTCATTTGGCTAGTTAAAGTTGCACAACTTCACCCAATTCTCATATTGTTATGGCAGCTCCGGCCTTAGAACTTTCCCCAACTTCAAATTGATTGGTAGGAGGAGTAGTTTCACGATTGGTGATATTATCATCATTCTCGGTATTTTGACTAGTGACCTTCTTTGATGGTCTACCCGGTTTACCCATGGTTTCAAATAAGGACTTGAATTAGATCGTAGTGAGATAGGATTAGATTCTTAATGCAAGTTTTTGAAACTTGTGGGAGAGTGTGAGAGAACGGAGGATTGAATCGGCCCCACGGTGGGCGCCAAATGTTGATTTCAAAATTTGGGTCAACACCAAGAGTACAAGATGCACTTCACAATATAATCAAAAAATAAGAGAAGTGGAGCCACAAACTAAAAAAATGCAAGTAAAGAGAGACATAAAGTTTTATAGTGGTTTGATCAAGTTTGATCTACATCCACTTTGAAGAATGATTCGATTATTGCATTTAGAGTTGCAAAGAAAATATATTCTCTCAAAACATCCATCATTATCCTCCCAATTCTCACTCTTTGACCTAATGAATGTTTTTAGGAGAAATCGATGATATCCTTCGAATATAGCTAATGATAGAAGAAATCTAAGCTTTCTCACAAATTTTGATGAATCTTCCTGTCTTCATGGTGAATTTGGAGTTAGATCTTCAGTTGGAGGTGGTTATGATGATTAAGTCACTTAGAAAAGATCGAAGATTGGATTTAGCAGCCCATCGGGGTCATGAAAATCTCCTCCATTAAAGTGGGGTTGAACCTCTATTAATAAAAGTAAGGAATGAATGAAATATAGCTCTAAGGTTTTGGATCGGGCTATTGAATATTTACAAAAATGCCACTGTAGATAATTGCCAGTTTTTAGGCTCCTGACCGATCCAAAGTAGTTCTGACCGATCCAGAATGTCTCGACCCGATCCAAAGGGTAATGGAGCTATGCCATAACAGTTCGATCTGATCGAAAGGTAACATAGCAGTGTTTGTTTGATCTGGCCGATCCAGATGCTTTTCAACCATACCGATCGAATCAGGACAGAGCAGGCCGATCTGTTTCAGAACTAATAGAACGATCCAATGCATCTCAAACAGATCGATCCGCTTTGTACCATCCAGACCGATTCAATAATGCTCCACGATCAGACCGGTCCACTTTGTATTATCCAGACCGACTCGATCCAATAGACTAGTTCGACCTGAATCATTTTTACTTTCGATGAGGTTGATCCACAGCTTTGTCTAACAGACCGATCCACTGTTTTATGGAACTGACCGATCCATTGCTTAGATGATCCAGACCGATCCAATGCTATATGACTTGGTCGATCCATTGCTTCACAAACAGACCAATCCACTTTCCAGTTAACAGACCGATCCATTCATATTGGATAAAACGATCCATATTGTGCACAACAATTTGTGGATAACAATCATTATCAGTGTAATGGTTACCAGTTTATTGGTATATCAGTCTTCGATGTACCGATCAATCGGTAACGGTAACAGTAACGGTGGTTAATTTCAATTAATTCGGTTGGTAACCGATTTAACCGAATTCGAAGGTAGTATTATTGTTCAAATGATGGATTCACTTAAAATAAAATATAAATTAATATTTGGAGAAACTTGTTTTATAGTAAATTTCATGTTTATGATAAGATTTGTTTTATTGTAACAAATGTTTTTGTATAATAGAACTAAACTAATTATTTAAAGTACTACGATACTGTAAAATAAGACATTAAGTTAAAAGTTCGGTTAATTTTATAATAAACAGCATGTAGATGCAGGAGATCAGTGTGATACAGGAAAGGAGAACAAGTATACGGATCCTCATCGATCTACAGGTAGTTTTAAACAAAAAGCACAGGATAATTTCAATGAGTATAAATGGAATACTGTCAATTCAAAGAAGAAGCAATACTGGAGAATGAAAAATAATGGTAGTAGTAAAGGTCATGTAGATAATGCAGGCGAAGTAAGTAATGAAGATGTAAATCCTTTTGTTAATTTGGACACTTGTGAGGAGGTAAATATTGGGGGTGATAAGGAAGTTGATAATGAAGTTTTAGCTCGAGATGAAATGGGTAATGAAGGTGGATATCCAAGTTTAAATGGAAAATCAGATGAATTGCATAATCTTGGGAAGGATAAAGCTTTTAATCAGGATGATGAATTTCTAATAGGAAATTTATTCGATGATAATAACGATAATAGTGTTAGTGTGCAAAAGGCTACAGATAATTCTTCATGTGGTATTTCTGGTTCTTCTAGTGTATCATGTGCATCCACTTCTACATCAGTTTTTACTTCTGCTTGTTCAAGTTCTTCATCAGTTATCTCTCCTGCTAGTGTAAATATTTTTGCTAGTTCTGGTCTTAATTCCGATGCTATAGCTGCTAATACTTCATATGCAGTTAATTATTCTACTGTTAGCTCTGCATCTAGTTCATCTATTACTTCAATCATGTCTTGTTCTTCATCTTTCAATGCCAGTATACCTGCTGTCTATGCTAAATCGAAGCCTCCTTCTGGTTCAGGCTTGTCTACTTCTCCTTATTCTCATTTAAGTCTTCCTGCTCATATTGTTCAGCCTCCACCTCCTCCGTCTTGCATTTCATCTCAGTGTGGCTTGGCATCTACATCTAAGCTTACTGGTAAGTTTTGGGAAGATGCGGATGATAATGAACCATCAGTAAACATTTCTTTGAAGAATAAGGGTAGAGGTAAGAAAAAGGAGACTAAGAAGGCTAATGTGAATGATGATGATTTAGATGAGGGAATAGAATATGATCTTGAGGATGTAATTCCTTCTAGCAGTCGCTCAAAATCAAACAAGAAACGCACGAAGAAAATCCGCAGTATTGATGATTTGTGATATATGCAAGTTGCTTCTCCTGGTGCTTTTAGCATGTTGGATTTGGTCTTGCTATGCAATGTGGTAACTTGTTATCTGTAGTTTATCTGAAGTGTTTGTCTAATGGAGATTTTGTTAAATTGCAATTTGGTCTTAAAGGTAATGTTCTTGGTTAACTGGTCTTTTATTTGAGTATAGGTTAGATTTTCAGCAGTATTGAGTTTTTTTTTGCGCTTATTGTATTCTATACATAATTTTTTTTCTCAATACTGCTGTATAAGGGGTTGTGTGATTGTATAGTTTAGGAAAATGTTGTATCTGATTCATGTGAAATTAATAATACTTGCCTTTCAAAAGTTCGGTTAATTCGGTTAAACCGATAATTAAAAAAGAAAAATTTACAAATTAAATTCAAACTGATTTAGTTTTAAAATCAAATTAAATTGAATCGACCGAAATAAACTGGTTTGGTCGGTTAATTAGGTTTGAACCGAATATTGCTCATCTCTAGATGTTTGTGCCTACAAAGGATAGCAATATTTACAGTTTGAATTAAGTGGGTGAGTAGGGATTTCCTTGAAAACGAGTCTTATAAAAACAGTGTTTTCCGGAATTAACCGGAGAAATGCAAGAAAAATGAGGTACTTTCCAGCCTAGCTACTATTTATTTTGTAAAAGTAAAGCAGCTGTGTCAGTAAGACTTAAAACTAGTCTTCTTTTGCAACTGTTTGATTATGCATGTTAGAACCCAAGCTCGCTTGTGTTGTAATCTTGAAAACCATATATACTTTTCTTTGCATACTTAACCGATATCCCGTGGTTTTTTTTTTTTTTCTACAAGGAAAAAGGCAGATTGTTATATGAAATGGCTGCAAGTAGTGCAGCTTCTGTCATGTAGCAATATGCGTTTGTCTTTTTATTTTAAAGTCTCTTGCATTTTGTTGTGATTTGAAATATCCATTATGTTCAGTAACTTTTAATTTTATATACATTTGAATAGATTAGAATGAGTAAGGCTTTTGAACCACAGATTTTTGGTTGGTGTACCATATTTCAACATGCGCGCATTGTGTTAAGCTAATGGATTCAACGTTAGCTCTATATCATGTTAATTTTTTCATGCCTCAAGGTTGTTTTAGAATTTATTTGTTTGATTACATACGAAATTGTCTGTCATATGTAATATATGGATTTCACCTTGCATTCTCTATCGTATCTTATGAAAGCTTTTCATGATTTGTTCAGTCAAAAAAAAAAAAAAAAAAAAAAACTGTGCCACAATTACTCATCAAGTGTCAGAAGATGAGGCGTTATAATCCAGTTGACTTACAGAAATTGTTTAAAAGCATCCAAAGAACATGCTGCAACAACAAATAATGCAGATATGGAATAGGTAGTGATGAGTTGCAAGCGTGCATAAATGAAAATGATGGTAGAGTCGACGAGAATATACAGACAAAGCATGAATAACGCTGATGGAGTTGCCAAGATAACTGATGGCGATTTCATTTTTGGATCAATCGGAAGTTAAGAGTTTATATTATGGACTTGTAAACCCAATTTAGAATGCATATAATCGTGACTAAGATTTAATAATTGACATATTTTAGGTATCTTTAGTGTTCACATATATTTCTTATAGTGGAGACTAGGTTGGGAAACTTTATATTTCAAAATAATAAACATTGATGATGACATTTCTAAATTGTATTAGGTGCTTATATATATATATATATATATATATATATATATATATATATATATATATATATATATATATAGAATGCATATAATCGTGACTAAGATTTAATAATTGACATATTTTAGGTATCTTTAGTGTTCACATATATTTCTTATAGCGGAGACTAGGTTGGGAAACTTTATATTTCAAAATAATAAACATTGATGATGACATTTCTAAATTGTATTAGGTGCTTGTAATTAGATTTTCATTGCAACTGAAGTGTTATCCCATTTTTGATGTCAACATAACCTAAGTTAAGTTGTATCAGGTTGTAATCTTTCCATATTTAACAATATCCCGTAAGTGATTCTTTTTTACAACTAGGAAAAGGATAGTTTCTTT
Organism: Allium sativum; assembly: GCA_030737875.1. Classification (NCBI taxonomy): domain Eukaryota; kingdom Viridiplantae; phylum Streptophyta; class Magnoliopsida; order Asparagales; family Amaryllidaceae; genus Allium; species Allium sativum. The sequence continues at coordinate 803,642,000 of CM060919.1, forward strand.
GTTTATTTTTTATTTATTTTTTAAGAAAAAAAAAGAAGAAGACAAATCCAGATAAGCGAGTCTTTGCACGTAAAACATGCGCAGCTGTTTGCAAGTAGTGCAGCTTTGGTCATGTAGCAATATGCGGGGTGTCATCTTGTTTCAAAGTCTCCTATCTTTTGTTGTCATTTGAAATATCCATTATTTTCAGTAACTTTCAGTTTTATATACATTTGAATGCACGAAGGCGTTTCAACCAGGGATTTTGGGTTGGTGTGTAAATGTAATGCAACATGTGCGATTCTTGGTTGCTTGTTAAACTAACTAGTGGAAGTTGAACGCTAGCTGTATACCATATTTGTTTGTGTGATAATTAATATACGAAATTATCTGTCATATATGATAACATATGAATTTCGCCTTGCATTCTATGTAGTAGCGTCGTCTAAAAGCTTCTTCTCATTACTTGTTCGTCATTCATAAAGAACCATGCCATATTCATCAACTGACAAAAGGTTTATTATACAGTAATTGTGACCTTACTGAAGTTGTTTAAAAGTGTCAAAAGAGAACATATGCTAATTACTTAGCTAATTACAGTTATGAATCATCTATAAGTTCAGTTGTGAATTAGTCATAAATAGAAACTCTGTAGATATGAACTAGGAAATGATGCAAAATAAAACGAGTTATTGATTTTAGTTGGTGCATGAATGGAGAATATGATATGTTAATGTATATTTCCATTTAGTTATTACTGAACGTAATATAATCACAACAGTGTAGAATAGTGAATATGTGCCAATATTATAAATTTATACGGGCAAACACTATATATTAGTTTAAACAAACCTATGTGATGAAGTTATATATATATATATATATATATGTATATATATATATATATATATATATATATGGTAAGTTGGTAAATCCCAAAGTGTTCAATCAAACAAATGTAATGTGCGGCTGTAGTTCCACGATCAACGAAAGATGGAAAAAAAAAGAATTGAATTTGATGGCAACCCTTTGTCAGTTGGTACAATGATGATAATCAGGACTCTAATGGGAGGGGCAACATGAAGCTTTTATTCCTCCTCCTTGCATGTTCGAAAGAAAAAATTGTCGCAACTCTATCTTTAGCCAGAGGCGGAGACAATATTGACTCGGCCAAAGAATGTAAGCTATATTTGGATAGGAATACTACACCTCCTCTAAAACTATGTTTGCATGCAGTATGCAATGCAATACAAGGCCAATCATGTTTTCTTCGCTGCAGATAAATACAAAAAAACTGAGATTATCCAGCTTGCGCCTAACATATTTGACTTCCTTTCACTTACCAATCATCAATTAACCTTCTCCATTGACCTTTTCTCCCCTTGCTAACGCGTATTGAGTCTATTGACCCTCTAATCATCACTTACTCATGATAACAGTGTAAGCTTTCCCACTATATAAGCAGGCACCACTTTGCATTGCCTCATCATTCTAAGTCAGTTTATATCATACCTACACTACATATATACTATGGCTCCTAAATGCTATTCATATATCCTGGTATTATTTTTGCTTGTTACACTCACTACTTCCCAGCTATCGCCCACATTTTACTCCACCTCCTGTCCTAATGCACTCCCTACCATCAAGTCTGCAGTAACTGCAGCAGTCAGCAAAGAGCGTAGAATGGGAGCGTCTCTACTCCGGTTGCACTTTCATGACTGCTTTGTCAATGCAAGTCTCGTTTTCCACTTTCTATATACTCGTGTTTTATATAAATAAAATGTACAAGTGTAACTTGTATGATTCACGTATAATGCAGGGCTGTGATGCATCAGTGCTTCTGGACGATAACACAACGTTTACAGGAGAAAAAACAGCATTTCCCAACGTTAACTCTTTAAGAGGCTTCGACGTAGTAGACATCATCAAGACGAACCTCGAAGCTATTTGCAAGCAAACCGTTTCATGTGCTGATATCCTTACAGTGGCTGCCCGAGACTCCGTTGTTGCTGTAAGAACTCAACTTTTTCTCCACTGTTTTTGATTAGATGAAGAAGCTAGCTTGACATGGTCAATATAATATACATAAAATGGTGCATGCTATATAATTACAATTTCAAATGACATAAATATGCAGTTAGGTGGACCTTCATGGGGTGTAACATTAGGAAGGAGAGACTCTACAACAGCGAGCCTAAGCCTTGCCAATAGTGACATACCTTCACCGTTTTCGTCTTTGAGCACTCTCATTTCTTCTTTCTCCAAAAAGGGTCTCACCGCTTCTGACATGGTCGCACTCTCCGGTAATTTCTCCAGAAAAGTGTTATCTGATTATATCATCCTTTGATGCATTATTGCACTGAAATGAGTTACCTGTTTATATAATGTGTGCAGGAGCTCATACAATAGGACAGGCGAAATGTTCACTGTTCCGGACCCACATCTATAACGAGACTAACATAAACGCTACCTTTGCCAAATCGCTGCAAGCAAACTGTCCACTGTCAGGAGGGGATACTAACCTTGCAAACTTTGATGTGTCGACGCCGACTACGTTCGACAACTTCTACTACAAGAATTTGGTGAACAAGATGGGTCTATTGCACTCTGACCAGGAGCTATTTAATGGTGGATCTGCTGACTCTCAGGTCACCACGTACACTACGAATTCTGCAAAGTTCTTCACTGATTTTACTGCTGCCATGATTAAGATGGGGAATATTAGTCCACTTACAGGGACTAGTGGGCAGATAAGAACTAGTTGTAGGAAGGCAAATTGAGGGATATGGTTCTTTGGATTTAGGGATATGTGGGGTACTGGTACTCTCATCAACTGTAACTAAACTTACTACTATGTTTTCATGTTTGTATTTTGGGTTGCTTCTGTGTGAGATGATCCATAATAGTTGAAATAAAATGGGTTGAAAAGTCAATCCATTCTTCTTATAAGAATCTATGTTATTCCTTTTCTTTATCTATTATAAACATAGGTAATATTTTTTCAAAACCAACAATAATGAAAATTACCGATCAATTTACAATACATGTATATTCATATAATATGTTGTATTATAGGTAATTAATACCAAGAAAACGATCAAATTTAATTAATTAATTCAATTCAAATGATGATAAATATGTTTTTTTAAATCTTTTATTAAATGATACGATAAAATGTGTAATAAGACATCGTTAGAGTGTAAATATATAATCATTTGTCCCTTTTCCAGATAAACGGTAATTTATCATTACCTAGTGTAACAATTTCTAGTTTATTGTTATACCCGTTTTCGATGTACCAGCCAATCGGTAATGGTAAGAGTAAGCTTTTTTAGTTTATCAGTAAAAATCATATGATAACGGTACTTGTTAAATGGTAATCATTACCATTACAACTAATATTAGAGAACAACGCATCACCACCAAGTTATTAAAATTTGTGTCAGCATCTCCACCAAGTTACCTTTCATTTTTTTTCTTTTTTCTCCATCCATTTGAAACAAAATTTTCAATTATCTAGTTATTGACAAACAAAACATAACTACATCTAATCTGGGTCGACTCAGAGGCCGGGCGGAGCATACAACTACCTAGGGCAACCCTCGTCGAGGGGGAAACAGTCAAAAAATAGTTTTGCTAATAGTAAAACAATTGTGAAATAAGTCTGAATAGATAATCTCAAAGAGTTGTTGGGTTATGTATGAACTTACGTATATAGGTTGAGCATTCAATCCTGGTATACATTCATTTCTTCTCTCCCTCTGGTTTTCTCAACCCTGCCTAGGACAACCACCCGTTATTCCCTTTTCAGAGCCGCTATTGCATCTAATCAGTTAAACAATGTTAAAAATTGATCTTAATTTTCGAACCATGACAAATATACAAAACTCATCTGATCAACTCAATACAGGTTGGTTGCGTTGAGTGTTTGGACAGATTATAACAAACCGAAATAAACTAGCCATATATTAAGTGTTACATCAAGCGATTCGCGTGAGATTTGTTTTTCAACAAATTTTACAGAGTTATCATATTCTATTTTTAAGTGATATTAAAATTGGTAATATATGAGAAATATGTTTTGAACAGGCGAAATTAGGATAAAGGGCTTACGTAGGTTAATTAATTAGTTTGTTTCCAGAACACGGTTAAAATTGAATTAGTTTTTAGGACAAATAAAGAAAATTTACTTTGCTTCCCTTCTGTGCCGCTCAATGCAATGAAAATTAACTAATGTTATCGATTTCTCAGCAAATCGCCAAAAACGAGAACCGCTTCACTTAATTTCCTCCAAATTCACCCAATCCCAATGAAAATTCTTCAGACCCATATAAATCAATTCGAATTAGAATTCCTACTCCAATTAGGCATCAAATTACTTTTTTATAAACCATGTACTTATTTTCTTCAATCGTTCTCTAATTTACCTCAAATCTAACCCCAACCCCAACCCTCTGTAAATCACTTAAATCTGCCATGGCACGTAAAGCTAAAAGGAAATCTGCTAGAAAAAACCCACGGTTGAAGACACAACTAAGACGAAGTCAGTTGTAGCCGTTAGATTTGGATGTTTAAGTTATTCGATTTCCCGGCAATTCATGCTGCTTTAAAGTCAACCGTGGCTGAAAAATGCTAATAAGCATGATGCACCATTTCCTGATCATATCCACTGCCAATGAATTTGCAAATATGGTGCCTCAGCCCTATTAATGTTGTCCAAATTTAAGATCTTAAGAGTGTTACTTTTCCTTTACTTGAAGGTAATTGGTTTGTGAACTATTGAACACAATTGCCTTAATATTGCTGCTAATGGCTTCGAGTTAGAGTAATTTATGCATTTGTTCACCTGAATCTTATATTTGCAGCTGCTTCCAATGTTGGTATGTTAAACGGTCGTTAAATGCCTTGCTTTTGGATATGCGAGATATTTTGGTGAGTGGAGATAAAATTAGTAACAGTTTAGGACACGGTTTAGGGTGTGTTTATAAACTGCTATAATCTTTTAAAGAATGAAAATCAACTGTTCAATTTAATATCTCAAGTTGCTCTTGTATGGTTTAGGTTTTAGAACACTCTAAACTAGACATGCCTTTAGATTTTTTTCTATAACCGCACACCGGTATTCAATTATCAACCAAATTAGGATTTGTTGATTTTACAATTGACAACAAATTTCATGTTGGTGCACAATCTTCAATTGAGCAACAATTTCACGATTTTGAGATTATTTTCGAATTTCATCAGCTGATGTTCACATTTGTGCGCAAGATTCAGTTGGGGCTATAGCTACCATTATTACTTCTCAATTTGCACAACGAATTTCTTGTATTTCAACCATTTCAATTTTACAATGCATGATAATAGCAACAACTACTGCATTGCAAAGAGGTAACAATCAAATGATACAATGAATACTGCAACTCTAAATCTGAACTAAGGAACTGTCCGTTTAAATCGAAATTTCAGCAACTCCACAGATCATAAAAGCAAGAAATTTATGCATTTTACAATCATTAAAAAACTGCCTAAAGGATTAACCATACCACTGTACGAAATTTATTCACCACAGAGAATCATCAAAGCAAAGATAGACTGAACGGTGAGATGCAATAGCATAGGAATAGGATTTAATAATATAGGAAAACTTCAAACCATTTCAATTTTAAAATTATGTTAACTGTTCCACACAGTGTTTTCATGACCCGACCCTGCCGCGGTCCGACCTCGAATAACCCTGAACTTTGGACCATCACGACGCGGAACTCAATTAGACCTCATTTATGCATGAACCCTAGTCCGACCTTCAAACTAGCGGTCCAACCTTCAATTTTACAGGGTTAAACCATGGTTTTTGTTTATTCGTACTTCCCATTATGTAATTCTCTCTAATTATTTCATCTTTTGTATTGTTTTGAAAATAATAACTAAAATATTTCAAAAAATCATAACTGTTCCGACATATAAACCATAAACTTTGCCATCTCGTTCTAAAAAACATGTGTGTTATTCGTGTCCTTGCTATTTAATTATATCATGCAATTTATTAATGTTAGTTTATAAATAAATGATCTTCAAACTTTATTATTCATTTGTTTAAGTACACATAAAACTTGATTATTTACATTTTCTCTATTAATAAGCATATGCGGTTCTTGACGGTCCAACCGGTCAAACCTTTAAAACCTTGGACCTTAAGTCCTCACGGTTTGACTCACGGTCCGGTTATGAAAACTATGCATCATTTATGTATGTGAATTCTAATTTGAAAGAAATTAACTTAATTATTGTTTTAGTTTCGTACTCCACTAATTTCATATGAGCCCAGTTTTAGAATTGTCTGTTGGTATTGTTTAGTACCCAAATGGTTGGATTTGGTTGCAATTTATATACGGAGCTTGTACTTGTTTAGAAGTTTAGAAACTATGAACTACCAATATTGAAATTTCAACTTGATTTTGTGTCAGTGCTTCTTCTATTTTATGTAGGATTTTGCTGCTAAGATATTATACAAACAATTTATTTTAAAGTTTCATCTATTGAATATTTGAGATTTAAATATTTGATAAGAGGGAAAGAAATCAACTAATTGATTCAATCAATTAATTGTGCTATATGCGGAAATATATGAGAGGATATTTTGATAGGTAACTAATTGATTACATAATCAATTTATCAACCAATGGATATGTAAATAGAGAAATATGTATATTTCCTTGATTTTGTAATATGAAGACATAGGTGATTGACTTGGAGGATCATGCAAGGAAGGAAACATATGAAAATCAAGATATTCTCTTTCCATTTACATTGCAATCACATCATGGGGATTTGGAAAGATTCCAAGGAAATGAGGAAATTGTTTTTCTTCGTCTCTAAGAAACCTTTCATCCTGAAGCCTATTTATATCTTTATATTTATGGAGCATGAATGTGTGAGAGCATCCGCCATTATCCTCTTCTTTAGTATACCTTAATTTCTGTTGTCAATCAATTAGAGGTTTTGAGTGCATACAAGTCTTGAAATTGATTATTCAATTTGTAATTATAGGCTAGTCTCTCCATCTACTACCTATAATTTTATAATTTCTCTCTTGGGTTCTTTTTTGCACTCTCTTTAGTGAAATGAAAAATAGTTGTTGGGTCCGTGGACGTAGGCATAGCCGAACCACGTTAAATTTTTGTTTCTTCTATTCTTCTTCTATTTTGTTTTGTTTGGTGATTATTGTTCATTGAGTTGGCGGTTGACAATTAATCAGCAAGCTAGATTCACTTTTTGTATTGCTTCCGCATTTGTGCAATTTTTCCACAACAGTTTGGTATCAGAGCTAGTTGTCTTGTTCTAGATTAGTTACCAATGAATAATTCTTTTAGTAGTGGTATGAAATATTATGGCATCACCAAATTTGTTAGAAGAGATGTTTTTGGTACATGGAAGGTTAAAGTGAATACTAATGATGGTGTTCTTCAGCAACAACTTCATTCACCTGGAGGAAGAGATAAAATACAGAAGCGCCTTGGAGGAGATATGCATAGGACCCACTTCATGGGTTCTAGAAGAGGCTCCTTCCATTATTGTAAGAAGAAGGGAAATTTCATATGAAATTGTTCAGCTCTTAGAAAGAAGAGAGAGAAGAAGAAGAAAGCTTCAATTTTGGCAGCAGTTAGATCAGATGCAGATAGATGTGATAGTGATACATCATTATTTTCAACCAGTATTTTACCATTAGAGATTACAAGTTGGGTGATTGATTTTGAAGCCTCTTGTCATATGACGCCACATAGGAGCTGTTTTGTCGGTTATGAGCAGATTGATGGAGGAGTAGTTCATTTGAAGAATGACACATCTTGTCATGCTATGGGCATTGTAAGTGTGAGGTTTAAAATGCATAATGGTGTTATTAGAACTATCACGGATGTTAGACATGTTCTGATGTTGCATAAGAGTTTATTGTCAGTTGGAGCTTTTAGTAGACTTGGTATAAGGCACTACACCATATATGCTAATTAGGCTGTGTTTTAGCTGTATCTAATGCATGTAGGCACGACAAAAAGCAGTATCAAAAAATGGCATGTTAAATTTTTAGTTACGGCTTAAAACCGTATCCCAATTTGATAACATACGGCTATTGGCCGTGTCTAAAGTGTAAGTAGATGCAGCTATAAACCGTATCTTATGTGTGTGTGTGTATATTATATATATATAAGAAGAAACTGCAACACATATTATTTGTAACACAAGCATATATAACACAGGATACACTAATTCTAATAGTAAACGAAACAATTGTATGAAATATTTTATTACATTACAATATATAATGATACATGCTATCTGATTACATTACAATAAATAAGATACACGATGTTTCATTACATTAAAGAAGATACATAATGTTACATTACAATAAGCTAGGATAAATACCCGAATCGGCGTCATGAGCTAAAGTGCAACCACCTGTTGAATCAATGCTTCCTTCAAGATGAACATCCTCCAAAACAGACAAAAGATCATAAACTAGCCAAGCAAAATTGCATTCTATCCAAGACATGAAGGAACCCTTCAAGAAGATCAACATACTCAAATCTCTCAAAGAACTACTCAGATCTAAGAAAACTTCAAGAGGCCTGCTAATAAGTTAGCTTGGATAACATATAGCATGTACACTACAAAGACCTATAAAAAAGTGCAAACCGCATAGTTCAGGATAGGATATGTCCACATTATTATTTTCATTAGTAGCTGAATATTGCAAGTCTACAACATTTTTACTTGTTCAGTCGAGATTGAGTCTCGGTTAAAGACAGTTGTTATAACCTAATTAAAGAGCAATATAGAGGATATGTCCACATTATTATAATTCTCCTTGTCACTTGGCTGAAATGTAGATATAACATTGCTATAGCCTTTTCCTTTCTATTCTATCACTCTTATCTAATGTAGTGTATCCGAGATGAGGGGATGGAAAAAACCGAGATATTACCAGAAGTTTAGATCAACACACTCAAATCCATGCTTATTAGCTTTATCCAAATGACGGAGGTTGCTGCACACACATGTTATAATAGTTAGCTTCTATTTTTGCCATGGGTTGACTAACAAAAATGATTGGTTACATGAGCATAAACCAACTTGGTTCAAGGCAGCAAGTCATAAATGGAAAAGCAGCTTTACGCCTTTACTCACACGCAGTGTGACACACATGACACACCAAACAAATTGACTAAATCTCAAACTATAAATGCCATTCTATTTTCATTCATGCATCCATCACCGGCATTTCTACTCAATCACACAAATTTCCCAATATCAATTACCAAATACATGCAGCTCAGTCAGCAGAACTAGTATGCTTTAGTTCTCAAATCAAATCATACACATGCACTTCAGATCAGTTATAAGGATCAATGTACATGGTGAAATAATACAAACAAATGAGCAACAGCACAAGTAAAAGTGTCTGAATTCAAGGTAAACAAATACAGCACAAGTAAATGATAGCAAATACACTGTCGCACTATAATACTGGGGATAATACCCAATTTAAACACAATAGCAGCATGAATTCTAGGTAGACAAGCACATGCAACTATCTATCATTCATATTTTTGAACTAAGGCATGGAAATTCAAATTAAACCCAATTTAAACCCAATTCGAATTCAAATTAAACCCAATTCATATTTAAATTTAACCGTGATCTAGTACTCAACTCCAGAGGCGACGAGAAGGATGGAAAACAATCGACTGAGCCTTCGTCGGTCAGCTGAAGGCAACGCGAGCTGACGATAACCCATGAAGTGCGGTGGATGGCTTATTGGCAAAGGAAGTCGATCGAGTACCAAAACCCTAATTTGGGTATTCAGTGGTCGGCATTGCAAAATAAAACGAGGGATTATTCGACCAAAAGTTTTGATGTGGAAAAAACTCGATTGTGCCTGTGTGGAGGTATGGGGGCAAAAATTTGATACGAATTTCATACGGTCCAAAGCCGTATCAAATGAACTAATCTGGGACTTTGTTGATGGACGGTCAAATTAAAAGTGTTTGGGGTGGTGCGGATCGCAAAATGTAGTTTGATACGGATTTAAGCACTATCAAATTTGATACGGCTTATAGCCCAATTTTATATCTGCATCCCTATGTGCCAAATTTGCTGATATGGTGTCGTGAGGATAATAATAGATGGAGAGAATTTAAGAGTGGCGAAGGGTTCCTTGGTAGTGATGATAATGGTGCGTGTCGATGATATTTATATGCTTCGTGGAGAGACAGTCTTAGGAGATTCAGTACTATCTACTGATTCTAGTGTTCCAGATTCTACTCAGTCATGGCACCTTCGTTTAGGTCATGTTGATGAGGAGAGCTTGGAAGTATTGAAGAAGCGTAGGTTAATTGCTATTGATTCTCAATTAAAGCCTAGCTCTTGTGGAGGTTGTTCTTCTGGAAAGAAGAAGCATGTCACATTTGATGTTGGAAGATCTAGAGCTACAGAGTTTCTAGAGTATGTTCATTCTTATGTATGGGGACCCACCCCAATTGCATCTTTAGTTGGAGCCAGTTTCTTCATCTTATTTGTGGATGATTTCTCATGCATAGTTTGGGTCTATTTCATGAACACTAGATCCGAAATATTTGCCCAATTTCAGAAGTGGAAGACCTTAGCTGAAAAGAAGTCAGGAAAGCAACTTAGAGTTCTTAGAGTTGGCAATAGTAGTGAATTTGTGTCATAAGAATTTACTAACTATTGTGCATCCGAGCATATATTTATAAACTTTTCTACGAAGTCGCATTCTTTTGGAGTGGCGGAGTGCATGCGTCGGATATTATGGGAAAGACCTATGAGCTTGAGATTGACTGCTGGTCTAGAAGAGGGATTTTGGGCAGAAGGGATATCTATAGCAGTATTTCTCATCAACCGTACATCTTCTATTGCTATAGATATGAAGATCCCATAAGAAGTATGGAAAAGAGAGCCTGTTGATTATTCATTTCTTAAAGTGTTTGGTTGTTCAGCTTATTTAGAAGATGAGAGACATGATCGGCTGAAGCCTAGAGGAAGCAAGCACATTTTGTTAGGCTATGGAGAAGGAATGAAGAAGTATAGGTTGTGGTGCAAAACAACTAAGAGAATTGTCACTAGCAGGCAAGCGGTATTTGGTGAGAGGTCATTATTGAAGGTGGAGCCTCTATCAAGTGATGACGTTAGGGGGACATAAGATTTCCAAACATGTTTGGAGTCATCAGATTGTTTCCATATTCGAAGAGAAAAGGGTATTGCCGATGGTACCGTGGTTGATGAGAAGATTTTAGATACTTAGACTCTAGGTGGAGCTCAGTCACATTTAAGGCCTTTTGCTTCTATTGGTCTTGTTTGTGAGCATAGTAGACGTGGTAATTTAACTTCTTATTCTATTCGTTATGCGCAACTTAGTGTTGAGTTTGATAATATAGACTTGGTGAAGTCGAGTAAAATTCTTGAGAAGGAGGTTGAAGTAGATATTATTGAGCATGTCCTCACTCAATATAAGTTAGAAAAGGAGAAGCGTGCTATTATGTCTCCATTAGTCTCTCGGATTTCTGTATCTACAATTTTGTCTTCTTCATCGGATTTTTTGAAGAATTTTTGGTATTTTCTATCTTTCTTATGCTTGGGAAAGATTTGGAAGCTCTGTTTGGGCAATATTTCCCAAATTCGTTCACATTGAGCTTGATGGTGTAGACCCAACAATTTGTTGAGATTTGGTGATAACGAGAGATTGTTATATTTGAATCAAGGTGGAGTGTTGAATACTTGTGATTTAAATATTTGATAAGAGGGAAAGAAATCAACTAATTGATTCAATTAATTAATTGTGCTATATGTGGAATTATATGAGAGGATATTTTGCTAAGGAACTAATTGATTACATAATCAATTCATCAATCAATGGATATGTAAATAGGGAAATATGTTTATTTCCTTCATTATGTAATATGAAGAGATAAGTGATTGGCTTGGAGAATCATGAATGGAAGGAAACATATGGAAATCAAGATCTTCTCTTTCCATTTACATTGTAATCACATCATGAGGAGTTTGGAAAGATTCCAAGGAAATGAGGAAACTGTTTTTCTTCATCTCTAAGAAACCTTTTATCCTGAATTCTATTTATATCTTCATATTTGTGGAACGTTCATGTGTGAGAGCATCCACCATTATCTTCTTCTTAAGTATACCCTAATTTCTGTTGTCAATAAATTAGAGGTTTTGAGTGCATACAAGTCTTTGTTGAAATTGATTATTCAATTTGTAATTATAGGCTAGTCTCTCCATCTACTACCTATAATTTGTAATTTCTCTCTTGTGTTCTCTTTTGTACTCTCTTCAGTGAAATAAAAAAAAGTTGTTGGATCTGTGGACGTAGGCATAGCCGAACCACGTTAAATTTTTGTGTCTTCTACTCTTCTTATATTTTGTTTTGTTTGGTAATTATTGTTCATTGAGTGGGCGGTTGATAATTAATCGACAAGCTAGATCCTATTTTTGTATTGCTTCTGCATTTGTGCAATTTTTGCACAACATCATCCAACTGTCAAAGCTTTTTTTAACATAAGTATATACCATAGTTATGTCGTATTGGTAATTTTTTATTTGATTATGTCCTTAAATACGTAATGATTGGTTGTACTTTTTCCAGATGATTTTAATTCTATCCTTTGATTACAGTCTTCCCAAAAATTATCTGCTAGAAAAAGAGCATGATGCTTTATACACACTGTTTCAAAAAAAATTGAGTTGGAAGCTATATTTGCTATTGACTATTTGATATTTGCCTAAGCAATATTTACAGTCTTCCCAAATGCTTTATACACACTGCTTTATACGTAGCTTGAACTGCCATTTTTAATTGAATAGGAATAGTGGACAATTGATAGACCATATGGCACGTGTGTGTAGAACAAATGTTTTCATTCCCTCCTTTTAATTTTGTATACATGGCAGATTGGGTAATATTACATAGCAATACAGAGCATGTGAAAAGTAGCATGATCATGTGAGCTAGCTGTAGCCAGCTATAAAGAACAATTCAAATCATTCCATCTCATGCCGCATGTCGTTACAATTTATATCACATGTCGTTCATTCATACCGCAAGCGATATTCATGCCAGAAGCCATGCAAGCAGTTGAACATGTAAACCCAACACATGGTCAGGTCATCAATTCACGCTCTAACAGCAAGCCGTTCTAATACACGTTACAGCAGGTCGTTGTTCTTCATAGATTGCCACATCAGCAATAACAGGTTAAGTCACTGACATATAGTATGAGTGATACCCAGGTTTGATAGTAAAACCACGGGACACCACTACTTGTTGAACAAAGATGGTACATTGCTCGGAAGTCAGTAGTACAAATGAATACAAAGTTCGTACTGAATCAATGCGTGCAAGGGATCAGGTGAGATTTAGTATTGTTGTTTAGCAGCATGTCGTACCACATGGCCAACTGTACAACTACCAGGCCACATCACGTATTGAAACAAGTCGCATATGGATCGTTAAATATGCCCATGCCTGCATGTACAAAAGCAAGTCGTTCACACGGATTTAGGTCACGTAGTTCGTATGACTTTAATCATGTCGTAGATTCCACGCAAGTTGTTTGGACGTACATAGCTTGAAACATGAAAATCACATTTCGTTATTCCCATGTGAGCAAAGCTTTGAATGTGGATTCCGTGAAGCAACATGGAAGGTGAATAAAGCTTTGGAGTGCTACCGCGTTTATATATAAAGTGTGTTGAGTCATGATCAAAGACCGTGATAAGTACCCAGATCATTCAATCTAAATATGAACCGCCAGCTGTATTTGCAAGGGGGAATTATATTAAAGTCAGATCGTTAAACCAGGCCGCATCATCTATATTTATGTCAGGTGGTCTTGGCATAAAAGGCGTGAAGTCAGGTCGTTGGAATGTGAAAAATCAAGTCGTGTGTGGGAATGAAAAAGCATGTTCGCATGACAGTTGTATGACAGCTGTAAAGTGCGATTACCAGTTGTACACACCTATTTACCACTTTGCCACTCTGCTCAATTTCCATCTATAAATACCCCTATACTTCACACTTGAAAGGGGATAGAAATTTTGACCCCGAAGGGTTGTCTAAATCATTTCTCCACCACTCTAAACTTCGTTCCAAGATCCATTAATGGCTTCTCAAGATCAATCCATCTCTCTCCAACAAAAAATGGATCAAATCTTCTCCAAACTTCATTAGAAATCTCTCAAGCTCAATTTAAGAGACTCTAATCTCCATTAATTCTCTCTAAAGCTTAGATCTAACACAAAATTATCATGGAACTAATGAAGATCATCTAAATGATCAAGTGATTGAAGACCTACACACCTATGATCACAAATCAAAAGATCTTGCTGATTCCTTCATAAATTCAAGTGAAATAAGGAGAAAAAAAGAGAAAATAAAAGGAGATCCATATAAAAGAGTGAAAGAAGTGAAGTGAATCAAATCATATATATTGAAAATTCAAAGGTGATAATGAAAATTGCTACCATAGTGGACATAGGCCTATATTAAGCCGAACCACTCTAAAATCCGGTGTTTTTTACTTGCTTTTATATTTCGTGTCTCCATATTTTTAATCCTACCTTTTGGTGAAGTGCTGCAAATACCTTGGAGTCTTGTAATCATTTATCATTTCAACATTTTTGGCCCCCACCGTGGGGCCATGTTCACATTCTTAAGGTTAAATGCTTTGCAGAGATTGTAAAATTTGAAGCCTGCTTCTACGATAGATTCACAAAGTCTAAGATTCAGGCCCATTCACAAATCCTCTTTGAAATTCAAGAATTTTTCTGAGATAATGCCACCGAAGGAAATAGTTAGCAAGTCCACTAGAAGTTCCGAGGATGCTGATCGTGAAGTTATCGCCACTTCTTCTTTGCTACTAAAGGTGCAGGGTTCTTTACGGAGCCACCACCAATATTAAAGATATCAAACAAAGCAGCAATGTCCGGAAGTTTTTTCTACTATCACAATCAGCCTGGCCATGATACCAATGATTGCAGACATCTAAAAAGCTCAATTGAGATGTTGGTTAGGAAGAACAAGCTGCAACAGTATGTCAGGAAGTTGCATGCAATAAATTCTCTTTCAACTCCTCTGGGGAAAAGCGTATCTGCCAATCAACCGGGCTCGGATGGAAAGACTCCAACAGGGAATAGTGTGAAGTAGATGTTCAATGCCATAGCAAATAAGTCTTGTTCAGCCGATAAAAGATGGGAGGCAAAGCTACACAAATGCTTAGGAGTACAGTCCGACAGAAGCAATAGTTCCTATGGAATTAAGAGCTCTTATTCATCCAATAATCGCTAGGTACTTCCATACCAAAAATCTTAGTAAAGGCTAGTGTTGGAGTATTTGAGCCTAACTAGCCATGGTCACATGTCATCAGTCAAATGCTTCTAGATGGCATCTACAAATTGTCAACTCATGATGGAGTTTCAATACTAGGAATCTGGAATAACGACCGCTTGCGTCAATTCTCTGCATAAATCATTTCTCAGACCTTATGAAAAATTGATATACTTTCTTTTACAAATATAAACCTTCCTTGGTAAAAGAGCAATTGTAATTGAATATCTTATCTACTACTGAAAGCATATCTACCTGAGTAAATCTCTTACTTGAAAAAATGTTTTGTCAAATCAAAATTTTATTAAAGATGATTTTATACTGCAGGTCATCTGTCAAGCGCTTGATCCTTCAAGATCTAACAAAACATCACGACCCCAGTAACGCTACTTCAAGCGCCAAATGTTGTAAACGTTAATGTGCACAAGTGCGAAGATAAAAACCATTGCCTCGAAAAGTGAGTGAAAAAGAGTCACAATGAGTTAAACAATGGACAAGCGTCGCCGCAAATAAACTTGAAAATTATAAGTTTCATCGGAGGGGCACATCCCAAAATGAGAGGTCCAAGACCTTAGCCCTATAGCTGAGATAGCATGCAAACTACAGTGTCCGGCAAAGGAGTTGGGGTCTATCCCTTAGAATGATACAACAGGCCTTCAAATCCATTTGCGTAGCATCTGATTATCTCAGATGTGAAGAAAGATGAAATTCATTTGCATAGCATCTAATTATCTCTGATGTGAAGAATAATGAAATTCATTTGCGTTGCATCTAATCATCTCAGATGTGAAGAATGAAACTCATTTGCGTAGCATCTGATTATCTCAGATCTGGAGAATGAAATCCATTTGTGTAGCATCTGATTATCTCATATATAAAGAATGAAATCCATTTGCATAGCATCTGATTATCTCAGATGTGAAGAATGAAATCGATTTGCATAGCATGTGATTATCTCAGATGTGAAGAATGAAATCCATTTGTGTAGCATATGATTATCTCAAATGTGAAGAATGAAATCCATTTGCGTAGCATTTAATTATCTCAGATGTGAAAAGTGTCGGGCCTCCAATTAATTCTTGTAACATCCGATCATCTCGGACGCGACAAATCATTAGGCCAAAATCAAAAGTACTCCCATAGCAGAGGCGAAATTCAATTTAAAGACCTCTCCTAGCTGGGGCACAAAATTTAAAGTCCTCCCCAAGCGGAGGCACAAAATACAAGATCTCCCCGAGTAGGGGCACAAAGATATGAAAACTTCTCCAAGTAGAAGTACTAAACTAGTTAGTAAAGTCGGAATACCTATTGTATTGACAAAGCTCAGAGGCTCCATGCAAGATTAGCAAGCTCAAATAGCTTTTTGCTGACAGAGTTGAAGCCTCTAGCACGTTACCTACGATTATGGAAAACCGACAAACTGATCACATCGATCTTTTGCGATTTGGGACGACCCATGGTGTGGAGGCGACACAACCACGTAAGAGTTGAATAATGCCCAAGAAAATATCACGGGACTATCATGACATTGCAACAAGACAAAAACCAATTTACTCTCATCAAAGAAGCCAATACACTTGGCTTGATCTTGCCTTTAAAAAAAAGGGGCATTTGAAAAAATCGGCAAAATCGATATGCTCGATATGTCGATAAAACTCTCTACACCAATAAAGATCAACCTGGGAAACCCCATTAGAATCTCTTAGCGCAAAGGCTTCCTCGTCTGCAAATCTCCAACCATAAATATCTCACAATAAACCCGAACGATATTTTGCTTCAAATTTGAAGATAAACGGTGCTTAAAAGGCGATTGTGCGAATATGGCATTGTTCGAATCTAATAGAGCAGTAACGCTTCTCATGGAATTGGAAAATACCCGTCTGTAGTTTCAATATGAGATATAAAAAGAAGATTGAGCAATAATTAAGCACCGGGGCAAGCCGTCGTGAAATGTAGATTCAAAATTTTATATATATCCCAGGACGATCCATGGTGTCAAAGCAAATTCAAATTTCTAAATCTAACCAAGCTACTGCAGCAGGCCTAAAAATAGACAATCAGCAAATTCTTTACTTGGAAGTCTTGTGACAAATTCAGGAATGCCAAAATAAGTGCACGCTTGATTAAAGGACATATTGATGGCATCTTTCCAACAAATTGTCAAGAGAATGAGGAATAACAAAGACTGATTCGTTTACAATTCAAAAGCCGCAGTCGCCCTAAGCTCAGAAAACTGAAATCGAAAGTTCCAACTTGAACAAGTACACATTTCATAAGTTATAAATTGTCGTACAAGATTATATAATTCGTTAAAAGACATAGGCATTATATCTGTATTCGGTATACATATCGATTAGCAGAACTCAAGTGTTGTTGTGAATTCGGATTAGAGTATCGCATTTATGCAGACATTGTTTGACGAATTGTAAACCGTTAAACAAAATAGTTCTGTGTAGGCACGTTATTTAATCCCAGTCATAAAATTCACTATCATACATTTTTAATGATTAACTAATATGTTATTGATGTGGACGGTCAATAACAAAGTATAAGTCCAAAAGCGTGCAAGTGCTTATTTTAATTACAGAATAGGTGGCATGGAGCATATAAATTTAACTAACAAGTTCTGTGCTTGGATCATTTGGAATCAACGAGTTAAAGGATCAAAGCATGATTTTCCATAACGAACAAAAAACTACGATTAAATCCCAGCGCGCAGCAAATTTAAATTCAAAGCATTAAAGTTCAAACTAACAGACAAAAACCAAAGTACAAGTGTCAAATGCTCAGACAACGTTAAAATGCCGATATCATTGAAGTTCGAAGCCCATTGTAACACCCCACCTCCGTTAAGGTCACTCACAAAGGGAATTCCTTAACTTTGGTGGAGCATTTTAGTAAACAGAACAGAAACTTACAAGACAGATAAAACAGTACTTGAAATTTTTTTGCTTTATTACAGCGGAAACAGAAAATTAATATGGTTACATCCTTTCAATTTCAGAATTCAAGTACAAAATATCAGTCTTGTACAAAAGCCTTCAAAATGCATAGTTTAAAATCATAATCCCCATGGAACGGAAGCTATACAGAGCCAAGCCATACTTTAAGCACTTCAAGCAAAGAGAAATCTGGATCAAGCTAAAGTATTTCCCTCCTTGGATAACCTGGGGGGGAACGGAAGAAAGGAGGCGAAACAACAAGGGTCAGACAAAAAGTCTGGCAAGTCCAGTGACTTTCAGCATATGAACAGATAATAATAATATGATATGAACATAAAACTGGATGTGAGATAACTATAACAGGTGTAGCAGATATAACAGAAAAACAGAATGATGTAAACTATTGTTTTACACTTCTCTGCACTAATACTAGTATAACAGAATTAGGTGTCACCCTAATGTCTAAATTGAAGCAGGAACGGGTACAGAATACTTTAACAGAAACAGAATGCTAATAATGGGCCTTTACTACCCGATCAGAAACAGACAGAAGAAGAAACAGATTTATCCCTATGGAAACAGAATGTGGAATTAGGTGTACACTAGTAATGGGCCTTTACCACCCGAACAGACGGTACCACACAGAAACAGTCAGGTGTTACCACCCAACAGAAACAGACGGTACCAACAGAAACAGACAGAACTAAGCGTACCCTAAAACCCTACCCCAAGCGATCGGCTCCCTAATACATAAATATCCTGTGTCGGCCCCACAGTAGGGTGTATCACTCCCTAAAGTGACAACCAATTGGCACAGACCTATTTACAGATGTCACGGCGTCTTACATCCTCAGAGGCAGACCGGGATCCATGCACGCACATGACCCGGTTGGAACGCACCATCAACACCCCTCGCCATTATCAGAATGAACCACTTATAATTAGTTCAGTAAGCGTGCCCGGACCCTACCTACTGTTGGGTCAAAGTTTTGATACCAGAAAGGGTTACTGACTAATATGGGTCCCAAACAACAGATGACACAAGTAATTCCCCTCCTAACCTTGTGTCCCCAAACTAACAGATTTCAGATTTATTTGTTTACAAGTTCAGACATACAGAATTCAGATTTACTAGTTCACAAATTGAGTTAACAAGTTTTCAGACTAACGGATCAGATGTACAGATTTTTCAGATTTGTCTAACTTTGTATTGGGCCTACAGATTCATGGACGGGTTTTACTACATCTATTAATCCCTTTGGTTTAACCCTATTTTCCCCCAATACGTTTTAGACGTCATTCTTATCTTAGATTTGCATTAATTAATTTTTAATGCATAGACCTCTCACATTAGGTCGGTAGCTTGTGGCCGCTGGATATGCCGGGCGGTTCCGGGCAGACTTCTGCCACAAGCCAGACCTAACCTCGTGTCTTACGCATGTTATGACTAACTTCTCACATTAGAACCTATTGTTTGCGGCCACTGGATGTGCCGGGCGGTTCCGGGCAGATTTACGTCGCAAACTCATTCTAACCTCGAGTTAGCCATATTCATCTTTTCGGCCAATTAATTAATTATTTACCGTTTATGCGCACACCCAATATATATGCCAATTCAGATTATATCAATAACAGAATGATCACATCAACTCAACTGATATAGCAGATAACAGATTTTAGCAGATTGGGTGACTTAACAGATTTAACCGATTTAGCACTTAGCAGATTTTGGCATATAACAGATTAGGCATCTCAATAGACAAATTTAACAGATTTGGCATTTCAATCTAATTAGCAGTCTAGGCAATATAACAAAACTAGCAGTTTAGGCAACTTAGCAAATTAGCAGATTTAGCAAACCTAATAATTCTAAAGGTTCTATTTACATGCCTTGCCTAGTCATAAATTAGGCCTAAATTCATATGCCTACATAATTTTTTCATGTTTCACAACATATATTCCATGTTTGCTTAAGCGCAGAATATGGACATAATTTGCCATATAACATATGTTCCAATATAGATTATACCAAATATAACCATTAATTTCAATGCATGTCATATATCCAAAAATCCCTATTTAGGTGTAATTACAATAATAGATATCCTAATTAATGTAAATCTTAAGTTTCCATATCTTCCTTCTTTTCATGTCATGAATTATTATGCAAACTATCCCCAATAATATAAATCTTTAAACCATACCTTCTAAAAATCAGATCTTGCCTTTTTATATGCATTTTGTCCAAAGTCTCAAATCATATGTAATCTTTACAGTGGTTCCTCTTCTTCTTTTATCACAAAATATGCATAGGTCTAAAACTAGTTTATAACATATGCTATTTTTTCTAATTAATTACAGGTCTAGATTACAACATAACTATGCATACAACATGCATAAATTATATGTTCATAGTCAAATTTATGCATCCAATCCCAAGTCATATGTCCAATATATTTTATGCCTCAGACCTAAAGTCATACATTCAATTTGGTTTTGTCAAATTTCTCATCATTCATCCCAAAACTTGCGTTCATACGTTCATCTCTTATGAGATTAGGCACAGGCTCGTGGTAGCCTGGCTATAGAAACAGAAAAGAAGAAAGGAATATAGAACAGTCACAGAAAACAGATCTAACAGAAGAGAATACAACCTCAAACTCAGATTTAAATGCATATCAAAATTATAATTAACGTTTATAGCGGAGAATAACTGTACTTGCCTTGATTGGATTAAAGAAAGAACTTTAACTTGTTGTAGAATCTTTGCAGAACTTTAACCTCTAGTTTTAATTGAGTTGCTTAGGCTGATGTTGATTATCTTCTAGTTTTAATTCCAGCAGAGCAGAGACGCCATTTTTATTTTTTTATTAGAAGAAGAGAGCAATGGAGGCTAGAGAATTGTGCAAGAAACCTAGGTAGAGTCTAGGGTCCTTTTTATAGAGGTTAGGAACTGATTAGGACCATTGATGTTGCTTGGATTGATCGTAGCCATTCATTCTAAGGAGAGACCAATTAAAACTTGCCACCTAGCCCTAGTGACAAAGCAGACCACAGAAAATCGACCACATAGAGAATAGGCCAGCCGGGTTAGACTGGGCTCGACCTGGTCTGGACCAGGTCGACACCCCTGTCGACAGCCCTGTCGACGGCCTGTCGACCTGGTTAGACCAGGTCGACAGCCCAGTCGACTTGGTGGGTCAGGCGGGTGTTTTTCCGCCCTGGCCCATTGGGCCCCATTTTCGAATTTAAACCTGATTTATTCTGTTTGAATTTAAACTTGATTCTCAAACTTCCGAAGGTCGTATCTTCTTCATACGGACTCCGTTTTTCGAAAACTCGGACTCTATTTCGCGTATTTTTCCGAGACGAACGCAATGGCGTATCCCGTTTCCCTTAGTTCTTTGATTTCAGATTAATTATACTTTAATTTGTTAATTTCACAGTTATAGAATTTTCGGGGTGTTACATTCTCCCCCACTTAAAAGGATTTCGTCCCCGAAATCTTCAAGTTAAGAAGAATGTGTCCTACCATCCAAACATCCATCTACTCAATCATCAACCACAGGCATCCATTGTCCTTATAGACTTCTAATGCTTTCATGTTTAAATGCACAGTGTGTGTTCATGTCCGTATCTAATGCAAAATCAGGCGGCCCACTGATTCAGTCGACCTCCTTAATGCAAATCATGTTAGTGCCATGAGTCCAATATGTATGCAAATTTTCCTACTTGAGACATATCATTTCTATATGAGTGCACAACTGCTCATTCATATGCAACATCCATATGCTGATTCGACCATTTTGCATCCATAAAAATTTAAAAATGCTCACACATCCATATGCAGTATGAGAGTGCTTTCGAGCCGATCTAGTGCCTAGTGTGTGTATATGCATCCACGAGCAACCACTAGCAACCACTTGCATCCACTTGCAACCATCAAGCATAACATGTCTCAAACACATGTTTACACCCATTAGTTTCTGCCTAAAGTTCAAATATTCGATCGATAGGATACAGTCGAATGATGGAAGCGAGTACAGATAGAATGAAAATTTGGTTCCCATTAGACATGGGTCCTAAGTATCGGCCCCAAAGACCGAAACCAACATCAAATTGACACCCAGAGGATTACCTTCTTTAGACAATGTCAAAACTGGAAATCCTATCAAAAGTATTTAGATATTTACAGACTACTGGTACAGATCAGGTTCCCTAATGATTCTTAGGAAGCTAAGCATGATAAAATCATACCCCACGAAAACTCAGAATGTATGCGTCATACTTGACGCCTAACACAGATATCCCTCAAACCCCGATCTCAAACAGATAATCCATAACCCTTATGGGTCTGAGTCTATAGCGGAATTCAGAAATAATACTAGTATTAAAGTGCAGAGTATCGATTACAAAATCAAAATACCAGAATCAGAAAAAGTCTTAACTCCATAATCAGATAAAGAAATTAAACCTACTATAGAAATTTTCCTATTTCTACCCTAGCCACTAGCCTCAAGAGTGTTCGCCTGCCCTCCTTGTCCTCGTCTCTTCGGGCAGTCCCTAGTGAAGTGTCCCATCTCCCCACAGTTGAAGCAAACGCCCTTCCTTTTTCTGCAATCCTTATTCAGATGAGTTGAGCTTCCACAAGTAAAGCACTTTTTCCCCTTCTTATCTTCAGTCTTCTCATCCTTCCTTTGTGTTTCTTTCTTGGGCCCCGCTTTCTTATTTGGTGGTTCTTCCTTCTTTGTCTCTTTCGGGCCCTTGTCTTCCTCATGCAGTAGTGCCATGTCCACCAATTTCTCGTAAGTCGCTCCCATAGGTACGTGGGTCATGGCTAAGCTGTGCAGTGGCTCGTTCAATCCTTTAACAAAGCGGAGAGCCTTTTTATGCTGAGTGTTGACTAAATCCAATCCGAACCTAGCCAGTTGGTTGAACTGGTTGACGTATTCCTTGACCGTCATACTTCCTTGCTTAAGAGATAAGAACTTTTCTAGTTGTAAACTTCTTTCAGCTTGCGAGAGGAATTTTGTCTCAAACCTTGTTCTAAAATCCATCCATGTCTCGACCGGCCTCTCGGCGTTAGTGACTTCCCACCAGTAGGAAGCTTCGTCTTTGAGCAACCATACCGCCAACTGTACCTTCTGCCTATCGTCCACCTCGAAGATAACGAATAGATCCTCAGTTTCTTTGAGCCAATTCCTCGCTTCTACGAATGATTCAGTTCCTTTGAAATCCTTTCCACCCATGGCCCTAAAATCTCTACAGATCTTTGAGAAAGCAATTGCACGAGGAGGGGGTGGAGGAGGGGGATCATTTGCTGGACCTGCAGTGGCGGTCCTAGCCTCAAGACATTGACGAAACCAACCGGGTACATGAACACCCTCTGGTATCTCAGATGCTTCAGACATGCTGGAACGAAAAAGGAAAGGTTCAATACAAAAAGGACTGAAAGAAAGATATATGGCTCTTGGGGATCATGTTTTTCAAAATAAGCTTTATTTTTGAAAATACTTCCTTTCAAAACCTTTTTTGAAAACAGTTTTCAAAAACTTTACCCAATCTGGTAACCTTCAGCTCTGATACCAAGTGTAACACCCCACCTCCGTTAAGGTCACTCACAAAGGGAATGCCTTAACTTTGGTGGAGCATTTTAGTAAACAGAACAGAAACTTACAAGACAGATAAAACAGTACTTGAAATTTTTTTGCTTTATTACAGCGGAAACAGAAAATTAATATGGTTACATCCTTTCAATTTCAGAATTCAAGTACAAAATATCAGTCTTGTACAAAAGCCTTCAAAATGCATAGTTTAAAATCATAATCCCCATGGAACGGAAGCTATACAGAGCCAAGCCATACTTTAAGCACTTCAAGCAAAGAGAAATCTGGATCAAGCTAAAGTATTTCCCTCCTTGGATAACCTGGGGGGGAAACGGAAGAAAGGAGGCGAAACAACAAGGGTCAGACAAAAAGTCTGGCAAGTCCAGTGACTTTCAGCATATGAACAGATAATAATAATATGATATGAACATAAAACTGGATGTGAGATAACTATAACAGGTGTAGCAGATATAACAGAAAAACAGAATGATGTAAACTATTGTTTTACACTTCTCTGCACTAATACTAGTATAACAGAATTAGGTGTCACCCTAATGTCTAAATTGAAGCAGGAACGGGTACAGAATACTTTAACAGAAACAGAATGCTAATAATGGGCCTTTACTACCCGATCAGAAATAGACAGAAGAAGAAACAGATTTATCCCTATGGAAACAGAATGTGGAATTAGGTGTACACTAGTAATGGGCCTTTACCACCCGAACAGACGGTACCACACAGAAACAGACAGGTGTTACCACCCAACAGAAACAGACGGTACCAACAGAAACAGACAGAACTAAGCGTACCCTAAAACCCTACCCCAAGCGATCGGCTCCCTAATACATAAATATCCTGTGTCGGCCCCACAGTAGGGTGTATCACTCCCTAAAGTGACAACCAATTGGCACAGACCTATTTACAGATGTCACGGCGTCTTACATCCTCAGAGGCAGACCGGGATCCATGCACGCACATGACCCGGTTGGAACGCACCATCAACACCCCTCGCCATTATCAGAATGAACCACTTATAATTAGTTCAGTAAGCGTGCCCGGACCCTACCTACTGTTGGGTCAAAGTTTTGATACCAGAAAGGGTTACTGACTAATATGGGTCTCAAACAACAGATGACACAAGTAATTCCCCTCCTAACCTTGTGTCCCCAAACTAACAGATTTCAGATTTATTTGTTTACAAGTTCAGACATACAGAATTCAGATTTACTAGTTCACAAATTGAGTTAACAAGTTTTCAGACTAACGGATCAGATGTACAGATTTTTCAGATTTGTCTAACTTTGTATTGGGCCTACAGATTCATGGACGGGTTTTACTACATCTATTAATCCCTTTGGTTTAACCCTATTTTCCCCCAATACGTTTTAGACGTCATTCTTATCTTAGATTTGCATTAATTAATTTTTAATGCACAGACCTCTCACATTAGGTCGGTAGCTTGTGGCCGCTGGATATGTCGGGCGGTTCCGGGCAGACTTCTGCCACAAGCCAGACCTAACCTCGTGTCTTACGCATGTTATGACTAACTTCTCACATTAGAACCTATTGTTTGCGGCCACTGGATGTGCCGGGCGGTTCCGGGCAGATTTACGTCGCAAACTCATTCTAACCTCGAGTTAGCCATATTCATCTTTGCGGCCAATTAATTAATTATTTACCGTTTATGCGCACACCCAATATATATGCCAATTCAGATTATATCAATAACAGAATGATCACATCAACTCAACTGATATAGCAGATAACAGATTTTAGCAGATTGGGTGACTTAACAGATTTAACCGATTTAGCACTTAGCAGATTTTGGCATATAACAGATTAGGCATCTCAACAGACAAATTTAACAGATTTGGCATTTCAATCTAATTAGCAGTCTAGGCAATATAACAAAACTAGCAGTTTAGGCAACTTAGCAAATTAGCAGATTTAGCAAACCTAATAATTCTAAAGGTTCTATTTACATGCCTTGCCTAGTCATAAATTAGGCCTAAATTCATATGCCTACATAATTTTTTCATGTTTCACAACATATATTCCATGTTTGCTTAAGCGCAGAATATGGACATAATTTGCCATATAA
Organism: Allium sativum; assembly: GCA_030737875.1. Lineage (NCBI taxonomy): Eukaryota > Viridiplantae > Streptophyta > Magnoliopsida > Asparagales > Amaryllidaceae > Allium > Allium sativum. The sequence goes on from CM060919.1 coordinate 803,668,046, forward strand.
CATATGTTCCAATATAGATTATACCAAATATAACCATTAATTTCAATGCATGTCATATATCCAAAAATCCCTATTTAGGTGTAATTACAATAATAGATATCCTAATTAATGTAAATCTTAAGTTTCCATATCTTCCTTCTTTTCATGTCATGAATTATTATGCAAACTATCCCCAATAATATAAATCTTTAAACCATACCTTCTAAAAATCAGATCTTGCCTTTTTATATGCATTTTGTCCAAAGTCTCAAATCATATGTAATCTTTACAGTGGTTCCTCTTCTTCTTTTATCACAAAATATGCATAGGTCTAAAACTAGTTTATAACATATGCTATTTTTTCTAATTAATTACAGGTCTAGATTACAACATAACTATGCATACAACATGCATAAATTATATGTTCATAGTCAAATTTATGCATCCAATCCCAAGTCATATGTCCAATATATTTTATGCCTCAGACCTAAAGTCATACATTCAATTTGGTTTTGTCAAATTTCTCATCATTCATCCCAAAACTTGCGTTCATACGTTCATCTCTTATGAGATTAGGCACAGGCTCGTGGTAGCCTGGCTATAGAAACAGAAAAGAAGAAAGGAATATAGAACAGTCACAGAAAACAGATCTAACAGAAGAGAATACAACCTCAAACTCAGATTTAAATGCATATCAAAATTATAATTAACGTTTATAGCGGAGAATAACTGTACTTGCCTTGATTGGATTAAAGAAAGAACTTTAACTTGTTGTAGAATCTTTGCAGAACTTTAACCTCTAGTTTTAATTGAGTTGCTTAGGCTGATGTTGATTATCTTCTAGTTTTAATTCCAGCAGAGCAGAGACGCCATTTTTATTTTTTTATTAGAAGAAGAGAGCAATGGAGGCTAGAGAATTGTGCAAGAAACCTAGGTAGAGTCTAGGGTCCTTTTTATAGAGGTTAGGAACTGATTAGGACCATTGATGTTGCTTGGATTGATCGTAGCCATTCATTCTAAGGAGAGACCAATTAAAACTTGCCACCTAGCCCTAGTGACAAAGCAGACCACAGAAAATCGACCACATAGAGAATAGGCCAGCCGGGTTAGACTGGGCTCGACCTGGTCTGGACCAGGTCGACACCCCTGTCGACAGCCCTGTCGACAGGACTGTCGACCTGGTTAGACCAGGTCGACAGCCCAGTCGACTTGGTGGGTCAGGCGGGTGTTTTTCCGCCCTGGCCCATTGGGCCCCATTTTCGAATTTAAACCTGATTTATTCTGTTTGAATTTAAACTTGATTCTCAAACTTCCGAAGGCCGTATCTTCTTCATACGGACTCCGTTTTTCGAAAACTCGGACTCTATTTCGCGTATTTTTCCGAGACGAACGCAATGGCGTATCCCGTTTCCCTTAGTTCTTTGATTTCAGATTAATTATACTTTAATTTGTTAATTTCACAGTTATAGAATTTTCGGGGTGTTACACCCATGATATCTTCAATAACACGAGCTTTGAGGGGCAAATGTTATCCCTGTTATATAAACACGGTTCAGAAAAATACATTGACGATATAATACACGGTGAACCGGGCAACTTCACAATTATGTTCTAGCGACGTGATGCAAAGTCGTTCAGCAACTTAATAAAGTCGTTTAGATCCTCACCAAAAAGCATGTCGTTGTGACCATGCAATTCATGGCGTTAAATCCATTCATACCATAAGCCGCTAAAAGCATGTCGTTCACTCCATGTCGCAAGTCATTTTCATGGAGAAGCAAATTGTTGCTTACGTATAATGAAGCATGTCGTTCTCAATAAGTCGTTCATAGCATCCATAATTAGCACTGTACGTCAGCATAGAATGAGGCGCATCGCATGGTTTAAGTGCATGGGATATTTACACGTATTAAATACATCAAGTCTTTAAGCATCATTTTTAAGCTAGACCATTCATCTATTCTTGGGTTCAATATGAAGCTGACCTAACAATGCAGTTTGAACTGCCCATTTTAGACGAATAAGAATAATCGACAATTGACAGACCATATGGCACGTGTGCGTAGAACATATGTTTTCATTCCCCACTTTTAATTATGTGCACATGGCAGATTGGGTAATATTACATAACAAGATGGAGCATGTGTAAAGTAGCAGCATCACGTGAGCTAGTTGTAGCCAGCTGTAAAAAACAATTCAAATCAGTCCATTTCATGCCGCATGTCATTCCAACTTATATCGCATGTCGTTCATTTCATACCGAAGTGATATTCATGCCAGAAGCCATGCAAGTAGTTGAATACGTGAACCCAACACATGGTCAACTCGTCAATTCATGCTCTAACAGCAAGCCGTACTAATACACGTTACGGTAGGTCATTGTTCTTCATAAATTGACACATCAGAAATAATAGGTTAAGTCGCTGACATATAATATGAGTGATACCCAGGTTTGATCGTAAAACCACGGGACACCACTACTTGTTGAACAAAGATGGTACACTGCTTGGAAGTCCGCAGTACAAATGAATACAAAGTTCGTACTAAATCAATGCATGCAGTGGATCAGGTGAGATTTAGTATTATTGTTTAGCAGCATGTCGGACCACATGGTCAGCTGTACAATTGTCATGCCACATTACGTATTGAAACAAGTCGCATATGGGTCGTTAAATATGCCCATGCCTGCATGTAAAAAATAAGATGTTCACACAGATTGAGGTCATGTCATTCATACAACTTTAATTATGTCGTTGATTCCATGTGAGTTTTTTAGACGTACATAGCTTGAAACATGAAAATCGCAATCCGTTATTCCCATGCGATCAAAGCATTGAATGTGGATTCCATGAAGCCACGTGGCAGGTGAATAAAGCTTTGGAGTGCTACCGCGTTTACATATAAAGTGTGCTGGGTTATGATCAAAGATCGTGATGAGTACCCAGATCATTCAATCTAATTATGAACCGCCAGCTATATTTGTAAAGGAGGATTATATTAAAGTCATATCGTTAAACCAAGCCGCATCATCTATATTTATGTAAGGTCGTCTTGGCATAAAAGGCATGAAGTTGGGTCGCTGGAATGCGAAAAATCAGATCATGTATGTGAATGAAAAAGCATGTCGCATGATAGCTGTATGAAAACTATAAAGTGCGATTACCGGCTATACACACCTATTTACCACTTTGCTACTTTACTCAAACTCCATCTATAAATACTCCCATACTTCACACTTGAAAGGGGACAGAAATTTCGACCCCGAAGGGCTGTCCAAATAATTTCTCCACCACTCTAAACTTCATTCCAAGCTCCATTAATGGCTCTCAAGATCAATCCATCTCTCTCCAACAACAAATGGATCAAATCTTCTCCAAACTCTATTAGAAATCTCTTAAGCTCAATTGAAGTGACTCTAATCTCCCATAATTATCTCTAAAGCTCAAATCCAACACAAAATTATCATGGAAATAATGAAGATCATCTGAATGATCAAGTCATCAAAGATCTACACAACTACGATCACAAATCAAGAGATCTTGTTGATTCCTTCGTAAATTCAAGAGAAAAAAAAAAGAGAAAACGAAAGGAGTTCCATATACAAGAGTGAAATGAGTGAAAGGAGTGAAGTGAATCAAATCATGTATTTTGTAAATTCAAAGGTGATAATGAAAATTGCTACCATAGTGGATGTAGGCCGATATTAGGCCGAACCACTCTATAATCCTGTGGTTTTTTCTTGCTTTTATATTCCATGGCTCCATATTTTTAATCCTACCTTTTGGTGAAGTGTTGCAAAATAACTTGGAGTGTTGTGATCATTTTTTATTTCAACATGTACGTTATATTAGGCTCAACGCGAGCGTACACGTGGGTCTTGGGTTAGTATTGTTCGTCTATAAAGATAGATTCTTGAGTATGACACAGAGGCTATAATTCATGTGTTTCTCCGTGCTATTGGGTTTGATGATTTTTTTGAGTACGTTTTCTAGTCAAATGTACATTCAAATATGTGTATTCATTCTTTTCATTGTTAATTAATTATTATTCGTTAAATAGGTATCGAAAACTTTTAAATAATGATGTTCAGTTACATGGTGCATTGGCTGCTTGTTGGTAAAAAACAACTCATGCATTCCACTTTAGTTTTAGGGAGTTGGGAGTCACTCCACTAGACTTTTCTATGCTTACTAGTATTGCCATAGGTGAAGGGGAAACCTTGTCATATGATGAGCGGTTCCAGGACTTCATCCTTTTGGGTAGTTTATTTCCATATCTTGATTACGTAGTGGTATCACCGTTGGTTTCCATATTAGATGCTCATACATTAGACAAGCAATCCAAACTTTATTACGTATGCATCCTAAAGTTCACCATTTGGAGATTGTTAGATTATTTGTTTTGTATATGATAGGAAACTATTTTTTACAAATGCTTCAAGCACACTGCTATGTGGTTATGTGGCGGTTGTTGAAGGGTTTTAGTTTGATAGTAGTTCAACTGTGTATGATTGGAGGACACCTTTATTAGCATACTTGGTATAGGTCGTTGTATCATCAGTGTGTTGTTATACCGAAGATTGCTTCGATTACAGGTTTTTAGGAGATCTTGCAGTACTGGTACTACGAGTACTTTCACAACATGACTTATCCTACCTTGGATCCGACACTGGACCTTTACTTCCCTAGAGTACGAGCGTGGAGTCTCGATAACCGTAGACAGGTCCCAGGAGGACGGGCACGACATGTATTTGCCATAATACGTAATCAGATTGAGCTGCGGACTACACGAAAGTCAGTTATTTGGCATCTGTATGATGGTTCACCATTTTTGACCGACCCCGCCATAGTGCAGGCTAATTTTCTTTTGGGAAGATGATTTCCTCTAGTATCTTGTCCACCTAGTTTAGGCTGCTTTTGGTACTTAGGTGAGTTTTGCGGGAGACAGATATTTGATGGTGATTTTGTTCCTGGTGATCCTTACCCAGATACACCTACTCCTAGGGTTTATTCTATCGGTGCCTTACAACAGCAAGTCGGGGAGTGGTGGCCAGCTAGTGAGTTCATTATTATGGGTCGGGATTATATTTCTTCCTGGCAGTAGTATTACACCCTACCTCATACGGAAACTTTTGTACATGTCGCGGTATTTGATGTTGGCCCTTCTGCTGTTCGTAGTGGACTTGTATCCCCTATTATTTAGGACATTTCACAGAGCACCTAGGTTTACCAGCCTCCACTGCCTCCACAGGCCCCATAGCCTCCGCATTCTATCGCGATGTCGGACTACGGTTGGACTGTTGGCATACCCACTATATACGGAGCATATATATATATATATATATATATATATATATATATATACATATACACACTCCACGCCCAGTGGTCACGCAGTATCCAGATCCAACTATATTTTCTTATGAGGATCTCTATCATATGCAGCTTGGACTTCGACAGGTGATGTACGTTGAGCACCGACGGAGTACAGATGAGTATTAGTTTATACACCATAACCTTTATACACTAAAATGACACGTAATTAATAAATTCAGCTGCAATTGGTAATAATCATACAGAAACAAGTGGTCATGATCATAATGATAGAACTAATATTTCACATAACGATACAACTAACAATAAGCATACAAATAGAACATGTCATAAAGATACAACAACTAATGATAGTAGAGGTCAACTAAAACATCAAAGCAGACATATTAAATAGTTACTTAAGCAAACTACATGTTACGTTCAACCTCAAGGCAGTCTAAAGCAGTTCTAAGTCGCTATCATTGCGGTCAAACCACAACTGTTCAATAACATTTTGGAGATGTCTAATCTCTCGTTCGAGTTCGTTTGCATATGTTATTCCCCTTGGGCATAAAGGTTCGGCTATCCATTTTGTGTAATTGCAACCGTTCGGATAGGATGAACATTTATGAATGCGCCAACCTATATTGTTTCCCTCTCCTCGAACCACAACTTCAATCGCATAACCACAGTAGCAACAAACTGGATAAGAATCAACTTCCTGTTCATAATAAATTGGAACATGTGGTATTCGATATGCCTCTACTTCTTGTCGTGGTTGAGCGACCGACTATTCATACGAAAGTTGAACATGTGGAACTTCAGCTTCATGTGGAGGATGTTTTTGGGACATGGAAGGTTAAAGTGAAGACTAATGATGGTGTTCTTCAACAACAACTTCATTCACATGGAGGAAGAGATAAAATACAAAAGCTCCTTGGAGGAGATATTCATAGGACTTACTTCATGGGTTCTAGAAGAGGCCCTTGCGTTTATTGTAAGAAGAAGGGACATTTCTTATAAAATTGTTCAACTCTTAGAAAGAAGAGAGAGAAGAAGAAAGCTTCAATTTTGGCAGCAATTAGATCAGATGCAGATAGATGTGATAGTGATACATCATTATTTTCAACCAGTATTTCACCATTAGAGATTACAAGTTGGGTGATTGATTCTGAAGCCTATTGTCATATGATGCCACATAGGAGCAATTTTGTCGGTTATGAGAAGATTGATAGAGGAGAAGTTCATTTGAAGAATGACACATCTTGTCAAGTTGTGGGCGTCGGAAGTGTGAGGTTTAAAATGCGTAATGGTGTTATTAGAACTATCACGGATGTTAGACATGTTCTGATACTGCATAAGAGTTTATTGTCAGTTGGAGCTTTTAATAGACTTGGTATGAGGATAATAGTAGATGGAGAGAATTCATGAGTGGCGAAGGGTTCCTTGGTATTGATGAAAGGGGTGCTTGTTAATGATATTTATATGCTTTGTGGAGAGACAGTCTTAGGAGATTCAGTTGTATCTACTGATTCTAGTGTTTCAGATTCTACTCAGTTATTGCACCTTCGTTTAGGTCATGTTGATGTGGAGAGCTTGGAAGTATTGAAGAAGCATAGGTTAATTGCTTTTGATTCTCAATTAAAGCCTAGCTCTTGTGGAGGTTGTTCTTTTGGAAAGAAGAAGCATGTCACATTTGATGTTGGAAGATCTAGAGCTACAGAGCTTCTAGAGTATGTTCATTCTTATGTGTGGGGACCCACCCCAATTGCATCTTTAGGTGGAGCCAGTTTCTTCATCTTATTTGTGGATGATTTCTCGCATGTAGTTTGGGTCTATTTCATGAAGACTAGATCCAAAATATTTTCCCAATTTCAGAAGTGTAAGACCTAAGTTGAAAAGAAGTCAGGAAAGCAGCTGAGAGTTCTTAGAGTTGGCAATAGTAGTGAATTTGTGTCAGAAGAATTTACTAACTATTGTGCATCCGAGCACGTATTTAGAGACTTTTCTACGAATTCGCATTCTTTTGGAGTGGCGGAGAGCATGTGTCGGATATTATGGGAAAGACCTATTTGCTTGAGATTGACTGCTGGTCTAGAAGAGGGATTTTGGGCAGAAGGGATATCTATGGCAGTATTTCTCATCAACCGTACACCTTCTATTGCTATAGATATGAAGATCCCATAAGAAGTATGGAAAAGAGAACCTATTGATTATTTATTCCTTAAAGTGTTTGGTTGTTCATCTTATTTAGAAGATGAGAGACATAATGGGCTAAAGCCTAGAGGAAGCAAGACATTTTTGTTAGGCTATGGAGAAGGAATAAAGAATTATAGGTTGTGGTGCAAAACAACTAGGAGAATTGTGACTAGCAGGAAGGCGATATTTGATGAGAGGTCTTTATTGAAGGTGGAGCCTCTATCAAGTGATGACATTAGGGGAACACAAAATTTCCAAACATGTTTGGAGTCATCAGATTGTTTCCATATTCGTAGAGAAAAGGGTATTGCCAATGGTAACGTGGTTGATGAGAAGAGTTTGAATACTCAAACTCTAAGTGGAGCTCAGTCGCATTTAAGGCCTTTTGCTTCTATTGGTCTTGTTTGTGAGCATAGTAGAGGTAGTAATTTAACTTCTTATTCTATTCGTTATGCATGGCTTGGTGTTGAGTTTGATAAGGTAGATTTGGTGAAGTCGAGTAAAATTCTTGAGAAGGAGGTTGAAGTAGATATTATTTAGCATGTCCTCACTCAATATAAGTTAGAAAAGGAGAAGTGCGCTATGATGTCTCCATTAGTCTCTCGGATTTCTGTATCTACAATTTTGCCTCCTTCATCTGATTTTTTGAAGAATTTTTGGTATTTTCTATTTTTCTTATGCTTGGGAAAGATTTGGAAGTTTTTTTTGGGCAATATTTCCCAAATTCGTTCACATTGAGCTTGATGGTGTAGACCCAACAATTTGTTGAGATTTGGTGATAAAGAGAGATTGTTATATTTGAATCAAGGTGGAGTGTTGAATATTTGTGATTTAAATATTTGATAAGAGGGAAAGAAATAAACTAATTGATTCAGTTAATTAATTGTGCTATATGTAGAAATATGTGAGAGGATATTTTGATAGGGAACTAATTGATTACATAATCAATTTATCAATCAATGGATATGTAAATAGGGAAATATGTTTATTTCCTTCATTATGTAATATGAAGAGATAAGTGATTGGCTTGGAGAATCATGCAAGGAAGGGAACATATGGAAATCAAGATCTTCTCTTTCCGTTTACATTGCAATCACATCATGAGGATTTAGAAAGATTCCAAGGGAATGAGGAAATTGTTTTTCTTCATCTCCAAGAAACCTTTCATCCTGAAGCCTGTTATATCTTCATATTTGTGGAACATGAATGTTTGAGAGCATCCACCATTATCCTCTTCTTTAGTATACCCTAATTTCTGTTGTGAATCAATTAGAGGTTTTGAGTGCATACAAGTCTTTGTTGAAATTGATTATTTAATTTGTAATTATAGGCTAGTCTGCCCGTCTGCTACCTATAATTTTGTAATTTCTCTCTTGTGTTCTCTTTTGCACTCTCTTCAGTGAAATAAAAAATAGTTGTTGAGTGTGTGGACGTAGGCATAGCCGAACCACGTTAAATTTTTGTGTCTTCTACTCTTCTTATATTTTGTTTGGTTTCGTGATTATTGTTCATTGAGTTGGCAGTTGATAATTAATCGACAAGCTAGATCCTCTTTTTGTATTGCTTCTGCATTTGTGCAATTTTTGCACAACATCATCCAACTGTCAAAGCTTTTTTTAACATAAGTATATACCATAGTTATGTCGTATTAGTAATCCTTTATTTGATTCTGTCCTTAAATTTGAAATGGTTGGTTGTACTTTTTCCAGATGATTTTTATTATATCCTTCGATTACAGTCTTCCCAAAAAGTATCTACTAGAAAAAAGGCATAATGCTTTATACACACTGTTTCAAAAAAAAATTTGAGCTGGAAGCTATATTTACGATTGACTAGTTGATATTTGCCTAAGCTATATTTACAGTCTTCCCAAATGCTTTATACACACTGCTTTATACGCAGCTTGAACTGCCCATTTTAGATGAATAGGAATAGTGGACAATTGACAGACCATGTGGCATGTGTGTGAAGAACATATGTTTTCATTCCCCATTTTTAATTATGTATACATGGCGGATTGGGTAATATTACATAAAATGGAGCATGTGTAAAGTAGCACCATTATGTGAGCTAGCTGTAGCCAGCTATAAAGAACAATTCAAATCATTCAATCTCATGCCGCATGTCATTACAACTTATATCGCATGTCGTTCATCCATACCGCAAGCGATATTCATGCCAGAAGCCATGCAAGCAGTTGAACACGTGAACCCAACACATGGTCAGCTCGTTAATTCACGCTCTAACAGCAAGCCGTTCTAATACACATTACAGCAGGTCGTTGTTCTTCATAGATTGCCACATCAGCAATAACAGGTTAAGTCGCTGACATATAATATGAGTGATACCCAGGTTTGATAGTAAAACCATGGGACACCACTACTTGTTGAACAAAGATGGTACACTGCTCGGAAGTCAGCAGTACAAATGAATACAAAGTATGTATTGAATCAATGCATGCAAGGGATCGGGTGAGATTTAGTATTGTTGCTAAGCAGCATGTCATACCACATGGCTAACTGTACAACTGTTAGGCCACATCATGTATTGAAGCAAGTCGCATATGGATCGTTAAATATGCCCATGCCTACATGTATAAAAGCAAGACGTTCACATGGATTGAGGTCATGTTGTTCATATGACTTTAATCATGTCGTAGATTCCATGCAAGTTGTTTGGACGTACATAACTTGAAACATGAAAATCAAATTCCTTTATTCCCACACGAGCAAAGCTTTGAATGTGGATTCCGTAAAGCCACATGGCAGGTGAATAAAGCTTTGGAGTGCTACCGCGTTTACATATAAAGTGTGTTGGCTCATGATCAAAGACTATGATGAGTACCCAGATCATTCAATCTAAATATGAACCACCAGATACATTTGCAAGGGGGAATTATATCAAAGTCAGATCGTTAAACCAGGCCGCATCATCGATATATATGTCAGGTCATCTTGGCATAAAAGGCGTGAAGTCAGGTCGCTGGAATGGGAAAAATCAAGTCGTATGTGGGAATGAAAAAGCATGTCGCATGATAGCTGTAACATGCAATTACCAGTTGTACAGACTTATTTACCACTTTGCCACTCTACTCAAATTCCATCTATAAATACCCCCATACTTCACACTAGAAAGGTGTAACACCCCGTATTTTCTGTGAATGTATAAGTAACAAATTAAAATATACTTAATTTTTAGGAGAAGAATTAAGGGAAATGGGTTGCGCCATTGAGTTCGCCTCGAAATTTTGCTTGAGATAGAGTCCGAGTTTGCGTAAAACGGACACCGTATGAAGAAGATATGGACGAACGAAGTTAGGCAGGAAAACCGGAAACAGGCCAGAATACACTGGCGCACTTGTGAAGTGCACCAGTACAAAAATACACTGGCGCACCTGCTAAGTGCACCCATACTGATCCAGCACAGAATTCTGGAGTGTTCTATGATGACGTGTCTTCTTCTGAGTGGCTGGATGACCTGTCTTCGAGCTGGGTGGTTCTGATGACTTCTGGACTGATCTGAAGGCTCTGAATCACCCTATTCTCCTATAAAAAGACCCCCAAAACTCACTTTCTCTCCACACAATTTCATTCTGCCTATACTCTGCCTCTATAATAAATAAATAAAATAATGGCGTCGCTACTCTGCTGGGATCAAAACTAGAACTAGTGCATCTTCTTCCAAATCTGAATAAGATTAAAAGAGAACTACCGCAACTCTTCTTCTATAATCCAATCAAGGCAAGTGCAGTATTTTCCGATATGAATTTTAATCATGATCTTGACATAATTATAAAACTGAATCTGAGATTATACCCTTTTTTATCTATCAGATCTGTTCCTCTGTTTTATTATTTTGTTTGTTCTGTATTTCTTCCTCCTTTCTTTCTTTTTGTTTGATAGCCAGGCTACCACGAGCCTGAGCCAGATCTCATAAGAGATGAACGCATAAACGTTAAATTTGGGAAGAATATTGAATGAGGCATATTTGGGCATAATTGATTTGTAACTAATTTGAGGATACAACGCATGTTGTAATTCTGGACATAAATTTGAGGCATATTGTATAAGACGATCTATGACTTGGAAGGAGAGGATTATTGTGACTTAGAACATAAAGAACATAGGTTGAACTTAGAACATAAATCTGAGCCATATAATTGGGCATGTTGTATTTAAAACATAAGGTGTATTTAACATATGTCTTGAGTTTTGAGGCATAAAGAATATTGGACATATGACTTGGGATTTGTGGCATAAAGTTTAACTGTGAACATGTAACTGATTTGGATGCATAGTACAAGTTGTAATTCAAGATCTAGAACTGGACATACTATATATATTATAGTCTGAAATTTGGGAAAAAGAGAATTAATTTGCATTTAACCTAGGAGTAAAGATCCATATTAAGATTGGATAATGATTAAGTGTGAATACACCTAAGTAAGGGGGGTTTGGATATGTGACATGCATTATAATCAATGGCTATATCTGGCATAATTTATATGTAAGGTTTTTGGAGAATATTCTGAACTATGCAAGTTTAACTAAAAATTGGGACATATGTTATATGGTGGATTATGACCATAATTTGGGCATATAAGTTTAGGCTACCTTATGAGTTAGGCAAGATATGTGAATAGGACTTTAAGGAATGTTTAAATCGGCTAAAACTGTTATCTGCTTATTATGTTAAATTTGTCTAATCTGCTAAACCTGTTACCTGTTTAATCTGTTGAATTGCCTAAACTGTTACATATTTTGAATCGCCTAATCTGCTAATTTTGCCTAATCTGCTAAATCTATTGAGTTGCCTAATCTGCTAAATCTATTGAACCGCCTAAGCTGCTAAATCTGTTAAATCTGTTGAAAAGCTGAATGATTGTAAGCGACTAGAACGACGGCTGTGTTGGTGCGCCAGTGTAGGTTCAGGCAGGCTATGGTCGTGCACGTGGTCCGGAGTTGGAAAAGCAGGCATTGGGCATCAGTAGGTTTATCTGTGCATTCTTGATTCGTGTCGGTGGTTGGCACCCTAGGGCTTGATACACCCTATGGTGGACCTAACACAGGTGACTACATTCGTGACATGGTCGTATGACACAGACACATATGACGAGCTAGAACTTGTAGGGAGCTGATCGACTAGTGGGTCGTTCCGCTGGTCCTAGTAATGGGTCATTTCATGATATTGGGCCAAGGGATCATTTCGTGATTAATATAAGAGATGGGTTTGGGATTCTAGTACAATTGATGCAGAGAACCTTGAATATGTGATGCTATACTTGATTTATACTTGATTTATCATGTTATCTTAGTCTACCTTTCCCATCGTGTCATCATCCTTATGTTTACTTTCATTTTGTACATGTCATGATACCTTTATCTGTTTTTATGCTGAAAGTCACTTGGACTTACCAATCTTTATGACGGACCCATTTTCTTTCGCCTGTTTTCTTTCGTTTCACCCCCCAGGTTCTCAGGGAGGAAACTCTAGCACTTAGCTTGGATTTCGCTTGCTTTCGGGTCAGCTCATGTACGGTTTAATCTTGAGCTATGCTATGGCTGCATTTCTGCTACCTTTGGGGAATTAAGCTACTTTTGATGTTTTAAGTTTATGCAAGACAGAATTTGTTGTAATGGAAAATAATGACTTTGGCTATTTGGTACTTTGAATGAAAAAGGCTTTGACTATTTTGAAAGTAATGAAATTTAGCTTTTGAATCTTCCGCTGTTTTATTTATGTTCTGTCTTGTAATACTTTTGTATTTGTTTACCTCGATAACGCTCCTCCAAAACTAGTGCATTCCCTTTGTGAGTGACCCTAGCGGAGGTGGGGTGTTACACTTGGTATCAGAGCTGAAGGTTACCAGATTTGATAAAAAGTTTTTGAAAACTATTTTCAAAAAGGTTTTAAAAAGGAAGTATTTTCAAAAGGAAAGTTTATTTTGAAAAACATGGTCCCCAAAGCCATATATTTATCTTTTGATTTTCTGTTTAATCCTTATTTCTTTCTTTTCTGAGTCTCCGGGGCTCCTGGCTTTCTGGGAGGTAACCTCATCGCGACATGGCTCTGTAGGCATGATGAGACTACGGCGCCTGTCGAAGGGCATTGAAGTGCCTAACTTCCATCTGTAGCCGCAGTAATTTCACCTACGGCTAATTCTCTTTCGAGCTTCGTAGGGTTTTCCGCATGATGGGGGCAACTTTAGAGAAAGACTTGTTAACATGTAAGAAGACTGGTTGTTTTCAGTGCGGTGGGATAGGACATCTGATCAAGGATTGCCCCAGAAAGCAAGGGAAAAGGGTAGAATCTTCTGGAAGGTAGGTTAATGTTCTCGTAGTTGGTGGACAGGATAGAGGTGGAAAATTTTCCGTAGAAAGTTTAATTTCCTTATCTGATCATTCTGGCATTTTAATTCTATAGTTGAGTCTCTGCACTTTAATACTAGTCTTGTTTCTGATCCCGCTATAGTCTCAAACGCCATAAGGGTTACGACTCATTTGTTTGTAATAAGTTGGGGATTGAGGGCAACTGTGTTGGGCGTGACGCATACATTCTGAGTTTTTATCATGATTAGTTTCCTAAGAATCATTTGGTAATCTGATCTATATCAGTAGTCTGTAGGTTTCTGAAAAGGATAATAGTTTTTACTCAAAATGCGAAATAGGTTTCCAGTTGGGCATTTGTTTAATGGGAGTGATTCTCTGAGTATTAATCTGATGTTGATTTCGGTCTTCAGGGTTGATATTTAGAAGTTATTCTCTTAAACCGATGTCTAATGGGAACCTAGCTTTAGTTTTATACTTGCTTCTATCACTCGACTTTATCCTTCGACCTTTAGGTAGAAACTAATGGGTGTAAACATGTGTTTGAGACAAGTTATGTTTGATGGTTGCAAGTGGATGCAAGTGGTTGCTAGTGATTGCTCGTGGATGCATATACACACACTAGGCACTAGATTGGCTCAAAAACACTCTCATACTGCATATGGATGTGTGTGCATTTTTTTTATGGATGCAAAATGGGTGACTCAGCACATGGATGTTGCATATGAATGAGCAGTTGTGCACTCATATAGAAATAAAGCATATCAAATAGGATTTCTTGCATACATAATTGGACTCATGGCACCAACATGGTTCGCATTGAGGAGGTCAACTGAATCAGTAGACCGCCTGATCTTTGCATTAAATAAGAGACATATACACACACTTTTGCATATGTTCTTACAACATTAGAAGTTTTCTAAGGACAACGGATGCTTGTGGATGATGGTTGAGTAGATGGATGATTGGATGGTAGGACACATTCTTCTTAACTTGAAGATTTCGGGGACGAAATCCTTTAAGGAGGGGAGAATGTAACACCCCGTATTTTCTGTGAATATATAAGTAACAAATTAAAATATACTTAATTTTTAGGAGAATAATTAAGGGAAATGGGTTGCGCCATTGCGTTTGTCTCGAAATTATGCTTGAGATAGAGTCCGAATTTGCGTAAAACGGATACCGTATGAAGAAGATATGGACGAACGAAGTTAGGCAGGAAAACCGGAAACAGGCCAGAATATACTGGCGCACTTGTGAAGTGCGCCAGTACAAAAATACACTGGCGCACCTGCCAAGTGCGCCCATACGGATCCAGCACAGAATTCTGGAGTGTTCTGTGATGACGTGTCTTCTTCTGAGTGGCTGGATGACCTGTCTTCGAGCTGGGTGGTTCTGATGACTTCTGGACTGATCTGAAGGCTCTAAATCACCCTATTCTCCTATAAAAACACCCCAAACCTCACTTTCTCTCCACACAATTTCATTCTGCCTATACTCTGCCTCTATAATAAATAAATAAAATAATGGCGTCGCTACTCTGCTGGGATCAAAACTAGAACTAGTGCATCTTCTTCCAAATCTGAATAAGATTAAAAGAGAACTACCGCAACTCTTCTTCTATAATCCAATCAAGGCAAGTGCAGTTATTTTCCGATATGAATTTTAATCATGATCTTGGCATAATTATAAAACTGAATCTAAGATTATGCCCTTTTTCTATTTATCAGATCTGTTCCTCTGTTTTATTATTCTGTTTGTTCTGTATTTCTTCCTCCTTTCTTTCTTTTTATTTGATAGCCAGGCTACCACGAGCCTGGGCCAGATCTCATAAGAGATGAACGCATAAACGTTAAATTTGGGAAGAATATTGAATGAGGCATATTTGGGCATAATTGATTTGTAACTAATTTGAGGATACAACGCATGTTGTAATTCTGGACATAAATTTGAGGCATATTGTATAAGACGATCTAAGACTTGGAAGGAGAGGATTATTGTGACTTAGAACATAAAGAACATAGGTTGAACTTAGAATATAAATCTGAGACATATAATTGGGCATGTTGTATTTAAAACATAAGGTGTATTTAACATATGTCTTGAGTTTTGAGGCATAAAGAATATTGGGCATAAGACTTGGGATTTGTGGCGTAAATTTTAACTGTGAACATGCAACTGATTTGGATGCATAATACAAGTTGTAATTCAAGATCTAGGTCTGGACATACTATATATATTATAGTCTGAAATTTGGGAAAAAGAGAATTAATTTGCATTTAACCTAGGAGTAAAGATCCATATTAAGATTGGATAATGATTAAGTGTGAATAAACCTAAGTAAGGGGGGTTTGGATATGTGACATGCATTATAATCAATGGCTATATCTGGCATAATTTATATGTAAGGTTTTTGGAGAATATTCTGAACTATGCAAGTTTAACTAAAAATTGGGACATATGTTATATGGTGGATTATGACCATAATTTAGGCATATAAGTTTAGGCTTACCTTATGAATTAGGCAAGATATGTGAATAGGACTTTAAGGAATGTTTAAATCGGCTAAAACTGTTATCTGCTTATTATGTTAAATTTGCCTAATCTGCTAAACCTGTTACCTGTTACCTGTTTAATCTGTTGAATTGCCTAAACTGTTACATATGTTGAATCGCCTAATCTGCTAATTTTGCCTAATCTGCTAAATCTGTTGAGTTGCCTAATCTGCTAAATCTGTTGAACCGCCTGAGCTGCTAAATCTGTTAAATCTGTTGAAAAGCTGAATGATTGTAAGCGACCAGAATGACGGCTGTGTTGGTGCGCCAGTGTAGGTTCAGGCGGGCTATGGTCGTGCACGTGGTCCGGAGTTGAAAAAGCAGGCATTGGGCATCAGTAGGTTTATCTGTGCATTTTTGATTCATGTCGGTGGTTGGCACCCTAGGGATTGATACACCTTATGGTGGACCTAGCACAGGTGACTATATTCGTGATAGGGCCGTATGACACAGACACATATGACGAGCTAGAACTTGTAGGGAGCCGATCGACTAGTGGATCGTTCCATTGGACCTAGTAATGGGTCATTTCATGATATTGGGCCAACGGATCATTTCGTGATTAATATAAGAGATGGGTTTGGGATTCTAGTACAATTGATGCAGAGAACCTTGAATATGTGATGCTATACTTGATTTATACTTGATTTATCATGTTATCTTAGTCTATCTTTCCCATCGTGTCATCATCCTTATGTTTACTTTCAGTTTGTACATGTCATGTTACCTTTATCTGTTTTTATGCTGAAAGTCACTTGGACTTACCAGTCTTTATGACTGACCCGTTTTCTTTCGTTTCCCCTCCCCCTAGGTTCTCAGGGAGGAAACTCTAGCACTTAGCTTGGATTTCGCTTGCTTTCGGGTCAGCTCATGTACGGTTTGATCTTGAGCTATGCTATGGCTGCATTTCTGCTACCTTTGGGGAATTAAGCTACTTTTGATGTTTTAAGTTTATGCTTCTTTTTTTATGCAAGATAGAATTTGTTGTAATGGAAAATAATGACTTTGGCTATTTGGTACTTTGAATGAAAAAGGCTTTGACTATTTTGAAAGTAATGAAATTTAGCTTTTGAATCTTCCGCTGTTTTATTTATGTTCTGTCTTATAATATTTCTGTATTTGTTTACCTCGATAACGCTCCTCCAAAACTAGTGCATTCCCTTTGTGAGTGACCCTAGCGGAGGTGGGGTGTTACAAAAGGGGACCGAAATTTCGACCCCAAAGGGCTGTCCTAATCATTTCTCCACCACTCTAAACTTCATTCCAAGATCCCTTAGTCGCTTCTCAACATAAATCCATCTCTCTTCAACAAATAATTGATCTAATCTTCTCTAAACTCCATTAGAAATCTCTCAAGCTCAATTCAAGCGACTCTAATCTCCATTAATTATCTCTAAAGCTTATATCCAACACAAAATTATCTGGAACTAATGAAGATCATCTAAATGATCAAGTGATTGAAGACCTACACAACTACGATTACAAAACAGGAGATCTTGCTGATTCCTTCATAAATTCAAGCGCAATCAATAGCAAAAAAGAGAGAATAAAAAGGAGATCCATATAAAAGAGTGAAAGGAGTGAAGTGAATCAAATCATGTATGTTGTAAATTCAAAGGTGATAATGAAAATTGCTACCATAGTGGACGTAGGCCGATATTAGGCCGAACCACTCTAAAATCCTATGTTTTTTTACTTTTTTTATATTTCGTGTCTCCGTATTTTTAATCCTACATTTTGGTGAAGTTTTGCAAAATACCTTGGAGTGTCGCGATCATTTTTTATATCAAAATTTTTGGCGCCCACCGTGCGGCCACGTTCACATTCTCAAGGTTAAGTGCTTTGCAGAGATAGCAAAATTTGAAGCCTGCTTCTACGATAGATTCAGGTCCATTCACAAATCTTTGAAATTCAAGATTTTTTCTGAGATAATGCCACCGAAGGAAATAGATAGCAAGTCCGTTAGAAGTTCATAGGATGCCGATCGTGAAGTTATCGCCACTTCTCAAACTAATAATCCAACTATTGGCCAAGCTCCATGAGATGTTGTAACTCGAAAAGAGTTCAACAGTGTTGTGGCCTGTTTATATCTAAAAATTGATACTTCGAATGAGATGTTGTTGAACCAACTTTATACTTTTAAAGCCACTCAAGCTGATCTTGCAAACTGCCTAATAAACATTGGTTTGGAAGGAAACGCATATTCCTATGTTCCAGGTTTTCACAAAGAGAAGTGTATTTACCGTGGTCAAGAGGAAGATGAGCCCAAGCAACCTTTCTTTCAATTGATTTGTAGGACAGTAAGAAGAATGCCGAGGGGCATAAGAGGGAAAACAAAGATAAAGGGAAAGAGGAGAATAACAACAAAAGATTCCTCTTTTTCAAATCTGTAAAGTTGACTCCTCTAAACGATACCCCAGAGAACATCTTCTTTGCCACTAATGGTGCAGGATTCTTTATGTAGCCACCACCAGCATTAAAGATCTCAAACAAAGCAGCGATGTCTGGAAGTTTTTGCTGCTATCACAATCAGCCTGGCCATGATACCAATGATTGCAGACATCTAAAAAGCTCAATTGAGATGTTGGTTAGGAAGAACAAGCTATAACAGTATGTTAGGAAGTCGCATGCAATAAATTCTCCTCCAACTCCTTAGGGGAAAAGCGTATCCACCAATCAGTCCGGCTCGGATGGAAAGACTCCAACATGGAATAATGTGAAGTCGATTGATATACACGTAAATGTGTATATTTTATCCGCTTATTTATCTTATTTTCCCTTTAAAATAATTGATACTTTGTATTTATAGCTGTATTTTCATATTGTTGACAAGAAGCATGGTTTAGAGCATTTGATGGATAAAGCATGAAGAATTTGCTTAAAAAGAGTGAAGTTTAAAATTGCTAAAGCTTGAAGAGTCTAAAGCTTGAAGAACGGTTGCAATTATATTTCAGTTAAGAAGATTTGGCTCAATAAAGACTCAAACTGCATTCACATTAGCTCATTTGGAAGGCCTTTTACTCATGTTGCGTTCACACTAGCCTATTTGCTAGACCACTCACTCTAAAGCTGCGTTCACACTGGCTTATATGTTATTTGGTTTATTTCTTTAGTCCCACATTATGTAATTAGCTAGCTAGCCTTTGTCATATCAGCTATAAATACATTGTATCTTAGTCTTGTAAAAAACACATTGGGTTTTATTCTGTAATTCTCTTCTTGGAATAAAATCATTCTTCTTCCTCTTTTCTATTTAGTTTTAGTTTTATTTATGTTATTGTTATTTAATTTCTGTTTTTCTTCTTCTTTAGCTATGTCTAGCTAATCCCCTTTAATTAGGGGGTGATGACGTTGATAGTATGATTCAATATGAATCACATAGCCAAAGGATGAGGAATTCATGTATATAGATCTAGATCTGAACCTTAATATCCTGTGTCGTTTAAGAGCTATGCTCCTTCACAGGGTATATTCGTGTTCGGTCTAACAATTATCAGATCTAGATCTAATTTTAGGGTTTTAGAAATTAATTAGTGAATCTGTCCTGATAGTCTATGGTTGTAGAGCTGAGCTCCTGCATAGGCTATGCTTGTTGTCATTTACATATTTGTTTCTAAAAACCTATTATCGTTGATTCATGTTTGTGACAGAAACATGTATTAGATCTGGTTAATCTTTTGGCTATTGATGATTATGAATCTGATCTATGTCATTATCCCCTAATTGCTTTCACTTATTTTTAAAACTCTCTTTTTATTTAATTTCTGCTATTTTCTTTGTTTTCAACCAATCAAAAGTTAGGGATAACTTGATTGGATTTATTAATAAAATAATTTGGTCCCAGAGTTCGACACCCTCTACAACAATCCTTGTTGTTTAGGAAAGACGAACGAATTTTACAATTGTTTACAATTGTCTAATTTGTTCGCAAACAAATTTTGGCGCCGTTGCCGGGGACCAAAATAATTTTTGCTTTTAAATCCTTCGGGTTATTATTTTCTTTTTCTTCATATAAATTTTTTTTTTATTGCTTTCCTGATTTTCATACAATATCTTTCCATTTTGCAATATATTTCTTTCCCTTTGCTCCTTTTACAACAATAAAAAAAGAAAAAAAAATATCATTTTTTTTAATTTCTTGCTATTTTTCTCGATTTCTTTCTAATTTCTACAATCTCCTTTTTTTCCAACTATTCTTACAACTTCTTTCCCCTTTTTGCAACAATAAATTTTTTTTAAAAAAAAAAAAAAAAAAATCTTGCAAATTTTGTTTTATCTCTTTTCCTGTTTTGTCTACAATTTCCTTCCCTTTCTTTCATTCATTTCTTTTCAATTTTTCAACAAATTTCTTTCCAATTTTCTCATCTATCTTTTGTTACAATAAAAAAAAATTTGTGATTTTCTTCTGTCTTGCTTCTTTGATAAACTCCTTCTTACCATACTACTACCACATCCCTTTCCTCGCCCAAACCATTCACTGCTTTGAATCCTCAAACCAAAAATTCCCCTACGACATCACCACTGCACAACTGAATTTGAGTCTCCCTACTGTCTATTTGCAAGCAACATCCATCAATACCCCTACAACATCCATCCCATCAGATCTACTGCCCACCGAGCCACCACAATCGCAATCAAACTCCAACCAAGCAACAACAGCAGCTCTCAACTTCGGCAGACATTCACTTCAGCTCATCACCACCGCTCTTCTTCCCAACAAACCATCCCAAGCATCAACTAAATCCACTTTGTCGCACTCCTACAAATAGCCTCGCAAACAAATACCGACTTCGGAAAAAATTCAAACTCCTGCACGCAATTGAATCCAGTAGACCGCACTTCACAAGACAGTTCACCCCACAGCAATCATCAAAAGACCACACACAAAAAAAAAAAAAAAAAAAACTGCTCATACAGTCGCACTTCTGTTCACAACGCAACCCTCACAACCGCTGTGGCCCAAAACCGAACTGGTCATCCCACTAACTAAAAGTCACCAATCACTGACTTCGAACCGAAAATTCCAGATCAACCAAAAACTGATGACCTCATCTACACACAAATCGAACGCTGGTTGCCCAAATCCACATTAATTTCATTTCAGAAAAACAAAGTCGTCTTCGCAACCCCTTAAATACCTTTGCATAACTAAATCGCACCTGCTACACCGCAACCCTTCAGCTTCCAATTCAACCTCCAATCACCGCAATCACTCAAAACCGTCCTCTTCCGAATTCGAATTCAGCCGAGCCCAGACAGAGCTCGAGTTTCAAATAAAAGTTGATTTTTTTTTAGTCGGTGATTTGTTTTAGATCCGAGAAAGGGTGACTGCGTGATTTATTTATTTTAACTGAGTTGGACTTCGGGCTTGTGGGCTTGTTTTTAAGATTTTGGGGGCTGCGAACATTTTTCTTATTTGCTTTTAGGGTTGGGAACCTGGTTTCTAAATTCAGTTGGAAATTGATTTGCTTCTCTTTTGTTTTGGCTTAGTCTTCTGTTTTGAATATAAAGGGGTGAGTTTATTTGGGCGTGATATCTGATTTTCCTTTTGATTGGTTACAAACAATTGGGTTGTAAGGGTCTGGTTTCTAATTCGAAAGGGGAGTGGATAGCTGCTTGTTTTCATTTTACACGGCTTGGGTTCATTACTGATTAAGTGGGCCGGGTTTGGAAGTTAATTCGTTTGATTTTAATCTTGGCAAATCTTAATTAAAAAAAAAAAACATTTGTGGTTTGTGTTTAAGAATTTTGGGTAGGGCTTCACAACTCTGTTGTATAGTGTTTAGTTAGCTTTTGTTTTCCATTTTTTTTGCAATTTTTTTTTCTTCTCTCTTTCTGATTTAAATTTAGTTTGTTTTTGCTTTGGTTTTTACTTTAAAAAAAAATTAATTAAGTCCTTTGTCTTTGGTTTTATTTTTCCTTTGCCTTTCATTTTAATTTAATTTTTCTTGGCCATTTGTTTTCAGCTCATCTGTAAAAAAAAAAAAAAAAAAAAAAAATACAGAAAGCAGAGGACAATTCAGGGTTCGAGCGGTTGCACACCAAGTGGGGTGTGAACGCGCTAGCGCTACCCAATTGCACTGGACGGACTGCCGATCAAGGTGAGTATTTTCTAACTCTACAGGGACCGCTGCTGCAAATAAAAAATATATATAGACATTGCTTGTAAAAATCTTCTGCAGGGCATCGGCTTGCTTGTAAAATTATATTTATTTATTTTTGAAATTGCCTGTTTTGTGACTGTTCTGAGACTGTGCATTCTGTGACTGATTAAAAAAAAATCCGCATTCATCGTAGTTTTGTTTTTACTTTCTAAGGACTTCATTATATTTTGACAATTTGGTTTAGTTCAAACGGATTATTTCTCGGTGTCTAGACTACGGCAGAGTAATAACTGTTTATAAATATTACGGTGATTCGTAAATATTATATCGGTTGTTCCTCTGAAGGTACTTATACCTTCGGCTGCATTGCTAGGGTGATTCCTGGTGCACCGATAACTCCTGTCCGTTAACTGGCTGAGAAGTCTTTTGTTGAAATAAATCAAACCGTCATTATATAATTCTAGAAATTGTAAATCGCATTAGGTTCATTTAAAAAAAAAACTTTTGTGTCTAATTCTTTTTCTTTAAATAAAAAAAATCAAAAAAATCCTCGGTTTGAAAATAATAATAATTTCGCGTCTCAAATTTGTTTTTCTCATCTTCCCTTATTCTTCTCGCTAGTGCATGCGTCATTGGACTCGTGATCCTTCAGATAATCGTCTAGTTCGAACAAACAGTTCTTTAACCATGGCCGAAGAAAATCCCCCTCGATCTCTTATGGATAGATACTTCCCCGATCGGGTTTCTATTCCTTCTTGCATCATATTGCCCGCCCCAACGGGTAACCACTTTGAAATTCATTCGAATCACATAAATACTCTTCCAAAGTTCGGCAATTTAGAATGTGATGATCCGTATATTTTCTTGACCAAATTTGAACAAGTTTGTGCAACCATGAAATTTCAACAATTAAGTGACGATGGAATCAAACTTAGGTTAATTCCATTTGCACTTACCGATTATGCTGAGAAATGGTTGTATAGCTTGCCTTCAAATACGATTGGAACTTGGGGTGAATTTGTGAACATTTTTCTAAAGAAATTTTACCCTCTGGAAAAAACATCTAAAATTCGAAATGAAATCATCAATTTTCGTCAATTTGGGGGTGAATCCTTTGCAAAATATTTTGAAAGATTTAAAGAGCTTCTAGTCAAATGTCCACATCACAATTTTGAAAAATGGACTCTTTGTCAAATTTTATACGATGGACTTGAAAATAACTCTCGAACCATGCTCGAATCAATGTGCCAAGGAAATTTTCTAGCCCAAGATAACAATGCCGCTTGGCAATTTCTCGAAAATTTGGCCGAAAAATCAGCTCAATGGGAAAGATCTAACGAGAAATCGATTTATTCCCGATCTAACGCTCATTCGGTAGGATCATCAGTAGCCTTAGAAGCAAAAATAGACGCGATGATATCCAAATTCGATAACGTCCTTTCATCAACGCAAATAAATCAAGCTCAAGCGTCTCAGACATCATGTTACAAATGTAATGATCCTAACCACATAGCTGATCAATGCCCACATTCATTGGAACAACTCAACGCATTTAACAAAGCTAGGAACGACCCATTCTCCCCAACATACAATCCAGGTTGGAGAAACCATCCTAACTTCTCTTGGACCCAAAACAATGCAAATTCGAATGCGGTTCGACCACCTTTTCAGTCATTTTTGAATAATCCTTCGAAACCTCCTTTTCAACAAACTCAATTCCAACATCCTGCGCCACCTTTTCAAAACCAAGCACAACAATCTTTTGTTCCCCAAGACGATAAACGATTGACATCACTGGAGAAAACTCTCGAAGAATTGACTAAAGCAACGACTCAAAATCTCCAATCAAATACCAATCTTCAAAATTTATTGACTTCGCACATGCAAAACACGAGTCAATCGATTGCTAAACTTGAAATGCAAATGAGTCAGTTAGCCACTTCAGTAAGCGAACGGGAAAGAGGCACTTTCCCGAGTCAACCCATTCCAAACCCCAACCGTCAAAATCCTAACTCCAACCAAATTCACATCATTCAAGACTCAAACGTGAGTCACTTGAATGCGGTCACGACTCTTAGATCTGGCAAAAAGATTGACAACCATGTGGTCAACCCAAATGCTTTACCGGACGATCTTCCAAACCCAACCGAAAATTCGACCAACTCAGATCAAAACATTGAGCCAATTTCTGACAAGGACCATCCTCAAACTCAAGTAGCCCAACCTACTGAGTTGTCTTCTCCATTTCCTCATAGACTCCGACCTAGGAAAAAGACGGATCAGCTAGAAAAAATCCTTGAAATATTTAAGCAAGTTAAAGTGAACATTCCTCTTTTAGATATTATACAACAAGTTCCACAATACGAAAAATTTCTAAAAGATATGTGCACTCAAAAACGTCATACACATGTACCTAAGAAAGTGTTTCTAGCAGCAACTCTAAGCGAAGTCTTGTCCCAAACGATGCCAGTGAAATACAAAGATCCTGGCTGTCCCACAATATCATGTACTATCGGGGACAAGAAAATCGATAGATGCCTGCTAGACTTAGGTGCTAGTGTTAACTTGCTTCCATATTCCGTCTATCGCCAATTAGGGCTAGGAGAATTGAAACCCACCAAGGTTACCCTTCAGCTTGCTGACCGTTCAATTAAGAAACCTGTGGGCGAAATCGAGGATGTGTTGATCAAATTGGCGAATTCATCTTTCCAGTTGATTTTATTGTCTTAGAAAATCAACAGGTTAGCAATCCTGCAAACCAGATCCCTTTGATTCTAGGACGACCCTTCTTAGCAACCTCTAATGCTCTCATCAACTGTAGAAATGGGTCTATGAAACTTTCTTTCGGTAACATGACTGTCGAGCTAAACATCTTCAGAACTGAAAACTCTCCTAACTCTTATGTGGACCAGTTTTCTGAAATCCATGCTGTCCACGATAATGAATCTGAGCTCGACCATCTGAATAACGAAATTGAATCAGATTACGAAACTTTGTTTCAAGATACTCCCGAAAATGTCTCTGATTCGATTCCTGTCGAGCCTCTCACAAATGAGTCTTTCCCTCAACCAATTTCTTTGGTTGAGTCGCCCCAAAAATCTGAACTCAAAGTGTTGCCCAGTCATCTTAAGTATGCTTACTTAGGAGAAAATGAAACTTTTCCAGTCATTATCGCTTCTGACCTTACTTTAGAGAAGGAACAATTGCTCCTTCCCATCCTTAAGAAAAATAAGGAGGCAATTGGTTGGTCCATGGCTGATATTAAGGGGATTAGTCCCTCGATAGTCCAACATCGAATCCACCTTATAGATGATGCCAAACCCACTCGGGATCCCCAGCGTCGACTAAACCCTATCATGAAAGAAGCAGTTCGTGCTGAAATCCTTAAATGCCTTGACAATGGAATAATCTACCTGATTTCTGACAGTCAATGGGTTAGTCCGATTCATGTCGTACCTAAGAAATCAGGGATTACCGTGATCCAAAATGAAGCTAACGAGCTTATCCCAACCCGCACCCAGACCGGTTGGCGTGTTTGCATTGACTATAGGAAACTTAACGCTGCAACACGTAAGGATCATTTCCCTCTGCCATTTATCGATCAAATGTTAGAACGACTAGCTGGTCATGAGTACTACTGTTTTCTTGATGGGTACTCGGGCTATAATCAAATCCCTATCGCTCCTGAGGACCAAGAGAAAACCACTTTCACTTGTCCGTTTGGTACATTTGCGTACCGACGTATGCCTTTTGGTCTCTGTAATGCACCTGCAACCTTTCAGAGGTGCATGATTAGCATTTTTTCTGATATGATCGAGCGATTTTTGGAAGTGTTCATGGATGATTTTTCCATATTTGGTGATTCTTACTCTGAGTGTTTACATCATCTCGATCTTGTTCTTAATCGCTGTAAAGAGAAACACTTAACGCTTAATTGGGAAAAGTGTCACTTCATGGTTAAACATGGCATTGTTTTGGGACATGTCATCTCTAACAAAGGAATTGAAGTAGACAAAGCCAAAATCGAAGTTATTTCAAATCTTCCCATTCCCAAATCAGTTAAGGACATCCGATCCTTTTTAGGTCATGCTGGTTTTTACCGTCGCTTTATAAAAGATTTTAGCAAAATCACTCGACCGTTGACCAATCTTCTTGGTAAGGATGTTCCTTTCGACTTCAATTCTGAATGCATTTCATCTTTTGAGCATCTTAAAAATGAACTTGTCTCTGCTCCGATCATCTGCTCTCCCAACTGGAAGCTGCCTTTTGAAATCATGTGTGACGCCTCGAATTTTGCTGTTGGCGCTGTCTTAGGACAACGTATCGATAAAATTCTTCATGTCATTTACTACGCGAGTAAGACTCTGAACGATGCCCAAATCAATTATACGACCACTGAAAAAGAACTTTTGGCAGTTGTTTTCGCTCTAGAAAAGTTCAGGCCTTATCTAGTTGGCTCACACATCACGGTTTATACCGATCATTCCGCACTTATGTATCTTTTCTCTAAAAAGTATGCTAAGGCTCGTATCATTCGTTGGATCCTTCTACTTCAAGAATTTGACCTTACCATTAAGGATAAAAAAGGATCTGACAATGTTATTGCAGACCACTTGTCTCGTCTTCCAAATGCCCCGTCTTCTTCTCTTCCAATCAACGAGAATTTCCCTGATGAACAGCTGTTTTCTCTATCCACTGATCCTTGGTTTGCTGACATTGTTAACTACTTAGTCACCAAGCAGATCCCTTCTTTTTGGTCTAAGTAGGATAAACACAAATTCTTTTTCCAAGTGAAACATTTTTATTGGGACGACCCCTATCTTTTCAAGTATTGTCCCGACCAAATCATTCGAAGATGTGTTCCTGACACTGAAATTCACAGTGTCCTCTCTTTCTGTCATGACCAAGCATGCGGTGGTCACTTAGGTCCCAAAAAGACAGCCGAAAAGGTTCTCCAATCGGGTTTCTACTGGCCCACCCTTTTCAAATACGCATACGAATTTTGCAAAACTTGTGATCGATGTCAATTCTTAGGGAAAATTTCTAAACGAAATATGATGCCCCTAAACCCCATTCTAGAGGTCGAAATTTTTGATGTGTGGGGTATAGACTTCATGGGACCCTTCCCTAATTCTTTTGGGAACATTTACATTCTCTTGGCTATTGACTATGTTTCTAAATGGGTCGAAGCTGTTCCATGCAAAACGAACGACAATAAGGTTGTTGTGCGCTTCTTAAAAGAAAACATCTTTTCTAGGTTTGGCACACCTCGCACAATAATCAGCGACAACGGGACACATTTCTGTAATCGTTCTTTTGAAGCCCTCATGAGAAAGTATTCGATAACTCATAAGTTATCCACTCCTTACCATCCTCAAACGTGTGGGCAGGTTGAAGTATCGAATAGGCAGATTAAACAAATCCTTGAGAAAACTGTGAATCGAAATCGTAAAGATTGGTCCCAAAAGTTAACCGACGCTCTTTGTGCTTACCGCACTGCTTTCAAAACTAACTTGGGTATGTCCCCTTATCGGTTGATTTTTGGTAAGCCATGTCACTTGCCAGTTGAACTAGAACATAGGGCGTTATCGACAATAAAAACTTTGAATCTTGATTTAGAGCAAGCAGGGGAACATAGGAAGCTTCAACTTAATGAACTTGATGAAATTCGAAATGATGCCTATGAAAATGAACGAATTTACAAGGACAGAACAAAAGTTTTTCATGATAAATCAATTTTACGTAAAACTTTCATGTCAGGTCAAAAAGTTCTGTTGTATGACTCAAAACTGCATCTATTTCCGGGTAAGCTAAAATCTAGATGGACATGACCTTACACTGTACGGACTGTTTTTCCGTATGGTGCAGTAGAGATTGAGAATCCAACTGATGGAGCATCCTTTAAGGTCAATGGTCAACGCCTTAAACCTTATTTGGAACCAATACCCAACCAAGAGGAAGATCTCATGGTCCTCCATGAGCCACATTACATTCGGTAAGACGCACTAACCCTCTTTTGTACATATGTAAATAGTCTCTTATTTTATTTTTCCTTTCACTAAGATATGTCTGATTAACGACTGTGAGGACACAGTCACACTCAAGTGTGGGGGGAATTTACATTACATCAGCAATCAAATTTTATAAGCTAGGCCATTCACTGAACAAGGATTAACTTAAATTCATAAATAACACCTTGGTTCTTGTTTGATAAGTTGAATTTTTGGGTGATGGGAATGAACATTATTTATTCATTGAATCGTAATGTGTCTTTTTAAGATGCTAGCTTGAGACTGTGCGGACGTTAGTCGTGTTCTGGAGTAAACGTGTCAACCCTTGTTATACGTGTTAGAATGTGCAAGTAAAAATAATCAAAAAAAAAATCAAGAAATAAAAATGATTTTGCACCTACATTTGTTGGATTTTCTGAGTTCGTTTTCATGCATAATATTTTCTTTTCCACTCAAATTTTCAAAATCGTAAGTTCTAAAATCCACTTGGCCCAATTAAAGAGAAATGACTCATTGTAGCATTCTTCTTCGATACCCCACATTATTCAAACCCAAGTTTTAGTCGATTTACATCCATGTTTCGACAAGTTTATCTTATATTGGTATACTCAAGAACCTTTGTTTAAAGGTCAAAAACGTCACTTTTTATACCAATATTACACTACCCACTCTGTACTTGTTTTAAGGTAGGATAACCATATACCACATCTTATTTTATATGGGTTATCTATCTTACGAAACTTTGTTTATCATTCCTTTCAGCTTTTTATATAACATCAATCCAGACTTGTGTGTTGAATTAAGGTTATAGAAGTAGAGTAACTAGGGCACTAAACTTTCTTTCATGAAGTGTTGGTTTAGTAGAGGAGGAATCAAATGAAATAATGTACGGTATCATTCCATTCCATCTCCACTCATCATTCATCATGCAAAAGAAGAAGAAAAAATGAAAAAAAAGAGAAAAAAAGGGAAAAGAAAAGAAAAAAAAAGAAGAAAAAAAAGAAAAAAAATGAAATAAAGAGAGAGTCTCTCAGAATAAAATAGTCAGTCATCATTCTTGACTATAAAGCATTCAGTTCCATTCCATCCACATCCATTATACCGTACTTGGAAGTGAGGATTGTAGTAGAGGAGATGAAAGGAAATAAAAATGTTCATATGTGCCTTAGTATTACTTTATCTTTTGTAGCTTGAAGTTCAACTAATACACTTGCCCTCTTATCTATAACATTTTTAGAACTTACAAAATTTTCCTTCATCTATGCATAACTCACATCCAATACATTACAGTTACATTGGTGCAAAATTATTCAAAAAAAAAAGGGTCAAATAAAGGATTGGGTGTACATTGTCGATGTGTAGAACTTTGGTTGACACCACGCTCTTAACCTTCAAGACAATTACACTGTTATCAAGGAATTACGATTCAGCTTGAAAAATTTTGTTCATTTTTGCACTAATTATGGGATGGACAATTTGGGGCTAAACCGTTATTATTGAAGTTAGGTGAAATCCTTGGAATGTGAAAGACTTTAAATATATTGTTTGATTAATCTGCGTACATAAGACGCTTTGGATTTTGTGGGTAGTATCCGCTGAAAACCCTCACGAGACAACACTCGTCCTACTAGGGACACCCAGAGGTTTAACGGCTTGTTGCATACGCTAAATGCAATCGTGTTTCCTACGAAAGTGTGACATGTCTTAGTTTAGTTTATTCGAGGACGAATAAAAAGATAATTGTGGGGGTATTTGATATACACGTAAATGTGTATATTTTATCCGCTTATTTATCTTATTTTCCCTTTAAAATAATTGATACTTTGTATTTATAGCTGTATTTTCAGATTGTTGACAAGAAGCATGGTTTAGAGCATTTGATGGATAAAGCATGAAGAATTTGCTTAAAAAGAGTGAAGTTTAAAATTGCTAAAGCTTGAAGAGTCTAAAGCTTGAAGAACGGTTGCAATTATATTTCAGTTAAGAAGATTTGGCTCAATAAAGACTCAAACTGCATTCACATTAGCTCATTTGGAAGGCCTCTTACTCATGTTGCGTTCACACTAGCCTATTTGCTAGACCACTCACTCTAAAGCTGCGTTCACACTGGCTTATGTGTTATTTGGTTTATTTCTTTAGTCCCACATTATGTAATTAGCTAGCTAGCCTTTGTCATATTAGCTATAAATACATTGTATCTTAGTCTTGTAAAAAACACATTGGGTTTTATTCTGTAATTCTCTTCTTGGAATAAAATCATTCTTCTTCCTCTTTTCTATTTAGTTTTAGTTTTATTTAAGTTCTTGTTATTTAATTTCTGTTTTTCTTCTTCTTTAGCTATGTCTAGCTAATCCCCTTTAATTAGGGGGTGATGACGCTGATAGTATGATTCAATATGAATCACATAGCCAAAGGATGAGGAATTCATGTATATAGATCTAGATCTGAACCTAGGGTTAGATCTGAACCTTAATATCCTGTGTCGTTTAAGAGCTATGCTCCTTCACAGGGTATATTCGTGTTCGGTCTAACAATTATCAGATCTAGATCTAATTTTAGGGTTTTAGAAATTAATTAGTGAATCTGTCCTGATAGTCTATGGTTGTAGAGCTGAGCTCCTGCATAGGCTATGCTTGTTGTCATTTACATATTTGTTTCTAAAAACCTATTATCGTTGATTCATGTTTGTGACAGAAACATGTATTAGATCTGGTTAATCTTTTGGCTATTGATGATTATGAATCTGATCTATGTCATTATCCCCTAATTGCTTTCACTTATTTTTAAAACTCTCTTTTTATTTAATTTCTGCTATTTTCTTTGTTTTCAACCAATCAAAAGTTAGGGATAACTTGATTGGATTTATTAATAAAATAATTTGGTCCCAGAGTTCGACACCCTCTACAACAATCCTTGTTGTTTAGGAAAGACGAACGAATTTTACAATTGTTTACAATTGTCTAATTTGTTCGCAAACATCGATGTTCAATGCCATAGAAAATAAATCATGTCCAGCCGATAAATGCTGGGAGAAAATGCAAAGCTATACAAATGCTCAGGAGTATGGTCCGACAAAAGCAATGGATCCTATGGAATTAAGAGCTCATATTCATCCAATGATCGCCAGGCACATCCATAGCAAAAATCTCGGTAAAGGCTAGTGTTGGAGTATTTGAGCCTAACTGGCAGTGGTCACATGTCATCAGTCAAACGCTTCTAGATGGCATCTTCAAATGCCAACTCTTGATGGAGTTTCGATACCGGGAATCTGGAATAATGACCACTTGCGTCAATTATCTACATATATCATTCCTCGGTCCTTATAAAAATTGATATACTTTCTTTTACAAATATAAACCTCCCTTGGTAAAGGAGCGATTGTAATAGAATATCACATCTACTACTAGAAGCCTATCTACCTGAGTAAGTCTCTTACTTGCAAAAATGTTTTGTCAAATCAAAATTTTATTAAAGATGGTTTTATACTGCAGGTCATCTGTCGAGCGCTTGATCCTTTAAGATCTGACAAAACATCACTACCCCAGTAACACTACTTCAAGCGCCAAATGTTGTATACGTTAATACGCACAAGTGCAAAGATAAAAGGCATTGCCTCGAAAAGTGAGTGAAAAAGAGTCACAACGAGTTAAATAATGAACAAGCATGGCAACAAATAAACATGAAAATTATAAGTTTCATCGGAAGGGCACCTCCCAAAATTAGAGGTCTAAGACCTTAACCCTATAGTTGAGATAACATGCAAACTACAGTGTCCGACAAAGGAGTTGGAGTCTGTCCCGTGGAACGATACAACAGTCGTCAAATCCATTTGCGGAGCATCATTATCTCAGATGTGAAGAATGATGAAATTCATTTGCGTAGCTTCTGATTATCTCAAATGTGAAGAATGATAAAATTAATTTGCGTAACATCTAATTACCTCAGATGTGAATAATGAAATTCATTTGCGTAGCATCTGATTATCTCAGATTTGAAGAATGAAATCCATTTGCGTAGCATCTGATTATCTCAGATTTGAAGAATGAAATCCGTTTGCATAGCATCTAATTATCTCAAATGTGAAGAATGAAATCGATTTACATAACATCTGATTATCTCAGATGTGAAGAATGAAATACATTTACGTAGCATTTGATTATCTCCAATGTGAAGAATGAAATCCATTAGCTAGCATTTAATTATCTCAGATGTGAAAAGTGTCGGGCCTCCAATTAATTTGCGTAACATCTGATTATCTCGGACGCGATGAATCATTGGGCCAAAATCAAAAATATTACCATAGCAGAGGCGAAATTAAATTTAAAGACCCTCCCCTAGTTGGGGCACAAAATTTAAACTCCTTCCCTAGTGGGGGCACAAAATACAAGATCTCCCCGAGTGGGGCACAAAGATATAAAAAATTCTCCAAGTAGTACTAAACTAGTCAGTTTAGTCGGAATTCCAATTGTATTAACAAAGCTCAGAGGGTCCATGCATGATTGGCCAGCTCAAATAGCTTTTTGCTGACGGAGTTGAGGCCTCTATCATGTCAACTACGGTTAAGGAAAACTGATAAACTAATCACATTGAGCTTTTGCGATTTGGGACGACCCATGGTATGGAGGCAACACAACCACGTAAAAGTTGAATAATGCCCAGGAAAATATCACGAGACTATCATGACATTGAAACAAGCCAAAATCCAATTTACTCTCATCAAAGAAGCCAATACACTTGGCTTGATCTTGCCTTGAAAAAAAGGTGCAATTGAAAAATTCGGAAAAATCGATATGCTCGATATGTCGATAAAACTCTCTACACCGATAAAGATCAACCTAGGGAACCCCATTAGAATCTCCTAACGAAAAGGCTTCCTCGTCTGCAAAGCTCCAACCATAAATATCCCATAAAAAACCCGACGATATTTTGCTTCAAATTTGAAGATAAGCGGTGCTTAAAAGGCGAATGGCATAGTTCAAATCTAATACAGCAGTAACGCTTCTCAATGAATTGGAAAATACCCGTCAGTAGTTTCAATATGAGATATAAAAAGTAGATTGAGCAATAATTAAGCATTGGGGCAAGCCGTTGTGAATTGGAGATTCAAAATTTTATTTATATCCCAGGATGAACCGTGGTGTCAAAGCAAATTCAAATTCAAATTTCTAAATCTAACCGAGCTACTGCAGCAGGCCTAAAAATAGACAATCAGCAAATTCTTTCCCTGGAAGTCTTGTGACAAATTTGGGAATGCCAAAATAAGTGCACGCTTGATTAAAAGACATATTGATGGCATCTTTCCAGCAAATTGTCAAGAGAATGAGGAATAACCAAAGACTGATTTGTTTACAATCTAAAAGCCGCAGTCGCCCTAAGCTCAAAAAACTCAAATCGAAAGTTCCAACTTGAACAAGTACACATTTCATAAGTTATGAATTGTCGTACAAGATTATGTAATTCATTAGAAGAGAGAGGCTTTATATCTGTATTCGGTATACATATTGATTAGCAGAACTCAAGTGTTGTTGTGAATTCAGATTAGAGTGCCGTATTTATGCAGACATTGTTTGACGAATTGTAAACAGTTAAACAAAATAATTCTGTGTAGGCTCGTTATTCAATCCCAGTCATAAAATTCACTATAATTCATTTTTAATGATTAACTAAACTGTTATTGATGTGGATGGTCAATAACAAAGTATAAGTCCAAATAGTGTAAGTGCTTGTTTTAATTACAGAACAGCTGTCATAAAGCATATAAATTTAACTAGCAAGTTCTATGCTTGGATCATTTGGAATCAACGAGTTAAAGGATCAAAGCATGATTTTCCATAACAAACAAAAAACAATGATTAAATCTCAACGGCAGCAAATTTAAATTTAAAGCATTTAAGTTCAAACTAACAGACAAAAACCAAAGTACAAGTGTCAAATGCTCAGGCAACGTTAAAATGCCGATATCATTGAACTTCGAAGCCAATGATACCTTCGACAACACGAGCTTCGAGGGGCAAATGTTAACCATGTTATATAAATACGGTTCAGAAAAAATATGTTGACGATATAATACACAATGAACCGGGCAACTTCACAATTATGTTCTAGTGACGTGATGCAAAGTCGTTCAGCGACCTAATAAAGTCGTTTAAATCCTCACCAAAAAGCTTGTCGTTGTGACCATGCAATTCATGTCATTAAATACAATCATACCATAAGCCGCTAAAAGCATATCGTTCACTCCGTGTCGCTGGTCATTTTAATGAAGAAGCATGTCGTTGCTTACGTATAATGAAGCATGTCGTTCTCAATAAGTCGTTCATAGCATCCATACTTAGCACTGTACGTTTGCATGGAATGAGGAACATTGCATGGTTTAAGTGTGTGGGATATTTGCACGTATTAAATACATCAAGTCTTTGAGCATCATTTTTAAGCTAGACCATTCATCTATTCTTGGGTTCAATATGAAGCCGACCTAGGAACGCAGCTTGAACTTCCCATTTTAGAAGAATAGGAACAATGGACAATTGACAGACCATATGGCACGTGGGCGTAAAACATATGTTTTCATTCCCCACTTTTAATTATGTACACATGGAGGATTGTGTAATATTACATAACAAGATGGAGCATGTGTAAAGTAGCAGCATCACGTGAGCTAGTTTGTAGCCAACTGTAAAGAACAATTCAAATCATTCCATCTCATGCCGCATGTTGTTCCAACTTATATCGCATGTCGTTCATTTCATACCGCAAGTGATATGCATGCCAGAAGCCATGCAAGTCGCAAGCCATGCAAGTAGTTGAACCCGTGAACCCAACACATGGTCAACTCGTAAATTCACGCTTTAATAGCAAAGCGTTCTAATACACGTTACGGTAGGTCGTTGTTCTTCATAGATTGCCACATTAGCAATAATAAGTTAAGTCGCTAACATATAATATGAGTGATACCCAAGTTTGATATTAAAACCACGGGACCCCACTACTTGTTGAACAAAGATGGTACACTGCTCGGAAGTCCGTAGTACAAATGAATACAAAGTTCGTACTGAATCAATGCGTGCAGGGGATCAGGTGAGATTTAGTATTGTTGTTTAGCAGCATGTCGTATCACATGACCAACTGTAGAACTGCCAGGCCACATGACGTATTGAAACAAGTCGCGTATGGATCGTTAAATATGCCCATGCCTGCATGTACAAAAGTAAGATGTTCACACGGATTGAGGTCATGTCGTTCATACTACTTTAAT
This sequence comes from Allium sativum, assembly GCA_030737875.1. NCBI lineage: Eukaryota > Viridiplantae > Streptophyta > Magnoliopsida > Asparagales > Amaryllidaceae > Allium > Allium sativum. Next base: position 803,703,787 of record CM060919.1, read on the forward strand.
TATGTCGGTTATTCCATGCAAGTTTTTTGGACGTACATAGATTGAAACATGAAAATCACATTCTGTTATTCCCATGCGAGCAAAGCATTGAATGTGGATTCCATGAAGCCACGTGGCAGGTGAATAAAGATTTGGAGTGCTACCGCGTTTACATATAAAGTGTGTTGGGTCATGATCAAAGACGATGATGAGTACCCAGATCGTTCAATCTAAACATGAACCGCCAGCTGTATTTGCAAGGGGGAATTATATTAAAGTCAGATCGTTAAACCAGGCCGCATCATCTATATTTATGTTAGGTCGTCTTGGTATAAAAGGCATGAAGTCGGGTCGCTGGAATGGGAAAAATTAAATCATGTGTGGGAATGAAAAAGCATGTCGCATGACAGTTGTATGACAACTGTAAAATGCGATTACCAGCTGTACACACCTATTTACCACTTTGCCATTCTACTCAAACTCCAACTATAAATACCCTCATACTTCAAACTTGAAAGGGTACCGAAATTTCAACCCCAAGGGCTGTCGAAATAATTTCTCCACCACACTAAACTTCATTCCAAGCTCCATTAATGGCTTCTCAAGATCAATCCATCTCTCTCCAACAACAAATGGATCAAATCTTCTCCGAACTCCTTTAGAAATCTCTCATGCTCAATTCAAGCAACTCTAATCTCTATTAATTCTCTCTAAAGCTCAGATCCAACACAAAATTATCATGGAACTAATGAAGATCATCTAAATGATTAAGTGATTGAAGATCTACACAACTACGATCACTAGTCAAGAGATCTTGCCGATTCCTTCATAAATTCCAGTGAAATCAAGAGCAAAAAAGAGAGAATAAAAAGGGGAACATATAAAAGAGTGAAATGAGTGAAAGGAGTGAAGTGAATCAAATCATGTATTTTGTAAATTCAAAGGTGATAATGAAAATTGCTACCATAGTGGACGTAGGCCGATATTGGCCGAACCACTCTAAAATCCTATGTTTTTTTTCCTGCTTTTATATTTTGTGGCTCCATATTTTTAATCCTACATTTTGGTGAAGTGTTGCAAAATAACTTGGAGTGTTTTGATCATTTTTGATTTCAACACGTACGCTATATCAGGCTCGACGCGAGCGTACACGTGGGTCTTGGGTTAGTGTTGTTCGTCTATAAAGACGGATTCGTGAGTATGACACAGAGACTATAATTCATGGGTTTCTCCATGCTATTGGGTTTGACGACTTTTTGAATACGTTTTATAGTCTAATGTACATTCAAATATGTGTATTCATTCTTTTCGTTGTTAATTAATTATTATTCGTTAAATAGGTATCCAAAACCTTTTAAATAACGATGTTCAATTACGTGGTGCATTGGCTGTTTTTTGGTGAAAACAACTCATACATTCCACTTTAGTTTTGGGGAGTTGGGAGTCACTCCACTAGACTTTTCTATGCTTACTGGATTGCCATAGGTGAAGGGGAAACCTTGACGTATGATGAGCGGTTCTAGGACTTCATCCTTTTGGGTAGTTTATTTCCACGTCTTGATTTACGTAGTGGTATCACCACTGGTTTCCATATTAGATGCTCATAGATTAGACAAGCAATCCAAACTTTATTACGTATGCATCCTAAAGTTCACCATTTGGAGATTGCTAGATTATTTGTTTTGTATATGATGGGAAATTTAATTTTTACAAATGCTTCGAGCATACTGCCATGGGGTTATGTGGCAGTTGTTGAAGGGTTTTCGTTTGATAGTAGTTCAACTGTGTATGATTGGGGGACACCTTTATTAGCATACTTGTATAGGTCGTTGGATCATTAGTGTGTCGTTATACCGAAGATTGCTTCGAGTACAGGTTTTCAGGAGATCTTGTAATACTGGCACTACGAATACTTTCACAACATGACTTATCCTACCTTGGATCTGACACTGGCCCTTTACTTCCCTAGAGTAAGAGCGTGGAGTCTCGATAACTATAGACAGGTTTTAGGAGGACAGGCACGACATGTATTTCCATAGCTCGTAATCAGATTAAGCTGTGTACTACGCAATAATTGTTGTGTTATCTTTACATATAATTGTTATATTATCTTTACATATAATTATTGTGTTATCTTTACATATAATTATTAATCATTTATCATTTTAACTATATATAAAAATAACTGTTGCATAATATGACCAATTTTTTTTTAAATTAACTATAACGAATTATTATTATTGGCCATTGAAGCCCATATAACCATTTATCTTTTTTTTAAAGACAATTTTAAAAAAGATAAAACCTGTTATCTTTTTCACTCCTCTTTTGTTTCTGAAACAAAAATTATCATAACTATTCAAAAACTTCAATTATGTTCACAAATAAACAACCATTAAAAGCACATCTCACATGCCATATAAAAATTTCAATTTAAATACATCATACCTTTCAGTAGCCTATTCAACTAAAGGAATGCTTGAACTTTGAGTTTGCTCTTCCATTGATTGAACTACATAATCCAGAAAAACCAAGAACAAATAATCACATTTCGATATCATATACGGCAATTTCAGATTCAATTAAAAATTGAAAATCGCTCGATAAAATTATAATCCACAATTCAATTCAAAATTATAAAAATCACCTGATAAAAAATAAAATATCAACAAAATAAGAAAATCACCTCTTAATTTAAAAAGTTTATGTCAAATTATAAAATATGTAGAAGAACAAAATTATTAAAACTCACTTGAAAGAATTAACGATCGAAGATCGAATTTGAAAATATTGACAAATCGGATATACCATGATCACAAGGCCTGATAAATTTGAAGAGATCGATATTTTTAAACAAGAAAATGGCATGCCATGTTCCTGTCCTACAAACTAATTTTTTAAAACCCGTGTTGTAGCGACCCAGAATTTCCGACACTTGAATTCAGACACTAACACATCTCGTGTCCAAAACTCCAGTATCGAAACCTAGAAAGCTAGTAGAAAGAAGTTAGAGGGTGAGAGTAGAAAGAAAGAATTATTAGAATAGAAGAATAAGAAGATCAGAGTCTCACCGCGGAATGGACAAAATATAATAGTCAATAATACTTTATAAAAGAACTGTATATTACAACATCAGAGTATACATTCAGATCATCACAACACACAACGGAAATAAACTAGTACCAGTAAATATATGGAATACGTATCGGCTTCAACTCCTCTTCTGAAGCTCTAAACGATACCTAACCTAGAAATATACTCGGTCTGACCCGAGCACTTTGATTTAAAACAAAATTCACCCGGATCAGTCTGGAATACTTTCAGTGATAAATTCATACAACAAACAACTTGTTTAACTTTAAAAAGCCTTTTGAAAGAAAAGGATAATAGTAAGACCAGTCCACACATAAACACGGATGGTTTTTACCTTACTATAACCCAAAACATTTTGAAATCGATATCTTATTCTGATATTATAATAGTGTATATATACTAGTAAATAGAATCTAGCAGAACGCTTGCATCTCACGCTCCACATATATAGTATACAATCAAAACTGCGGGCGCTTATTGGAGATTGAATTTCGACTATGACAAGGTATGGAACCACCTGTCGATAGTGTATCTCTAGAGAGGAATACACTGGGTTCAACAAGAACGTCTTGCAACCCGGCCTACACATGACCGACTACTCATTTCTCTTGAGTGTATCGAATATATTGTCACCTACGGATGCACAACTGCCGTTTTTCCCGGGAGATACAGAAATGAAAAGAAGTAACAAATATGAATATTCTCTAGATGGTGACAATACACCCTAATGGGTGCGACCCACATAGCCATGTTGCCTGCTCGATTTTTGTCATTTCCCGGTTGATGAGGCTTGAGGTTAAAACGACTTTTGGAACATCTGAGCACCATTCTCATCGTCCATACAAGTCATCCAGGAATAGGATGAACCGAAGGTACTCTCCAACTACATCCAATATAGGAATCACCCCATGGATCAGTAGCGAGAAGTCCTTGCAACCCGTAGATTCCAACCACGATAGAATCACAATATATCTCTAGGGATCAGCCAGAGATTGTAAATAACTCTTCCGTTTCATGAATATCTACGGTCTTCAATTGCTCCATCTCGATCAGCGGCTTCGACGTATTCGCATTTATTGGTCGGAATGGTTTTTGAATAAAAATATGATCCCGGTCTTTCCGTACCAATAACATTGGGTCATACTTTTGGTAGTTGGTTATTTAACTATCAAAATAAACAACCATAAAAATAAACAGATCCATTGGTTTATACACAGCATCACTTGACCATTTAAAAATAATATATCAGTTGAAATACCCAAAAATAATATATTGGTTTACATATGTTATTATTCTCAAATCCTCTTTCTTACATACCTAGAAAATATCTTAATTATATCTCATTTAATCTTCAACTAACATTTCAAAACATTTCTATAATATTTCTTATTAGCTTATTGATTCAACTTATCATTCGTAAAACAATTATTACGACATCTTCTTTGGCTTAGTTATTTGAACACCAAAATCACCATTCATCCTTTTAGAATAAACTCCTTTATATCTTATTTCAAAACTCTAAAATTACAGTTATATTTCCACCAATCTCCTTTATTTCTTTTATTATGGGGATATCATTTCATATCATTAAGCCTCTTTTTATTTCCTTTCATTATGGGAATACCATTTCATACCATCAAGCCCCTTTTTATTCCTTTTCATTATGGGATCTTTTTATATATATATTTCCAAATACTTCAAATAATGTTACGCTGTCTTTTTCCCAAACTATTTTACTCTAACATCTTCACCATTACGATTAATATCATCCTTTGATAATCCTGAAGTTGTTCAAGTTAGGGTATTTTAATTACCTCTCAGACCTTGTTCAACAACGTTTTTATCTTAAAATAGATATCAGTTGTAATACAAAAACCGATACTTATTTCCCATATTACAACAAATCCAATTTTAATCCCATCTTGATGAAATATAATCTCTTCTTAAAAATAGCGCTTCAATATCGCATCTTTATAATTTATATCGTTTAACCATTCTTATTCAAAGGGTTTACTTTTGACTTCTCCTTTCATATCTCCACTAGTTCTAACCGTAAATCAATCAAGAAATAATTCTCTAAATATTAATCCCGAAGGCCGAAACCAAAATCAGATTAATATTTAGAAAATCACTCATCTCATCCGACCTCCAGTTAAGCTCTAGTTCTTTAATTTCATATTTTGGCTTAAATGCCATTTCTAATATATTCAATACCCCTTGGGTTTCATACTTCGTCGAAATCTTGGATTTCATAAATCTGATTGAATAGAATTTCAAATAAGAATTTCTCTTTAAGCCACGATTAAACTTAGCTTCTATTTTCATTAACATAATTTATTTAAAATATTAATAAGCCTTATCTTTTCCTAAATCCCATTTTTCCTTTTAAGTCCCAATATTTCCAATTTGATTATTATTAAATGGTAATCAAATTTCATATTTAAAAATATGTTTTACTTAATCAATTATCATTCCGTTAAATAAATACAAATTAATTTAATAAATCCATTTTAGTTAACACAGTTGACTTAGTCAACTCTAACATGATTAACTCGTAAATCAAATCTTAATATATCTTCCCATTTAAATTAATCACAAAACTAATTAATTTAAATAATCCCATTTGATTATTATTAAATAAATAATAATCATCCTTCAACCTTTTTATCAAAATAAACATGGTTTGTTTTACCATTAACTATCCTCATTAAATTAGTGAACTAATTAAATAAACAATTTCAGTTAACGTCGTTCACTTATTCAACTCTAAACGTGATCAATCCGTTAGTCAATCGTTATTGATCTAGCCATTAATAATTAATTTATCTAAATAATTCTATTCACTTTGATTTCTATTAAATTAATATCAATGTAAACCTATTCTAATTGTTACGTTACTTCTGGTCACTTGAATTAGCTAAATACAATTGTTTACAAATCACTTAATAAGCACGTGCTTCGCGCACGGTAGAATTTGGTACAAAAATGGTAATTTGTGGTTAAACCATTCAATGTATATATGTGGTTGGATTTGTCCCCTTTTTAGAACTTCATTTAAAATAATACATTTAAAAATATATTTTCGGTTGTAAAATAAATTTCATAACTTTATTTCTAGCGATTCACCTAACAGTGAATCGATCTTTATAAAATGGTGTATATCGGGCCCATCTGCTATTTATTCAACAATCAATACTATATATTGATTCAAAGTTCAACCACAATCAACAACCAACGGGGTTTTAAAGTCAACGGGTTTTAAACCGTTCATATAAAAATTGAAATAACAGCATACTAAATATTTGAGGAATCCGGTTTGATTCCTCCTACCTATTCTTCGCAGCATCATAGATCAACATATAATTTTAATTTTAATATATTAACGACGATAATATAATTCAAATCAGCCATATAAATCAACCATAGGCATTCAAGGCATCCAATCAATCAATTATCAATTATTTAATATAATTTTATGAATTTAGCACATCTTAGCATTTTAGAAATGTGTGAGAATTAACTCACCTTATTTCCAGTTGACGGTTCGCACGTTGTCCATTTAATTTTAAATGAGCGTTTAAAATTAAATGAAATATCCAGTTGCTTCCAGTCTCTTCTGAACTTGCACAGCAACGTAGTGTTCTTTACTGCGATCCCAACGAATCTGATTTCGCGCGTTTCTCTCACTAATCACGCGCTTTTTCCAATCCGATCAGCTGGACCCCGACATCTCCTGTTACCTCTTTGAAAAGGAAAACCAGTGCCCTCTTTCCTCTCCTTTATTTAAACCAACGCAGGCCTTTTTCATTTATCTTCTCCATACTTTTTTCTTCTTGTTTTGAGGCCCGAGCCTAAATGGCACGCAGCCCATTTCACCATCTTCTCCTACCACGTAAGTCCACTATTAATTCTTCCTTCTCCAAGCAAAATACTGCTCCTTACTAACGATGCCGACCACACCATTCACCGCATACCCTTCTCACCACCGTAACGTTTAAACCACCAAGTTTTCCCACTGTAACTCGAACTGACCCCGGCAACCTCCCACTCCGATACCCCTAGTTTCCGCCTTGCAACCACACCTTGAACTACTCTAGATTTATCTTTCCAGTCCCCTTTACTTAAGGTAAAAACACCACATTTATTTCCTTAAACAAAATTAAGCCATGCAAGCTACTATTGGCGCAAATACCTCTTCTTCTTTTCGCTGCAACCAATACATATGGGGAGAACCCCTCACATAAACATTCCGTCCATTCTTCTTTATTATTTTAATTTTTTCTTCTTCTACCGTTTGTTAACATCCTTTTACATGCCGAAGTCCCCCTCAAGAACACAGCGCCCGCATTCTTCCCTTGTAGCTACTCCTCACCATTTCCAGTGTCGCATAAACATGGCCTGAACATCACCAGAACCCCCATGATCTCAGCCTTGCGCCTTTCCCCACCACCTTCCTCCCATCTTCTCCAATATGTTATTTAAAGGCTCCTGAGATTTTCACGCAACTTCTTTTATCCCATGCAAAGCTTCCCTTTATTTGTAATCAAAACCACTGATCAGCACCGCTTATTACTCCAAAGAACTGCACTGACGTTCCGTTCACGCACACCGCCTCAATGTAAAACCCCCTGACCTTCACAAAGCTCCCACCTTACTATCCTCCTTTCACCTTACCAGGTTGATTCACTTCAAATACACAACTTAGTATTTATAACGGCATACTCATTATTTGTTTTTCCATGCAACTACAATATCTCCCCATTAGCAAGCATCACCTTCCTACACATATTTTTCCTTTCCCGCATTAAACAATGGAACCCGACTCCTTTACCCTTCCATTTACCACCCCGTCACCACCCATCAAAACTTCCCAGACACTGCTTCTTCACTTCGCTGGGAAAAAGTTCAACAACCGCAAGAAAACACCCCAGCTCTCCATGCAAATGCCTGCGCATGCCTCACACTCTCTTCTTTTTGTTTCCAGTCAAAAAACAAAACGTTGTTCACTCACTCCCCTATATTCTTCATGCAAGCACCACTTTCACTGTATATTCCCTTTCTTTTTTTTCTTTTTTTTGAATATTGGTGATGCGACAAATTTTTAAAGCCATGGAACTCATTTTCTTTGCTGCGAAAAGAATTGGAAGAATTGCTATGTATTTATAGCCTGAGAGGCCTTGGCAAGCACGCAAATAGTTTGCCACACACGCAAGGTAATGGAAACTTGGCATCCACGGATTTGAAGTTTGGATGGCATGGCAATGGGGTTTTAGGGTAGAAGATAGGTCTGAGGGTTCTTATAATTTCACGTCTGTGATTGGGTTTCTACATGTGCGTGGATATCCTAGGATAGCTAGCTGTTGTGTTTACTGTGTGATTTTACTATTCATTCTTAGCCATGTGGACAAAAGAGATGGTGGTACTTACTAGTCTGCTGAAATGAATTTGCCAATCCTCGAGCCAAATAAGGTAGGGTAGCTTTTTCCCATGTGTACAGTAAGGTATCAATCTTTCAAACATAGCATAGCATGGTACATGTGGTGGTGCGTTAGTAGTTTAGAAGACTAGTTCAACATAGGGTAGGCGACACAATAAATTTGATTTGAATGTTGTATCTTTATATGGCTATTTTATAATGTAAGCTTACTGTTTTGAACTGAAAAATGAAATTTGCGAACAATGCATTTCAGAAGGCATGGGCAAGGTAGCCTGGAAGTTGAGAAAAATATCTAGGCTTCGAAAATGTATGCAGACAGTTTTTTTTTGTTTTGTCCTTTCAACTTTTTAATGAATGGTTCAGTGTACCATACCAATGTCTTCCCCTTCACGTCACTTACTCGCTTCAGATTTGATTTTATATGAAATGACCAAAGTTGTTTATAGACAGTGACCAAAAATTTTAGTTATGAAGTTAAATGTGTTGTGCTATGTGTACGACGCGCTATCGACAAAAATAAAAATATCGTCGTGTATAGCAGTGTGCCATGATCACAAACATATAAAAAATAGACAAGTTAACAAATTCTGTGAAATCCCAAAAATACCGATATAGGGTGTAAAATACACCAAATAAAAAGTTGCTTATTTTCTAAATTAAAAATTACAGTAAAATTCTAAAAATTAAATTATAATTAAGTCTCAAAGAGCTTGTCCGAATTCGAAACCAATGTTTAATTATAATTAAATAATTGTTATGGTTTATAAATGATTCTACAGCGACTATTTCAGAATTTGGTTCAGACATAAAATAAAATCTATAATACGAAATCTCGATTTTTCTCTTCCATTAGAAAAATATTATCAATTCGATTCATACGTTCCTTGTTTCACAGAATTCTGACACAAAATGGACTTTTTATGATCAATTGAAGTTCAAATTCAATTTTACGAACTACCCGTTGTTTGGAGTTCGTTTTATAATTAAATATAAATGTACATTCATTGTTTAATTAACGAATTATATATTAATAATCCATTAATATTACCCTAGTCAATATTTAAACGAATTTAAATATTCGTAATTAATGTTCAAAAATCTGGGACATCACACGTGTCCTGGAAAATAATTAAGACGTGGTTACGAGCCCTTGAAGCAAATATCCTGTTTAAACAATTACTTATTTCTTAAGCTTGTGTTCTTATTTAACATTGCAAATGACTTCAATACATTGTATTGACTGAAATCTTTGCTTCGGTAAGCAAGCAACATATACGACTGATGATTGAGGACAATGACGACTTAGTATGAATTGCATAAAGTCCAGAAATTAAGAACATAAGGATTAGTAGGGGACTGGAACAGATACAGAATACCTACGGTTTGATAGCCATAATTACATTATCGAAATGCATTACTTTGACAAATATTTTATGTAAAACAATATTTTCAATTATTCCTTTTCTTGATGATTATTTTGGAGTTATAATCTATTTTATCACAAAGGAGTTTCTTAGGATTTAAAATGGAAGGTGTTTATCTTTTGAAAGAAAGTTCTACAAGAGTTATATATATATATATTGAAATATATATATATATATATATTTCAAAACGAGTATTTGCAAAGTGTTTTGCCCTTACTTGATATAAAGAGTATTTTTGGAAGTAAATATTGATTTTAAATGTTTTGTGTGAAGAAGAACTACGTTGGCTTGATCCTGTATCTTATTGCTTACCCAATTAGATAAAGGTACGTAGGTAGTCACAATTGGTAGTGATGTAGCTGCTATATTAATAAAATAATTTTTTTTATTGTTCGTTATTACATCTCGTGTTGGTGCATCTTTCATGTTTTAAATTTCAAGCCATACAAATATATTTATCGAGATTGCAGGAGTGAGTATCGATATCTATCTCGTCAGAGTTGCATAATGGTAGATTTATGGTAATTGTGTTTAACTGTACTTAAGCACACCCTGTGAGTTAAATAAATTTCTGGTAAGTGTTGTTTATTAAAATTATATCCAATGCATTTAGTGATGTTGTACATATTTATAAAATATGATGGTAGTTGTCATTGTTTGTTTTGGAAGGACGGGTTTTCAACAATTTCGACTGGTCCGCAAATTCCGGGGCATCACAAGTTGGTATCAGAGCTTATTATGTGCCTAAATAAAATTTCATATAAGATTAGAAAATCAACCTGGAAATTTTGAAATTAAGCTACCTTAAATTGATAAATAAAACTAGATCGGGTAAGGCACCATTTCTCTGGCCAGGTTTATGAGTAGTATTTATTTCATGTGTTTAATTTTTGTTTAGTGTACACAATAATAAGTATAATGTTTTGATTCATTATCAAGCATCACATAGAGAAAAGTTTAATGAAATTGTAAGTGCATATGATTATTCGTAAAGTAACAAAGGAGGAATGAAGTGACACATAGAGGCAGGTTTATAGTAGCTTGAAATAGATGCAATGGAGTGGCTTAATGGAAATGTGGAATAACAATTTGTTGAGGAAGGAATTAAATGAGCTTGGCAAATAAACTTGAGGAAGATCAAGATGAGTAAATTGAACACTACATTCATGCAAAACCAAGGTGAGAAAATCTCTTTAAACATTTATGTCATTACATAATATGATATTAGAATTGTTTATCACTGATGATGTTAGCTTAAAGCTGCTAAAATATCTCTCAGCAATTCGGTCATAATTTTCGATTCCTTGATTTGGGTTTAGTCGAAGTTAATCCTATTAGGAAGCTAGATTAATTATCTAGAATATTTACTTCACACATATTTTAAATTTTGAATGTTTGCTATCTCAAAACATTGTTGAAAATTGACTATGTGTTTAAAATAAAAAAAAAAATAGAGGTTGACGGCGAATGTCCTAATTAGTGACACATATAAGATTTTGAGATACATCGAGTAATTTGAAAATACTTTTGTGGGACATATAAAAAAAATATACTTAATGCCTTATGATTTTCGAAGTCGAGAGTGTGGATTTTTTCATAAGAAAATGGTTATCTATGTTGGAGTAATGCTTACAAAGGTTAAAAGTACTTTGAGAACACTTTGTTTATAATTATAAATGATTTTAATGGATCATTTCATCAATGATGGAACTTTCAGACACTACACCATAGATTGCATACTGTGACACCAGAGAAGTAACGCAGGAAGTGTCAATTTTTTTTGCTATAGGCCAAAAATGATCTGTGGCAACACTTTCTCGGTGTTGCATTTTTCCGCGTTGCCTTAGAGTCAAAGGCAACATCTTTGCGACCTAAGGCAACATTGGTACAAGCGTTGCCATAAGTACTAAATTTACAGAAATGCGGGGCCTACTAGAATCTGTAGCCTGGGTTCACGGAATCATGTTGTGGGGCCCACATGCATTAATCTTTTGCAACACTTTTACCATCCAATGGCAACACTATATCATATCTATGGCAACATTTAACATCACACACTGCAACATTATATAATATTTATGGCAATATTACATGACATACTGCAACATAACAACAATTACCATCACATACTGAAATTAACAAAGAACGTTTCATTTCAAATTAATCAATAACACAAGTACTACTTAGTCAAATAAAAAATAACAAAACATAGCCGCTTAATTCAGTTTTACAGACAATACTTACAAACACACCCAGTACTAAATTCATATTTACATCAAACTAAAACAGTTTCAAAATATAGCGTGAGCCTACGGTGCGTTCAGTGCCTCTACTGCCTCCAGTACCTCTAGTGCCTTCAGTAACAAGTTCTTGAACAACATCATCACTGCCTCCTTCACCAGCAAAATAAAGTAGTTTCAAAAGTCACACATTTCAGTTGCATAACTGAGTTTCATTTGCATTTCAGCACAAACTGAGTTTCATTTGCATTTCAGTTGCATAGATGAGTTGCATAACTGAGTTTCATTTGCATAACTGAGTTTCATTTACAGTTAAGTGCAAAATCAAATTCAGTAAATTCCATAGTATAACTGAGGCACTGCCTCAGTTTGATACAAGTGTGTACTGAGTAAATTCTGGATGATACAAGTGTATACTGAGTAAAGTCTGATACAAGTGTATGCTGAGTCAAATGCCTTAATTACTAAATGTGGCAAAAATTATGGATGTCCTAGAATAGGAAAAAAAATCTATGACAAAACTTAAAATTATACCTGAAAAACTGTCCATGCATGCTATTTTATGTTACTTCACTACACTACATTGCCATAGTAATACACAAAAGAATTCTAAACATGATCCAGGACATAGCTAAAGCTGTTGCAAAGAATTTTTCTCCTTTCTCATGTTTTCCGCATTCAACGCACATTAGGGCCAACTCTTCCTTCATATATACCACAAATTCATCGGCTTTTTCCCTCTTTTGCCTTTGCTTCAACAGCTTTTCTTCAATTGTCTTCTTTTCCACGAGTAATTGTGATATAGTCATTTCTTTTCCATTAATTTTACAATAGTATCATCCAATTCAGCATTGCTATTGATTTCATACACTTCGTCATGCCACATAAAATTCCCCAATCTCCATTCTGCACATATCTTAAATTCTCGACTAAAATATCACTGGAAGATATAATAATCGACAGAGCAACCAAAAAAACCTAATTTATACTTACCGGCCACATGGAGCAACCAAAAAACTTCTTCCCCGCATTCGACCCTACCTTCACAGTCCTCATCTTCGCTGGGATTTTGTGGTGGAAGTTCTTTCTTGCAGCCGCTGTTGATGAATTTGAAGTAGAAATTGATTGAGCGGTCATTGAACTCGAGTTAAAAGAATAAATAAAGTGATATCACAAACTGCAAATCATTCCAGTAATAACACGGACAACAAATGATTTGATGTAGGCTTTTAGGCATGCATGTATTTCATGCATTCAGTATTTGTATGCATAACCAAAACAAAACATGCGTATATTTATTAGACAGTCTTACACACACACACAGATATATATATATATGAATAGTTCTTAAAGCATATCCAAGCATTACTTAAACAATGCTTGGTTAACTGGCATACAATGATGTAAATGGTGATGCACACATCAATTTACAGCAGGTGTAAACATTCATAGATGAAATTAATTTGCACATAATTTCTAACTATTCATACAGATCTTATCTGATTGGGAACTAGGTGAAAAATCATGCATATGACAAACTCGAAAATACTTAAGAAATGAATAATGTCATGTATATGTAAGCATCCTTATGAAACCATTTTCATAAACCACTGTATATCTTATTAAAAAAGCTAGCAGTATCATGTCTCAATCATCACTGACAACAACAACCTAGGAAACCTGAGCAGTTGTTTAGAACATGTATCTCATATAAGGTCGATGGTCTAATTGTTTACAACCACACTTCACTAGGAACTAAAGTTCTTTGTTATTAAATTGATTAACAACCAAATAAATGCTCAAAGAACATTTCAACGAATCAACATACAAAAGAACCACAAAATAACACCACCAACCAAGCAAAATGATGTACACGTTCTTCTAGTATGAAATATGAACCATGAAGTCACTGCGAATAACACCATTTACAGGTCTAGTTTCATTAGTATACAACATTAAACTGAAAAAAGTGTGGATTCATTGACAAATAATAAGAAAGAATTGTTAATCACGTAACACTAATTATACTCATGGTGATAATAATTTCTGTTTCTCGATATGCTAATTAATAGCGATGACTGTCATTTGATGAAGGGGAAGGGTAGAAGTGGGTGCATTTGGAGAAGGAGTCGAGGACTAGCTGGAAGAAGTGGAGGACACAGAGAGGGTTGGAGTAGAAGAAGTAGATGAATTAAGGATTGGAATTGGAAATTTGTGGGTGAGAACGAACAGATCTGAGAAGTTGAGAAAGAGGAATGAAACGAGTAACGTAAGTTGATTTCCTATTGGTGGTGTAGGATTTTAATAGATTAGTGAGGTGTCAACTACAGATGTTGCTTTTAAAAGGTAAATTGACGGATAGATATACATGTTTTTATAGGTGTAGATTGATGATGTGGAAAATTAAACTAATAAGTTTGTAACTATAGCTACTGCACCACAATTTGATATCTATGCTAATACATTGAAGAGTGCGTTGCAATAGACAAAAATCAGCATAGCTGTGACAACATTTTGGCTGGAAACTCCTTGGATTTTCGTTGCAGTAAGCCATATATGGCGTAGTGTCTATTTATAAGGGTTGAAAGATTTCTTTGAAGAGATATTTCACTTGAAACATAAAATTTTCAATTGAAAGATTGTATCTTTTGATAAACAAAAAGGAGGGTTTTGAGGATGTATACAACTGTTCAAACTAAGGAAGAAACCCTATCAGGAAACCAGGCCGTCACTCAAAACCGATGTATATACCAAGGGTCGGACGTCTACCAACGTACTATGTATTTTTAACGAGTGGAACAACATACGTCTGTCCTTATAGTTCAAACATTTGTGCTAAGCCTGGAAAAATTCCATAGTACATTAACTGATGTCTTTCTTATAGAGACAAATGTCCGTTAAATGCATATATTGTGTCCTTTATAGTTTTCAGAAGTATTTGTTCAAGGGGATTATACATTTTATCTAATAATACTCAACACTTGATATTATCTTACAATGAAGCTCTTGTACGTGTCTTTTGTGCATATCTTCGGATCATTTATCGTATTTCTGCACTTATAGATAACCTGCATAGATAGATGATATATATGTTGTATATAGTGATTGTATAACTATGGTCCTTTAAAATATGAAAAAAGCAGAACTTACGTTTCAATAGGTTGGACGTTCGACCCTGGTATACTATCATTTATTCTCTTCCTCTAATTTCCTTAACCCTGCATGGGGCAACCGTAGGTTATTCTGTGACGACCGCCCATAGCCCCCGCACTAAAAAAGAGGAATAATGCACTGAAAGGTGTGATAGAAAGCTGTGGACGATCATCAAGGTATGATAACTTAATCGGAACCTATCATAAATCTCATAGCACAAGGATAAAATATAATAGAATATATACAACAGGTATTAAGAGTGAAGCAGAAAACACTAGACTTTCATAACGACCAGAAAGTAACACCCATAGACTTGAGTTACAACAATAGTGTTTGTACAAATTTACTTACTACATCACTCAGAGAATAGCAAACAACGGAAATCCAAATACTATATAGTAAAAAGATAGTACGCCAGCCTCCTGCTTGCCTCCGAACAGCTACATCGTCCACAATAAGCAATCACCTACCACCTAGTCAATCTACCAAACAACAGAGAAGAACTTAATTCCCGTCTTCCCCACATCGGACAGTGATAGCCTTTACATTAAACAATTCAACCATACACCCATGGAAACCAGAATACCTATTCAATCATGGTAAAGCACTCATCTCATCCAGATTATATATATCATGTAAACCATCCTAATCGAATTCAATATCCCTCAAGCACAAGCCCCAAAAGCCTAAACCAATATCAGACAAGCACCCAAGGAACATCTCCTTTGACATTGGACAATCTACATGAGATGGTACAAACAGAGCAACCAAACAATCAAACATCCATGACTGACTCTGGCTATCACCGCCAATCCTGCTTTGAAACCATCATTAATTGTATGACGACCCATCATGACTGCCATATGTCAAGGGCTATTGGCAACCCTAGTTCTAGCAACAACTCCATACGCCATCATGACTTGGATGTTTGTCTTCTAAAATCTCGACAACTAGGCCCTTCACGACTGCCCAAGGTACGAGGCCCTTCATGGCTACCCAAAGTACCCCTGCTTTGAGTCTGCTAGAACTTACGATGACGATAATCTTTCGGCCTTCGCACCACTAGTCATCAACTCCAATGACTATTCATTAACTCAAGTCCCCCTTGAGTATCCATTATCCACGAACTCAAAACGCCCTTGAGTCATCTTCTCATTCGTTGCTTTACCCCGATCAACTAACATATTCAACCCTTCGAATATTTCAACTTGAGCTAACTTCGAAGTCACCACATTACTGAAACGAATTACACCACTTTGATGCGGCTAGGGTTCAAGGGCAAGGAAAAATATATATTTTTAGACCTTTTTGTTCAAGTCTGAGTCGTACCTGTAAAATAAAAAAATTAGACTTGACCCTGAGCGACCAACCGTGGCGTGACCAACCAAACATTCACACTACTCGACCGACCCCACAACATCTCAGTTAGAGACTGACCGACCCCACATAGGCTATCAACCGACACCATGCTTTGCCAACCATGCACGACCGATCCTGCTCCATCCAACCGACATACCCTGTTTCAGATGCTCGACCGACGGACCCTCCATTCGAACAAAAGCCAATCCAACACCTTGGGACATTGACCGACCGACCACATTACGACCGACTGACCCCTCAAAGCTTTGCCCGACCGACCCTCCGTTCATGACGACCCATGCATGACTGAGCCATGTGTGTGTGACTAATTCCTCTTATGTACTTCCTTGTGCTACACATCGTACTACGCTCGACCTATGGCCTGTACGCTCGACCCAAAACCTGTACAGACAACATTCGCCTTCAAAATCGACCAAAACTTCGCCAAACGATAAATTCATCGAAATATGCTCAACTAATTCATTCAACACAAACATAAGCATGTTATGAAATCACTAACAACATGAATATGACGATTATCACTAAATTCATATAATTTCCACCAAAATCATAATAAATGAACATATGATCTAATTTGCGGATCTAACTTGCATAAACATATGAAATGGCATAGGAACTACCGGTTTAACTTGCTAAATTAGATCATAGGGTGATTCATATGAAAATGGACTTAACAAGGTATAGATCTATGGTAAAACACTTGAATCTTATGAAAAGCATGATCAAACATTCGTATACTTCATTGAATCAATGTGAGGGATGTAAATCACTCACCGATTTTCCAAAATAAGCTAAAATCAATAAATTAAGATTTCGGACAGTAAGCAATTCGAACCAGACCCCTTGTTCCAATGAATTCTCACTTTAAATGATGTAGATCTAGCCTCCAATGGCGTAGATCTTTGATTTTCTTCCTTTAGATTTTGATTTTAATGGTCGTAAGGTGTTAGAGGAAGGAGGAACATATGCCACCAAATGAGAGGATAAAGAAACTAAACCCTTTCCCATATCTCTCACCCCCTGTTTATAGTTTCCACCAGCCCACTAATGGGCCTCTACAAATCATCCCATTAAGGCTCCCAAAACCTAAACAGCCAACTGAGAAACCTTAAAATAGTGATTCTTCCCAAACCGCTGAGCCAAATCTTTAAGGTAACCACTCTACGGAAAGGCAATCGTCAACTCCTTTCTAGTGGCATAGATCTCACCACCTGATTTGACCTGAGTCAAAAGTTATCCCCCGTACAAGATTGACAGGGGAAAAATGGTCACAAACAAAATCGGTAAAAATTATGGACATATCTCACATCCCCATAAGCAACATATTAAAATATGAGAATGATCCAACCCTCAGGGAATAAAATAAAAATATTTTATGATCTTCCGATACGTAAAATGCGGGATGTCACATTCTTCCCCCCTTAAGAATTTTTCCCCGAAATTCCAAGAAAACACAAGCAACCACAATAATTTTGTATGCCTATCATCTATGAGAAGCCAATTCTATCATCCAAACTAGCAACCATCAAGCCATGCATCCACAGCCTTATCCTAGCATGCAAAATTTTATCAAACAACAAGATACAACGACATAACGATGATAAGATATCAAAGGGTCCTACGGACGAAGAGTTTTGGATGAGTCACCCTCATGCTCTCTTCCGTCTCCCACGTACAATTGTCCCTATCTTCACTCCATTGTACCCTGACTAATTTAACCATCTTCCTCCTAAACTTTTTGGTGTCATTCCCCACAACACGAAGTGGCTTATGAGGTCTCGTGACTACTATCTCTACTCCTAGGTCTTCGTATTGCTCTGGAGATACCACCACATTCGGATCATGCACGACCTTCCATATAAATGACACATGAAACACATTATGCACACTCGACATCTTCTCGGGTAACTCCAATCTATATGCGAGCTTTCCAATTCGCTCGACTATCGGAAATGGTCCAACGAACCTAGGAGCTAACTTTCCTTTACTTCTGAATCGAACCACATGATTTAATGGTGAAATATTCACGAAAACCATGTCGCCAACATCGAATTCCAAATCTTTTCAACGTTTATCAGCATAACTCTTTTGACGATCTTGAGCTGCCTTCATTTATTCTCGAACGATCTTGATACAATCTGAGGTCTCTCTAATCATTTCAGGCCTAAGTATCAACTTATCTCTAGTCTCTAACCAACAAACAGGAGAATTACACGGCCTCCCATATAACGCCTCGTATGGTGCCATCCTAATACTAGACTGGTATCTGTTGTTATATGCAAACTCAACTAGATATAGATGGTCTTCCCATGATCCTCCAAAGTCTAACACACAAGCTCTCAGGAGATCTTCCAAAACTCGGTTAACCCTCCCGGTTTGACCATCAGTTTGGGGATGATAAGTTGTACCTAAACACAACTCTGTTCCCAAAGCTTCTTGCAAACTCCTCCAAAATCCACTAGTGAACAACGAATCTCGATCGCTCACTATCTGCTCGATAAAATCTATTTCACATAAAGTTCAGCCAATTTTGATGTTGTCCTAGTCGATTTGACAGGAATGAACCTTGCACTTTTGGTCAAGTGATCTACGATGACCCAAATTCCTTCATTTTCTGCCCTAGTTCTAGGTATTCCATCGATAAAATCCATCGATATTTGCTCCCACTTCCAAGTAGGAACTTCCAATGGCTGAAGCAAACCACTAGCCTTCTTTTGTTCAGCTTTTACTAGTTGAGTTCATGCCCTTGGAAATGAACTTTCCAGTATCTCGCTTCATCCCCTCCCAACAGTAAATTCGCTTCATGTCCTGATACATCTTATTACCACCAGGATGAATTGTCAACTTTGAGTGATGACATTCCCTCAGAACCTCATCTCTCAATCTGTCGATATAAGGAACAACTAATCGTACTTGCTTTCGAAGCCAACCTTCTCAATCGACTTCGTACTCTTTATTCTCTGGTTCCAATTTCTGGATAAACTCAACAAGCCTCGCATCTCGCTTTTGGCCCTCGTCAATCCTTTAGATAAGAGTAGGTCTTATCGATAAACTTGCCAACATTTCAGGTTCCAACTCACATCTTAGCCTGAAATCAGACCTTGCCAAATATACGAGGCTTTTCCATTCTGAAGACATCGCTTCCAAACTTGCGTGTCTTCGACTCAACGCATCTGCAACTGTGTTACGTTTATAAAAAGTATAAGTATATCAAAATCATACGATGCTAGAAATTCCAACCATCTTTGTTGCCGAAGATTCGAATCCTCGGGGGTGTAAATCGGTCGGACCGGACCGGCCGGAGGTGTGTTCAGTTTCTGTCCCAAAAAAAACGGATCGAACATGGACCGGACCAAATTTTTTCTCTGACAAATTTCATTGTCCTAACTCGTGTCCTAAATAAAATCGGTCGGACACAGACATATATTTTTCGAACACGAACACAATCGGACTCAGTCGGACATGGCTATTTTATCACATTTTGTACGTTTTACTATATTTTATCTCAACTATACGCTGAATTACAAGAAATTCGGACGAATTCGGACGAGCCCGGACTGGACATGATTTTTTCTCGTACAAATTTTGTTGTCCTAACTCGTGTCCTAAATGAAAATCGGACGGACTTGGACGTACGTACTTTGGTCACGGACATGAACGAACGTCGGACATTCGTACAAAATTTACAGCCTTACAAATCCTTTTGGGAGAAAAGATACTTCAATGACTTTGATCTGTAACAACTCGAATCGAATTCCAAACAGGTAATGTATCCACATCTTCAGAGCAAAAACAATCCCCGCCAACTCTAAATCATGATTTGGGTAATTCCTTTCATGCGGCTTCAGCTATCGACTCGCGTAAGCCACAACCTTATCCTTCTGCATTAGCACTGATCCAAGTCCAGTACCACATGCATCGGTGTACACAATCATCTCTTCATTACCACTTGGAATGGTCAACATAGGAGCACTAGTTAGTCTCTCTTTCAGGATCCCGAACGCTTTCCCACACTTTGCATCCCATGTGAACACTTGGTTCTTCTTCGTTAATCCTGTCAGTGATGCAGCTATCTTGGAGAAATCCTTGATGAACCGTCGGTAATATCCAGCCAACCCAAGGAAACTTCTCATATCTATCACATTCTTAGGTTTATCCCAGCCCTGGATTGCTGCTACTTTAGTGGGGTCAACCGCTATCCCATTTCCAGAAACTACATGGCCTAAGAACCTCACTTCACTCTTCCAGAAATGACATTTTGAAAACTCGGCTCTTAGCTAATGCTTTCGCAAGACTTCCAACACAACTCTCAAGTGTGTCTTGTGTTCTTCCTCGTTTCGAGAGTAAACCAGAATATCATCCGCGAACACAAGTACGAACTTGTTCAACTGATCTCTGAATACCCTATTCATAAGTCCACGAAATACGCTAGCACGTTATTAACCCAAATGGCATCACTAATCATTCGAAGAAACCGGATGGTGTCCTAAAAGCAATCTTTGGAACACTATCCTTTGCCACCCTCAACTGGTGAAATCCCGTTGCCAAATCCATATGAGAAAACACTTTGGTCTTGTGAAGCTGATCGAACAAGTCATCTGTCCTTGGTAATGGATACTTGTTCTTTTTAATCACCTTGTTCAGATCACGATAGTCCACACCTAACCTTAACGAGCCATCCGCCTTGGTTGCAAATACGACAAGTGCACCCCATTCGGATACACTCCTCCGAATGAACCCTTCTCCTAAAAGGTCATGAACGTGTACCTCCAATTCCCGTTTTCCTTAGGCGCCATCTGCCTAAGAGGCATAACGATTGGTCTTGCACCCTCAACCAAATCGATCCTAAACTCGATCTCATGATGCGGCGGCAACCCTTTGACCTCGTCAAAGACATCCTCATACTCATTAGTGATTAGCACAGAAGGCAGGTCTTCCTATGGAATCCCAAGCGAATATAGGTAGTGCACGAAGACCCTGCCTTCATGCTTGCACTTAATCAACACCTTTCGCCCTTCCATATCCCTGACCCTCACCTCTAGCTTCTCACAATTCACTCTTGCCGCATACCTCTTGAGTCAATCCATGCCCAAGATGATCCCAAACCCAGCAAAATTAAGAACAAAGCAATCACACACAAAAGAGCAACCATGACTAAACAACACTAAACCACAACACAACATGCACAAACTGGATGAACCCCCAATTGTATTAGTCACGATCAATGGTCTATCACAAATCTTGAGCTCCAAACCTAAGCGGCACACAAGCTCATTGCAAATGAAAGAATGTGATGCTTCAGTATCGAACTAAAACACCTCATATAGAAAGAGTACCCCGAACGACGACACCCTTTCCCTTCTCCTCTTCAGTAGGAGCTCTCAAAGAAGATGACATGGCTTTCAAAGCATATGCCTTCACAATCTGCTTCCCTATAGCTGCTTCCGGACAATCCTTTTTGAGATGCCCATCCTTGCCACAATTGTGACATTTC
Organism: Allium sativum; assembly: GCA_030737875.1. Classification (NCBI taxonomy): domain Eukaryota; kingdom Viridiplantae; phylum Streptophyta; class Magnoliopsida; order Asparagales; family Amaryllidaceae; genus Allium; species Allium sativum. The sequence continues at coordinate 803,725,987 of CM060919.1, forward strand.
CTCTTAACCTTCGGATTCTTGCACTCATTAGCAAAATGGCCTTTCTGTTGGCAATTGAAGCAAACCGACTCACTCTTAGGTTTCTTCTGGCCATCCTTTCCTTTCTTCTGTTTTTTTCGTCTTCTTATTATTACCACCCTACTGTAGTTTTTGAGTTTCTCTAGTTGTAGTAACAACATTTGCTTCCTTAGGTGAGAGGACCCAAACCCCGTACTGACGGCTGCAAGGGTAATCCTTGGAATATAACACATAAACAAATAACAGCAGAACATAATTAAATAAATACACCAGATAATGCACAATAGAATATACTGGATAAAGGTAATCATCAGAGTTACACAGTATACAGGATCATACTTAGTAAAAATACAGTTCAGCTATACATAAATGTCTACAACGGAAAACAAACATAATGTACAATAGGAGCTGAACAGCATAAAAGAGATAAATGATAGAATCCATCTTCAGCTCCAGCTATCCAGAAAGAACCATCTAAACCTGAATACAAGGCTGCCCGTGTAGAAAAAGAGGCACCCGAGTTTGAAAGTGAAACAAACTACGAGTCAGTCATGGGACTGGTATGAGAAATCTACTCAACACATTTAAAATTATGGCTAATCACAGGACCACGCCACTTTTGTGGAACGGGTTTACTCCATTGGATTGCCAGTGCTTTAAAACAAATCATTCTTTTAAACATCGCAATGCTTTTTATAAAAATGAAGCCATTATAAGACTCGGTTCCCATCACACAATGCAACGCAAACCGAAGGATAGAGTTTTTTCCTTATAATGGCCAAAATATGCTTGATACGATTAAAACAAAAGCATTTGATATTATTACTAGTGTTTATATGTTTCAAAAACAATTTCAATCATAACTATCAATCATAGACAGCATGGGTACCATATATCATGTCGCCATATATATATATATATATATATATATATATATATATATAATCAAAACCGCACGATGTCGTATTTGGGAATTGGATTTCCGTCATGAACCAAGGCAAAGGATAGTCCTTACCGACTTCGAGACAATCTAGCCCATGTCTTAGGCAAGTACTCAGTCAAGCCTTTGGAGCGACAGGGCCGGTCCACCGATGTGGATTAAAATGCCTGAACAATACGTTTCCCCGCCCTTTGGGGCGTAAACGAGCCAACGAATGACTTCATCGGACCCGGATCGTCCGATCAAACCGAGGCGCCTCGCAACAGCAACAACCACACAGGTGAAAAGTATATAAATGTCAGGGCTGGTAGGTCACTGACACCACCCTAGCTAGAAAGAAACGCATGCCCTCCCTGAGGTCCTTCTCCCGTTTCTGGTTCATACCGGGGTGTGAGGCTCGCGAATTCACATTATACACAAAGCTACGCCACACAGGCGGTGCTTTGATCATCACAACAAGACTTTGCTTTCCAACAGAAGCCCTGATCATTTGCCACTTAGGCATGCCACACTGGCAATTCATGCCATGCGACTGATCTCCACCGATATACAAACTCTGAGCTCGTGCGTTCCAGAGAAAGGAGTAAAGCAAAAGAATAAATTCTCCGCTGCCAAACAGATGTATATTTAACAGAGATCAATCAACACAGAATAAAATCCAATGTCAGACACACAGTCCATTTACAAGTCCGTTCTGGGTCTGAACGAAACCGGAGGCACTAAATACCTCGCAAACCCATCGATCACCACGTACGTCTGGACGATCACCACTCATTATCCATATTTCGGGATGCCTCCCAATCAGGACCTCGGTTACCATCCAAATGAGGTGAAGATCTCCGGTCTTCGACCATCGTCTTCATCTTCGATTTCTTATCGTCGATTCAGTTATTCAGAATGGGATGAACCCGGTCATTCTGAGCAACTCGCGTATATAATAAACAAGTGCAACACTAACATACACACGCATCATTTCAATTCATTAGTCACTAACCGTCAATCAGTAAGAGAACGATTTCCTAAATATTAACCCCGAAGGCCGAAACCAACATCAGATCAACACCCAGGAAACCATTCGACTTAGCTAACCTTCAGTTAATTTCTAAATCACATCCATATCGTTTATAATATTTTATAACGATTTATCACTATTTTTATTTATTTAAAATAGCCAATTTATTCAAATCGACGCTTCGGGCCATAACGCGACAGTGGCGCTGTTTTTCTTCAGATTTGATTTACACATATCTGAAAATCTAACCGTTGGATCTTCACAAAATTTACATCATTAGAAAGATCTTTTCAAAATGAATCCAACGGTTCCAGTTTCGGGAAAATCCGACGGTCGGATCTCCCGGTACAATCGTTTGAAGTTTCGATTTCAAAATACGAACTGCAGTGTCATTATTCGATTAAATATATTTATATTTATATTTATATTTATATATATATATATATATAATCGACTCTGGCGCTGTTTTTCTTCAGATTTGAATTAAACATTTCAGACAATCCAACCGTTGGATTTTTACAAAGTTGGTGTCATTGGAAAGATATTTCAAAGGCGAACCCAACGGTTGTGGTTCCGGGAAAATCCAATGGTCGGATCTCCCGCACTAGTTGTTTGAAATCGCGGTTTCAAAACACGAACTACACGGCCACGTTTCGGTTTAATTTTATTTATATTTATATAAATATAGTTCATTCAACAATTTCAATATCGTTTTCGCTTCAAATATTTCACTAACGCCTTTAAATTTTGGAAAATTTCGCCATAACCTCCTTTGTACGGGAGGGGCTGGGAAAATTCCCAAACAGCCACACAGGTGTCTCATGTCAAAAAGAACAAGAAAAAGCCAAGCGGCTAGCCAACAGGCTCATAAAATCATCACCCAAACAAAACAGTAAATGTGTACCTATTTGTCGAGCACAAAATTTTATTCCTCTTCTCTAGCCCCTTTGCTATAACCTGTTCAATAAATATGCATGTACATATATACAGTTCTTATCACTTATCATTTTCCATTCAACTTCATATTTGATTCCATTTGGTTTAAAAACACCATTCATTCTAATGTTGTATGCATAGGCAAAAATACTATCATTAGCTAATTAATGAATATTTCAACTCATGCATATTTATTTGAACGAGTGGCTATTTTTAACACTTCACATTTCAACAATTCATGTATATAATAAAAATGTGATTTTTATTGTAAAACAATTCTTTTCAAAACACTATTATTTTATATAGTCTATATAGGTAATAAAAATAGGATTTTTTTATTATAAAACAATTCCTTTCAAAAGGAGATTATTTTATATAGTTCATATAGATGATAAAAACGTGATTTTTATTATAAAACAATTTATTTCAAAAATATAAAAACCATTCGACACATGAATTTCAATTCAACGAATGAATATCGATTCAACACATGAAGGTTTTCTATAGTTTGTACATATAGATAAAAATGTAATTTTTATATTTAAAACACGAACACCATTCAACACATGAATTTCTAATCAACGAATGAATATCGATTCAACACATGAAGGTTTTCTATTCAACAAATAAATATAGTTTCAGCAAATGAAAATAATTCAAACACATGAATATTATTCAAAATTTCAGCAGCATAACGACAGGGTAGTTAAAACCGGGACCGTCCCTAGTACGGTTCCTCGCTCTACCTTAAAACCTCGCGGTTTTTGACAATGGGCATCATGCATCTAGTTCGCACGCAGGCGGCATGTATATATTTATTTCATTTCCACAAACTAATTCTATGTGGTTTCAACCAAATATTTCTCAACCACAAATGGGTATTTTTCAACCACAGTCAATCAATATCAACCACAAACAATCCCAAACAACCATTCGCTATCAATCAATTTTCACACCAATCACAACCAATAAATATCGTCCATGGTTTGTGGACGAGGGGTGTGTATATATATATATATATATATATATATATATATATATATATATATAGCAATTCACTTCTATTTCAACACATATATAATTTTTACAACGCCTATATAACTTATACATCGAATGGACAACTTATACAACGCTTATACAAGAGGTGTACAACGCTTATATAACTCATACATCGACTATATAATTTATACATCGTCGTTTTCCATATCGTTTATAAATTAGAAATCTCACATTGGGTTCCACTTCACCAAAAATAGCAGAAGGCTCAGAAAAATATGCGGTCTCTTCTAGCAAGTAGAAGACGTCCACACGAGTCCACTGTCTCTTGTTTCACTGAATTTCGACAAGAAACGAAAAAGATATGATTTTACAAAGTTTGCAACGGTTTTAAACTGTTAAAATCAGTTTTAAATTAAACAGCCGTTACCTTTCTGAAATCTTCAAAACTAGGTTTGAAGTTTTCGTGCAATCCGTGAATCGATAGCTCGATCGGGCTACGCAGTGTCGAAGGGGGAGGAGAGGCGCACGTGCGCCAGGAGGTGGGGCCAGTTCGGTGGTCCCAGGCGGCGGCGACGGCAGTGGCGGTTTGAAAGGCTCGACTTTCGAGCTCGAGATCTCCCCCGATGCTCAACGAAAAAATCCAAACTCTATATGGATTTGAAGATCTCGAGAAGATCTTCAAAAAGTTCAACTGTGGCACGAGCTAATTCGACGTGGATTGATCGGAAAAGAGGGGGAAGGTCTGAACGTGTTTCCGCCTTCGACGTCGGGGAGAGAGAAAGAGTATTTTTTTTATAAAAATTCTGATTGGTAGGGGAAGTTTTAAAGGGGTTTTCTGACACGACCACCAATCTAAACCCAACGACTGTCGTCCCTAGCATTTTACCCCCATTCCGAACCCAATGGGATATGTTTCGTAGGCCCTTTCGACTGTTTCAGTCAGTTTTCCTTCAAATTAAAATATATAACATTCAATATTCGATTTGAACGTACATTTCAATTTGCCAGGGCCACAAACTGATTCAAAAAATTCCAGAAAAATAAATCTGGCTATGTTTTGATGATACGGTCCCAACAAAACTAGTTTCGTCGAATTCCGAGACCGTTTGCAAAAAGGCCCATTTCTGGTCGATCCAATTTAACTATAATTGACCAAAACACGTTTTCCTTTGCCACGCTCGCATACTAGCTTCAAAAATTATGAAATTTGAAACCTAGCGATAACTTCACATCCCGGATCCAACAAAAGTGGTTTCGTCGAATTCCGAGGTCGTATGCAAAATGGCCAATTTCACGGGCTATATAAATTCCATAGCGACCTTTCTGAAAATTCATTTGGCCATAACTTTTTCTTTCCGCTATGAAAATTCGATTTTTCAGATTTGTTAGAAAGGTATTCACTAACAGATTTAAATATTTTTGGTTTCACTCAAATCCGTTTTGTTTTGCACCCGATACAGTCTGGCATAGTTTGAATTCAATTTTTGAAACTACCGCGCCATTTCAGGCCTTGTTTATAATTAGAATTAATTATATTCGTTTTCAAACGTCGATTCAAACTCCATTTTCATTGCTATTATTTAAAATATTTATTTTAAATATTTAAAGTCCATTATTTTAGCCAATTAAAAAAATTTAAATTGGTTCAGATTTTCTGGGTCGTTACATTAGGAAACAAGCTCTCATGGCGAACAGGTTTTTCCATAAGCTTCTCAAATGAATCATCAAGATGATCCCCCAATAGCCTTCCTATTTAAGCATACAGACCGATGACGAACTTCTCGTTCTTCTGATAGGGTGTGTCAATGTATGAACTTGCATATCTGGGCATGGCTTCAAAGTCAGAAATATAGTCAAGCACAGGATGACCATTCTGCTTCAATTCCACAAATTTCTTGAATAGATTAGATTTATGAGTCGTGGAAATAAACTTTGCTTCAAACATAGCTTAGAATTGTTCCTATGAAATCTCTTCCTCCGGAGTCTCAAGCGTAACGGAATTCCGCCATTCCATGGGCCTACCTTGCAGTTTCCTTGATGCAAGCTTTCTCCTTGTTGCACGATCCAACCCCAAGTCTCCATAATCTGCACACAAGAATCCATCCACCTCTGAACCTCGTCAGTTGGCTCTGATCCTTTGAATGGTTTCCCTCCTAGAGATGTATAAACTTTGCATAACTTCGCAAAATCCACAACTCTAGGTAATTGGACTCATATATCTACCGTTGTCGCCACTAGAGCAGGGACCCTTCGCATGAATGCCTCCATCATGGCTTCAAACATGGTAAGGTAGTCTGGTTCACCGCCATTTCCCCCTCCAGTATTAGCTCCCCTAGCAGCGTGCCTTAATGGTCGTCTACTCATTCTAAGTCTGCAATTTAGAATAATTAGTCACTTCCGAGAAAATTGCTAAAGGAACACAACAGCTACTACTATATACAAAAATATATATAGCAAGCATCCAACCGAAATCTACAAGTACATTTCTCATATGCAATTTTGCTTTCAAACTTTGGCTAAAATCGTTAACCAGAGCTTTGATACCAAATGTGATGACCGCCCACAGCCCCCCTACTAAACAAGAGGAATAATCGCTGAAAGTGTGCCAGGCAGCTATGGATGATCATTAGTGTAAGATAACTCAATCAAAACCTATCGTAAATATCATAGCGCAAGGTTAAAATATAATAGAATATGTACAACAGGTATTAACAGTGAAGCAGAAAACACTAGATTTTTATAACGACTAGAAAGTAATACCCATAGACTTGAGTTACAACAATAGAGTTTGTACATATTTCCTCACTACATCACTCAGAGAATAACAAACAACAGAAATCCAAATACTATATAGTAAAAAGATAGTACGCCAGCCTCCTTCTTGCCTCCGAACAGCTACATCGTCCACAGTAAGCAATCACCTGCCACCTAGTCAATCTAACAAACACCAGAGAAGAACTCAACTCTTGTCTTCCGCACATCGGACAGTGCTAGCCTTTACATTAAACAATTCAACCATACACCCATGGAAACCAGAACACCTATTCAATCATGGTAAAGCACTCATCTCATCCAGATTATATATCTCATGTAAACCATCCTAATCGAATTCAACATCCCTCAAGCACAAGCCCCAGATGCCTAAATCAATACCAGACAAGCACCCAAGGAACATCTCCTTTGACGCTGGACAATCTACATGAGACGATACAAACAGAGCAACCAAACAATCAAACATCCATGATTGACTCTGGCTATCACCGCCAATTCTTCTTCGAAACCATCGTTAATCATATGACGAACCATCATGACTGTCATATGTCAAGGGCGAATGGTGACCCCAGTTCTAGCAACAACTCCATATGCCATTATGACTCGTATGTTTATCTTCTCAAATTTTTACAACTAGTCCTTTCACGACTGCCCAAGGTACGAGGCCCTTCTTGACTGCCCAAAGTACCCCTGCTTTGATTCTGCTAGAACTTACGATAACAATAATCTCTCGGCCTTTGCATCTCTAGCCATCAACTCCGATGACTATTCATTAACTCAAGTCCCCCTTGAGTATCCATTATCCACGAACTCAAAACACCCTTGAGTCATCTTCTCATTCGTTGCTTTACACCGATCAATGAACATATTCAACCCTTAGAATATTCCCAATTGAATTACTTTGTAGTCACCACATCACTGGACCAAAGTACACCACTGCGCTACGGCTAGGGTTCAAGGGCAATGGAAAATATATTTTTCAAACCTTTTTGTTCTAGTCTGAGTCGTACCATAAAAATAAAATTTTCAGAATTGACCCTGTGCGACCGACCCTAGCGCGACCAACCAAACATTTACATTGCTCAACCAACCCCACAACATCTCAGTTAGAGATTGACCGACCCCACATGGGGCATCAACCGACCCCATTCTTTGCCAAGCCATGCACGACCGACCCTGCTCCATCCAACTGACAAACCCTGTCTTAGATGCCTTACCGACCGACCCTCCATTCGTACCAAAGCCAACCAAACACCCTAGGACACTAACCGACTGACCGCATTACGACCGACCGACCCCTCAAAGCTTTGCCCGACCTACCCTCCATTCATGACCACCCGTGTATGATCGAGCCATGTGTGTGCGACCGAGCCCTCTCCTGTACTTCCTTGTACTACACATCGTACTATGCTCAACCTGTGGCCAGCACGCTTGACCCAAAACCTGCACAGACCCCATTCGCTTCCGAATTTGACCAAAACTTCGCCAAACGGTAAATTCATCGAAATATACTCATCTAATTCATTCAACACAACCATAAGCATGTCATGAAATCACTAACAACATGAATATGATGATTATCACTAAAATCATACAATTTCCACCAAAATCATAATAAATGAACATATGATCTAATTTGCGGATCTAACTTGCATAAACATATGAAATGGCATAGGAATTACTGGTTTAAACTTGCTAAATTAGATTATAGGGTGATTCATATGAAAATGGACTTAACAAGGTATAGTTCTATGGTGAAACACTTGAATTCGATGAAAAACATGATCAAACATTCATATACTTCATTGAACCCATGTGAGAGATGTAAATCACTCATCGATTTTTCAAAACAAGCTAAAATCAATGAATTAAGATTCCGGACAACAAGCAACTCAGGCCAAACCCCTTGATCCAATGAATTTTCACTTCAAATGATGTAGATCTAGCCTCCAATGGTGCAGATCTTTGATTTCCTTCCTTTAGATTTTGATTTTAATGGTGGAAAGGTGTTAGAGGAAGAAGGAACATAGGCCACCAAATGAGAGGTTAGAGAAATAAACCCTTTTCCATATCTCCCACCCCTTATTTATAGTTTTCAACAGCCCACTAATGGGCCTCTACAAATCAGCCCATTAAGGCTCCCAAAACCTGAACAGTCAACTGAAAAACCTTAAAACAGCAATTCCTCCCAAACCGCTGAGCCAAATCTTCAATGTGACCACTCTACGGAAAGACAATCATCATTTCCTTTCCAATGGCACATGTTTCACCACCTGATTCGACCTGAGTCAAAAGTTATTCCCTGTACAAGACTAATAGGGGGAAAATGGTCACAAACAAAATTGGTAAAATTTATGGACATGTCTCACATCTCCATAAGAACTATATTAAAATATGAGAATAATCCAACCCTCAGGAAATAAAATAAAAGTATTTTACGATCTTTCGATACGTAAAATATGGGTTGTTACATATTCCCTTTTAAGAGTCGTAACTACATCTAATCAGTTAAACAATGTTAAAATTATCCTAATTTTCGAACCATGACAAATATAGAAAACTCATATGATCGACTTAATACAGATTGGTTGGGATTTGAGTGTTTGGACATATTATGACAAACCGAACTAAACTAGCCATATATTAAGCATTACAAACATGCAGTTCGCATGAGATTTATTTTTCTACGAATTTTATAGAGTTATCGTATTCTATTTTTATGTGATAATAAAGTTGGTTATATGAGAAAAATGTTCTGAATTGGTGAAAGAAATTCATCTGTTATGTTTTAATTTTTAAGCAATAACAAGATTCAATAATGTCTTTATAAATAGTTGTTTTGGAAGCACAATTCTTTGGTCCAACCGCAGTCTTCCCAAAATGTACTTATATATATTTTTTAAATATTAAATTGTTATTCCATGTGATCTTCCAATAAATTAGAAGATAAAATCTCCTTGCAATTGCTTTAGACACATTCAAACAAATAACTTTTGATTTCTCAAATTGTTTTTCACTAAATAATAACATATTTTAAAATTACTTGTAAATACGATCTAATAAACTTATATTACAAAAGCATTCTTCACTAATTAAAAATTCAAATAAAAATAAAAATTGATTTAAAAAGATACTACAATTTAGAAATAAATATTCAAACTAACAACAAATACTTTCAATGAAAAAATATAACCAAATATTCATGGAAATCATTTCTTCTCAATCATATTAAACATATACAATTTGTAAAAAAATCACATGCAAAATTTATGGTATGATCACAGCGAACTGCGTGATGTAGCGCTCATAAATACTGTTACGAATTATTTTCTCTTCACTAGTTGAACATATAAAATACTCACACTTTAAGCGCGTGCCGTAACGCATTCTGAAGGATGTCAAGTAGTAAGATCCTACATATACGTGTTAGTAATATTTTCTGGAGGATGTCTTTATAATATCTTTTGAATCGGTAAATTAGATTAATATGCCAAGATTTTACCAATTTTTTAGGTGTTTATACATGGAATAATATATAATACATAAATTGTAACAAGCCGAATTTTAGAGATTAGATATTTAGATATATTATTTAAATATAAATCGTTAATAAAGTGACGGTTCCAAGAGTGATTTTTTATATACAATTGAATCGGAACTCATGACCAGTTCCACTAAGTCTGGATTATTTATTACGTGAATAAAAAATATAAGAATCGCAATATTTTGAGTATTGACTATCTGGTGGTCAAAACGATTTGAAATACGTGTAAACTATCATTTGGGGGTGCTATCACGAATTACGATGAAACTTATACCATCCGAACCGTAATATTGAGGTGATTCACGCCATAAGTTTCATAGCGATTGGATGTCTTGTTTAATCGCAGCGAACTAAAATGCACGATCACTTTTAGTTGAGAATGAATTGCAATTAAATTAAAATATACTAAAGAGGTTGCTATTGTGTTTGGACCCGACAATTATCCATTCTCCTCAAAATAAAATTCACTATTCCATTACATGTGAAATACCATGGCTGCTACTTCTTCCCTTCTTTCAAAAATCCACTCCAATGAAAATATTCAGTATTAAATCATGAAATCACTTACAATAGAATTATGTTTGAGAGAGCTTCGAGAACATATCTATTTTATGTTGTGCGATGTATGTTTGATAGGAGATCGTCCTTCATGGCTGAATTAAGGTTGGCTTATGGAGGAACGATATGCCAAGCTAGTCTTGGAGAAGAACATAGTTTGCTTCCTTCGATGTTTAACACCTCATCGAACCAGTCTTCGAGACTCCTACCACCCACAATGAATCGCGACAATTGCATGAGGCAACCCGCCGCTTTGGTCGCGATTCAAATGGAGGAGTCAAGCTTTACCCCCATGACGTTATTGCGGAGAGTGCATGTTTACGGACATATAGCGTGAAACGACGTCGAAAATCATTGATAAAATGGACATAAATCGATGGAGGAAGTTTTCTGTTTTAAGTTTGCTGAATTTCGCATGTTAGGAAAATGGGGAAGAAGTATTAGTGCATCATTAGGTAATTAACTTAAGACTAATTATTTAATTAGTTAGTTAATTGTATACTATTGTATATAACAATTATATGATTTTTGTTTGATGATAACAAACATATATATTATAAATATGTTTGTAATTGTACTATTCTATTAAATCACATATAGTAATAAATATTTATATTAGTATATCATTATATTTATGAGTTTCAAAGAAAACAGAAAATGGTGAACTACTTTCTCTTCCTAGTAGCGTTCCAGATCTACACTCCTTACGTCACCGCTCCTTAATCACCTCCTTTCTCTCCACTCCTCTTCCACCCATCTTATGGCCAAGAATCGAAAATGTAAACCTCGTCTCCCCTCTTCTATAACAATCAGATCTAGAAGCCGCGCCAAATCATTGCAATCGCTCTTTGATTCTGATGCTGACCAAGAAGTTGTAGCTTCCCCACCTGCAAGATCGATTTTTTTCCTTGCCTGATAGTCCTCCATTGAACAATCTGATATCGGAAATTAATGTAGTTGGGCCTTCTGCGAATGGTACTGCCCAGGTAAGTCGCCCATAACTCCCTTTGCTAGAACGCGCATCGTCTGCTTGGCCTTTGCTAGGCACGAACGTGTCTGAGCAAGCTGATTTTTCTCTGTTTGTGAACTTGGGTACTGTTTTGGGTGAGACTGCTTCTATTGCATCTCCTAGAGTTTTGAGACAGTATACGGTCTCTGATAAAGTTGTGTTGGGATCCGTTGGTGGTTGTGGTGAACATGTGAATGTTGGATTGAATGAAATGTGTGCCTCCAGCTCTGAAACTTTTCAATAAAACCAATGACCAACAATTGTTCGACAAATCTCCTCTCTCAACCAGGCTAACAATAATTCTGCTAGTCAAAATCCAGGATGTCGAAACTCTCCAAACTCCCCGACAATAAAAAATACTAGAAATCAACCCTATGGTTTTGCTACCCTAGGTTGTGGTGCAACAACAATTAACCCAACTGCAAATGCATCGAAGAAGTGGACGACATTATTTGATTCACTTCCCCACGTTGTCGGGTATTACATTCCAGTAGAATTTAATATCCTCCATGCTGAGGCTGGTTCTATCCCTCCACTGGATATCGACGTTGAAGCTGCAAAATTCCGGAATGACCACCTTGTTGGTTTTCTCTTGGATTCCAAACATCCAGATGTAAATATGCTTACAACATGTCGTAATTCGTGGCATATCCATGCATCTTTAAAAATGATGTATGTTGACGGTCTTTATTATTTTAAGTTCTCCTCAGCTGATGAGAGGAGACATGTTTAGGAAGCTGCGTCATCTATCATTGATGGGAGACCTTTCATTGTGACTTCTTGGAGTGCTTCAATTGATAGAGTCCATGAACAGGTCATATCGATGCCTGGTTGGGCGGAGTTCAATCATATTCTCTTTGTGCTTCAACCTCTTCTTGGCCTTAATTGCCTTGCATGTCATATAGGTAAACTCAAATGCTTTTATGCTAATATTGTTGCAAGAAGAAACTTAGTATATGCTAGAGCCCTGATTGAGATAACTTTTGATAAACCCTTTCCTACTCAAATCAAAATTAGTATAGATAATCGAGTACATTTTGTGGATGCGACGTATAAATGGAAACTTGATATCTGCATGACCTACAAATCCTTTGGACACTGTTCCGATACCTATAAGCATGAAGCAAATTTGCCTCTCCCTGTTAAGTCTCCCCTACCTAAGCCTCCTATACATGCATGGGTCCCTATGGGTAGGATGATAACACATGCGAAAGTGGAGGAAGTACTTGAGGACGAGACTCTAGCTCCTATTTTACCTGATGTTCCTCCTGATCTTGATATCTCCTGGAATGAGAAGGAGGCTGCTTGGGTGCATGGCCCTTCCGGAATGCATTGTGACACCAATGAAGTTTTCTTCATTTTTATTAATGATAAGGTGGAAGATCGTAGTCATTTATTCTACACACCCGATGGTGACAAAATGAGTATGAGAAATGATGGTGAAGTTGGGGAAAACAATGAGGTTCTCCTAAAGGATCTTTCATGAGATGGAAACCGTCTATTGGCTCCTTTCAATGTGTACGATTTAGCTTTCCCCTTTTGGAACTTTAAGCGTAATATGACTCCTTACACCGAATTTTACTACGATGTTAGATATGATCCGTAGGTTACTTACTTTTTAACGCACCTTTATATGTTGTATCTCTTTGTTATTTTGTTGTTATGATAGTGAATGGACACTTCAAACCAGACGTGTTACTCTGTGCATTTGCGAAGTACCAGTTCTTTACATATTAATAAACGGTGTTTCTGGTCACTTAAAAAACCAGTTGGCTTTCCCAAAAAATATACTAGTGAACAAGAGTTTATATATACTAATAGTATTTTATTTGAATATAATACTTTATTTCAACATTTGAATAGTACAAATTTCACAACTCCACTATTGTACATTCCATTAATATAATACATTCAATTTTATTTATTACATTGGCTCCTCATTGCAATACCCAGTAACTAAGTTACATTTCACTCAGTTGTACAAACTCATATACAGTCACTCTCTCTCTCATGTACAGATTCACTCAGTGACACTTTTGCCTTCAGTCTGCTTCTCAGTCAGTTCGGTCACCTGCATACTTGTCACAGAAACACACATAGTAAACTGGAACAAAAATAATTTTAAATTCTAGCAAATATAATTTTATTCTAAAATTTATTTGCCTCAGAATTTTGGTGTGTTTCTCATCATATTTTATAACTTGGTCTGATGTGTATATATATCTATCTGTGTCTGACTGCTTGCGATATCCACTGCGATACACTATGAATACCACAAGGTAGACAATGTCTATGGCGGTCACATATATAATTTGCACATGCATGATACATGTATACGCATACATGTGTATGTATGTACACATATATTTTGTGCGGGGCAAATATGGTCAAACATTGAAACAACAAGAGACAAATATATCAAGTTTGATATGTTCAGGTAAAGCTTGACAACACATGCATGCTGCAAGTATCCACGAACAATACAAGTCCAATATGGCAGTACAAATATACTCAAATCAGAAATACAAATGCCAATGTATATATACAACAAAGCCACACACATAAATATACATATATATATATATACACACAAATTTGCATATATATACATACATATTTATATACATTTACATATACATATATATATACATGATACAACATGTTCAAGACAAGGACCAGACAAAAGCTCAAGCATGTACACATGTGCACATGCAAATGTGATCAGGATGAAAAAGATTGTTGTTCATGTGTAAATGAAATGTGTATACATAGCATAAAGAAGCATATTGACATCAAGGCACAAGAGTATCATGGCAGCAAGATGGAAATACAATCTCATCATACACAAGACACAAGCCAGGTCAACATAGAATGCTACAACAGGTCAACACAAGGCTCAAGTCAAGGTAGAATGTACAGTCTGGAGCTTAGCAAAGTGGCAAGCTCAAAGTAATGGGTCACAACTATTTATATACAAAGAAGAGAGGCTCAAGCAAAATAGCATGCACAAAGTTCTTCACTTGCATGTGAAAACACATACACATGTCTGGTGCAACAAGACAGTACTCGTGAAGCACATAGAAAATGCACAAGACAACATAAATATGGATAGGGTAGTAGTACAAGAGAGTGCACATAATCATAGATACAAATGCGAACAGATCAAGCAGTTCAACATGGCTCAAACCAATCAAGTCAGTTCAGATACAAGAAAATGGACAGAGCAGTATCAACACAAATCATGGTGCAACAACTCAAATACAAGCAGGTTCAAATTGCAGGTTCAAATTGCAGCTTCAAGAGCATTTCAAGGATAGTCAAAGCAATTATTCAACATGCAAATGGAGCCAAACAGATGTGTACATGGGTGTAACAGCAAAGTAAAGATTCAGGTGAACAAGTGTAAACAGCCAAGGTTACATACACGCAGTCGAGCTAGATTGAAACAAGTGTAAGGACACACTAGAACAAGGTTGAAAGGTAGCGACATTGATATATGCTAAAATGAACATGTTCAGTCACGAATAACAATGCAAATTGTTGAACAATTCCAGTAAGAAAGAAAGGCAACTTTTTTTCACAAAATTATCGAATAAATGGTAAAGATTCATTTTTTTGCATTACTGGCATATGTTAAAATTAGCAATTGGAAAGCGTCATTCAATTCACAGAGGGACAAAATCAAGACCAGAAATCACAGTGAAATTTTTGACAAGAATATTTCAAGTGTTCCAGAATCACCAAGTTTTTATTTCCAGATCAGTACATATTTGGCAAGTGTATATTGCAATTTAATCCCAGAATGTCATAAAGACTGAATCTAGAATGTCATGAAGTCTAGAACTCAATGGTGATCCAAATTTACACAATGTAATAATCTTGGCCAAATCCTTATTTCTAGTTTTCGAATGAACAAATTTGGCATGCAATTTCAAATGTTTCCATTTTTTGAATTATGTTAAAACTGGCAAACAAGTTTTGTTTTTTTGGCAAATTTTTTTCATGCAAGATTATAGCAGAGGATTCAAAGAAAATAGCGAACAAATTTTGGGCAAGAAATCAATCGAATTGTTTCCAGAAACCCAATCAATGATACACGACATTCAATCAAGCAATAGTCAAACATAATAAATCCGTGGAAATCAAGTCTCAATCACGCATGTAAAACACAAACCATACCAAATCATCATGTGTGAAATTAGAGGATGTTAAGGGTTTCAAAACCCTATTTAAACACTTATTCATAATCGGCAAAAAGGCATCGAAATCAACAAGCAACACAAATTTGAGAGCTAAAAGAAAATTCAAATCATAATACTCACGTATTTTTGATCGCAAATCCAAATCAAATAGCCAGAGTAGAGCAATCATTCGAAGCAATCAGAGAACCAATTGAATCAAGCTACAGGCATCGCGAATTGATTTGGGGAAGACAAAACCCTAATTTTGAATCTCGTGGCCATTGAAGAAATAATGGTCGATATTTTCTTAAGTGACATAAAAAAGGAGGTCGACTATTTCTAATTTTTACAAGTGTGTCTTGTCATTGTTTTGTTTTTACTATTGTATTTCATTTGTAAACCGATCCATTTGTTTTTCTAGATTTTATGTAAAACTAGGGGTTTCTAGTTATAGGATTTATAGCTAGGGTTTACAAGGTATAGGATTGTAATTTGGGGAAAATATGATCTTGGGGATAAAGATCAGTATAGGGTTTTGAGTGTAGGATTAGAACAGTTGGTAGCAGGTGTCGCTATTTTACAAGGATTTTGTGGGCGCAGAGATTGTTTTAATTATAGTAAAAACCTTGGGGAATGCAGCAATAGGCAGGGTTTGCTGAAGATGGTTAAAATCTATGTCATTTACTTTCTGCATTAATTTTCTCTGCTGCAATCTGTGTTGTGATAAATTTAATATCTTGTAAAACAATAGTAAACCCTATTCACCCCCTCCAAGGTTAATCTAGATCCAACATCTACTTTAATCCATAAATTTATAACAAGCATATCTTTTGCATACGAGGACAAATTTGGATATTGTTTCGTCCTTTGGACTCGCATTAACGAACTTTACATTTTATAAATGATTTGAAATGATTTGGATAATGTAAGTGATATTGTCTCTCATTGAACTATAATTGTTTGTAAAGTATTTAGTTAACATTTTTAAATGATTTCTAATTATAAAACATAATTCCTAGAATAGTTGAACCTAGCAAATAATGAATAAGATGATTAAAAAGTGATTTAAGTAGCTTTAACCTAATTATCACATTTTACCCGTATATGTGTAATTACGCACTATTTAAACTATAATTTTAGACTTAGGCTATTTAGACATTTATTTCACTTTGATTGGTATAGATAAATTCTATTTAATTTATTAATGTTGTTATGGATGCTTGTATGCTAGTTTAGGAATTTTGTATGACTGTTTGTTGCATAGTTGAATTGTTTGCTTAGTTTATCTAAAAATGTTGTTCGTATGCAATCTAATATTAGGAAAAATCTCATTCATAATAGTCTAGTATTTATAGATCGAACAAACAAGCTGGTGCATTTGATTGAGCTCACAAGGATAATTGAATCGAATGAATGGGATAAAATCACGAAGGAGCTTCAAAGCACATGGATGAATTCGACAACGGAGCAGTGTTGGAGCTTGGTGACAAATTTGCAGATGGTGTGACACTCAAGCATGATGGCCGATCTAAAGATGGTGGATGAACTTGGCGATGATATGGATTTCATAACGAATATCGAATGTTTCCCTAAATATGTATTTAACCAATTTTTGTTTAATACATGATCAAAATAGACGTTGTTGACTATTATGGGGTGGTCGATATTGACTTATATTGTTACTAGCCATGTTACCCAATTTAACGTGAACGATGGTGCGACTTTGAGGAGAAGAATATGCTGGTTCGTTCGATATAGATTTCCATATGATAACTCTTCAATCAGTGGCTTTGGTACAAGGAAAGGATGTGGTGCTTTTATGCAGTGATCCATTATTCGATGTTAATGATTCCATAATAGGAAGCGAGGCTGCTGCGATGGATGGTTTTTCTCCAAGATGCAAAAAAAATGACATGCAATCGTATTGTGGGAATTATCAGAGGAGGATGAGAGACGCGTGATGAGATCATATGGAAATTGATAACCATTAGGGATAGTTTACAGCTTCTGCAACTTGGAGGGCAGTTGACGTGGTCTCATGGTAATTGATGTTTGCTTGGGATAGTCCACTTTTTGAATGACATCAGACGGGAATCTTATGGACAGTCAATGAGATAAATTCTACTACGGAGAACAAGTGGAAAAGAGGTATTAGTATTTGAGACTTTGTTACATCTTTGAGAAAGTGGCATAAGGA
Organism: Allium sativum; assembly: GCA_030737875.1. Classification (NCBI taxonomy): domain Eukaryota; kingdom Viridiplantae; phylum Streptophyta; class Magnoliopsida; order Asparagales; family Amaryllidaceae; genus Allium; species Allium sativum. Next base: position 803,744,153 of record CM060919.1, read on the forward strand.
CGGGATCAGACTTAGTTGACATTTTCGACCTGATCTACCCAAACCGTAGAGTCTGTTGACATTTTGGACTGGGTAAGGTTACCCGCTATAGTATGTTGACATTTTGACATAGTGGGTAGTCTGGTAAAGTCAGTTGACATTTTCGACCTACTAGTGTTTTGATGGATTAGGTGGCAAAAGTGTTGAGTATCGTATTCTTTACGCATTGAGTGAGTTAATGTGAGGATGAATGATAGATATTATAGTTGTTTACTTGTTTATCACTGTTTAGTACTCAGACATCTATCGCACCCTCTTTACATAATATTTAACATAGTATAGCATATACCGATTGTTATATGCTAATTCCGTGAATGTAAGGGAAGGATATATATGACTCTCCATACCCACTATGCTATATATACTACTATGACTTGAACAATACTTTGAGATTTATTTATCGGTCTTACCAAACTGTTGTTTGACCTAAGGTTTTTTTTCCTCTTATTATCTTGGGTACTCATTGAAGATGCTGATGAGTAGGAAAGGTAGGTAGACAGTATGAGATGACTTCTTTTCACATTATACTTGTACTATCTTCGTTTATTCCATTGTATGACACTATGGAGCTAAATGGTGTTATGTATCCTTACTAGCTAGAGACAGATTATCAGTTTCAAGTTTAGTTATCACTTTTGTGGACTATATTACTATCATACATAATTGTATAAGCCTATGTACTTTTATTATGTGATTCATATAGTTATTACTATCTCACCTAATTTTTTATGTGCGATTGTTACTATTATAAGTTATTTGATGCATTATGAGATATATGACAAGATGTGTGATCATGTTTGTGTTCTGTGTGGTTTTATTTTGTTTCATTCTTCTTCTCTTCTTATTCTTTCTTTTCTTTTTCCATTTCTCTTACTTTCTCTTATTTATTTCTCTTCATAAGCATTTATATTGATCGGGTAATTTTACAGCATAATATTTGGTTATATAAGGTGTATGGCGGTCGTCATATTTGGTATTTGATCTTAGGTTGCGTTGGTTAACCAAAGCAATATCAAAATTGAGGGTTAATATATAAAAGAGAATTTGTATTTGTATATAATTTGGTTTTCAAAACCATATTTTAGTAATATGAGTTATTTTGTACATGAGTAGCATTAGAATATTTTATTTACTAGCAAGTGATCTTCCTAACCACTTATTTAAGACAATATGGAGAATGAGAAACACTACTAATTACTCCGTCTTTGGGGTTGAGAGTCGGTAGAATCGAGGACTACTAGCCTCGATTTACAGTCATGTTTCCAGTTATGGTACAAACCATTATCTGGGATGATCTAATGTATCTAATAAACTATAGGCTTAAGTGAAGCAAGTCGACTATGTCATGTTTCGTGGACACTTACGTGTCTATGTAGTAAACCGTTCCTTGGAATGGAGTCGACTATTGTGGTGCAAGATCTATTTGGGTTCACCTAAGGAACTCTTCGATGGTTAAGAGTTAGATGTTGTTGTGAAATAGAAGTTTACTCCTAAGGGTCTCCAAGGTTGGACCTGAATTAGCTAAGAGCCTTTATCGTTTCGATTTCTTGAAATCGATTCGGTCGAGACCAGTACATGTTTCACTTTGATGAAATTTGCATTGAATTCCTAGAAGTCTTTGAGGAGTTTGCCGACTTAGGCGATACGTCTATGCTGGAGTAAGTAACCAAATTTGATGTGCTATCGAAATATGGTTTATTTTCTCTATTGTCACTCCACACAACGAAGTCCGGAGTTTGTGGCTAGGTTAAGTGATCTGAAAGAGTCTATGCAGTGGCAGGGTCATATAATATGGAATTTAAGCAGAATAATGTGTAGATAGTAGAATATCAGCAATAAATAAAAGTGACACCAAGATTTTATAATGGTTCGAACCCGTTCTACATTCAGTTACAGACTCCCTTCTGGAATTTCACTACTAACAACCCTCACTTAACCCGGAGGAATACGCCTATAACAACCCAAATAACCGAACGGGATTTCATGCCTTTTCGACAATACAAAAGTTTTGTTGACTATTTGTGTTCTTCATAACACTGATATGTCAAATTTATGTACACCCTTCCTATAATCTTTCTTTGATGATAATAGTGTAGTTCGTGAAAGAATATGGAAGATTGAAAAGACTTGTAATCTCAAAAATATGAAAACAGAGTGCTCTTATAAATCTTAATGCAATAGAATAGATATAAAAAATTAGAATAAAATTCGGTGAAGACAATGACTATTTACAATTCTATTTATAATATACAAATAGTTGCAATTATTCATGAGGAGATTTGATGATCGGATATGAATTAAAAGCTGTGTCCCTTCGCTGGAAAGTTGCATCTATTCATATTTAGAAATCTAAAATAAAATTTCAAAAGTTTGTTTTTTAATTAAATATATATACAGTAAGGAAATAGGAAAATTTGGGCCATATTCAGATGTCTGAAAAAAGTCACAACGGACATCTGAATAATATGTTGGACATATATTTTTGTTTCAGCAGTCAGACGTCTGAATTGAATATTTCAGACGTCTGTTTGCTATTACTTGCCAATGTCATGTGCATGTCTTAAAAATATCTTATAAAAAAAATGTGCATGTCTCTGTATCACCAAGAAAGATTTTAACAACAATCTATACCAACATATATAGACTCTAATCATATATAATCTTCAATCGATCTCTTTGAATCTATTGTAGAGTTTCTTCTTGCAAAACTAGGTTAGTCGAAACTAATATATATGTACATGTATAGTTGTCATAAATGGCAACTATATATGTAATTCCCTCTGTCAATATGCATATATTTTCATATGTTTCTCCCCCTTTGTCATTAACAAAAAGGAGATATAAACTCAATGCAATACATAACTGATTTTCATTCCTGCATTGTCGAGTGCTCTCTCAATGAAAGAAAAGGGAAAATAACATCACTATCGATATATGTTTCCCACTAATGTTGTTTCCATATGTGTTTTATTTTGACATCGAGTTTCATCTGGTCTTGCAGCTCGATGGATGGAACTGAATTAGGACTCATGATATATAATTTCTTCTCTTGATTGTGACTTACCCTGTGAAGGGAGGAGTTTCATTATATATGTGTGTAGCGTCTCATGTTTGATTGCCAGCAATTAATGCTATGGATGACCGCAACATCTAGAGCGCTTAATTTTGGGCTCAAGATTGAGGATAGTTGCAACATAGATCGTCTATATTGGTAGTATTCAAAGTTCGTCAAAACTTAAATCTCATCGAGTTATGTTTGATTGTTTTGCAATTTGTTTGCTTGTTGTTAATTGTTAAGCTTAATTGGACTTAATATTTGAGTATAGTAGCTAATTTGTTGAGAGGGTACAAAATGTCAGTGGTAATAAGAGGAAATTAATGATGATAGTAGGCTAGGACATTTTGCTCTTTAGTAGCGAGTCGTCCTTGATTTAAAGATAGAGTGGTAAAACTTTGATCTTCAAAAGGAGGGTAGCTTATGATTAGACAATGGTAAGCCGATACACTGAGTTCTCTTGTAGTGAGTCATCCTCTGAGCTTATAGCTTTAGACTATCTAGATGTATTTAATGAGGTGGTCAAACTACCACCATATTTAAGTTGAATTCTGTATAGAGCTGGTTATAGTATTGAACCAGTAGTTGTACTTCTAGGGTTTATGACATCTTAGGAGTGGGATGTGAGCTATAATCTACTCCCGTTAGTTGGTGCTTTGTCTTACTAACTCTAGAGCGCAATAATGTTCTTTCAAATGGGAATCTCAAGGGGATTTTACCAATTGTGGGTAATTGGTTGTGTGTCGAATTACAGGGTTTCACACGATGCTTTGATTTTGATAGGTTAGTTATGTCGTTCAGACTAACCAATTGGCATACTTTGTTGATTTCTTGGACGGTGTTCTAAGATATCACTTGAATGAGTTGTGCTTGAGCTACTCGATTGTATTTTTTCCATCCCATGGATGAAGAGAGAAGACAAGGCACAATTGGTGTTTATGTTTTTGGTATTGAGAAATACCATTTGTTAGTCATCTTGTTGGTGTTCCACTTTTCAGTGAGAGAAGTGAAGTGGTTGAGTTACGTATTTTCTAGTTGGATGTCGCTATAGGTCCTACAAGAGTTTCAATGATTTGGAATTTGGGATTAACCCATGAGTGTATCAGTTAGTCGTTTCGAATAATGAAGAGCCTGTAGGATACACTTGGTTGTATTGCTTAGTTTGGTGTGATTTGCTTCCGGGTGGAAGGTTGTCGCATTCTAGTTGATAACCCAACCGCATATGAAGGAGTATTTGACTTTCGATTTAGAGTCGATGGCAAGAGAGTTCGCTTCTGAGGGTCAGTGGCACTATTTATTAGAGAAAGAGGTAGAATTGCTTAGTGATGTCATATCACTAGAGCTTCTCTTCTTCGAGAGAGATTTTATCCTTCGCCAACAGCAAAGGATTGAATCCCTAGCCTCCTATGACTTTGTTATTTCCCATATGTGCATATGGAAAGTGAAGTTGTGTGTGTCTCGAGTTCGTGATATACCACTATGGGAGCGATATCCCACTAGTGGGCGTCGCTTGCGTTTACTACTGGTTATGATTCCATAACATAAGGTGATGTAGTGCAAACTCTACCAAGGTGGTTGGTTTCGTAAGGAATTGTGCAATTAAAGCGCTTAATGGCTTTATAGCCGTGGAGGTGCAAAAAGGTATAGCGGGGATGAGATAGAGAAATAACGGAGATATAGTGAAGATTCAAAAAAATACATTAGATGTAAAACCAAAATTTTAAAATTAATTAATTGTCGTTCACATCATTTTTGTAAAAGAAACTAATATTAATTAATGTAATGTAAAAAAATCAGAGAATATCATAGTTACATACATTAGATTTGATGACTATAATAGATTTATACATTATATTAAACTCTTATGGCTAAAAAACCCTTATGCCTTAAAATAAGCCCTTTAACTGACTTTACTGATTTTCTATAGAAGATAACATGTCAAATCAAGCTCTGTACATTAATATTGCTTAAGCAGATGCTAAAAGGCCTTGATTTAAGTATAATGGAAAATAGCGGGACTTAAAGCGGATTTACTGTCCATCAGGGATAAATTAAAATGGCATAGAAGTTAATGAGTTCAACGGGCTATAGCGGGGATTTTGCGGGGCCTTAGTGGGCACTAACTGCATCGATATGGAAGAGGCGTTGCTTGCTCCCAACATCATTAAATGAGATTGGTTGAGTATTCATTTTATAATGAATGTGACGTCAGCAAGCTAGTGTTGAAGGATATAAATCACTATTTAAGATTCCCAAATATATATAAGAATAATTGTCGTTGGTTTCCATCATTAGATTCCCATAGATTTAGGAATGGTATGATAGCACTCGAGTTATACCTGACTCATTGACGAGAGATGTTGCGTTAACATCCCTTATTTTTGGTATGGCGACCAAGTGTCGAGTCATATATGGATTGCACATTATATAGGATGTCTCATATTAGTTAGATTTTACCATGCATGCTAGGATAGACATTGATGTTATTTTTTTTATTGTAATTGGTTTTCCATGTTTGTTTTATTATTGATGTTCGATATGACTATTTATGCTTATATGAATGTTAGACATGCAGGATAATTGTATTTTTGTATAATCTATTTATTTGAGACAAATTCCATACATTACTTGACATGCCTATTTTCTTGTTGTTACTTCTATTTTGTTTGATCCACTTTGTTGAATACATGTCCAGGTACAAAGAAACAAGTATTGATTGTTTGGATGCTAATTCGCATTTATTTGCATCTGATGGCAAGCTTGCTTGAAAAGAGGTATACAGTAGAAGTAGAGCTGTGGTTTTTTCCATTGTTGCACTTTTTGTATTTTATGCCCTAGACATGGATAACCACTTTTATGCTTTTATTTTCTTTTGTTGGGATGAGCCATATTTGGCGAGTTATAGTTTTTTGAAATAAAGTCATACAAAGGAGGTGCTATCGAAATTTTTCGTGAATTTAGCCAAATTTGGGAGGAAATTTGATATGCGATGCTAAGTTGAATTATCTTCCAACTAGCGAGTTGCCACTTTTGTATTCCTTTATCCATTCATTTGGAAAATAAGTGTGTGTCTTAAGTGTTTGGCTTTGCTACATCGATCTTGGATTTGATTATGGTTGTACTTAGGGATGGGGATTAGGGATCCAAGCCAAATTCTGAGCCTATTTTTTTTTTGTTATTATTGCTTTCAATGGTTGTTCTTGAGAGCGATAAGTGATGATTTCTCTTGTACTGTCACTTGTTCAAGAGTATTATGTCTTTAACCCTTAAGGATATTGGGGATGAAATCATTTAAGAAGGAAAGAATGTAGCAATCCAGATTTTGGCAGTTAAGTATTCAAATATATTATTTAAATATTAATGGTTAATTGAGTGACAGTTCCAAGGATGACTTTTCACATACTATTGAATTAGAACTCGAGATTAGTCCATTGAGTCGAATTGTTCGTTATGTGAATGTAAAATATATTGATCAGCATATTTTGAGTAACATCTAATGGTCAAAACGATCTAGAAATACATGTAAATTATCGTTTCGGGATGCATGCTCGAAATACGAGTAACATTTGACGGATTTTACCGAGAATTAACATACTTTGATTGTGTAGATTCAGATTCTGAATGTAAAGATACGGATTTCGCTCGGACCTAATCGATCGCTAAACCGACCAAGACCGTTCAAAACCCGAATATGCTAACTCTGGGCATGCAACACATCAGAACAAATAACAGAAGACTTTTATAAACATCATAATAATGTTACATCAAAATACAGAATATATCAAAGTATATTGAAATATAATACAGCAGAAGATTAATTTACAATAAATGTAATACTATGCAGCGGAAACAAATAAACAAACACAGCGGAAGACTATCAATGCACTGGACACAACTTTAAGCTTCAATCCAGAATCCTGCTTATATATCTGCAAAATAAACTACTCAACTGTTTTGTTTAGTTTTTTATCAAAATTAAAGTAAAAATCAATATATTTTAAATTCAAACGCACATTTAAATTTTCCAGGGCCACATACTGACTCCAAAAATTACCGAAAAATAAATCTAGTTATGTTTTGACGATACGGTCGTGACAAAACTAATTTCGTCGGATTTGGAGACCGGTCATTTTTTAGTCGATTAAATTCAAACTGAATTGACCAAACACGTTTAAATTTACCACGCTCACATATTAATTCCAAAAATTATGAAAATTGGAATCTAGCAATAACTTGACATTCCGGATCCAACAAAAATGATTTCATTGAAAACGGAGGTCGTTTGCAAAATCGCTATTTTTAAGGGCTATATTTTTATATTAAATTTCATAGCGACTATTCTGAAATTTCAACTGGACATAACTTTTTATTCCAGTTATGAAATCTGGATTTTTCACATTCGTTGGAAAGATATTTTCAAACAGATTCAAATATTTTTGGTTTTACTAAAATCCGGTTTATTTTGAATCACGTACATTCATTTAAAAATTGAAATCGAATTTTCAAACTACCGCGCTATTTCAGGCTCGTTTTATAATTAAAATAAATTTATTTGTTCTAACTTCGTTTAAAATAATTTTTTAGTCGTTATTATTTAAAATAATTCATTTTAAATATTCAGATTTCATTAAAATAGCCAAAATAAATATATTAAATTGGTTCTGATTTTCCGGGTTGTTACACTGATTATTGGATCTGGCTTTTGAAACAGATTTTCCTTTTTGTTATTTAAACATAGTTGATATTATTTGTTATATTGTGTACATTTTGCTGATCATAAGAGTTTGAAAAATGTGGAAAATAAATAAATTAGATGGTAGTTTATACATAAAGAAAAGCATGAAGGAGTTGTTTGCTCAATGGTCAAAAAATTGACCATTGACTTATGGAGGATTTAGTCCGCTAAATATAGTCGACTTAGTTTATTCGGCTATATTTTAATTGGTTAAGCTCTTTGTTGCGTTTGTTGGGCTGTCAAAACAACCCAAATTAAAGCAGTTAATCGATTGCGAATGCTCTGTGCATAAGATGTTAGAGCAGGTGCGCTCCTATTTTGTCTTTATCAAAACCCCAAAATTTTACCCGTTATTCTTCCTTTAGATTGATGATTTTTGTGTCTACAAGCAGCCTGTAGTAAGTGAATGCATTGAAATTTCCTTGAAACGGATCTTATGAAAACAGTGTTTGCTGGGATTAACTGGAGAAATGCACGAACATTAATATACTTTCCACACTACTACTAATTTTGTAATATATGAATTTTACCTTGCATTGTCTGCAATTGTCCTACCGAAGATTTTCGTTATTTGTTTTGTGTTGATACTATTAAACTTCGTAAGTAATAACAAATAGAGATGACAAAAAAAATCCGTATCTACGCTTACCCATAGATAATATCCGTCGTGGGCATGATAGCTAAATGGGTACCCATGAGTAAAACAAATGGATTTTTTAATATCTGTTAATTAATAGGGTGGGTGCGAATATTATGATACCCATGTCTGTGGGTGCCCGTACTTGTAGTGAGTGTGATTTATTGCCAATGCAAAATCATTGATGCTGGTTGTTGGGTATTTTTGCGCATGCTTTTATTTAACAATTTATAAGTGACTGTTGATATTTGCAATAACTGTGCATGCTGCCAATTAAAACCCTATATATATACTTAGTTAGATATTCTTGAATTTCTCGTTAATTATTTCAAATTCCAATCCAGCAAGCAATATGTTGCCATAGTTCTTGCTTCATTTCTCCTCACTTGTTTATTTCAACGCACATTGCCATATCCAATCAACGCATTGTCGAAGTTCACGTCTGGTCTAATTTTTTATTTTACCAAATATGTATATTTTTAAACAATTTCAGTAGATGGTTAAAAATAAATTGAACAAATTATTATGGATACCCACGAATACCCGTAAATATCTGAAACTTGTTTAAAATCCGTTTAATGGATAACAATGCAGGTACGGGGCGAGAACGGGGTAAAAAGTTACCTAATGGGGCGGGTGATAGGGGGTTACTACCCGTATCCATCCCGCCCCATTAACATGCATAATAACAACTTATTGTTTTAAACGATTCGAGTTAGTTTAATTACCAATTTTGGAAACGGTAAAAAAATAATTCATTAGAACAAAAAATTGGTTCAAAAGAGGACAAAGAACATGCTACAATAACAAAAAGGTAAACTAACAAGTAATAAAAAGCATGCGAACTTTATTAGTGGAAGAAAGTAATGCGGATATGGAATTGGTAATGATTGGCATAATGAGTTAAAACCGTACGACGGTGGACTGGAGTCAACGAGAACGAGAATATACAAACAAAGCCTGATTTAAATGATGGGTTGCTAAGATAACTGATGTCGATTTCATTTTTGGATCAATCAGAAGTTAAGAATAAACATTATGGACTTGTAATTGATACAGCTCATAAATCCATCATGCGTATAAATGTGATTAAGATTTAATGATTGACATATATTAGGTATTATTCATGTTTACATGGATTACTTATAGTGGATACTAGCTTGAGGAACTTCTAATTTCAAAATAATAAACACTAATGAGGACACTTTAGTTTTGAAATTAATTTAAATATGATATTATTATTTTTAATTTATACAGCATAATGATAAATTAATTTATCATTATCCCTGTATAATTGAAAATGATAAAGCTCATTTATCTTTTTTCAGCAAATAGTCCATAAAACTGATTTTCAGAAGTGTTGTCCTTAAAACATATTACTGAATATTAAAAATTCCTTTTGTTAAAATCCACTTTTAGATATGTACCCCTTTTTTATGTAGTTTTGATTAAAAAATAAAAAATTATAAGGAAAAATCTGTAATTTTTATGTTGTATCATTTTCCTAAGCTTGTAACCATGTTAATATTTAGGCATCACTTGCATCACAAAAACATAATTTTTACTCAAATATTATTCCCTATGAGAAAGGGTTCGAAAGTGATTGTTTGACATTATAAAACAAGTAAACAATTATTGTGAAACAATACACTTTACTGACGATTGGATTTGAATTCAAACGACAATAGTAAAAATATATTAGCAAACAGTTACGGTCATTCGAAATTTTAAAACATGCATGATCAGATAACGATTTTAAAATGACAATGATTCATTTTGCCTTGGAACAATTAGATTCATGTGGTTATGTTTAGCTGGGTTAAGCGGGGTATTTAGGAGGGAGTTTAAAAAAAATTACTGTTGATCTTGGACGTGTCTAATGCCAAAGAGTCAATTTCTCTTTGCAAGAAAAATTGGTCTGAATGGTTAGTTTCGGTATTTGAGGCACCGGACGTTAAGCACAAAAACTGACCAATTTGAACATGCAAACTGTATTTTAAACTCACATCGTTGATTGTACTGCAATCTCCATATCTAATTCTCTATCATTGTAACACCCCGTATTTTTTTTAATATAATTAAAAATGAAATAAAATATATGAAAATATGCTTATGATGGGTAAATAATGGTGATGCATAAGAAGAATTAATTAATACATGGAAGAGAAGAAAAATTAGTTCGATAACGATGTATGTAACCGAAAAGATAGTAAAATAAGGATAATTAATTTAAGAATCTGGAATTAGGTAAAATGGACATCACCATTGCGTTCCACTCGAAATTTTACATGAAATAGAGTCCGAGTTTTCGAAAATCGGAGTCCGTATGACCAAGATATGGCCAAAACAAGATTCAGAAGGTTTCGGTCAGCACAGAACTGGCCAGGTCGACCTGGGGGCCAGGTCGACCAGGGGGTCGACCTCCCCTATGGGGGTCGACTATAGTGTCGACCTCCCCCCCCCCCCCTGCAGGTCGACCTGGTCGGCCTGTTTCGGGCCAGAACTCATTTTTGAGGCCCGGGAAGAGTTTTGATGGTCCGGATGGGTTTTAGGGTTAATCCGATGGCTGAAATAAATTGCTACACCTATAAAATAACACCTAGACCTAGCCTAACTCACACAAATTCATATGACACCAAAATGCTGCTAAAATCTCTCTTGAGCCATGGCCGCCGTCTCCAAATTAAAGCTTAAGCGTCCAAACTTGATTCAAAACAAAGATCAATGCTTCTACAACAAATTCAAGAGAATAGATCAATGACACTGCAACGTTCTACGACAATTTCAGTTCTTAATTTGCTAGCCATGCTCTGTAAGTTCTAGTTGCTTTCCGATTTAAATATTTAATTATAATGTGGCCATGAATTAAAGTGGAATTGGATTAAGTATGTTTATCGATCCAGATCTATTCTTGTTTCTTCTTGGATCTTGGAAACTTTTCTATTTTCACTCTCATGTCTAGTTCATGATCTATTAAGCCTGTTGTAATCTTAATATGCCTGTGATGATGTTTTCTCTCCGATCTTATTTTGGTGCAAAATTCTACCTTTCCCCTATTTGTTTTCTTTTGATGAACCTTGGTCAATTTCGGACCTAGGCCTAAACTGCGATTTGCGTGCGATTGAATACGGGGGAAATATTGGGATATTGCCTTGTTGGATATATGTGTTTGGTAGAATCGAAGGCATAATATGAAAACTGGATACTTGGGTATTATTGCCATTAACACGAAATTTGAATTTGGGTATTATCATTATAATTAAAGTTTTGCTGGCTTGGGTAAATTGGGGTAAACATGGAATACATGTAGTCGGTATGAAACTTGACCTATGTAAAATATGGCAAGAATATTGATACATATATTTGGCTAAAAATTGATCTATGTGAATTGGGCATAGCTTTGTAAACATGTAAACTATGAATCTTGATATATGCATAAAAAGGCATGAAACTTGGTATATATGTAAATTGTCTAAGATTAGGCATATATAAATTTGGCATACATGTAAACAGGCATGAATTGAACATATGTAAATTTGGTATGAACTGGACATATGTAAAACTGACATGTAAACTAGAACTTGGGCATATGTTAATTATGTGAGATTTGTAGTTGAAACACATATGATAATTTATGACTTGGTAAAGGGCTAATATGAACACGCCTAAGTGGGTTTTGGGTAGTTGGCATGTAATAGCCTTAAAAGAGGGATAAATATAAATTGAGATAAGTTGCCTTTAATGGCCTAAGATAAATTGTGGTAAAATTGGTATGATTTTGCATACCATTAATTGATGGACATAATTGAGTCAATTATGGACATCGTTAAATTAGGAATAAACTGATAATTTGAATAGGGGAAATAAATTCAAATTGGGGTAAAAGATTATAAGTAATAATCAATTCTTAGGACACGAGGTTGGACTCATTTGTGACGTAAACCTGCCCGGAACCGCCCGGCGAATCCAGTAGTCACAAATGTCAGCCCAATGTGAGAGGTCCTAGGCCCAAATTAAAAGCGTAACAGTTGTAAAGACACGAGGTTAGACTCTTTTATGGTGTAAGACTACCCGGACCTGCCCGGCAAATCCAGCTGCCATAAATGTCAGTCTAATGTGAGAGGTCCTTATAAGGTTACGGCCTTAATGAATTAAGAAATACTTAACCAGATAAACATGTGGTGGGACATGGGGGTTAAGTGGGTGACATGTGGGTGACATGTGGAAATACGAATAGTAATACTTAACCAACGTAACATGGTAATTAGACCAGTGGTGTAACACCCCGAAAATTCTATAACTGTGAAATTAACAAATTAAAGTATAATTAATTTGAAATCAAAGAACTAAGGGAAACGGGATACGCCATTGCGTTCATCTCGGAAAAATACGCGAAATAGAGTCCGAGTTTTCGAAAAACGGAGTCCGTATGAAGAAGATATGGCCTTCGGAAGTTTTTGAATTAAATTTAAAATTCAAACAGAATTAAATAATTAAATATTCCGAAGTGGGGCCCATTGGGCCAGGGTGGAAGAACACCCGCCTGGGCCACCCAGGTCGACTGGGCTGTCGACCTGGGCTACCCATGTCGACAGGGCTGTCGACAGCCCTGTCGACAGGGGTATCGACCTGGTCGAGCCCAGTCAACCTGGCTGGCCAGGTCGGTGTGTGGTCGAATTTCTGTGGTCCGCTTTGTCATTAGGGCTAGGTGGCGGGTTTTTATTGGTCTCTCTTCCTAATGAATGGCTATGATCTAACCTAGCAACATCAATGGTCCTAATCAATTCCTAACCTCTATATAAACAACCCTAGACTAAACCCTAATCTATTCATTCAAATTAAGAACATAGCCGCCATGTTGCTGAGGAACGACAAAGAGTAGCCGCCAACTAGAGAGAGAATTAGGAAGAAAGTTCTAAAGCCTAAAGCAATTCAAGCAACCTAAAGCCAATCAATTCTACATAGGAATCATATCTCTTAATTAGAGAATTCGCCGCAACCATTGTAAGTAGAGTATTACTTTGGTATAATAAACAACTGTGTTGATGTGTATGCTTGAATTGTGGCAATGGAAGTAATTCATTTTTGTGCGTTCTTATCAATTTATATACGTTTGGATATTCTTGAATTATATTATTCATTATAAAGAACTACATGCGGTAGTTCTATGCAAACATACGTTTGGAATATTGCGCAAATTATGTAGTCTATGTTGAAGCTACATGTATATAGTTGAGTGAAATTTATGCAAGTTTGGGCTTTGTTATTATGCCATCATGATGTATATTTTATGCATAAATCATTTTGCAAGTAATTGAAACAAGTTTGGTTGTTATAGTTCATATGAAACTATGTTGGAATTTTGACACCATAATCCATGTATTAAGTCATGCTTTTGCAAAACTTATGAATATGGCTAGGCTATGAATGATATTTGGCATAATTGAAATCTATGATTAAGTCTATCTTGTTTAAAAGAATTATATGATGACATATGTGAGACATGGCTAGGTTAGACTCAAAAATCCCTTTTTGCAAGTTTAAAGCAAACACCATGTTTAGGAATATTTATGCATAAGTATGTTTATACCATCGTTATGTGATTAGACTTAAACCATGATTAAGTTGAACTATGCTTTTGTGTTAGTAACAAAGTATCCCCTTTGTAAACATGTAGAAACCTTATGAACATGACTTGTTTATGCTTATGCTAGAAATACTTATGCCATGCTTATGTTTGATATTATGCCATGCTTATGCTAGAAATATTTATGCCATGCTTATGTTTGATATTATGCCTAAATAAAAATATAGGTTCATGTTGTAGTAAAACCTATGCAAGTTCACACGCTTTTATTCATGTCACCTATGTTACCACTATGCAAGTACACCGATTTCTATTTTGTATTTCCAACGTCGTATTGCAAGTTCATGCGCTCACCTTCCCCTCTTTGTGTATACGCCATAAGCCTCCCCTTTTCGCATGGCTAAATTGGGCTTTAAAAGGCTAAGCCCAATATATATATAAACGGACGTGTAAAACGGGGGAAAATAACGTTGGGTTAAAATTAATTAATGAATGAAAATATAAAATAGAAGGGCCCAAATTCAAGTATGGGTTGGGCCCGTGATTGGTGTAACCTTTACACCATTAACTTAATAATGGGCCGCAAATATTTACATATAAGAAATAAAGAAGAATGACAAGATATGTAAATGTAGAAAATACGATGTGTTTAACCCGAGGTTGGATTGAGTTGTGATGTAAACCTGCCCGGAACCGCCCGGCTGTCCAGTAGTCACAACAATACCTATCCAATGTGGGAGGTTAAACATGGAGCCCAATAAGGACCCGAGGTTAGACTGAGTTGTGGCGTAAGACTGCCCGGAACCAACCGGCAACAGGCAGCCACAACAATACCTGTCTAATGTGAGAGGTCAGGGCCTTAATAAGACAATTAAGGCTGAGTCAGGATTGTTAGGATTAAGTGAACTAAAGACTTAATCAAAATGGAACATGCTAAACTAAATGGACTGGTGGGGTTAGGTTAGGAAACACTTAACCAACTTAGCATGTTGGCTAGAGATAGAAAACCTAGTAACGGGGGACCCTTTTCAGCAGTAACCCTAAAAGGTGTATCAGGATACCCTGAAACTAGGCAGGGTGGGGCACGATTACTGGGCTGATTGTAAGAGGTCAAAGCGACGGCGGTGGTGTAGCAGTGTAGGTTCTAACGGAGTGCGGGCGTGTACACACTCCGGCGCAGAAAAATAAGGCACGGGACACCAGTAGCATACCTGTGCACTCTAAGGGTGTGTCGGGTTGCCACTATGGGACTTGATACACCCCATGGTGGGACCAGCATAGGTAACTACAGACATCGGGGGCCGTAAGACACATGTAACTTTGCGAGTAGGAGCCGATCATCGTAGAATGGATCACATCACCCTGATTATGGGGTGCAAATTGGAAACTAGTTTATATGGGTTCAGAGATTAACATGGGGTACGATAGTATATTCGACCCTAGACAACTTAACCAAGTTTATTGTGCTTGCCCACTTCTTGTTTTACTTATCATACCCAGTTCTTTATTCATAGACAAAATAGTACTAGACTTACTCAGGCTTTATGTCTGACTCTATTTTTCTTTCGTCTTCTTTCTTCCGTTTCCCTCCCCCCCCCCCAGGTCCTCAGGGAGGGAACACAGCAGCTTGACCAACCTCAACATCCAGCTTGAAGAAGAGAAATGTATTGCTTGGACTTTCCTGTTTTGAACTATGGCTTTGGACAATCCACTATGGGGCTTTTGCCGTTCATCTATGTTTTATTTATGCTTCTTTAAATAATGTACTCAAGACAGATTATGAAAGTGTTATGTTATGTTTTTGGAAAGGATGTTGTTGTAACACGTATTTGACTTATTGAAATAAAGTTTGTTGTTCTTCCGCTGTTTTCAAATATGTGTTCTTATATCTGTCTTGTATATCTGTGACTTGTACTTATAAACCTCCACCAAAATTAGGGCATTCCCTTTGAGAGTGACCCTAACGGAGGTGGGGTGTTTCACTTGGTATCAGAGCATAGGTTTACCAGATAAGATAAAAAGTTTTGGAAAATTATTTTCAAAAAGGAAATTTAAAGAAGCATTTTTAAAGGAAAAATATTATTTTATTTTTAAAGGCAAAGTCCACTCCCCAAAGCCATAGGAACTATCTCTTATCCTTCGTTTTGAATCTATCCTTTTTGTTTCAGCATGTCCCAAGATCTTAACTTGCCGGAAGGGGTGCCAATACCTGGTTGGTTTAGACGGTTCTTAGAAGCAAGGGCCACTCAGCCAGGTCCTACCATTCCTCCTCCCCCAGCTGAAGGAAATCACCCAGCTGCAGCAGCACCTTTTCCTCCACCTCCTCCTCGGGGAAACACGTTTGCTAAGATATGTAAAGATTTTAAGGCTATGGGAGGAAGGGACTTCCATGGAACTGAGTCCTTCGTGGCAGCTAGAAATTGGCTGAAAGAAACGGAGGACCTATTCATCATCTTTGAGGTAGAAGATAGACAAAAAGTACAACTGGCAGTATGGCTATTGAAGGGCGAGGCTTCCTACTGGTGGGAAGTCACTAATGCTGAAAGACCAGTGGAGACATGGGAGGACTTTAGGGCAAGGTTTGAGACTAAGTTTCTCTCAGATGCGGAAAGAAGTTTGCAGTTGGAAAAATTCTTATTTCTTAAACAAGGGGACAAGACAGTCAGAGAGTATGTGAATCAGTTCGATGAGCTGGCTAGGTTTGGGCTTGACCTAGTCAACACCCCGCACAAGAAGGCTCTCCGTTTCGTCAAAGGGTTGAATGAGCCATTACACAGTTTGGCCATGACCCATATACCCATGGGAGCCACGTATGAAAGATTGGTGCAAATGGCATTGCTGAATGAAGAGGATAAAGGCAAGAAGAAAGAGGGTTTGCAGCCCAAGAAGACAGACTTTAAGAAGGGCGGGAAAGGCAACAAAGAGAAGAGGAAGTGCAATTTCTGTGGCAAAGTGGGGCACTTAGTAAAGGACTGCCGGAAAAAGAAGGCCAAGGAGAATGGTGGGTGCTTTTCTTGCGGTGAGACAGGCCATAGGGCTAAGGACTGCCCAAAGAAACGAGGACAGGGGCAGAGGGCTGGATCCACCCCAGGGGCACAGGTTCATGTGCTAGAAGCGCCACCTTTGCAACAGCGAGGTATAAATACTTCTGTAGAAAGTGTAGTTTATCTATATGATCACCCCGTTCGCACTTTATTTGATTCTGGCGCATCACACTCCTTTATCTCGTCTGCTTTAGTAGAATCTCTGCACCTAAAAACTAGTATGGTAGAGGACCCCTTAATTGTTTCAAACCCAATTGGGGGCCCAGCTCATTTGTCTATGATCTGTGTGGGATTAAAAATTTCTATCCTAAGTGTAGAATTTCAATGTAGTGCCTTTGTTTTGGGCTTTTCGGGGTATGGTTTGATTTTGGGTATGGATTGGCTATCCCGTAATGGGGCCATCCTTGATTGTGAGAAAAGGGTTGTTAGGCTCCTAACCCAGCTCGGTAATACTTTGGAAATTTCTTGTAATCCCTCGTATGCGGTTATGCTTAGTTATCTCGAATCGCTAGATGCCTATGTTGAAAATTTGCAATCAGTTAGAGTGGTCCGGGAATATCCGGATGTCTTCGAAGAGGTGAAGGGCTTGCCTCCGAAGCGGGAAATAGATTTCCGCATATATCTTATAGATAATGCAAAGCCCGTTGCGTTGCCCGTCAGACATATGGCTCCACGAGAAAGGAAAGAGCTCAGTAAACAGATTAAAGAGCTTCTAGAAAAGGGGTTCATTAGGAGGAGCATTTCAGAATGGGGCGCTCCAGTGGTGTTCGCTACAAAGGCGGATGGTTCACTCCGTCTATGTGTTGACTATAGGGAGCTCAACAAGCTAACGAAAAAGAATAGGCACCCTCTCCCTAGAATTGACGATTTATTTGACCAGCTTGTAGGAGCGTCTGTTTTCTCCCAACTCGATTTAGCAACCGGTTTTCATCAGCTAAGGGTGGCTGAAGATAGCATCGATAAAACGGCGTTCAGAACCCCAGACGGTTTCTTTGAATGGCTTGTCATGCCTTTCGGCTTGACAAATGCACCTGCGTACTTCGTGGACCTAATGAGTAGGGTATTTAGAGATTTCCTCAACAAATTCGTCGTGGTCTTCGTAGATGATATCCTTATCTTCTCAAAAAGTGAAGAGGAACATGCTCAACACTTAAGGGCAATCATGGAAACTTTGCGAGTCCATCAACTAAAAGCAAAATTCTCCAAATGCCACTTTTGGAGGGAAGAAGTAAGGTTCCTTGGGCACATAGTATCCAAACAAGGGTTAGCAGTGGACCCTGCTAAGGTAGTGGCGGTACAAGATTGGAAGACACCAAGGAATGCAACTGAGGTCCGAAGCTTTCTAGGACTAGCAGGTTTCTATCGAAAATTTATAAGGGATTTTGCGAAAATCTCAGCTCCGCTCACGAAATTGACTAAGAAGAATCTAGTGTTCAATTGGGATTTGGATTGCGAATTTGCTTTCCAACGACTGAAAAGGGCTCTTACAACAGCCCCAGTTTTGACGCTGCCAGATGGGAGCAAGATGTTCACTGTTTATACGGATGCATGTGGAACAGGGCTAGGCGCCGTCTTAATGCAAGAAGGAAGGGTAGTAGCTTATGGCGGGAGGCAGTTGAAGGTGCACGAAAAGAACTACCCAACCCACGATCTTGAGTTAGCCGCCATCGTCTTTGCACTCAAGTCTTGGCGACACTATCTCCTAGGTGAGAAGTTCGAACTTTACACTGACCATAAATCGTTGAAATATCTTTTCTCGCAGAAGGATCTTAACTTGAGGCAACAAAGATGGATGGAGTTTCTTGCCTCGTACGATTTCGAAATCTCCTATACTCCGGGCAAAGGCAACGTAGTGGCAGACGCGTTGAGCCGAAAGAAATTGACCCTAAGCCCGTTGTTTGTTGAAAGACAAAGCCTAGAGTTTATAGCCAGTTTCGACTTTAGGCCTTCCTCCGATTTCATACCAGGCTTGCTAGCATCTCTCGAAGTACGGCCAACTTTAGTGGATTCAGTAGGGACAGCACAACGCGAAGACCCTCAGCTCGTGGAAATAATTGATAGGCTAATTAGGGGTGAGACTTCAAGTCACCTCAACCGATACTCCATCGACGATAGGGGTTTGCTAAGGCGAGACGGAAGACTATGCGTCCCACAGACAAAAGATTTAAGAAAGAAGGTTCTCGAGGAAGCACATCACTCCAAGATGACGATACACCCAGGCGGGGATAAAATGTATAAAGACATAAAGAGGACTTTCTTTTGGAACGGCATGAAAAAGGACGTGGCAGAATTCGTTTCTAAGTGCATGGTGTGCCAACAGGTTAAGGCGGAACAGAAAAAGCCTGGCGGACTGCTACATCCTCTAGAGGTCCCGCAGTGGAAGTGGGATAGCATCTCAATGGACTTCATCGATGGGCTGCCTAGGTCTAGGAGGGGCAACACTAGTATTTGGGTAATAGTGGATAGGCTTAATAAAAGCGCCCACTTCTTACCTGTCAAAAGTAAAAGAACTGCCTCATCCCTAGCATCACTTTACCTTAAGGAAATCGTTCGACTCCATGGAATACCATCTAGCATTGTTAGTGACCGAGACCCCATCTTCACCAGCGAGTTTTGGCGGAGTCTGCAAGAAGCAGTAGGAACGCAGTTATGCTTGAGCACAGCCTATCATCCCCAAACCGACGGCCAAACGGAGAGAGTGAATAGAGTTTTGGAAGACCTTTTAAGACTATGCGTCCTTGACTTCGGAGGGACATGGGAAGACCACCTTCCTTTGGTAGAATTCGCCTACAACAACAGCTATCAAGCAACCATCGGAATGGCGCCCTTCGAAGCTTTATATGGAAGACCGTGCCGATCGCCCGCTTGTTGGTGGGAGTCCACGGATAAGCTCATACTTGGACCAGACATGATCCGAGAGACCTCAGAGAAAGTAGACTTAATACGAAGAAGGATGAAGACGGCCCAAGACAGACAAAAGTCCTATGCTGACAAGAGGAGGACCGACCTTGAATTTGAAGTTGGAGACAGAGTTTTTCTCAAGGTATCACCGCTAAGGAACGTTGTTCGTTTTGGAACCACAGGAAAACTAGCGCCAAGGTTCGTAGGTCCATTCCCTATCATCGAGAAGATTGGGAAAATGGCCTATAGATTAGAGCTACCCGAGAAGTTGGCTGGAGTCCACAACGTTTTTCACGTTTCACATCTCCGAAAATGTCTACATGAGTCAGCTGAAGTGGTAGAGCCAAATATCCTCGAAGAGGCCGAAGTGGAACGCGAAGCAACCATAAGAAAAGTTCCAACCCGCATCTTAGGAACGGAAGTGAAGAAGCTACGCAACCGTGAAGTCAAGCTCGTCAAAGTCCAGTGGAGCGACGCCGAGGGAGACGCGACTTGGGAAACTGAAGCTAGAATCCGTACAGCCTACCCTTTTCTGTTCGAGGGTACATCCTTGATCTTTCCTTTTCCTTAAGTTGCGCTTTTATCTATCTTTTTAGGTATCTTTCCTCGACCTTATCTTTTAGGTAGAATCTTTTTGGATGAAAACATGTAGTTGAAACATGTTATGGATGATGGTTGCAAGTGGTTGCAAGTGATTGCTAGTGGTTGCTCGTGGTTGCATATACACACACAATCTAGGTTTTAGATCGGCTCAGTCACTTCATATTGCATATGCATATATGTTTGTATTCGTATATGATTGAACTTTAATGTGTTGTCATTGCATTTGTATTGAATGATTGAGCACTCATGTAGAATCATGAATAGGAAAATTTGCATACATAATGGATTCATGGCACTTACATAACTCGCATTAAGGAGGTCAACTGAATCAGTAGACCGCCTGATTTTGCATTAGATAAGTACATGTACACACACACTTTGCATATGATCATGAAGCATTAGAAGTCTTTTAAGGACAATGGATGCTCGTGTTTGATGGATGAGTAGATGGATGATTGGATGTTAGGATATACATTCCTCCTAACTTGAAGATTTCGGGGACGAAATCCTTTTAAGTGGGGGAGAATGTAACACCCCGAAAATTCTATAACTGTGAAATTAACAAATTAAAGTATAATTAATTTGAAATCAAAGAACTAAGGGAAACGGGATACGCCATTGCGTTCCTCTCGGAAAAATACGCGAAATAGAGTCCGAGTTTTCGAAAAACGGAGTCCGTATGAAGAAGATATGGCCTTCGGAAGTTTTTGAATTAAATTTAAAATTCAAACAGAATTAAATAATTAAATATTCCGAAGTGGGGCCCATTGGGCCAGGGTGGAAGAACACCCGCCTGGGCCACCCAGGTCGACTGGGCTGTCGACCTGGGCTACCCATGTCGACAGGGCTGTCGACAGCCCTGTCGACAGGGGTATCGACCTGGTCGAGCCCAGTCAACCTGGCTGGCCAGGTCGGTGTGTGGTCGAATTTCTGTGGTCTGCTTTGTCATTAGGGCTAGGTGGCGGGTTTTTATTGGTCTCTCTTCCTAATGAATGGCTATGATCTAACCTAGCAACATCAATGGTCCTAATCAATTCCTAACCTCTATATAAACAACCCTAGACTAAACCCTAATCTATTCATTCAAATTAAGAACATAGCCGCCATGTTGCTGAGGAACGACAAAGAGTAGCCGCCAACTAGAGAGAGAATTAGGAAGAAAGTTCTAAAGCCTAAAGCAATTCAAGCAACCTAAAGCCAATCAATTCTACATAGGAATCATATCTCTTAATTAGAGAATTCGCCGCAACCATTGTAAGTAGAGTATTACTTTGGTATAATAAACAACTGTGTTGATGTGTATGCTTGAATTATGGCAATGGAAGTAATTCATATTTGTGCGTTCTTATCAATTTATATACGTTTGGATATTCTTGAATTATATTATTCATTATAAAGAACTACATGCGGTAGTTCTATGCAAACATACGTTTGGAATATTGCGCAAATTATGTAGTCTATGTTGAAGCTACATGTATATAGTTGAGTGAAATTTATGCAAGTTTGGGCTTTGTTATTATGCCATCATGATGTATATTTTATGCATAAATCATTTTGCAAGTAATTGAAACAAGTTTGGTTGTTATAGTTCATATGAAACTATGTTGGAATTTTGACACCATAATCCATGTATTAAGTCATGCTTTTGCAAAACTTATGAATATGGCTAGGCTATGAATGATATTTGGCATAATTGAAATCTATGATTAAGTCTATCTTGTTTAAAAGAATTATATGATGACATATGTGAGACATGGCTAGGTTAGACTCAAAAATCCCTTTTTGCAAGTTTAAAGCAAACACCATGTTTAGGAATATTTATGCATAAGTATGTTTATACCATCGTTATGTGATTAGACTTAAACCATGATTAAGTTGAACTATGCTTTTGTGTTAGTAACAAAGTATCCCCTTTGTAAACATGTAGAAACCTTATGAACATGACTTGTTTATGCTTATGCTAGAAATACTTATGCCATGCTTATGTTTGATATTATGCCATGCTTATGCTAGAAATATTTATGCCATGCTTATGTTTGATATTATGCCTAAATAAAAATATAGGTTCATGTTGTAGTAAAACCTATGCAAGTTCACATGCTTTTATTCATGTCACCTATGTTACCACTATGCAAGTACACCGATTTCTATTTTGTATTTCCAACGTCGTATTGCAAGTTCATGCGCTCACCTTCCCCTCTTTGTGTATACGCCATAAGCCTCCCCTTTTCGCATGGCTAAATTGGGCTTTAAAAGGCTAAGCCCAATATATATATAAACGGACGTGTAAAACGGGGGAAAATAACGTTGGGTTAAAATTAATTAATGAATGAAAATATAAAATAGAAGGGCCCAAATTCAAGTATGGGTTGGGCCCGTGATTGGTGTAACCTTTACACCATTAACTTAATAATGGGCCGCAAATATTTACATATAAGAAATAAAGAAGAATGACAAGATATGTAAATGTAGAAAATACGATGTGTTTAACCCGAGGTTGGATTGAGTTGTGATGTAAACCTGCCCGGAACCGCCCGGCTGTCCAGTAGTCACAACAATACCTATCCAATGTGGGAGGTTAAACATGGAGCCCAATAAGGACCCGAGGTTAGACTGAGTTGTGGCGTAAGACTGCCCGGAACCAACCGGCAACAGGCAGCCACAACAATACCTGTCTAATGTGAGAGGTCAGGGCCTTAATAAGACAATTAAGGCTGAGTCAGGATTGTTAGGATTAAGTGAACTAAAGACTTAATCAAAATGGAACATGCTAAACTAAATGGACTGGTGGGGTTAGGTTAGGAAACACTTAACCAACTTAGCATGTTGGCTAGAGATAGAAAACCTAGTAACGGGGGACCCTTTTCAGCAGTAACCCTAAAACGTGTATCAGGATACCCTGAAACTAGGCAGGGTGGGGCACGATTACTGGGCTGATTGTAAGAGGTCAAAGCGACGGCGGTGGTGTAGCAGTGTAGGTTCTAACGGAGTGCGGGCATGCACACACTCCGGCGCAGAAAAATAAGGCACGGGACACCAGTAGCATACCTGTGCACTCTAAGGTTGTGTCGGGTTGCCACTATGGGACTTGATACACCCCATGGTGGGACCAGCATAGGTAACTACAGACATCGGGGGCCGTAAGACACATGTAACTTTGCGAGTAGGAGCCGATCATCGTAGAATGGATCACATCACCCTGATTATGGGGTGCAAATTGGAAACTAGTTTATATGGGTTCAGAGATTAACATGGGGTACGATAGTATATTCGACCCTAGACAACTTAACCAAGTTTATTGTGCTTGCCCACTTCTTGTTTTACTTATCATACCCAGTTCTTTATTCATAGACAAAATAGTACTAGACTTACTCAGGCTTTATGTCTGACTCTATTTTTCTTTCGTCTTCTTTCTTCCGTTTCCCCCCCCCCCCAGGTCCTCAGGGAGGGAACACAGCAGCTTGACCAACCTCAACATCCAGCTTGAAGAAGAGAAATGTATTGCTTGGACTTTCCTGTTTTGAACTATGGCTTTGGACAATCCACTATGGGGCTTTTGCCGTTCATCTATGTTTTATTTATGCTTCTTTAAATAATGTACTCAAGACAGATTATGAAAGTGTTATGTTATGTTTTTGGAAAGGATGTTGTTGTAACACGTATTTGACTTATTGAAATAAAGTTTGTTGTTCTTCCGCTGTTTTCAAATATGTGTTCTTATATCTGTCTTGTATATCTGTGACTTGTACTTATAAACCTCCACCAAAATTAGGGCATTCCCTTTGAGAGTGACCCTAACGGAGGTCGGGTGTTTCACTTGGTATCAGAGCATAGGTTTACCAGATAAGATAAAAAGTTTTGGAAAATTATTTTCAAAAAGGAAATTTAAAGAAGCATTTTTAAAGGAAAATATTATTTTATTTTTAAAGGCAAAGTCCACTCCCCAAAGCCATAGGAACTATCTCTTATCCTTCGTTTTGAATCTATCCTTTTTGTTTCAGCATGTCCCAAGATCTTAACTTGCCGGAAGGGGTGCCAATACCTGGTTGGTTTAGACGGTTCTTAGAAGCAAGGGCCACTCAGCCAGGTCCTACCATTCCTCCTCCCCCAGCTGAAGGAAATCACCCAGCTGCAGCAGCACCTTTTCCTCCACCTCCTCCTCGGGGAAACACGTTTGCTAAGATATGTAAAGATTTTAAGGCTATGGGAGGAAGGGACTTCCATGGAACTGAGTCCTTCGTGGCAGCTAGAAATTGGCTGAAAGAAACGGAGGACCTATTCATCATCTTTGAGGTAGAAGATAGACAAAAAGTACAACTGGCAGTATGGCTATTGAAGGGCGAGGCTTCCTACTGGTGGGAAGTCACTAATGCTGAAAGACCAGTGGAGACATGGGAGGACTTTAGGGCAAGGTTTGAGACTAAGTTTCTCTCAGATGCGGAAAGAAGTTTGCAGTTGGAAAAATTCTTATTTCTTAAACAAGGGGACAAGACAGTCAGAGAGTATGTGAATCAGTTCGATGAGCTGGCTAGGTTTGGGCTTGACCTAGTCAACACCCCGCACAAGAAGGCTCTCCGTTTCGTCAAAGGGTTGAATGAGCCATTACACAGTTTGGCCATGACCCATATACCCATGGGAGCCACGTATGAAAGATTGGTGCAAATGGCATTGCTGAATGAAGAGGATAAAGGCAAGAAGAAAGAGGGTTTGCAGCCCAAGAAGACAGACTTTAAGAAGGGCGGGAAAGGCAACAAAGAGAAGAGGAAGTGCAATTTCTGTGGCAAAGTGGGGCACTTAGTAAAGGACTGCCGGAAAAAGAAGGCCAAGGAGAATGGTGGGTGCTTTTCTTGCGGTGAGACAGGCCATAGGGCTAAGGACTGCCCAAAGAAACGAGGACAGGGGCAGAGGGCTGGATCCACCCCAGGGGCACAGGTTCATGTGCTAGAAGCGCCACCTTTGCAACAGCGAGGTATAAATACTTCTGTAGAAAGTGTAGTTTATCTATATGATCACCCCGTTCGCACTTTATTTGATTCTGGCGCATCACACTCCTTTATCTCGTCTGCTTTAGTAGAATCTCTGCACCTAAAAACTAGTATGGTAGAGGACCCCTTAATTGTTTCAAACCCAATTGGGGGCCCAGCTCATTTGTCTATGATCTGTGTGGGATTAAAAATTTCTATCCTAAGTGTAGAATTTCAATGTAGTGCCTTTGTTTTGGGCTTTTCGGGGTATGGTTTGATTTTGGGTATGGATTGGCTATCCCGTAATGGGGCCATCCTTGATTGTGAGAAAAGGGTTGTTAGGCTCCTAACCCAGCTCGGTAATACTTTGGAAATTTCTTGTAATCCCTCGTATGCGGTTATGCTTAGTTATCTCGAATCGCTAGATGCCTATGTTGAAAATTTGCAATCAGTTAGAGTGGTCCGGGAATATCCGGATGTCTTCGAAGAGGTGAAGGGCTTGCCTCCGAAGCGGGAAATAGATTTCCGCATATATCTTATAGATAATGCAAAGCCCGTTGCGTTGCCCGTCAGACATATGGCTCCACGAGAAAGGAAAGAGCTCAGTAAACAGATTAAAGAGCTTCTAGAAAAGGGGTTCATTAGGAGGAGCATTTCAGAATGGGGCGCTCCAGTGGTGTTCGCTACAAAGGCGGATGGTTCACTCCGTCTATGTGTTGACTATTAGGAGGAGCATTTCAGAATTGGGTATTGGAAGTTGATGGGATTTTCTTGTAAACATTTATATTTAATAAATGATTTGAAGTACTTCCACTTTATTTTTCCGTTGTTTTATATATGTCTGTCTTGTAATATTTCTGTTCCAGTACCCATAATACTCCATTGAAGTTAAGGCATTCCCTTTGTGAGTGACCTTAATAGATGTGGGGTGTTACATTTGGTATCAGAGCAGAAGGTTACCAGACTGGGCAAAAGTTTTCAAAAACCTTCTGAAACTAGTTTTCAAAACGTTTACAAAGAAGCAAATTTTCAAGAAAACTTTGTTTTAGTTAAAAGGCATATTCCCCAAAGCCATATGCACTATCTTTTGATTCTCTCTTGAAATCTCTTCTCTCTCTTTTCACCATAGTTTAGTAGGCATCCGACACATGTCGGAGGGCAAAGGAGTGCCCAACCTCCGTCTGTAGCCATGGTAGTTCCATCTGCGTCTAATCTTATTTCAAGTTGGGTAGAGTGTCGTGCGTTGGAGGTAGCTTCGAAAGACTTGTCAACAAACTATAAAAGGACAGTAAGAACAAGAAGCTAGTTGTTATAGCTTAATCCACGAAGGAGTAAAAAGGTGAGAGGAAAGAGGCCAAAGTGAAAGAATAGTAAAACCCATGACAAGAGAGAGTATCTTTAGTGAGAAGGGACATGTAGTTAAGTATTATAGGACAAGGGCAAGGGACAAGATCGTCGAGAGGGCAATTGTATGCTCTCACTACTAGCGTACCTAAGAGAGGTGGTAACGTTTCTGTTAAAGGTTTACCTTTTCTTTTCTATCATCCCACTAGAACTTTGTTTTTGTACATCGCATCCTTTTTATTCTGCTTCGATAGTTGTGTCTCTGCACCTTAATACTAGCGTATTAGAAGATCCCATTTTCGTCTCAAATCCTGTTAGGGAATCGGCTCATTTATTCATGACTTGTTTGGATTTGAGAATGTCTATGCTAAGTGTTGAGTTTAGAAGTAATGTTTATGTTTTGGGCTATGGGTTGATTCTAGCGATGGAGTGGTTATCCAGTAAAGGGTAACATTTTCGGTTTTGAAAAGAGGGTAGTTAGACTCTTGACTTTCCTCGGTAACACACTCGAAGTCTAGTGTAGCCCTTAGAGTTCTACCATGCTTAGTTACCTAGAATCTCTTGATACATTTATTGATCCGCTCGAGTAGTGTTCGCCACTAAGGCGGATGGTTAATAAGAAATGGGTTAACATCTGTTTATTTCCACCTGTTTATTTTATTCGTAGAAAGTTGCCATGTGTTACATTTGGCAACATGGTTGACATCTGTTTATTTCCAAGAGATAGTTCTTCTACGTGGAATACCTGATAGTAAGTGAACGAGATCCAAGATTCACTAATGAATTTTGGAGAGCTTGCATGAAACCATGAGTACGCAGTTATGTTTGAGCCGAGTATACTAGAAGGAGAATAAGTGAAAGTGGAACGAGAGGCAACAGTGAAATGGGTTCCAACTCATATTTTGGAAACAAGAATTAAGATGCTACGAAATTGTGAAGTTAAAGACGGTCAAAGCACAATGGAGTTAAGCTCAAGGAAATGTGACTTAGAAGATTGAAGACTAGATTCGCGCATCATATCTCTTTTTAAGAGTATATCCTTGATTCCTCTTTTCCTGTAGAGCTTACTCACATGCTATCTTTTGTGTATATCCTCTCGGTCCTATCCTCAATCCAATTTCTGTTGCAAACCCCATAGGGAGTATGACTCATCTGTTAGTAACACATGTTGGGGCTTGAGGGTGTTCGTTGGGTTGACTAAACTTTTTGGGTTGGTTTTAAGAAGGGATTTCTTGTGACCTAAAAGGAGTCTGTCATGCTTAGTTTCCTAGAAACATATATATATTGGTTGGGTTGAGTAATTCTTTGGGTGTCAGTCTGATGTTGATTTCGGTCTTCGGGGCTGATGCTTAGGGAGTTCTTCTCCTAATCAGAATATATGTGGCGTAGACTTCCAGTTTTGACATTGCCTAATGGGCACAAATTTTTTACTTGTTTCTGTCATTCGACTTTATCTTCAGATAGGAACATTTGGGTGTAAACATGTGTTTGAGACATGTTATGATTGATGGTTGCAAGTGGCTGCAAGTGGTTGCTAGTGGTTGCTCGTGGATGCATTTACACACATTAGGCACTAGATCGGCTCAATCACCTTTCATATTGCATATGCATGAGTGTTTACACTTGTTTGTGGATGAAATTGAATGTGTTATCATGTGAATGTTGCATATGGATGGATGTTTGTGCACACATATAGTGTTTATGTGACTAGGACTATTTGCATACATGTTGGACTCATGGCACTAAACATATTTTGCATTTAGAAGATCAATCAGGCCTGATCATTTGCATTAGACAAGGAACATATACACACACTTCTTGCATATGTTCATACAGCATTAGAAATCTCTTAAGGACAATGAATGCCTGTGATTGATGATTGAGTAGATGGATGATGGATGGTAGGACACATTCTTCTTAACTTGAAGATTTCGGGGACGAAATCCTTTAAGGAGGGTAGAGTGTAACACCGCGTATTTTTTTTAATATAATTAAAAATGAAATAAAATATATGAAAATATGCTTATGATGGGTAAATAATGGTGATGCATAAGAAGAATTAATTAATACATGGAAGAGAAGAAAAATTAGTTCGATAACGATGTATGTAACGGAAAAGATAGTAAAATAAGGATAATTAATTTAAGAATCAGGAATTAGGTAAAATGGACATCACCATTGCGTTCCACTCGAAATTTTACATGAAATAGAGTCTGAGTTTTCGAAAATCGGAGTCTGTATGACCAAGATATGGCCAAAACAAGATTCAGAAGGTTTCGGTCAGCACAGAACTGGCCAGGTCGACCTGGGGGCCAGGTCGACCAGGGGGTCGACCTGGGAGTCGAACTCCCTCATGGGGGTCGACTATAGTGTCGACCTCCCCCCCCTGCAGGTCGACCTGGTCGGCCTGTTTCGGGCCAGAACCCATTTTTGAGGCCCGGGACGAGTTTTGATGGTCCGGATGGGTTTTAGGGTTAATC
Organism: Allium sativum; assembly: GCA_030737875.1. Classification (NCBI taxonomy): domain Eukaryota; kingdom Viridiplantae; phylum Streptophyta; class Magnoliopsida; order Asparagales; family Amaryllidaceae; genus Allium; species Allium sativum. The sequence goes on from CM060919.1 coordinate 803,773,542, forward strand.
CGATGGCTGAAATAAATTGCTACACCTATAAAATAACACCTAGACCTAGCCTAACTCACACAAATTCATATGACACCAAAATGCTGCTAAAATCTCTCTTGAGCCATGGCCACCGTCTCCAAATTAAAGCTTAAGCGTCCAAACTTGATTCAAAACAAAGATCAATGCTTCTACAACAAATTCAAGAGAATAGTTCAATGACGCTGCAACGTTCTACGACAATTTCAGTTCTTAATTTGCTAGCCATGCTCTGTAAGTTCTAGTTGCTTTCCGATTTAAATATTTAATTATAATGTGGCCATGAATTAAAGTGGAATTGGATTAAGTATGTTTATCGATTCAGATCTATTCTTGTTTCTTCTTGGATCTTGGAAACTTTTCTATTTTCACTCTCATGTCTAGTTCATGATCTATTAAGCCTGTTGTAATCTTAATATGCCTGTGATGATGTTTTCTCTCCGATCTTATTTTGGTGCAAAATTCTACCTTTCCCCTATTTGTTTTCTTTTGATGAACCTTGGTCAATTTCGGACCTAGGCCTAAACTGCGATTTGCGTGCGATTGAATACGGGGGAAATATTGGGATATTGCCTTGTTGGATATATGTGTTTGGTAGAATCGAAGGCATAATATGAAAACTGGATACTTGGGTATTATTGCCATTAACACGAAATTTGAATTTGGGTATTATCATTATAATTAAAGTTTTGCTGGCTTGGGTAAATTGGGGTAAACATGGAATACATGTAGTCGGTATGAAACTTGACCTATGTAAAATATGGCAAGAATATTGATACATATATTTGGCTAAAAATTGATCTATGTGAATTGGGCATAGCTTTGTAAACATGTAAACTATGAATCTTGATATATGCATAAAAAGGCATGAAACTTGGTATATATGTAAATTGTCTAAGATTAGGCATATATAAATTTGGCATACATGTAAACAGGCATGAATTGAACATATGTAAATTTGGTATGAACTGGACATATGTAAAACTGACATGTAAACTAGAACTTGGGCATATGTTAATTATGTGAGATTTGTAGTTGAAACACATATGATAATTTATGACTTGGTAAAGGGCTAATATGAACACGCCTAAGTGGGTTTTGGGTAGTTGGCATGTAATAGCCTTAAAAGAGGGATAAATATAAATTGAGATAAGTTGCCTTTAATGGCCTAAGATAAATTGTGGTAAAATTGGTATGATTTTGCATACCATTAATTGATGGACATAATTGAGTCAATTATGGACATCGTTAAATTAGGAATAAATTGATAATTTGAATAGGGGAAATAAATTCAAATTGGGGTAAAAGATTATAAGTAATAATCAATGCTTAGGACACGAGGTTGGACTCATTTGTGATGTAAACCTGCCCGGAACCGCCCGGCGAATCCAGTAGTCACAAATGTCAGCACAATGTGAGAGGTCCTAGGCCCAAATTAAAAGCGTGACAGTTGTAAAGACACGAGGTTAGACTCTTTTATGGTGTAAGACTGCCCGGACCTGCCCGGCAAATCCAGCTGCCATAAATGTCAGTCTAATGTGAGAGGTCTTTATAAGGTTACGGCCTTAATGAATTAAGAAATACTTAACCAGATAAACATGTGGTGGGACATGGGAGTTAAGTGGGTGACATGTGGGTGACATGTGGAAATACGAATAGTAATACTTAACCAACGTAACATGGTAATTAGACCAGTGGGTAGGGTTAAGTAAATAAGAACACTTAACCAATATGATATAAATGGGTGGGTTAAGTAATATGATTAGGTTAATCTGGACACTTAACCAATTTAATATGTTGACTACGGGAGTGGGTAAGGTTAAGCAAATGTTTAACCATTATAACATGATTAAACTAGACTAGAGAGCGAGGTTAAGTTAATGAGAACACTTAACTAATACGATGGGTTAATTAGACAAGTGGTTGCGGTTAAGTAGTAACACTTAACCAACATAACAGGACAAGCGGGTGGGTTAAGTTTACTTGAATAAGTTGATAACACTTAACCATTATAATATGACTAGTGGATGGGGTTAAGTTAACATGCACTTAACCAATCTGATGTGATGCGTGGTAGGGTCAAGTAACACATGGGGTTAAGTTAACAAGAAAATTCCTAACCAATGTAACCAGATAGACGAACGAGGTTAAGTTAATAAACCACACTTAACCAATCAAACATAATAAGCGAGAAAGGTTAAGTCAACTAAGGTAAACACTTAACCATGGTAACATAACGAGTAGATGGGTTAAGTACATATCGGGTTGGTGGGAAATATTAGTAAATATAGGCCCACATACACTTAACCATTAAATACACATGCTTGAATCAGTAGCGGGGTTAAGTACACATCAGGGCTGGTGGGTAATATCAGAGAATATAGGCCCACAGACTTAACCATTAGAAAAAACTAGTAACGGGGACCTATTTCAGCAGTAACCCACATTAGGTATCAACGGAACCCTGAGCTAGGCAGGGTGGGGCACGATTACTGGACTGATTATAAGAGGTCAAATTAGCGGTGGTTGGTGCAGCAGTGCAGGTGCTAACGGAGTGCGGGCGTGCACACACTTCGGCGCAGAAAATTTAGCCACTGGGCATCAGTAGGTATAAAGTTGTGCATCTTGATTGTGTCAGGGTTGCCACCATGGGACTTGATACACCCCATGGTGGGACCAGCACAGGTATCTACAAGTAGGGGGCCGCGTGACACAAACGAGAACTAGGTCAAGTAGGTAGCCGATCGATAAGGTAGTAAGGGTGCATCGAATATATACATGGCCATTGGGGTGATCGAGGTGGAATCCTCGAAATCGATGTACACCTGAAGGCTACCATAATTGCGGGGATTGGGATCACGCTGTAATTATTATATAACACAGGATACTAGTTGGGACACTAGTAGGGGGTACGGATCCTTGTTACACAGGACACTAGTTGGGACACTAGTAGGAATATGGATCATTCCATGTAAGACACTTATGAGGATGCTAGTTAGGTGGTGCAGGGCAAATAGATATCGTTTTAATGGTAAAACTTAGAAACCTTGCGATGTTATTCTTGATAGAAACCATGCGGTGGGATACTTGATAGGAATTATGGGATGTTATACTTGTTTCATCGTGCCCGGAGTTTATCTTGTTACCTTAGTTTATCTTGTTATCATAGTTTATCTTGTTATCTTAGTTTATCTTGCCTACCTTGTCATCATGCTTATGTTTACTTTCAGTTTATTCATGCCACGTTATCTTTACTTATTTTTATGCTGAAAGTCACTAGGACTTACTCAGTCTTTATGACTGACCCATTTTGTTTCGCCTCTTTTTCTTCCGTCCCCCCCCCCCCCCCCCGAGGTTCACAGGGTGGGAATACAGCTTAGTTCGGATCTTACCAAGCTCCAAGGCTCTTTCATGTATGGCTTGGATTTCTCTTGGCTATGGCTTGCTTTGCTTTATTGGGAAATACTGCAGTTTGTTTTTATGCTTCTTTGTTTTTGAGCAAGACAGATATTTTTAACTATGAAATTGGGTATTGGAAGTTGATGGGCTTTTCTTGTAAACATTTATATTTAATAAATGATTTGAAGTACTTCCACTTTATTTTTCCGCTGTTTTATATATGTCTGTCTTGTAATATTTCTGTTCCAGTACCCATAATACTCCATTGAAGTTAAGGCATTCCCTTTGTGAGTGACCTTAATAGATGTGGGGTGTTACAATCATTGTCCAAGTTTCATCTCCGTTCACTAAATAGAAATGCTATAGGGATAGTGGTTTTTTCTCTTCTTTTGTTCGTTAGGAGCCTAAAAGAATGACGTCTTAGCATCAATGCTGGCCCAACAAGCCCATCATCCAGCAAGCCCTTGAGCCTAAAAGAATGGATAACCAATAGGTTGGGATGGCATTGCTTGACATTAGAGTCGGCCCAGGGCACAGCCTACTAAGCCCATGGGATGGGGCAACCCGTTAGGCCGGGGCAACATATCCTAGTATTTTAGTTCAACTATATTAGAATATAAAAATACGGACATCATGTGTAAGCAATGAGAATATTAGTTCAGTGGTAAGTATCGGTGTTGTAGAAGGGAGTGAGCAGGGTTCGAATCCTATAGTAAGTACATGTCGTTTACATAATTTTGTAAAAAAAAAACATGCCCTGGTTTGATTTTCTGCCCCAGTTTAAATCATGTCATGCTTTGAAAATATTTTCTGCCCCACATTAACAAATTGGGTTGGGGTAGCAAATTCTTTGGGCCTGCTCTACTTGGCATGACCTAAGTAATATTATTTTTTGAGCGAATTTTAAAATAGTGTATGCAGTTATATATGCATATTTGAAGAATAAGGTATACAAGTAATTTTTTTATCTATTTGAAACGGAATAATAAAAGTTGGGCTCCATCTATTTGCATCCCTCTGATTACTCTTCCCACCCCGATCATTTCAAAATAGAATTTTCATCCCGGTTTTTTCTTTATGCACCCCATTTATCCTAATATTTCCCCTTTCTTTTTTACTTGCTTCATTCTCTTCTTTTTATCTTCTTTATTTCACTGCATTGAATAATTTTTAAGTTTTTCTATGCTTAGATACAACGATGTACATATAGTTTCATGTTAGTTTCTAGCCTTATTTATATGTTTTCGACACCAGTTATCAGTTAGTTAGTTTTCACGTTTGCATTATGTGTTGTCGTTTTTTCCGTGTTGGCTTTCATCGTTATCGATAAAGATTGTGATCGATTGACAATATCACTTCCTCAAAACAAAAAAACGATTCATGCATAGAGTAATTAAATATAACACAAAAAGAGACACAATAGAGAAAAATCTAATTATTTGTTTAAGGGTAAAAGTGGCATTAATATATTTTTTGTTATTACTGGGCGGTGAAAAGCAATTGCTGAGATGCAAATACATGGACCCTAAAACTTGATGGAATTTGCTATGGAGTAGCGTTTGAGAAAACATGCCTCATATTTCATAAAATGGTAGTGGACTTCAAGGGCAGTGGGTTGAAGATCACGTGATGGTAAGGCCTGGGGATAAGTAATAAAAGGGGAAATAAAGGTAATATTTCTAGTGAATTACAATCCCTTTTAACAATTTCAAATTTTCAGTACACATGAGTAAAATTGTTTATTAAATCGACCGCTAGGGAGGTTGAAGAGGCACAAAATAAAACTCTCTGAAGTCAATTATTTTTGGCTGAAATATCTTGAATTTCGCGTCTACCTGCTCTCTGCTCTGTGTCTTCCTCCTCAGGTTCCTCTTTGCCTCGTTTCTTCCTCTGCAGTCCAAACTCCAAAATCAACGCGCAAAGTCCTTCTCACCGTTTTTATTTGATCAGGCTTTTACTTATTCACATATTCCTCCTCCAAAAAAACAGATTTCCTCATAGACTCATTCACTAATTCGGTCTTTTTCAATCCAAACAAATTGATTTTAAATCAAAGTTGAGAAACTGAAAGACGATTTTGGTTCGAGGTTATCAATTGAAAGAGTGTCGCTTGGGTTATCTACGGTTATTGATTTTGATCCTACGTTATCAATTTTGAATCGAAGTTGAGGAACTGAAAGCCGATTTCTTCAAACAAACTTGCACTATGCCATAGATGACATATCGCAACGAAAATGCATGGTGTTGCTAGCTACAGTGTTGCCATTGTTATGCTGTTTTTTGTCTATTGCAACGCACATTTCAAGGTGTTAGCATAAATATTAAACTGTGTTGCAGTAGCTGTGGATATATTTTAAATTAAAAAATTAATAAAATTATCAATCCGCGTGAATAGAACCCAACGGTCCACCTCACTGATCCACTTCAATTTGATTTTCCTTTATCCTCTCAGCTAGTTTGCCCCCAAATATTCATTTTCCCGCTGGAATAATTCAAGCTATCGCCCGCTGGAACAATTTAAGCTATCACGTTCATTTTTTTCCTCTTCTCAAATCAGCGATATATTTCCCCTTTCTACTTTTTTCCTTCGAGTCTAAAATCAATTCGCTATTTAAAAAAAAATTAGAAAATGGAAATCCCGATTCCATCGCAAGGATTGAAAGGGGAACTCGCGATTTTGGGAACGAAGCTGGTTTGTGTGATGTGATTTCACTTTGCATCCTCTCCCTTGTTATTATGTATGTTCAAAAATATCGGCATGGGAGGCTGAAGAATTATCTAAAATCGATGGAAGATTTAGGAGACAGGAATTGATTATTATTGGTTGGGAAGAAGGTCAGGTCGAAACTGCTACTGCTTGGCTTAAAAAGTTGAGGTATTTCATTCGATTTTGGGTTTTAATAAGATTCACCAAATGAAATTATGCCTAGAGTTTGACAGATGGATTCTCAACTAAAAGATGACATTTTTCAGAAGCTGCAAGGTATTTTTATTCCTAATAGATGATTCATTTAAAAAAAACATAATTTTTTAACACGTCTAGCGCTAATGTTTCTTTTCCCAACTTGCCACAATAGGAATGGGTGTAGGGGTATGTTATGGACTTTACAGTTTCGTATTTATGAAAAGGTAATTTAGATGAACAAGGAGCTGAGGTATATTATAGTACAGTAAGGCATATATAAAGTTGATGTATATGGATGGACTTTACAGTTTTGTATTTATGCATAGGAAGTGTTCAAGGTGCAATGGTTATCAGCTATTGCAAGCACATCACAATAAAACTAGTACTAATCATGACACACTTTCAGATTCTTATAATTCTTATGGTGTTAATATACTGTTCTTGAATGGTATGATTGCAGGCATTGTAGCTATTGTTGAATCCATATAGAGTAGATTTTAACAATCAAGAAATGAAATTGGGGGATTGGACTTGTCCAAAGTAATTGATTCACTTGATAATGATATACTGGTCATACTAACTTGTGCTAGTGTTGATGCACTTGAATCTACTGGACCTTCCATTACAGTAGATCATATGAATATTGTTGAGAATGGTGTGCATGCTGGTCCTTCGCAGCAACTAGTGATGGTGATAAATAACTGTGTTTCATTGCATCATCTTCACTGGTCCTTAATTCTGCATATTTTGTAGGTTAGTGAGCAAAAACGAGCTTTGTTTTGCACAATGCACTTTCAGCTATACAATTGTGACAGCTAGTAGTTTTATCATGATAGCTATACAATGGTGGCATTCACAATACAGTCATAGATAACAGGAATAAGTGAACGATGCGGTTCTTTCTCCTCTCGTCTCAAGCAGTTTTTGCGAAATATGATCGGGCATTAGACCCTGCAGTTCTTTCTCATCTCAAGCAGTTTTCCGCAATGAATAAACTTAAGAAAATGGCCCTACGAGTATGTGCATCTGTGATTCTTTTTGCGAAATATGAGCTTTCGGAGGAGGAGATAACTGGACTGAAGGAAATGTTTAAGGCCATGGACACAAATAACAGTGGTGCTATCACATTCGAAGAGTTAAAGGCTGGTCTTAGAAGAGATGGTTCTACCTTGAAAGAATCTGAAATTAGCAATCTTATGGATGCTGTAAGTAATATCCCCCCTCTTTCCAACCATAACATGCACACATACACTACTTTGAATGTACGTATGTGCATTATGTGGAGAAGTTGTAGCTGAAGTCCATGCAGATGCGAACCGCTTTGTTCAAAATGATAGGAGAAGCATATGCCACATTGTCCGGCCCCTCAAAGGTAGTAGTTTATATAATCATTTTCGTGTATTTTTTTTCTTGCTTATGATTGTATGTGTGAGTCTGTATATGAATGAATCGAGTGACAATGTAGCGAGGAATGTATGTAAATATGAATGATTGTGTAATATACGAGTGAATGTATAGTAGTGGAGTCAAAAAAATTGTACCATTTGAAATGTTGAAATAAAATATTTATTTGAATAAAATACTGTGTTATAATAATATTTATTATAATATTATGAAATCTTTGATTAATAGCAAGTGAGGTGTAATTACTTTTAGTTGTTGTAAAATTATTTTTAACAACTGCTAGAAACAGTTGTAAAAAAGGTTGAATTTATTACGATTGCCAGCTGTACTAGACATATTACAACTGTTTTTGGCAGTTGTGAAAGGGTATTTTTTGTTCTAATGGTACTTGTAGCAACATCTGTAGCGATGTTACCTTAGGATAGCAAAGATGTTGCCTTTGACTCTAAGGCAACGCGACAAAAGGCAACCCCAAAAAAGTGTTGCCACAGACCTATAGTAACAATTTTTGGTACCTACTGCGTCATTTCTATGGGTTGCCATAGGCCATCTATGGCGTAGTGCTGGTAAACAACCATAGAGGTTATCCAAATGAGTCAATAATTGTTTCTAACATTTCATCCAATGAGACTCGAAGGCTGTATAGTAATTATCCTTGCTGTAGTATTTTCGACTTTTTGTTCAATTTTCATGTTTTGAATTTTGATATTTTTTGGCCAATTGGTTATATACCACTCTCTTAACTGTATAATTTTTATTTGCATTTGCTTCTACTGATTGTTCCGAATGATTATTTGCAGTCATACCATTCTGATATATGTTGCTTGTGCTTTCTTAGGAGTTTCAGGTCACTGGTAAGTACATTTCCATGGTTGTATAGAGTTCATAGATTAGTTTCCTTTCATGCACGGTATAACATAATTTTCACCATTGTTTTCTTCATGAGATAGTTTTTGTTTATATAAATGCTGTATTTCCATGATTTACTCCAGATACACTGGTAAAGTTATTTTATTTATGCAGTTATTTGAAAGTGATGTTAGGCGATGTCATTAATGGAGTTAACCAATCATATAAATGAGTTATACATCATATTAAGTATGGTTATTTAATTTAGTTACATTCGAGTAACAGTTAGATATTCATTATTAATTAAAGCCAATATCAAGATTGTTTTCTCAGTGATATCAAGTGGAAGATTTAGATGTAATACATTGGTGCTTGTTGTACATTTTATGCTATTGCTTAACAAATGCTCCAATGTACACAGGATTCGAATTATTTATTCTTTCATCTTACAAGTTAATATTGATGTAATCAAATGTTTCCTTACACTAAGATTTGTCAATATATCAAGCTTCTTTATAGTTTTAATGATCGAATTTTTCAATGTAATCAGACGCTATCATTGTTGTCTTGTCAATATAGCAAAGACCATGGGCTTTGCATAAACCAGACTTCATAGTTTTTTGTCTTGCTATAACATAAACTACATCGCCGGGCCAAGGTATGGATATAGACTTTACATGTATTGGTCCATTACTAGCGGGGCAATAGGCATCTAGTTAGTTAATTGGCATGTAAAAAAAGCATTTGTGGTTCAAGGTTGTAGAATGAGTTGCACAATAACCTGCAAAGCCTATTTTCATCACCAGGGTTAAAAGCTTCAAGGATGAGTGGTGACTGATTTAAGCATGCTCAGGTTGCCTCAAACATATCTTGTATGTGTTCATGTATCATAAACATATATTATGAAAATCAAACTTATCACTGGATGGACAATACGCTTGGTGTGAAAGCTATTGAAAATATGTAGTCAATGGTAATAAGTTTACACCTGAATAGAAAGCAAATGTCATGTTGTAAGTGCTGCAATCTTGCATAGTCATTCCTGTTGTTCATTCTGATTTGAGCAAGAACTAGTACAAATCTAACACTTTAGTTTCTTTTCCCTTCAAGCGTGCTATAGGCTATTAAGTGTTCGATGCCAAACTAAGGTATGTCTCTTTAATTTTTATTTATCAAGAAATCTCTGAAAGATTAATGTCATCGAAGAACCCTTTATTTGCTAGATTTTAGATCAAAAGTGCGATGGGATTTTTTTTTGTTAAGTTGCCGAGGAGCTTTTTTTTAAGACCATTGAATATATTCTTTTCTTATAAAGAAATATGTTCAAGTCATACACAATGTTTTTATTCTTAGAAATCACATGCGATTCCGTGAGTGATTTAAAATGTTGTATGTAATAATATAATTCTGCCAAGTATATGCATTTTGAGTTGTTCTCTTCTAAATTATTACTAGGAAGAGAGAATTTGATAGAACTAGTAGTGCAGAAGGAAGAAATCTTGTAGCACGGGTAAGCGTTTTATCCAGCTTTAATTGCTAGCATTGCAATGTCTTTATTTATCCTTTTCTGAAACATTTGAAAAGGGAAATAATACATTGTCTTCGTATATAGTAATCCTTGTTATTAATAAGAACTACCATTGGCAGGCAATGCCATTTCTGAAGGATATAAATATTGACTCAAAGGACAGATAAATCACTAGGATATATCCTAGAATTTCAATTTGAGAAAGCTGCATTTTTGGCCGAGGAATGCCTACATGATGAACCAAGGAGCATGCCTCAATTACAAGAAATTAAGAAAAAGCCCTCTGCCCTATGTGCTTATTTGCCCGGTGGATCTCGAGATTGATTTATAAATAGTTTCTTTAATGGAAATGATTTTTTTTTTAATAAATGACATTGTTTTGCTGACTAAAATATGTTGTCAGGTGTTACAAACTTTTGTTAATCCTATGTCTGCATTTATATCTTGCTTTTGGTTCCTTTTTACTTGTGAAACATAGTTTGCTATTCCGTGAATTGCAGGTTGTTGTCGCATAAGTCTCCTGAATTGCCTCAAAAAAGTGCATTATTTTTTATTCTAGACATTTTTTTTTGCTATATTTAACAAGTTTTTTTTAAATACAGTTTAGATCGATATTTGGTTTGGTTATGCAATTGGATAATTTCAGTATAAGGTAAACTTGTGCAACTATAATCTTCAAATGTCACAACAAATTTACAGCTTGTGAAAAACGAAAGTATAAAAAGCAGATTCTTTATAAATGAACCAACGGTTATAGAAAGGAACTGGTGCATTGTTATAATTGTGTCCAAATTGTTGTTAGAGACCCAGAATACTAAAGGAACCATGGTACATGTAAGCATCTTGGTTACTCAATAGATGGGTACTTTGATATAGGAAAAATGTTAAGACGTGTGTATTTGTAAGAAGCATTGTAAGTTTTCATCATTGCCATGCCTTGAATCATTTCTTTGTTTATAAAACATCATTGATACAGTGCAACAATTTTAATCATCCCCACCATTCAACAAATTCACTTACATATGTATCGATGTTAAATGACATTGGTGATTTTTTTATAACAAAGTAAATTACGAAAAACTACATATGAAAGCACATTGAGGATTTTCTGTTATAAGAAACTCAATGAAGATTTGAATAGAAGTACGTATAATTGTGTTTGACAACTTCAAGAATGTGAGGGTCTAATTCTACTATGATGGAAAACACCGTACATTTACATCATCTCATCCCTTTTTACATTACCTTACTACATTGCAATTCCAACTTGAGCTTCACAATGGTAATGGTAGAGCTCCACTGATGTTCATTTGACTTTCACCATCATGGTTTCTTTGTTTATTGTTTTTGTAATAGGGCTATTGGAATTTTTTCCATTCTCTTAAATTACACCTAATTTTTCATTCAAAAATAAAACCTAATGAATAATTTTACGTTTTTTGTTAAACACCTTAATGGTCGGTTTTCCTACTGTGTTACAGTAATACTAGTTTAGTGTATAACTTCTATCTGAGATAAAGGCATACAAATATACAATGATACAATTCCAAGACCGTGTAAGTTGATTTACTTGTTTTGTCCTTGTAAGGATGTTCAGATGTTATTTGGTGTTGGAGGAAAGTTTCCTGAAAATACGCCTTGGGAATAAAACCCAATCTTGCGGAAAAACAAATAGGAATGGATTGACGGTGAGGCAAAACAAACAACAGATAGTCACCAGCAAAACAATCACGAATCAAGCAATAAAAGAAAGAACACAAGAGATTTATAGTGGTTCCGGACTGATAATAGAGAAGAAGAAGAAATACAACTTTGAGAGATGATTCTTACATTTACCTAATCCCTATCCTTATATAAGGATTAATACTTGGGGTTGAGGTAATTTGATTTATGATAATAAATCAATACCTAATTAATTCTCCAATTTATTTGCTTCCAATCAGAGAATTAATTCATTACTTCAATATCCCAAATGAAGCTTTCCATATTCTTCCACTCATGTAGGTAATTTATTACCCTGTCTAATTTTACAAACGAGGCAATAAATTTTCTTATGTCTTCCAAATCTTCTGCAGTTGGAAATATTATATTACTCAAACTAACAATATTTCCCAAATCTTCTCTAAATGGAAATATTGTATCAACGTAATCAATAATATCTTCCAAATCTTCTGCAAATGGAAATATTGTATCACGAAATCTAATAATCTCCACCTTGATACCACATTTCCTTGAAAGCATACCAACTCCACCTACATCCTCTTGCTCTAAGCATCTTCTCGGACAAGACACCATGGTTACTTCGTCCACTGAGCTTCGGCATTGCCATCACTCATTGCACTTTGTCAACAAACTCTGGCAATTCCACCACCTGCTAACAAAGTGTTCAAAGTACCCACTTCATGTAAGACCTATCAATCTTCATCATGAAAACAAATGTCTCCACGAACCATCTCAGCTCTCTCCCCACACCGCGCCACCGCTGGCACCTAGCATTTCGATAAGTGATTCTAGCTCGAGCAATGCTTGAACTTAGCAGTCTACAAAGACTTATACATATCCACTTTTTTCTCCTTTGATCTCTGACCAAATTCAGACGATCCCTTATTTCGCTTATCAAGCACATCCTCTTGGCAAAATCCCACCTTGTTGAAGCTTTCCCCTATTCTACCTATGCAGAAACTCAAAGTCCCTTCTCGAATGCCTAGCTTTGACATCTTTTCCACGAGAGTTGTAGACTCCAACCCTTGACTCTCTAAGTACAGTGCTTCCCCTCAGGAGATACAAATTATGAAGCATATCTCCCTTCATCACTACAAATGCACCCTTAGAAACACTTAGACTATCCTTATTAATAGTCACCTTGCATCCTTTGGATACCAACTGCCCAAGAGATATCATTGACTTCCGAAGACCTGGAACATAACAGACACCTGTCAAACTGCGTATTACCCCTTCATACATGTGAATCTGCAGAGTACCTTCGCCCATGACTCTACAATTAGTATCATTTCCCATAAGAATCAGTTTCCCTCTTTTTCTTTCAAAAAAAAAACTGAAATAATTCTTATTATGTGTCATATGAAAAGACGCCCCCGTAACTAGCACCCATTGGTCTGATACATCTGATGCTACCGCTGTCAACAAGTCATCAGACAAAAATTCCCCCACCGCAACCGATGAATTTCCATCTTTACTTTTCTTTCTTCAAGTCCGAACAATCTCTCTTCCAATGACTTGGTTTCTTGCAAATGTAGCACTTCCCATCTCTCGACTTTGTTTTCTTCTTCTTCTCCCCTTTCTCCATACCAGCTAATAAGGATTCCGTACTGCTTCCTCCTCTATCTTCACTCAACCACTTCATCTGATCCCTCAAGTCCTCAGATAGGAGACCTGTCTTCACATCATCTACTGTTAGTGTATCTCTGGCATAGATAAGACTGTTAGCAAAACCTATGTATTGCTCCGGAAGAGAACACAAAAGAATCATTGTATTTGCTCCTCATCCACTTTCAAGTCAACGGTCTTCATCTTCATCACGAGATCATTGAAGAAGCTTAGATGTGCCTTCACTGAAGTACCCTCTCTCATCTGCATGGTGAAAAACATCTTCAGCAAAATCAGACGGTTAGTTAGTGACTTCTTTAAATAGAGTTTTTCCAGCTTGGTCTAAATGTCCTCAATAGTGGTTCACCTCTAATCTCTGAAATAACATTTTCTCCCATTCCTAATTGAAAAGTAGTAAATGTCCATCGTTCCATCTCCTTCCTTTCCATGGCTGAAATATCATATGTTAACTCCTTAGGAGCAAACACCACAGGATGAGCGTTGTTCCTCATCAGACAGCTTTCATCCTCCATTGCCACTTCTCGATGTCTTTATCACCATTCCATCTTTCTATTGCTAACTGAGATCCTGTTGCCATATACGTCCTTTTGACATATGGCCTTGATACAATTGCTAAATTCTCCTCATCTCCTGCCATAATGCCTAACACGCTTTCTCAATCAACCTCGTAGCTCTGATACCAATTGTTGGGGAAAGTTTCCCAAGAACACGCCTTGAGAATAGAACCCAACCTGGCGGAAAAACAAATAGGAACGCATTGATGGTGAGGAAAAACAAACAACAGGTAGTCACCAGCAAAACAATCACGGATCAAGCAATGAAAGAAAGAACACAAGAGATTCATAGTGGGTCCAGACTGATAATAGAGAAGAAGAAGAAATACAACTTTGAGAGATAATTCTTACATTTATCTAATCTATATCCTTATATAAGGATTACTACTTGGGGTTGAATTAAGTGATTTATGATTATAAATCAATGCCTAATCAATTCTCCAATCTATTCTCCCAATCATAGAATTAATTCTTTACTTCAATATCCCAAAAATAAACTTCTTCGTATTCTTCCACTTATGTAGGTAATTTATTGCCCTGTCTAATTTTTCAAAAGAGACCATAAATTTTCTGATATCTTCCAAACCTTCTGCAATTGGAAATATTATATTACTCAAATTAACAATATTTCTAAATGGAAATATTGTATCACCATAATCAATAATATCTTCCAAATCTTCTGCAAATGGAAATATTGCATCATGAAATCTAACATTTTGGAAGTGCATCCTACGATTTTGCACTAAAATAGAATATGAAAAAGCATAGTCCCCAACATATAGACGGTGCCTTTCAACACATGGCACATAGAAAGTCAACAAAGAATAAAGCTAGGTCCTAACTCATTAACGACTGTCCAAAAGGTAATTCTGACTGAGAATACTTAGTACAAGATATGTTGGAAGTGTTTCATATATGTTATGAATTTATCTAAAAAATTAATTGCGTTACCAAAAATTTATATTGAGCAATTAATACAATAGAGCCATTGAAAGTTAGAACGGTAATATATTTACATATATTGTGATGCAATTAATGCAATAAAACATTGAAAGTTATAACGGAAATATATTTACATATATGTAAATATTAATGAGCCATTATTGATTGAACAGTAACGGTCATGTATGCATGTGACCTTTTATGGAGCTGTTACAAAATAATAAATAAATGGTGTTTAAATCTTGCAATGAATGATAATCAATTAAGATTGGTTATCATTTTTCTCTTTTGGAACATGCAAATGTACATGTTAAAAATTGCAACATTTTGTACGCTTCTCTGATTTAATAATGGTATTAATTACGTTCAAATTTTCTCCTACTAACCTAGTTGATGTTACTCTTTATTTATTTATTTTCTATAAAAAAGAGTAAGATAGAAAAAAGCATGATACACAACATTCTTCTCTTTGCTCTTTTTCTTAAAAACTCTCTTATCTTAATTGAATTTATATTATAATACAAAAAAGCAGTAAACTTTTTAACTTGAGTGCAAATCAAGCTCAATTCGTTATGCAAGCGAATTGATATCATGAAGAAGAAGGCTGTTTTATCCTATAGGCGGCGGTGAAAGGTACGAACTGCTTTGCACGATTGAGTAGATCACCGAAACGTCTTCAAGAGAGCGACTTTGTACGTGACTAAGCCATTAGTTTTCGAACAAATTGAAGATGATCAGACAACTAATGGCTTCCACTTCTTCTGCTGCTGCAAACAACAGGTTAGTAGAGATGCAATCTCATGAGCTTTTGAAAATAACTCATGAGATCACCTCCAAAGGTATGACTTTGAATGAACAATTTTAGATTGCTGCAATAATTTGCAAATTGCCCTCAAGACGTTTTTTTTAAAGAATGTGCTAAGGCACAAGACTAAGAATTTTCCTTAAAGAACTTGATCATTCGCCTCTATATTGAGGAGGAGGCACGCAAATAGAAACAAAAATAGGAAGTGCTAGTTGTCATAAACCACAACACTAAAAAGACCAAACCACCAATTTTGAAACCGAATGTGAAAGCATCCTAAAATCATAATCATCGCAACAAACTGAATTGGAACCCGCAAGGGAAACAAAAAGGATAGCAGCGACCAACCCAAAAGAGTGAACCTGGACAGTTGTTTCTCTGTTACAACTATGGAAAATCAGGCCATATGGCACGTAATTGTCGGAAAGGACCGGGCCCTGCACTGCAGGCTAACCTAACCGAGGAGCCTTTAACGGCTATGTTTACTAAGATTCACCTTGTTGGTGGATCAGAGGGTTGGTGGGTAGACTGTAAGAACCCGGAAAATCAGAACCAAATTAAAATTTTTATTTTGGCAATTTTAATGAATTTTGAATATTTAAAACGATTTATTTTAAATAATAACGACTAGAAATTTATTTTGAATATATTAGAATGTATAAATTTATTTAAATCAAAGTTAGAATATAAATATTTATTTTAATTATAAAAGGAATTGGAAATGGCGCGGTAGTTTGAAAATACGATTTCAAATCAATGTACAGGATTCAAAATAAATCGGATTTTAGTGAAACCAAAAATATTTGAATCTATTTGAAAATATCTTTCCAACGAATCCGAAAAATCCAAATTTCATAGCGGGAATAAAAAGTTATGCCCAGTTGAAAATTCATAATAGTCGCTATGGACATATAGCCCTTAAAAATGGAAATTTTGCAAACGACCTTCGTTTTCGACGAAACAACATTTTTTGGATCTGGGATATCAAGTTATTGCTATATTCCAATTTTCATAATTTTTGAAAACAATATGTGGGCGTGGCAAGAGAAAACGTGTTTTGTCAATTTCAATCAATTTGGATCGACCAGAAAATGACCGTTTTTCAAACGATCTCCAAATTCGATGAAATTACTTTTGTTAGGACCGTATCATCAAAACATAGCCAGATTTTTTTCTAGAATTTTTAGAGTCCATATGTGGCCCCGGTAAATTAAAATGTACGTTAAAGTCAAATTTGAACGTTATATTAATTTATATTTTAATTTTGATGAAAACTGATCGTAACAGCCATATTGGCTTACGAAACATATCCCATTATGTTCAGAATGAGGGTATTACGCTGGGGACGACAGTCGGTGGGTCTCGTTTGGAGTTTGTATTAGAAAGTTGTTTTTTTTGGATAATTAAATATATAATATAATAATTATTATAAAAAACCAAGTCAACCCCCCCATTTACCATGATGGATTTCATTGTAATTTACAACTGTATAAACATTAAATATAAATAATTAACGCTTATATAGCCTGTCAACCAATCAATTGACATACCACTAAACAATTGGGATTAGTGTACGTCAAATATCATCCCAATACCCATGTGGGGTTTCAATCAACAAGCACTAAATACTATCTGTGCATTTTGTCGATGTGTAAAATTTATCGTCCCAGTCAATATCAGTAAAATGGGTGCATAAACAAATCATCTGATTTGTAAATGAATATTTATTTTATTCATATACACGTTAAAAATTATATTTTTAACTATAAAATATTTATTTCAACACATGAATATTTCATACAGTCCATTTCAAATCACAAACAATTTTCACAACACAATCAAATCAAACAAGTCGTCCATGGTCTGTGGACGACGGTGTCGGGTGCTGCTAAGAACCATATGCATCCTAGTATATATTTTAACTAGAAAATAAAATTAATGTGAGAAGTTCTCACCTTGGTTTCCACTCCGTCATCTTTAACGGACGATGGTTTGGATTCTATTCAAAATTCCAACGCAATCTTTTCCCGCTTTTCGTAGCAAAAATCACATTTTTAATATAATGTTTGTATTAAAAATCACATTTTTCATATCACTACATATATAAAATTCATATTTTTATAATGATATATAATATATAAAACTCATGTTTTTATTCTAATGTTATTCATACAAAAATCATATTTTTATTTTCATGCCATTCATATAAAAATCCCATTTTTATCTCGCTACTTCGTATATAAAAACCAAATCTTTACATTGCTATTTCATATATAAAAATCGAATTTTTAACATGCTACTCTATATATAAAAATATCATTTTTAATTAAAGCTATACATGTAGAATAAAAATCACATTTTTATTTTTCTAAAAATATTTTCATATATTCGATAGAAATTATATTTTTGTATCGCTATTTGTTGATACTAATATTTTTGTTTGATGATAACAAATAGATTTTTGTTACTGGAGTGTTTGATTGTGGAATATCTAGTATTATTGGAAAATAAAAAAAAACACAGAATTTACACAGAATATAGAAAAATCAAATAAATTTTATTTCCAATAATATTATTTATTTTACAATTCATTTACACACAAGACTTTACAAATCACTTTACAAGTAATTTCAGTACATACAATTTTTTTTACAAGCACTTCATTTTTTTTCTTCTCATTTCTAGCTGGATTATTCTTGTTGAGAACACCTTAACTGTCCAAAGCATCATCCTGTAACCTGTCACAAAAGAAAGAAAAATACACAGTACACTGGAACTAAAACAAATACTTTTGACAAAAATGATTCTTTGTGATTGATTCATTTTTTTTTGTCTCAGTTTTCTGTGTGCTTTTCTCATCATATTTCAGACCTGAACAGCCACATCAAAACCATACTGGTTTGCTGATCAGAACCAACTGATTCTGACCAGCCTCAACTCAGTACAGTTTGACTGCTATTTTTTTTATTTTTATTTTTCAGAATCAAACAAGGTGAATTGTCAAATTCAAGACATGTTCAAAAGAGGTCAACCAGCAAATAACTTTCAAAGTCAACATGGAGTCAAAAATCATCAAATCAAAATGGCCAGTACAAAGAAAAAAAATGGACAGAAAGCATGTGCAAATGATTCAAATCAAAATGCAAGTAAACAAGCAAATGTGTAAATAACATGTCAACACAGCTATACAAGTATAGCTAATCAACATTACAAATCAAGTTTCAAATTACACAAAACAAGGCAGTGCAGACTTGTTTCAGCATGATGACACATGTGAACAACACAAGCTGGATGAGGCTCAAGTAGATCAGCATATTCACAACAGTACAAGAAATTGGAGCTGCTACAACATGGGTTGTTATGTGCAAGGAGGTGACACAGTAAATGGGATGAAAACACAGCAATGCAAACAGTACAACAAGTTATGCATGAAGCTACAGCATGGCAAATGGTCTATGGTACAACAGTATAGCCAACAAAGTGACAAAGTGGTGTACAAAGTAGTATACAACTCAGCAAAGCTCAAAGTGGTTAAGCCATAATAGTTCAAGTGTGAAAATGGTGTACACATTGATGCAGATCAGTTTTGCAACATGATGTATGTAAATACATATTAAAACAGTTCAGTTCTGTATGATAATGATCAACAAGTTCAAGTGTAACAGTGCCAACAAGTAAACAAAGCAGCAAAGGTTCAAAAATACTCAAGACAACTCAACACACTTTCGGGAAATCATACTGTCAGCATATGGATGTGCATGTCATGAATGCAGCTCGACATAGTCAAGAAAGCAAGGGCAAGCAATGACATAGATAAAAGAACTTTCAGTGCAAAAGTGTCACAAGCTGTTTTGGAAAGAAAGGAGTATAAATGGATGGTGCAACTATATGCAAGCAACCAAGTGATCAAGACAGTATCAGTTCATATCAGTTTTCTTTGTGTACCAGAAAACATCACAAGCATGCCGAATGCAAAGTATCATGTTCAAGCTTAAACAAGACTCAGCAAGTTAATTTGTTTTTCAAACTTGGAAAACAATAACAATCGAATCATTTTGGCAAGAAAGTTCTTTGATTTATTTTCAGAAAATATTCAATTATCTCGGCAATTTATCATCTCAGAAAATCAAGCAAGAAATTAGGCAAGCATTGTTGTGGAAACTTTCTACAGTGAACAACATCTTTTAAATGGAATGGCAAGCATGAATTTAAGGAGTTCATATTTGACAATTTTTCTTATTCATAACTTTTCCAGAAATCATGATATTTTTTTTGGGAAGTTTTAAATCGGTTTGCTCTTTGATGATATCATATTTGGCATGTTATTCAAGGCAAGAAATCAATGGAGAAATCATGCAATGAACACAAGGGGATTCACAGTTTTTAATTCTTTCCAGAAATGCTCAATTACGCATAAATATTCAAGATGGCTACAATTAAGATATTCCAGAATTAACTTATCAAATTAAAGCCGAGCAAACAATTCAAGATTTCAGGGAAAAACAAATTTACACAAAATTAATTCAGCAAATCCTTGAAGGTCAATAACATGTCCAAATTCACATTTTTCATCGAGCTAATCTCGCAAGCAAAAGGGGAAAGTTGTTTTTGAAAATCAATCAAAGCCGAGAATTCAAAAAGGGGAAGCCAACGCAAAATCAGCTCAAGCCACACTCACGAAATCAGAGGCTAAGGGTTTTCTAAAACCCTATATAAGCACACCATACATCATCGACAAAAACATAGAAAACTCACAAAAGCCTCAAAGACCAGAAAGAAATTCAAATCAGAGGTTACTCACGTTTTTTCCTGTCGAAATCTCAAATCAGAGAAACAAGGAGCCACCAGCGATCGATCGGAGATACTGAGATTATTCAAAATCATCAAGTGCTAAATCGATTTGGGAAGCCTCCAGAGAAACCCTAGCAAAATTTTCAGAGGCCGCCGCCATTATCAAATAAAAGAAGAATCGGGCAAATAAAAGAAAGTGGGCCGGCCAATATTTACTTGGCCAAGCCAAGTCTTTGTTAAAAGGGGGTTTTCTTTTTTTTGTTTTTTTTTTGTATTGATTTTTTTTTGTTTTTTTTTTCAATATCAATGCTTTTTTTTTCTAGTTTTTGTTGTAAAACTAGGATTACAAATTGGTGATTTATAATCTGGGAAAATCTGGTCTAGGATATACAGACTAGTCTAGGATTTTGAGCTTAGGGATAAACAGGAGCAGGAGTTGCGAGTTTGCATAGGATTGTAAGCGGGATCTGTTTGTATCTCCTAATAAAAATCTTAGAAAGGCAGCAGTAGGCACAGTTTGCCGAAGCTGGGTATATCTGCGTGTGATTTACTGCATTTCTTTATTACTGTGTTTAGTTTTAAATTTTGTGTTAAAACCCTATTCACCCCCCCCCTCTAGGGTTATTATCGATCCTACAATTGGTATCAGAGCAGGTGTTTGAACCCTAGAATCATGACTTCAATAAACAATGCTTTTTCTGAAGGTCAATCTATTGCTAGACCACCCATGTTCAATGGTAGTGATTACGCGTATTGGAAAGCTAGGATGAAAATATATCTAGTGTCTGTTGATTATGATGTCTGGGATATCATTGAAACTGGATATACACCTCCGACTGAAACTGTTAATGGTATTGTAACACCTAAACCAAAAAGTAGGTGGGATGCAAATGATAAGAAATTATACTCTATAGATTCTAAAGCTAAGAATGCTCTGATTTGTGCTCTTGATAAAACAGAATATAACAGAATTTCTCATTGTAATACAGCCCAGGAAATTTGGCATACTCTGGAAGTTACACACGAAGGAACTTCTCAGGTTAAAGAATCCCGTCTTGCCATGTTCAGTAATGAATATGAAAACTTCAACATGCAGAAGGATGAGAGCATCAAGGACATGTATGGACGCTTCTCCGTACTAGTCTACAATGCCAGAGCCCTTGGGAAGGTCTATACAGAAGTGGAGCTTGTGAGGAAGATTCTGCGTGTTCTGCCCATGAACTTTGAAGCAAAAGTCACAGCCATTCAAGAATCCAAAGATCTGAGCAAGCTGAGCGTGGAAGAGCTTATCGGGAATCTGATGACATACGAAATGGAGCTGAAAGCAAGAGAAGATCGCAACAACTCAGATCTGAAAAAGAAGTCAATAGCTTTGTCCAACACCGTCACCAGCGATAGTGAAGATCCTATTGAACAGCTTGCCATGGCAGTCAGACAACTCACGAAGTGGAGAAAGTTCAAACCTCGAAGAAATAAACCAAAGACCAACAATTCAGAAGATGAACCACTCTGCTACAACTGTCAAAAGCCTGGACACATAAAACCAAATTGTCCACTTCTCCAAAGAAACAAGAAGAAAAAGAAAGCTTTTGCTGTAACTTGGGATGACGAGGAAGGAGAAGAAGATTCAGACAGCAGTGAGGAGGAAAGCAATTTGTGCTTCATGGCAAAATCAGATCTAGAAGATACTGACGAGGAAACCACTGAGGTATACAGTTATGACGATCTAGTTTTAATGTGTAAACATCTTTCTGAAATTATTGACACGTTAGAATCAGACGCAGAGAAACTGAAAGCGGAAAACTTCAACCTTGTTCATAATAATAAGAAGTTGGAATCTGAGATTAAAAATGCTTCAAAAACCAATAATCTAGATTGTGAAATATGCAAAGATGTGAATCTAGAAATTTTAACACTCAAGAGCACCATTGAGAATCTTGAAAAAGAAAACTTGACTCTAAAAGTTGAAGATGACACTAAAAGAAAGAACTACATTAAACGATGCACTTCACTTGTGAATGAGAACACAATCTTAAAAACAAGAGTCCAAGATCTAGAAGTCACATTGAACAAATTCTCAATCGGTCAAACATCTTTTAAAATGTTACTTGGAAACCAATTGGTTGGAAATAATAGAAAAGGACTTGGTTTTGGGAAGATACAAGAAATAACTGGAAGTGACAATGCTAAAGGTAAAAGTATTTTTCCCAAATGTGTAAAATGTGGGGTGATTGGTCACAGTCATGAAAATTGCAAGATTAGCAGTAAAATTCAGAAGTTCAAAAAGGTATGGGTTCCTAAACACTTGGCACACAATTATCACAATGATTGGAACACAAATAAGAAGAAAAATCAAAGTTGGATTCCAAAAGAATCTTATGACTATCATTCTTCTACTACTGATAAGATTAGGCCTAGAAGTTTCTCTAGGTCATCTCCTTCTCTGTTTGTATAGGTATGTTGGCGGGCTAAGGAGCAACAAAAATGGTACTTGGATTCAGGTTGCTCCAGACATATGACAGGTGATAAAAGACTGTTCCTTAGCCTGGAAAAACATAAAGGTGGGAATGTGACGTTAGGTGACAACAGCAAATGTAAAATTATTGGTAAAGGAAAAGTAGGTAACAGTATCTTTGCCTTAACTGATGTTTTATATGTTGATAATCTCTTTCACAATCTTATCTCCATCAGTCAGCTTTGTGATAAAGGAATGAATGTTGTGTTTGATAGTAATAGTTGCAAAATCATTGAGATCTCCTCTGGAAAGGTTGTGTTTACAGGGAAAAGAAAAGGAAATGTCTATACTCTCTCATTCGATGATGTAACAGTATCTAGGTGTTTGGTAGCAACAGAAGAGGAGGCAATCTTATGGCACAGAAGATTGGCACATGCAAGTATGGGTCTTCTTGAAAGACTAAAAGCAAATGAACTTGTCAGGGGTTTACCACATCAGAATTTCAAAAATAACAAAGTATGTAAAGCTTGTACCATGGGAAAACTTAGTCGTTCATCTTTCCGTCCAAAAAATGTTGTTAGCACTTCACGAGTGCTTGAATTGATTCATATGGACTTGTTTGGACCTACTGATACTGCTAGTTTAAATGGTAAACGTTATTGTTATGTATTGGTTGATGATTACTCTAGGTTTACATGGGTTTACTTTCTAGCCAAAAAGTCTGAAGCTTTTGATTATTTTTTAAAGTTTTCAAAACTTGTCCAAAATGAAAAAGGGGTTTCAATTAAAACTTTAAGAAGTGATCATGGAGGTGAATTTGAAAAATTAGACTTTGAAAATCTTTGTGAAGAAAATGGTTTCAAACATGAATTTTCCGCTCCTCGAACACCTCAACAGAATGGGGTGGTTGAAAGGAAAAATCGTACATTACAAGAAATGGCTAGATCTATGTTATGTGAATATCAATTGCCTCAAACTTTCTGGGCTGAGGCAGTTAATACTTCGTGCTATGTAATGAACAGAGTTATGATTAGACCAATACTTAATAAAACGTCATATGAACTGTGGTCTAACAAAAAGCCTAACATCTCATATTTTAGAGTGTTTGGATGTCCTTGTTATATTTTGAACACAGGTGAACAGCTTGGGAAATTTGAGTCAAAAACGGTTGATGGAATCTTCATGGGTTATTCATGAAGAAGTAAGGCTTACAGAATCTTCAATAAACAGTCAAGAACAATCGTGGAAACCGTCAACGTCAAGTTCAATGAATCAGATATGGATACGATACCTGAAGATGATAAAGATGATGCTGGTGCACAAGAAATTGAACAAGAAAACAATGATGTTGAGACAAACAATGAAAAAGCCACTGAAGCAGCAACAAATATCGAAAGACTAAAATTCAAGCCAAGTCATCCTCCAGATTTGGTAATTGGAAGTCCAACTGTTGGTGTTCGTACACGATCCTCTCTCAATAGGGAAGTTTGTACCCTTTGTATTCATAATGCCTTTGTATCTGAAATAGAACCAAGTTCTTATGATGTTGCTCTTAATGATGAATTTTGGTTGTTAGCTATGCAGGAGGAACTTAATCAGTTTGAGAGAAACAGAGTCTGGAACTTGGTACCCAGACCAAAAGACTACCCAGTTGTAGGAACAAAATGGGTATTCAAAAATAAGCTTGACGAATCTGGAAACGTAACAAGAAACAAAGCTAGGTTGGTCGCTAAGGGATACAATCAAATCGAAGGTGTTGACTTTGATGAAACTTTTGCCCCAGTTGCTAGGCTTGAAGCAATCAGAATTTTGTTAAGTTTTGCGTGCTTTAAGGGGTTCAAATTAAAAAAAATGGATGTGAAGAGTGCTTTTCTGAATGGAGAACTAAAAGAAGAAGTGTATGTTGAACAACCCCCTGGTTTTGAGAGTCACGATTATCCAAATCATGTATACAAACTGGAAAAAGCATTATATGGCCTTAAGCAAGCTCCTCGAGCTTGGTATGACTGTCTGTGTACATATCTCTTGGAAAATGGCTTTAAAAAGGGAAGTGCTGACACAACCTTGTTTTTATCTCATGATGGTGATGATTTTCTAATCGTCCAAATTTATGTTGATGATATCATATACGGTGCCACTAATGATGTCTTGTGTGAAAAATTTGAAAAAGTTATGCAGGGCAAATTTGAGATGAGTTTGGTTGGAGAGCTGAAATTCTTCCTTGGTTTCCAAATCAAACAAAGTAGCAAAGGGATCTTTATCTCCCAAACGAAGTACGTGATGGAGTTGTTAAAGAGATTTGGAGTTCAAGATGCAAAGCCAATGAAAACACCGATGAGTCCAACAACCAAACTTGACAAAGATGAAAAAGGTGTTGCTGTGGATCAAAAGAAATATCGCGGTATTATCGGTTCACTTCTTTATCTTTCTGCTTCTAGACCCGATATTATGTTTTCTGTTTGTTTGTGTGCTCGTTTTCAATCAAATCCCAAAGAATCTCATCTAAAAGCCACAAAACGGATTCTAAGATATTTGTTACACACACCAAATTTGGGCTTATGGTATCCTTCTTGTGATAACTTTAATTTAGTTGGGTTTACTGATGCTGATTATGCTGGTTCACTCACTGATAGAAAAAGTACTAGTGGAACGTGTTTCATGCTAGGTCATTCACTTGTGTCGTGGTCAAGTAGAAAACAAAACTGTGTTGCTTTATCCACCACTGAGGCTGAATATATTGCTTTAGGAAGTTGTTGTGCACAGATTTTATGGATGATGCAGACTTTATCTGATTTTGGACTTTGTTATAAACGAGTTCCTTTAAAATGTGACAGTAAGAGTGCAATTGACTTATCAAATAATCCAGTACATCACTCACGCACAAAACACATTGATGTAAGACACCACTTTCTTAGAGATCATATTGCTTGTGAAGATATTTGTATAGAATTTATTCCAACCGAATCTCAACTTGCTGATATTTTTACAAAACCCCTTCCTGAAGACAGATTTTGCAGATTACGTTTGGATTTGGGAATTATAGAAATAAATTAATCTTTTAGCATTTTTGGATAAATTTTCTCTTAAGATGTTCTGTTGGCAATTATCTTTCTGACAAATAATCCATGCTTCAAATCATCAAGAAAAGACCAGTTTGTTTTTGGACATTTATGATAAATTTGTGACTGTGTAAGTTTTCATAATATGAGATGTTTGAAAATTTGTAGCTCTGATACGATCAAATATGCTTTATAATATGAGTAATTGAAGAACTTTTTGTTCACTTTCATCTTCTGTCTCTATCACCCTTCTATCAATCATTATTATTTTATATATATCAAAGGGATTTAAGTACAAAAAATAAAAAAATAAATAAATAAATAAATATAAGTATTTCTCTAATCTCATTTAAAAATCCAAGCTCTGGTCATGCATGGTTATGAGAATACTTATTTTTCATGCTATTACTGATTCCATTTAAAAATCCAAGATCTGGTTATGCGTGGTCAGTATAGTATTGAATTTTTTTTCATGTTGCAGCTAATTCCATTTAAAAATCCAAGCTATGGTCATGCGTGGTTAGTTTGCTATTGAAATATCCCTGATATATATTAAATATTTCATCGTTCCATTTTCTGTCTTGTGAAATGTGTTCTTCTTTTACAGATTATTCTAATCTTTTTGTTTGATTACTCGGAGTGTTTGAATCTGATAATGTCAAATGACTTGATTACTATTTACAGTCCATACTCTTTAAAATGTCCAGAATTGTTATTCTTTTGATGATTACAAAGGGGGAGAAGAAGTTAAGATTTTGTGTTGTTTACAGACGTCTATAGATTTTATTTTGCCATTAATGCTAAGTGTTTAATTTTTTTTTGTCATTTTCAAATTCTTTACTCATGTCTGTTTACAACTGATAGGGGGAGCTCAAATGTAGGGGGAGCCCTTGTTCAAACACATCTCGTTATTCACAAAAATCTTAAGTCTGTTTGTCATCATCAAAAGGGGGAGTTTGTTGATACTAATATTTTTGTTTGATGATAACAAATAGATTTTTGTTACTGGAGTGTTTGATTGTGGAATATCTAGTATTATTGGAAAATAAAAAAAAACACAGAATTTACACAGAATATAGAAAAATCAAATAAATTTTATTTCCAATAATATTATTTATTTTACAATTCATTTACACACAAGACTTTACAAATCACTTTACAAGTAATTTCAGTACATACAATTTTTTTTACAAGCACTTCATTTTTTTTTTCTCATTTCTAGCTGGATTATTCTTGTTGAGAACACCTTAACTGTCCAAAGCATCATCCTGTAACCTGTCACAAAAGAAAGAAAAATACACAGTACACTGGAACTAAAACAAATACTTTTGACAAAAATGATTCTTTGTGATTGATTCATTTTTTTTTGTCTCAGTTTTCTGTGTGCTTTTCTCATCATATTTCAGACCTGAACAGCCACATCAAAACCATACTGGTTTGCTGATCAGAACCAACTGATTCTGACCAGCCTCAACTCAGTACAGTTTGACTGCTATTTTTTTTATTTTTATTTTTCAGAATCAAACAAGGTGAATTGTCAAATTCAAGACATGTTCAAAAGAGGTCAACCAGCAAATAACTTTCAAAGTCAACATGGAGTCAAAAATCATCAAATCAAAATGGCCAGTACAAAGAAAAAAAATGGACAGAAAGCATGTGCAAATGATTCAAATCAAAATGCAAGTAAACAAGCAAATGTGTAAATAACATGTCAACACAGCTATACAAGTATAGCTAATCAACATTACAAATCAAGTTTCAAATTACACAAAACAAGGCAGTGCAGACTTGTTTCAGCATGATGACACATGTGAACAACACAAGCTGGATGAGGCTCAAGTAGATCAGCATATTCACAACAGTACAAGAAATTGGAGCTGCTACAACATGGGTTGTTATGTGCAAGGAGGTGACACAGTAAATGGGATGAAAACACAGCAATGCAAACAGTACAACAAGTTATGCATGAAGCTACAGCATGGCAAATGGTCTATGGTACAACAGTATAGCCAACAAAGTGACAAAGTGGTGTACAAAGTAGTATACAACTCAGCAAAGCTCAAAGTGGTTAAGCCATAATAGTTCAAGTGTGAAAATGGTGTACACATTGATGCAGATCAGTTTTGCAACATGATGTATGTAAATACATATTAAAACAGTTCAGTTCTGTATGATAATGATCAACAAGTTCAAGTGTAACAGTGCCAACAAGTAAACAAAGCAGCAAAGGTTCAAAAATACTCAAGACAACTCAACACACTTTCAGGAAATCATACTGTCAGCATATGGATGTGCATGTCATGAATGCAGCTCGACATAGTCAAGAAAGCAAGGGCAAGCAATGACATAGATAAAAGAACTTTCAGTGCAAAAGTGTCACAAGCTGTTTTGGAAAGAAAGGAGTATAAATGGATGGTGCAACTACATGCAAGCAACCAAGTGATCAAGACAGTATCAGTTCATATCAGTTTTCTTTGTGTACCAGAAAACATCACAAGCATGCCGAATGCAAAGTATCATGTTCAAGCTTAAACAAGACTCAGCAAGTTAATTTGTTTTTCAAACTTGGAAAACAATAACAATCGAATCATTTTGGCAAGAAAGTTCTTTGATTTATTTTCAGAAAATATTCAATTATCTCGTAAATTTATCATCTCAGAAAATCAAGCAAGAAATTAGGCAAGCATTGTTGTGGAAACTTTCTACAGTGAACAGCATCTTTTAAATGGAATGGCAAGCATGAATTTAAGGAGTTCATATTTGACAATTTTTCTTATTCATAACTTTTCCAGAAATCATGATATTTTTTTTGGGAAGTTTTAAATCGGTTTGCTCTTTGATGATATCATATTTGGCATGTTATTCAAGGCAAGAAATCAATGGAGAAATCATGCAATGAACACAAGGGGATTCACAGTTTTTAATTCTTTCCAGAAATGCTCAATTACGCATAAATATTCAAGATGGCTACAATTAAGATATTCCAGAATTAACTTATCAAATTAAAGCCGAGCAAACAATTCAAGATTTCAGGGAAAAACAAATTTACACAAAATTAATTCAGCAAATCCTTGAAGGTCAATAACATGTCCAAATTCACATTTTTCATCGAGCTAATCTCGCAAGCAAAAGGGGAAAGTTGTTTTTGAAAATCAATCAAAGCCGAGAATTCAAAAAGGGGAAGCCAACGCAAAATCAGCTCAAGCCACACTCACGAAATCAGAGGCTAAGGGTTTTCTAAAACCCTATATAAGCACACCATACATCATCGACAAAAACATAGAAAACTCACAAAAGCCTCAAAGACCAGAAAGAAATTCAAATCAGAGGTTACTCACGTTTTTTCCTGTCGAAATCTCAAATCAGAGAAACAAGGAGCCACCAGCGATCGATCGGAGATACTGAGATTATTCAAAATCATCAAGTGCTAAATCGATTTGGGAAGCCTCCAGAGAAACCCTAGCAAAATTTTCAGAGGCCGCCGCCATTATCAAATAAAAGAAGAATCGGGCAAATAAAAGAAAGTGGGCCGGCCAATATTTACTTGGCTAAGCCAAGTCTTTGTTAAAAGGGGGTTTTCTTTTTTTTGTTTTTTTTTGTATTGATTTTTTTTTGTTTTTTTTTTCAATATCAATGCTTTTTTTTTCTAGTTTTTGTTGTAAAACTAGGATTACAGATTGGTGATTTATAATCTGGGAAAATCTGGTCTAGGATATACAGACTAGTCTAGGATTTTGAGCTTAGGGATAAACAGGAGCAGGAGTTGCGAGTTTGCATAGGATTGTAAGCGGGATCTGTTTGTATCTCCTAATAAAAATCTTAGAAAGGCAGCAGTAGGCACAGTTTGCCGAAGCTGGGTATATCTGCGTGTGATTTACTGCATTTCTTTATTACTGTGTTTAGTTTTAAATTTTGTGTTAAAACCCTATTCACCCCCCCCCCCCCCCTCTAGGGTTATTATCGATCCTACAATTGGTATCAGAGCAGGTGTTTGAACCCTAGAATCATGACTTCAATAAACAATGCTTTTTCTGAAGGTCAATCTATTGCTAGACCACCCATGTTCAATGGTAGTGATTACGCGTATTGGAAAGCTAGGATGAAAATATATCTAGTGTCTGTTGATTATGATGTCTGGGATATCATTGAAACTGGATATACACCTCCGACTGAAACTGTTAATGGTATTGTAACACCTAAACCAAAAAGTAGGTAGGATGCAAATGATAAGAAATTATACTCTATAGATTCTAAAGCTATGAATGCTCTGATTTGTGCTCTTGATAAAACAGAATATAACAGAATTTCTCATTGTAATACAGCCCAGGAAATTTGGCATACTCTGGAAGTTACACACGAAGGAACTTCTCAGGTTAAAGAATCCCGTCTTGCCATGTTCAGTAATGAATATGAAAACTTCAACATGCAGAAGGATGAGAGCATCAAGGACATGTATGGACGCTTCTCCGTACTAGTCTACAATGCCAGAGCCCTTGGGAAGGTCTATACAGAAGTGGAGCTTGTGAGGAAGATTCTGCGTGTTCTGCCCATGAACTTTGAAGCAAAAGTCACAGCCATTCAAGAATCCAAAGATCTGAGCAAGCTGAGCATGGAAGAGCTTATCGGGAATCTGATGACATACGAAATGGAGCTGAAAGCAAGAGAAGATCGCAACAACTCAGATCTGAAAAAGAAGTCAATAGCTTTGTCCAACACCGTCACCAGCGATAGTGAAGATCCTATTGAACAGCTTGCCATGGCAGTCAGACAACTCACGAAGTGGAGAAAGTTCAAACCTCGAAGAAATAAACCAAAGACCAACAATTCAGAAGATGAACCACTCTGCTACAACTGTCAAAAGCCTGGACACATAAAACCAAATTGTCCACTTCTCCAAAGAAACAAGAAGAAAAAGAAAGCTTTTGCTGTAACTTGGGATGACGAGGAAGGAGAAGAAGATTCAGACAGCAGTGAGGAGGAAAGCAATTTGTGCTTCATGGCAAAATCAGATCTAGAAGATACTGACGAGGAAACCACTGAGGTATACAGTTATGACGATCTAGTTTTAATGTGTAAACATCTTTCTGAAATTATTGACACGTTAGAATCAGACGCAGAGAAACTGAAAGCGGAAAACTTCAACCTTGTTCATAATAATAAGAAGTTGGAATCTGAGATTAAAAATGCTTCAAAAACCAATAATCTAGATTGTGAAATATGCAAAGATGTGAATCTAGAAATTTTAACACTCAAGAGCACCATTGAGAATCTTGAAAAAGAAAACTTGACTCTAAAAGTTGAAGATGACACTAAAAGAAAGAACTACATTAAACGATGCACTTCACTTGTGAATGAGAACACAATCTTAAAAACAAGAGTCCAAGATCTAGAAGTCACATTGAACAAATTCTCAATCGGTCAAACATCTTTTAAAATGTTACTTGGAAACCAATTGGTTGGAAATAATAGAAAAGGACTTGGTTTTGGGAAGATACAAGAAATAACTGGAAGTGACAATGCTAAAGGTAAAAGTATTTTTCCCAAATGTGTAAAATGTGGGGTGATTGGTCACAGTCATGAAAATTGCAAGATTAGCAGTAAAATTCAGAAGTTCAAAAAGGTATGGGTTCCTAAACACTTGGCACACAATTATCACAAAGATTGGAACACAAATAAGAAGAAAAATCAAAGTTGGATTCCAAAAGAATCTTATGACTATCATTCTTCTACTACTGATAAGATTAGGCCTAGAAGTTTCTCTAGGTCATCTCCTTCTCTGTTTGTATAGGTATGTTGGCGGGCTAAGGAGCAACAAAAATGGTACTTGGATTCAGGTTGCTCCAGACATATGACAGGTGATAAAAGACTGTTCCTTAGCCTGGAAAAACATAAAGGTGGGAATGTGACGTTAGGTGACAACAGCAAATGTAAAATTATTGGTAAAGGAAAAGTAGGTAACAGTATCTTTGCCTTAACTGATGTTTTATATGTTGATAATCTCTTTCACAATCTTATCTCCATCAGTCAGCTTTGTGATAAAGGAATGAATGTTGTGTTTGATAGTAATAGTTGCAAAATCATTGAGATCTCCTCTGGAAAGGTTGTGTTTACAGGGAAAAGAAAAGGAAATGTCTATACTCTCTCATTCGATGATGTAACAGTATCTAGGTGTTTGGTAGCAACAGAAGAGGAGGCAATCTTATGGCACAGAAGATTGGCACATGCAAGTATGGGTCTTCTTGAAAGACTAAAAGCAAATGAACTTGTCAGGGGTTTACCACATCAGAATTTCAAAAATAACAAAGTATGTAAAGCTTGTACCATGGGAAAACTTAGTCGTTCATCTTTCCGTCCAAAAAATGTTGTTAGCACTTCACGAGTGCTTGAATTGATTCATATGGACTTGTTTGGACCTACTGATACTGCTAGTTTAAATGGTAAACGTTATTGTTATGTATTGGTTGATGATTACTCTAGGTTTACATGGGTTTACTTTCTAGCCAAAAAGTCTGAAGCTTTTGATTATTTTTTAAAGTTTTCAAAACTTGTCCAAAATGAAAAAGGGGTTTCAATTAAAACTTTAAGAAGTGATCATGGAGGTGAATTTGAAAAATTAGACTTTGAAAATCTTTGTGAAGAAAATGGTTTCAAACATGAATTTTCCGCTCCTCGAACACCTCAACAGAATGGGGTGGTTGAAAGGAAAAATCGTACATTACAAGAAATGGCTAGATCTATGTTATGTGAATATCAATTGCCTCAAACTTTCTGGGCTGAGGCAGTTAATACTTCGTGCTATGTAATGAACAGAGTTATGATTAGACCAATACTTAATAAAACGTCATATGAACTGTGGTCTAACAAAAAGCCTAACATCTCATATTTTAGAGTGTTTGGATGTCCTTGTTATATTTTGAACACAGGTGAACAGCTTGGGAAATTTGAGTCAAAAACGGTTGATGGAATCTTCATGGGTTATTCATGAAGAAGTAAGGCTTACAGAATCTTCAATAAACAGTCAAGAACAATCGTGGAAACCGTCAACGTCAAGTTCAATGAATCAGATATGGATACGATACCTGAAGATGATAAAGATGATGCTGGTGCACAAGAAATTGAACAAGAAAACAATGATGTTGAGATAAACAATGAAAAAGCCACTGAAGCAGCAACAAATATCGAAAGACTAAAATTCAAGCCAAGTCATCCTCCAGATTTGGTAATTGGAAGTCCAACTGCTGGTGTTCGTACACGATCCTCTCTCAATAGGGAAGTTTGTACCCTTTGTATTCATAATGCCTTTGTATCTGAAATAGAACCAAGTTCTTATGATGTTGCTCTTAATGATGAATTTTGGTTGTTAGCTATGCAGGAGGAACTTAATCAGTTTGAGAGAAACAGAGTCTGGAACTTGGTACCCAGACCAAAAGACTACCCAGTTGTAGGAACAAAATGGGTATTCAAAAATAAGCTTGACGAATCTGGAAACGTAACAAGAAACAAAGCTAGGTTGGTCGCTAAGGGATACAATCAAATCGAAGGTGTTGACTTTGATGAAACTTTTGCCCCAGTTGCTAGGCTTGAAGCAATCAGAATTTTGTTAAGTTTTGCGTGCTTTAAGGGGTTCAAATTAAAACAAATGGATGTGAAGAGTGCTTTTCTGAATGGAGAACTAAAAGAAGAAGTGTATGTTGAACAACCCCCTGGTTTTGAGAGTCACGATTATCCAAATCATGTATACAAACTGGAAAAAGCATTATATGGCCTTAAGCAAGCTCCTCGAGCTTGGTATGACTGTCTGTGTACATATCTCTTGGAAAATGGCTTTAAAAAGGGAAGTGCTGACACAACCTTGTTTTTATCTCATGATGGTGATGATTTTCTAATCGTCCAAATTTATGTTGATGATATCATATACGGTGCCACTAATGATGTCTTGTGTGAAAAATTTGAAAAAGTTATGCAGGGCAAATTTGAGATGAGTTTGGTTGGAGAGCTGAAATTCTTCCTTGGTTTCCAAATCAAACAAAGTAGCAAAGGGATCTTTATCTCCCAAACGAAGTACGTGATGGAGTTGTTAAAGAGATTTGGAGTTCAAGATGCAAAGCCAATGAAAACACCGATGAGTCCAACAACCAAACTTGACAAAGATGAAAAAGGTGTTGCTGTGGATCAAAAGAAATATCGCGGTATTATCGGTTCACTTCTTTATCTTTCTGCTTCTAGACCCGATATTATGTTTTCTGTTTGTTTGTGTGCTCGTTTTCAATCAAATCCCAAAGAATCTCATCTAAAAGCCACAAAACGGATTCTAAGATATTTGTTACACACACCAAATTTGGGCTTATGGTATCCTTCTTGTGATAACTTTAATTTAGTTGGGTTTACTGATGCTGATTATGCTGGTTCACTCACTGATAGAAAAAGTACTAGTGGAACGTGTTTCATGCTAGGTCATTCACTTGTGTCGTGGTCAAGTAGAAAACAAAACTGTGTTGCTTTATCCACCACTGAGGCTGAATATATTGCTTTAGGAAGTTGTTGTGCACAGATTTTATGGATGATGCAGACTTTATCTGATTTTGGACTTTGTTATAAACGAGTTCCTTTAAAATGTGACAGTAAGAGTGCAATTGACTTATCAAATAATCCAGTACATCACTCACGCACAAAACACATTGATGTAAGACACCACTTTCTTAGAGATCATATTGCTTGTGAAGATATTTGTATAGAATTTATTCCAACCGAATCTCAACTTGCTGATATTTTTACAAAACCCCTTCCTGAAGACAGATTTTGCAGATTACGTTTGGATTTGGGAATTATAGAAATAAATTAATCTTTTAGCATTTTTGGATAAATTTTCTCTTAAGATGTTCTGTTGGCAATTATCTTTCTGACAAATAATCCATGCTTCAAATCATCAAGAAAAGACCAGTTTGTTTTTGGACATTTATGATAAATTTGTGACTGTGTAAGTTTTCATAATATGAGATGTTTGAAAATTTGTAGCTCTGATACGATCAAATATGCTTTATAATATGAGTAATTGAAGAACTTTTTGTTCACTTTCATCTTCTGTCTCTATCACCCTTCTATCAATCATTATTATTTTATATATATCAAAGGGATTTAAGTACAAAAAAAAAAAAAAAAAATAAATAAATATAAGTATTTCTCTAATCTCATTTAAAAATCCAAGCTCTGGTCATGCATGGTTATGAGAATACTTATTTTTCATGCTATTACTGATTCCATTTAAAAATCCAAGATCTGGTTATGCGTGGTCAGTATAGTATTGAATTTTTTTTCATGTTGCAGCTAATTCCATTTAAAAATCCAAGCTATGGTCATGCGTGGTTAGTTTGCTATTGAAATATCCCTGATATATATTAAATATTTCATCGTTCCATTTTCTGTCTTGTGAAATGTGTTCTTCTTTTACAGATTATTCTAATCTTTTTGTTTGATTACTCGGAGTGTTTGAATCTGATAATGTCAAATGACTTGATTACTATTTACAGTCCATACTCTTTAAAATGTCCAGAATTGTTATTCTTTTGATGATTACAAAGGGGGAGAAGAAGTTAAGATTTTGTGTTGTTTACAGACGTCTATAGATTTTATTTTGCCATTAATGCTAAGTGTTTAATTTTTTTTTGTCATTTTCAAATTCTTTACTCATGTCTGTTTACAACTGATAGGGGGAGCTCAAATGTAGGGGGAGCCCTTGTTCAAACACATCTCGTTATTCACAAAAATCTTAAGTCTGTTTGTCATCATCAAAAGGGGGAGTTTGTTGATACTAATATTTTTGTTTGATGATAACAAATAGATTTTTGTTACTGGAGTGTTTGATTGTGGAATATCTAGTATTATTGGAAAATAAAAAAAACACAGAATTTACACAGAATATAGAAAAATCAAATAAATTTTATTTCCAATAATATTATTTATTTTACAATTCATTTACACACAAGACTTTACAAATCACTTTACAAGTAATTTCAGTACATACAATTTTTTTTACAAGCACTTCATTTTTTTTTTCTCATTTCTAGCTGGATTATTCTTGTTGAGAACACCTTAACTGTCCAAAGCATCATCCTGTAACCTGTCACAAAAGAAAGAAAAATACACAGTACACTGGAACTAAAACAAATACTTTTGACAAAAATGATTCTTTGTGATTGATTCATTTTTTTTTGTCTCAGTTTTCTGTGTGCTTTTCTCATCATATTTCAGACCTGAACAGCCACATCAAAACCATACTGGTTTGCTGATCAGAACCAACTGATTCTGACCAGCCTCAACTCAGTACAGTTTGACTGCTATTTTTTTTATTTTTATTTTTCAGAATCAAACAAGGTGAATTGTCAAATTCAAGACATGTTCAAAAGAGGTCAACCAGCAAATAACTTTCAAAGTCAACATGGAGTCAAAAATCATCAAATCAAAATGGCCAGTACAAAGAAAAAAAATGGACAGAAAGCATGTGCAAATGATTCAAATCAAAATGCAAGTAAACAAGCAAATGTGTAAATAACATGTCAACACAGCTATACAAGTATAGCTAATCAACATTACAAATCAAGTTTCAAATTACACAAAACAAGGCAGTGCAGACTTGTTTCAGCATGATGACACATGTGAACAACACAAGCTGGATGAGGCTCAAGTAGATCAGCATATTCACAACAGTACAAGAAATTGGAGCTGCTACAACATGGGTTGTTATGTGCAAGGAGGTGACACAGTAAATGGGATGAAAACACAGCAATGCAAACAGTACAACAAGTTATGCATGAAGCTACAGCATGGCAAATGGTCTATGGTACAACAGTATAGCCAACAAAGTGACAAAGTGGTGTACAAAGTAGTATACAACTCAGCAAAGCTCAAAGTGGTTAAGCCATAATAGTTCAAGTGTGAAAATGGTGTACACATTGATGCAGATCAGTTTTGCAACATGATGTATGTAAATACATATTAAAACAGTTCAGTTCTGTATGATAATGATCAACAAGTTCAAGTGTAACAGTGCCAACAAGTAAACAAAGCAGCAAAGGTTCAAAAATACTCAAGACAACTCAACACACTTTCAGGAAATCATACTGTCAGCATATGGATGTGCATGTCATGAATGCAGCTCGACATAGTCAAGAAAGCAAGGGCAAGCAATGACATAGATAAAAGAACTTTCAGTGCAAAAGTGTCACAAGCTGTTTTGGAAAGAAAGGAGTATAAATGGATGGTGCAACTACATGCAAGCAACCAAGTGATCAAGACAGTATCAGTTCATATCAGTTTTCTTTGTGTACCAGAAAACATCACAAGCATGCCGAATGCAAAGTATCATGTTCAAGCTTAAACAAGACTCAGCAAGTTAATTTGTTTTTCAAACTTGGAAAACAATAACAATCGAATCATTTTGGCAAGAAAGTTCTTTGATTTATTTTCAGAAAATATTCAATTATCTCGGCAATTTATCATCTCAGAAAATCAAGCAAGAAATTAGGCAAGCATTGTTGTGGAAACTTTCTACAGTGAACAGCATCTTTTAAATGGAATGGCAAGCATGAAATTAAGGAGTTCATATTTGACAATTTTTCTTATTCATAACTTTTCCAGAAATCATGATATTTTTTTTGGGAAGTTTTAAATCGGTTTGCTCTTTGATGATATCATATTTGGCATGTTATTCAAGGCAAGAAATCAATGGAGAAATCATGCAATGAACACAAGGGGATTCACAGTTTTTAATTCTTTCCAGAAATGCTCAATTACGCATAAATATTCAAGATGGCTACAATTAAGATATTCCAGAATTAACTTATCAAATTAAAGCCGAGCAAACAATTCAAGATTTCAGGGAAAAACAAATTTACACAAAATTAATTCAGCAAATCCTTGAAGGTCAATAACATGTCCAAATTCACATTTTTCATCGAGCTAATCTCGCAAGCTAAAGGGGAAAGTTGTTTTTGAAAATCAATCAAAGCCGAGAATTCAAAAAGGGGAAGCCAACGCAAAATCAGCTCAAGCCACACTCACGAAATCAGAGGCTAAGGGTTTTCTAAAACCCTATATAAGCACACCATACATCATCGACAAAAACATAGAAAACTCACAAAAGCCTCAAAGACCAGAAAGAAATTCAAATCAGAGGTTACTCACGTTTTTTCCTGTCGAAATCTCAAATCAGAGAAACAAGGAGCCACCAGCGATCGATCGGAGATACTGAGATTATTCAAAATCATCAAGTGCTAAATCGATTTGGGAAGCCTCCAGAGAAACCCTAGCAAAATTTTCAGAGGCCGCCGCCATTATCAAATAAAAGAAGAATCGGGCAAATAAAAGAAAGTGGGCCGGTCAATATTTACTTGGCTAAGCCAAGTCTTTGTTAAAAGGGGGTTTTCTTTTTTTTGTTTTTTTTTTGTATTGATTTTTTTTGTTTTTTTTTTTCAATATCAATGCTTTTTTTTTCTAGTTTTTGTTATAAAACTAGGATTACAGATTGGTGATTTATAATCTGGGAAAATCTGGTCTAGGATATACAGACTAGTCTAGGATTTTGAGCTTAGGGATAAACAGGAGCAGGAGTTGCGAGTTTGCATAGGATTGTAAGCGGGATCTGTTTGTATCTCCTAATAAAAATCTTAGAAAGGCAGCAGTAGGCACAGTTTGCCGAAGCTGGGTATATCTGCGTGTGATTTACTGCATTTCTTTATTACTGTGTTTAGTTTTAAATTTTGTGTTAAAACCCTATTCACCCCCCCTCTAGGGTTATTATCGATCCTACACTTTTAAATATATAAAAATCATATTTTTATTATGCTATAAAAATTACATTTCTATAAATGATATTTACATTTTTAAAACCATATTTTTAAAACCATGCTTTTCTATTAAAAATCGTATTTTTATAACAACACTTAATATATAAAAATTACATTGCTATTTAATGTTTATATTTTAAAAATAATGTTATTTTTGAAAACAAAGTTATTCAAATTTTACAAACTAAAAAGAAAATATCATTCTAAAAATCAAAGAA
Source organism: Allium sativum (assembly GCA_030737875.1). Classification (NCBI taxonomy): domain Eukaryota; kingdom Viridiplantae; phylum Streptophyta; class Magnoliopsida; order Asparagales; family Amaryllidaceae; genus Allium; species Allium sativum. The sequence continues at coordinate 803,812,659 of CM060919.1, forward strand.
CTCACTTTTTATTCATTCCTTCTTCGTTTAATCTCCAGGTGATAATACGAACCCGCAACCCAAATCACTCGTTGCTAAAGACCCTACATCGCACCACCACAAGTCGATCGGACGGTGTACTGGAGCTTGACTGAGGCATTGGTGGCCTGACTGGCAGAGCTGATGAACTCGACAGAGCCGGAGTGGGTGATGCTCCGAACGGTGGCTCGCTGACTTGCTTGGCTTGCTGGGTTTGGGTCTTCTCGGCATCGAAGGAGGAAAGCGAGATGGTGGTGATGGTCTTGCAGGTGGTTGGCGCAGCGGAGGTAGGTCGTTGGTAGCGCGTGGTGGGCCAGGGGGTACTGGCGGAGGTCTCTATCAGGTTTGGGGGTTGTGGCATTCAAAGTAAGCGTGGTGGAGAGGAGAGGGAGGTGAGGAGGGGCGGAGGCGTTGGGGAGGAGGGTCCGGCGGCGAGCGGTGGTCGGAGGGCTAGGTGATGGCGAGAGGAGGCCGCCATTTTTTTCGATCGTAGGTTCAAATCAATTTGGGGGCAAATAGAAAATGGGGGGAGGGGTTGTAAAAATGGTTTTATATTTTATTTATTTATTATTTTTCTTCCAAAAAGGTTGACTTTATCTGCGAACTCCAAACGAGATCCAACGACTATCGCCTCTAGCTAATCACCCCCATTCCGGACACAATGGGATATGTCCTATAAGCCAATTCGACAATTTCCGCTAAAAATAAAAAATTAAACATTCAATATTCAATTCGAATGTACATTTTAAATTATTGGGGCCACATACAGACTCCAAAAATTCCATAAAAATTAATCTAGCTTTGTTTTGATGATACGGTTCTAACAAAACCAATTTCATCGAATTTGGAGACCGTTTGAAAAATGGTCGTTTTCCAGTCGGTTAAATTCAAACTGAATTGACCAAACACATTTAAATTCACCACGTTCGCATATTGATTCCGAAAATTCTGGTAATTGGAATCTAGAGATAATTTGACATTCTGAATCCAACAAAAGTGGTTCCATTGCTAACGGAGGTCGTCTGCAAAATGGCTATTTTAAGGGCTATATTTTCATAGCGACTATTCTGAATTTTCAACAAGACATAACTTTTTATTCCCGCTATGAAATTTGGATTTTTCAGATTTGTTGGAAAGATATTTTCAAACAGATTCAAATATTTCTGATTTTACTAAAATCCAATTTATTTTGAATCTTGTACATTCATTTGAAATTTGAAATCGAATTTTCAAACTACCGCGCCATTTCAATTCCTTTTATAATTAAAATAAATATTTATTATTCTAACTTCAATTCAAATAAATATATACGTTCTAATTCTATTCAAAATAAATTTCTAGTTATTATTATTTAAAATGATTCATTTTAAATATTCGAAATTCAATAAAATTGCCAAAATAAAATTATTAAATTGGTTCTAATTTCTTTTTGTCCTCGAAAAGGAATGGGGCTGAAAGTTGTTTAACTAACCAACTCAACTTTCATTCTAGCTTTCATTCTTCAACTTTTCAGTTTCTAAGAATTTTCTAATTTCTCAAAAATTTGTCTGACACCCTAAATTTTCGAAAAATTTCACCATAAGCTCCCTTGTACGGGGAACATTGGGAAAATCCCCAAACCACCACACAGGCCCTCTCATCTCAAAAAGAAAAAGTCAAGCGATTAGCCAATCGGCTCATAAAATCATCCAAACCCAACAAATTAGTAAACAAGTACCTATTTGTCGGGCATACAATTTTATTCCCCTGCTTAGCTTCCCTGCTATGACATGTTTAATGTATATACATGTATATGCATGCTATTTCAAACAATTTTCCAACTTAGTACAATATTTGATTCAATTTGGCTTAATGGTTCAAATTTTTAATTAATCAACCAATAATCTAACAACACAATCAGCAATCAATTAGTTGATTATCTTTTCAAATTCATAATTTTTCTATATATATATATATATATATATATAAATCCATTTATGATGCCAAATCACAACAAATAAATCCTATCAAATTTTGGTTCTCACACCAATCAATTGGAAATTTATAGACATCCCACTTTCGAAACTCGAACTGCTGATGCTACATAATCATCAACAGAATCATCTCCGGGCGACTAGAGTGTGATTCTATATCTATTCAATATATTAAAACTTTGAATATACGTTTGCAAGGCGTACATCCAAAATCTTTATATACTCGATTTCCCAAATTCAACATAAAATAAATACTCAAATACGTATAATATGCTTTAAATTTTCAAAACAAAATTCATTTTCATTTTTATTTTAAAAACACTACTCTTCACACTCGTTCTAGGATACTGCTGATCCTATCTCTAACGAGTCATTCTTATTAGATATTGCTAATCCAATCTCTAATAAATTCTTACGTTTGGTTCTAATGTGCCTTGTTCTCGAGCTTTGTAAACCAAAGCTCTCATACCAACTGAGATAGCCCGACGAAATCCGGTAGGCTTTACAACCATCCCTTCATCCCCCAAAGCAACAAGTAATGCCCACCGTGACTCCCAGATGATCCCCCAGTCTGCCTTGTTTTACGGCCAGCCTCTCTACTGATTTTACCAATCCTAAGCAGGGGCATGTGGGGGTAAGAGCCCACTGTTCACCACCAAACCACATGGCGAGAACCCCCTATCATGCTGCACCCTATTACCAGGCATGCCAAACAAGGACTGGTGTAAGAACTAAAACAGTTATTAAATTTTTACTTTAAAAATATAGTATATCAAGGGACCAAGCCATATAACACGGAATGAGTTTCTTCCCAAGAATACCAGTGCATAAACAGTGCAATGCTTTTTCAAAAAATGAAGCTATTATAAGACTCAGGTCCCATCACACAATGCAACGCAAGTCGGAGGATAGAGGTTTCCCTTATAATATCCAAACATGCTTGATACGTTATAAAACAAATCATTTGATACTATTACAGTGTAAAGTGTATGAAAACAACTTCAAATATAAATGTATCAATCATAGACGGCATAGTGCCTCATCCCACTATGTCGCCATACTCGGCTCTACAAATAAAACCGAATGTCACGCATTGGAAATTGGATTTCTGTCATGATTCTAGGCAAGAGATGTACTCCTTTCCACTTCGAGACACTCTAGCAAATGCCTCGGGACTACACACTCTGGGCAACCCTTGAATCCTCTAAGGCTGGTCCTCCCTTACGTTTGAGGATTAATTATTCCTGAACACACGTTTCGCGGTCCTATAGGACCTATCCATCGGCTCCGTAGTAACCGATATATCTGAGGCGCCTCGCATTCCAACAACCACATAGGTAAAAATATAAAAATGTAAGGGCTTGCAAAACCCCGACACCACCTATAGCTAGAAAGAAACATCATATCCTCCTTGGGTCCCTTATCCTGTTTTTAACTCATACCGAGGTGTGAGGCTCGCAAATTAACGCTATACACAAAGCTATGCTATATTAAAGCCGTGCTTTGATCATCAACCACAAGACTCTGCTTTTCAACAGAAGCCTTGATCATTTGCATCTCAGCATGCCACATAGGCAATTCACGCCATGCGACTGATGTCTATTGATATATAACCTCTGAGCTCGTACGTCTCAGAGAAGGACGTTAAGCAAGAGAATAAATTCTCCGCCGCCAAACAGATATATATTTGATAGAAATCAATCAACATAGAATAAAATCCAATGTCAGACACACATCCATTTACAAGTTCGCTCTGGGTCTGAACGAAACCGGAGGCACCTTATTCCTCGTCCCATATGTCCAATATATGAGAGAGGTCCTCGCATATCCGGTCGATCTCCAAGTACGTCTGGACGATCACCACTTATTACCTCGTCTTGGGTGCACAGCCCAATTAAGACATCAGTAATCATCCAAATGATGTGAAGACCTCCGATCTTCAACCACCGTCTTCATCGTCGACTTATCGTCAATCAGTTATTCAGAATGGGTATAAACCCGACATTTCCGAATAACTCACATACATATTAAACAAGTGTTATTAAAATACAACACACGCATCATTCCAATTCTGAATATTCTTTTATTCAAATATTCACATCTTTAGGGATATGTTCCCATTAATTTTATCAAAGAAAAATTCTTTAAAATTTATTCTTTAATCTTCCTTTGGATATCATTCAAACCATATTAAGGTTTTCCAAACTAGTCGGAATTAACACACCTTACCGAAGTAATCATTTATTTAATTTCCCAATCCCAACCTGTTCATCCTATGGAGCTAAACTGGTATTACTCTATTACTAACACCATGGTGTTATCGGTAAATTTAATTACCATTTCACGTTCAAATCTAATTAAAGATTTAACTATCGCTAGGAGCAAAACTGGTGATAATCCATTCTCGATCATTTCCCAAATTTGATAATTTAAATTATCAATTCCCATTTCAATCTAATTAAAGATTCATTAAACCTCCACTTAATTTTAATCTTCCCAAAAATCAATATTAATTATTATTTAACTTTGGAAACACAAACATGCTGCATCAACAATCTACACCATACTATTGATTTCTGCCTATATATAACCTCTAAGCATGTACGTCTTAGAGAAGGGTGTTAAGCAAGAGAATAAATTCTCCGCCACCAAACAGATATATATTTAGCAGAGATCAGCCATACAGTTCAAAATACAATGACAGACATGTACTCCTGGCTTTAACTAGGTTAAAGAAATATTGTCATTTAAAACACAGTTCACGATAAACCCAAATCACATTCCATTAATGGAATCTTCACGGAAAATAAGTCAATATATAATCGATATCAATTTCTGTATCCGACTAATAACATAAATGGAATAACGACAAAGCCTTTTAAATTCCATATATATTAACAGTCTTCCTCCACAGAAGCTCATTTCGATTATTATCAAATTGAATTCCGTTCAATTCCAATTTAATACATTAAATTGGAAAACTTTACTTTGGAAAATTCCAGTTAAATCTTAATAAAAGATTTATAAATTCCAAATCACATTTAACTATAAATCGGATTAAAGAACGAATGTCGTTAAAAACACAGTTCACAACAAACCCAATTCACATTCCATTTTCAATTCCAATTAAATGTTAACTAATTGGTAATTCTTCTTTAGATCTTAATTAAAGATTTATTATTTTCACACCGGGTTTAAGAACGATGTTAATAAAGACACCTGTTAATCCCTCAAAAAATCCATACGCACATGGAGCAAAGAATGCGGAATGGATATCATCAGGGTCGGTCGTACATGATATTATCCAAGGCACTTAAACGACTCACAATGGATAGAATGCAACCACACAGAGAAAGATCCAAGTATCAAACCCAAGACAAATCAAGTCGACTAGTACGACCGAAGAAGATGGCACGATATGTTATGAGAAATGCGGCTCAATAGAGATAAGGATCGTACATTCTGTAAAGCCGCCCACAGCAACGAAGCACGCTTGATCTAATATCAAAGATCGGTCGCACGCATCAAGACAGGAGTCAAGATCGCACGTATATTTAACAACTGCTCATGAATTGCAACTCTTATCACTCGACACTCGAATCAGAAACCCATTGGTAGGTCGTATACTAACTCCTAGATAGAGCACATTCACATCTCAAAGTTGCAAGTCTCAGTCGGTCGCCTCTAGACTAATGAAGATCGTTGCTCGCTAACTCAAATCAGACACAACCACATTAAGGAACTATGATTGGTCGTTCTTTCATCTCGCCATCAAGAAAATCAGATATCTACTCATCGAATGCTAGAAATAGACGCGACCGAAGTGCACCAACCGAAGTCACTTGCTTAACTACTCAAGACACTTGCTCCATTGAGTCGCTTGCACATGATAATTGAATACAGCCACGGACAGCTGGCTACAGCTAGCTAGTGGCATGACTGTAATTAACAGAATGAGCGATTTGTAGCCTGCATAAACGGATTTCAAGTCATTCCCAGAAGGAAGCTCACCTATAAATACCCCATGGACGCCAACATAGAGGGGATCCAATCTTTGAAACCACGAAGTGCTGCTAAATTCTATTTGGCCATGGCGTCAAGTACAATCTTGTGATCAAGGAAAACGAAGGCGTCCTCCTTCTCAATCATTCATCCATCCTTCTTCTCCTCAAATTCTACATTCTCTTGTATAATTCCAAGATTGAAATATATAAACGAGGGTATATTGAGTGAATATAGAGATGTATGAAAAGAGATAATTGATGTATTTTGTAGTCCTCATTATAAGATTGGAAATCATCTTCACAGTGGACGTAGCCCTAATTAACTGCTGAACCACTCTAAATCTCGTCTCTACTTTACCTTTTTCGCATTTTTCATTTTCAATTTCTGATTAAACACGGTTCCACTTATTTCTTACCGTATTGGTGAAGTACAGTTTTAGTACCTTGGTGTTTAGACCAATTTTGGTGTAAACATTTTGGCGCCCACCGTGGGGTCGTGTTCTTAATTTACCTTTCGTAGTTCAGCAATCTAAAAAAATAATTCAAAAACGCTTTCTCCTTTGAAACCATGGTCGGATCAAAGAAAAGCGGCAAATCTACTAAGGTTACTACGATCAGTGAGGATGATAATGCTAACGAAGCTACACCTCAAATCTTGAATCAAGGGGCAGGGGACACCCTAAGCCATCTATAACGCGAGATGAATTGAATGTGGTGGTAACCGGCCTGAACGAAAAAATGGATAATACAATGAAGATGATAATGGAAAGGTTTGATGTCCTGATTAATGTTCAAGCCAATTTGTTACCATCAAATACTGTGGTTAATCCTGGCAAGAAAGAGGACCCATCAGCCTCAGACCTTGGACGACCTCACAACCTAGTGGGAGATAGGGGAGAGGCCGGCGTTGAGGATCCTAAGGCCAGATCTCCACAGCACAAAGAAGAATATACGACTCGGACTATCGTAAGTCCCACTAACGTAACATCCCTCAAAATGGATGCAAGGCGCCGAAGCTCAAACCGTGGTCGCGTTGATAAATACATCAGTGCTGATCCCGATGAACAAACAGGTGATGAGAGGCGCATCACGGACATGATCCAGCGAATAATGAAGGAGAAGGCTACCCGAGAAGATGAGGAGAAAGAATGGGAGTTTTGCCCCCAGCAAAAATCCGTTCACAGAGTAAATCCATCAAGCAAAATTCCCGAAGAAATTTATACCCCCAACAATAGCACCATATAGCAGAGTTAGAGATCCAACCATTTTTCTATTCAAGTACGACCAGCACATGAATGGAGATAGGGCCACTGATGAAATCAAGTGCTTATACTTTCCCGTGTGCCTGGACTGTGTGGCCTCACTATGGTTCACCAGACTTCCACCTAGATGTATCGACCAGTTTGTTGATCTGGCAAGGAGATTTCAAGATCAATTCCGATTACAAACCACCAAGACAAGGGATGTAATGTCATTATGCGAAATGGAATAGAAGCATGGGGAAACCATCAGAGCTTTCCTTACACGCTTCCATGTTGCAGCAGTGGAGGTCATAGAACCAGAACCTTGGTACTTACTAGCAGCCCTGAAAGGAGCTATCGATAAGAAGTCAGAATTTGGAAAGTGGCTCAAGATGAAGAAACCAAAAACTTTGAAGAAATTTTACAAAAAACCAGAGGAATACATGAGTGTGGAGGATGAAGCTCCAAGTGTCCAGAAGCCTATAGAAAGTAACGCCGCCAGAGAAGGAAAGAGCAATGAGTCCAGGGTCGAGCAGAAGAGCGATGCAGGACAAAAGAGGGGAAACAATGAGAGGGATAGCAAAGCTTATAAGAAGACGCGGTTGTACAAACCATCCGAGCTAACCCTCCTAAACGAAACCCCAGAAAGAATTTACCAAGCCGCAAAGGACTCAGGCATTTTTCTCGAGATGAAGCCGCAGAAGGTAACTGAGCAGCAGGCAAATTCTAGAAAATTCTGCCGGTTTCGTAGCCAACCAAGGCACAGCACCAACGAATGCCGACACCTGAAGAGTTTAATTGAAGAACTCATCAGGAAGAACCGACTCCAGCAGTATGTGAAAAATCCCCAAAGTACTCCAGCTGTGCAAGGACATAACAATGCGGCTAGCCAGCCCAACTCGAGTGAAGAAGCCCAAGTACCAGTCGACTCAAGGCCAGTAATCAATATGATATTTGGAGGTCCCACCCGGCTGGGAACAGTTGGGCAAATATGGAAAGATACGCTAATGGATTGAAGGATGCCACGGAAGAGGAAGGATGCATGATCTTGAACAACGAGCTTCTGATGAAAATGCTCAAAACCTCGACCGAGGATGTGATATACAGAGATAAAGATGCGGAAGGTTTAATTACACCAACTGTCGATGCCATGGTGATCACAATTGGTCTCGGACCTGTGGTGGTAAAAAGGGTTCTAGTGGACACGGGGGCATCAGTTAATGTGATTTTTATAAACACTTTCCAAAAGATGAATCTTTGTATGGAAAAGGTGCGCGCATACCCAAATAAGATCCGCAGTTTTATAGGTCAACCAACGCAACCCATCGGAACAATAGATTTACCTGTGGAATTGGCAGATGGGGAACGCAAGGTATCCATGGTACAAACCTTTGTCCTGATAGATGAGTTTTCATCTTACAATGCATTCCTTAGGAGGCTGACTCTTTCGGGTTTCAAGGTTGCATTAACTCCATGGTGCTTGACCATGAAGTTTCCAACTAAAAGGGGAATTGGTAGAATTAAGGGCGACCAAATCGCTGCAAGGGACAGCTATGTGACAGAACTAAGAGAGGCTAAGAAAAAAGAATCGGGAAAGGATGCGTAGGCTCTTCCCGCATCCAAAACCCCCTTTATAGCAATTAAAAAAGGGTCCATGCACTGGCGAGCATAGTGGAGTGCAAAAAGAGATCAATCTTAGGGAAGCCAGTGCAGAGGACGAGAGGGCGACATCGGACGAAGACACAATCCTTATAGCTATAAATCCGAAGGACGCAAACCGTGTGTTGAATATAGGATCTCGGTTAAGCCCCGAATTAAAAAATCAGTTGATTGCCTTCCTAAGAGCTAACTTAGATGTGTTCGCATGGAACCATTTCGACATGTGCGACATATCTCCAGACATTGTGGTCCATAAGCTAAACATTGACCCGCACATTCCGACTATCAAACAAAAAAGGAGAACCCATGGGCCGGAGAGGTTGCGCCCTTAAAAGAAGAAATTGACAGATTAATGGAGAATGGTTTTATTAGAGAATCTACCTACCCGAAATGGGTATCCAACCTGGTGCTCGTGAAGAAATCAAACGGTAAATGGCGGGTCTTCGTAGATTATTCAGACCTGAATAAAGCTTGTCCGAAAGATAGTTTCCCCCTTCCCAGAATCGACCAATTGGTGGATTCTACTACCGGTCACGAGTTTCTATCTTTCATGGATGCATATTCCGGCTATAATCAAATCATGATGTATGGTCCGGACCAGGAAGACACAAGTTTCATTACTGATTTCAGTTTATATTGCTATAAGGTGATGCCATTTGGTGTAAAAAACGTAGGAGCAAATTATCAGTGACTGGTAAATGCTATGTTCAAAAAGCATATCGGTAGGACGATGGAAGTCTATGTCGATGACATGTTGGTTAAGTCAAAGAGAGCAATAGACCATTTGGAAGACTTAGCCCGAATATTCGATATCTTACACCAATATGGCATGAAGTTGAATCCCATGAATTGTTCTTTTGGAGTTAGTTCGGGCAAGTTCCTTGGGTCCATGGTCAACGCTATAGGTATAGAAGCTAATCCAGCCAAAATATCAGCTTTGAGAGAAATGTGTGCCCCAGGTACCAAGAAGGAACTTCAGTGTTTGAATGGGAAGATCGCAGCCTTTAATCACTTTATATCTAGGGCTCGATGCCCTTAGAAAAGGAAAGAAAGAGATACAGTGGACCCCTGAATGTCAAAAACCGTTTGAGGAATTGATCCAACACCTGGCAACACCACCTATGCTATTAAAGCCTAATGACGGAGAGAACTTGTTTCTGTACCTGGCGGTTTCCGCCCATGCCTTAAGCGCAACATTGATCAGAGAAGATTTGAAGGTACACAAACTAGTCTATTACATCAGCAAGAGGCTATCTGGAGCAGAGCTTAATTAACCAAAACTTGAAAAACTTGCTTATTGTTTGCTTATTGCATCAAAGAAACTTTGGCCCTATTTTCAGGCTCATCCCATCAGGATTCTCACACGCCAGCCTCTGAGGCAAGTTCTGTCCCGACCGGAAACCACCAGAAGATTATTAAAATGGAATATAGAGTTCAGTCAATATGACATTACGTATCATCCTCGGAAAGAAATCAACGGACAAGCACTTGCTGAATTTATCACAGAGCTTACCGACCAAGGGGAGGTAAAGAAGGAAGATGATGTTGAAACTAATATCCAGTGGAAATTATTCGTAGATGGGGTATCGAACGGTCGCTATTCTATGGCAGGGGTAGTTCTTGAAACCCCTGAGGGAAGATCCTTATGCTATGCATTAAGGCTAGAATTTTCGCCAACCAACAACGAAGCTGAGTATGAAGCCCTTATCGCGGGAATAAAGCTAGCAAAAGAATTGCAAATAAAAACTATACAAATCTTCAACGACTCTCAGCTCGTAGTATGCCAGATTATGGGAGAATTCCAACCAAAATGGGTAACTTGCCAGATTATCTTTCCAAAGCCTTGGAATTATTGGAAGCTTTCAAGCATTACACCATATCTCATATTCCTAGAGAGGAAAATACTAAAGCCGATTCATTAGTCAAATACGCAAGCACAGGAGATGCACAGCTAATGGGGTTAGTTCTAGTGGAAGTCCTTTCCAGCCCGAGCACAAAGCAGACTGAAATGGATTGGATCATGAAAACAACTGATGAGTCAAATTCATTGATGTCGCCAATTAAAGAATATCTCGTAACTGGGCACTCCCGGCTGAAGACAAACTCCGAACAAAGATTTTGCGAAAAGCTCCCTTATACCTTATTCAGGATGGACGACTATATAGATGGGGATTTTCTACACTTTTACTTCGTTGTGTTATAGAAAAGGAGTCTAAGGCAATCATGGCGGAATTACATGAAGGGGAATGCGGAGGACATACCGATGGACAAACTTTGGCCAAGAAAATCCTATGATATGGTTACTTCTGGCCAGATATCAATAAAGATTCCACGGCCTACATAAAAAATGTGACAGGTGTCAAAGATTTGCCAAGATCCCAAGGATGCCATCCACAACCACAACCCACATGGTCAGCCCATGGCCATTTGCTATCTAGGGCATTGACCTCATAGAAGCCTTTCCCGCTGCAAAATTCGGTTTTAAATACGCAATTGTTGTCGTTGATTACTTTACAAAATGGGCTGAAGTAGAACCATTAGCACTATAACTTCAAAGAAAGTTATTAACTTTGTCTTGAAAAAAAATCATAGGTTTGGGATATCACAAAAGATAATCGCAGACAACGGGACCCAATTTGAAAGTGAAGAGTTCCAAAGCTTTTGCGCCAAGTACAAAATCCAGAAAAGCTTTTCAATAGTCGCTCATCCACAAGCGAACGGGCAGGTGGAAGCAGTAAATAAAATCATCAAGACTACCATTAAGAAACGACTAAAGAAGGCTAAAGGTGGATGGGTAGATGAACACCCGCTGGCGTTATGGGCATATCGCACCACGCACAAAACAACAACAGGGCATACTCACTTTTCTTTATCTTATGGCTCTGAAGCTATGATACCCGTGGAGTTGGAAGTTCCTACCCATAGAAGGATACACTTTGACCTCAAAGAAAACGAGAAGCTACAGCTCGAAGCCTTCGACTAACTTGAGGAAAGAAGAAAAGAAGCGGAACTCAGAGTAGCCGCACACCAAAGAAGGGTGGCCAGGCACTTCAATTCAAAAGTAAAAATAGAACTTTTGAAATTGGAGACCTCATTCTGAAAAAGATAATGACTGATACTGGAGTCTTCGGACCCAATTGGGAAGGACCTTATGTTATAAGTCAGAAACTCCAGGACGGAACTTTCAAATTGGCCACCACAGATGGGAACCAGATTCCACGAGCATGGAGCAACGAGCATGTTCGTCGTTATTTCTGATAGCATGTTATTCAGATACATAGAAAATGCTGTAAAGATTTATGAAATTTTCGCATTTTGAATGATATGCATAAAATGACTAAATATGGAGTTCTAATTACATGTACAACTCACTTATTCACATGCTCCTACTAAAAGTTGACTTCCTTGTGTAGGCAAACGAGCGACCAGGGGGCGCCAACTCGAGTAGTTCCAACTTTCATCAGGAAACACTGGATCTCTCAATACATGACCAACAAAAAGCTTAGTACCATATTAAAAGAGTCAATGCTGGAGTAAAAGCAACTCAAAAAGTCTCACTGTAACAACTCGGAATTTGGGGCCAATTTAAAATATTCATTTTAGAGATTTTAAGGGTGTTTAAATAGTTGAAATGAATTATTTTAAATAAAAAATGACTAAAAATTTATTTTGATTGAATTTAGTGCGAATATATTTAATTTAATTACAAAAGGAATTAGAAAAGGGCGTTAGTTTGAAAAGTCAAACCTGAACTTTGACTGACCACACAGGATGCAGAATAAACTGGATTTTGGTAAAACCAAAAATATTTAGATCTGTTAATGAATATCTTTCTAATGAATTTGAAAAATCGAAGTTTCATAGCGGGAATCAAAAGTTATGGCCAAATGAATTTTCAGAAGGGCCGCTATAGAGAATATATCGTCCTTGAAAATAGACATTTTGCATACGACCTCGGAATTCGACGAAACCACTTTTGTTGGATCCGGGATGTCAGATTATGGCTAGGTTTCAAATTTCATGATTTTTGAAGTTAATATGTGAGCGTGGCAAAGGAAAATGTTTTTTGGTCAATTATAGTTAAATTGGATCGACCAGAAAATGGCCATTTTTCAAACGATCTCAGAATTCAACGAAATTAGTTTTGTTAAGACCGAATCATCAAAACATAACCAAAAATAATTTTTCCGGATTTTTCTGACTTCGTATGTGACCCTGGTAAAATTAGAAAGTACGTTCGAATTTAATATTAAAGAATTAATTTGAAAATAAAGAAAACATACTGTAAACTTCAGAATTGGACTTTGGCAATAGCACCATCGCGTTCAAAAGGCGTCAAAACCTATTGATCGACAGTTGTTGGGCTTCGTTTGGAGATCGGACGGAAAAACCCTAATTTCTAGAATTAATTAAATTAAAAAATAAAATAAAATACCCTAGAAATACCGTATAAATACGGGATGAACAGTGCGTCGTTCTTCCTCATTTTAAAGCGCCGACACCCATGAACAACTCAAATCTTTGAGCTCTGATTTCTCCCAATCCATGGCGAATTGACATATGCCCCTTTGGACTTTTTTGAAGAACTTTGAACGCTCTTCCATCTCAGACAAACCCCGCCCCTCCTCGTTGCCCGAGCCGCCTCCACCACCTCCGCGTAGTCCAGCCGAACGTGGGCCCACCGCGCCACCCACGAGCCGCCTCATCTCCCCCCTTTTTCGGTGTTCAGGCGCCTCTCCACCCCCTTCGACCTCCAGCACTCGGTTTCTGAAAACATCAACTACAGCTCACGAATCCTTGATTCAAAGTTTTGAACAAACTGAAATTTTAAAGGTAAAATTCAACTCAGTTTTGCGACACTTTTAATCATTACAGTGATAGTTGTAATAAGTTAGTTTTCAAATTTAAACATATGAATTTCAAATTGAGATCTTTCAGATCCGAAACCGCCGTGACTTTGAACATGAGATCTGATCGAGTTTGAACCTTCTTTTCAAATCTAAACAAGGTGAGAATTTATTTTTAATTAAATTTAATTAATTTAATTATTATCCTAGCATTATGTGAAGTTTGAATGGTAAATATCATGCTTACGATACAGATCTATTATGTTTTGTCATATTTGATGATGGTTGGTATGTGTTTGTGATGGATAGTTTAGATCCGTATGATTATCACCTCTTATGTAATTACTTGTGTTGATTTGGATTGATCTAATTTATCAATTCAAAATAATAGAAATATGATTGTCACATTCTTATGTTATCGCTTTTGTATGATTTGAATTAATCAAACTTATCGATTCATAATAAAAGAGGCATGGTTTGTCATCGTTATGTTAGTGCTTTTGTTTTACTTGAATTGATCTAGATTATCAGTTCAACATAGAAAATAAAGATTTGTCTTTTTATTTGAATTGATCTAGATTATCAATTCAACAAAGAAAATAAAGATTTGTCTTTTTATTTGAATTGATCTAGATTATCAATTCAACATAGAAAATAAAGATTTGTCTTTTTATTTGAGTTGATCTAGATTATCAATCCAACATAGAAAATAAAGATTTGTCTTTTTATTTGAATTGATCTAGATTATCAATTCAACATAGTAAATAAAGTTTACGTTCTTTTTTTTATATGATATAAAAAGTAGGATTTTACGACGTAATAAAATTACATTTTCCCATATGTATTAAAGTCAAGAGTTTGCATGTAAATTTAAATTACAACTGTATAATGTAAAAATAAGGGCATGTAAAATAAAATTATATCTTTATAATGTAAATAATAATGAGAATTTGCATGTAGACTAAAATTACATTTTTCATATGTATTAAAGTTAAGATTTTGACATGAACTAAAATTTACATTTTTATATGTAAATAACAAGTAGGATTTACATAGTAAAGAAAATTACATTTTTACAATGTAAAATAAAGGAGGAATTTGCATGGTAATGTGAATTTACACCGTATGATAAAAATTACATTTTTTCTATGTAATTAAAATGTGAATTTACACCGTATGATAAAAATTACAATTTTCTATGTAATGAAAATGTGAATTTACACCGTATGATAAAAATTACATTTTTCTATGTAATTAGAATGGAAGTTTGCATCGTATGATAAAAATCATATTTTTATAATGTAACATATGATGAGAGTTTACATCGAAATAAAAGTTATATTTTTACAATGTAAATAAGAAGTAGAGTTTGCATTGTAATTAAAAATTATATTTTTACAATGTAAATAAGAAGTAGAGTTTACATTGAATTAAAAATCATATTTTTCCAATGTAAATAAGTAGTAGAGTTTGCATTGTAATTAAAAATCATATTTTTACAATGTAAATAAGAAGTAGAGTTTGCATTGTAATTAAAAATCATATTTTTACAATGTAAATAAGAAGTAGAGTTTGCATTGTAATTAAAAATCATATTTTTACAATGTAAATAAGAAGTAGAGTTTACATTGAATTAAAAATTATATTTTTACAATGTAAATAAAAAGTAGAGTTTGCATTGTAATTAAAAATCATATTTTTACAATGTAAATAAGAAGTAGAGTTTGCATTGTAATTAAAATCATATTTTTACAATGTAAATAAGAAGTAGAGTTTGCATTGTAATTACAAATCATATTTTTACAATGTAAATAAGAAGTAGAGTTTGCATTGTAATTACAAATCATATTTTTACAATGTAAATAAGAAGTAGAGTTTACATTGAAATAAAAATCATATTTTTACAATGTAAATAAGAAGTAGAGTTTACATTGAATTAAAAATTATATTTTTACAATGTAAATAAAAAGTAGAGTTTGCATTGTAATTAAAAATCATATTTTTACAATGTAAATAAGAAGTAGAGTTTGCATTGTAATTAAAATCATATTTTTACAATGTAAATAAGAAGTAGAGTTTGCATTGTAATTACAAATCATATTTTTACAATGTAAATAAGAAGTAGAGTTTACATTGAATTAAAAATCATATTTTTACAATGTAAATAAGAAGTAGAGTTTGCATTGTAATTACAAATCATATTTTTACAATGTAAATAAGAAGTAGAGTTTACATTGAAATAAAAATCATATTTTTACAATGTAAATAAGAATTAGAATTTGCACTATAATTAAATTTACATTTTATATGTAAATTTAGGATAGGATTCACACTGCAAATATAAGTTACATTTTTTTTATGTAACTAAGATGAGAATGTACATTGAAGTTGAAATCTACATTTTTATATGTATTTAAAAGTAGGATTTTGAAATGTATCAAAATTTGCATTTTTACATGTAAATAGAAAATAGGAATTTACATAGGAATTAAGTTTACATTTTTTTTATGTAAATGAAAAGAATGGAATTCACATTTTTAATGTAAGTAAAGAATGAATTTAGGATGCAGTAATATTATCTTCATTTTCAAATGAACTAAAATTTAATAAGGACCGGTAGTGGTTTAGAGCGTTGTTTAAATCGAACGACGTTATTACGATTAAACGATTATATATATATATATATACATAAACATATATATATATATAATTAAAATTAAGCGAATCGAGCGCGGTAGTTCACGTTTTGAAATCATACCTTTAAACGACGATACAAGAAGATCCGACCGTCGGATTTCCTTGAAACTGAAACCGCTAGGACCATCTTGGAAAAATCTTTCCAACGGTATATATTACATTAAGATCCAACGGTTAGATTCTGATAAATGTAAAAATCAAAATTGGTTGAATGCAGTGCCATAGTCGCCCGTTGACTCAAGGCATCGTTATATAAAATTTAATTATTTTAAATAATTAAAATAGGAAGTAATCATTATAAAATGATATCATCAAATACGAAGGATTTTAAATATATATATATATATATATACGAGGATTATTTGGAAAGTCTGAGCTCACTCATTCCAAATAATCAAACGACGTTAATTAAAGTATGAAGATGGCATATGAAGACCGTAAATCTTCCCTCGAATGGACAACGATCGAGGCCCTGATTTGACTTGCTCTCAATTCAAGGGTCATGGTCATTGCCCAAAACGTACGTGTTGATTTCACGGGTTTGGTTTTCGCTCAGACCCAGAGCATAAGCTAATAAATGGATTGTGTGTCTGACATCGTACTCCATTAAATATCTTGATATTAATCTTCTGTCGAATGTATGGATGTTTGGTGGCGGAGAATTTATTCTCTTGCTTAACACCCTTTCATATATTTCGGCAAAGGATTGGTAGTGCGATATGGAGTGACGATGTGACATGCTAAGATGCATATGATCAAGGCTTTGTTGAAAAGCAGGCCTTGTGGGACGATCAAAGCATAGCCTGTTTAGACATAGCTTTGTGTATAGCATGACTTCGCGAGCCTCACACACCGGCGGAGTCTAAAACGGGAGAAGGGAACGCAGGGAGAGCAGCACGTTTCTTTCTAGCTAGAAGTGGTGATTGGGCTTTAACACGGCCCGACATTTTACTTATGTGGATGATGGAATGAGGCGCCTCAGATGATAGGTCCTATAGGATCGGGAAACATGTGTTCAGGAATTGCCAATCCACGAAGCTGTATGTGTGGACCGGCCCTGCAGCTATCCAAGGGTTCACTGCGGGGGATCCTGAGACATTAGCTAGAGTGTCTCGAATCGGTAAGGAGCTCCTCCCTAGCCTTGACTCATGATGGAAATCCAAACTTCCAATACAAACCTATGGATTTGATTGTATTACTAGTATGGAAGCATAGTATTATGGTATCTATGTGTCCTAGGATTGATACATTTATTTTGAAATGTTTTGATATATACTAATAATATTATTAAACTCGTATTTTCCGTATTTAGCATGTTTAATCACCATAAGGTAAAACCCTATCCTCTGGTTTGTGTTGCATTATGTGACGGGACCTGGGTCTTATGGTGATTCCATTTTTCTCAAAAGCATAGCGTTGTTTTACGATTTACTTATTATTTGTTCTGACACTTTAAATTCTGCATGGCAATCTATTAGAGTAAACCCGTTCCGCATTAGCGGCGTGGTCTTTGGATTTGCCTTATTAATAGTGATTAATTAGTTAAGAATTCTCACACCAGTCCCACGACTGACCCGTTGTTTGTTTCCACCTTTTTGCAAACTCGGGTGCCCTCCTTTCTACACGGGCAGCCAAGTAAACAGGTTCATTATTTGCTTGGAGTCTTTTCTTCGGAATTGCTTATTATCTTTCTTGGATTCGCTTTCGTGGCGAGGTGATGACTTGGAGCTTGAAGACATCTATCATTTGCTACTATTGCATTTTTCTTTTTTTAAGTCCAGACATCAAACTTGTTTCATTTCACGTTGTTTAAGTTGGAGTTGGAACTTATTTCTTTTTCTGCAACTTGATATAATAATTTAGAGTTCTGCGACTGTGGATTTCCTGTGGTTGATGACATTATATTTCCGCAGCTATGATGTTGTTACTCTATGAATTTCCTATACTATGTTGTATCTGTGATCTGTATTATTGTATTTATGTTGTATTCCAAATGATTATTCCTTACTTTCATTCCGTGGAAGTTTGGGGTCACCACAGTTGGTATCAGAGCTTTGGTTAAACTTAGCTTTGGAATATAACATATTTATAATAATTCGTTTACATAGAATCACAATATTTTATGGCGAACATTTCATTTGAATACATAATAGTCAGTCATTCTATCATCATCTTTTCATCCGTCCTTTTTCCTTTATCATTTCTTAAAATCACCATTACAAGTTGTTCTAACTCTTTCCTGGATCATACAGAACTAACTTAAAATGAGTACCGCTGCCGCTAGAGCTAGAGCAAGAAGGCAAAATGTTGCTGGAACCGAGGAGGCTACTGTCCAACAACCACCGCCGCCCTTTGATTTGGATAAGGTGGCGAAGAAGTTCAAAAACCTAGGAGGAGTGCCATTCAAAGGTACTGAAACTGTGACACAAGCTCAAGCTTGGCTGAGGAACTGCGAAAAGATTTTTGGAGGATTAGAGCTGGAGGATCAGAGGAAAAGATTAGTGGCTTCCTGGCTGCTATAGGAGGAAGCTCAAAACTGGTGGGACACAGTCACGGTTGGAGGGATTGCAGATAATATGACTTGGACAAGGTTTAAGGAGCTTTTCAATGACAAATACATTCCAAGACAGGAGGTAGAAAGACTACATGATGAGTTCACCAATCTGAAGCAATGCGATAAGACCATCTCAGAATATGTACGAAGGTTTGAAGACGTCTCCCGCTATGCCCCTAAATTGATTCAGGATGACTTTCAGAAGAACAAGAGGTTCATAAATGGGCTTGCGAGGAAATATATTGATAGAGCCACTGCCCACATCGACCTTTCTTTCAATAGGTTGGTGGAGTTTGCTTGTCGATATGAGGAGAATGATAAGAAGAATTCCCAACAAGACAGGGAAAGGAGCTTGGCCAACAATAAAAGGAAGCAAACAGAGAAGAAGACGGAAGGAAGCAGTTCTGGAGCTGCTAAGACTCATGATAAGTCTAAGGTGCAATGCTACAACTGCCAGAAGTTTGGACACTACAGCAAGGACTGCAGAAATCCAAAGAAGGCCCGAAGTGACGACACCAAGGAATGCTATAACTGCCACAAGAAGGGTCATATCAAGCCAAATTGTCCGCTGTTGAAAGGAGCGCAGATTGCACATGTGTATGAGGGGGCAAGCGCACCATCTTCTTCCACACCTACTTCTTCCGAAGGAGCAGGTAAGCCTGATGTTTTAGATGGTACCATTTCTGTTAAAAACATTCCTGTTACTGCTTTGTTTGATACGGGTGCATCAAGAAGTTTTATTTCTAGCAACACGGTCCAGAAATTGAAACTAAAACAAAGAAATCTTAAAGAGCCGATTAATGTTCATAATCCTGTAGGAGGTTCTATCGTGTAATAACCCGAAAATCTGGGCCAGTTTAAAATTTTTATTTTGGCAATTTTAGTGAATTTTGAATATTTAAAATAGATTATTTTAAATAATATCGACGAGAAATTTATTTTGAATAGAATTCGAACGTATATATTTATACGCGTCGTCGTTAGAATATAAATATTTATATATAATTATAAAAGGAATTGAAAATGGCACGGTAGTTCGATAATTCGATTTCAAATTTCAATTGAATGTACCGGGTGCAAAGCAATCCGGATTTTAGTGAAACCAAAAACATTATGATCTAATTGATAATATCTTTCCAACGAATCTGAAAGATCGAGATTTCATAGCGGGAATCAAAAGATATGTCCAGTTGAAAATTCTGAATAGTCGCTATGGAATTCAGGCCCTTAAAAATGGACATTTTGCAAATGACCTCGGATTTCGATGAAACCACTTTTGTTGGATCCGCAGTGTCAAATTATTGCGAGGTTTCAAATTTCATAATTTTTCGAATCAATATGTGAGCGTGGTAAAGGAAAATGCGTTTGACCAGTTTTAGTTGATTTTAATCGACTGGAAAATGGCCATTTTTCAAACGGTCTCAGAATTTGACGAAACTAGTTTTGTTAGGACCGTATCGTCAATACGAAGCTAGAAAATATTTTTCTAGAATTTTTAAAGTTAATATGTGACCCCGGTAATTTGAAATGTACGTTTAAAATTCAATATAGTGATTTAAATGTAAATTTAACGGAAACTGATTCAAACAGTCGAATCAGCCTATGATACATATCCCATTGGGTTCGGAATGGGGGTAATACGCTATGGACGACAGACGGTGGACCTCGTTCAGGGATCATATGTAGAAGTCAACTTTTAGAATTGAATAAAAAATAATAAAAATAATAAAAAAATAAATAAAAACTTTCTTCCCCTTTATTACCCTCTGCCCCCCCCCCCCCCCCCCCGTTCTAAATTATTTCAACAGGAATATAAAAAAGAAAAAAGAAAAAAACAAAGGGGCTGGGCCCTAAACCCGCCGCCCACGCACGGCGATCCTCCCCCTCCTCTCGATTCAGCGCCACCGCGCCCTCTTCCTCACCTTCTCCCTCCGACCTCCGCTAGCACCCTCTCTCCTTCCTCCTCTGATCGAGACCCGCACCCCCTTGGAACCCTAACGCCGCCCCTTCTTCTCGATCCCGCCGCCACCAATGGAGCACCGCCCTCCAAGCGACACCAGCAGCCACCTCATCTCGTGTGCCCCCCCTTGAAGTCAGCCACCAGTCCGAACCCCCCTCTTCCGATAAAAAAAAACAGTGAGTTTCTCTTTATTTATTTATTTTCTTTCCCTTGGTTCATATCAGTTTTAACTATATAAACGAGTTTGAAAAACTGATTTCTTTATTATTTAAGCGATGATTTATACTTTATAAAGTTGAAGTTTATATTTTTATAATGATAAAAGTTATATTTTAGTTTATAAAAATAAAGAAAAGTTAGGATTTTTAGAAAGGTAAAAATATGATTTTTACTAAATAAAAATATGATTTTGGTTCGATCAAAGTTAGGATTTTTGTTAAATTAGAAAAATATAATTTTTATAAAGAAGAGATTTTTTATTAGATAAAGAAATGATTTGTATACAGATGAAAATATAACTTTTATACAAACAAGGGGTTCAAAATATAATTTTTATATTATAGGAAGGTTCAGAATACAATTTTTATAAAGTAGAAAGTTGAAATTTTATATTATAGAAGGGTTAGAAATATAATTTTTATCATATAGAAGATATAAAAATATGATTTTTATATTATAAAAATAGTAAAAATATGATTTTTATTTATGTAGGATAATAAAAATATAATCTTTGTTAGAGAAAATAAACCATGTCTTGTTGGAGAAAATAAAACATTTTTGTTAGAAAAACAAAACAATTTATGTTAGGAAAATATCACATTTTTGTTAGAGAAAATATCATATTTTGTTAAGGAAAAAGATGAGACTTTTGAAGTTAAAAAGGCGAGATTTTTGAAGTTAAAAAGGCGAGAACTTTGAATCTAAAAAGACGAGATCTTTAAGTTAATAGCGTGGTAAAAATATATTCTTTGAGAAATAAATAGCGAGATAAAAAGATAGTCTTTATTCTAAAAATAGCTTTGTTTAAAATAAAGAATAGACTTGTTTGAAATTAAAAATAGATTTGTTTAAAAATAAAAATAGAATTTTTATTTATAAAGCAAAGAATAAAATTTGATTTATATTCTATATATAGCTGTAAGTACAAATGTGATTTTTACTATGAAACAGAGTGCGATGGAACCCATCGAAAACGCAGTGAAGATCTCTACAATAGGAGTGTCGTGGTATTGGATAGCTTTCGGTGAGAACTTCTCACTCTAAATTCTTTTTTTTTTCTCTAGTTATATATATATATACTAGGATGCAGACGGTGCTTAGTAGCACCCGACACCCGTCATCCACAGACCATGGATGGCTTGTTTGTTAAATTGTTTGGTTGTGTAGTTGGTTAGTCTATTTGGTTTAAATTGAATTGTTTGGTGAATTGAAATTGATTGATTGATGTGTGAATGGCGTGGGCCTTCACTAGACCGGGGATAAGGCTAGGCCTTATCCCGTTTCTAGTATCGTGCCGTTATGCCGCCGAAATTTTCTAAAATATGTTAGAAAAATAAAAATATCATTTTTATTGTATAAATGAACTGAATAGAAATTCAAGTGTTGAAATAAATAGTTTTGTCGTTAAAAATATAATTTTTAACGTAAAAGTGAATAAATAAATATTTATAAACAAATCGGCCGATTTGTTTATTTACACTGATTTGACTGATATTGATTGGGTTGATAAATTTTACACATCGCCCAACTGCACAAATAAAATCTGTGTTTGATTGTTTGAAACCCCACACGGGTGTTGGGATGAAATTTGATGTTCACTCATCCTGATTGATTAAATATGTCGATCGGTCGATTGACAGACTGTTATAAGCGTCAGATATCTATATTTGATGCTTATACAGTGTAGTGCACTTTGGTTGATGGTTGATTGTTTATTAATGCTATTATATACATGTGTTGTATGGAATCCATATAATTAACGTTATATGGTGATTGATTGGGCCTCATTCCAATCGGGAAAATAATGAATATTAGAAAAGAAAATTCATGTGTTGAATGTAAAAATAGTCATGTGTTGACGATGTTCATGTGTTGAAAATATTCGTGTGTTGAGTAAAATATTTTAAATAATAAAAATTACATCTTCATCATATTTAAAATTAGAACTACTTCTCAGTAGAAGTCTAATTAAAAATCAAACGATAGATACCATAGTTTTATAAAATATTTTACATAACAAAAATAGTGAGGTGTTGACAGTACTCATGTGTTGAGATTAGTCGTGTGTTGAAAGAAATATAGATTCATGTGTTGAATGGGATAAATATTCATTTGTTGGATAGAATAAAGAAGTTTTGAAAATATAAAGTCGTGTTGATTAGAGATGCGTTATTTTGACGCGAACGATATTTATATCGATTTTATTCGTTGTATAATGAATATTGAAAAGTGATTTCAAAATTAAATATTTTGAAATGAAATTCAAATTGAATTAGATTAAAATTCGAATTGAATAGAAAGCGAATTTGAATTCAAATAAAATAGAAATGAATTCAAATTGAATTAAATTGAAATTGAAATTTAAAACGAACTGAAATTGAATTGAAATCAATTTGAAACGAATTCGAATTGAATTCGAATTGAATCAAATAGAAGGTAAATTCGAAATGAATTGAATTGAAAACGATTTCGAAATGAATTGAATTGAAAACGATTTCGAAATGAATTGAATTGAAAACGATTTCGAAATGAATTGAATTGAAAACGATTTCGAAATGAATTGAATTGAAAACGATTTCGAAATAAATTGAATTGAAAACGATTTCGAAATGAATTGAATTGAAAACGATTTCGAAATGAATTGAATTGAAAACGATTTCAAATTGAGTTGAAAGTGAATTGAAATGAATTCAAATTGAATTAAAATTTGAATTGAATAGAAATGAATTTTAAAACGAATTTATAAAGAAGAATTCAATTTTGATTTGAATTGAAAAGAAAGTTGAAATTGCTTTTGAAACGATTTTAAAACGATTTATAAAATTCGTTTTAAATAGTAATCGACGAAATATATATTATATATATTATATATATAATATAATGGCCTGAATAGAACACGCCGCGCCGCGGCAGTTCGTGAATTTCGACCATTTATTTCAAACGGACATTGCGGGAGATCCGACCGTCGGATTCTCCTAAAACCGGAACCGTTGGGTTCGTATCGAAAAGAGCTTTCCAATGAATAATAGAAATTTGAAATCTAACGGTTGGATTTGGAGTTATGTCCAAATCAAATTCGAAAAAGGTCGCTGTAAGTGCAGTTCGATAGCCGTTGATGGAAATCGACTGTACGGGCCTTGATAAAATTATTAAAAATATCTATAATTTGTGTAAAATTATAATATGTGAATTGGGAAGAATTGAGCTGGAAAATTCCACATTAGAAGGTAAAAATAGATTTTTATCGAAATGAACTAGTTTTGAACTAGAATTAAAATCAATTTATTTTTGAAATAAATAAATTGAATTTGAAGGTGATTTTGAAAATAATCGATATTTCCAATACGTGAATTGGACTGGAGTTGAATCGAAATTATCTTCGGAAT
This sequence comes from Allium sativum, assembly GCA_030737875.1. NCBI lineage: Eukaryota > Viridiplantae > Streptophyta > Magnoliopsida > Asparagales > Amaryllidaceae > Allium > Allium sativum. The sequence continues at coordinate 803,837,217 of CM060919.1, forward strand.
ATTTTGATGTTGGATTTCGTGACTATACAGATATTGTTATGGGAATTTGAAAGATATTTTATATCGTTATTTCCAATACGATATTTGTTGGTTTCAGAATTTGATATTGAATATAAGCCGGTATATTTTCTATTCAGAGCCTTGTATTTAATATCAAATGTGATTTGGGTTTATCGTGAATCGTGTTTTAGATAACATTGGTTCCTTAACCCAGTTAAAGGCAAGATATCGATTTCTGAAAAGATTAAAACTAAGTGGAGTTTTAATGAATCTTTAATTAGATTAAAATGTGAATTGATAATTTAAATTATCAAATCTGAAAAGTGATCGAGAGTGGAGTATCACCAGTTTTGCTCCAAAGCGATAGTTAAATCTTTAATTAGATTTGAACGTGAAATGGTAATTAATTTTACCGATAACACCGTGGTGTTAGGAATGGAGTATCACCAGTTTTGCTCCATGAGATATATAGGTTGGGATTGGGAAATAAAATAAATAATTACTTCGGTGTGGTTCGTTAATCCCGACTAGTTAGAAATGATTTCCAAAGGAGGATTGAAGAATAAATTTAGAAGAATTTATCTTTGATAAAATTAATGGGAACCTTTCCCTAAGAATGTGATTTTGTGAATAAAAGAATATTCTGAATTGGAATGAGGCGTTCATTGTGTTTGTGTAACATTTGTTTATTATATACGTGGGTTATTCAGAAAGGCCGGGTTTATACCCATTCTGAATAACCGATTCGACGAGATGTCGAAGACGAAGACGGTGGTTGAAGACCGGAAGTCTTCACATCGTTTGGGTGATTACTGATGATCTTGATTGGGCTGTACACCCAGGATGAGGGAATCAGTTGGTGATCGTCCAGACGTACTTGGAGATCGATGGATATGCGAGGAAAGTGCCTCCGGTTTCGTTCAGACCCAGAACGAACTTGTAAATGGATTGTGTGTCTGACATTGGATTTTATTCTGTGTTGATTGATCTCTATTAAATATACATCTGTTTGGCGGCGGAGAATTTATTCTCTTGCTTAACGCCCTTCTCTGAGACGTACGAGCTCAGAGGTTGTATATCGATGGACATCAGTCGCATGGAGTGAATTGCCAGTGTGGCATGCGTAAGTGGCTATTGATCAAGGCTTCTGTTGAAAAGCAAAGTCTTGTGGTTGATGATCAAAGCACGGCCTGTGTGGCGTAGCTTTGTGTATAACGTGAATTCGCGAGCCTCACACCTCGGTATGAGTCAAAAACGGGATAGTGACTGCAGGGAGAGCACGGCGTTTCTTTCTAGCTAGGGTGGTGTCAGTGACCTACCAGCCCTGACATTTATATACTTTTCACCTGTGTGGTTGTTGGATATGAGGCGCCTCGGATATAGGTCTGTAAGGACCGGGAAACGTGTGTTCAGGAATAACTAATCCTCAAAAGTAAGAGAGGACCGGCCCTGAAGATCCAAGGATCATAGTGGGGTCCTGGGACATTTGCTAGAGTGTCTCGAACGCGGAGAGGAGCTTGCCCCTTGCCTCGGCTCATGACGGAAATCCAATTTCCAATACGTGATATTGCGGTTTTAATTGTAGAACTAGTATGGCGACATGATATATGGTACCCATGCCGTCTATGATTTATATTTATGATTGAAATTGTTTTGACACTATACACCTATTATAGTATCAAGTGATTTGTTTTAAACGTACCAAGCATGTTTGGCTATTATAAGGGAAAACCCTATCCTCCGGCTTGCGTTGCATTGTGTGATGGGACCTGGGTCTTATAATAGCTTCATTTTTCGAAAAAGCATTGCGTTGTTTGTTCTATGCACTGGTATTCTTGGGAGGAAACCCGTTCCGTGTTATACGGCGTGGTCCCTTGATTTACCGAACTTTAAAATAAAGAATTATAACTGTTTTAGTTCTCACACCAGTCACATGACTGACCTGGAGTTTATTGTTTTAACCTAAACTCTGGGTGCCCCTATTTTCCACACGGGCAGCTAGTAGTTTTGGTTTTGCAGATTTATATTCACAGGGTCCTGATTTACAGCTGGAACGATGCTCGGAAAGCTCTGTATCCGTGTATCACTTCTATTTGTGTTTTGTATATTTTTCCGCTGCTATGTAATTTATTGTAATCTCTGATATTTGTCGAATGTAATTTATTCATTTATACTCTGTATATTCTTGTATCTGATGGAGTTGTTGTAATAACAATGAAATGTTCTTCTGTATGCGTCCTTTTGTGTGTTGTTCTCAAAGTATTCGTGCTTTCCTTCACGGGGAAGTTACGGGTTCTTACAGTGGTATCAGAGCTTTGGTTTACAGAGCTCGAGAACAAGACACATTAGAACCATACGAAAGAATTCATCAGATATTGGATTAATAATATCCAATTAGAATGACTCGTTAGAGATAGGATCAGTAGTATCCTAGAACGAGTGTGAAGAGTATATTTTTCAAATGAAAACAATTTTGTTTTGAAAATTTAAATCGTTTTATTCGTATTTGAATATTTATTTATATTGAATATGGACAATCGAGTATATATAGATTTCGCATATACGCGTCATGAACGTATAGTCGAAGTTTTAATATACTGGATAGATATAGAGTCACATTCTAGACACCCGGGGATAATTCTGATGATGTGGCCACATCATCAGTATTTATATTCGTGTTTCGAAGGTGTGATTTCTATATATTTCCATTAGACTGGTGTGAGAACCAAAACTAATATAGATAGCTTTATTGTTGTGAATTGGCATCAAAACAAGATTTTCCGTATATATATATATATATCAAATTTATGAATTTGAAACTCTAATTCACTAATTGATTGATGTTTGTGTTGTTTGTTTAATTGTTTGCTAATTTTGAACCATTTAGCCTAATATAATCAAATATTGAATTGTATTGAAAATTGGTCGCATTTGCTTACATATACATATACTTACATTGAACAGGTCATAGCAAGGAGGCTAGAGCAGAGAATAAAATTTGTTTGCCCGACAAATAGGTACATGTTTACTACATAATTTACTGTTTTGTTTGGGTGATGATGATTTTATGAGCCTATTGGCTAGCCGCTTGGCTTTTTCTTTTTCTTTTTGAGATCTGAAGGACCGGGGAAGCTATTTGAAATTCCCCGATGCTCCCGGTGCAGGGGAGGTTATGGCGAAATTTTTCGAAAATTTAGGGTGTTAGCCAAATTTTTGAAATTTTGAAAATTCTCAGAAACTGAAAAGTTGGAGAATGCAAGCCAGATCGAATGTAGAGCTTATTAATCAAACCACTTTCGACTTTGTTCCTTTTCGGGGACGAAAAGTTTTAAGTGGGGGAGATTGTAATAACCCGAAAATCTGGGCCAGTTTAAAATTTTTATTTTGGCAATTTTAGTGAATTTTGAATATTTAAAATAGATTATTTTAAATAATATCGACGAGAAATTTATTTTGAATAGAATTCGAACGTATATATTTATACGCGTCGTCGTTAGAATATAAATATTTATATATAATTATAAAAGGAATTGAAAATGGCGCGGTAGTTCGATAATTCGATTTCAAATTTCAATTGAATGTACCGGGTGCAAAGCAATCCGGATTTTAGTGAAACCAAAAACATTATGATCTAATTGATAATATCTTTCCAACGAATCTGAAAGATCGAGATTTCATAGCGGGAATCAAAAGATATGTCCAGTTGAAAATTCTGAATAGTCGCTATGGAATTCAGGCCCTTAAAAATGGACATTTTGCAAATGACCTCGGATTTCGACGAAACCACTTTTGTTGGATCCGCAGTGTCAAATTATTGCGAGGTTTCAAATTTCATAATTTTTCGAATCAATATGTGAGCGTGGTAAAGGAAAACGCGTTTGACCAGTTTCAGTTGATTTTAATCGACTGGAAAATGGCCATTTTTCAAACGGTCTCAGAATTTGACGAAACTAGTTTTGTTAGGACCGTATCGTCAATACGAAGCTTGAAAATATTTTTCTAGAATTTTTAAAGTTAATATGTGACCCCGGTAATTTGAAATGTACGTTTAAAATTCAATATAGTGATTTAAATGTAAATTTAACGGAAACTGATTCAAACAGTCGAATCAGCCTACGATACATATCCCATTAGGTTCGGAATGGGGGTAATACGCTATGGACGACAGGCGGTGGACCTCGTTCAGGGATCATATGTAAAAGTCAACTTTTAGAATTGAATAAAAAAAAAAAACTTTCTTCCCCTTTATTACCCTATGCCCCCCCCCCCCATTCTAAATTATTTCAACAGGAATATAAAAAAGAAAAAAATAACAAAGGGGCTGGGCCCTAAACCCGCCGCCCACGCACGGCGATCCTCCCCCTCCTCTCGATTCAGCGCCACCGCGCCCTCTTCCTCACCTTCTCCCTCCGACCTCCGCTAGCACCCTCTCTCCTTCCTCCTCTGATCGAGACCCGCACCCCCTTGGAACCCTAACGCCGCCCCTTCTTCTCGATCCCGCCGCCACCAATGGAGCACCGCCCTCCAAGCGACACCAGCAGCCACCTCATCTCGTGTGCCCCCCCTTGAAGTCAGCCACCAGTCCGAACCCCCCTCTTCCGATAAAAAAAACAGTGAGTTTCTCTTTATTTATTTATTTATTTTCTTTCCCTTGGTTCATATCAGTTTTAACTATATAAACGAGTTTGAAAAACTGATTTCTTTATTATTTAAGCGATGATTTATACTTTATAAAGTTGAAGTTTATATTTTTATAATGATAAAAGTTATATTTTAGTTTATAAAAATAAAGAAAAGTTAGGATTTTTAGAAAGGTAAAAATATGATTTTTACTAAATAAAAATATGATTTTGGTTCGATCAAAGTTAGGATTTTTGTTAAATTAGAAAAATATAATTTTTATAAAGAAGAGATTTTTTATTAGATAAAGAAATGATTTGTATACAGATGAAAATATAATTTTTATACAAACAAGGGGTTCAAAATATAATTTTTATATTATAGGAAGGTTCAGAATACAATTTTTATAAAGTAGAAAGTTGAAATTTTATATTATAGAAGGGTTAGAAATATAATTTTTATCATATAGAAGATAAAAAAATATGATTTTTATATTATAAAAATAGTAAAAATATGATTTTTATTTATGTAGGATAATAAAAATATAATCTTTGTTAGAGAAAATAAACCATGTCTTGTTGGAGAAAATAAAACATTTTTGTTAGAAAAACAAAACAATTTTTGTTAGGAAAATATCACATTTTTGTTAGAGAAAATATCATATTTTGTTAAGGAAAAAGATGAGACTTTTGAAGTTAAAAAGGCGAGATTTTTGAAGTTAAAAAGGCGAGAACTTTGAATCTAAAAAGACGAGATCTTTAAGTTAATAGCGTGGTAAAAATATATTCTTTGAGAAATAAATAGCGAGATAAAAAGATAGTCTTTATTCTAAAAATAGCTTTGTTTAAAATAAAGAATAGACTTGTTTGAAATTAAAAATAGATTTGTTTAAAAATAAAAATAGAATTTTTATTTATAAACCAAAGAATAAAATTTGATTTATATTCTATATATAGCTGTAAGTAAAAATGTGATTTTTACTATGAAACAGAGTGCGATGGAACCCATCGAAAACGCAGTGAAGATCTCTACAATAGGAGTGTCGTGGTATTGGATAGCTTTCGGTGAGAACTTCTCACTCTAAATTCTTTTTTTTTTCTCTAGTTATATATATATACTAGGATGCAGACGGTGCTTAGTAGCACCCGACACCCGTCATCCACAGACCATGGATGGCTTGTTTGTTAAATTGTTTGGTTGTGTAGTTGGTTAGTCTATTTGGTTTAAATTGAATTGTTTGGTGAATTGAAATTGATTGATTGATGTGTGAATGGCGTGGGCCTTCACTAGACCGGGGATAAGGCTAGGCCTTATCCCGTTTCTAGTATCGTGCCGTTATGCCGCCGAAATTTTCTAAAATATGTTAGAAAAATAAAAATATCATTTTTATTGTATAAATGAACTGAATAGAAATTCAAGTGTTGAAATAAATAGTTTTGTCGTTAAAAATATAATTTTTAACGTAAAAGTGAATAAATAAATATTTATAAACAAATCGGCCGATTTGTTTATTTACACTGATTTGACTGATATTGATTGGGTTGATAAATTTTACACATCGCCCAACTGCACAAATAAAATCTGTGTTTGATTGTTTGAAACCCCACACGGGTGTTGGGATGAAATTTGATGTTCACTCATCCTGATTGATTAAATATGTCGATCGGTCGATTGACAGACTGTTATAAGCGTCAGATATCTATATTTGATGCTTATACAGTGTAGTGCACTTTGGTTGATGGTTGATTGTTTATTAATGCTATTATATACATGTGTTGTATGGAATCCATATAATTAACGTTATATGGTGATTGATTGGGCCTCATTCCAATCGGGAAAATAATGAATATTAGAAAAGAAAATTCATGTGTTGAATGTAAAAATAGTCATGTGTTGACGATGTTCATGTGTTGAAAATATTCGTGTGTTGAGTAAAATATTTTAAATAATAAAAATTACATCTTCATCATATTTAAAATTAGAACTACTTCTCAGTAGAAGTCTAATTAAAAATCAAACGATAGATACCATAGTTTTATAAAATATTTTACATAACAAAAATAGTGAGGTGTTGACAGTACTCATGTGTTGAGATTAGTCGTGTGTTGAAAGAAATATAGATTCATGTGTTGAATGGGATAAATATTCATTTGTTGGATAGAATAAAGAAGTTTTGAAAATATAAAGCCGTGTTGATTAGAGATGCGTTATTTTGACGCGAACGATATTTATATCGATTTTATTCGTTGTATAATGAATATTGAAAAGTGATTTCAAAATTAAATATTTTGAAATGAAATTCAAATTGAATTAGATTAAAATTCGAATTGAATAGAAAGCGAATTTGAATTCAAATAAAATAGAAATGAATTCAAATTGAATTAAATTGAAATTGAAATTTAAAACGAACTGAAATTGAATTGAAATCAATTTGAAACAAATTCGAATTGAATCAAATAGAAGGTAAATTCGAAATGAATTGAATTGAAAACGATTTCGAAATGAATTGAATTGAAAACGATTTCGAAATGAATTGAATTGAAAACGATTTCGAAATGAATTGAATTGAAAACGATTTCGAAATGAATTGAATTGAAAACGATTTCGAAATGAATTGAATTGAAAACGATTTCGAAATGAATTGAATTGAAAACGATTTCGAAATGAATTGAATTGAAAACGATTTCAAATTGAGTTGAAAGTGAATTGAAATGAATTCAAATTGAATTAAAATTTGAATTGAATAGAAATGAATTTTAAAACGAATTTATAAAGAAGAATTCAATTTTGATTTGAATTGAAAAGAAAGTTGAAATTGCTTTTGAAACGATTTTAAAACGATTTATAAAATTCGTTTTAAATAGTAATCGACGAAATATATATTATATATATTATATATATAATATAATGGCCTGAATAGAACACGCCGCGCCGCGGCAGTTCGTGAATTTCGACCATTTATTTCAAACGGACATTGCGGGAGATCCGACCGTCGGATTCTCCTAAAACCGGAACCGTTGGGTTCGTATCGAAAAGAGCTATCCAATGAATATTAGAAATTTGAAATCTAACGGTTGGATTTGGAGTTATGTCCAAATCAAATTCGAAAAAGGTCGCTATAAGTGCAGTTCGATAGCCGTTGATGGAAATCGACTGTACGGGCCTTGATAAAATTATTAAAAATATCTATAATTTGTGTAAAATTATAATATGTGAATTGGGAAGAATTGAGCTGGAAAATTCCACATTAGAAGGTAAAAATAGATTTTTATCGAAATGAACAAGTTTTGAACTAGAATTAAAATCAATTTATTTTTGAAATAAATAAATTGAATTTGAAGGTGATTTTGAAAATAATCGATATTTCCAATACGTGAATTGGACTGGAGTTGAATCGAAATTATCTTCGGAATATTTTGATGTTGGATTTCGTGACTATACAGATATTGTTATGGGAATTTGAAAGATATTTTATATCGTTATTTCCAATACGATATTTGTTGGTTTCAGAATTTGATATTGAATATAAGCCGGTATATTTTCTATTCAGAGCCTTGTATTTAATATCAAATGTGATTTGGGTTTATCGTGAATCGTGTTTTAGATAACATTGGTTCCTTAACCCAGTTAAAGGCAAGATATCGATTTCTGAAAAGATTAAAACTAAGTGGAGTTTTAATGAATCTTTAATTAGATTAAAATGTGAATTGATAATTTAAATTATCAAATCTGAAAAGTGATCGAGAGTGGAGTATCACCAGTTTTGCTCCAAAGCGATAGTTAAATCTTTAATTAGATTTGAACGTGAAATGGTAATTAATTTTACCGATAACACCGTGGTGTTAGGAATGGAGTATCACCAGTTTTGCTCCATGGGATATATAGGTTGGGATTGGGAAATAAAATAAATAATTACTTCGGTGTGGTTCGTTAATCCCGACTAGTTAGAAATGATATCCAAAGGAGGATTGAAGAATAAATTTAGAAGAATTTATCTTTGATAAAATTAATGGGAACCTTTCCCTAAGAATGTGATTTTGTGAATAAAAGAATATTCTGAATTGGAATGAGGCGTTCATTGTGTTTGTGTAACATTTGTTTATTATATACGTGGGTTATTCAGAAAGGCCGGGTTTATACCCATTCTGAATAACCGATTCGACGAGATGTCGAAGACGAAGACGGTGGTTGAAGACCGGAAGTCTTCACATCGTTTGGGTGATTACTGATGATCTTGATTGGGCTGTACACCCAGGATGAGGGAATCAGTTGGTGATCGTCCAGACGTACTTGGAGATCGATGGATATGCGAGGAAAGTGCCTCCGGTTTCGTTCAGACCCAGAACGAACTTGTAAATGGATTGTGTGTCTGACATTGGATTTTATTCTGTGTTGATTGATCTCTATTAAATATACATCTGTTTGGCGGCGGAGAATTTATTCTCTTGCTTAACGCCCTTCTCTGAGACGTACGAGCTCAGAGGTTGTATATCGATGGACATCAGTCGCATGGAGTGAATTGCCAGTGTGGCATGCGTAAGTGGCAATTGATCAAGGCTTCTGTTGAAAAGCAAAGTCTTGTGGTTGATGATCAAAGCACGGCCTGTGTGGCGTAGCTTTGTGTATAACGTGAATTCGCGAGCCTCACACCTCGGTATGAGTCAAAAACGGGATAGTGACTGCAGGGAGAGCACGACGTTTCTTTCTAGCTAGGGTGGTGTCAGTGACCTACCAGCCCTGACATTTATATACTTTTCACCTGTGTGGTTGTTGGATATGAGGCGCCTCGGATATAGGTCTGTAAGGACCGGGAAACGTGTGTTCAGGAATAACTAATCCTCAAAAGTAAGAGAGGACCGGCCCTGAAGATCCAAGGATCATAGTGGGGTCCTGGGACATTTGCTAGAGTGTCTCGAACGCGGAGAGGAGCTTGCCCTTTGCCTCGGCTCATGACGGAAATCCAATTTCCAATACGTGATCTTGCGGTTTTAATTGTAGAACTAGTATGGCGACATGATATATGGTACCCATGCCGTCTATGATTTATATTTATGATTGAAATTGTTTTGACACTATACACCTATTATAGTATCAAGTGATTTGTTTTAAACGTACCAAGCATGTTTGGCTATTATAAGGGAAAACCTTATCCTCCGGCTTGCGTTGCATTGTGTGATGGGACATGGGTCTTATAATAGCTTCATTTTTCGAAAAAGCATTGCGCTGTTTGTTCTATGCACTGGTATGCTTGGGAGGAAACCCGTTCCGTGTTATACGGCGTGGTCCCTTGATTTACCGAACTTTAAAATAAAGAATTATAACTGTTTTAGTTCTCACACCAGTCACATGACTGACCTGGAGTTTATTATTTTAACCTAAACTCTGGGTGCCCCTATTTTCCACACGGGCAACTAGTAGTTTTGGTTTTGCAGATTTATATTCACAGGGTCCTGATTTACAGCTGGAACGATGCTCGGAAAGCTCTGTATCCGTGTATCACTTCTAGTTGTGTTTTGTATATTTTTCCGCTGCTATGTAATTTATTGTAATCTCTGATATTTGTCGAATGTAATTTATTCATTTATACTCTGTATATTCTTGTATCTGATGGAGTTGTTGTAATAACAATGAAATGTTCTTCTGTATGCGTCCTTTTGTGTGTTGTTCTCAAAGTATTCGTGCTTTCCTTCACGGGGAAGTTACGGGTTCTTACATATCGTCCTTGATTTGTACTGTCGGGTGCCTATTTCCTACTCTTACTTTCAGTTTCCTTTTGACTTGACCATTATGAATTTTTCCGAATTTGATATCATCCTCGGTCTTGATTGGCTAACCAAATATGACGCTGAAGTGCTATGCTCAGAAAGAGTGGTTAAGGTGAAAAAAGGATTCGGGAACACTATTACTATACCTTGCCATGGGCCAAAATTTGATAGAAAGGCATTTTGGTCTTCCCTGGAGATCACTCCTATTTCTTTAGAAAATATCCTCGTGGTCAAAAATTACGCGAATGTATTTGAAGAAGTAGACAGCCTACCCCCGCGAGGGGAAATCGATTTCAGGATTGATCTCGTTCCAAATGCAAGACCTGTAGTTCATGCTATCAGAAGGATGACCCCCAAAGAAAAGGAAGAATTGCAAACCCAAACTAAGCAGCTCTTGTGGAAAGGACTCATCCGACCTAGCTTTTCTAATTGGGGTGCAGCTGTAGTGTTTGTCCCCAAATCCGACGGTACTCAAAGACTCTATGTTGATTAGCGCGATCTTAACAAGCAAACATTGAAGAACAAATACCCCTTGCCCCGCATAGATGATTTAGTGGACCAATTAAATGGAGCCAAGGTGTTTTCGAAGATGGACCTAGCCACAGGTTTCCATCAACTCCGCATAGCCAAAGAATGCATACCTTTGACTGCCTTCAGAGGTCCTGACATATTCTACGAATGGTTAGTGATGTCGTTCGGTCTATGCAATGCTCCATCCTACTTTGTTGACTTGATGAATAGGGTCTTCCGTGAGGTCCTAAATAAATTCGTCCTAGTCTTCATTTATGATATTCTAATCTATTCTAAAACTAAGGAGGAGCATGAAGGACATTTAAGGGAAGTGTTGGAAATTCTTCGAAGAAATGTTTTAAAAGCAAAGTTTTCCAAATGCACATTTTGGCAAGAGGAAGTAAAATTCTTGGGCCTTGTTGTGTCAAAGGAAGGAATTGCTATTGACCCAAGTAAAATTGCCGCCATTCGAGATTGGAAGAAGCCCAGTACACCCACTGAAGTAAGAAGCTTCCTAGGATTGGCCAGATATTACAGGAAATTTGTCAAAGATTTCGCCAAGCAGTCTAGCCATTAACAAAGCTCACCAAGAAGCATACCAAGTTCAATTGGACATCGGATTGTGAGGAGGCATTCCAAAAGCTAAAAGTGAGTTTGACCACTGCTCCCGTACTTACCATCATCGATGGCAACCAAGATTAAAAGGTCTACACTGATGCTTCTCAAAGTGGTGGTCTTGGAGCAGTACTGATGCAAAGGGGCAAGGTTGTTGCCTATGCAAGTCGTCAATTAAAGCCGCATGAGAAAAATTATCGTGTCCACGACTTAGAGTTGTTGGCCGTAGTCTTTGCTTTAAAATTTTGGAGACATTATCTTTTGGGCGAAAAATTTGAATTATTCACAGACCATCAATCTTTGAAATATCTCTTCGATCAAAAGGATCTAAATTTAAGGCAGCAACGATGGCTAGAATTTTTGGCGGCATACGCTCTTGACATCTTATATACGCCGGGGAAAGCCAATGTTGTGGCGGACGCGCTTAGTAGAAAGGATGTCATTGTCGCAAGCCTCATCATTACCCCTTTCTTGATTGATAAAATTTCTGCTCTTCAGAAGGATTATAAATTCATTTAGATGATGATCAAGAGAATTGAAGCAGGTGAAAACACGAACTTCCAAATAGATGGCAAGGGAATTCTTAGATTTCAAGGGCGGATTTATGTTCCATATATCAAAGACCTAATAAGGGAAGTTTTGGATGAGGGTCACAAATCAAAGCTTTTCATCCATCCCGGTGTGAGCAAGATGTATCAAGACTTAAAGCGCACATTTTGGTGGAGATCTATGAAGAGGGATATATCCATTTATGTGAGTAGATGTCCTACATGCCAACAAGTAAAATGTGATCAACAAAAGCTTGCGGGGTTGTTGCAGCCATTGGAAGTTCCAGATTGGAAGTGGGACCAAATCTCCATGGATTTTATAGACGGTCTACCTCGTACTAGGAAACGAAATGACAGCATATGGGTGATCGTGGATCGCTTCACAAAATCCGCTCATTTCATACTTGTCAAGTCCACTAGAACTGCTCAAAGTCTGGCGCAAATCTATTTCAAAGAAATCGTCAGGCTACATAGGTAATAAAACTAAATCTTTCCTTTTCATCATAATCTGAATGAAAATTTTCATTTCCGGATTAAATAATAACCTTTTGTTTTAAACAGAGTTCCTAGTAGCATTGTTAGCGACCGTGATCCTATCTTTGCTAGCAAATTTTGGGAAGCATTCCAAAATGAGTTGGGAACGATGTTAAATCTCAGTACCGCATATCACCCTCAGACTGACGGTCAGACTGAGCGAGTGAATCACATACTGGAAGATCTATTGCGAGCTTGCATACTCGATTTTGGAGGTTCTTGGGAGGATCACTTGCATTTAGTTGAATTCTCATATAACAATAGCTATCAGGCAAGTTTGAAAATGTCTCCATTTGAAGCCTTATATGGTAGGCCATATAGATCGCCAGCGTGTTGGGTTGAAAAAGGAAATCGGCTTGTATTGGGTCCAGACATGGTCCGAGAAGCTTCAGACAAAGTTGATTTTATTAAGAAGCGATTATTGACTGCCCAAAGTAGGCAAAAGAGCTATGCAGATGTAAGAAGGAGAGAGTTGGCTTTTGAAGTGGGTGACTATATCTATTTGAAAGTTGCTCCAATGTGAGGTGTAATCCGTTTTGGAAAAATAGGGAAATTAGCACCTAAATTCATCGACCCCTTCCCTATTCTTGAAAAGATTGGCACCTTAGCCTACAGAATTCAGATGTCCGACTGGTTGCCTAGAGTACACGATGTATTCCATGTATCTCAACTTCGAAGGCATGTCCATGATCCAGATCTGATTGTGGAAGAAGCAGCACAACAAGATTTGGAGATTACCCCAAGCCTTGCTGTGAGAAGGGAACACTGAAAATTATTGGCAAGGAGACTAGGAAGCTGAGAAATAAAAGTATCAACCTAGTCAAGGTGCAATGGAGCGGTGATCCTAGAGACTACACTTGGGAAACCGAGGAGAGTATCAAACAAGCCTATCCCAAATGCAGAGTGGATATCACCGATTAGATTTTATTTTGAGGTACGCTTAAAATATTTTCCATTCTTTACGTTGGTTCCTACCCTTCTATTCTCCTTTTTTTTTCTCTTCGAGGACGAAAAGTTCTTAAGCGGGGGAGATTGTAACAACCCGGAATTTGATGCCAATTTAAAATTTTCATTTTAGAGATTTTAAGGGTGTTTAAATAGTTGAAATGAATTATTTTAAATAAAAAATGACTAGAAATTTATTTTGATTGAATTTAATGCGAATATATTTAATTTAATTACAAAAGGAATTAGAAAAGGGCGGTAGTTTGTAAAGTCAAACCTGAACTTTGACTGACCACACAGGATGCAGAATAAACCGGATTTTGGTGAAACCAAAATATTTAGATCTGTTAATGAATATCTTTCTAACGAATCTGAAAAATCGAAGTTTCATAGCGGGAATCAAAAGTTATGGCCAAATGAATTTTCAGAAGGGTCGCTATAGAGAATATATCGCCCTTGAAAATAAACATTTTGCATACGACCTCGGAATTCGACGAAACCACTTTTGTTGGATCCGGGATGTCAAATTATGGCTAGGTTTCAAATTTCATGATTTTTGAAGTTAGTATGTGAGCGTGGCAAAGGAAAATGTGTTTTGGTCAATTACAGTTAAATTGGATCGACCAGAAAATGGCCATTTTTCAAACGATCTCAGAATTCAACGAAATTAGTTTTGTTAAGACCGAATCATCAAAACATAACCAAAAATAATTTTTCTGGATTTTTCTGACTTCGTATGTGACCCCGGTAAAATTAGAAAGTACGTTCGAATTTAATATTAAAGAATTAATTTGAAAATAAAGAAAACATACTGTAAACTTCAGAATTGGACTTCGGCAATAGCACCATCGCGTTCAGAAGGCGTCAAAACCTATTGATCGACAGTCGTTGGGCTCCATTTGGAGATCGGATGGAAAAACCCTAATTTCTAGAATTAATTAAATTAAAAATAAAATAAAATACCCCAGAAATACCATATAAATACGGGATGAACAGTGCATCATTCTTCCTCATTTCAAAGCGCCGAAACCCATGAACAGCTCAAATCTTTGAGCTCTGATTTCTCCCAATCCATGGCGAATTGACATGTGCTCCTTTGGACTTTTTTGAAGAACTTTGAACGCTCTTCCATCTCAGACAAACCCCGCCCCTCCTCGTTGCTCGAGCCGCCTCCACCACCTCCGCGAAGTCCAGCCGAACGCGGGCCCACTGCGCCACCCACGAGCCGCCGCACCTCCCCTTTTTTTCGGCATTCAGGCGCCTCTCTACCCCCTTCGACCTCCAGCAATCGGTTCCTGAAAACATCAACTACAGCTCGCGAATCCTTGATTCAAAGTTTTGAACAAACTGAAATTTTAAAGGTAAAATTCAACTCAGTTTTGCGACACTTTTAATCGTTACAGTGACAGTTGTAATAAGTCAGTTTTCTAATTTATACATATGAATTTCAAATTGAGATCTTTCAGATCCGAAACCGCCGTGACTTTGAACACGAGATCTGATCGAGTTCGAACCTTCTTTTCAAATCTAAACAAGGTGAAAATTTATTTTTAATTAAATTTAATTAATTTAATTATTATCCTAGCGTTATGTGAAGTTTGAATGATAAATATCATGCTTACGATACAGATCTATTATGTTTTGTCATATTTGATGATGGTTGGTATGTGTTTGTGATGGATAGTTTAGATCCGTATGATTATCACCTCTTATGTAATTACTTGTGTTGATTTGGATTGATCTAATTTATCAATTCAAAATAATAGAAATATGATTGTCACATTCTTATGTTATCGCTTTTGTATGATTTAAATTAATCAAACTTATCGATTCATAATAAAAGAGACATGCTTTGCCATCGTTATGTTAGTGCTTTTGTTTTACTTGAATTGATCTAGATTATCAGTTCAACATAGAAAATAAAGATTTGTCTTTTTATTTGAATTGATCTAGATTATCAATTCAACATAGAAAATAAAGATTTGTCTTTTTATTTGAATTGATCTAGATTATCAATTCAACATAGAAAATAAAGACTTGTCTTTTTATTTGAGTTGATCTAGATTATCAATCCAACATAGAAAATAATGTCTTTTTATTTGAATTGATCTAGATTATCAATTCAACATAGAAAATAAAGATTTGTCTTTTTATTTGAATTGATCTAGATTATCAATTCAAAATAGAAAATAAAGATTTGTCTTTTTATTTGAATTGATCTAGATTATCAATTCAACATAGAAAATAAAGATTTGTCTTTTTATTTGAGTTGATCTAGATTATCAATCCAACATAGAAAATAAAGATTTATCTTTTTATTTGAATTGATCTAGATTATCAATTCAACATAGTAAATAAAGTTTACATTCTTTTATTTATATGATATAAAAAGTAGGATTTTACGACGTAATAAAATTACATTTTCCCATATGTATTAAAGTCAAGAGTTTGCATGTAAATTTAAGTTACATCTGTATAATGTAAAAATAAGGGCATGTAAAATAAAATTATATCTTTATAATGTAAATAAGAATGAGAATTTGCATGTAGACTAAAATTACATTTTTCATATGTACTAAAGTTAAGATTTTGACATGAACTAAAATTTACATTTTTATATGTAAATAACAAGTAGGATTTACATAGTAAAGAAAATTACATTTTTACAATGTAAAATAAAGGAGGAATTTGCATGGTAATGTGAATTTACACCGTATGATAAAAATTACATTTTTTTCTATGTAATTAAAATGTGAATTTACACCATATGATAAAAATTACATTTTCTATGTAATGAAAATGTGAATTTACACCGTATGATAAAAATTACATTTTTCTATGTAATTAGAATGGAAGTTTGCATCGTATGATCAAAATCATATTTTTATAATGTAACATATGATGAGAGTTTACATTGAAATAAAAATTATATTTTTACAATGTAAATAAGAAGTAGAGTTTGCATTGTAATTAAAAATTATATTTTTACAATGTAAATAAGAAGTAGAGTTTACATTGAATTAAAAATCATATTTTTACAATGTAAATAAGAAGTAGAGTTTGCATTATAATTAAAAATCATATTTTTACAACGTAAATAAGAAGCAGAGTTTGCATTGTAATTAAAAATCATATTTTTACAATGTAAATAAGAAGTAGAGTTTGCATTGTAATTAAAAATCATATTTTTACAATGTAAATAAGAAGTAGAGTTTACATTGAATTAAAAATTATATTTTTACAATGTAAATAAGAAGTAGAGTTTGCATTGTAATTAAAAATCATATTTTTACAATGTAAATAAGAAGTAGAGTTTGCATTGTAATTAAAAATCATATTTTTACAATGTAAATAAGAAGTAGAGTTTGCATTGTAATTAAAAATCATATTTTTACAATGTAAATAAGAAGTAGAGTTTACATTGAAATAAAAAATCAAATTTTTACAATGTAAATAAGAAGTAGAATTTGCACTGTAATTAAATTTACATTTTTATATGTAAATTTAGGATAGGATTCACACTGCAAATATAAGTTACATTTTTTTTATGTAACTAAGATGGGAATGTACATTGAAGTTGAAATCTACATTTTTATATGTATTTAAAAGTTGGATTTTGCAATGTATCAAAATTTGCATTTTTACATGTAAATAGAAAATAGGAATTTACATAGGAATTAAGTTTACATTTTTTTTATGTAAATGAAAAGAATGGAATTCACATTTTTAATGTAAGTAAAGAATGAATTTAGGATGCAGTAATATTATCTTCATTTTCAAATGAACTAAAATTTAATAAGGACCGGTTGTGGTTTAGAGCATTGTTTAAATCGAACGACGTTATTATGATTATATATATATATATATATATATATATATATATATATAATTAATTAAAATTAAGCGAATCGAGCGCGGTAGTTCACGTTTTGAAATCATACCTTTAAACGACGATACAAGAAGATCCGACCGTCGGATTTCCTTGAAACTGAAACCGTTAGGACCGTCTTGGAAAAATCTTTCCAACGATATATATTACGTTAAGATCCAACGGTTAGATTCTGAGAAATGTAAAAATCAAAATTGGTTGAATGCAGTGCCATAGTCGCCCATTGACTCAAGGCATCGTTATATAAAATTTAATTATTTTAAATAATTAAAATAGGAAGTAATCATTATAAAATGATATCAGCAAATACGAAGGATTTTAAATATATATATATATATACGAGGATTATTTGGAAAGTCCGAGCTCTCTCATTCCAAATAATCAAACGACGTTAATTGAAGTATGAAGATGGCGTATGAAGACCGTAAATCTTCCCTCGAATGGACAACGATAGAGGCCCTGATTTGACTTGCTCCCAATTCAAGGGTCATGGTAATTGCACAAAACGTACGTGTTGATTTCACGAGTTTGGTTTTCGCTCAGACCCAGAGCATAAGCTAATAAATGGATTGTGTGTCTGACATCGTACTCCATTAAATATCTTGATATTAATCTTCTGTCGAATGTATGGATGTTTGGTGGCGGAGAATTTATTCTCTTGCTTAACACCCTTTCATATATTTCGGCAAAGGATTGGTAGTGCGATATGGATTGACGATGTGACATGCTAAGATGCATATGATCAAGGCTTTGTTGAAAAGTAGGCCTTGTGGGACGATCAAAGCATAGCCTGTTTAGGCATAGCTTTGAGTATAGCGTGACTTCGCGAGCCTCATACGCCGACGGAGTCTAAAACGGGAGAAGGGAACGCAGGGAGAGTAGCACGTTTCTTTCTAGCTAGAAGTGGTGATTGGGCTTTAACACGGCCCGACATTTTATTTATGTGGATGATGGAATGAGGCGTCTCGGATGATAGGTCCTATAGAATCGGGAAACGTGTGTTCAGGAATTGCCAATCCACGAAGCTGTATGTGTGGACCGGCCCTGCAGCTATCCAAGGGTTCACTGCGGGGGATCCTGAGACATTAGCTAAAGTATCTCGAATCGGTAAGGAGCTCCTCCCTAGCCTTGACTCATGATGGAAATCCAAACTTCCAATACGAACCTACGGATTTGATTGTATTACTAGTATGGAAGCATAGTATTATGGTATCTATGTGTCCTAGGATTGATACATTTATTTTGAAATGTTTTGATATATACTAATAATATTATTAAACTCGTATTTGCCGTATTTAGCATGTTTAATCACCATAAGGTAAAACCCTATCTCTGGTTTGTGTTGCATTGTGTGATGGGACCTGGATCTTATGGTGATTCCATTTTTCTCAAAAGCATAGCATTGTTTTACGATTTACTTATTATTTGTTTTGACACTTTAAATTATGCACGGCAATCCATTAGAGTAAACCCGTTCCGCGTTAGCGGCGGGTCTTTGGATTTGCCTTATTAATAGTGATTAATTAGTTAAGAATTCTCACACCAGTCCCACGACTGACCCATTGTTTGTTTCCACCTTTTTGCAAACTCGGGTGCCCTCCTTTCTACACGGGCAGCCAAGTAAACAGGTTCATTCTTTGCTTGGAGTCTTTTCTTTGGGGTTGCTTATTATCTTTCTTGGATTTGCTTTCGTGGAGAGGTGATGACTTGGAGCTTGAAGACATCTATCATTTGCTACTATTGCATTTTTCTTTTTTTAAGTCCAGACATCAAACTTGTTTCATTTCACATTGTTTAAGTTGGAGTTGGAACTTATTTCTTTTTCTGCAACTTGATGTAATAATTTAGAATTATGCGACTGTGGATTTCCTGTGGTTGATGACATTATATTTCCGCTGCTATGATGTTGTTACTCTATTAATTTCCTATACTATGTTGTATCTGTGATCTGTATTATTGTATTTATGTTGTATTCCAAATGATTATTCCTTACTTTCATTCCGTGGAAGTTTGGGGTCATCACACCCACGGATAAAATCGCTGAGCCCACCAAAGAAACACCTTCTTAGGTGCTGGACATGGGTTCTCCAACTTGAAAAAAAACTCAAAGAGGCGAACCAGTGTCTGTTTCCTAGGGCAAGGCAAAAAGTCAGAAAAACCGACATATCCCGAAACGGAAAAATTGCCAATCCAAAAAAATGAGGGGCACCTTGTTAGGTGAAGGACACAAATTTTATCACTTCTGAGTCAAAGCTCGATGAGATGAATTAGTGTCCGCTCCTCGGGTTGAAGCTTAAAATGGGGAAGGATTAAACATGCTGGAAGGACCATCACAAAGCAGAAATCCTAGCCGAAAGAGGGTATCCATTCTTGTTCTTTGTTGTTAACCAAGTCAAACATAGCCAAGATTGGATTACAACATTGGAACCAAAGTCCTCCCATGGGGCACGCATAAAAATGCATCACGAAAATACCCCAAACAAATAAACAGAATATTTAATAAAAAATATAAATGGCTAAGTTGCCAAAGTTAAAACAACAAAAAGCTTACCAGTCAAGACAAATACTAAAAACTGGATGATCCCAGCCTAATAAGAACGTTGTAAGACTAACCGTAATGCGATATTAACGTATGAACGCCCCATAATACGATATTAACGTACGAACGCCCCGCAATACGATATTAACGCACGATCACCACGAATTTGTTTAAAAATGTGTGTTGTTAAGCAGGGCAAAGAGACATGGCGTGACAAAGACACGAAGAGCACCATAAAACTAGCCAAGCAACCATTCATCAGGATCGCAAAAGTGTCACGCATCAAACACAAGTCACAACAAGCATAATATCATGGGCGAGGACACCCGCTTACACAACCGATCGTAAAAGTAGCAAAATAAAAAAGGAGAAGGAAATTACATATCTCTAACCTTCCTTGGCCTACCTACTTTCCTCTTAGTCAGAGTAGAACAAAATGGAGGTCCATCACCATGTGCAGAAACAACCGACTACACATCCCCAGGGGTGAAAGAAGCAACCACGCTATCTTTGGACCTGAGAACTCGGATCAACTTAGCCTTATCATTTTCCAGAACAAAGATACACTCGAGATTGTCCTTGTGAAGTCTTTGGAGATCGCAGGACAATGTATGCTAGCCATTTACCTGCTTTGCAGAATGATTTTTCAACAAGTCCATTTGTTTTCCAAATTGATGCACAACAATCTCGAGGCGGGCCAACATCTGACCTTTTGCGGCAGTCATGTCATAAGAAAAGTTCTGAGAGTCAGCCGGAGATATATCCACATTTGAAGGAACTCCCTGTAAACTCCACCCCGAAACCGCTTAGCAAACCTAGGACTGCAAGGCCCAAGAGCATGGCACGGCCTATTGATGATAGCTTGAAGCTCTATATAACAGGGGCTGGAGGGAGAGTTTACAGACGGTTGACCAACTGAATGAATCTCATCTATTGAGACCCCTAAATCGAGGAAGGTTTCCTTTTGACGTCATTCTAGAGATGGAACCATCCTGCAAACAGATCAGGGAATAACCGTAAGGTTCAAAGGAAGAATGAACATGAGTAAGAATCAGCAAACCTGAGTAGCAATAGAGAGAAATACGGAATTTCCTTTTTTTCCCTAGTTGAGAAACCCTATTAAAGAAAAATGAGAGCAAAATTAAATGAGAAATAAGAAAATAAGGGGAGATTAAAAGACACACAAAGCATTTCTTGCCACATCGGACCAATACTCGGGTACTGAAATAGGTGTCCCATCAGAGTCCAGTTGGTGTGTTCACTTCCCCATGATTCAGCTATTTGCAATAATGAAAAAATAGTTCAAGCGTCTCACCCAAAGGCGAAGACGCCAATCAGCTGCGATGAAGCAATACTAATCCCTACACGAACGACCCCTCAACAAGTCAGGACAAGCTTGCCAAACAATATTGCGATCAGACATGTCGAAGCCGGTAATTCCTTGCTAAAAGAAATCACGGACTTCGAGGGGAAAGTGTTAATCCCTCAAAAAATCCATACGCACATGGAGCAAAGGATGCAAAATGGATATCATCAGGGTCGGTCGTGCATGATGTGATCCAAGGCATTTAAACGACTCACAATGGATAGGATGCAACCACACAAAGCAAGACCCAAGTATCAAACCCAAGACAAATCAAGTCGACCAGTACGACCGAAGAAGATGGCACGATATGTTATGAGAAATACAGCTCAATAGAGACAAGGATCGTACATTCTGTAAGGACGCCCACAACAATAGGGCACGCTTGATCTAATATCAAAGTTCGGTCGCATGCATCAAGACAGGAGTCAAGATCGCACGTATATTTAATAACTGCTCATGAATTGCAACTCCTATCGCTCGACATTCGAATCAGAAACCCATTGGTAGGTTGTATACTAACTCCTAGAAAGAGCACATTCACATCTCAAAGTCGCAAGTCTCAGTCGGTCGCCTCTAGACTAATGAAGATCGTCGCTTGCTCACTCAAATCAGACACAACCACATTAATGAACTATGATCGGTAGTTCTTTCATCTCGCCATCAAGCAAATCAGATATCTACTCATCGAATGCTAGAAATAGACGCGACCAAAGAGCACCGACCGAAGTCACTTGCTTAACTACTCAAGAAACTCGCTACATTGAGTCGCTCGCACATGATAACTGAATATAGCCACGGACAGCTGGCTACAGCTAGCCAGTGGCATGACTGTAATTAACAGGATGAGCGATCCGTAGCCTGCATAAACGGATTTCAAGTCATTCCCCGAAGGAAGCTCACCTATAAATACACCATGGCTGCCAACATAAAGGGGATCCAATCTTTGAAACCACGAAGTGCTGCTAAATTCTATTCGGCCATGGCATCAAGTACAATCTTGTGATCAAGGAAAACGAAAGCGTCCTCCTTCTCAATCATTCATTCATCCTGCTTCTCCTCAAATTCTACCATTCTCTTGTATAATTCCAAGATTGAAATATATAAACGAGGGTATATTGAGTGAATATAGAGATATATAAAAAAAAGAGTTGGTGTATTTTGTAATCCTCATTATAAGATTGAAAATCACCTTCACAGTGGACGTAGGCCTAATTAACGGCTGAACCACTCTAAATCTCGTCTCTACTTTACCTTTCTCACATTTTTCATTTTCAATTGCTGATTAAACACGGTTCCACTTATTTCTTACCGTATTGGTGAAGTACAGTTTTAGCACCTTGGGTGTTTAGACCAATTTTGGAGTAAACAACACCATTCACGACAAACCCAAAATTCAATTCAATATTAAATACAAGGCTCTAAATAGAAATTATATTGGCTTATATTCAATATCAAATCCTGAAATCAACAAATATCGTATTGGGAATAACGATATATATATATATCTTTCAAAACCCTCCACAATATCTGTATAATCACGGAATTCAATATCGAAATATTCCGAAGATAATTTCGATTCAAATCCATTCCAATTCATATATTGGAAATTCTGGTTATTTTTAAAACCATTTCAAATCCAATTTATTTATTAAAAAAATATTGGATTATAATTCTAGTTCGTAACTAGTTCATTTCGATAAAAATATATTTTTATCTTTTCAAATATGGAATTTTCCATCCCAGTTCTTTCCAAATCATTTATTATGATTTTACACAAATTATTGATATTTTTAATAATTTTATCAAGGCCCGTACAGTCGATTTCCATAAATGGTCATCGAACTGCACTTACAACAACCTTTTCCAAGTTTTGTTCGGACATAATTCCAAATCCAACCGTTAGATTTCAATTTTCTTATATTTATTGGAAAGCTCTTTTCGATACGAACCCAAGTTTTAGAAGAATCCGACAGTCGGATCTCTCGTAATGTCCATTTGAAGTCAATGGTCAAAATCTGCGAATTTCCGCGGCGCGGCGCGTTCTATTCAGGCCATTAAATATATATTATATATATTTCATCGATTTTCATTTAAAACGTATTTTATAAATCGTTTTAAATTCGTTTACAAAATGATTTCAACTTCATATTCAATTTCAAATCAAAATTGAATATTCCATATCATCGATATATAAATGATAATATTTTCAAAACATTAGATTTTGAAATCACTTCCTTTTCGATATTTATTATAAAAATGAATAAAATCGATATAAGTATATTTCACGTCAAAATGACGTTAATCTAATCAACGCAGATTTATATATTTAAATATTTTCATGTCCATCCAAAATCGGACATCAAAATCATATTTTGATCCATTTGAATATTATTTTAAAATATTAGTTATTTTAAAGTATTCATTACTCTTCATTTTAAAATATTCTTTAATTTAAAATATTCGTTCTTTTCGAATTGGAATCAGACAAAGCCAATTACCATATAATTTTATTTATATGCATTTCATACATACATGTACACGACAATAATCAAACACAATTAACCATCATCTAGAGTGCATTACACAACTGCATAAGCGTTAAATATGAATAATTAACGCTTACAACAGCCTGTCAACCATTCGATTGACATACAACTAAATATTGGGATTAGTGTATGTCCAATTTCATCCCAATACCCGTGTGGGGTTTTCAAACAACTAACACTGATTATTATTTGTGCAGTTGGGCGATGTGTAAAATATATCTTCCCAATCAATATCAGTTAAATGTGTGTACATAAACAAATCATCCGATTTGTAAATGAATATTTATTTTATTCATATACACGCTAAAAATTATATTTTTAACTATAAAATATTTATTTCATCTTATGAATATTTTATACAGTTCATTTATACAATAAAAATGATATTTTTATTGTTCTAACATTTTTAGAAAATTTCGGCAGCACAACGGCACGATACTAGAACCGGAATAAGGTCTAGCCTTATCCCTTGCCTAATAATGGCTCACGCCATGTACAAACCAAATCTAATCAATTCATTTCACCCAAACAACCAATTTCAAACAAATAATCCAATCAACCAAACAAACATGGTTTCAAACAAAGGTGTCGGGTGCTACTAAGCACTGTCGGCATCCTAGTATATATTTAACTAGAAAATAAATTTAAGTTAGAAGTTCTCACCTTTGGGATCCACTCCATCATTCTTTAATTGGCGGATTTTGTCGTGGCGCTCCGTTTTGTCGCTTTCTCGCACATGAATTCGCCTCTTTGGCTCTAGAATTTGCATACGGCCTCCAATCTTCACCAGACTTGGTCACCAGCCTAAATGCGCCATTCTGGACAACTTTTGCCTAGTGGACTTTCTTCCAAGAACGCACCAATTCGCCGGATATCGCGAAAAACAGCAGCAGGTCCGTTGACTTCGGATGCGATTTTCGGACAGCTCCGCAATCCAAAATAGGACTTTCATATACCAAATCGAAGAGAAAATCGTGCTCTTCGACTTTGGCATCGTGAAGTTTTGGCTAGAAATGCACGATTTGGGAGTTTGGCGAAATAGCGACAAGGTGTTATTTGCAAAACGGGAAATTTATGAAAAATGGGTTTTTGGTGACGGGGGGTCCACGGCCAGAGCTGGGTGGTGGGTGGCGGCGCAGGGGCCTGAAAGGGGTGGGGGAGCCCGTGGGTGGCGGTGGTGGTGCCGGTTGTGGTGGTGGTGTTTTGGGCTAGGGTTTCTTGTAGTGGAGTAAGGAGAGAAAGAGGAGGAAGGAGGAGGAGAGAGGAGGAGATGGAGGGGGGCGTGCGGTGGCGGGATGACTGGTGGAGGAGGGGCGGCACGGTAGAGGAGGAGGTCATTTTTGAGTTTTTTGAAAGAAAGAGGAAGGAGGAAACAATGAAACAGAAAAGGAGGAAAAGTGATTATATGTTAGTTTCTCGCGTATCGTCCAAATGCCAACAATCTTCAATTGCCGCGTATTTTGGACAAGAGATAGTAGACGTCAAGACAAGTCCAACGAGACAAGTTTCGTCGAATTCGGAGTTCATTTGACCTTCCGTTAAAATTGTCAAAGATGCTCAAATATTGTTTAAAAATGCGATTTTAGCGCACCTTTTCTTCTTGCACGCCCAAACGGCTACTCCAAAAATCAGGGCCTTTTGGGTTTAAGCATTATTTGGCGATACAAATCCAAAAAAAAAAGTAGAATTGAATTCTGAGGTCGTATCAATAATGTTTCTTTGTAAAATGAATGCTTGTTTTACCCTGAACTATTTTACCTCGCACGGCCACATACTAACTCCATTCGACGCGCATTTTGGAACTCAATGGAAGTGGTTTCGAGTCCAAATTCATTTGTATGCAAAATGTGACTTTTTGGGCTATATTTCTATAGTGACCATTTTGAATTTTCAACTGGACATAACTTTTTATTCCCGCTATGAAATTTGGATTTTCAGATTCATTGGAAAGATATTTTCAAATAGATTCTAATATTTTTGGTTTCACTAAAATCCGATTTATTTTGAACCCTGCACATTCATTTGAAATTTGAAATCGAATTTTCAAACTACCGCGCCATTTCCAATTCCTTTTATAATTAAAATAAATATTTATATTCTAATTTCGATTTAAATAAATATATACGTTCTAATTCTATTCAAAATAAATTTCTGGTCGTTATTATTTAAAATAAATCATTTTAAATATTCAAAATTCATTAAAATTGCCAAAATAAAAATTTTAAATTGGTTCTGATTTTCTGGGTTGTTACAATCTCCCCCACTTAAAATCTTTTCATCCCCGAAAAGGAACGGAGCTGAAAGTTGTTTTACAAACCAACTCAACATTCATTCTGGCTTTCATTCTTTAATTTTTCAGTTTCTAAGAATTTTCCAATTCTTCAAAATTTTGGCAACACCCTAAATTTTTGAAAAATTTCGCCATAACATCCTTTGTACGGGAAGCATCGGGAAAACCCCCAAACCATTACACAGGCCCTCTCATCTCAAAAAGAAAAATAAAAAGCCAAGCAGCTAGCCAATCGACTCATAAAATCATCAAAACCCAATAAATTAGTAAAAATGTACCTATTTGTCGGGCATACAATTTTATTCCTCTTCTTAGCTTCCCTGCTATGACCTGTACGCATTGGAATTCTAGGCCACGCCAAAGGCTCAGAGAGAGGTAGAGGTCGACCTAAAATGACATGGGAGGAGATAATAAAGAGAGATTTAAGTAACTGGAGTTTATCGGAAGAGCTGGTAGTTGATAGGAGTGCATGGAAGTTGGCAATCCATGTACCAGAACCATAGTTTTTTTAGACTTTATTTCACGTTTACTGAACCTTTTTACTTTTTATTACTATTTTAGATTTTATTTCACTATTATTGAACCTTTTTACTTATTATTATTATTATTTAAAAAAAACCTTTATCGGACGACTTTTTATTTGTTTGGTTATTTTAAACCCTTTATGTATATATACATATTATTATCATTTTATTTATTTTATTTTATTTTAATTATGGGTTCCATATATAGCCAACCCCAACTTGTTTGGGATATATGGCTTTGTTGTTGTTGTTCAATATTTTGATTCGATTTGGCTAATGGTTCAAAAATTAATAAATCAAACCAATAATCAAACAACACAATCAGCAATCAATTAGTTGATTAGTTTTTCAAATGCATAACTTTAATATATATTCAAAAATCATATTTTTGATGCCAAATCACAACAATAACCTATCTAGTTTTGGTTCTCACACCAGTCAATTGGAAATATATAGAAATCCCACTTTTGAAACTCGAACATAAATTCTGATGATATTCGAGTAATCATCAGAATCATCTCCGGGCGACTAGAGTGTAATTCTATATCTATCCAGTATATTGAAATTTCGAATATACGTTTGCAAGGAGTATATGCAAAATCTTTATATACTCGATTGTCCAAAATCAATATAAAAATAATATTCAAATACGTCTAAAATGGTTTAAATTTTCAAAACAAAATTGGTTTTCCTTTTTATTTTCAAAACACTAGTCTTCACACTCATTCTAGAATACTACTAATTCTATATCTAACGAGTCATTCTCATTGGATATTACTAATCCAATCTCTGATGAATTCTTTCGTTTGGTTCTAATATGCCTTGTTCTCGAGCTCTGTAAACTAAAGCTTTGATACCAAACTATAACGAACCGAACTTCCCCGGTCTCCGAAGAGAAGAGAAAGAACGGATTGTCTGAGAACACGACAAATCAGAACACAAACAGAAGAACATTTCATTGCTTATTACAACAATTTACATCAGAGTCCAAGAATATACAGGGTATGAAAAAATAATATACATTTGATAAATATCAGAGATTTAGAAATTACAATGTAGCGGAAAAATAATAAAAAACACAACTGAAAGAGATACATGGATATAGAGCTTTCCGAATATCATTCCAGTTGTAAACCAGGATATTGTGAATATAAATCTGCATAACCAAAACTACTAGCTGCCCGTATACACTAGTCCCAATAATTAGCTGTATGTCAATCACTTGGTTGGCAGATTGTTGTAAGCATTAATTATTAATATTTAATGCTTATGTAGTTGTGTAATGCACTTTGGATGATGGTTGATTGTGATCTGAAATGAAAATTATAATATTCATGTGTTGAATAAATTATTTTATCATTAAAAATATAATTTTAACGTGTATATGAATAAAATAAATATTCAAATACAAATAATAAGGTTTAAATTTTCAAAACAAAGATTGTTATCACTTTTATTTTAAAAACACTTCTCTTCACACTCGTTCTAGGATACTACTGATCCCACCTCTAACGAGTCATTCTTATTGGATATTACCAATCCAATCTCTGATGAATTCTTTTGTTTGGTTCTAATGTGTCTTATTCTCGAGCTCTGTAAACCAAAGCTCTGATACCAAAATGAAACGACCCGAACTTCCCCGTGAAGGAAAGCCCGGATTGAATTGAGAATACGACAGATCAGAATATAAACAGAAGAACATTTCATTGCTTATTACAACAATTCCATCAGAGTACAAGAATATACAGAGTATGACAAATAATATACATCTGGAAAATATCAGAGATTTACAAATTACAATGCAGCGGAAAAATAATACAAAACACAACTGAAAGAAATACATGAATACAGAGCTTTCTGAATATCCCTTCAGCTATAAACCAGGATCCTGTGAATATAATAACTGCAAAACTCAACTACTAGCTGCTCGTGTGGAAAATATGGGCACCCAGAGTTTGGGTTAAAACAATAAACTCTAGGTCAGTCATGTGACTGGTGTGAGAACAAAAACAGTTATTTAAATCTTTACTTTAAAATAAAGTAAATCAAGGAACCACGCCGTATAACACGGAACGGGTTTCCCCCCAGGAATACCAGTGCATAAAATAAACAGCGCAATGCTTTTTGGAAGAATGAAGCTATTATAAGACTCAGGTCCCATCACACAATGCAATGCAACGCAAGCCGGAGGATAGAGTTTTACCTTATAATAGCCAAACATGCTTGGTACATTTAAAACAAATCATTTTGAGACTATTATAGTGTAAAGTGTATAAAAACAATTTCAAATATAAATGTATCAATCATAGGCGGCATAGGTATCATCTATCATGTCGCCAATACTAGGCTCTACAATCAAAATCGAAATGTCACGTATTGGAAATTGGATTTCCATCATGAGTCTAGGCAAGGGATGTACTCCTTTCCTCTTCGAGACACTCTAGCAAATGTCTCGGGACTGCACACTCTGGGCAACCCCTGGATCATCCAAGGCCGGTCCTCCCTTACGTTTGAGGATTAATTATTCTTGAACACATGTTTCCCCGCCCTATCGGGCGTCTATGAGTGTAACACCCCGTAATTCTGTAACATTAAGTTTCACAAATTAAAGAATACTTAATTATAAATGTGAGAACTAAGGGAAACGGGTTACACCATTGCGTTCATCTCGGAATTCTGGTTGAGATAGAGTCTGAGTTTGCGTAAAACGAATATCGGATGAAGGAGATATGGACGAACGAAGTCAGGCGGGGAAAAAAAAGTATTGCACTGGCGCACTTGGGAAGTGCGCCAGTACAAATTTGCACTGGCGCACCTGCCAAGTGCGCCCCGGCCGAGCAGCAGGCCTGCCTAGCTTTCTGGTTCAGTCTGATCCATGTTGTGACTCATTGCTGAGTCCTTCCTGACTCCTTCCTGAGTCATTAGGGCTGACTTGTCACCCTATCTTGACTGAGTGGTTTTGATTAATCCTAAGATCATCCGACGGCTATAATTAAATTGAAATTCTATTTAAACAACCTTAGTCTCAACCTAAATTCACACAAATAAAATAGAGCTAGAGCCGTCATGCTGCTGGAAGGAAGCCAAGAGTAGCCTCCACTTGAAGAAAGCTTAGAGACGAACAAATCTAATTCAAAACTATAAATCAAAGCAACGTTTATCTACCCAAAGGAAAGCATCTCAATTCCAGAACTCAGAATTCAGAATTCAAGTTCATCGTTTGTTGTAAGTCAGTTACTTTTTAGATTTGAACGTTTAGATCTATTTGTGGCAGGAAATTAAATGAATATAAGAATATGCCTAATCCTTTCATTGGAATCGATGCTTGTTTATGCCTTTGGATCTAATTAAAAACTATTGTGATTAATTACCGATGAGACTGTGCCTATGCCTATGACGTTGAAACTATTGTTAATAGCCTAAGACTATGCCTATGACAATGACTATGAACATAAGACTATGCCTATGCCTATGACTGTGAATGTAAGACTATGCCTATGACTATGACTGTGAACATAAGACTATGCCTATGCCTATGACTGTGAACACAGGACTATTGCCTATGACTATGACAAGGACCATTGTGACTAATTACCTATGATTCATGACTATGAGATTATTGCCTAGGATTATGACTATGAAATTGGATCTAAGCTTGATTTTCTATTTAGACCTATTCTTAATTATCCTTGGATCTTGATTATTGGGAATTTTTCTATTAAGTTATGTCTATCCATGTTCTTGAACCTAGATTATAACTCAAACCTTTTCATGTTCATAATGTTATCAGATCTATGCCTGCGATGTTTTAGTCAATTTATTCGGTATATTTATTAGATCTGTAAGTCGTGAATTTGGGATTATCATCTTATGTCTATGCCTATCTTTTCATGGTATTCTTGTTTATTCCCTCTTATCTACGAATCTAGATTGACCTATAATCTAGACTGAATCACGATTACGCAAACGATGGGAATACGATTTGGGCAGAACATGAAACTAACATGAATGTGATTGAAAATTTGGAAGTTTGGTATAACATGAAATTTATATAATTTGGCATAATAAATATGTTGGCATGATCTGAATTGGCTATAATAGTGAGTAATTTGCATGCCTTGGGCGTAAACGGTAAATTGTTGGCCGCAAAACATGTAGTTGGCATGTGAATCTAGTTTTGGCATAAATTGTAAACTAGAATATTAAATCTAGTTCTAGCAGGAATTGTAAAATTGGATATTTAATATATATTGGGTCAAAAATGTAAATAGGAACATTAAGTCTAGATTAGGCTTAACTAGTTATTTGGAATGCCAAATATATGGCATAGTGATTTTGGGCATGACTATTATAGCGAGTTTGGGAAGGTGGGTTATAGCCTATTCTGATTGATAACTTGAAATTACTTGTAATTGTCATGTTTAACATAATCATGGTTAGTGACACTTAATTTGGTAATATCTTATAAGCATGATTTAGAGGGAAAGTGGGCCATAATTGTTGACAATGTACAATAGAAGAGTAATTATGGCATAAGTAAATTAGGAATTTGCCCTAAATGAGAAATGTGTACATTGTTGAAAATACGAATATGCCTAACCCGAGGTAAGATTGAGTTACGGTATAAGACTGCCCAGAACCGCCTGGCAAATCCAGCAATCGTAACAATACCTATCTAATGTGGGTGGTTAGAGCATTGAGCCCAAAAGGACCCGAGGTTAGACTGAGTTGCGGTGTAAATCTGCCCGGAACCGACCGGCACATCCAGTGACCGCAACAATATCTGTCTAATGTGAGTGGTTGGTGCTTTAAATGAATAATTTAAAGCTAAGAAACAGTTAAGCTAGGATGGGAAGGTTAAGTCCACAGGAACACTTAACCAACTTAACATGTTAACAAGACAAGACATGTAAGGGGTTAAATAACCGTTATAACATGTTGACTAGACAAGTGGGTAAGGTTAAGGAAAGGTTTAACCGTTATAACATGTTAACCAAACTAGAAGGTGGGGTTAAGTAAAATACACTTAGCCAATTTAACATGTTAACTAGACTAGAAGGTGGGGTTAAGTAAACTCAGAATACTTAGCCATCATAGTGTGCCAAATGAACAAGGTTAAGTTAAAACCTGAAGGGACAACACTTAGCCATTAGAACATGTGAATTAAACAGATGTTAGGGTTAAGTTAACTAAGGGAACACTTAACCAATACAAGATGAAGGGGTGGGGTTAAGTAATAAGAAATACTTAACCAATATAGCTTGATTTGTGGTAGGGTTAAGTTAACATGAACTACTGATAACACTTAACCAGTTTAACATGACAAATGAATGGGTTAAGTTAACTTGAAATGACTAATGACACTTAACCAATCCAAATTGACGAGAAAGAGAACTAAGTAGTAAACCTTAGTTAAGAGTACTAAGTTGTAAACCTTAGTTAAGAAAACGATGGTTCATGAAACTAAGTAGTAAACCTTAGTAGAATACGAGAAGGGACGAACGTCCATCTGATCTTAAGGAAGGCTCCAATGAAATGGGGTACGAAGCACGCGGCTTCGAGGGGACGTGAGGGTACTCTTGGTCTCCCTCTGTGAGGCTGCACATGATCCGCCTGGGCTCACAGAGGTTAAGGTTTGCGTTATAAGAACCAAGGGTATGCCTTGATTGCAATATAAGGCAACCTAAAGACTAGGATGGACCAGCGTGATTCGGCGAGACCAGTAGCCCTGTGATAGCAACTCCTCATCTACCTACCATCTTGAGTCAATCGAGATACGTGAAGCGGAAAGGCGGAGAACTCCAACAGACCATATACTTGCTATCTAGTTATGGTCGCGGATGGCCATAGGTTAGTGGGGGCATAGGGGGGCCTGCGTATAGTTCTCATTTTTCAAGGTATGCCTTTCATTAGTTGAGGGAAGGGTCAGGTGGGACCATAGCCACTGGAAAAACAGACCTTAGCATTTGCATCGGCAGATATCTGAAATTTCTCGACCGAGTTCCGTGTTTCTTGGTTTGCCCTGCCATGAGACTCGGGTCGCACATATAGAGGACATGTGCATCTAGACAGCGATAACGATCCACAACACGTACGTGGGGAAAGTCTAGGAACATATACCGCTCTGGGTATTGTGTCCTAGAGTAGGGCGTCATTCGATAGGTAGCATAATCCCTAGTTGGACCTAGGTCGCGTAAACCCTAAAATCCGAGAAGCATTAGATAAGTCGCGTAAACCCTAGTCGAATCTAGGAAGCACTCGATAGAAAAACCCTAGATTAGATTTACGTAATAGATAATAAATGTATGCCTGAAGGCAACCACAATTTCAAGGATTGGGGGCACGTTATCATTTTATAAAGATTATTAGTTGGGTCACTAGTTAGGTGGTGCTGAGATATAAACCAGAATAATAGGGTTATCGCGAAGCAGAGAAAGTATGGAAGCATATTCAGTTTACTAGTGTATTCAGCTTGTCGGTAGATCCAGTTTACCAGTACATTCAATTTTATCTTGCCTTAGAATATCTTGCGTTATCTTGTTAGCCCTATCATCATGGTTTTGTCTTGTATTCAGTTAAATTCATGTCATGTTGTTTTCACCTGTTCACATGCTGAAAGTTACTGAACTTACCAGACTTTATGTCTGACTCTGTTTTCTTTCGCTTTCTTGTCTTCCGTTTCCCCCTCAGGTTCGCAGGGAGGGAATGTTACTACTTAGCTCAGTTTTCTTTCCAAGCATGAAGATTAGTCGAAGTTTTCCTTGGATTCACTTTTCCATTGCTATGGCTGGCTCATACTACATTGGGGAATATAAAAGTTATTTTATGCTTCTTTATTTTGTAAGACAAATACTCTGGTATGGAAAACAATTGTTGTACAAACTATTTTATCAATAAAGTAAAGTTTTATTTCCCGTTGTTTTAATTTTGTCTGTCTTGTAATTTATCTGCATCTTTTACCTATAATGCTACACAGAACTTAGTGCATTCCCTTTGTGAGTGACACTTATGGATGTGGGGTGTTACACGTGGTATCAAAGTTGAAGGTTACTAGATCAGATAAAAGATTTGAAAAATTATTTTCAATGATTTTAAAAGAAGCATTTTCAAAAGAAAAGTTTTGTTTTAAAGGCATATTCCCCAAAAGCCATACGCACTATCTTCTGACCCTCTGTTTGAATTCTTGTCCTCTTCTTTCTTGAGTCTTCGGGGCTCCTAGCTTTCTAGGAGGTAACCTCATCGCGGCATGGTTCCATAGGCTTGATAAGACTACGATACCTATCGAAGGGCAAAGTAGTGCCTGACTTCCATCTATAGCCATAGTAGTTTCACCTACAGCTATTCTTCTTTCAAAGCCTTGAAGGGTTTTCCGTGCGATGGAGGCAGCTTTTGAGAAACTTGTCAATATGATTACATAGGGATGGTGAAGATGAGGACGAGGGACATGATTTTCAGAAAGGCGAGTGCATGCTTTCACCACCAGAATACCTGAGAGAGAGATAGTAAAAGTCTCCATTGGAAAAGTTTAGCTCTTCATTTGGATCAACCAGTTAGTATTCCTTTGATCTTAGCACTTCGCATTTATCTACTTCCATAGTTAAGTCTCTGCACCTTAGTACTTGTATAGTAGAAGGTCTCATTAGTGTCTCAAATCCAATTGGTGGTTCGGCCTGTTTACCTATAGTTTGTAAGGATTTGAGAATAACTATATTAAGTGTTGAGTTTAAGCGTAATACTTATGTTTTTGGTTCCATGGGCTATGAGTTGATTCTAGGCATGGGGTAATTCTGAAAGGAGGGTAGTTAGACTTTTGACTTAACTTGGAAATACCCGCGAGATTTCGTGTAAAGAATCAGTTAGATTTAGCTAGCTAGAATCGCTTAATGCATTTATCGACGATTTGCAATCCATTTGGGTAGTACATGAGTACGCAGATGTTTTTGATTAAGTAACGAGTTTACCCCTAAAACGCGGGATAGACTTCCGCATGTAACCAGTTGACAATGAAAAGCCAGCTATCCGATCAACGACAGTTTTGGAAATGGAGGTCAAGAAGCTTTGCAATCGTGAAGATTAATTTGACAAGGTACGGAATAGTGAAGCTCAAGAAGATGCGACTTAGAAGACTAAAGACTAGATACACGCATCATACCCTTTTTCTTAAGGGGTACATGCTTGATCTCTTTTTCTAGGAATTTTATGCATACTTTCTAGCCTTTAAGGTATATCCTCTAGGGCGTATCATCGATCCTTAGGTAGAAGCGAATGGATGTAAACATGTATTTGAAACATGTTATGATTGATAGTTGCAAATGGTTGCTTGCGGATGCATATACACACCATAGGCGCTAGAACGACTCAGTCACTTTCATATTGCATTCGCATATATGTATTTGCTTAATGGATTTAACTGGATATGTTATCATATGGGTATTGCATATGGATGAATGGCTATGCACAGATGTAGTATTTACGTAACTAGGGATGCTTGCATACATGATTGGACGCATGGCACTGACATAATTTGAATTAAGGAGGTCAACTGAATCAGTAGACCGCCTGATTTTGCATTAAATAAAGACATATACACACTATGCATATGAACATGAAAGCATTAGAAATCTTTTTATGGACAATGAATGCCTGTGATTGAATGGTTGAATAGATGGGTGATTGGATGGTAGGATACATTCTTCCTAACTTGAAGATTTCGGGGACGAAATCCTTTTAAGAGGGGGAGAATGTAACACCCCGTAATTCTGTAATATTAAGTTTCACAAATTAAAGAATACTTAATTATAAATGTGAGAATTAAGGGAAACGGGTTACGCCATTGCGTTCGTTTCGGAATTCTGGTTGAGGTAGAGTCTGAGTTTGCGTAAAACGGATATTGGATGAAGGAGATATGGACGAACGA
Source organism: Allium sativum (assembly GCA_030737875.1). Classification (NCBI taxonomy): domain Eukaryota; kingdom Viridiplantae; phylum Streptophyta; class Magnoliopsida; order Asparagales; family Amaryllidaceae; genus Allium; species Allium sativum. The sequence goes on from CM060919.1 coordinate 803,872,825, forward strand.
AGTCAGGCGGGGAAAAAAAAGTATTCCACTGGCGCACTTGGGAAGTGCGGCAGTACAAATTTGCACTGGCGCACCTGTCAAGTGCGCCCAGGCCGAGCAGCAGGCCTGCACAACTTTCTGGTTCAGTCTGATCCATGTTGTGACTCATTGCTGAGTCTTTTCTGACTCCTTGCTGTGTCATTAGGACTGACTTGCGACCTTTTCTTGACTGAGTGGTTTTGATTAATCCTAAGATCATCCGACGGCTAAAATTAAATTGAAATTCTATATAAACAACCTTAGTCTCAACCTAAATTAACAAAAATAAAATAGAGCTAGAGCCATTATGCTGCTGTAAGGAAGCCAAGAGTAGCCTCCACTTGAAGAAAGCTTAGAGACGAACAAATCTAATTCAAAACTATAAATCAAAGCAACGTTTATCTACCCAAAGGAAAGCATCTCAATTCCAGAACTCAAAATCCAGAATTCAAGTTCGTCGTTTGTTGTAAGTCAGTTACTTTTTAGATTTGAACATTTAGATCTATTTGTGGCAGGAAATTAAATGAATATAAGAATATGCCTAAACCTTTCTTTGAATCGGTGCTTGTTTTTGCCTTTGGATCTAATTAAGAACTATTGTGATTAATTACCGATGAGACTGTGCCTATGCCTATAATGTTGAAACTAGTGTTAATGGCCTAAGACTATGCCTATGACTATGACTATGAACATAAGACTATGCCTATGCCTATGACTGTGAACATAAGACTATGACTGTGAACATAAGACTATGCCTATGCCTATGACTGTGAACATAGGACTATTGCCTATGACAATGACAAGGACCATTGTGACTAATTACCTATGATTCATGACTATGAGATTATTGCCTAATTGGATCTAAGCTTGATTTTCTATTTAGACTTATTCTTAATTATCCTTGGATCTTGATTTTTGGGAATTTTTCTATTAAGTTAGGTCAATCCATGTTCTTGAACGTAGATTATTATTCAAACCTTTTCATGTTTATAATGTTATCAGATCTATGCCTGTGATGTTTTAGTCAATTTATTCAGTATATTTATTAGATCTGTAAGTCGTGGATTTGGGATTATCATCTTATGTCTATGCCTGTCTTTTCATGGTATTCTTGTTTTTTCCCTCTTATCTACGAATCTAGATTGACCTATAATCTAGACTGAATCATGATTACCCAATAATGGGAATACGATTTGGGCAGAACATGAAATTTATATAATTTGGCATAATAAATATGTTGGCATGATCTAAATTGGCTATAATAGTGAGTAATTTGCATGCCTTGGGCGTAAACGGTAAATTGTTGGCCGCAAAACATGTAGTTGGCACGTGAATCTAGTTTTGGCATAAATTGTAAACTAGAATATTAAATCTAGTTCTAGCAGAAATTGTAAAATTGGATATTTAATCTAGATTGGGTCAAAAATGTAAATAGGAACATTAAGTCTAGATTAGGCTTAACTACTTATTTGGTACGCCAAATATATGGCATAGTGATTTTGGGCATGACTATTAGCGAGTTTGGGAAGGTGGGTTATAGCCTATTCTGATTGATAACTTGAAATTACTTGTAATTGTCATGTTTAGCATAAGCATGGTTAGTGACACTTAATTTGGTAAAAACTTATAAGCATGATTTAGAGGGAAAGTGGGCCATAATTGTTGACAATGTACAATAGAAGAGTAATTATGGCACAAGTAAATTAGGAATTTGTCCTAAATGAGAAATGCGTACATTGTAGAAAATACAAATATGCCTAACCCGAGGTTAGACCGAGTTACAGTATAAGACTGCTCGGAACCGCCCGGCAAATCCAACAACTGTAACAATACCTATCTAATGTGGGTGGTTAGAGCATTGAGCCCAAAAGGACCCGAGGTTAGACTGAGTTGCGGTGTAAATCTGCCCGGAACCGACCAGCACATCCAGTGATCGCAACAATATCTGTCTAAGGTGAGTGGTTGGTGCTTTAAATGAATAATTTAAAGCTAAGAAGCAGTTAAGCTAGGATGGGAAGGTTAAGTCCACAGGAACACTTAACCAACTTAACATGTTAACAAGACAATACTTGTAAGGGGTTAAATAACCGTTATAACATGTTGACTAGACAAGTGGGTAAGGTTAAGGAAAGGTTTAACCATTATAACATGTTAACCAAACTAGAAGGTGGGGTTAAGTAAAATACACTTAGCCAATTTAACATGTTAACTAGACTTGAAGGTGGGGTTAAGTAAACTCAGAATACTTAGCCGTCATAGTGTGCCAAATGAACAAGGTTAAGTTAAAACCTTAAGGGACAACACTTAGCCATTAGAACATGTGAATTAAATAGATGTTAGGGTTAAGTTAACTAAGGGAACACTTAACCAATACAAGATGAAGGGGTGGGATTAAGTAATAAGAAATACTTAACCAATATAACTTGATTTGTGGTAGGGTTAAGTTAACATGAACTACTGATAACACTTAACCAGTTTAACATAACAAATGAATGGGTTAAGTTAACTTGAAATGACTAATGACACTTAACCAATCCAACTTGACAAGAAAGAGAACTAAGTAGTAAACCTTAGTTAAGAGGACTAAGTTGTAAACCTTAGTTAAGAAAACGACGGTTCATGAAACTAAGTAGTAAACCTTAGTAGAATACGCGAAGGAGCGAACGTCCATCTGATCTTAAGGAAGGCTCCAACGAACTGGGGTACGAAGCACGCGGCTTCGAGGGGACGTGAGGGTACTCTTGGTATCCCTCTGTGAGGCTGCAGATGATCCGCCTGGGCTCACAGAGGTTAAGGTCTGCGTTAGAAGAACCAAGGGTATGCCTTGGTTGCAATATAAGGCAACCTAAAGACTAGGATGGACCAGCGTGATTCGGCGAGACCGGTAGCCCTGTGATAGCAACTCATCGTCTACCTACCATCTTGAGTCAATCGAGATACGTGAAGCGGAAAGACGGAGAACTCCAACAGACCATATACTTGCTATCTAGTTATGGTTGCGGATGGCCATAGGTTAGTGGGGCATAGGGGGGCCTGCGTATAGTTCTCATTTTTCAAGGTGTGCCTTTCATTAGTTGAGGGAGGGGTCAGGTGGGACCATAGCCACTGGAAAAACAGACCTTAGCACTTGCATCGGAAGATATCTGAAAGCTCCCGACCGAGTTCTGTGTTTCTTGGTTTGCCCTGCCATGAGACTCGGGTCGCATATATAGAGGACATGTGCATCTAGACAGCGATAACGATCCATGACACATACGTGGGGAAAGTCTGGGAACATATACCGCTCTGGGTATTGTGTCCTAGAGTAGGGGCGTCATTCGATAGGTAGCATAATCCCTAGTTGGACCTAGGTCGCGTAAACCATAAAATCCGAGAAGAATTAGATAAGTCGCGTAAACCCTAGGTGAATCAAGGAAGCACTCGATAGAAAAACCCTAGATTAGATCTAGGTAATAGATAATAAATGTACGCCTGAAGGCAACCACAATTACAGGGATTGGGGCACGTTATCATTTTATAAAGATTACTAGTTGGGTCACTAGTTTGGTGGTGCAGAGATATAAACCAGAATAACAGGGTAATCGCGAAGCAGAGAAAGTTTGGAAGCATATTCAGTTTACTAGTGTATTCAGCTTGTCGGTAGATCCAGTTTACCAGTACATTCAGTTTTATCTTGCCTTAGCATATCTTATGTTATCTTGTTAGCCCTATCATCATGGTATTGTCTTGTATTCAGTTAAATTCATGTCATGTTTGTTTTACCTGTTCACATGCTGAAAGTTACTGAGCTTACCAGACTTTATGTCTGACTCTGTTTTCTTTTGCTTTCTTGTCTTCCGTTTCCCCCCAGGTTCGCAGGGAGGGAATGTTACTACTTAGCTCAGTTTTCTTTCCAAGCTTGAGGATTAGTCGAAGTTTTCCTTGGATTCACTTTTCCATTGCTATGGCTGGCTCATACTACATTGGGGAATATAAAAGTTATTTTATGCTTCTTTATTTTGTAAGACATATATTCTGGTATTGGAAAACAATTGTTGTACAAACTATTTTATCAATAAAGTAAAGTTTTATTTCCCGCTATTTTAATTTTGTCTGCCTTGTAATTTATCTGCATCTTTTACCTATAATGCTTCACAGAACTTAGTGCATTCCCTTTGTGAGTGACACTAACGGATGTGGGGTGTTACACGTGGTATCAGAGTTGAAGGTTACCGGATCAGATAAAAGATTTGAAAAATTATTTTCAACGATTTTAAAAGAAGCATTTTCAAAAGAAAAGTTTTGTTTTAAAGGCATATTCCCCAAAAGCCATACGCACTATCTCCTGACCCTCTGTTTGAATTCTTGTCCCCTTCTTTCTTGAGTCTTCGGGGCTCCTAGCTTTCTAGGAGGTAACCTCATCGCGGCACGGTTCCATAGGCTTGATAAGACTACGATACCTATCGAAGGGCAAAGTAGTGCCCGACTTCCATCTATAGTCATAGTAGTTTCATCTGCAGCTAGTCTTCTTTCAAAGCCTTGAAGGGTTTTCCGTGCGATGGAGGCAGCTTTTGAGAAACTTGTCAATATGATTACACGGGGATGGTAAAGATGAGGACGAGGGACATGATTTTCAGAAAGGCGAGTGCATGCTTTCAGCACCAGAATACCTGAGAGAGAGATAGTAAAAGTCTCCATTGGAAAAGTTTAGCTCTTCATTTGGATCAACTAGTTAGTATTCCTTTGATCTTAGCACTTCGCATTTATCTACTTCCATAGTTAAGTCTCTGCACCTTAGTACTTGTATAGTAGAAGATCCCATAAGCGTCTCAAATCCAACTGATGGTTCGGCCCGTTTACCTTTGGTTTGTAAGGATTTGAGAATAACTATATTAAGTGTTGAGTTTAAGCATAATACTTATGTTTTTGGTTCCATAGGCTATGAGTTGATTCTAGGCATGGGGTAATTCTGAAAGGAGGGTGGTTAGACTTTTGACTTGCCTTGGAAATACCCTCAAGATTTCGTGTAAAGAATTAGTTAGACTTAGCTAGCTAGAATCGCTTAATGCATTTATCGACGATTTGCAATTCGTTAGGGTAGTCCATGAGTACGCAGATGTTTTTGATTAAGTTAGGGTTTACCCCCAAAACGCAGGATAGACTTCCGCATGTAACCAGTTGACAATGAAAAGCCAGCTATCCGGTCAACGACAGTTTTGAAAATGGAGGCCAAGAAGCTTCGCAATCGTGAAGATTAATTAGACAAGGTACAGAATAGTGAAGCTCAAGAAGATGTGACTTAGAAGACTAAAGACTAGATACACGCATCATACCCTTATAAGGGGTACATCCTTGATCTCTTTTTCTAGGAATTTTATGCATACTTTCTAGCTTTTAAGGTATATCCTCTAGGGCGTATCATCGATCCTTAGGTAGAAGCCAATGGATGTAAACATGTATTTGAAACATGTTATGATTGATGGTTGCAAATGGTTGCTCGTGGATGCATATACACACCATAAGCGCTAGAACGACTCAGTATCTTTCATATTGCATTCGCATATATGTATTTGCTTAACAGATTTAACTGGATATGTTATCATATGGGTATTGCATATGGATGAATGGCTATGCACACATGTAGTATTTACGTAACTAGGGATGCTTGCATACATGATTGGACGCATGGCACTGACATAATTCGCATTAAGGAGGTCAACTGAATCAGTAGACCGCTTGATTTTGCATTAAATAAAGACATATACATACACTATGCATATGAACATGAAAGCATTAGAAATCTTTTTAAGGACAATGAATGCCTGTGATTGAATGGTTGAGTAGATGGGTGATTGGATGGTAGGATACATTCTTCCTAACGTGAAGATTTCGTGGACGAAATCCTTTTAAGAGGGGGAGAATGTAACACCCCGTAATTCTGTAACATTAAGTTTCACAAATTAAAGAATACTTAATTATAAATGTGAGAATTGAGGGAAACGGGTTACGCCATTGAGTTCGTCTCGGAATTCTGGTTGAGATAGAATCCGAGTTTGCGTAAAACGGATATCGGATGAAGGAGATATGGACGAACGAAGTCAGGCGGGGTAAAAAAAGTATTGCACTGGCCCACTTGGGAAGTGCGGCAGTACAAATTTGCACTAGCACACCGGCCAAGTGCGCCCAGGTCGAGCAGCAGGCCTGCACAGCTTTCTGGTTCATTCTGATCCATGTTGTGACTCATTGCTGAGTCCATTCTGACTCCTTGCTGAGTCATTAGGGCTGACTTGTCACCCTATCTTGACTGAGTGGTTTTGATTAACCCTAAGATCATCCGACGGCTATAATTAAATTGAAATTCTATATAAACAACCTTAGCCTCAACCTAAATTCACACAAATAAAATAGAGCTAGAGCCGTCATGCTGCTGGAAGGAAGCCAAGAGTAGCCTCCACTTGAAGAAAGCTTAGAGACGAACAAATCTAATTCAAAACTATAAATCAAAGCAACGTTTATCTACCCAAAGGAAAGCATCTCAATTCCAGAACTCAGAATCCAGAATTCAAATTCGTCGTTTGTTGTAAGTCAGTTACTTTTTAGATTTGAACGTTTAGATCTATTTGTGGCAGGAAATTAAATGAATATAAGAATATGCCTAATTCTTTCATTTGAATCGGAGCTTATTTATGCCTTTGGATCTAATTAAGAACTATTGTGATTAATTACCGATGAGACTGTGCCTATGCCTATGACGTTGAAACTATTGTTAATGGCCTAAGACTATGCCTAAGACTATGCCTATGACTATGACTATGAACATAAAACTATGCCTATGCCTATGACTGTGAACATAAGACTATGACTATGACTGTGAACATAAGACTATGCCTATGCTTATGACTGTGAACACAGGACTATTGCCTATGACTATGACAGGGACCATTGTGACTAATTACCTATTATTCATGACTATGAGATTATTGCCTAGGATTATGACTATGAAATTGGATCTAAGCTTGATTTTCTATTTAGACCTATTCTTAATTATCCTTGGATCTTGATTTTTGGGAATTTTTCTATTAAGTTAGGTCTATCCATGTTCTTGAACCTCGATTATTACTCAAACTTTTTCGTGTTCATAATGCTATCAGATCTATGTCTGCGATGTTTTAGTCAATTTATTCGGTATATTTATTAGATCTGTAAGTCGTGAATTTGGGATTATCATCTTATGTTTATGCCTATCTTTTCATGGTATTCTTGTTTATTCCCTCTTAACTACGAATCTAGATTGACCTATAATCTAGACTGAATCACGATTACGCAAACGATGGGAATACGATTTGGGCAGAACATGAAACTAACATGAATGTGATTGAAAATTTGGAAGTTTGGTATAACATGAAATTTATATAATTTGGCATAATAAATATGTTGGCATGATCTGAATTGGCTATAATAGTGAGTAATTTGCATGCCTTGGGCGTAAATGGTAAATTGTTGGCCGCAAAACATGTAGTTGGCATGTGAATCTAGTTTTGGCATAAATTGTAAACTAGAATATTAAATCTAGTTCTAGCAGGAATTGTAAAATTGGATATTTAATCTAGATTAGGTCAAAAATGTAAATAGGAACATTAAGTCTAGATTAGGCTTAACTAATTATTTTGAACGCCAAATATATGGCATAGTGATTTTGGACATGACTATTATAGTGAGTTTGAGAAGGTGGGTTATAGCCTATTCTGATTGATAACTTGAAATTACTTGTAATTGTCATGTTTAGCATAATCATGGTTAGTGACACTTAATTTGGTAAAATCTTATAAGCATGATTTAGAGGGAAAGTGGGCCATAATTGTTGACAATGTACAATAGAAGAGTAATTATGGCATAAGTAAATTAGGAATTTGCCCTAAATGAGAAATGTGTACATTGTAGAAAATACGAATATGTCTAAGCCGAGGTTAGATTGAGTTACGGTATAAGACTGCCCGGAACTGCCCGACAAATCCAGCAACCGTAACAATATCTATCTAATGTGGGTGGTTAGAGCATTGAGCCCAAAAGGACCCGAGGTTAGACTGAGTTGAAGTGTAAATCTGCCCGAAACCGACTGACACATCCAGTGACCGCAACAATATCTGTCTAATATGAGTGGTTGGTGCTTTAAATGAATAATTTAAAGCTAAGAAACAGTTAAGCTAGGATGGGAAGGTTAAGTCCACAGGAACACTTAACCAACTTAACATGTTAACAAGACAAGACTTGTAAGGGGTTAAATAACCGTTATAACATGTTGACTAGACAAGTGGGTACGGATAAGGAAAGGTTTAACCGTTATAACATGTTAACCAGACTAGAAGGCGGGGTTAAGTAAAATACACTTAGCCAATTTAACATGTTAACTATACTAGAAGGTGGGGTAAAGTAAACTCGGAATACATAGCCATCATAGTGTGTCAAATGAACAAGGTTAAGTTAAAACCTGAAGGGACAACACTTAGCCATTAGAACATGTGAATTAAAAAGATGTTAGGGTTAAGTTAACTAAGGGAACACTTAACCAATACAAGATGAAGGGGTGGGGTTAAGTAAGAAGAAATACTTAACCAGTATAACTTGATTTGTGGTAGGGTTAAGTTAACATGAACTACTGATAACACTTAACCAGTTTAACATGACAAATGAATGGGTTAAGTTAACTTAAAATAACTAATGACACTTAACCAATCCAATTGGACGAGAAAGAGAACTTAGTAGTAAACCTTAGTTGAGAGGACTAAGTTGCAAACCTTAGTTAAGAAAACGACGGTTCAGGAAACTAAGTAGTAAACCTTAGTAGAATACGAGAAGGAGCGAACATCCATCTGATCTTAAGGAAGGCTCCAACGAACTGGGGTATGAAGCACGCGGCTTCGAGGGGACGTGAGGGTACTCTTGGTATCCCTCTGTGAGGCTAAGATGATCCGCCTGGGCTCACAGAGGTTAAGGTCTGCGTTAGAAGAACCAAGGGTATGCCTTGGTTGCAATATAGGCAACCTAAAGACTCGGATGGACCAGCGTGATTCGGCGAGACCAGTAGCCCTGTGATAGCAACTCCTCGTCTACCTACCATCTTGAGTCAATCGAGATACGTGAAGCGGAAAGGCGGAGAACTCCAACAGACCATATACTTGCTATCTAGTTATGGTTGCGGATGGCCATTGGTTAGTGGAGCATAGGGGGGCCTGCGTATAGTTCTCATTTTTCAAGGTGTACCTTTCATTAGTTGAGGGAGGGGTCAGGTGGGACCATAGCCGCTGGAAAAACAAACCTTAGCATCTGCATCGGCAGATATCTGAAAGCTCCCGACCGAGTTCCGTGTTTCTTGGTTTGCCCTGCCACGAGACTCGGTTCGCACATATAGAGGACATGTGCATCTAGACAGCGATAACGATCCACGACACATACGTGGGGAAAGTTTAGGAACATATACCGCTCTGGGTATTGTGTCCTAGAGTAGGGGCGTCATTCGATATGTAGCGTAATCCCTAGTTGGACCTAGGTCGCGTAAACCCTAAAATCCGAGAAGCATTAGATAAGTCGCGTAAACCCTAATTGAATAGATAATAAATGTACGCCTAAAGGCAACCACAATTACAGGGATTGGGGGCACGTTATCATTTTATAAAGATTACTAGTTGGGTCACTAGTTAGGCGGTGCAGAGATATAAACCAGAATAACAGGGTAATCGCAAAGCATAGAAAGTATGGAAGCATATTCAGTTTACTAGTGTATTCAGCTTGTCGGTAGATCCAGTTTACCAGTACATTCAATTTTATCTTGCCTTAGCATATCTTGCGTTATCTTGTTAGCCCTATCATCATGGTTTTGTCTTGTATTCAGTTAAATTCATGTCATGTTGTTTTCACCTGTTCACATGCTGAAAGTTACTGAACTTACCAGACTTTATGTCTGACTCTGTTTTCTTTTGCTTTCTTGTCTTCCGTCCCCCCCCCCCAAAGTTCGCAGGGAGGGAATGTTACTACTTAGCTCAGTTTTATTTCCAAGCTTGAAGATTAGTCGAAGTTTTCCTTGGATTCACTTTTCCATTGCTATGGCTGGATCATACTACATTGGGGAATATAAAAGTTATTTTATTCTTCTTTATCTTGTAAGACAGATACTCTGGTATTGGAAAACAATTGTTGTACAAACTATTTTATCAATAAAGTAAAGTTTTATTTCCCGCTGTTTTAATTTTGTATGTCTTGTAATTTATCTACATCTTTTACCTATAATGCTTCACAGAACTTAGTGCATTCCCTTTTTGAGTGACACTAACGGATGTGGGGTGTTACAATGAGCCAGATGACTCAATATCCATCGGCTCCGTAGAGACCGATATATCCGAGGCGTCTCACATTCCAACAAGCACATAGGTAAAAATATAAAAATGCCAGGGCTTGCAAAACCCTCACACCACCCATAGCTAGAAAGAAACGTCATGTCCTCCTTGGGTCCCTTATCCCATTTTTAACTCATATCGAGGTGTGAGGCTCGCGAATTAACGTTATACACAAAGCTATGCCATTTAAGGCCGTGCTTTGATCATCAACCACAGGACTCTTCTTTTCAACAGAAGTCTTGATCATTTTCCACTCAGGCAATTCACGCTATGCGACTGATGTCTATCGATATATAACCTCTGATCTCTTACGTCTCAGAGAAGGGCGTTAAGCAAGAGAATAAATTCTCCGCCGCCAAACAGATATATATTTAATAGAGATCAATCAACACAAAGTAAAATCCAATGTCAGACACACCAGTCCTTATTTGGCATGCCTGGTAATAGGGTGCAGCATGATAGGGGGTTATCGCCATGTGGTTTGGTGGTGAACAATGGGCTCTTACCCCTACATGCCCCTGCTTAGGGTTGGTAAAATCAGTCGAGAGGCTGGCCGTAAAACAAGGCAGACCGGGGGATCATCTGGGAGCCACGGTGGTTATTACCTGCTGCTTTGGGGGACGAAGGGATGGTTGCAAAGCCTACCGGATTTCGTCGGGCTACCTCAGTTGATACCAAACTGACACGACCCAAACTTCCACGTAAAGGAAAGTACGGATTGAGTTGAGAACACGATAGATCAGAACTCAAACAGAGGAACATTTCACTGCTTATTACAACAATTTACATCAAAGTGCAAGAATATACAGAGTATGAACAAATAGTATACATTTGACAAATATCAGAGATTTACAAACTACAATGCAGTGGAAAATAATACAAAACACAACTGAAAGAGATAAACGGATATAGAGCTTTCCAAATATCATTCCAGCTGTAAACTAGGATCCTGTGAATATAAATCTGCAAAACCAAAACTACTAGTTGTCCGTGTGGAAAACAGGGGCACCCAGAGTTTAGGTACTCCACTTTCAATCATTTCACAAATTTGATAATTTAAATTAACAATACACATTTCAATCTAATTAAGATTCATTAAAACTCCATTTAGTTTTAATCTTCCCAAAAATCAATATTAATGATTTTTTTAACTTTGGAAACATAAACATGCCGCATCGACAATCTACATCGTACCATTGATTTCTGCCGATATATAACCTCTGAGCTCGTACGTCTCAGAGAAGGGTGTTAAGCAAGAGAATAAATTCTCCGCCACCAAACAGATGTATATTTAGCAGAAATCTACCATACAGTTCGAAATACAATGTTAGATATGTAATCCTGTCTTTAACTGGGTTAAAGAACTAATGTCATTTAAAACACAGTTCACGATAAACCTAAATCACATTCCATTAATTATGGAATCTTCACGGAAAAACAAATCAATATATAACTGATATCAATCCGTATCTGACTAATAATATAAATGGAATAACGGCAAAGCCTTTTAAATTCCATATGTATTAACAGTCTTCCTCCACAGAAGTTCACTTCGATTATTATCAAATCGAATTCCATTCAATTCCAATTTAATATATCAAATTGGAAAACTTTACTTTGGAAAATTCTCGTTAAATCTTAGTAAAAATATTTATAAATTCCAAATCACATTTCACTATAAATCGGGTTAAAGAACGAATGCCGTTTAAAACATAGTTCACAATAAACCCAATTCACATTCCATTTTCAATTCTAATTAAATGTTAATTAATAGGTAAATCTTCTTTAAATCTTAATTAAAAGATTATTCTTTTCACACGGGGTTTAAGAACAGTGTTACTGAAGACCCCATCCCATCAGTCTCTAACCGTAAATTAGTAAGAGAACAATTCCCTAAGTATTAATCCCGAAGTCCGAAACCAACATCAGATTAATACCCAGGAAACCATTCAACTTAGCTAATCTCCAATTAGTTTCTAATTTTCTTAACTTCATTGGGTTTAAGAACAGTATTATTAAAGATACCATTCACGACAAACCCAAAATCTCATTCCATTATTAATCGAGTTAAAGAACAAGTGTTATTTAAAACACCGTTCACGATAAACCCAAAAACCAATTTGATATTAAATGCAAGGCTCTGAATAGAATATATATCGGCTTATATTCAATATCAAATTCTGAAATCAACAAATATCGTATTGGGAATAACGACGATATATATATCTTCCAAATTCCTCCACAATATCCGTATAATCAAGGAATCCAATATCAAAATATTCTGAAGATACTTTCGATTCAAATCCATTCCAATTCATATATTGGAAATTCTGGTTATTTTTAAAACTATTTCAAATCCAATTTATTTATTTAAAAGTAATGGATTTATAATTCTGATTCATAACTAATTCATTTCGATAAAAATATATTTTTATCCTTTCAAATATGGAATTTTTCATCCAAATTCTTTCCAAATCATTTATTATGATTTTACACAAATTATTGATAGTTTTAATAATTTTATCAAGGCCCGTACAGTCGATTTCCATAAACGGTCATCGAACTGCACTTACAACGACCTTTTCCAAATTTGATTTGGACATAATTCCAAATCCAACCGTTAGATTTCAAATCCCTTATATTCGTCGGAAAGCTCTTTTCGATACGAACCCAATGGTGCCGATTTTAGGAGAATCCAACGGTCGGATCTCCCGTAATGTCCGTTCAAAGTCAATGGTCGAAATTCGCGAACTGCCGCGGCGCGGCGCGTTCTATTTAGGCCATTATATATATATATATATATATCATCGATTTCCATTTAAAACGTATTTTATAAATGGTTTTAAATTCGTTTTCAAAACGATTTCAATTTCATATTCAATTTCAAATCAAAATTGAATATTCCATATCATTAGTATATAAATGATAATATTTTCAAAGCATTAGATTTTGAAATCACTTCCTTTTAAATATTCATTATAAAAATGAATAAATATCATTCACATCGAAATGGCGTTAATCTAATCAACACGGCTTTATATACTTAAATATATTTGTGTCCATCCCAAATCGGACATCAAAAATCAGATTTTGATCTTTTACTGAATATTATTTTAAAATATTCATTATTTTAAAATAATCGTTATTTCAAAATATTCATTCTTTCTGAACTGGAATCAGATACAGTCAATTACCATATAATGTTATTTATATGGATTTCATACAACACGTGTATGTAACAACTATGATAAACAATCAACCATTATACAGAGTGTAATTTACAACTGTATAAGCATTAAATATAAATAATTAACGCTTATACAGCCTGTCAACCAATCGATTGACATACCACTAAACAATTGGGAATAGTGTACGTCAAATATCATCCCAACACCCGTGTGGGGTTTCTGTGGTATGTCAATCGATTGGTTGACAGGTTGTATAAGTGTTAATTATTTATATTTAATGATTAAACATTTTTAAATTACACTTTGGATGATGGTTGATTGTTTATCATGGTTGTTATATACATGTGTCGTATGAAATTCATATAAATAACATTATATGGTAATTGACTATGTTTGATTCCAGTTCAGAAAGAATGAATATTTTAAAATAACGATTATTTTAAAATAATGAATATTTTAAAATAATATTCAGTAAAAGATCAAAATCTGATTTTGATGTCCGATTTGGGATGGACACGAATATATTTAAATATATAAAGTCGTGTTGATTAGATTAACGCCATTTTGACGTGAACGATATTTATATCGATTTATTCATTTTTATAATGAATATTTAAAAGGAAGTGATTTCAAAATCTAATGTTTTGAAAATATTATCATTTATATGTTAATGATATGGAATATTCAATTTTGATTTGAAATTGAATATGAAGTTGAATTTGTTTTGAAAATGAATTTAAAATGATTTATAAAATATGTTTTAAATAGAAATTGACGAAATATAATATATATATATATATTATATTTATATAATGACCTAAATAGAACGCGCCGCGGCAGTTCGGGAATTTTGACCATCGACTTCGAACGGACATTACGGGAGATCCGACCGTCGGATTCTCCTAAAACTGGAACCGTTGGATTTGGAATTATGTCCAAATCAAGTTTGGAAAAGGTCGCTGTAAGTGCAGTTCGATGACCGTTTGTGGAAATCGACCGTACGGGCCTTGATAAAATTATCAAAAATATCAATAATTTGTGTAAAATCATAATAAATAATTTGAAAAGAATTTGGATGAAAAAATCCATATTTGAAAGGATAAAAATATATTTTTATCGAAATGAATTAGTTATGAACCAGAATTATAATTCCATTATTTTTAAATAAATAAATTGGATTTGAAATGGTTTTAAAAATAACCAGAATTTCCAATATATGAATTGAAATGGATTTGAATCGAAAGTATCTTCGGAATATTTCGATATTGGATTCCGTGATTATACGGATATTGTGGAGGAATTTGAAAGATATATATATTGTTATTCCCAATACGATATTTGTTGATTTCAGAATTTGATATTGAATATAAGCCGATATGTTTTCTATTCAGAGCCTTGCATTTAATATCAAATTGGTTTTTGGGTTTATCGTGAACGGTGTTTTAAATAACACTTGTTCTTTAACCCGATTAACAATGGAATGAGATTTTGGGTTTGTCGTGAATGGTATCTTTAATAATATTGTTCTTAAACCCAATGAAGTTAAGAAAATTAGAAACTAATTGGAGATTAGCAAAATTGAATGGTTTCCTGGGTATTGATCTGATGTTGGTTTGGGCCTTCGGGATTAATGCTTAGGGAATTGTTCTCTTATTAATTTACGGTTAGAGACTGATGAGATGGGGTCTTCAGTAACACTGTTCTTAAACCCCGTGTGAAAAGAATAAATTTTTTAATTAAGATTTAAAGAAGATTTACCAATTAATTAACATTTAACTGGAATTGAAAATGGAATGTGAATTGGGTTTATTGTGAACTATGTTTTTAACGACATTCATTCTTTAACCCGATTTACAGTGAAATATGATTTGGAATTTATAAATCTTTTTATTAAGATTTAACGAGAATTTTCCAAAGTAAAGTTTTCCAATTTAATATATTAAATTGGAATTGAATGGAATTCGATTTGATAATAATCGAAGTGAACTTCTATGGAGGAAGACTGTTAATACATATGGAATTTAAAAGGCTTTGCTGTTATTCCATTTATATTATTAGTCAGTTACGGAAATTGATATCGGTTATATATTGATTTGTTTTTCCTTGAAGATTCCATAATTGATGGAATGTGATTTGGGTTTATCGTAAACTGTGCTTTAAATGACATTAGTTCTTTAACCCAGCTAAAGACAGGATTACATGTCTAACATTGTATTTCGAACTGTATGGTTGATCTCTGCTAAATATACATCTGTTTGGTGGCGGAGAATTTATTCTCTTGCTTAACACTCTTCTCTGAGACGTACGAGCTCAGAGGTTATATATCGGCAGAAATCAATGGTATGGTGTAGATTGTCGATGCAGCATGTTTGTGTTTCCAAAGTTAAAAAAATTATTAATATTGATTTTTGGGAAGATTAAAACTAAATGGAGTTTTAATGAATCTTTAATTAGATTGAAATGTGAATTGATAATTTAAATTATCAAATTTGGGAAATGATCGAAAGTGGAGTATCACCAGTTTTGCTCCAAGCAATAGTTAAATCTTTAATTAGATTTGAACGGGAAATGTAATTAAATTTACCGATAACACCATGGTGTTAGTTATGGGGTAATACCACTTTTGCTCCATGGAAAGAATAGGTTGGGATTGGAAAATCAAATAAATTGTTACTTCGGTAAGGTGCGTTAATATCGACTAGTTTGGAAAACCTTAATATGGTTTGAATTGATATTCAAAGGAAGATTAAAGAATAAATTTAAAAGAATTTATCTTTGATAAAATTAATGGGAACATATCCCTAAGAGTGTGAATATTTGAATAAAAGAATATTCTGAATTGGAATGAGGCGTATGTTGTGTTTTTATAACACTTGTTTATTATATACGCGAGTTATTCGGAAAGGCCGGGTTTATACCCATTCTGAATAACTTATTCGACGATAAGTCGACGATGAAGAAGGTGGTTGAAGACCGGAGGTCTTCACATCGTTTGGATGATTACTGAGGTCTTGATTGGGTTGTACACCCAAGACAAGGTAATAAGTGGTGATCGTCCAGACGTACTTGAAGATCGATCGGATATGCAAGGACCTCTCTCCTGTATTGGACATATGGGACGAGGAATAAGGTGCCTCCGGTTTCGTTCAGACCAAAACGAACTTGTAAACGGATGTGTGTCTGACATTGGATTTTATTCCGTGTTGATTGGTTTTTATGAAATATATATCTGTCTGGCGGCGGAGAATTTATTCTCTTGCTTAACGCCCTTCTCTGAGACGTACGAGCTCAGAGATTATATATCGATAGATATCAGTTGCATGGCATGAATTGCCTGTGTGGCATGCAAAGATGCAGTGATCAAGGATTCTGTTGAAAAACAGAGTCTTGTGGTTGACGATCAAAGCATAGCTTTAATATAGCGCCGCTTTGTGTATAGCGTTAATTCGCCGGCCTCACACCTTGGTATGAGTCAAAAACGGGATAAGGGACCCAATGAGAACATGACGTTTCTTTCCAGCTATGGGTGGTGTCGGGGTTTTGCAAGCCCTGACATTTTTATATTTTTAACTATGTGGTTGTTAGAATGCGAGCCGTCTCGGATATATCGGTTACTACGGAGCCGATGGATATGTCCTATAGGACCGGGAAACGTGTGTTCAGGAATAATTAATCCACAAACGTAAGGGTGGACCGGCCTTGGAGGATCTAGGGGTTACCTAGAGTGTGTAGTCCTGAGGCATTTGCTAGAGTGTCTCGAAGCGGAAAGGAATACATCCCTTGCCTAGACTCATGACGGAAATCCAATTTCCAATACGTGGCATTTCAGTTTTGATTGTAGAGCCTAGTATGGCTACATGATATATGGTACCCATGACGTCTAGGATTGATACATTTATATTTGAAGTTGTTTTGACACTATACACTTATAATAGTATCAAATGATTTGTTTAAACGTACCAAGCATGTTTGGCTATTATAAGGGAAAACCCTATCCTCCGGCTTGCGTTGCATTGTGTGATGGGACCTGGGTCTTATAATAGCATCATTTCCAAAAAGCATTGCGATGTTTATTCTATGCACTGGTATTTTTGGGAGGAAACCCGTTCCGTGTTATACGGCGTGGTCCCTTGATTTACCTTATATTTAAAGTAAAGATTTAATAACTGTTTTAGTTCTCACACCAGTCACATGACTGACCTGAAGTTTATTGTTTTAACCTAAACTTTAGGTGCCCCTATTTTCCACACGGGCAGCTAGTAGTTTTGGTTTTATAGATTTATATTCACAGGATCCTGGTTTACAGCTGGAACGATATTCGGAAAGCTCTGTATCCGTGTATCTCTTTCAGTTGTGTTTTGTATTATTTTTCGCTGCATTGTAATTTGTAAGTCTCTGATATTTCTCTGATGTATAATCTTCGGAGACCGGGGAAGATTGGGTCGTCTCAGAAGGTGCTTCTCACACCACTAAAGTTGCTGGGATGAAAATGTAGAAATCAAGTTTACCTTTGGAAAAGACAGTAAACCATGAAATTAATTTTGATTGAAATAAGGTTGATTTAAGTACTATTAAGATTGAGCAAATTTTTATATATTAAAATGTTCACTTTCTAGTTTTGAGAACATTTAATTATAATGATAAATGATACAGTAATTTTGATAGAGAATTTATGTTACGTTTATCTTTGACCTAAAGTTACTATTTTGAAAATGTGACTTTGATATTAGAAAATTTGGACATTCGAAATTAATTCATGTAAACCACTTAAAGCAATGTGTGAAAATAATTTCTACTCTATTACATTTATTAACGATTATTTTGATGACACTTTTGTACATCTTATGGACAATAAGAATTAAGTTGAAGAAGGTTTCTTTTGAAAATGTCACCAAAATTGAGATCAACTGAATGTAAAATTTGAAAATGTAATTATTATAAATGGGCATTAATTACATGCATAATGTTTTTTTTGGAATGTCATTAAGGAATGATATTGCTCAAATGATTTAGATTTAATAATCAATGAGTGTATTTTATGTGAAAATGAATAACAATGACCAGACATGGACACCGCTATTTTATCACTTTTATTAACGGTTGTTCTGATTTTACCTATGTATATCTCATGAAAAATAAAAGTGATGCACTTGGTATGTTTAAGACATTCAAAATAAATTGAAAATCAGTCAAACAAGAAAATTAAAGGACTTCGTAGTAATAGAAGAACATAATATGAATCTAGTTCTATTCTGAATTATTATAAACTACTTGACATTATACATGAAAGAACTGCATCTTATTCACCTGAAATGAACGGTAAAGCAAAAAAAAGGACCTTTACCGAATTAATAGTTGCCATTTATTAAATTATGGTGCAGCAACACATTTGTGAGGGGATATATTATTAACGGTGTGTTATGTACTAAATAGAATCCCTAAATCAAAGAGTAAAATTTCACCATTCGAAATTTTGAAAAATTACAAACCTAGTGTGCCTTATTTTAGAACTTGGGGATGCTTGACATATGTTTGTATTCCAAACCCCAAGAGAATAAAATTAGCAAATAAAGCATATGAATGTGTATTTATTGGCTATGCAATTGATAGCAAAACATACAGATTTTATAACATAAATACACATAATATAATTGAAACAAATGATGTTGAATTTTATGAAAAAAAGGGAAAAAATTCCTTTTAAATTAAGGAATAGTAGGGCCACATCAAGTAATTGATTACCTGTAAGAACAGAACCTAATGAACATTCTGAAAATGAACCTAGAAGAAGTAAAAGAGTAAGAAACGCAAAGTATTTTTATTCATTTTTTTGTGCTTTTACTAAAGAGGAGGATCCCTTAAACCTCCAAGAGGCCTTATCTTCATTAGATACCGATTTTTCGTTAGAGGCTATAAATAAATAAGATGAATTCTTTAGAATCCAATAAGACTTGACACTTAGTTGATTTACCACCTGGTTGTAAATCAATAGGCTGTAAAGGAGTGCTTAAAAAGAAATTAAAACCTAATGGCACTGTCGATAAATATAGAGCCCGTCTAGTAGCTAAAGGTTTTAAACAAAGAGAAAATGTAGATTTCTTCGACACTTTTTCACCTGTAACAAGAATTACATCCATTCAGGTATTAATTTTACTTGCATCTATTCATAAATTTATTAATTCACCAAATGGATGTTAAAACTATTTTACTCTTAAATGGTGGATTAAAAGAAGAAATTTGTATGGATGAAACCTGAAGACTTTGTAGTTCCTGGTCAAGAACATAAAATTTGCAAATTAGAATAAATCAATATATGATTCAAAAAAAGCCCTAAGCAATGGCATGAAAATTTGATAACTTAATAATCTCAAATGTTTTTAGAGTTAATGAAAGCGACAAATGCATTTATTATAAATAAAAAAAATGACATTTGCACTATTATATGTTCGTATATGGATGATTTACTTATTTTTGGAACAAACATTCATGCCATAAACAAAGTCAAATTTTTATTAAGTGCCAATTTTGATATGAAAGAACAAGGTGAAGTGAGTGTAATCCCTGGTATTGAAATTACTAGGTCAGATAAGGAACTTTCTTTGAATCAATCTCATTACATTGAGAAGATACTAAAGAAATACAATTACTTTGACTGTAAACATGCATGTACATCATATGATCCTAGTGCACTAGACCAAAATACGCTTTTAACAGCGTTTGAAATGGTTATAACAGCATTATTAAAAACGCCGTATAATGACATGCGGTCATAGATATGAAATCAATAACAACAAAAAATAAACGCTGTTAAAAACCATATTAGACAGCGTTCTTCTACTGCCATAAATATTTTTCTACAACGTTTTTTTGTTGCTGTTTTAAAATTTAGACATTTTATTATTACGTTTCCACAGCTTTTAGTATCTGCTTTCAAAAGCATTAACTGTGTTTTCCTTAGGGGTTTTTGAACGCTGTAACTAATTTTACATAGCATTTTTATCTTGTTGTCATATTAATGTACAATATCTTTTCATAGAAACGACAACATGGTTTAAACCCTGTTGTTTGTTCCTAATATATTTACAACACGCTTACCATCTTGTTCCATTATAATATTTATACATGTACCATTAATCTAAACTACATTTTATTATATTTCAACTGGATAACATGCATAACATAAAAAAATCAAGCAAAAAACTATTATATAAATACAGAAGTATCAATCAATTCCATATAAATTAAGTTGAACATCGTCTATATAAACAAATTTTGCATAAATTCATAACAAAGATGATACTTATGAACAAACTTCATATAACATTATATGAAAGCATGATATCTCCACCGGCCATTCAGTTAGCAATTACAGTTTTTTTGAGGAAGTAGTTAGCAATTGCAGTTGCAGAAACTTCTAACACACACATAATAAAAGGCACACATTAGTCATTAAATTAGTTAATTTAGTAATGAAGCAAGACAAATAGGCTATTTACATTTTGCAGATAGCCAAATTACTCATCATAGTTAATGCCCGTCCAAATTAAGCAAAGGATGCATAACACAATCAGAAAAAGGTTCATATTATACATACAACTCAAGTTTATTTCAAAATCAACATCTGTCCTAGCTTCATCTAGTTCCAGAAAATACCATGGTAAGAGTTCTATATACCATGTTAATTTTCATAGATTTAACTTGTTATTTTTTCTAAAACTCAGTTAACCTAGTTAATTTTTTAAAATAATCATACTCAGTTAACTTAACTAATTTTTTATAATACTTAGTTAAATTTTATTAATTCATTTAATATTTATAAATCATTGTTAATTACGTATTATTATTATTATATATGTAAATCTTTGTTACTGTTACTATTGCTATTGCTATTATTATATAAAATTTAGTTTATATTATACCATTATATACCTAGTTAATATTTATAAACTATACTTGAAAGTTAGTTAAAATTTTATGTACTTAGTTAATTTTATAAACTTATTTAATATCTATAAATCTTTGTTGACTTATTATTATAAGTCTTTGTTATTTATTATTATAGAAGATTTAGTTATATGTAAATATAAATATACTTGGTTAGTTTCTATAAAACTTAAATAACTTATTTAATTTTTGTAATCTTATTTAATATTTGTAAGTCTTAGTAATTTATAGTTGTTATTATAAAGAAGATTTACTTATATTTTATACTTTTATATGCTTAATTAATTTTTATAAACTAAACTTGTTATTTTCATAAAACTTAGTTAGGTTAGTTAATTTTTATAAACTTATTTATTATTTATAAATCTTAGTTAACTTATTATAGATCTTAGTTAATTATTATAGAAGATTTAGTTATATTTTATATTTAATACACTTAGATAATCTTTATAAACTAAATTATTAATTTTTTAAAACTTAGTTAAGTTATTTAATTTTTATAATACATTTATAAACTTATTTATTATTTATAAATCTTAGTTAACTTATTATAAATCTTAGTTAATTATTATAGAAGATTTAGTTAACTTATTTAATTTTTATAATACATAATTAATTTTTATAAACTTATTTAATATTTGTTAACTTATTGTTATTATTATTATAGAAAATTTTGGTCGGGTTTGCAACGAACTAGAATTGGCTATTTAATAGGATATTGAGCATTTACGTTAGTGACTACGGTATGCGTTTGCTGCTAGGAACAGTGTATTTAACAAAGTATTTAATTTGAGATTTTAAATTTAATTGTTTTATTGTTAATTAATTGTTTTCAATTGTGTAATATGCACCAAA
This sequence comes from Allium sativum, assembly GCA_030737875.1. Lineage (NCBI taxonomy): Eukaryota > Viridiplantae > Streptophyta > Magnoliopsida > Asparagales > Amaryllidaceae > Allium > Allium sativum. Next base: position 803,895,200 of record CM060919.1, read on the forward strand.
CAATTGTGAATAACACAAAATAAATTGCAACATTTCATTTATACAAACAAAATTATTTTTTATTTCAAATAAATAAATTATGCCTGCAACATACATAAATTAAATCACATTTATCAAGTAAACCACAAAATTAGTTGGAGACTTGATTCTAAATTTTATGTTTCATTATTCAGTTAAAAAATAATAATTAACAAATGAAATGAACTCACAGTATATATAAGAAAATACCAGGTAGTGAACAATTGATTTTATCTTTGTGCAATGTCTATGTAGCCAACCATTGCCTCACTTAGTTTCTCCAAATTTATCTGCATAAAAGATTCACGATGTCAGCATCTGTTAAAACCCAACAATTTATCCCAAGCATATCAGTAATTAGTTCTGAAATCAAGCACGTTTCTTCTTAACTTCCATACCCTTTATTACTGATCATTCTACCAATTTTTCTTATTTGAACATCATTACAATTATAAATATCTGGAAAACAGTTTCATTTTTATCTCTTTAAGGGTATGGAAGTCATAAGACTCCATCATTAGATTCATCTAAATAATATAATTATACATATAAGCTGGTATACAATAAGTATTCACAGGTTTATAATACTCCAACCCATTTTTTAAATAAGCTATCACAAGAGGAAATTAATTCCAAAGCAAGCATCAGCTACAAATGAGCCACAGTCGTAGTAAAACCAGACCTCAAGCAGCAAAACACCGGAATCAAATATTTTAAGGCACGCATGGATCACCAATCACCAATTCAATGAATGAAACACAGAAAATTAGATACAACCCCACATGCAAAGACCATCAGATGCTACCAGATCTCAAAATGCAAATAAGCAAATCAAAAATAGGTAAGGCACACACTCTATATTATAAAACTTGCTAATGTGATGGCAGTTAAATGAGATACTCACCAGGAAACTCAAGCATGCATGAGAGCATCACTACTTAGAAGAAGGCAACATCTTTGTAAATATAACCATACCAAAGGGTTAGCAGTAGAATGGGAGTAAATAATTCCTCATAGGACGAAATTTACACACCCATCAAAGAATCTGGTGGAGGTGGATGAAAACAATAGCTAATAGGATTTTAAAAAAAGTTAAAAAAGGAAGAGAACGCTTGTTCATACCAAAATTCAAAACTTCATCCAGAAAACATCAGCTATAGCAGATGGATCTTGCAAAGTTGACCAACATTAAGAGATGAAACACATGACCCAAGGGAATGTATAGCATGCATTTAGAGCTTACACTTCAGGCGCTGACCGATGGACAGGTCACTAGAGACCGATCAACTGGTGAGTTGCCTGGAATGAAAGCTCCAGGCCTTCTCCTTATTATCGAAGATTTACACCATACCCGACTTATTCAACACATTGCAAGATTAAGTGAATGTCAATATATTTTGTAAATAAAAATCATGCTTACTTCAACTCGTCCTGTCATGATTGGCTTTCCTATGAGCAGTTCAGCCAAAAACAGAGGAAAATTTGTCTTGAAAAAGGTGGTACTAAAAATTACTGGAGGTTCAGTTAATTTGTTAGCCGGTGTCATGATAAGTCCAGCAAGATCGTGCTTCATGTATTCTACCTACAATATCATGCAGCCTTTATCTAGTATTTAAATTTGTGGAATACATGTACCGCAATGTATATGACATTTGTGTAGGTTAAATGTGAATTAACTTTGAAGCTGATAATTTAATTAAAACTTATAGCGTATTTCTTGTATAAATAACCAATTAGTTTAAATTCATTATTTAATGTTATAAACAGAACCCAAAATTAAAAATTAATTATTATTTGTATATGATATCAGAGACATTTAATATGAAAATCAACTGCGTTATGTACTTGGCCTTGTCTACCACTGTATATAATAATCACTGCTAATTGTTTCAGTGATGTGTGTAATCCCTTAAAAAGTCATTTGACGAACAAAACATTCGACCCAACCGGGGCTGTGTCGAGGACCGTTTCAAATATCAACTTAAAGTCATGAATATCCTTATATGTGTCACTAGCAACGAAAAAAAATCTAACTGCTATACAATATAAAAAAACAGATCGATATTTAATCTCAAATTAAACAATAAAAATTGGATGAAGTGTAGCACTCAAGCAGACTGCAGTATGTGTTGAACCATAAAAATTGAATGCTGGATATTTTTCTTATGGAGCATCTTTGCTTATAACATGTCGTTACAATCAATTTCCTATTATGTCGTAGTAGACTGAGCATACCTGATTTCATATCTGTTATACCTTCCGCGAATAATACAATACTACATTTCATTATCTGTTGATAATGAATTTTTTTATAGCTTGCCTGCATTATGTCAGTATTTTCCCACATGCATACTAAATGTGCGAAGTAGAAATCCATTTAATTTCATTTTTTGATGCACTGTGATAAGCTATTTAAAACCTAGGAATAATGGCATGTTGTGTATTTTGGCAATATGAATGGTGATAAGGTCTCAATACATTCCATCGAGATATAGATTATAAGTTCATAATGGTAAGAAATTTTGAAATACTAGTGATGTTTTCACCTTTAAAACAATTGATAATGTATTAACTATTGGATATTGGATGTGTGAATTCAATTGAGACATGAATGTTTAGCCCTTTGTACCATTATTTATTTTCATTTTTCTAGAAACGGGTCTCTTCCTAGTTTGGGATCAATTCTTCTGTACCCAACTCCAGTGTTCTCGTATGCCCGACAAATCAGTACCACACATCAACCACACATATTATTAATAATCTAATGAACGGGTCCTACAATCCACCCAAAACCATTAGATTTTGTGCAAATCAATGGATAAGATTAATCCGGCACATGGGAACACTGGAGTTGGGTACAGAAGAATTCATCCCTCCTAGTTTTTATTAATATTTTAATACTAAACCAAAACTTATAACATGCATAATAATACCTCACCAGCAGCAACTGAAACAAGATGAGTGAAATTAGCACCAGTCGCCATTGCACCTGCAAAATATACTCTTTTATCAAGTTGAAAAAAGATTATAAAAATATGTGCTACAGTGTAGAAGTTAAAAAAAGTTAAGCCTAGACAAAAGCATAATGAAGCAGCTTATATGTAGCATAAGTCACAACTTCTACACCACACGTAGTTTATTCAAATCAGTATAAACTCAAGTTATGCATTTTTCCATATAATTTAAAATTACCTTAGGACTTAATTACGAAGCTTATCCAAATATAATATATCTATTTTTACATATCAGGCAATTTGAATATACCTTCATATTTGCACACAACAGTAATTAAAAATTAAAAATTTATAACCTTAGCAGATATAAACCTGAGTTTTCACATAATAAATCAGCTTACTGCTAATGCCAGGCCATGTCCTTCTTCAATTGCTTGTTAAGTTATTACCACATCCACATGTTTCATGCTTCTCGAAGCTTTTGCAATCTGCATTTTCACAGAGTAATGTTAAATAGACAATAACCAATATGAAATACATTTTTTTTTACCATTACATAACAAAGTATCCATCATACTGATTATGTCAGGTGCACGTTGGATGGTTTACAGTTTGAGACATACATTTTCTCCATCAAGAACCAAGAATATTACATGAGCCCTTACTCTTTAGCTACACTTTCCAGCAAGCCAGCAGTGCCCACCTAAGCAGGTAGATGCAACAAAATGGAAATTGATTTTATTTTTATTTCACATTTACTGACTGTTATGTCTGTTTGCATGTGGCAGTGTCAGTGAGTAGCTATAACGTAAAAACTATTTTACAATAAGTACTTGACTATCTTTACCATGGGAATTTATAACTTAAGCTATGTTAGTTTACTAGAGTGTAGAAGTAGCCTAAAATTTTTTATGAAAAAAAAGTGGTTCACTCAAGCAAGCAACAGTGGAAGTGCTATAATATAAAAAACATTATTTTGAGGAAAACTTAATAAACTTATTGAAAATTTTCTTTTTTATATCATCAGCAATTATTCCAAATTCAAGCAATTAGATAATGTATTCAAAAGTGAAAAACTGACAAGAAATGTATTCAAAAGTGAAAAACTGACAAGAATTCTCTGAAGAAGTAAGATACCATATAATACGATAGTCAGATTGAAACCAATTCATAATTGAGTCCCTTATTAGTCCAACTTTTGGCCCAAACCAAACTCTTTCTTATTTCAACAAAGTATTTACAAGTGTAGACTTCCCATCAAGTGATAAGTTGAAAGACTCTTGGCTGTTTTACGTTGAATGAGAACAGTGCAATTCAATGGAAAGTAGCATATAAAATATTGACATGTATTAAAATTTTAATGATAGCTAGAAGCACTTTTATGACTGTATATTCCAGCACACAAAACAATATATGCATAAATAAAATTTGCTTTGTCCTATGCATTTTGCAATCAAATAGGCAAACTCATGTGTAATCAATTATAACCTTAAGATTCTACATTTCTCACGATGAAGAAACTTAAAACCGATCAAACTTTGGCGCAAAACCTGATGACACAAATGATAAAAGAACATAAAATATTGCACCCCTTCCATTGACATGGACTTCCTACTATTTTATAATATATTTCATCCAATTCCTTTAATTAGTTTGTTGGAGATAAAATACTGAATAAATCACCTCTACGTTGGGCCTGTTAACCATAGGTGGTAGGTGTAGTACTTCCCCACAACAAAGCTTTATTACCTTCTATGCCGCCTCCATGGAATCTATGCTTCTTTTGATCACCTTCTCTTCTCAGCCTCATCTTTATTCTGGTCATCCCCTCATTATTCGTATCCATACCTGCACATGTACCCATTTTCACAATAGTCAAATTGGACATAGACCAATGGGACAATGTAAAGCTTAAGATGATCCTTAGCATTGACATGCAGATCCCCAGACAAGGCCCAACATGGCATGCCCTCTCCTCCGTGCCTGGGCAACTTATGTAGCTCATATGTACAATATAAAGTAGTGGTGACATAAGTGTATTGGTAACATAAGAAAATCCAATGCACAATAACATGCATTTCTTCTGCATTATGTCTTAAGCCAAGAATCATGAAATTAAGAGTACAATTACAGTAACTAAGCTAAAAATTTGATTGCACTCATTCAGTAGCTTGTATTTGTTTCACATGCACAAAACAATGTTACTGAAAAGTCATAATTTAGTAAACTTAATCATATTCTGGTTTGGCATGCTTTTTTATGTAAGGCATTTTGAGAATTTAGAATTCCATGTACAAAACTAGATTTTGCAAGAATGGGAGAAACATATGATAATACCATGCATTGGGTTTAATATGAAACACATCTCATGGTTTTTGAACAGAAGAACCATACGAGCATATGTTTAACGGGAATGTGCATTTTCTCAGCTGGACAAGTTGAATAAGTTAATATATGGCAATTAAAATGTTAGCAAAATTCCTTTTATCTTTATATCATATTACTGTCATATTTAGTTAGTTCGACAACGTCGGTTTAAACCATCCTTATTTTAGGATCAAATACATGTTACTTCTATGCCCAAGTAAATTATTAATTTTCAACCTGAAAACAATATTAATAACTATATTATTGCACATGCAATTCTTAACATTCCAAATGTCAAAATACATGGAATGCGTGCTAAAATAATTGGGTAAATTGATGGGCAAGTTTAAAGAAAAATGGAATAACACCTGTAGAAGCTAACTTTAAAATTGTCAAACTGGCTGCACTAAATTTCGTATCACAAACTGTCTCCTTTTGAAAATTAACATGATACCATCAATTGAATAACAATAATATACAACTGACGTTGACTGCAGTTAGAGATCATCCTTGTATTACAATTGGACAAGGTAGGAAGTATAGTCGACTAACCCGTATGAATGATGTTTGGACGAGAACTGCAAGAGCAAGTGTGGCAACGCCACCAACCACTTGGTGCGATTTGGATGAAGCAGTCGATTAAGTCGCAATTTATGGAGGATTATACATGGAGGCTGAGGTGAAGATGGAGGCTAAGGCGAAGATGTAGGCTGAGGTGGAGGTGATAGAGGCAAAGGCGATGGTGTGGAATGGACGTTGCTACTGGGACAAACATGGTGGGAACTGGGAACGAACAGGAATAAATTGATTTAGGGTTATGGAAGAAGGAAACAAAAAAGGCAAATTCTATTCTAACTCACCAAATTGCTGAGTCGCCCCCAAAATCCCAAAAAACGTAAAATCCCCCTGTTTTCCGGAGTAATCCCTTTTTTTTTAAAAAAAAAAAGATAAAAATGCCCTCCTTCGCGGTGCGACTGCAAGGTTATCTCATGTACCACGCAGGGGCAGTGCGTGGTACATGTAGGAACCTCGCAGTGCCACTGCGAGGTTACTTCATGTACCATGCAGTGCCCCTGCGTGGTACATGAGATAACCTCGCAGTCGCATCGCGAGGTAACCTGTCGCTTTGGAAAAAAATAAACACACGAAAATGGTACTTTCGTCCTCAGAAGTTTTAAAGAAAAGGGGGGGACAACTCAGCAATTTAATGAGTCTAAATAGTATTTGCCAACAAAAAATTGGGAAAGGTCTAATTATGAAATGGACGGCCAATGAAAAATTAAGGGGTTCGGACGTGTATATCCATTGAAATCATATCAGACAACGATCGAAAAAGAGAAGGAAATTACGACAACCACGGTTGACTAAAGAATGTTGTGCTGTTTTGCGGTTAAGCAATTTTCTTTTAGTGGTGTAAAGTTATTTAAGAGCACTAGCGAAGATGTAAGGCAGTCTAATTACACAAGCATCATTGGTAACTTTTGGTATGCCACTGGTTGTATTAGACCCAACACTGCCGATGTCGTGGGATTATTATGTAGGTTTATTAGTAGATCTAGGATAGAGCATTAACATGTTATTGAGAGGGTCATGAGTTACCTAAAATAAACCATGAACCTTGGATTACATTATGAAAAGTTTTCAATTATTCTTGAAGATTATTCCGATGCAGACTAGAACACTTTATATGATGATTTAAAAGAGACCAGTGACTATATATATTTAGCATTACCGGAGGAGTTGCTTCTTGAAAAATCCAGAAAACATACTATTTTGACTCAATTTACTATACAGACTGAGATAATAGCACTAGCCACAGCGAATGAAGAAGCAAAGATCTAAAGAAATCTGCTAGTTAAGATCTCCATATGGGAAAAACCGACACCAGTGGTGTAATCTATTGCGATAGATCTGCGGCTACTGCAAAAAGTACAGAACCTTTATTACAACGGTAGAAGACGACAGTCGTAAGCACAATACTGTAAGAGAACATTACATATGTAGTGAAGACAATTTGACGGCTATTGAAAAAAATGGAACAAAACCGATATTACAACGGTAAGAAATGACAGTCATATGCATAATATTATTTGAGAACATCACACATGAAGTTATGATAATTTGGCAGATCCTTTGACGAAAGGACTGACCAAAAAGAAAGTATTTAATGATTCTAAAAGAATGAGACTATTGCTCTGAGATTGAGGAATCACACATGAAACACCTCACCTCCGTTAAAGTCACTCATGAAGGGAATGCCTTAACTTTGGTGGAGCATTATAGGTAAAAGACACAGATAATTTACAAGACAGATATATATATATATATATATATATATATATATATATAAGTAGCGGAAAAAAAACTAACTTTATTTCAAACGTGGTTCATAACAAAACATTACAACAAACTGTTTCAAACCAATTTCCAAACTATTACATCATAATTTCTGTCTTGATTATTTTCTAAAGAAGCATAAAACAAAATAAAACTGCATAAATCTCCAAGTAGTAGCGTATCCAAAGCCATAGCCAAAAGCAAGAGATTGCAAGTTATACATCACAGAGTCTTCAAGGTTGGAAAGATGAATGGTCCAAATTAAGCTGAACTATTCTCTCCTTGGGTACTAGGGGGACGGAAGAAAAGAGAGCGAAAGAAAAATGGGTCAGACATAAGTCTGAGTAAGTCCAGTGACTTTTTAGTGTGTGAATAAGGAAAAGGTTATGATAGGAATAAACTGAAAATAGGACAGTACCAGAACAGCAAACTAATATAAAACTATACAAGGCAAGATAGACCGAATATACATCGCACCCATGTTTAATTCTATGCACCTACTTATACTTGTCCAACTAGCACCACGTGTTCATGGTGAAATGATCCCCTTATATCGATCGGCTCCTACTCGCATGCATTTATCACGTGTGTCATTCGGCCCCGCTTGACTGTAGATACCTGTGCTGGTCCCACTACGGGGTGTATCAAATCCTATGGTGGCAACCCGACACGATTCAAGATGCACAGTGTATGACTACTGATGCCCAGTGCCTGCTTTTTCCACTCCGGAGTACATGCACGTCCGTACTCCGTCGGAATCTACTGACGCACCACCCGCCAACGTTTTGACCGCTTACAATTCAGCCCAGTAATCGTGCCTCACCCTATCTAGTTCAGGGTTCCATGATACATCTATGTGGGTTACTGCTGAAATGGGTTCCCGTTACTGGGGTTTTCTAGCCAACATTTTAAATTGGTTAAGTGTCCAAATTTACCTAACCCCACCCATTAGTTAGTTAACATGTTGAATTGGTTAAGTATTTACTTAATTGACTTAACCCTACCAATCTTGACATAGCTTTATTAGAGCACCAACCACTCACATTAGACAGGTATTGTTGTGGTCACTGGATGTGCCGGTCGGTTCCGGGCAGTTTTACACCACAACTCAGTCTAACCTCGGGTCCTTTTTGGGCTCAATGCACTAACCACCCACATTAGACAGGTATCGTTGTGGTCACTAGATGTGTCGGTCGGTTCCGGGCAGTTTTACACAACAACTCAGTCTAATCTCGAGTTAGGCATATTCGTCTTTTCTAAATTTACATATTTATCCTTTTATGCTTATATGTAAATTTGTCAACAATTTATTGTCATGGCCCACTTTCCTTCTAAATCAAATTCATGATTTTTTGTATGTAAATTATACCATTTCAATGTCATACCATTTACATGGTTATGAGCCGAATATGTCAAGTACATGTAGTTTCATGTTTCCCCCCCAACGTTACCCTCGTTGTGCGTTCGCAAAGTTTCATAGAATGTTAGGCTCGACATTTTAGCCTAACTTATAAACTAAAACGGGAAAAAGAGAAACTTGCAACATTCCAACATCATACAAAAATATAGATCTCACTACAGATGTGTCACATGAACTTGGCATAATATACTTTTAATTATGAACTTGCAAACCAGATCTATGCAACATGAATCATAAAATAATAGTTTTACATGGAAATACCAAAACTTAATTAGCCATGTAGTGGTGAACTTGCATAGGGGTTGAATCATGCTAACATAAATCTAACATAAAGGCATATGGATCTAACATAAAGTTGTAGATCTAAACATATATGGTCATAGATATAAACATGTATGCATAATGGATCTAAACAATTAGGCATAAACGACATGACTTAGCCTAAACTTGTATGTACCATAAAATCATCAAGGTCGTAGATCTAAACATGTATGCATAATGGATCTAAACAATTTGGCATAAACGACATGACTTAACCTAAAACTTGTATGTATCATAGTATCGCCAACTTACATATGATAATTTCATTCCCAAATTCCTATACAACATCATAGGTTTATTCACCAATTTCCACATAACATGATAGGTTCGATATACCACAATAGTTCATAGGCATATATAATATAATAGACATGAATCAGCATCGCATACAACTTGATACAATTCTATTTTACAATTTATTACAAACCACGTCTTTAATTTATTCACATCTGAAAGGTAACTATACTTACAACAAAAGAAAAAACTTGATTTCTGGGATCTCTATTCTGAAACTAAATTGCTCGCCTTTGATGTAGACTAATCGTTGTTCTAAACTAGATTTGATTTAATTTGATATGAAGCTTCTATCTTGCCTTTTGAGTTGAAAGAGATGACGGCTATTCTAGGTTCACCATTGACGGCATGGCGGCTCTTGGAATGAATTAGTGTGATTTTAGGTTGAGAGTTAGATTGCTATATAGAGTTTTAATTAATTTTGAGTCGTCAGATTAACCCTAGAAGCAATCAAGACCATCCAGTCAAGATAGGATAACACCTCAGCCCTAATGACTCAGCAAAGAGTCAGAAAGGACTCAGCAATGACTCACTGTTCGGATCAGAACACTCCAGAAACCTGTGCAGGTCTTTAGCCCGACCTGTGCGCATTTGGCAGGTGTGCCGGTGCATTTTTTGTACTGGCGCACTTGTGAAGTACGCCAGTGCATTCTGGTCGACTTCTAGTTTTCCTGCCTAACTTCGTTCGTCCATATCTCCTTCATACGTTATCCGTTTTACGCAAACTCGGACTCTATCTCAAGCAGAATTCCGAGACGAACGCAATGGCGTAACCCGTATCCCTTAATTATCAAATTTGGAATTAATTATTCTTTAATTCGTCACTTTAATGTTAACTAAAAATACGGGGTGTTACATTCTCCCCTCCTTAAAGGATTTCGTCCCTGAAATCTTCAAGTCAAGAAGAACGTATATCCTACCATTCAATCGTCCATCTACTCAACCATCAAACACAAACATCCATTGTCCTTAAAAGACTTCTAATGCTTCATGATCATATGTGTAGTGTCTGTAAATTTCCTTATCTAATGCAAAATCAAGCGGTCTACTGATTCAGTTGACCTCCTTAATGCAAATTATGTCAGTGTCATGAGTCCATTATGTATGCAATCTTCCCTAATCATACTTTTTACATGAGTGCACAATCATTCATATGAATTCAACATCCACATGATAACACATCGAGTTTCAATCATATACAAATACATATATGCATATGCAATATGAAAGTGACTGAGCCGATCTAACACCTAAGGTGTGTGTATATGCATCCACGAGCAACCACTTGCAACCATCAATCATAACATGTTTCAAATACATGTTTACACCCATTGGTTTCTACCTAAGTATCAAGATAACACTGAGGAAATATACTCAAAAAGGATAGATACGAGCATGAATAAACTTAAGGAAAAAGATATCAAAGATGTACCCTCAAAAAGAAAAGGGTAGGTTGTGCGTATCTTGGCCTCAGTCTCCCAAGTCGCGTCTTCCTCAGCGTCACTCCGTTGAACTTTAACAAGTTTGACTTCGCGGTTGCGTAGCTTTTTGACTTCTGTACCCAAGATACGAGTTGGAACTCTTCTCACAGTCGCCTCTCTTTCTACTTCTACTTCCTCTAATATGCTTGGTTCCACCACTTCCGCAGACTCATGTAAGCACTTTCGTAGGTGAGAAACATGAAAGACATTATGAACTCCAGCAATCTTTCGGGCAGCTCTACTCAATAAGCCATCTTCCCAATCTTCTCAATGATAGGAAACGACCCTATAAATCTTGGTGCTAACTTTCCTGCAGATCCAAAGTGAACGACGTTTCTCAAAGGAGATACTTTAAGGAACACCTTGTCTCCAACTTCAAACTCAAGGTCGGTTCTTCTTTTGTCTACGTAGGAATTTTGTCTATCTTGGGTAGTCTTCATTCTTCTTCGTATCAAGTCCACTTTCTCTGAAGTTTCTCTGATCATGTCTGGTCCATGTATGAGCTTGTCTGTAGACTCCTACCAACAAGTTGGTGATCAGCATGGTCTTCCATATAAAGCTTCGAAAGGTGCCATTCCAATGGTGGCTTGGTAGCTATTGTTGTAAGCGAATTCCACGAAAGGAAGATGATCCTCCCATGTACCTCCAAAGTCAAGAATGCATAGTCTCAAGAGGTCTTCTAATACTCTGTTCACTCTTTCCGTCTGACCATCGGTTTGGGGGTGATAGGCCGTGCTTAAGCATAACTGTGTGCCTACAGCTTCTTGCAAACTCCCCCAAAACTCGCTCGTAAAGATAGGATCTCGGTCACTCACTATGCTGGAGGGTATCCCATGGAGTCGAACTATCTCTTTAAGATATATGGATGCTAGAGACGAGGCAGTCCTTCTACTCTTAACGGGTATGAAGTGAGCGCTTTTTGTGGGCCTGTCCACTATTACCCAAATATTGGTATTGCCTCTTCTTGACCTAGGCAGCCCATCAATAAAGTCCATCGAGATGCTATCCCATTTCCACTGTCGGACCTCTAGAGGATGAAGCAAACCACCAGGTTTCTTCTACTCCGCCTTGACTTGTTGGCATATCATGCACTTAGAAACGAATTCAGCTACATCCCTCTTCATGCCATTCCAAAAGAAAACCCTTTTGATATTTTTGTACATTTTGTCTCCACCGGGGTGTATGGTCAACTTGGAATGGTGTGCTTTTTCAAGAACTTTCTTCACAAAATCCCTTGCTTGTGGGACGCATAGTCTTCCATCCCGCCTCAACCATCCCTTATCATCGATGGAGTATCTATTGAGGTGACTAGAAGTCTCACCCCTACTCAGCTTATCTATCACATTAACTAGCTGAGCGTCTTCACGTTGTGCGGTCCCTATTGAGTCCAAAAGAGTTGGCCGCACCTCTAGCGATGCTAACAAACCAGTCACATGATCGACAGAGGGTCTAAAATCAAAGTTGGCTATGTACTCCAAGCTTTTCCTTTCTACAAAGAGAAGGCTTAGGGTCAGCTTATTTCTACTCAAAGCGTCTGCTACTACATTGCCCTTGCCAGGAGTATAGGAAATCTCAAAATCATATGAGGCAAGAAACTCCATCCATCTTTGCTGCCTCAAGTTGAGATGAGATCTTTCTGCGAGAAAAGGTACTTCAACAATTTATGGTCAGTAAACAATTCCAACTTCTCACCTAGGAGATAATAGCGCCAAGACTTAAGCGCAAAGACGATGGCAGCCAACTCTAGATCGTGGTTTGGGTAGTTTTTCTCATGTACTCTCAACTGTCTTCCACCATAAGCTACTACCTTCCCTTCTTGCATCAAGACAGCGCCTAGTCCCGTACCGCATGCATCTGTATATACGGTTAACATCTTGCTTTCATCAGGCAATGTCAGAACTGGGGCTGTTGTCAGAGCCCTTTTCAAGCGTTGGAAAGCAATATCGCAATCCAAATCCCAAGTAAAAGTTAATTTCTTCTTTGTCAACCTTGTAAGTGGAGCTTAGATTTTCGCAAAATCTTTTACGAACTTTCGATAAAAGCTTGCTAACCCGAGAAAGATTCGGACTTCGGTTGCATTCTGTGGGACCTTCCAATCTTGCACCGCAACTACTTTTGCGGGGTCCACAACTAATCCCTCTTTGGACATCACATGTCCAAGAAACCTTATTTCTTCTCTCCAGAAATGGCATTTGGAGAATTTGGCTTTTAACTGATGTGCACGAAGAGTATCCATGACTTCCTTTAGATGCTGAGCATGCTCTCCCTCACTCTTCGAGAAAATCAAAATGTCGTCCACGAAGACCACTACAAACTCATTGAGGAACTCCCTAAACACCCTGCTCATCAAATAGACGAAATAAGCCGGTGCGTTTATCAAGCCGAAAGGCATGACAAGCCACTCGAAGAATCCATCCGGAGTTCTGAACGCGGTCTTATCATTGTTGTCTTCAGCCACTCTTAGCCGATGAAACCAGGTAGCCCAATCTAGTTGGGAGAAAACCGATGCACCTACAAGATGATCGAACAAGTCGTCTATTCTTGGGAGTGGGTGCCTATTTTTCTTGGTCAGGTTGTTTAGCTCCCTATAATCAACGCATAGGCGAAGCGAACCGTCCGCTTTAGTTGCGAACACTACTGGAGCACCCCATTCAGAAATACTCCGCCTTATAAACCCCTTTTCTAGCAGCTCTTTAACTTGCTTGTTGAGCTCTTTCCACTCCTTTGGAGCTATGTGCCTAACGGGTAAGGCGACGGGTTTTTCATTATCAACGAGGTATATGTGGAAGTCTATCTCCCGCTTCGGAGGTAAGCCCTTCACCTCTTCAAACACATCCGAGTATTCACAGACTACTCTAACAGACTGCAAGTTCTCAATAGATGCATCAAGAGATTCTAGATAACTAAGCATAACAGATTTCATGGGATTACAAGAGATTTCGAGAGTGTTACCGAGGCGAATCATGAGTCTAACCACTCTCTTTTCACAATCAAGGACGACACTATTACTGGATAGCCAATCCATGCCTAGAATCAACCCATAGCCCGTGAAGCCCAAAACATAGGCATTACATCTAAACCCAACACTTAGTATATAAATTTGCAAATCCAAACAAACCATTGACAAATAAGCTGAGCCCCCAATTGGATTTGAAACAACTAAGGGATCCTCAACTATACTAGTGTCTAGGTGCAGAGATTCAACTAAAGCAGTAGATATAAAAGAGTGCTATGCGCCGGAATCAAAGAGTGTACGAACAGGGTGATCAAAAAGATAAACTAAACTCTCAACAGAAACATTTCTACCTCATTCTTGCGGAGGTGCTATGAGAGTGTGAACCTGCCCTCCAGAAGTAGAACCAGCCCTCTGCTCTTGCCCTTGCTTTCTTGGGCAGTCCTTAGCCATGTGTCATGTCTCGCCGCAATGGAAACAACCACCCATCTTCCTCTTCTTCTTTCTGCAGTCCTTAACCAGATGTCCAGGAATGCCACAGAAATTGCATTTCCTCTTGTCATGGGATTTGTTGTTCTTCCCGCTTTTCTTTGAATCTGTCTTCTTGTTCTATGACCCCTCCACTTTCTTGTCTTGAGGCACCTCCACCTTTGCCTCTTTCTTGCCCTTGCCTTCCTCGTGTAAGAGTGTCATGTCCATCAATCTTTCATAATTTGCACCTATAGGTATGTGGGTCACAGCTAGGCTGTGTAGTGGCTCATTTAATCCCTTAACAAAACGGAGAGCCTTCTTATGAGGAGTGTTCACTAAATCCAATCTGAATCTGGCCAGCTGGTTGAATTGGTTGACGTATTCTTTGACCGTCATACTTCCTTGCTTAAGAGATAAGAACTTTTCCACCTGTAGACTTCGTTCAGCTTGTGAGAGGAATTTCATTTCAAACCTCATTCTAAAATCCATCCAAGTTTCAATTGGTCTTTCAGCATTAGTGACTTCCAACCAATAGGAGGCTTCGTCTTTGAGCAACTACACCGCCAACTGTATCTTCTGTCTATCATCCACTTTGAAGATATCGAATAGATCCTCAGTTTCTTTGAGCCCGTTCCTTGCTTTTACGAATGATTCAGTTCCATTGAAATTCTTTCCACCCATGGCTCTAAAGCCTCTACAAATCTTTGAGAAAGCATTTGCATGAGGAGGAGGAGGAGGAGGAACCACGGTAGCTGGGGGAGAAGTAATGTCTGCTGGGCCTGCGTCGTACACCCTCTGAAAGGTTAAGATTCCCAGACATGCTGAAACGAAGAAGGAAAGATTCAAAACAAAGGATAGAAAGATAGTGCATATGGCTTTGGGGGACTATGCCTTTTAAAGTAAAATAACACTTTTTCTTGAAAAATGCTTCTTTATTCTTCTTTTTTAAAAATAGTTTTCAAAAACTTTTGTTTGATCTAGTAAACCTTTGCTCTGATACCAAGTGAAACACCCCACCCCCGTTAAGGTCACTCACAAAGGGAATGCCTTAACTTTGGTGGAGCATTATAGGTAAAAGACACAGATAATTTACAAGACATATATATATAAGCAGCGGAAAAAAAACTAACTTTATTTCAAATGTGGTTCATAACAAAAAATTACAACAAACTGTTTCAAACCAACTTCCAAACCATTACATCATAATTTCTGTCTTGATTATTTTCTAAAGAAGCATAAAACAAAATAAAACTGCATAAATCCCCAAGTAGTAGTGTATCCAAAGCCATAGCCAAAAGCAAGAGATTCCAAGCTATACATCACAGAGTCTTCAAGCTTGAAAAGATAAACGGTCCAAATTAAGCTGAACTATTCCCTCCCTGGGTACCGGGGGGAACGGAAAAAAGAGAGCAAAAGAAAAATGGGTCAGACATAAGTCTGAGTAAGTCCAGTGACTTTTCAGTATGTGAATAAGGAAAAGGTCATGATAGGAATAAACTGAAAATAGGACAATACCAGAACAACAAACTAACATAAAACTATACATGTAACACCCTGCATTTCTGTTAACACTAAAGTTGCTAATACAAAAATAAATGTGTAAAGGGGAAAAGTATCTAATGTGCATACAAGAATAATAATAAATGTGTAAAGGGGAGATGTATCTAATGTGTATACAAGAATAATAATAAATGTGTAAGGGGAGATGTATCTAATGTGCATACAAAAATAATAATAAATGTGTAAAGGGGAGATGTATGTAATGCGTACGTATTTATATGGATTGACAAATAATAGTAAATGTACAATAAGAAAGAAATGGTGAACATAATTGGCTTCTCTTTACAATGGACGGCTCTGGTTAACTCTAGCTTCATCGACGGCTCAAATTAACTTGCAACTCTATAAAAAGACCCTAGGTCTCAAACTAAAAATTCACAGAAAAAAAGAATAAGAATTGGAGCCACCATGCTGTCTGCTGAGAACTAGAGGGAGCCTCCACTTGAAAGAGACGAACAACATAGCGAATAAAAACTAAAAGATTAAAAAGCAACAACAAATTAGAATCAAAGCAACGTCTTCCCAAAAGAAAGCTTTGCAAATTCAGAATTTCAAAACTCAGAAAACAAGACCGTCTACGATTGTAAGTTTAGCTACATTTTTAGAATGCGAATTAATATGAATATTATGTGTTGCGATGAAATGATAATAGTACGATACTCGTTATGTTATTAATATACGTTTGTGATTTGATTCTATTATCATGTTGAATTGAGAATTATTAAGTATGATGTTTATTATGTTTTATAATATTAATCTATGCCAGTGACTTGATTCTATTATCATGTTAAATTTGGGATTATTGGATTAGATTATTTGTATAAGCATGGACTTGGATTGTAACATCTTATGAGAATTGTGTAGTTTATTATGAAAGTTTATGTAGTGAAGTTATGCGACCAATTGTCAAATCTATATGTTCATGTTTATGCAAAACTTATGTCATGTTCACACTTATCATATGTTGGGATTAATTTGCAAGTATGTTTAAATCTATGTTACTAATTAACACATGTGTATGTTGATTAGCCTATGTTGCTAACTCACATATACGTATGTTGATTTGCCTATGTTGCAAATTAACATATGTATATGGATTAGTTCGTATTGCTAATTCTCATGTATGTTGTTAATATGGCCTATGTTAAAAACACATACATGTTGAGTTAGCCTATAAGTGCAAGTTCATACCTATGACATTATAATGTTTATGTTAGTCTTTTTTGCAAGTTTGTACCTATGACATTATAATGTTCATGTTAGTTATTTTGCAAGTTCACCCCTAAAATGTTCATGTTAGTTATTTTGCAAGTACACCCTATTATGTTCATATTGATTATGCCATCAATACCAAAGTTATACCCTTGTCATGTTTATGCTAATTTATGCCAATTTGCGTATATTAAATTAGGCTAAGTTTTTAGCCTAATACTTTACACCAAAAATCATGCGAACGTAAATTAGGCTGAGATGGTTAGCCTAATATTGGACGAGGTAACGTTGGGTTAAAATGATAATTTTAGGAAAACTTGCCATAAATTGGTCATTAATCACATAAGTGATTTATAGCATAAAAAGGCATTAATTACCTTAATTAATGAGATTAATTGGAAATGAATGTGACAGTAATTTGAATTTGAATAATTTACATAATTAAAATGTAAATTATAAAATACGAACGCGCTTAACCCGAGGTATGATTAAGTTGTGACGTAAACCTGCCCGGACCCGCCCGGCTGTCCAGTTGTCACAACAATAGCTATCCAATGTGAGCATGGGGCCCAATAAAAACCCGAGGTTAAACTGAGTTGTGGCGTAAGACTGCCCGAACCCAACCGGCATACAGGCAGCCACAACAATATCTGTCTAATCTGAGAGGTTGGTGCTCTAATAAGACAATTAGAGCTGGGTTGGGACTGATAGGGTTAAGTCAATTTAATAAATACTTAACCAAATTCAACATGTTAAATAATTTGGATGGGTGGGGGTTAGGTTCATTCAGACACTTAACCACTTAACATGTTTGACTAGAAAACCTAGTAATGGGGACCCGTTTCAGCAGTAACCCAATTAGGTATCATGGTACCCTGAACTAGGCAGGGTGGGGCACGATTACTGGGCTGATTGTAAGCGGTCAAAAGCGACGGCGGTTGGTGCACAGTGTGGGTTCTAACAGAGTGCGGGCGTGCACACACTCTGAAGCAGACAAGTCAGGGCACTGGAGCATCAGTAGTATACCCTATGCATGCTAGAATTGTGTCGGGGCCGCCACCATGGGACTTGATACACCACTTGGTGGGACCAGCATAGGTATCTACCATATAGGGCCGTAGGACACATGTGAATATATGAGTAGGAGCCGATCTTTTAAAAGAAAGAGAAAGGGATCACTTCACCCCAATCACGGGGTGCCTGTTGGTATAAGAATTAGTATGTACAGAGATAGAGATTTAAAATAGGGTGCGAAAGGATGTTCATTTTAGGACACCTTATCTAGTTCTAGGATAGTCTATTATCCTGATATCGTCCTGTTCTCACTTTATGCAAGTCATGATATTTTTTATTATTAACATTCTAGGAATATAGCTAGACTTACCAGACTTATGTCTGACCCATTTTCCTTTCGTCTTCTTTTCTTCCGTCCCCCCTTGGTCCACAGGGAGGAAACACCGCAGCTTAGTCAGTTTTTCATCCAGGTTGAAGAGAGAGAATGTATTGCTTGGATTTCTTTCATTTGGACCATGGCTTTGGATATCATTTATGGGGATTATGCAGCTTTATTTATGTTTCATGCTTCTTTAACTTTTAAAATCAAAACAGTATAATGGTTGTAATAATTGGAAGTTTGTTTTGAGACAATGTTGGAAATGTTCTGTATGAACACGTATTTATGATAATAAAAGTCTGTTGGATTTTCCGCTGCTTATTTATATGTGTTTATATCTGTCTTGTGTTTTATCTGTGTCTTTTACTTATAAACCTCCACCAAAATTAAGGCATTCCCTTTGTGAGTGACCTTAACGGAGGTGGGGTGTTTCACTTGGTATCAGAGCATAGGTTTACCAGATCAGATAAAAAGTTTTTGAAATTATATTCAAATTAAAATTTAAAGAAGCATTTTTCAAGAAAAAGAATTGTTTTATAGTTTTAGAAAGGCATAATCCCCCAAAGCCATGTGAATTATCTATCCTTCGTTTTGAATCTTTCCTTTTTCGTTTCAGCATGTCAGGAAAATTTAACCTTCCAGAAGGTGTGACTGTACCTGGTTGGTTTAGAAGGTACTTGGAAGCTAGGGCCAATGAGGCGGGCCCAGCGAATCTTCCTCCCCCAGTTGCAACAATTCCTCCTCCTCCTCCCCTAGTTGCTAAAATTCCCCCTCCTCCTCCTCCTCCTCCTCCCCTAGTTGCTAAAATCCCCCCTCCTCCTCCTCCTCCTCCTCCTCCGAGAGAAAATGCTTTTGCCAAGACTTGTAGAGATTTTAAAGCTATGGGTGGGAAAGACTTTCATGGAACCGAGTCCTTCGTATCAGCCAGGAACTGGCTGAAAGAGACCGAAGATCTTTTCGTTATCTTCGAGGTAGAAGACAGGAAGAAGGTAAGACTGGCAGTGTGGTTGCTCAAAGGAGAGGCTTCCTACTGGTGGGAAGTCACCAATGCAGAAAGACCAGTAGAAACGTGGGAAGATTTCAGATTTAGATTTGAGCTGAAGTTCCTTTCAGAAGCTGAGAGAAGTCTTCAAATGGAGAGGTTCCTATCCCTTAAGCAAGGAAGTATGACGGTCAAAGAGTACGTCAACCAGTTAGATCGGCTGGCTAGGTTCGGACTGGACCTAGTCAACACCCAACACAAGAAGGCTCTCCGCTTTGTCAAGGGACTGAATGAGCCGCTTCATAACCTGGCCATGACCCATATACCTATGGGAGCTACATATGAAAGGCTGGTACAGATGGCGTTACTACATGAGGAGGATAAAGGCAAGAAGGAGACAAAGGCGGAAGGGTCTCAGGGAAAGAAAGAAGCTTTACAGCCTAAGAAAACAGACTTTAAGAAGGGCGGGAAAAACAACAAAGCTCGCGAAACAAGAAAGTGTAATTTATGTGGTGTGGTTGGACATGTGGTAAAAGACTGCAGGAAGAAGAAGGCAAAGATGAATGGTGGTTGCTTTCATTGTGGAGAAATAGGACACATAGCTAAGGACTGCCCTAAGAGGCGAGGGCAGGCGCAGAAAGCTGCATCCACTTCGGGTGGACAAGTTCATGCACTGGAGGCACCTCCTCTGCAACAGCGAGGTAGAAATACTTTTGTAGAATGTGTAGTTTATCTTTATGATCACCCAGTTCGCACTTTAATAGATTCTAGTGCATCACACTCCTTTATTTCATCTGCTTTAGTAGAATCTCTGCACCTAGAAACTAGTATGGTAGAGGATCCCTTGGTTGTCTCCAATCCAATTGGAGGCCCAGCTTATTTGTCAATGATCTGTATGAATTTGAAAATCTCTATTCTAAGTGTAGAATTTAGATGTAGTACCTTTGTTTTGGGCTTCTCGGGGTATGGATTGATTTTGGGCATGGACTGGCTATCCAGTAATGGTGGCATCCTTGATTGTGAGAAAAGAGTGGTTAGGCTCTTAACCCAACTCGGTAACACTCTGGAAATTACTTGTAATCCCTCAAATGTGGTTATGCTTAGTTATCTTGAATCGCTTGACGCTTCTGTTGAGAATTTGCACTCAGTTAAGGTGGTCCGAGAATATTCAGATGTCTTTGATGAGGTGAAGGGCTTACCTCCGAAATGGGAAATAGACTTACGCATTTATCTTGTTGACAATGCGAAGCCCGTTGCTTTGCATGTTAGGCACATGGTTCCTAGGGAAAGGAAAGAGCTCAGCAAGCAGATTAAAGAGCTTTTAGAAAAGGGGTTCATTAGGCGGAGCATTTCAGAATGGGGCGCTCCATCTATGTGTTGACTATAGGGAGCTAAACAAGCTGACTAAAAAGAATAGGCACCCTCTCCCCAAAATTGACAATTTGTTTGACCAGCTTGTAGGAGCATCGGTTTTCTCCCAACTTGATTTGGCGATAGGATTTCATCAGCTAAGGGTAGCTGATGATAGCATCGATAAGACAGCTTTCAGAACCCCAGACGGATTCTTCGAGTGGCTTGTGATGCCTTTTGGCTTGACAAACACACCCGCTTACTTCGTGGACCTAATGAGTAGGGTGTTCAGATATTTCCTCAATAAATTCGTGGTGGTCTTCGTAGACGATATTTTGATCTTCTCAAAAAATGAGGAAGAGCATGCTCAGCACCTAAAGGCAATCAAGGAGACTCTTAGATCACATCAGTTAAAAGCTAAATTCTCCAAGTGCCACTTTTGGAGAGAAGAAGTGAGATTTCCTGGGCATATAGTTTCCAAAGAGGGGTTAGCTGTAGACCCCGCAAAAGTAGTAACGGTGCAAGATTGGAAGGCACCAAGGAATGCAACCGAGGTCCGAAGCTTCCTCGGGCTTGCAGGCCTTTATCGGATGTTCATCAGAGATTTTGCAAAAATCTCAGCTCCTCTTACACGTCTAACAAAGAAGAATCTAGTTTTCTCTTGGGATTTGGATTGCGAGTTTGCTTTCCAAAGCTTAAAAAGGGCTCTTACAACAGCCCCAGTTCTGACCTTGCCGGATGGAAGCAAAATGTCTACAGTATACACGGATGCATGCGGGACATGTAACAACCCGTATTTTAAACAACACGTTATAACTTAAGCCAGGGCAGAATTAAATGTTAAAATCTGAATCAGGGAAAATGGGCTGCGCCATTACGTTCGTCTCGGAAAAATACGCGAAATAGAGTCCGAAATTTCGTAAATCGGAGTCCGTATGATCAAGATATGGCCTCGCAAAGTTTCACGAAAAATTCAAATTCAAAAACAGATTCAAATTTTCAGAATTCAGGGTAGGCGGGAAAAATCCCGCCCAGACAGGTCGACAGGGAGGGTCAACACTAGGGTCGACCTCCCCCCAACCAGGTCGACACTAGAGTCGACCTGGGGGTCGACCTGTGTGTCGACCTCCCCCCAGGTCGACTGGGGAGTCGTCCTGGGTGTCGACCTGGGGGTCGACCTCCCTGGTCGGCCAGGTCGGCCTGGTGCACCTGTTTTGGCTCCTGGGGCTTGTTTTGGGGGCTTGTGACGATTTTAGATGGCTCAGATCTATCCTAGGGTTTATCCTATGGCTAAAATTAATCCTAAACACAATAAAAAGACCCTAAGACCTAGCTTAAATCATACTATTTCATTTTAGCCTCATGCAGCCGCCATTAAACCTAGAACTCTAAATTAAAAATACAAAGAACAAAATTAAAGAAGACGAAGGATGATTCTTGAAGGCTACAACTAGAAGCTATAACAACTACGACGCTTTAGACAATGGATTTGGGGCTATTTGATTTAAAGTTTTGATTTGGATTGCTTGCTTCATATTGTAAGTTCTATGTCACTTTTTAGGCAAAAACGCTGAAATAACGTGGACATGCTATGAATTGAAACCGGATTTAGGAACTATTATTAATCCATGTTTATATTGTTTAACTTTGAATCAAAATTTGGGAATATTTCTATGTTAATGTTGCAAGTTAAACTTATCATGATGTTGATGTTGTTATGAATCACTTGGGCTTAATTTTATTGCAAGTTGAACAAATACATGTCCATGGAATCATTATGTTCATTGAAATCCTCATGTTGATTAAACCATGCCTATGATGCTAATTAAACCATGTTTATGATATTAATGAAACTATGCCTGTGATGTTAATATACCTATCATGCTAATGACAAATTGGGAATGGCTAGGTCATGATGAAAAGTTGGAATCATTATGTTTATAATGCTAGATGAGAATCATTATGTTAAAAATACTAAATTGGAATCCACTATGCCTATTAGAATTACCATGCCTTTAATGTTTCATGTTTGTAATAAAATTATTATTATGCCCGCAATGTTTATTATGCCTAGGATGTAAAGTTGAATTCATCATGTTGAACTAAGTTGGAACCATTACTATGCCAAGTTATCATCATGCTAGTATTGAAACCATGTGATATGTTATAGCCTGTTTATTATGCAAGTGATGTTGGAATTGTCACGTATGCCTATCACATGTTTGGTGTTATTCCACTTTATCCCTTGAATTGTTTATGCTTGTGAACGAAGTACGTTTATATACGTTGGGGATACGATTGTGTAGAATAGGCAACACTAGAATTGATTATAATCATAAACCGTGAAATTTGGCATAATTAGAACATGAAATATGGTAAGAAAACTCGACTTGAATATGCCATAACTTGACTTGAAACATGCCTTAGTTGGGCACGAAATTGACATATGAACATGCTATGAAAATAGCACGAATCTGATAAGAACATGGGCATGACTTTAGAAAACAAGAAAGTGGCCAACTCGAGGTTGGGTTGAGTTTGTAGTGTAAACCTGCCCGGAACCGCCCGGCAAATCCAGTTGCTACAAACAATAGGATCCAATGTGGGTAGTTGGTCACATCGCGCTTGAAACCCGAGGTTGGGTTGAGTTCGTAGCATAAACCTGCCCGGAACCGCTCGGCAAATCCAGTGGCTACGAACAATAGGATCCAATGTGAGTGGTTCGGTGCATTAACAAATCAATTAATGCCAGTTAGGGTTAAGTCATGAACATGAAAAGACAACTTAACCAACTTGAACACGATTTGTAGGGCTAAGTCATGAACTTGAAACGACAACACTTAGCCAACTTGACATGACACGTAGGCGGGTTAAGTCACGAATTTAAATGACATACTTAACCATCTTGACACGACTAGACTGGAAAAGGATTAAGTCACGAATTACATGACTTAATCGGTTAGGCGGGTTAGTTCACGAATTACATGACCTAATCTATTAGACGAAACCCTAGACACGACCCTTTTCAGCAGTAACCCTTTAGATGTATCAAGGTACCCTGGGGCTAGGCCGGGTGGGGCACGATTACTGGGCTGATTGTAAGAGGTGAACGACGGCAGTGGGGTATGCCAGTGTAGGTTCGGTGGACTACGGTCGTGCACGTATTCCGGGGCAGGCACTGGGTATCCGTAGATTTATCTGTGCATCTTGAATCGTGTCAGAGGTTGACACCCTAGGGCTGATACACCCGAAGGTGGACCCATCACAGGTGACTACATTCGTGATTAGCCGTATGACACGGACACTTGACGAGCTAGAACTTGTAGGGAGCCGATCGACTAGATAATCGCTCCGTAGGATCTCGTACTTGGGTCAGACCCCGTTTCAGGGTCATTTCATGATATTGGGCCGTGGGATTTATTTCGTGATTAACTTGTGATATGGGCTTAGTATACTAGTACAGTCGATGCAACGAATCTCGAACATGTGATGCTTTACTTGACTTGTCTTGACTTATCCTGATCACCTTAGTCTATCTTGTTCACCTTGACACCATTCTTAAGTTTAGTTCCAGTTCATACATGACAGGTTGTTTTAACCGTTTTTACACTGAAAGTCACTAGGACTTAATCAGTCTTTATGACTGACCCTTTTCCTTTCGCCTCTTTTTCTTTCGTTCCCTCCCCCCCCAGGTCCTCAGGGAGGAAACACTAGCTCTTAGCTTGGATATCACTTGCTTTGGCTCAACATGTACGGTTTGCTATGGCTGCTTCTTTTTACTGCACTTGGGGAATAAGCTGTTTTTCTGTTTTTAAGTTATTGCTTCTTTGGCTATTATTACAAGACAGTTGTAATGAAGTTATTTGAAATGTTTGTAAGAGACATGGTTTATTTTGGAATAAAATGAAGTTCTGTTTTGCTCATAAATTCTTCCGCTGTTTACTTAAATTTTTTTTATTAATGTTCTGTCTTGTGATAATTCTGTGATGTTATCTCGATAATACCCCTCCAATACTAGTGCATTCCCTTTGTGAGTGATCCTAGCGGCGGTGGGGTGTTACATTTGGTATCAGAGCAGAAGGTTACCAAGACTGGGCAAAAGTTTTGAAAACCTTTTGATTTTTTTTTTTTAAAACCATTTACAAAGAAGCACTTTTCAAGAAAAGTTGGTTTATTTTAAAAGGCTATTCCCCAAAAAGCCATTAGCACAATCTTTGTATCCTCGTTTAAATCTTTTCCTTTTTCGTTTTCATCTTATCATGGCCGTCGATCTTAATCTTCCCGAGGGTGTCAATATACCCACTTGGTTCCGTCGTTTCCTCGAGGCTCGGGCTAAGGTGGCAGGCCCAGCCAATCCTCCTCCTCATCCTCCTCAACCTCCGCGAGAAACCGCTTTTTCAAAGATATGCAAGGACTTTAAGGCCATGGGCGGAAAGGATTTCCTAGGACTGAGACTTTTGTTGAGGCACGGAATTGGTTGAAGGAAACCGAAGACTTGTTTGTTATCTTTGAGGTAGATGACAATAGGAAAGTACAGTTGGCGGTGTAGCTCATGAAAGAGGAAGCTTCTTATTGGTGGGAAGTCACCAACGCTACTAGGCCCATTGAGACTTGGGCGGACTTTAGAGGGAGATTTGGGCTTAAGTTCTTGTCATCGGCAGAGAAGAGTCTCCAAATGGAACGGTTTCTGGCCCTTAAACAAGGAAATATGATAGTTAAAGAATATGTGAACCGTTTCAATCAGCTTGCTCGCTTCGGATTGGAGTTAGTCAACACTCCTCAGAAAAAGGCGCTACGTTTTGCACGAGGCTTGAACAAGCCACTACATGGTTTGGCTATGACTCATGTGCCCATGGGGGCGACCTTTGAAAGCTTGGTGGATATGGCCCTACTGTATGAGGAAGATAAGAAGGGCAAGAAAGAGGTCAACCCCAACGATTCTCAGAATAAGAAGGTAGACCCCGAGAAAGGAGGCAAGAACGACAACTCACGTGATAAAAGGAAATGCAATTTCTGTGGTACGGAAGGGCACATAGCCAAGGATTGTAGAAAGAGGAAAAGAAAGCAAGGTGAATGTTTTCATTGTGGGGAGACTGGACACATCAGCAAGGACTGCCCTAAGAAGCAGACCGGACCTTCCGGGGGTACATCTTTAACTTCTTTTTCTAGATGCTTTGTTTTATCTTGTTATCTCCTCGATCATATCTTGAGAACCATAGGTAGAATCTTTTTGGATGTAAACATGTAATTGAAACATGTTATGATTGCAAAATGGTTGCATGTGGTTGCTCGTGGATGCATGAATACACATTAGGCACTAGATCGGCATAGTCACAGTTTCATACTTGCATATGCATGAGTGTTTATTTTGGAAACTTGGTTGTGCTATCATTTGGTTGTTGCATATGACTGAATGTTTGAGCACTCATATAGAAATTATGAATTATAATAGGAAATTTTTTGCATACATATTGGATTCATTTCACTAAACATATTTTGCATTTGAGAAGATCAATCAGGCCGGATCATTTGCATTAGATAAGGAACATATACACACACTTTCTGCATATGTTCATACAGCATTAGAAATCTTTTAAGGACAATGACTGCCAGTGGATGATGCTTTGAGTAGATGGATGATGGATGGTAGGATACGTTCTTCCTAACTTGAAGATTTCGGGGACGAAATCCTTTCAGGAGGGGAGAATATAACAACCCGTATTTTAAACAACACGTTATAACTTAAAACAGGGCAGAATTAAATGTTAAAATCTGAATCAGGGAAAACGGGTTGCGCCATTGCGTTCGGCTCGAAAAAAATACGCGAAATAGAGTCCGAAATTTCGTAAATCGGAGTCCGTATGATTAAGATATGGCCTCGCAAAGTTTCACGAAAAATTCAAATTCAAAAACAGATTCAAATTTTCAGAATTCAGGGTAAGCGGGAAAAATCCCGCCTAGACAGGTCGACAGGGGGGTCGACACTAGGGTCGACCTCCCCCCAACCAGGTCGACACTAGAGTCGACCTGTGTGTCGACCTCCCCCCAGGTCGACTGGGGAGTCGACCTGGGGGTCGACCTCCCTGGTCGGCCAGGTCGGCCTGGTGCACCTGTTTTGGCTCCTGGGTCTTGTTTTGGGGGCTTGTGACGATTTTAGATGGCTCAGATCTATCCTAGGGTTTATCCTATGGCTAAAATTAATCCTAAACACTATAAAGAGACCCTAAGACCTAGCTTAAATCATACTATTTCATTTTAGCCTCATGCAGCCGCCATTAAACCTAGAACTCTAAATTAAAAATACAAAGAACAAAATTAAAGAAGACGAAGGATGATTCTTGTAGGCTACAACTAGAAGCTACAACAACTACGAAGCTTTAGACAATGGATTTGGGGCTATTTGATTTAAAGTTTTGATTTGGATTGCTTGCTTCATATTGTAAGTTCTATGTCACTTTTTAGGCAAAAACGCAGAAATAACGTGGACATGCTATGAATTGAAACCGGATTTAGGAACTATTATTAATCCATGTTTATATTGTTTAACTTTGAATCAAAATTTGGGAATATTGCTATGTTAATGTTGCAAGTTAAACTTATCATGATGTTGATGTTGTTATGAATCACTTGGGCTTAGTTTTATTGCAAGTTGAACAAATACATGTCCATGGAATCATTATGTTCATTGAAATCCTCATGTTGATTAAACCATGCCTATGATGCTAATTAAACCATGTCTATGATATTAATGAAACTATGTCTGTGATGTTAATATACCTATCATGCTAATGACAAATTGGGAATGGCTAGGTCATGATGAAAAGTTGGAATCATTATGTTTATAATGCCAGATGAGAATCATTATGTTAAAAATACTAAATTGGAATCCACTATGCCTATTAGAATTACCATGCCTTTAATGTTTCATGTTTGTAATAAAATTATTATTATGCCCGCAATGTTTATTATGCCTAGGATGTAAAGTTGAATTCATCATGTTGAACTAAGTTGGAACCATTACTATGCCAAGTTATCATCATGCTAGTATTGAAACCATGTGATATGTTATAGCCTGTTTATTATGCAAGTGATGTTGGAATTGTCACGTATGCCTATCACATGTTTGGTGTTATTCCCCTTTATCCCTTGAATTTTTTATGCTTGTGAATGAAGTACGTTTATATACGTTGGGGATACGATTGTGTAGAATAGGCAAAACTTGAATTGATTATATTCATAAACCGTGAAATTTGGCATAAGTAGAACATGAAATATGGCACGAAAACTCGACTTGAACATGCCATAACTTGACTTGAAACATGCCTTAGTTGGGCACGAAATTGACATATGAACATGCTATGAAAATAGCACGAATCTGATAAGAACATGGGCATGACTTTAGAAAACAAGAAAGTGGCCAACTCGAGGTTGGGTTAAGTTTGTAGTGTAAACCTGCCCGGAACCGCCCGGCAAATCCAGTTGCTACAAACAATAGGATCCAATGTGGGTAGTTGGTCACATCGCGCTTGAAACCCGAGGTTGGGTTGAGTTCGTAGCGTAAACCTGCCCGGAACCGCCCGACAAATCCAGTGGCTACGAACAATATGATCCAATGTGAGTGGTTCGGTGCATTAATGAATCAATTAATGCCAATTAGGGTTAAGTCATGAACATGAAAAGACAACTTAACCAACTTGAACACGATTTGTAGGGCTAAGTCATGAACTTGAAACGACAACACTTAGCCAACTTGACATGACACGTAGGCGGGTTAAGTCACGAATTTAAATGACATACTTAACCATCTTGACACGACTAGACTGGAAAAGGATTAAGTCATGAATTACATGACTTAATCGGTTAGGCGGGTTAGGTCACGAATTACATGACCTAATCTGTTAGGCGAAACCCTAGACACGACCCTTTTCAGCAGTAACCCTCTAGATGTATCAAGGTACCCTAGGGCTAGGCCGGGTGGGGCATGATTACTGGGCTGATTGTAAGAGGTGAACGACGGCAGTGGGGTATGCCAGTGTAGGTTCGGTGGACTACGGTCGTGCACGTATTCCGGGGCAGGCACTGGGTATCCGTAGATTTATCTGTGCATCTTGAATCGTGTCAGGGGTTGACACCCTAGGGCTGATACACCCGAAGGTGGACCCAGCACAGGTGACTACATTCGTGATTAGCCGTATGACACGGACACTTGACGAGCTAGAACTTGTATGGAGCCGATCGACTAGATAATCGCTCCGTAGGACCCCGTACTTGGGTCAGACCCCGTTTCAGGGTCATTTCATGATATTGGGCCGTGGGATTTATTTCGTGATTAACTTGTGATATGGGCTTAGTATACTAGTACAGTTGATGCAACGAATCTCGAACATGTGATGCTTTACTTGACTTGTCTTGACTTATCCTGATCACCTTAGTCTATCTTGTTCACCTTGACACCATTCTTAAGTTTAGTTCCAGTTCATACATGACAGATTGTTTTAACCGTTTTTACACTGAAAGTCACTAGGACTTACTCAGTCTTTATGACTGACCCTTTTCCTTTCGCCTCTTTTTCTTTCGTTTCCCCCCCCCCAGGTCCTCAGGGAGGAAACACTAGCTCTTAGCTTGGATATCACTTGCTTTGGCTCAGCATGTACGGTTTGCTATGGCTGCTTCTTTTGACTGCACTTGGGGAATAAGCTGTTTTTCTATTTTTAAGTTATTGCTTCTTTGGCTATTATTACAAGACAGTTGTAATGAAGTTATTTGAAATGTTTGTAAGAGACATGGTTTATTTTGGAATAAAATGAAGTTCTGTTTTGCTCATAAATTCTTCCGCTGTTTACTTAATTTTTTTTATTAATGTTCTATCTTGTGATAATTCTGTGATGTTATCTCGATAATACCCCTCCAAAACTAGTGCATTCCCTTTGTGAGTGACCCTAGCGGCGGTGGGGTGTTACATTTGGTATCAGAGCAGAAGGTTACCAAGACTGGGCAAAAGTTTTGAAAACCTTTTGAATTTTTTTTTCAAAACCATTTACAAAGAAGCACTTTTCAAGAAAAGTTGGTTTATTTTAAAAGGCTATTCCCCAAAAAGCCATTAGCACAATCTTTGTTTCCTCGTTTGAATCTTTTCCTTTTTCGTTTTCAGCTTATCATGGCCGACGATCTTAATCTTCCCGAGGGTGTCAATATACCCACTTGGTTCCGTCGTTTCCTCGAGGCTCGGGCTAAGGTGGCAGGCCCAACCAATCCTCCTCCTCATCCTCCTCAACCTCCACGAGAAACCGCTTTTTCAAAGATATGCAAGGATTTAAGGCCATGGGCGGAAAGGATTTCCTAGGAACTGAGACTTTTGTTGAGGCACGGAATTGGTTGAAGGAAACCGAAGACTTGTTTGTTATATTTGAGGTAGAGGACAATAGGAAAGTACAGTTGGCGGCGTAGCTCATGAAAGAGGAAGCTTCTTATTGGTGGGAAGTCACCAACGCTACTAGGCCCATTCAGACTTAGGCGGACTTTAGAGGGAGATTTGGGCTTAAGTTCTTGTCATCGGCAGAGGAGAGTCTCCAAATGGAACGGTTTCTGGCCCTTAAACAAGGAAATATGACAGTTAAAGAATATGTGAACTGTTTCAATCAGCTTGCTTGCTTCGGATTGGAGTTAGTCAACACACCTCAGAAACAGGCGCTACGTTTTGCACGAGGCTTGAACGAGCCACTACATGGTTTGGCCATGACTCATGTGCCCATGGGGGCGACCTTTGAAAGCTTGGTGGATATGGCCCTACTGTATGAGGAAGATAAGAAGGGCAAGAAAGAGGTCAACCCCAACGATTCTCAGAATAAGAAGGTAGACCCCGAGAAAGGAGGCAAGAACGACAACTCACGTTATAAAAGGAAATGCAATTTCTGTGGTACGGAAGGGCACATAGCCAAGGATTGTAGAAAGAGGAAAAGAAAGCAAGGTGAATGTTTTCATTGTGGGGAGACTGGACACATCAGCAAGGACTGCCCTAAGAAGCAGACCGGACCTTCCGGGGGTACATCTTTAACTTCTTTTTCTAGATGCTTTGTTTTATCTTGTTATCTCCTCGATCCTATCTTGAGAACCATAGGTAGAATCTTTTTGGATGTAAACATGTAATTGAAACATGTTATGATTGCAAAATGGTTGCAAGTGGTCACAAGTGGTTGCTCGTGGATGCATGAACACATTAGGCACTAGATCGGCTTAGTCACAGTTTCATACTTGCATATGCATGAGTGTTTATTTTGGAAACTTGGTTGTGCTATCATTTGGTTGTTGCATATGACTGAATGTTTGAGCACTCATATAGAAATTATGAATTATAATAGGAAATTTTTTGCATACATATTGGATTCATTTCACTAAACATATTTTGCATTTGAGAAGATCAATCAGGCCGGATCATTTGCATTAGATAAGGAACATATACACACACTTTCTGCATATGTTCATACAACATTAGAAATCTTTTAAGGACAATGACTGCCTGTGGATGATGCTTTGAGTAGATGGATGATGGATGGTAGGATACGTTCTTCCTAACTTGAAGATTTCGGGGACGAAATCCTTTAAGGAGGGGAGAATATAACAACCCGTATTTTAAACAACACGTTATAACTTAAAACAGGGCAGAATTAAATGTTAAAATCTGAATCAGGGAAAACGGGTTGCGCCATTGCGTTCGGCTCGGAAAAATACGCGAAATAGAGTCCGAAATTTCGTAAATCGGAGTCCGTATGATTAAGATATGGCCTCGCAAAGTTTCACGAAAAATTCAAATTCAAAAACAGATTCAAATTTTCAGAATTCAGGGTAGGCGGCAAAAATCCCGCCCAGACAGGTCGAAAGGGGGGTCGACACTAGGGTCGACCTCCCCCCAACCAGGTCGACACTAGAGTCGACCTGGGGGTCGACCTGTGTGTCGACCTCCCCCCAGGTCGACTGGGGAGTCGACCTGGGTGTCGACCTGGGGGTCGACCTCCCTGGTCGACCAGGTCGGCCTGGTGCACCTGTTTTGGCTCCTGGGTCTTGTTTTGGGGGCTTGTGACGATTTTAGATGGCTCAGATCTATCCTAGGGTTTATCCTATTGCTAAAATTAATCCTAAACACTATAAAAAGACCCTAAGACCTAGCTTAAATCATACTATTTCATTTTAGCCTCATGCAGCCGCCATTAAACCTAGAACTCTAAATTAAAAATACAAAGAACAAAATTAAAGAAGACGAAGGATGATTCTTGAAGGCTACAACTAGAAGCTACAACAACTACGACGCTTTAGACAACGGATTTGGGGCTATTTGATTTAAAGTTTTGATTTGGATTGCTTGCTTCATATTGTAAGTTCTATGTCACTTTTTAGGCAAAAACGCTGAAATAACGTGGACATGCTATGAATTGAAACCGGATTTAGGAACTATTATTAATCCATGTTTATATTGTTTAACTTTGAATCAAAATTTGGGAATATTGCTATGTTAATGTTGCAAGTTAAACTTATCATGATGTTGATGTTGTTATGAATCACTTGGGCTTAATTTTATTGCAAGTTGAACAAATACATGTCCATGGAATCATTATGTTCATTGAAATCCTCATGTTGATTAAACCATGCCTATGATGCTAATTAAACCATGTTTATGATATTAATGAAACTATGCCTGTGATGTTAATATACCTATCATGCTAATGACAAATTGGGAATGGCTAGGTCATGATGAAAAGTTGGAATCATTATGTTTATAATGCTAGATGAGAATCATTATGTTAAAAATACTAAATTGGAATCCACTATGCCTATTAGAATTACCATGCCTTTAATGTTTCATGTTTG
The DNA here is from genome assembly GCA_030737875.1 of Allium sativum. Taxonomy (NCBI): domain Eukaryota; kingdom Viridiplantae; phylum Streptophyta; class Magnoliopsida; order Asparagales; family Amaryllidaceae; genus Allium; species Allium sativum. The sequence continues at coordinate 803,928,175 of CM060919.1, forward strand.
TAATAAAATTATTATTATGCCCGCAATGTTTATTATGCCTAGGATGTAAAGTTGAATTCATCATGTTGAACTAAGTTGGAACCATTACTATGCCAAGTTATCATCATGCTAGTATTGAAACCATGTGATATGTTATAGCCTGTTTATTATGCAAGTGATGTTGGAATTGTCACGTATGCCTATCACATGTTTGGTGTTATTCCACTTTATCCCTTGAATTGTTTATGCTTGTGAACGAAGTACGTTTATATACGTTGGGGATACGATTGTGTAGAATAGGCAACACTAGAATTGATTATAATCATAAACCGTGAAATTTGGCATAATTAGAACATGAAATATGGTAAGAAAACTCGACTTGAACATGCCATAACTTGACTTGAAACATGCCTTAGTTGGGCACGAAATTGACATATGAACATGCTATGAAAATAGCACGAATCTGATAAGAACATGGGCATGACTTTAGAAAACAAGAAAGTGGCCAACTCGAGGTTGGGTTGAGTTTGTAGTGTAAACCTGCCCGGAACCGCCCGGCAAATCCAGTTGCTACAAACAATAGGATCCAATGTGGGTAGTTGGTCACATCGCGCTTGAAACCCGAGGTTGGGTTAAGTTCGTAGCGTAAACCTGCCCGGAACCGCCCGGCAAATCCAGTGGCTACGAACAATAGGATCCAATGTGAGTGGTTCGGTGCATTAACGAATCAATTAATGCCAGTTAGGGTTAAGTCATGAACATGAAAAGACAACTTAACCAACTTGAACACGATTTGTAGGGCTAAGTCATGAACTTGAAACGACAACACTTAGCCAACTTGACATGACACGTAGGCGGGTTAAGTCACGAATTTAAATGACATACTTAACCATCTTGACACGACTAGACTGGACAAGGATTATGTCACGAATTACATGACTTAATCGGTTAGGCAGGTTAGGTCACGAATTACATGACCTAATCTGTTAGGCGAAACCCTAGACACGACCCTTTTCAGCAGTAACCCTCTAGATGTATCAAGGTACCCTGGGGCTAGGCCGGGTGGGGCACGATTACTGGGCTGATTGTAAGAGGTGAACGATGGCAGTGGGGTATGCCAGTGTAGGTTCGGTGGACTACGGTCGTGCACGTATTCCGGGGCAGGCACTGGGTATCCGTAGATTTATCTGTGCATCTTGAATCGTGTCAGGGGTTGACACCCTAGGGCTGATACACCCGAAGGTGGACCCAGCACAGGTGACTACATTCGTGATTAGCCGTATGACACGGACACTTGACGAGCTAGAACTTGTAGGGAGCCGATCGACTAGATAATCGCTCCGTAGGACCCCGTACTTGGGTCAGACCCCGTTTCAGGGTCATTTCATGATATTGGGCCGTGGGATTTATTTCGTGATTAACTTGTGATATGGGCTTAGTATACTAGTACAGTCGATGCAACGAATCTCGAACATGTGATGCTTTTACTTGACTTGTCTTGACTTATCCTGATCACCTTAGTCTATCTTGTTCACCTTGACACCATTCTTAAGTTTAGTTCCAGTTCATACATGACAGGTTGTTTTAACCGTTTTTACACTGAAAGTCACTAGGACTTACTCAGTCTTTATGACTGACCCTTTTCCTTTCGCCTCTTTTTCTTTCGTTTCCCCCCCAGGTCCTCAGGGAGGAAACACTAGCTCTTAGCTTGGATATCACTTGCTTTGGCTCAGCATGTACGGTTTGCTATGGCTGCTTCTTTTTACTGCACTTGGGGAATAAGCTGATTTTCTTTTTTTAAGTTATTGCTTCTTTGGCTATTATTACAAGACAGTTGTAATGAAGTTATTTGAAATGTTTGTAAGAGACATGGTTTATTTTGGAATAAAATGAAGTTCTGTTTTGCTCATAAATTCTTCCGCTGTTTACTTAATTTTTTTTCTTAATGTTCTGTCTTGTGATAATTCTGTGATGTTATCTCGATAATACCCCTCCAAAACTAGTGCATTCCCTTTGTGAGTGACCCTAGCGGAGGTGGGGTGTTACAGGACAGGACTAGGCGCTGTCCTAATGCAAGAAGGAAGGGTAGTAGCTTATGGCGGAAGACAGTTGAAAGTTCATGAAAGGAACTACCTGACCCACGACCTTGAGTTGGCCGCCATCGTCTTTGCGCTTAAGTCTTGGCGCCACTATCTCCTAGGTGATAAATTTGAACTGTATACTGACCATAAATCTTTGAAGTATCTCTTCTCGCAGAAGGACCTTAACTTAAGGCAACAAAGGTGGATGGAGTTTCTTGCCTCGTATGATTTCGAGATTTCCTACACTCCTGGCAAGGGCAACGTAGTCGCAAATGCCTTGAGTAGAAAGAAGCTAACGTTGAGCCCGCTATTTGTTGAAAGGCGAAGCCTAGAGTTTATAACCAGTTTTGACTTTAGGCCCTCCTCTGATTTTGTACCCGGTCTGTTAGCATCGCTAGAAGTGCGGCCCACTCTCTTAGACTCAATAGGGACTGCACAACGAGAAGACCCTCAACTTGTTGAAGTGGTTGATAAGCTCGTTAGGGGTGAGACTTCTAGTCACCTCGATAGATACACCACCGACGACAAAGGGTGGTTAAGACGGGATGGAAGACTATGCGTCCCACAGGCAAAGGAGTTGGTGAAGAAAGTTCTTGAGGAGGCACATCATTCCAAGATGACAATACATCCAGGCGGGGACAAAATGTACAAGGACTTAAAGAGAGTTTTCTTTTGGAGTGGCATGAAGAAGGATGTGGAAGATTTTGTTTCTAAGTGCATGATTTGCCAACAAGTCAAGGCAGAGCAGAAGAAGCCTGGCGGTTTGCTCCATCCTCTAGAGGTCCCACAATGGAAGTGGGATAGCATTTCAATGGACTTCATTGATGGGCTGCCTAGGTCTAGAAGAGGCAACACTAGCATTTGGGTAATAGTGGATAGGCTTACTAAAAGCGCCCACTTTTTACCTATCAAGAGTAGAAGGACTGCCTCGTCTCTAGCATCTCTTTATCTTAAGGAGATAGTTCGACTCCATGGAATACCTTCCAGTATTATTAGCGACAGAGATCCTATCTTCACAAGCAAGTTTTGGCGGAGTCTGCAAGAAGCTGTAGGCACACAGTTATGTTTGAGCACGGCCTATCACCCCACAAACCGATGGTCAGACGGAAAAGGTGAACAGGATTTTGGAAGACCTTTTGAGACTTTGCGTCCTTGACTTTGGAGGGACTTGGGAGGACCATCTTCCTTTGGTGGAATTTGCCTACAACAACAGCTACCAAGCTACCATCGGAATGGCGCCCTTCGAAGCTTTATATGGAAGACCGTGCCGATCGCCCACTTGTTGGTGGGAGTCTACTGACAAGCTCATACTTGGACCAGATATGATCCGAGAGACTTCAGAGAAAGTAGACTTAATACGGAGAAGAATGAAGACAGCCCAAGATAGACAAAAATCCTACGCAAACAAGAGAAGGACCGACCTTGAATTTGAGGTTGGGGACAGGGTTTTCCTTAAGGTATCTCCTTTAAGGAACGTCATTCGCTTTGGATCCATAGGGAAGCTAGCACCAAGATTTTTAGGGCCGTTTCCTATCATCGAGAAGATTGGGAAGATGGCCTACAGGTTAGAGTTACCCGAGAGACTGGCCGGAGTTCACAACGTCTTTCATGTTTCTCACCTCCAGAAGTATCTACATGAGTCAACGGAAGTGGTAGAGCCAAACATTCTAAAAGAAGCTGAAGTAGAACGCGAAGAAACTGTGAGGAAAGTTCCAACTCGCATCTAAGGAACTAAAGTGAAAAAGCTACGCAACCGCGAAGTCAAACTCGTCAAAGTTCAGTGGAGCGACGCTGAGGAAGACGCGACTTGGGAAACTGAGGATAGAATACGCGCAGCCTACCCTTTTCTTTTTTAGGGTACATTTTTGATCTCTCTTTTTCCTTAAAGTCATGTTAGTATCTATCTTTTTAGGTATATCTCCCCGACCTTACCCTTTTATCCTTAGGTGGAAACCCCTTTGGATGTAAACATGTAATTGAAACATGTTATGGATGATGGTTGCAAGTGGTTGCAAATGTTTGCTAGTGGTTGCTCGTGGATGCATATACACACACAATCTAGGGTTTTAGATCGGCTCAGTCACTTCATATTGCATATGCATATATGTGTGTTTATGTTTGTATATGGTTGAAGCTTAATATGTTGTCATATGGATGTCGCATTTTTTTGAATGATTGCGCACTCATGTAGAATTATGAATAGGAAAAAAGTTTGCATATATAATGGATTCATGACACTTACATAATTTGCATTAAGGAGGTCAACTGAATCAGTAGACCGCCTGATTTTTGCATTAGATAAGGACATGTACACACACGATGCATATGATCATGAAGCATTAGAAGTCTTTTAAGGACAATGGACGCTCGTGTTTGATGATTGAGTAGATGGACATTTGGATGGTAGGATATATGTTCTCCTAGACTTGGAGATTTCGGGGACGAAATCCTTTAAGGAGGGGAGAATGTAACATCCCGCATTTCTATTAACACTAAAGTTGCTAATACAAAAATAAATGTGTAAAGGGGAGATGTATCTAATGTGCATACAAGAATAATAATAAATGTGTAAAGGGGAGATGTATCTAATGTGCATACAAGAATAATAATAAATGTGTAAAGGGGAGATGTATCTAATGTGCATACAAAAATAATAATAAATGTGTAAAGGGGAGATGTATCTAATGCGTACGTAATTATATGGATTGACAAATAATAGTAAATGTACATTAAGAAAGAAATGGTGAACATAATTGGCTTCTCTTTACAACGGGCGGCTCCGGTTTACCCTAGCTTCATCGACGACTCAAATTAACTTGTAACTCTATAAAAAGACCCTAGGTCTCAAACTAAAAATTTACAAAAAAAAAGAATAAGAATTGGAGCCACCATGCCGTCTGCTGAGAACTAGAGGGAGCCTCCACTTGAAAGAGACGAACAACATAGCGAATACAAACTAAAAGATTAAAAAGCAACAATAAATTAGAATCAAAGCAACGTCTTCCCAAAGGAAAGCTTTGCAAATTCAGAATTTCAAAACTCAGAAAACAAGACCGTCTACGATTGTAAGTTTAGCTACATTTTTAGAATGCGAATTAATATGAATATCATGTGTTGCAATGAAATGATAATAGTACGTTGTGATTTGATTCTATTATCATGTTGAATTGAGAATTATTAAGTATGATGTTTATTATGTTTTATAATATTAATCTATGCCAGTGACTTGATTCTATTATCATGTTAAATTTGGGATTATTGGATTAGATTATTTGTATAAGCATGGACTTGGATTGTAACATCTTATGAGAATTGTGTAGTTTTTTATGCAAGTTTATGTAGTGAAGTTATGCGACCAATTGTCAAATCTATATGTTCATGTTTATGCAAAACTTATGCCATGTTCACACTTATCATATGTTGGGATTAATTTGCAAGTATGTTTAAATCTATGTTACTAATTAACACATGTGTGTTGATTAGCCTGTGTTGCTAACTCACATATACGTATGTTGCTTTGCCTATGTTGCAAATTAACATATGTATATGGATTAGTTCATATTGCTAATTCTCATGTATGTTGTTAATATGTCCTATGTTAAAAACACATACATGTTGAGTTAGCCTATAAGTGCAAGTTCATACCTATGACATTATAATGTTTATGTTAGTCTTTTTTACAAGTTTGTACCTATGACATTATAATGTTCATGTTAGTTATTTTGCAAGTTCACCCCAAAAATGTTCATGTTAGTTATTTTGCAACTATTATGTTCATATTGATTATGCCATCAATACCAAAGTTATACCCTTGTCATGTTTATGCTAATTTATGCCAATTTGTGTATATTAAATTAGGCTAAGTTTTATCCTAATACTTTACACCAAAAATCATGCGAACGTAAATTAGGCTAAGATGGTTAGCCTAATATTGGACAGGGTAACGTTGGGTTAAAACGATAATTTTAGGAAAACTTGCCATAAATTGGTCATTAATCACATAAGTGATTTATGGCATAAAAAGGCATTAATTACCTTAATTAATGAGATTAATTGGAAATGAATGGGAAAGTAATTTGAATTTGAATAATTTACATAATTAAAATGTAAATTAGAAAATACAAACGCGCTTAACCCGAGGTTGGATTGAGTTGTGACGTAAACCTACTGGACCCGCCCGGTTGTCCAGTTGTCACAACAATAGCTATCCAATGTGAGAGGTTAAGGCATGGGGCCCAATAAAAACCCGAGGTTAAACTGAGTTGTGGCGTAAGACTGCCCGGACCCAACCGGCATATAGGCAGCCACAACAATATCTGTCTAATCTGAGAGGTTGGTGCTCTAATAAGACAATTAGAGCTGAGTTAGGACTGATAGGGTTAAGTCAATTTAATAAATACTTAACCAAATTCAACATGTTAAATAATTTGGATGGTGGGGGTTAGGTTCATTCAGACACTTAACCAATTAACATGTTTGACTAGAAAACCTAGTAACGGGGACCCGTTTCAGCAGTAACCCAATTATGTATCATGGTACCCTGAACTAGGCAGGGTGGGGCACGATTACTGGGCTGATTGTAAGCAGTCAAAAGCGACGGCGGTTGGTGCACAGTGTGGGTTCTAACAGAGTGCGGGCGTTCACACACTCTAGAGCAGACAAGTCAGGGCACTGGAGCATCAGTAGTATACCCTATGCATGCTAGAATTGTGTCGGGGCCGCCACCATGGGACTTGATACACCCCATGGTGGGACCAGCATAGGTATCTACCATATAGGGCCGTAGGACACATGTGAATATACGAGTAGGAGCCAATCTTTTAAAAGAAAGAGAAAGGGGTCACTTCACCCCAATCACGGGGTGCTTGTTGGTATAAGAATTAGTAGGTGCAGAGATAGAGATTTATAATAAGGTGCGAAGGGATGTTCGTTTTAGGACACCTTATCTAGTTCTAGGATAGTCTATTATCCTGATATCGTCCTGTTCTCACTTTATGCAAGTCATGATCTTTTTTATTATTAACATTCTGGGAATATAGCTAGACTTACCAGACTTATGTCTGACCCATTTTCCTTTCGTCTTCTTTTCTTCCGTCCCCCCCCCTAGGTCCACAGGGGGGAAACACCGCAGCTTAGTCAGTTTTTCATCCAGGTTGAAGAGAGAGAATGTATTGCTTGGATTTCTTTCATTTGGACCATGGCTTTGGATATCATTTATGGGGATTATGCAGGTTTATTTATGTTTCATGCTTCTTAAACTTTTAAAATCAAGACAGTATTATGGTTGTAATAATTTGAAGTTTGTTTTGAGATAATGTTGGAAATGTTCTGTATGAACACGTATTTATGATAATAAAAGTCTGTTGGTTTTTCCACTGCTTATTTATATGTGTTTATATCTGTCTTGTGTTTTATCTGTGTCTTTTACTTATAAACCTCCACCAAAATTAAGGCATTCCCTTTGTGAGTGACCTTAACGGAGGTGGGGTGTTTCAATACAAGGCAGGATAAACCGAATATACATCGCACCCATGTTTAATTATCTGCACCTACTGATACTTGCCCAACTAGCACCACGTGCTCATGGTGAAATGATCCCCTTATATCGATCGGCTCCTACTCGCATGCATTTATCACGTGTGTAATTCATCCCCCGCTTGACGGTAGATACCTATGCTGGTCCCACCATGGGGTGTATCATATCCTATGGTGGCAACCCGACACGATTCAAGATGCACAATGTATGACTACTGATGTTCAGTGCCTGCTTTTTCCACTCCAGAGTACGTGCGTGCCCGTACTCTGTCGGAACCTACACTGACGCACCACCCGCCGACGTTTTGGCTGCTTACAATTCAGCCCAGTAATCGTGCCCCACCCTGCCTAGTTCAGGGTTCCATGATACATCTATGTGGGTTACTACTGAAATGGATCCCCGTTACTAGGGTTTTCTAGCCAACATGTTAAATTGGTTAAGTGTCCAAATTTACCTCACCCCACCCATCAGTTTAGTTAACATGTTGAATTGGTTAAGTGTTTCCTTAATTGACTTGACCCTACCAATCTTGACTTAGCTTTATTAGAGCACCAACCACTCACATTAAATAGGTATTGTTGTGGTCACTGGATTTGCCAGTCGGTTCCTGGTAGTTTTACACCACCACTCAGTCTAACCTCGGGTCCTTTTTGGGCTCAATGCACTAACAACCCACATTAGACAGGTATTGTTGTGGTCACTAGATGTGCCGGTCGGTTTCGGGAAGTTTTACACCACAACTCAGTCTAACCTCGGGTTAGGCATATTCGTCTTTTCTAAATTTACATATTTATCCTTTTATGCTTATATGTAAATTTGTCAACAATTTATTGTCGTGGCCCACTTTTCTTCTAAATCAAATTCATAATTTTTGTATGTAAATTATACCATTTCAAAGCCATACCATTTACATGGTTATGAGCCGAATATGTCAATTACATGTAGTTTCATGTTTTCCCACACCCCCCCTAACGTTACCCCCGTTGTATGTTCGAAAAGTTTAATAGAATGTTAGGCTCGACATTTTAGCCTAACTTATAAACTAAAAGGGAAAAAAATCGGAACTTGCAACATTACAACATCGTACAAAAATATAGATATCACTACAGATGTGTCACATGAACTTGGCATAACATACTTTTAATTATGAACTTGCAAACTAGATCTATGCCACATGAGTCATAAAATAATATTTTTACATGGTACTACCAAAACTTAATTAGCCATGTAGTGGTGAACTTGCATAGGGGTTGAATCATGCTAACATAGATCTAACATAAAGGCATATGGATCTAACATAAAGTTGTAGATCTAAACAAATGTGGTCGTAGATCTAAACATGTATGCATAATGGATCTAAATAATTAGGTATAAACGACGTGACTTAGCCTAAAACTTGTATGTACCATAATATCATCAAGGTCGTAGATCTAAACATGTATGCATAATGGATCTAAATAATTTGGCATAAACGATATGACTTAACCTAAAACTTGTATGTACCATAGTATCGCCAACTTAAATATGATAATTTCATTCCCAAACTCCTATACAACATCATAGGTTTATTCACCAATTTCCACATAACATGATAGGTTCGATAGACCATAATAGTTCATAGGCATATATGATAGAATAGACATGAATAGACATGAATCATCATCGCATACAACTTGATACAATTCTATTTTACAATTCATTACAAACCATGTCTTTAATTTATTCACATCTGAAAGGTAACTATACTTACAACAAAAGGAAAAACTTGATTTCTGGAATCTGTATTCTGAAACTGAATTGCTCGCCTTTGAAGTTGACTAATCATTGTCCTAAACTAGATTTGATTTAATTTGATATAAAGCTTCTATCTTTCCCTTTGAGTTGAAAGAGATGACAGCTATTCTAAGTTCACTATTGACAGCATGGCGGTGATTTTAGGTTGAGAGTTAATTTGCTTATATAGAGTTTTAATTAATTTAGAGCCGTTAGATTAACCCTAGAAGCAATCAAGACCATTCAGTAAAGATGGGATAACACCTCAGCCCTAATGACTCAGCAAGGAGTCAGAAAGGACTCAGCAATGACTCACTGTTCGGATCAGAACACTCAGAAACCTGTGCAGGTCTTTAGCCCAACCTGGGCGCACTTGGCAGGTGCACCAGTGCATTTTTTGTACTGGCGCACTTGTGAAGTGTGCCAGTGCATTCTGGTCGACTTCTGGTTTTTCTGCCTAACTTCGTTCGTCCATATCTCCTTCATACGGTATCCGTTTTATGCAAACTCGGACTCTATCTCAAGCAGAATTTCGAGACGAACGCAATGGCGTAACCCATGTCCCTTAATTATCACATTTGGAATTAATTATTCTTTAATTCGTTACTTTAATATTAACTGAAAATACAGGGTGTTACAACGCACAATGGTAACCCGACCTAAATGGTTGGAGATCCCAAGAACCAGGTTCAATGGGTAAAAACATGTATTGTTGTGATAGTAGATGAACATGCTAAATTTATATATTAAAAAGCATGAATTCCTGAAGTGATTAGAGGATGAGTTAATAGAAACTCTTAATGAGATCTATACCCTATTTGGAGTGGAGTACCTACCTTCAAAAGTGCTCTTGATGGACTCACCTATGCGAATTTGGAAACGTGGTTGCTTTCTATGAAGTTTTGGGCAAAACTTCTAGAGCGTTCACTAAACTGAGATAAACATGCATGATCATAAATGCACAGTCTTATTTGATTTCACTATAGAAATGGTTGTGTGTGGTATGATGTCAGGAATAGAGTTCAAGAGCACATGTCACTCTAGTAAAAAACTGAATCTAATTCACTATGCAAAGGTTCAAGTCGGATGACACCTTTATTTATGCACAATCTTATATTTTTTTAGAAACTGCTCGAAAAATATTTTAAAATAAATTCAAGTGGTGAATTGTTGGAAATTTTTTATATATGTTATGAATTTATTTAAAAAATTAATTGTGTTACCAAGAATTTATTACTGAGCAATTAATACAATAGAGCCGTTGAAAGTTATAAGAGTAATATATATACATATATTGTGATGCAATTATCACAATAGAACCATTGAAAGTTATATCGAAAATATATTTACATATATGTAAATACTAATGATCCTGTAATGGTCCGAAAAAAAATTCGACGCCCGAATTTTCAATAATAATACATAATCCCGTATTACTTGCCAAAAATCCATGTATCGAACCCCGACTAATAATAGAAAGAAGTTAGAGGGTGAGAAGAAGAAAGAAATGTTAGAATAGAAGAGAAAGAAGAACACATCAGAATCTCACAGTGGAACGAACAAATATAATACATCAAATCTCTAGATTGGTGATTATACACCCTAATGGAAGCGACCCTCATAGCCATGTTGCCTGCCCGATTTTTGTCACTTCCCGTTTGATGAGGCTTGAGGTTTAAATTACCATTAGAACATTTGGCCACCATTTACTTTGAATGCCACATCGTCAGATCCATCAGAAATCACTAATTGATTCCCACAAAAATACTTAGATTGTTATGCTAAAGAAGTTTCCCTTCTTTGCCACCAACTTCGTACGTTTGAAGAAATCAACGTACGTGATCCCTTTGGAAATACTCTGTCAGACACTCGTCCATACAAGTCATCCAGGGACATGATGAACCGAAGGCACCCTCCTACTGCATCCTATATAGGAATCACCCCAAGGATCAGTAGCGAGAAGTCCTTGCAATCCATATATTTCAACCATGACAGAACCCCAGTATATCTCTGCGTCGACTCAGAGACTGTAAGTGGTTCTTACATTTATTTGATAGTCATCTATTTAACTATCAAATCATAACAGTGCTATTAAGTATATTGGCAGCTCAGGTCATTTATAATAATACACTTCATTAAACCATTTCATTGATTTCATAAATTCTATCTCGATAAAACTCTTATGGTTTTTCTTTACTTTGAAACATTAACCAATACTCTCTTTGGAATCACATATTTACTAAACTTCCCCTTTCTATTCCTTTGTCTCAGACCATTTCTATATTTCAAAAAAAACTTTTTATTTTCTTATTGTATTACATTTACAAACCCATTTCGTATTTTCTTATACTTGAAAAATATCGCTATAAATTCATAAATCCTTTCCATTTCTAATACCATTTGGAATATCGCAATATATACTTTAAGCATTTGATATAAGTTCTATTACCAATCTGATGTAGTTAAAATAATCATCAAGCGACGTATTTCTTATAATATAACCTCAAACGGGTTTATTAATTTTAAAACAATCGCGCTTTTGGGAATTATAGTTTTATTTCCAATATATGATTACATTTCAAAACCAATGTCATTCTTTATTTCTCACTTTCCATGAAAACCAAAACTTAACGACTTATTTCTTTGAATATATGCGCTTTCCAAAACATATCATTTCATTACTTCGGTAATATTGTTACGTAATCAATCACATTATATAAGTATAATCATAATTCGTATCAGAACCAAATGGTACACTGCTTATTTTAAAATCCAGTGGTTTTATTATATTTCTAAATCCTTACAAGTTATTATTTGTAATATTTTCCTCAACAAGTTATTTCCAACATCCTCTACCCTTACAAACCAATATTATCTTTCGATAATAGTGAAGTCGTCCAAGTTGAGGTATTTTAATTACCTCTTAGACCTTGATCGAAACGTTCTTATCGCTAGACAATAAAAGTTTGCAACTCGAAAATCTCTTATACCATTTCCATTAACTATGATTTTATAAACCATTTCCTTTTATTCGAAAACCCACTTTACACGTAAATTCCCATTCCTTAATCAAGTGAACTTCCTCGAAACAAATCTTATTTACCATTAGGTTCCGATATGGTTCTATAACCCATTTCTTACATTAGTAATCTCCGCAAAATCTCTTTACTTAATTTATTATGTAAATATTTACTTGACCCCTTTTTAAATCTTATTTTAACCATACTCAGATTACTTAATTAAATAAAATCTTATTGGAACTCGTGCATTAGCTTACAGGTCATATTTACAAACTTTATTTGTAAAATTGAGTTATAACCTTCTTATAAAATTCTTACTAAACCGTACTCACTCTTATCGCTATTGGATTACTTCTTAATTGAATTCTAATTAAAAAGTAATCGCTTTAATTAATTAAAATAATAATTAACTACAACATTAACTACACTAAAATAGCTAATTTCGTTACTAACTAGAAATAAGATAATTAATCATTTTTAAAAGATCATTAAATAATAATGAACTAAATTAACAATAATTAACTTGATAATCATTTTTAAAATATAGTTAATCAAAGATTAACTAACTTTGAACAACCTTCGTTAAGTTTAACAAATATTCGGAAACTATCGATTTGATTAATTTAAATCAAATCAACCAAATCGTTAACTTTAGTTAAAACAGTCTCTTTTGTAGACCGTCAACGTCAGTTAACTATTGACTGATATTCATTCATCATTTCTGTAACGACCCAGATTTTTGAACAGTTTATTTTAAATATTTAGTATGGTTTTAAATGTTGAATATATAATATAAATGAATTTTTATTGGATTTATCGATTTAATAATCGATATATGGTTTAATAGCAAATATATTGAATAATCATATACGAAGAAGAAACCAATCGGATTTAGAGTCAAAACTATATTGAAAACAATTTAGCCGATTTATATAAATTTTATATTGAATTAGAATTAATTGTTTGGAATTGATTTATATTTTAAATCAAATTTAATTTAAAATTTGTTAATTTAAATTGTATCTCTTATATACAAGTCGAATTAAAATTCAGAATGGGTTCCATTGGGTTCAGAATGACATTATAATCTTGTAACGTCGGTCATTGCGACTAGATAGCAGTTTAGGACATTAAGCTAGGGGACTGCGAGATATTTTAGTTATTTAATAAAAATAAAATCAAATAAATTACCTAATCTAATCATGGCCACCCTAAGTTTAAATCAGCCGACCTAAATGTTTTCACGTCGCAGCTATTCTTTCTTCGAGCTGATTAAATTGTCTCCCATCCTCAACATCGAACAAACAGCAAATTAATGGGTTCGTACTTTTGGTTCCCTATCATCCTCTATAAATCAAGCCGCTGCCCTCTTTTATCGTCATTTACCAAAAACAGAAAACATACTGCAAGTTTTCATTTCCATTTTTCTTCCTTTCGAGTAGTTGCGAAAATCAATCCATCATTTAAAACGAAGAGTAAAGAGAATAGAATCGAACTCTTTTCCCTTTTCACTTGAAACCGCGAATCACGATTGATGCCAGTAGTCCACCAGAGCTTGAAATCATATCGCGATAAACCCTGGACCTTTCTGACGCTCGGCAGCAAGATGAAGGGGGTCTTCGTCGGTTTGTTTGGATGTTCGACAGTCGCTCTGGTGAATGAACTAGGGTTCGATGGTGAACTCGAGAATCCGTTACTTCGAAGGTGGTCGGTCTGGGTATTAGAGCGATGGGATGGGAAGGGGTTTTGGCAATGTCGAGTGTTGAAAATCGATGGAGGGAGTTCGATCTAAAGGATTGAGCTGAGGTTGTGCTAAAAGATTAAGCAGTAATGGTGTTTGGTGAAATGCCGGAAAGAAAGAAGAAAAAAACAGCGGGACTAAGGTAAACATAAATTATTTATATATATTTTTTTAGGTTAGTTGCATGATAATTCAAATAAAAATTTTGTAAATAAAATTATAAGCTAAATTAGATTTTTTTTTTTAGGGTTTGAAATTTATTTCAAGTTAGGTAATTCACTTAGTTATTTTAATTAGTGTGAAATAGAAGAAAAAAAAATTTTAATGCAAGGAAATTATTGGAATTGATCGAAGTAAATTATTTTGTCTACTTAGTCCATCTAAAGGAAATTAGTTATAAGGAATAAAATTTGTAGACTAATAGTTTAGTAAGATTAATGTTTAAATTTGGATTTTTTTTACAAGTGACAATTAATTAAATTTAATTTGTCTAATTAAAAACTGAGATTTTATTTATGTTATTTTAGATTGAAAAACAGACGATTGGAGAAAACATTGTGAAATCTCTATAATTGGCTTCATTGAATGTTCAGCATATAAAAATCAGGTGAGTAAATCTCACTCACCTTTAGAATTATTTTTATTAAAAATAATTGTTTGTTGCTTGTGTGAATGTTTTCTGGTTGTTTTATATATATTAGTTATTTAGGCTATATATATATATATATATATTGGGTTGATTGATTGGTTGGATTCCCGCAGTCTCATTAGCGGATGCCCGCAGTTTCATAGCGGATGATTACCCTATACGCCCCACGCTATGATTAGTGGATGACCTTCTATACCGCGATATTCTGCCACGAAGCAGAATGGGTATTATTTATGTGCTAACATCTGTGGATGCAGGAAAACAGGTTGGAGGAATCCAACTGGATTCCTCAAAAATATATTATCTGTTGTTTGTTTGTTTGATTCATATATATTTTTCATATATGACGTGTTAAAAATCAAATGATTGAAAATTGGATGATTTGATTGGTTTAAATATCACTGGGCAAATTAAAAGGATATTTGAGATTTAAAAAGGAAAAATTCTATTTTTAAATAGAATTTGAATTTTAAATGGAAACAAAATATAAACTTGTTTTTTTGAAAAATAAAACAAGTAGTTTCTTTTTAAACGAAGTTATAAATAATTCTTTTATAACGAAGTTATAAATGAAGTGAAAAGAATTATCAGTTGATAATTCAGAAATAGAAATACAAGCGTGAAATTGGAATTTGAGATGAAATTTCAAAATAGGATGTGAAATGAAATTTTTAAATATATGACTCAAATGAAATTTGAGTATAACATTTGAACAGTAGAATTAGAAAAGGAGTTTAAATATTTGAATTTTAAATAAAAGAAAAAGGAGATTGAATATTAGAAATTCAAATAGAAGTTCAAATAGAATTTGAATAAACGAAATTAGAATGAAAATAGAATTTGAATTCAAGGAATTAAAATAAAATTTGAATTCAAAGGAATTCGAATAAAGAAATTCAAATAGAGATTTGAATGTAAAATTTCAAAATAGAATTTGAAATAAACTTTGAAATAGGATTTTCAAAGTAGAATTGGAAATAGAATTTCAAATAGGATTTCAAAATAGGAAATCCAAATGGTTTTGAAATGGAATTTGAATTCAAGGGAATTCAAATGGATTTGAGTGAAGAAATTCAAATGGTGTTAAAAATAAGTTTGAATATTAGAATTCAAATGGGGTTGGAAATGAATTTGAATATTAGAATTCAAATGGAAATGGAAAATGAAATTTGAATATAAGAGATTCAAATTGAATTCAAATAGGATTTGATCTATGGGATTTGAATATGAACTTCAAATGGGTTTTAAACTATGGAATTTTGGATATAGAATTTAAAAAGGGGTTTGAATATTTGAATTCCAATAGAATTCAAATATAGAAATTGGAATATAGAAGTTCAAATGGAATTTAAATATAGAGGTTAAATAAGAGAATTCAAATGAATTCAAACATATAATTTGAATATAGGGAATGGAAATAGAAATTCAAGTATTGAATTTGAATATCAAATAGAAAAGGAAATTGGAATTTGAATATAGAATTCAAATAAAAGTGAGATTGAAATTTGAATCAAGGAATTCAAATAAAGTTAAATGAAGTTGAATTCATTGTAGAGAAGTTTAAAGGTTTATATATATAATATAATTAAAACGAACTCGCCGCAGCGCTGCAGTTCGTAAAATAGCGATTCGAACTTCAATTGAGTATACAGAACGCAATTGAAGTCGGAATTCTTCGAAACAAGAAACGTCCGGACCGATTTGATATTAGTTTTCTAATGGAAGAGAAAAATCTGAATTTCGTCGTATAGATTTTGAGATATGTCAAAATCAAATTTTCAGAAAAGCAGCGCCAGAATCGTTTTGAAACCATAACGGTTTATCTAATGTTATAAAAGGATTTTAAGCAGGTAAAAATCCGAAGTTTCTATTTAGAAAATTTCAGAGTTGAGTTGTAAAATATATGCGAATTCAAGTTGTGTAAGTGAATATGATTTTTGAAACAGAAACCAGATTTTGATTTATTGAATAGAATTAACTAAATTGAATAAAAATTAGTTAATGAGATTTCGAATGGATATTGGGGTTTGAATAAGTAAATTCGATTTGAAAATTTATATTCGAAATCAAAAAGGAAACTAGAATTGAAATTGAAATTCAATTTGGTTGTGAGCAAGTTAAACATTTTATTTGAACGTGTTATGTTCAAACAAAGAAGTGAAATAGGCAAAATAGCTAATTAAAGAATAAATGAGCGAAACTGAATTCAAACGATTGGATTGAGTTAAACTGAATAAAAAACAGGTGAACAGGTGTTGGACAGGTATGGAATGAAGTATATAAAGTATATGAAGATTTTTAAATTTATGTGCTCGACAAAAAGGTACATGTTTAAATTCATATATGAGGTTTATACGCCGTATCGGCAAGCCGCTTGGCTTTTTCTTTTTCTTTTTGAAATGAGAAGTTACCGGGAAGCTATTTGAAATTTCCCGATGCTCCCGATACAGGGGAGGTTATGGCGAATTTTTCCGAAAATTTAAGGAGTTAGAATATTTTTAAGATATTTTGATAGTTAGAAATCATTGTATCGACATATAGAATTCGATAGGTAAGTGAATATAAAAATCGAATATTGTAAAAAAAAAGGGAAATCTATAAATTAGAAATAGAAAGCGAACTTTATACATGTTTTAAAAATGAACAATTGGATTGTATAGTGTGTTTATTCGAGGTAAGTGGTTTTGCCGTTTTGAAGTTGAGGATGTTTTTCAGTTAAGGTCTGAGAGGTAATTTTACCCCAACTTGATTGATTTCATTTTTAATGGATAAATAGCAAGATCCAGTCTCGAAGAGAAGTGTTTGAAAAAGAGTCATTTGAATAAAATATTTTGGGTTGTTGTAACGATGTTTTACACAACATTCGTTTAAACCCAAGTGATGGAATTTTGGGAATATAACAAGTAAATATTTCTGAGTATAATTAAAACAGTCGGGAGTGATTGGAATTGTTTCCAATTGCAAATAGAGATATTTTCTAATATATAGAAAATAAAAGAAGTTGATATTGGGAAATGCTTTCCAAATAGCGTAAAGGGCCGAGATGATTATCGAAAATATTTGGGTAACAAATATTGATAAGGAAATGGAGAAGAGATTTAATTAATGAATAATTAATTAAAGAGCCCAGTGATTTGTTTGATATGTTGGATGAACACTTGTTTTTATTCGATAGTTAAATCACAGACTATCGAAGTTTTTGACCATCGTTGTCAATATGGAGAGACCGGTTGGATTATTATCCGAAGAACCACTCCGTATCGGCATAAGCGTTGCGAACCAAGTATGCTGAATATATTGAAGACGGAGTAAAGTGCAAGGGCTGTTCTATTTATAGAAATGGTGCCTTCGGTTTCGTTCAATCCCAGAACGAACGTAAATGGACGACTGTCTGACAGAGTATTTCCAATGATCAAATGGGTTGGTCTGTATGAATATATATGGTTGCAACGGATTTATCCCTTAGCATAATATCCAGAATATTTGTGCAAACTCAACTAGTGATTAACGGATCTGACAATGTGGCATTCAAAGTGATTGTGCTATCAATGAATGGTAAGTATTCGTAGCCTCAGGCCTCAACAACCGGGAAAGGACAAAAATCGGGCAGGCAGCATGGCTATGTGGGTCGCACCCATTAGGATGTATAATCACCTATCTAAAGGTTCATTTAATTTCTTATTCTATTCGATGCTGTCCCAGTCGGGAGACGGTTGCTGATCCCAACCGTTGGTGATATACATTCGATACACTCAAGCGAAATGAGTGGTCGGTCATGTGTGGGCCGGGTTGCAAGATGTTCTTGTTGAACCCAGTGTATTCCTCTCTAGAGATACACTAGCGGAAGGTGGTTCCATACCTTGTCATGTTAGAAATCCAATCTCCAATAAGCGCCATGCGGTTTTTGATTTTATAATATATGTGGAGCGTGAGATGCAAGCGTTCTGCTATTTGGTTATTTACTTGATGTAGACATTATTATAATATCACTGGATTTTCGTATCAAAGTGTTTTTGGGTTATAGTAAGGTAAAAACCGTCCATGTTTATGTGTGGGCTGGTCTTACTATTATCTTTTCTTTCAAAAAGAGTTTTGAAAGTTAAACAAGTGGTTGGAGTTTACTCACACCAGTCCCATGACTGACCCAGAGTTTATTTTGTTTTGTTTTTCCCTAAACTCTTGGGTTCCCAAATTTGTACGGGCAGCCAAGTAGTCGGGATTTCACAGATCTATTTGAAGGAGCTGGAAGCAGGAGGCTTCACCGGTTAGCTATAGGCTATCATATATTCCGCTGTGGACCTTGTTTGTATCTGGAAACAGGTGTTTATAACTGTTCCAGAAATGACTGTTGTGCTTTGATGATGGTATGTATATAAAGTTACTGATTTGTATTTCAAAAGTTATGTTATATAATATATTTTATTCGTTCCGCTGTGAGTTGTGATCTTCGTTTTTCTTCTATTCTAATATTTCTTTCTTCCTATTTCTCATCTTCTAACTTCTTTCTATTAATGGTTCGTATTTCTGTGTTATTTGGGTTGGACGTGTGGTGTATTTAGTCAACTCAGATAGCTCGGATTTGCGGGTCGTTTCAATTTCCTTTTTTTAAAATTAACTAATAACTTAATTAATTTTAAAAATATCATTTAGTTGTTTCATAAAACAACTGTTCAATTTTACTAATCCGTATATTGGTTTCTGCCTCTTTGATTATAGACGACATTTAGTATATAAAATGTTAAATAAATTATTTTATAAAACATGATTATAAATATAAATATATTTATAAAAACTTCTGTTTTAATTAACTGGTATAAATAACTTTAAAATTTCTTTTCAGTTACAAAATAGATTTATAACTAAAATTTTTGTCCGTTCGCCTAACGACAAAACGACGTTATAAATAATAGATTTTAGGTCATCGCTGCCAACCACCAAATCAATACCGTCAATTGATTAAAAACACAACAATGATTAACAACCATTCAATCTGAATAGGTTTTGATATCAATTTAGGGTAACATTTCATATATATGAATTATATGAACAACAAATAACATACAATAAATTTTGAGGAATCCGGTTTGACTCCTCCAACCTGTTCTTCCCTGCATCACAACAATGTTTGATAATAATATATGAAATGATTTCATAAATATAATGCATTTAAACGGTGAAATATAAATAACATCAATCAACCAAACAACAAACAACCAGTAGCATCCATGACATTCAATCGACCAATTTATACTATCAATGGTAAGTTATAATTATATGAATTTAGCACATCACAACATTTCAGAAAAGTGTAAGGATTAACTCACCAATTTTTCAGTTGACAGTTGTAGCGTTGTTTTATATAATTTTCGACGGACGTTTATATTATACAAAATTCCAACTGCCTCCGTTTCTGACCAAACCAGTCTGTGCGTGTAGCCTCTGTTGCCATGATCCCAACGGATCCTGTTTCATTGAATTTCGTTAACGTATGAAAAAGTTACCACTGTTTAAAGTTCATACAAATTAACCATTTTAAACAATATAAATTAACAATTTTAATTATTAATTACCAGTTAATTATGCTAATCCATGTCATCAAGCCAACCATCCTTTACGCGTTGTCTCCCTTTGGCCATGCTGAAACCCGTTCTTCCCCGATACCCCCTTTTCACATTCAATTTTGCTCCATTGAGCTTCCCCCGTGCACCCCCTGCCATGACTGGGACAGACCTGAGACCTCCACTAGAACCGCACCATCAAGAAACGCCATCGCCCTCCGTGCCGTGACCCCATATGCTGCCAATCGCCGGAATTTGTAGGTTGAACGGAATTGTCTTCTTCCTCGATTTCGCCCACCACTGAACGCCTTAAGCCACGCCACTGCCACCGTCCTTCGCGGCTCACTCCCCTCCTTTATCGACCTTCAGACCACCCTGGCCATAAATCCTCGACGATGCCGGAAATCAAAGAAATCTGGTCACTACTTTTCAAAAACACCCCAAAAACTATAGCTCCGATCAACTCATCCCAACGACTACCACGGTCAATATTAGACCTTCGAACCCAAATTGAGAACATAGCCCAGACTTCCCTTAACAACTTCCCCTTTGACTCCATCACCTATCGACAACCCAAACTTCACCAAAAACCATGAAAACGAAACTCAGATCTCGCTGTTTTTGGCCAATTTCGGCCACCACAGGCCATTGTTGGCCATCAAATTTTGTCAATGACTAGCCCTCAACCTGAACTTTGGTGAGCCTTGCCAATTCTTCACGAATCAAGAGAAATAAATTAATTTGAGAACGGGGACTGATTTGCAAAATTATGGAAGAGAATCAGGTTTGGGTTGGAGAATTCTGATTTGGGCTGTATATACAAGTGTGATAATTAATATTTTAACCTGACGTGACTAAAGATATCTATTGATAGCGACTAACGATTTTTATTCATGCTTATCTCAACTTCTGAACACTATTTATTCATTACTGTGGCTACATATAAGCTCCGTTCGCGACGAAAATGGACAGCATAATATAATTTGACGTTACGATCCTAATGAAACTTGTTTCATTGAATTCCGAATCCATTTGCTCAAACGGTGCTCGTTCACGTCCAAATGGTGGTTTTATTTGCATTTAATTTTGCCACACTCACCAAATAACTCCGATTGATGTGAAAATTGTAATCTAGCAATAATTAGCTGTTACGGTCTCAATAAAATTTGTTTCGCCAAAAATGGAGGTCGTTTGTATAAAGTCCCATTTAAAGTGTCCAATTTAAATTAAAATAAATCAATTTAAAAATATCTCAATATAAAAATAATAAAATATTATAATTGGTTATGCTCGACCTGAATTTCATATAATACCAAAATAAAATAACTCGGGTTGAATCCCAAGCTGAAACGATATTCAAATAAATAGAAATCCTTTATTTTAATATAATAAATCGCTATAATTTTATAAAGGAATTCCATAGCGACTATTTTAAAATTTGATTTGGACATAAAATAAAATCTACAACATGAATACTGGATTTTTCTCTTCTATTAGAAAAATATTATCTAATAAATCTGGACGTTTCTTGTTTTGAAGAAATCCGACTCAATTTGAATCATGTACAACCATTTAAAGTTCAAAACATCATATTACGAACTACCGCGCTGCTGCAGCTCGTTTTATAATTAAATTATAAATTAAATGTTCAACTGTCGTTTAATCAACGAATACATTAATATAATTCCAACATAAACAATATTAGACCCCTTTATGTTACCAATTCACATTACACTGCAAATTCAACAATTCCAAATATTTTGGGAATTAAAATATTATATTATAATTAATATTAACAACATATTCAAAATAATTAAATTCAATTATTCAAATTCAAGTTGACATTTTAAATAATAAAATAATTTAAATAATAAAATAATTGGTCAGAAAATATGGGACGTTATAGAGCCATTATTGATTGAACAGTAACGGTCATATATGAATGTGACCTTTTATGGAGCTGTTACAAAAGAATAAATATATGGTATTTAAATTTTGCAATGAATGCTAATCAATCACTACACCAAATTAACAAATTTGAAACATATTATTTTCTTTACTTGAAACACTTATATTTTGTTTCTAGTTTTGAAACTATCATCTAGCATTTCTATGTCTATCCAAGCATTCCTATTAATTTTTATCATTTTGATATTTAATTCTATATGCCAAATATTGATTCCTTGCCTTAGCACTTTTGATTTTTCAGTGAATTTCACGTAAGCAAATACCGTTCCCTCTCTATCGTTCCTGCTAAACAAATCAGGCCGCATTATTTTCTTTTTCCCAAGCCCTACCTCCTATGATTTTCTCAAATCCTCCTCTCCTGCTATTTTCTCAAATCCTCCATTCCAGCCTGCATATTACTCTAGTAGTGCTTTCTTTTCTTCTGCAACTAATCCAGCATTCCTAAAATGAATCTCCAAAGCAAATCAATGCTTTCATTTCCTCTGAAGCTAATCCAGCATTTCCAAAATGAATCTCTGAAGGTAATCAATGCTATCATTTCCCTAAAGCTAATCCAGCGTTTCCAAAATGAATCTCCGAAGGTAATCTATGCTTTCATTTCCCCTAAAGCTAATCCAGCATTTCCAAAATGAATCTCTGAAGGTAATCAATCGTCAAGATCTAATTAGATTTGGTGATGATTTTTGTAAGATTTAATGGTTATGTATGTTTATAAATGATAAATGAGTGCATATAAATCATATTAGATGGCTAACTCTTTCCAAACATGATTTGTAACAAGTTATATAATGAGCACTTTATATATTTAATGAAATGCCACTTTAAAGTTGTGGATTTAATTAACTGAGAACGTGATGTTAATTAATGAAAAAATCGTTTAATTATATTATTCATTTGAATGTATTGTGTAGACTTGTACTTTTTAGTATTATTATTTTTTACAATATTCTACAACAGCTTGGTTCTTCAGATAAGGAATTATGTTGCCTCATCAAAACCTTCAGTATGTTCTTATCTGACATTGATAGGATGCTACTTTCTGGTTATTCTCAACTTCTTTGTTTGTTACTCATGCTATTTTCTTTTATTTCTTACATGCTAAGTAAGTTGTGTCTTCTCTATGTTTGGTAGTGAAGGATCATGATGCTGTAGTAGATACACAATTTATGAGATCTTTGCTTTATCTAAGACTAATTTGTTGATCACGAATACAAAACCCATCTTTAATGGAAAGAAAAGTGCGGCTGTTGCACCAATCTATGATAGAGAATCCTTGTTATGAAATGCAATCACTATTTAAAGTCAACATGGGCCAAAACCAATCTTTTTATGTTTTTGTTATATTTTAATCACATTCTCAACAATTATATTTGTTTATTAAATATGTTGTGTTCGCTGCTTGAAGTTGAACATTTAATGAAATATCTCGAAAATTGATGTATAAACAGGTCGCATTCTTCTCTGTGTACGAGAAAGGCCACACGGAGACAACCACAACCATTCTTTGTCACAAAGGCAGTTGTTCCATGGACAAGGTAGCCTTAGTAGCCTACGAACCAAAGACCGTTGGTCATCAGCAGATAAATCTCTTGGTGGAAATCGTGTCCCACGTTTCTTGCCAACATCCTGTTGTATCGTACAGTGTTCTAATGGGAACATAATTTTAGTTAGCTTATATCTTGCATTATTGTTTACAACTGGTGGTTTACACCAATTTTGAGAACTTAGACAATATAGTGTTTTAAACCATTAGTCTTGTTTCATGAAACCCAAATGGTAATTAATTAAAAAAAAAGAATGATTGTTTTGTTGAGTTTGATGATTTAAGCTCCTAAAGCCCAAAAAAATAAATTGAAGACATGAAATAAAGAAATTTTTTAAGTCAGGTTATTGTATGTTCTTTTCATTCCAATTTACGTTAAAGTCAAATACAGTAAATGTAACACCCCGTAATTCTATAACATTAAGTTTCACAAAGTAAAGCATAATTAAATTTTAGAAGAAGAATTAAGGGAAACGGGTTATGCCATTGCGTTCGTCTCGAAATTCTGATTGAGATAGAGTCTGAGTTTGCGTAAATCGGACTCCATATGAAGAAGTTATGATCTCCGGAAGTTGCAGAATTCAATTTAAAATTCAAACAGCTCAAAATTCAGTTCAAAATTCGAAAACAGACCCAAACTGGGCTGGGCGGGAAAATTCCCGCCCAGGACCCAGGTCGACCAGGGGGTCGACCTGGGTACCCAGTCGACCTAGTCAGGTCTTGGCTGGCCTGGTCGGGTTCTAAGCAATTTTCTGAGTTCTGGTGTGTCACTAGGGCTGATTTGTCACTTTCTGGTTGGCTCTTCTCGATGTGAATGATCTAGATTCATCTATGATCATCTTACGGCTCTAATTAGTTGGAAATTCTATATAAACAACTCAAGTCTCCAACCTAAATTCACATAAAAATTAGGACCAGAGCCGCCATGCTGTCGGGAGAAAACTGAGAGTAGCCTCCACTTGAAGAAAGATAAGAGACGAACAAATCTAATTCAAAATTAAAATAAAACAATGTTTATCTACCCAAAGGAAAGCATCTCAATTCCAGAACTCAGAATCCTGAATTCAAGTTCGTCGTTTGTTGTAAGTCGGTTAATTTTTAGATTTGAACGTCTAGGTCTATTTGTGGCATGTAATTAAATGGATATAAGAATGTGCCTGATCCTCTCATTTGAATCTGCGCTTGTAAATGCCTTTGGATCTAATTAAGAACTATTGTGATTAATTACCAATGAGACTGTGCCTACGCCTATGACGTTGAAAACTATTGTTAATGGCCTAAGACTATGACTGTGAACATAAGACTATACCTATGCCTATGACTGTGAGCATAAGACTATGCCTATGACTGTGAGCATAAGACTATGCCTATGACTATGAACATAAGGCTATTTCCTATGACTATGACAAGGACCATTGTGGCTAAACACCTATGATTCATGACTATGAGATTATTGCCTAGGATTATGACTACGAAATTGGATATAAGCTTGATTTTCTATTCAGACCTATTCTTAATTATCCTTGGATCTTGATTTTGGGAAATTTTCTATTAAGTCAGATCTATCTATGTTCTTGGACCTATATTATTATCCAAACCTTTTCATGTTCATAATGTTATTAGATCTATATGCCTGCGATGTTGTAGTCAATTTATTCGGTATATTTATTAGAACTGTAATTCGTGAATTTGGGATTACCATCTTATGCCTACTATTATGCCTTTCTTTTCATGGTATTCTTGTTTATTTCCTTTTATCTACGAATCTAGATTGACCTATAATCTAAACTGAATCAGATGACACAAACGATGGGAATACGATTTGGGCAGAACATGAAATTAACATGAATGTGATTTAAAACTTGGAAATTTGGTATAACATGAAATTTAAATAATTTGGCATAATAAATATGTTGTCATAATCAGAATTTGGCTATAACAGTGAATAATTTACATGCATATTAGAATTGGGCGTAAATGGTAAATGGTTAATTGGCCGCAAAGTATGTAACTGGCATGTAGACCAAGTTTTGGGGATAAACTGTAAACTAGAATATTGAGTCTAGTTTTGACATGAACTGATCTAATTTGGCATAAACTGCAAGTTGGGTTAATTGCTAGGTAAATCAAGTCTGGGGCATAGAATATAAGTATTTTAATTGGCGTGGCAAATGAATACGATATAGGCCAAATTGATTTAGGAAAAGTTTACATAAATAGTAAATATGTAAATTTGAAAAGATGAATATGCCTAACCCGAGGTTAGACTGAGTTGTGGTGTAAAACTGCCCAGAACCAACCGGCACATCCAGTGACCACAATAATACCTGTCTAATGTTGGTGGTTAGTGCATCAAGCCCAGGTAGACCCGAGGTTAGACTGAGTTATGGTGTAAACCATCCCGGAACAGACCGACACATCCAGTAACCACAACAATATCTGTCTAATGTGAGTGGTCAGTGCTTTAATTAACTAATTAATTAAAGCTCATGAAAAATCAAGTTAGGATAGTAAGGTTGAGTAATTAAGGAAACACTTAACCAACTTAACATGATTAACAGGACAAGATTTGTGGGGGGGGGGGGGGGGGGGTTAAGTAACTAAGGAAACACTAAACCATTATAACATGTTAACTAGACAAGTGGGTAAGGTTAAGTAAATATTTAATCGTTATAACATGTTAACTGGACAAGGTGGAAGGGTTAGGAAAAACTAGAACACTTAACCATCGTAACCTGTTAACTAGACTAGGAAGTGGGGTTAAGTACATTTAGGACACTTAATCGATCTAACAGGTTAACCAAACCAGAAGATAGGGTTAAGCACACTTAGAACACTTAACCGTTATAGCATGAGTAGAGTTACGTTAATGAGAATCCCTTAACCTATATAACCTGATAAATGAGTAAGGTTAAGGAACACTTAACCAATGTGAGTTGATATATGGGCGGGTTAAGTCAACGTGAACCGCTGGATAACACTTAACCAATCTAACTTGATATATGGGCAGGTTAAGTCAACGTAAACTACTGGATGACACTTAACCAATCCAACAGGACGAGAAAAAGAACTAAGTAGTCAACCTTAGTTAAAAGGACTAAGTAGTAAACCTTAGTTAAGAAAACGGCGATTCAGGAAGCTAAGTAGTAAACCTTAGTTAAAAGGACTAAGTAGTAAACCTTAGTTAAGAAAACGACGATTCAGGAAACTAAGTAGTAAACCTTAGTTAAGGGAACTAAGTAGTAAACCTTAGTAGAACACGAGAAGGAGCGAACGTCCATCTGATCTTAAAGAAGGCTCCAACGAACTGGGTTACGAAGCGCGCGGCTTCGAAGGGACGTGAGGGTACTCTTGGTATCCCTCTGTGAGGCTGCAGACGATCCTCGTGGGCTCACAGAGGTTAAGGTCTGCGTTAAAAGAACCAAGGGTATGCCTTGGTTGCAATATAAGGCAACCTAAAGATTAGGATGGACCAGCGTAATTCGGCGAGACTAGTAGCCCTGTGATAGCAACTCGTCGTCTACCTACCATCTTGAGTCAGTCGAGATACGTACAGCGGAAAGGCGGAGAACTCCAAAAGACCATATACTTGCTATCTAGTTATGGGTGCGGATGGCCATAGGTTAAGTGGGGCATAGGGGGCCTGCGTATAGTTCTCATTTTTTTTCAAGGGTGGCCTTTCATTAGTTGAGGGAGGGGTCAAGTGGGACCATAGCCACTGGGAAAACAGACCTTAGCATCTGCATCGGTAGATATCTGAAAGCTCCCGACCGAGTTCCGTGTTTCTTGAGTAGCCCTGCCATTGGACTCGGGTCGCACATATAGAGGATATGTGCATCTAAACAGCGATAACAATTCGCGACACATACGTGGGGAAAGTTTAGGAACATATACCGCTCTAGGTAGTGTGTCCTAGACTTGAGGGCGTCGTTCGATAGGTAGCATAATCCCTAGTTGGACCTAGGTCGCGTAAACCCTAAAATCCGAGAAACGTTCAATGGGTAACATAAACCCCAATAGCCCTGCGTAGCGTAAACCCTGGTTGGATCTTGGAAGAGTTCGATAGAAAACCCTAGATTGGATCTAGGTATTATATAATAGATGTACACCTGAAAACAGCCACAATTGCGGGGATTGGGATCGCGTTATTGTTTTATCAGTTTATACAGATTACTAGTTGGACACTAGTTAGGTGGTGCAGAGATATAGAAACCAGAATAACAGGGTAATCGCGAAACAGAGAAAGTATGGAAGCATATTCAGTTTATCAGTATATTCAGCTTGTCCGTAGATCCAGTTTACCAGTACATTCAGTTTTATCTTACCTTAGCATATCTTGCATTATCTTGTTAGCCCGATCATCATGGTATTGTCTTGTATTCAGTTAATCCATGTCATGTTGTTTTAACCTGTTCACATGTTGAAAGTTACTGAACTTACCAGACTTTATGTCTGACTCTGCTTTCTTTCGCTTTCTTGTCTTCCGTTCCCCCTCCCAGGTCCGCAGGGGGGGGAACGTTATTACTTAGCTCAGTTTTCTTTCCAAGCTTGAAGATTAGTCGAAGTTTTGCTTGGATTCTCTTTTCCACTGTTATGGCTGGCTCGTGCTACATTAGGGAATATAAATGTTATTTTATGCTTCTTTATTTTGTAAGACAAATACTCTGGTATTGGAAAACAATTGTTGTACAAACTATTTTATCAATGAAGTAAAGTTTTATTTTCCGCTGCTTTAATTATCTGTCTTGTAATTTATCTGCATCTTTTACCTTAAATGCTCCACAGAACTTAGTGCATTCCCTTTGTGAGTGACACTAACGGATGTGGGGTGTTACACGTGGTATCAGAGCTGAAGGTTACCGGATCAGATAAAAGATTTGAAAAATTATTTTCAACGGTTTTAACAGAAGCATTTTCAAAAGAAAAGTTTTGTTTTAAAGGCATATTCCCCAAAAGTCATACGCACTATCTTCTGATCCTCTGTTTGAATTCCTGTCCCCTTCTTGATTGAGTCTTCGGGGATCCTGGCTTTCTGGGAGGTAACCTCATCGTGGCACGGTTCCGTAGGCTTGATAAGACTACATTACCTATCGAAGGGCAAAGTAGTGCCCGACTTCCATCTATAGCCATAGTAGTTTCACCTGCAGCTAGTTTTCTTTCAAGCTTTGAAGGGTTTTCCGTGCGATGGAGGCAGCTTTTGAGAAACTTGTCAATATGATTACACATGAAGAGTAAAGATGAGGATGAGGGAATTTGGCTAGGGAGCTCACCGCAAGGAGGATAAATTCAGGGATATAAACTCGACTCACGAAGAAAGAAGGAATTATAAAACCTAAGATAAGAGGAAGTATCTTTTCCATGGTACAATAGGGAATATAATTAAGGACAAGGGCAAGGACGAGGGATAGGATTTACAGAAGGGCGAGTACATGCTTTCACCACCAGAATACCTGAGAGAGAGATAGTAAAAGTCTCTGTTGGAAAAGTTTAGCTTTTCGTTTTGATCAACCAGTTAGTACTCTTTTGATCTTAGCGCTTCGCATTTGTTCATATCTACTTCCATAGTTGAGTCTCTGCACCTTAGTACTTGTATAGTAGAAGATCCCATTAGTATCTCAAATCCAATTGGTGGTTCGGCCCGTTTACCTTTGGTTTGTAAGGATTTGAGAATAGCTATATTAAGTGTTGAGTTTAAGCGTAATGCTTATGTTTTTGGTTCCATGGGCTATAAGTTGATTCTAGGCATGGGTTGGTTGGCTAGTAATTCTGAAAGGAGGGTAGTTAGACTTTTGACTTGCCTTGGAAATACCCTCGAGATTTCGTGTAAAGAATCAGTTAGGCTTAGCTAGCTAGAATCGCTTAATGCATTTATCGACGATTTGCAATCCGTTAGGGTAGTCCATGAGTACGAAGATGTTTTTGATTAGGTTAGGAGTTTGTCCCTAAAACGCGGGATAGACTTCCGCATGTATCCAGTTGACAATGAAAAGCCAGTTATCCGATCAACGACAATTTTGGAAATGGAGGTCAAGAAGCTTCGCAATCGTGAAGATTAATTAGATAAGGTACAGAATAGTAAAGCTCAAGAAGATCCGACTTAGAAGACAGAAGACTAGATACACACATCATACCCTTTTTCTTAAGGGTACATCCTTGATCTCTTTTTCTAGGAATTTTATGCATACTTTCTAGCTTTTAAGATATATCCTCTAGGACGTATCATCGATCCTTAGGTAGAAGTCAATGGATGTAAACATGTATTTGAAACATGTTATGATTGATGGTTGCAAATGGTTGCTCGTGGATGCATATACAGACCATAGGCGCTAGAACGACTCAGTCACTCTCATATTGCATTCGCATATATGTGTTTGCTTAACAGATTTAACTTGATATGTTATTATATGGATGTTGCATATGGATAAATGTCTATGCACACATGTAGTATTTACACAACTAGGGATGTTTGCATACATGACTGGACGCATGGCACTGACATAATTCGCATTAAGGAGGTCAACTGAATCAGTAGACTGCCTAATTTTGCATTAGATAAAGACATATACACACACTATGCATATGAACATGGAAGCATTAGAAATCTTTTTAAGGACAATGAATGCCTGTGATTGAATGGTTGAGTAGATGGGTGATTGGATGGTAGGACACATTCTTCCTAACTTGAAGATTTCGGGGACGAAATCCTTTTAAGAGGTGGAGAATGTAACACCCCATAATTCTGTAACATTAAGTTTCACAAATTAAAGTATAATTAAATTTTAGAAGAATAATTAAGGGAAACAGGTTACGCCATTGCGTTCGTCTCGAAATTCTGATTGAGATAGCGTTCAAGTTTGCGTAAATCGGACTCCGTATGAAGAAGTTATGACCTTCGGAAGTTTCAGAATTCAATTTAAAATTCAAACAGCTCAAAATTCAGTTCAAAATTCGAAAACAGACCCAAACTGGGCTGGGCGGGAAAATTCCCGCCCAGGACCCAGATCGACCAGGGGGTCGACCTGGGGGTCGACCTACCCAGTCGACCTGGTCAGGTCTTGGCTAGCCTGGTCGGGTTCTGAGCGATTTTCTGAGTTCCGGTGTGTCACTAGGGCTGATTTGTCGCTTTCTGGTTGGCTCTTCTCGATGTGAATGGTTTAGATTCATCTATGATCATCTGACGGCTCTAATTAGTTTGAAGTTCTATATAAATAACTTAAGTCTCCAACCTAAATTCACACAAAAATTAGGACCAGAGCCGCCATGCTGTCGGGAGAAAACTGAGAGTAGCCTCCACTTGAAGAAAGCTAAGAGACGAACAAATCTAATTAAAAATTAAAATCAAAACAACGTTTATCTACCCAAAGGAAAGCATCTCAATTCCAAAACTCAGAATCCAGAATTCAAGTTCATCGTTTGTTGTGAGTCAGTTACTTTTTAGATTTGAATGTCTAGATCTATTTGTGGCATGTAATTAAATGGATATAAGAATATGCCTGACCCTCTGATTTGAATCTGTGCTTGTATATGCCTTTGGATCTAATTAAGAACTATTGTGATTAATTACCGATGAGACTGTGCCTATGCCTATGACATTGAAAACTATTGTTAATGGCCTAAGACTATGACTGTGAACATAAGACTATACATATGCCTATGCCTGCGAGCATAAGACTATGCTTATGACTGTGAGCATAAGACTATTCCTATGACTGTGAACATAACGCTATTTCCTATGACTATGACAAGGACCATTATGGCTAAACACCTATGATTCATGACTATGAGACTATTGCGTAAGATTATGACTACGAAATTGGATCTAAGATTGATTTTCTATTCATACCTATTCTTAATTATCCTTGGATCTTGATTTTGGGAAATTTTCTATTAAATTAGATCTATCCATGTTTTTGGACCTAGATTATTATTCAAACCTTTTCATGTTCATATTGTTATCAGATCTATATGCCTGCGATGTTGTAGTCAATTTATTCAGTATATTAATTAGATCTGTAATTCGTGAATTTAGGATTACCATCTTATGCCTACTCTTATGCCTATCTTTTCATGGTATTCTTGTTTATTCCCTTTTATCTACGAATCTAGATTGACCTATAATCCAGACTGAATCACGATTACACAAACGATGGGAATACGATTTGGGCAGAACATGAAATTAACATGAATGTGATTTAAAACTTGGAAATTTGGTATAACATGAAATTTATATAATTTGGCATAATAAATATGTTGGCATAATCGGAATTGGGCTATAATAGTGAATAATTTACATGCATATTAGAATTGGGTGTAAATGGTTAATTGGCCGCAAAGTATGTAATTGGCATGTAGACCAAGTTTTGGGCATAAACTGTAAACTAGAATATTGAGTCTAGTTTTGACATGAACTGATCTAATTTGGCATAAACTGCAAGTTGGGCTAATTGCTAGGTAAATCAAGTCTGGGGCATAGAATATAAGTATGTTAATTGGCATGGCAAATGAATATGATATAGGCCAAATTGATTTAGGAAAAGTTTACATAAATAGTAAATATGTAAATTTGAAAAGATGAATATGCCTAACCCGAGGTTAGACTGAGTTGTGGTGTAAAACTGCCCGGAACCAACCGGCACATCCAGTGACCACAACAATACATGTCTAATGTGGGTGGTTAGTGCATCAAGCCCAGGAAGACCCGAGGTTAGACTGAGTTGTGGTGTAAACCTTCTCGGAACTGATCGGCACATCCAATAACCACAACAATATCTGTCTAATGTGAGTGGTTGGTGCTTTAATTAATTAATTAAAGCTCATGAAAAATCAAATTAGGATAGTAAGTTTGAGTAATTAAGGAAACACTAAACTAACTTAACATGATTAACAAGACAAGATTTGGGGGGGGGGGGAGGTTAGGTAACTAAGGAAATACTTAACCATTATAACATGTTAACTAGACAAGTGGGTAAGGTTAAGTAAATATTTAACCCTTATAACATGTTAACATGACAAGGTGGTAGGGTTAAGCAAAACTAGAACACTTAACCATCGTAACCTGTTAACTAGACTAGGAAGTGGGGTTAAGTACATTTAGGGCACTTGACCGATCTAACATGTTAACCAAACCAGAAAATAGGGTTAAGCACACTTAGAACACTTGACCATTATAGCATGAGTAGTTAAGTTAATGAGAATTGCTTAACCAATATAACCTGATAAACGAGTAAGGTTAAGTAACACTTAACCACTGTGACTTGATATATGGGTGGGTTAAGTCAACGTGAACCGCTGGATAACACTTAACCAATTTGACTTGATATATGGGTAGGTTAAGTCAACGTAAACTACTGGATGACACTTAACCAATCCAACAGGACGAGAAAAAGAACTAAGTAGTAAACCTTAATTAAAAGGACTAATTAGTAACCCTTAGTTAAGAAAACGATGATTCAGGAAGCTAAGTAGTAAACCTTAGTTAAAAGGACTAAGTAGTGAACCTTAGTTAAGAAAACGACGATTCAGGAAACTAAGTAGTAAACCTTAGTGAACACGAGAAGGAGCGAACGTCCATCTGATCTTAAAGAAGGCTCCAACGAATTGGGTTACGAAGCACGCGGCTTCGAAGGGACGTGAGGGTACTCTTGGTATCCCTCTGTGAGGCTGCAGATGATCCTCCTGGGCTCACAGAGGTTAAGGTCTACGTTAGAAGAACCAAGGGTATGCCTTGGTTGCAATATAAAGCAACCTAAAGACTAGGATGGACCAACGTGATTCAGTGAGACCAGTAGCCCTGTGATAGCAACTCGTCATCTACCTACCATCTTGAGTCCGTCGAGATACGTACAGCAGAAAGGCGGAGAACTCCAAAAGACCATATACTTGCTATCTAGTTATGGGTGCGGATGGCAATAGGTTAAGTGGGGCATAGGGGGCCTGCGTATAGTTCTCATTTTTTTTCAAGGGTGGCCTTTCATTAGTTGAGGGAGGGGTCAAGTAGGACCATAACCACTGGAAAAATAGACCTAAGCATCTGCATCGGCAGATATCTGAAAGCTCCGACCGAGTTTCGTGTTTCTTGATTAGCCCTGCCATGGAACTCGGGTCGCACATATAGAGGACATGTGCATCTAGACAGCGATAACGATTCGCGACACATATGTGGGGAAAGTCTAGGAACATATACCGCTCTAGGTAGTATGTCCTAGACTAGAGGGCGTCGTTCGATAGGTAGCATAATCCCAAGATGGACCTAGGTCGCGTAAACCCTAAAATTCGAGAAACGTTCAATGGGTAGCATAAACCCCAGTAGCTTTGGGTAGCGTAAACCCTGGTTGGATCTTGGAAGAGTTCGATAGAAAACCCTAGATTGGATCTAGGTAATATATAATAGATGTACACTTGAAAACAACCACAATTGCGGGGATTGGGATCACGTTATTGTTTTATCAGTTTATATATATTACTAGTTGGACACTAGATAGGTGGTGCAGAGATATAGAAACCAGAATAACAGGGTAATCGCGAAACAGAGAAAGTATGGAAGCATATTCAGTTTATCAGTATATTCAGCTTGTCCGTAGATCCAGTTTATCAGTACATTCAGTTTTATCTTACCTTAGCATATCTTGCGTTATCTTGTTAGCCCTATCATCATGGTATTGTCTTGTATTCAGTTAATCCATGTCATGTTGTTTTTACTTGTTCACATGCTGAAAGTTACTGAACTTACCAGACTTTATGTCTGACTCTGCTTTCTTTCGCTTTCTTGCCTTCCGTCCCCCCCCCCAGGTCTGCAGGGAGGGAACGTTATTACTGAGTTCAGTTTTCTTTCCAAGCTTGAAGATTAGTCGAAGTTTTGCTTGGATTCTCTTTTCCACTGCTACGGCTAGCTCATGCTACATTGGGGAATATAAATGTTATTTTATGCTTATTTATTTTGTAAGACAAATACTCTGGTATTGGAAAACAATTGTTGTACAAACTATTTTATCAATGAAGTAAAGTTTTATTTTCCGCTGCTTTAATTATCTGTCTTGTAATTTATCTGTATCTTTTACCTTAAATGCTCCACAGAACTTAGTGCATTCCCTTTGTGAGTGACACTAACGGATGTGGGGTGCTATAGTATACTAAAATAAATAAATTAGCTATGGTTTTAATGTCTACTTGAATCAGAAGTTAACAATCTTCTAGGCAAAAACAATAAATTAGCTATGGTTTTATGTCTACTCATGAACCAGTCATGCATAATTGAAAATGTGGTTAGAATCTTTTGGTTAATCTTTTATTGTATGCTACTTGAGCTTGCGTGCTTCTATATTTCTTCAAGAATAAACCATGGGCACTGTATATTTCTTTTATTGTATATTTGTATCAACATGGAGTATAATGTTATAATGTCAAAGAAAGATGTTACGGACGACCCAAAACTTTCTATATGATGAATTGACAGTTACGATCGTAATCTCATTAATTCTGAAATGTCAGTATTACATTGTCACTGCTATTAACTGA
Organism: Allium sativum; assembly: GCA_030737875.1. Lineage (NCBI taxonomy): Eukaryota > Viridiplantae > Streptophyta > Magnoliopsida > Asparagales > Amaryllidaceae > Allium > Allium sativum. Next base: position 803,963,537 of record CM060919.1, read on the forward strand.
AGAAACTAAAAGGAACCGATTACGTTTTTACTATTGATTGTTACATTGTATTCTAAAGAACAGCTATGATTTTAATGTCAATTTCCTTTAATAAATTGGAGTAAAGCCTTCTTCCAGCCAAGCAAGTGGGATATATATATATGCTCTGAAGTGGGATATGCTCAGATTTCCAATCGCTTTCCATAAACCTTCTTATAAAAATACATGTTATATACTAAATTTAAATCAATCTCCTACTTACTTCTTAATACCATAAAATAGTGTTTGATTTCCTCTGAATTTCAGTCTAATCGCTGGAGTTTAAATTTAATAAATTGGTGAGTCTTGACTTTCAATATGATTACAATATCTCCAAGTCCAACTTTGTAATTTCAGCCTAATTGGATGTTGACGTATAACCAAGGAGTTTAAAGTACACCAAGGTTGGAATGTTCGATAAGTTACTCTATATTTATAGAGTTGTGCTATTTAAACCCCTACGAGAACTATAGTTTACCACAAAATAAAAGGAAGAAAAGAAAAAAAAATTGTGTGTTATGTTATCCAAAATCATTTGATAATTATTAGTCGATCAACAATTTTGATGTTGTGAATTAAGATTGGTTATCATTTATCTCTTTTGAAACATGCAAATTTACATGTTAAAAATTGCAACATTTTGTACATTCCTCTAATTTAATAATGGTATTAATTACGTCCAATTTTTCTCCTACTAACCTAGCTGATGTTACTCTTTATTTTTATTTTCTATAAAAAGAATAAGATAGAAAAAAAATGATACATAACATTCTTCTCTTTGCTCTTTTCTCAAAAACTCTCTTGTCTTCATTGAATTTATATTGTAATACAAAAGAGCAGTAAGAATTTTAACTTGAGTGCAAATCAAGCTCATTTTGTTGTGCAAGCGAATTGAGATATCATAAAGAAAAAGGTTGTTTTATCTTAGAGGGGGCGACGAAAGGTATGAATGCTTTGCGCCATTGAGTAGATCGCTGAAACGTCTTCAAGAAAGCGACTTTGCACATGACTTAGCCATTAGTTTTCCAACAAGATATATATCATAAGATGACTTAACTAGTGCAACCACCGTGAGAAACCGACATGGTATAGTTTAAAAAATAAATAAATAAAAACTAATTTTTTCATTAATCTTAATTGAACATCAAAAAATAATGTGGTAGAAAATATTTAAAATTAGAAATATATAAAAAGACAAAAGTGGAACGAGTTAAGTAATTTAAATTAAAGAGATCTAAGTAAACATGTTATAAACACGTTCCATGTTTTTTTGTCTTTGGAAAAGTTGATTTGCCTAAGTGAAAGTAAGCAAACCACTCTAAAGATCGTTTTGATAAAGCACATCACATGCATTACAAGAAAAAAGTGGTATTTTTTCATAACTTATAACCGACAAATTTGAATAACCAAATATTCAATTAACTAATTTTTTAGAACTTATAACCGACAAATATTCGAATAACAAAAAATTTCAGAACTCAGATTTTGTGTCTACTTTTGCGTTTAAATAGACGCTCCCTACACACACACATACGTGATACGTTCAAGAGCACCTCAAACGGTGCATCACCAATTTAACCCCCTTGATTTCCTCCACATATTCTGGTTTCTCTCTCCTTCCATTAACCCTCTCCCCCCTCACTAACTTATTTTACTGTAAATAAGTGGTTAAAGTAGGAGGGATAAAGGGTGCACCATTTTTTAGGTGTTGTTGAGTGCTCATATATACATATACATATACATATATATACACACACACTCACCTCTCTCTCTCTATATATTCTGATGTCCTGATGGTAAATAATGTTAAGTTGTAAAAATGGCGGACGAATTGGGGATTTTTCTTCCTCAAGTCTCCTGTCTAAACTTTTCTTAAATCTTCATTATCGTTTACAAATCCAATTCAAATCGTTTAAAGAGTAATGATATTATGGATTCGAATCAAAGTGATCCAAATCTGGAACTCCGTTTCATCAAACCCTCAATGGAATATGTTTATCTTTCTGAAGATACTTTCAAGCTCTCATCGGATTCATAGCAAAGTACCGTGGTTCTTTATCCTATTGATTTCAGATTGTCGGTGGTAAAATTGAAAGATTATATTTCGAAGGTATAGAGACCAAAAGGAAAGTTTACCATTCATCTAGCTCCTGTTTTTTATTATACAGTTAAATTTGAATCTGAATTGGATTGTCTCTCTGTTTTCAAATCGTCCACTTATTCCTATTTTGGTAAACTTTTGATGGTTTATAGATAGTTTCCTGGTTACGAATTTGAAAAAGTGAAAGCTATGAGGGTTGAGATCTGGATTAAAATGTTTAATCTAGATATGGAAATGTGGTCTAATGATGCTTTTTCGATGATATCAAGTTTTATTGGAGAACCTAAAAGATTAGATCTAAAGACAACTAATAAAACAATTACCAGATTTTCTAGAATTCTCATAGCTATTGATCTGGATTCCAATTTATTTCCTCAGATCCCTATACTATTACATAATGGAGTGAAAAAAGACATTCGAATAGAATATGAGTTTATTCCTCCTAGATGTGAGAAGTGTAAGAGATTTGGTCATAAAAGTGTAGTTCATGGTATATCTAATGAACCTATATGGGTGGCAAAAGATAAAGGGGATATACCAAGCTCTTCGAATGATGATGGAATTAATTTGCAAGATGAAAATGAAATGCAGGAAGATGGGGCTGATATAGAAAGTAGTAATGCTGCAAATGAAGATCTAGAATTTTTGGATAAGGAATTGCCAAATAATATTATGCCAAATGTTTTGAATTAGGTTGCAGAAAATATTCAGGATGCAAATGTTGAAGATGAAGAAAAGGATGTGTCTGATGGTGTATCAAAGAATGAGGAATATTTGAAAAACAAAAAATGCAAAGGTAAGATTAACTCTCTAGTATATGTGGCTCGTGCTAAAAGAAATACGAGGAGCAACATTACTATTAAATGACATTAATAACACGGAATGTCAGAGGAATTAATACTTCACAGCGTATGGGTGATGTATTAACTCTTCTGACTAAATTCAAACCAACTTTTGTTGGTTTGGTTGAGAATAAAATAAATAGAGAGAACCTGAAGCTGTTTAAAAAATCAATACCTAGGGTTCTTTATTCTGGTAGAATTTTGTTAATGTGGAATAATTAATTTTGGGATATAACAGTGGTATTTTCTTCTAATCAATATGTTATAGTTCAAATCATAAATAAAGGGGGTCTGATTTTGAATGTGACCATGGTATATGCAAGTAATAGTTACTATGAGAGACAAGAATTGTGGCAAAGCATCATTCAGGAGGCAGCTAATCTTAATGGATACTGGATTTTGATGGGGGATTTCAACAACTCAACTTCTCATTTGGATAAAAAGGAGGGTTACCAGTTCCTTTTCAACAAATTAGAGCTTTCGATAACTGCTTAGCTCAGGCAGGTTTGATTGAAATAAAAGCAAGTGGTTTTAATTATACTTGGAGACGCAAAGGTATGGCAAATAATATTAAAAAAATATTTGTAAATCATTTAACTTTGCAATGTTTTTGTGATATGAAAGCATTATCATTATCAAAAATGTCTAGTGACCATAACCCTCTATTATTATAGTTAACTTCTGTTAGTAGTATAAAGGGATATCCTTTTAGATATGTTAATGAGTGGAATGTGAATGATGGTTATATGGAATGTTTTAGCAGAGGTTTTGCTCAAAAGATAATAGGTTTTCCAAGTTATATATTCATGCAAAAGCTTCATGCTTGCAAAGAAGAACTGAAGATATAGAACAGAGTTAGAGTCAAGGATGATGAAGCTCTAAAAATTACTGGAAATTTATTTAAAGAGAAAGAAGTTGAATCTTATTTGAATCCTGAAGACATGACAACTTATGATCAAATGCTTGAAGCCAAGAAAGCATTTTATATACAAAAGCACATCAAGTTTTGGAGTTTGAAGCAAAAATGTAAGATTTCTTGGCTGCAAGATGGAGATACAAATACAAAAGAATTTATTCAAAAATGTCTTTAAGAAGATATACTAATAATCTTAAAGCTTTAATAAATGCTAATGGAGATGTTTTGTATAAACAAGAAGATTTAGCAAAGGAAACTATGGATTATTTTAGTAATTTTATAATGGAGGAAAATGTGAGGAGCCCCCTTCATTCCAATCTTTAAACATTATCAACTTGCATGGCCAACAAGCGTTAATGAAGCCAATTTCATTGGAAGAAATAAAGTCTGTTGTGTATTCTGTGCATGAAGATTCCAGTCTTGGTCCGGATGGTATGAATTCAATTTTTTTTTAAATTCATTGGGATGAAATTAAGTTAGAATTATTAGATGCAATTCAAGATATGTTTAGTTCAGCCAAGCTACCTAAAAGCAGTAACCATACTTTCTTGACTTTAATTCCAAAAGTAGAAAGACCAACTGATATCTCTCAGTATAGACCTATAGCCTGTTGCAATATGTATTACAAAGTGTTTAGCAAGGTACTTTGTAATAGGATAAAATGGTATTTGCCATATATCATATCTCCTAATCAGTCAGCTTTTATACCATCTAGATTTATTGGAGATAACATACTCATGGCACATTAACTGTTAAGGGATTTTAAAAAACCAGGTGTGAGTAAATTTTGTGTAAAGGTAGATATTCATAAGGCTTATGATATAATGAATAGGGAATTTATATGTAATATTATGTTAAAAATGGGGGTTTCTGTCCATTTCGTTAACATTATATATACATGTATCTCTTTACCTACCTTTTCAATATTGATTCAAGGATTTCCCACTGGTTTTATTTACTCAAACAGAGGGTTAAGGCAGGGTGACCCACTATCACCATATTTGTTTTCGATAGCCATGGAATATTTTACATATAATATGAATGTTGAGGTTAGTTAGAATAGGTTTATTCCAGTTTTCAGATTTGAACCTACTGTATCTCATCTTTTGTATGCTGACGACTTAATGATTTTTGGAAGAAGTCTACCTACATGTGCATCAGCAATAAAAAGAATATTTGATAACCTTAGAAAGTATAGTTGGTTGACTATTAGCCAGATGAAGAGCAAATTATTTTTTAGTTCACATACTAAAAATATTGAAGAAGTTAAATCCATATTGGGAACTCAAATATGACAGTTACCAGTAAAGTATTTAGGTGTTCCTATATCATCCAACTATATTCATTATAATTACTGTCAACACTTTCTGAATAAAGTTCAGTCAAAAATTCAAAGTTGGGATGTTAATTTTTTGAGCTTTGCTAGTCGAGCTGAATTGATCAAATCTGTTATCACCCCTACAGTTTTGTTTTGGCTATTTATTTATCAACTTCCTGAACATTTAATTGACAAGCTACATATGATGTGTGCTGACTTTTTCTGGGGGTCCTCTTCACATAAAATCAGTTGGTTAAAATTGTGTTTACCAAAAGATGAAGGTGGAGTTGGGTTTAAGTCATTTTCTGATTTGAAAAAAGCAGCAAGGATTAAACTGATGTGGAAATATCTAACTTCATCTTCTTTGTGGAGTGAATGGACGAGGAAAATATATTGTGACAGTAAACAGTTTTGGAATTTAAAAGTTAATAATAATTCTTCGAGCACTTGGAAAAATCTGTTGAGATTGAGAAATACAAGCAGGCAATTATTTAATAAGGCTACTGTTTCAGGTTCTAACACCTATTTGTGGTTTGAACCTTGGATTAACAACAAAGTTTGGTAGATATCATTGGGATTTCAAGGTTCCAGATTCCTGGAAGGAATAATGAAATGGTTTCATTCATTATTCATAATGGGAGAATTGATGGATCTCTACACAATGCTACAAAGGAGTTTCAAAGTGAGATTAATGATGTAAAAATTAGAACAAATGCTAACTCTGATTTTTATGAATGGACAGATCGATGGTGGAGATTTCTCCTTTAATAAAGCTTGGCAATGCTCCAGACAAAGGCAGTAGAAGAATTTTGTATACAATGTGATTTGGCATAACGCTAATGCTAACAGAATGTCAGTGATTGCTTTTTTAGCTTTCAATGATAGGCTTGGAACTAAAGATACATTGAAAAAATTTGGTATTATTGAGGAAAATTGTTGTATCTTTTGCAATATTGAAGAGGAAAATGTAAGTCATTTTTTTTTCTTGTGAATACTCACAATTTGTATGGAGTTATTTTATTTAGAAAATGGGGCTTACATCTGGTACAAGTGGTACTCTCGAGGAATAAGCAAGGAGAATACTGCAGAGATTCAAAAATAGAGATCCGTTGCGAGATATAGCTTGTGCAGCATTTATTAGTGTGATATATCATATCTGGTTAGAGAGGAATTCAAGACAATTCAATAACAAAAGGATTTCAAAGGAAGTTAAAGTGAAGATGATTGAAAGAGAGATTTTCTATTTAGTTAATAACAATGGAAGAAAAACTAAGAGATCAGAGTTTAATGCTACTTTTCTGAGAAGATGGGGAGTTTAATTAAAAGATACGGGCTGATGAAGTTTATATTTTTCTTTGATATAATTTTGGAGTTGTGGTGAGGTTGTGTGTGGAGATTGTTTTGTATATGTTTTGTTGGTTTTTTCTTTGTTATGTTTGGACGTTGATTGTATTGTTAATATATGGTGTATATATGTACTCCTTTTCCTTATGTGGTACCCAGTAGGGGGGCATGAGGTTTTGATAAGGCATATATACTAAGTATATGATTGGTTTTGCAATAAAGTAACCAATTATCAATATATATATATATATATATTCTAAAACCGATAACATAAATATTATCATTGTCATTTCTTGCAACTTATATGTACATATATATATATTGCGTATACATATACATATATATTAGTGATATAGAAATTATGATGATCTAATACATGCATACATGTGTGTGTGTATGTATACATACACATAAACTGACATATATATATTTATAAAGGGAATCACTAATATATATATGTATGTATGTGTGTGTATATATATGTAGATATATATATATATGTGTGTGTGTGTGTGTATGTATGTATATATGTATGTATATATATGTACATGCAATATATACATGTATATATAGGTTTCACTTTTAAAGCAGAAGAAGATCCCCTTAAATGGTCATCTCAAGTGTATGTGTATTTGTATATATTCGACATTATATATATCACCCTTTACTCTTTTGCTTATATTTTCGAGTGCTTGCCAAAAGGCGGATAGTTTTATGATTGTGGATCGATTAATTTTGACGTGCTGGTGGGTATGTCTGTTTATCTTGATCTTGTGTATTTTGGGTGTTTGTAGTAGGTTGTAGTCATACTAGTTTTGAGGGGTTTTCGACTTGATCTTTTGGATGTTTTTGGTGTTGTTTGTGTCGTGTGCTCTGCTGGTTTGGTTGGCGTTTCTTTGATCATGTTGTTCAGGTTAGGTTGTAAAGTTGTGGTGGAAGACTTTGTGTCTCCTTAGGTAAGCAAGTTATCAAATCAAGGATTTGGTTGAGTCTGCTTTTGCAGCTCTTCGTGAAGGTGAACTGAAGGTGATATTTTCATGACATAGTTGTTGTGACTCATGCTGGTTGAAATGCGCAGTAACAATTGCTGACATTGTTTGTCCTCTTCAAGCTATTTGTTGCAGCTGTTTTGTTGCTTGGGACCATCTATTTTAGCCAGAAGTGATCTGTTTATGCAATATTGTTTGGCTTTTGCTTGAATTTGAGGACTGCTCAGTAGCCAATTTGGTGAAATTGTTGTTACTGTTATGTTGTGCATAGTGAAGTGAGTTTATTTTACCATTCTAGTGTATAATGTATTTTGTTACCCTGGGTGGTGCTTGTATTTGTTGTAACTAGAGTTAGGTATGTTTGTAGCAGGTAGGCGTTCTGCCTATCTCATTTATCCTTTTGTAACCATTATTTCCTGTAATGGAAGCACTGCTATGGATTACTATAAAGACTGGTTGGTCTTACCAAAAAAATATCACTATATATAAACTTATATATGTACTACTATATATATAAGTAATATATACATATATATCATAATATACATACAGTAATATAATATATATTGTAACACCCCGTAATTTATAACACATTAAGATGACAAACTAAGGAATACTTAATTGAATATTGGGAATTAAGTAAAACGGACTACCCCATTGCGTTCGTCTTGGAATTCTACGTGAGATAGACTCCGATTTTGCGTAAAACGGACATCATATGAAGAAGTTATTAAGGTTTGAAGTTTATAAATATATAAGCCTCTTATATAAATAAAATAAATCCATAATTCAAACCAATTCAAAAAACGAACAGCAGAAAGGGGAGCGGAAAAATTCTCGCCCATGGGTGTTGACTCATGGGTCGACCCCATCAAGGGGGTGTCGACCCCTGGTTCGACACACTGGGGGGAAGGGGGGCGACCCCCATACGGATCTGGGCAGATCCCTGCTTACGAATGTGGACTGATTTATGTACAAGATTCGTCGGTTGGTGGCTATATAAAGGACCCTATACCCATTATTTTATTCATCTAAATCAATGGCAACAGTGAGATGTTGCTCCAACTCAGATTAAATTAGCCTTTTCTTCAACAACGATGATTCATACGTATTCAAAGAACATTGATTCAACATCAGCATGGTTTCCTAGGTTTTCTTAGATCCATTCATTGTGAGTATACATTTGTTTTTATATATAAACACTTAAAAGTTATTTTGACATGTCTATGAATTCGATCTAAGCCTATGACTATTTGAATCATATCAGATCTGCCATAACCTGTGTATCTAAGTTAATCATGACATGTTAGGAATTTGATATAAACCTGTGACTAATTGAATAATGTCAGATCTTTCATTATTTGTATATCTAATTCACTGATTAGATCTCATCATGCCTGTTTATGATCATGTCACTATGCCTAATCAGTTCTATTATCACATGTTCATTGGATCTATTCTTATATGAATATCTTATCATTATGCCGAATTTTGTCACTATATCCTTAATTAGCTGTTGTGCCAATTTCTATCACCGTATGTCCATCTTGTTATTATGCTTATTTCTGTTCTCTTCCCTTCTTCTTTTCCCTTTTTATTTTATAGCCAGACTACCTTCGAGCCTAGGCATACCGCTGAAATACGCGAACCCATGAAATTGGGAACGAGGGGGAAAACGTTAAAATTGGGCCATAACTTGTACTAAGAAATTTGGGCATAACTTGCATTAAATACATGAATATGGATTTGGGCCATAAATCAAATTGTGATTTAGATCTTAATTTGGGGCATATGGTACATGATGAATATGACTTGGGTAAGGGGAATGAAAACCTATATTGAAATAGGAATAATTGGTTAATGGTGAAAATGCCTAGATTTACAGTAATTAGAAACTGTAACCGTGCTTAGGCACGAGGTTAGATTACACTTGTGGTAGAAGTTTTCCCGGACCCACCCGGCATATCCAGCGACCACAAGTGGTGAATCTAATGTGAGGGGTCTAAGTGCATAAACGCGTAACGGGCTAAGATACGAGGTTAAGTTTGACCTATGGAAGAAGTCTGCTTGGACCTGACCAACATATCCATCATCCACAAGTTGTAAGCTTAATGTGTTAGGTCTAGCGCATTATAACCATAAATGAATAAACGGTGATGAACTTGAATACTTAACCTGATTGAATCCATAAGGATTACATGAACATGTTAACTTGAGTAGGGGTTAAGTAAACTTGCTTGAAACAGTGGGAGGGTTAAGTATATCTTGGGGTGGTGGGTTATATATATATATATATATATATGTATGTATGTATGTATATATATAGGCCCACAAACTCAACCTTTTAGGGTTGTGCAGTTTTATTACACTGGTATGGCATAACCTATGGAAATCCTAGTAGTGGGGATGTAAGCATAGGGGGAAGCTTGTATCATCTTGTGTGTGGGACCCATTTCAGTCAGTAACCCATATATAGGTATCAAACGAGTACTCCGAACTAGGTCGGAGTCAAGGCATGCTTACTAGGCTGATTGTAAGAGATCCAAAAGAGGGGATGGTGTGGGCGGCACATTCCGACAGGGTCATGTGCATGCATGGGTCTGGATTAGAGGAGGCTAAGATGTCGTGACATCAGTAGATATGGTTGTGCACATCCTTAAAATGAAGGGTTGCCACTTTGGGAAGTGATATGTCCTACTGTGGGGCCAACACAGGGTATCTACGGAGTAGGGACCCAATCGATTGGGGGTAGTAATTAGGGTACGTCTAGACTCTGGTATGTTTAGGAGCCCATTATTATCCTTAAGGATAACTCTGGTATGTTCAGTTGGGCTGCCTGTTATTGTATAGGGTTAAACCTCTCACTAGAAGTACGCCTAAGTCTACCATCTTATACTTGCTAGGGATCATCTTGTTCATACCATACTAGTATTGGTGCAGAGAAAGAAAGGTGTTAGGGAAGCACTTATTTATTCTATCCTGTTTTTCCTGTTTACCTTGACATACCTGCCTTATATGTTGTTATCTATCTCTCCAGATTATATGCCTGTCATGATGCTTTTACTTATTTATATGCTAAAAGTAATTGGACTTGCCAGACTTTATGTCTGACCCATTTTGTTTCCTCTTCTTTCTATTCCGTTTCCCCTAGGTTCTCAGGGTGGGAATACTCAAGCTTGATCATGATTCTGCTTTCATTCTTCATGGAGCTTCTTAGATGTACTGCTTGATTTATTACCTTTTCTACTATGGCTATGTTTTTAGGGATTATGTTCTTTTCATGATTATTGTACTATGATGGTTTTAGTACAAGACAGAAGTTTAAAGTAATGTACTAGGTTTTTTTGTATTTCAGACTTATGATGTAACTATGTTTTGAACCATGATGTTTTCTTCTTAGTAAAAAATTTAAATTTCGCTGCTCTTTTATTTCTGTCTTGTAATGTTTCTGTTTCTGATTACCTTTAACCCTTCACAAAACTTAATGTATTCTCTTAATGAGTGACATTAACGGACGTGGGGTGTCACACATGGTATCAGAGTTGAAGGTTACCAGATCGGATAAAGATTTTGAAAATTGTTTTCAAAAAGGTTTTAAAATAAAGCATTTACAAAAGAAAAGTGTTTTGAAAAACAAATTCCCCAAAGGCATACGTAATATCTTTCGATTCTCTGTTTGAATCCCTTTTTCCTTTCTTTTCAGCATTTCTAGGGAACCTAATATATCTGAGGGCGTTATGATACCAGGTTAGTTTTATAGGTATCTAGAGGCCATGGCGCCTGCTGGTGGTCAAGCAGACATTCCTCCCCCAGCTGCACTCGTTGTTCCTCCTCCTCCTCCTCCACGAGCAGATAAATTCTGTAAGATCTGCAAAGATTTCTGTGCTATGGGCGGAAATCCATTCCGAGGAACTGAAACTTTCGTAGAGGCAAGGAATTGGCTTAAAGAGACGGAGGATTTTTTTGGAATTTTCAAAGTTGACGATGGTAGGAAGATTCAGTTGACCGCTTGGCTGCTGAAAGAAGAGACTTCGTTCTAGTGGGAAGTGACGCAAGCAGGGCGTCCAATGGAGACTTGGGATGATTTTCGGTAGAGATTTGAAATGAAGTTTCTTTGTCAAGCTGAGAAAAGTATGCAAATGGAAAGGTTTCTGGCACTCAAGCAAGGAGGCAAGACTGTCAAAGAGTATGTTAACAAGTTCAATCAATTGGCGGGGTTCGAGTTGGAGCTATTAGACACCCCACATAAGAAAGCTTTGCGATTTGCTAGAGGATTGAATGAACCCCTCAATGGGTTAGCTATGTCTCTTATTCCGATGGGAGTGACTTTGAAAGGCTCGTTGATATGGCATTGATGCATGAGGAAGATAAAGGTGAAAAGAAAGAAGCTAAGGTTGAGGAAACACAAAACAAGAAAATGTGGCCCAAGAAAGGACAACAACAACAAAAGAAGGGTGGAAAGGACGACAAGTTTAGAGATAAGAGGAAGTGTCATAATTAAGGATGTGAGGGTCATTTGATCAAAGACTGCAAAAGAAAGAAGAATGTTTGTTTCAATTGTGGAGAGGTCGGACACTTTTCTAAGGAGTGCCCGAAGAAGCGAGGACAAAGTCAAAGGGCATGATCTTAGGGAGGGCAGTGCATGCTCTCGTGGCCAGTGCACAAGACAGAGGTAGGAAAGTTTCCGTTGAAGGTTTGATTTCTCTTTCCAATCTTCCTGTTAGAACTCTTTTCGATTCGGGTGCTTCGTATTCTTTTATATTTGATTTGTGGTTAAGTCTCTACACCTTAGTACTAGTATGGTTGTGGATCCCATTGTTGTCTCAAACCCCATTGGTGGCACGGCTCATATATCTATGATTTGTCAGGGTTTGAGAATATATGTGTTAGGCATTGAGTTTGAGTGTGATGCATATGTGCTTAGGTTCATGGGCTATGTTTTGATTCTGGGGATGGATTGGCTAGCCATGTATGGTGCCATTCTAGATTTTAAGAGGAGGGTTGTTAGAGTTTTGACTTGCCATGTGAGGACCCTCGAGATTTCTTGTGACCCTAAAGGGTCTGTTATGCTTAGTTTCCTAGAGTCACTTGATGCATCTATCGATGATCTACGATCTGTACTCGTAGTCTTTGAGTATTCTGATGTTTTTTATGAGGTTTAGGGCTTACCTACGATGCACGAGATTGATTTCCGTATATACTTGGTGGACAATGCAAAGCTAGTCGCATTGCCTGTGCGCCATATGGCTCCAAGAGAAAGAAGGGAGCTTAGCAAGCAAGTAGGGGAGCTACTTGAGAAAGGGTTTATTAGGTGAAGCATATATGAATGGGGTGCTCCGATGGTATTCGCAACTAAGGCGGATGGTTCACTTCTGCTTATGTATGGATTATAGAGAGTTGAATAAACTCACCAAGAAGAACAGGAACCCACTCCCGAGGATAGATGATATGTTTGACCATCCTGTTGGTGCATTTGTTTTCTCCCAGTTAGACTCGGCTACGGGATTTCATCAATTGAAGGTGGCCGAGGACAGTATAGAAAAGACTGCTTTTAGAACTCCAGATGGTTTCTTCGAGCGGCTCGTTATGCCTTTTGGATTGATGAATGCGCCCGCCTATTTTTTTGATATGATGAGTAGGATGTTTCAGGAGTTTCTAAATAAGTTTGCCGTGGTCTTTGTTGATGATATCTTGATTTTCTCGAAGAGCGAGGAAGAGCATGCCCAACATTGGAGGGAGGCTTTGAAAACTATCCGTGCGCACCAGCTTAAGGTGAAATTCTCCAAATGTCATTTTTGGAGAAAAGAAGTGAGATTTCTAGGGATGTGGTTTCTAAAGATGGGATAGCAGTAGATCCCGCGAAAGCAGTTATAGTTCAGGATTGGCAAATCCCAAAGAATGAAACAGAGGTGAGAAGTTTTCTTATATTGGCGGGCTATTATAGGAAGTTCATTAAGAACTTCGCAAAAATATCAGCCCTACTCACCAGGCTGACGAAGAAGAATCTGGCATTTTCTTGGGATGCAGATTGTGACGATGCTTTCCAACGATTGAAGAGGGCACTAACAACAACCCCAGTCTTGACGTTGCCCGACGAAAACAAAGTGTTCACAGTGTACACTGATGCATGTGGTACAGGGCTTGGTGCGGTTCTGATGCAAGAGGGAAGGGTAATATGTTATGTAGGTAGATAGCTAAGAGTTCATGAGAAGAACTAGCCTACCCATGACTTAGAGTTAGCTACCATAGTATTTGCGCTTAAGAGTTGGTGCCATTATTTACTTGGAGAGGAAGTCGAGTTGTATATCGATCATAAATCTATCAAGTACTTGTTCTCGCAGAAGGATCTTAATTTAAGGCAACAATGACGGATGGAGTTCCTGGCATCCTATGACTTTGAAATCGCTTATACCCTTGGCAAGGGTAATGTGGTGGAAGACGCACTGTGTAACAACCCGCAAAAATCAGAACCAATTTAAAATTTTTATTTTTAGAAAATTTTAATGAATTTTGACAATATAAAATAATTTGTTTAAATAATAATGATTAAAAATTTATTTTAATTGAAGTTAAATTTTAATCGACTGAAAAATAGCCATTTTTCAAAAAATCTCAGAATTCGACGAAATAAATTTTGTTAGAACCGTATTGACATAAGAAAGCCAAAAATAATTTTTCTGGATTTTTCTGAGTTAATTTGTGTCCCCGGTAAAATTATTTGTACGGAAAAATTAGAAATAAACGACTTAAATTTTAAAACTGCAAAACGGAGGCCTAGATGACAGTTTGGGCTGACGAGACATGTCTAGATGATTTCGAAATGGGGCTAAATGGTAGGAACGACAGTCGTTGGGCCTAAATCGGAGTTCGGGCCAAAACGGACTTTAACGGGCTAATTAAATAATAATTAAATAACCCTAATATTATAATATTATAAAACGACGGGTTCTTCTTCCTCCAACGTGATTTAGCCGCTCCATGGAACCCATCATGGCCGAATTTTGCTTCCCCAAATCCTCCCAAACCACTAAGAATTAGACCATGCCGTAGTGAAACTTTTTGAAGCTCTTCTCTTCCTCTTTCTTCTCCAACAAATCTCACATCAAACCGTTGCCCGTAGCTCTCGATTCACCCCCACAAAGTTCGGCCAAACATGCCGCCGCCGCACCTCCTCCTTGCAGCCGCACCCATTCATCTTCCCGGTGAAGATAGCCCTCTCGTAGCTCTTCAATCTCCCGCAAACCGTTCGTAAAACCATCGACTACAGCTCCCGAAATCCGCATTCAAAGTTTTGAACAATTCTGAAAATTAAGGTATAATTATTTCAGATTTTGTCACGCTTTGTAGCGTCGCTGTGTCAGTTGTTAAAGGGCTGAATTTTGATTTTTCATATGAACTTGTATTTGAATCATTTCAGATCCGAAATCGTTTTGAATACAAACACAAGACCTGATCAAAATTGACAATCCATTTCAGATCCGGCCTAGGTGAGAATTTATTTATATTTAAATTTAATTAATTTAATTACTATTATTATTATTATGGCGTTGTGTGAAACTGAAAGTCAAACACAATTGAATTTGCGATGAAATGTTGCCATGTGATGGATTCAAATTGTTGTGATGCTACGATTGTAGATCCATTATGTTTATTCATAGATCTGTTAATTTTAAACATAGATCGGTAGGAAAAATTAGATTTTTCCTCGTTTAAATTTTTTTGAAGTATGCCTTGTGGATATGAATCATATATAAATCTATCATCATATACGTCGTTATGCAATTCACATTATTTAACGTGAATTAAAGTAGGAAATTCGCATCGTCGTGAAATTTACATCGTTATGCAATTTACATTATTTTTGTTGTGAATTAAAGTAGGAAGATTTACATTTTTATATGATTATTCTAAAATGTAAAATTGAACGATGAAAATAAAAAGACGATCTTTTTATATTTAAAATCAAAAGACAATCTTTATAATTGAAAAGGAAAAGATGAAATTTTGACGATAGGAGTAAAAAGACGATCTTTTTATATTTAAAATAAAGAAGTTATTATTCTTACATTGTAAAATAGAAAAGATTATATTTTTATATTGTGAAATATAAAAAGATGATATTTTTACATTGTACATAAAAAAAAGATGTTTTTACACTGTATGAAATAAAACATATTTTATTATGAAATTTATGAGTGAATTTCCACAGCATGAAATAAATAACATTTTTATATGTTATTTATGAATAAATTTTCATCGCATGAAATAAATAACATTTTTATATGTTATTTATGAATGAATATACATTGCATGAAATGAATAACATTTTTATACATAATTTATGAATAAATTTTCATCGCATGAAATAAATAACATTTTTATATATTATTTATGAATGAATATACATTGCATGAAATAAATAACATTTTTATACATAATTTATGAATGAATTTTCATCGCATGAAATAAATAACATTTTTATATGTTATTTATGAATGATTTTTCATCGCATGAAATAAATAACATTTTTATATGTTATTTATGAATGATTTTTCATCGTATGAAATAAATAACATTTTTATATGTATTTATGAATGAATTCACACCGTATGAAATAAATTACATTTTTTGTATGTTATTTACGAATGAATTTCCACAGTATGAATAAAATTACATTTTTATACGTAATTAAAAAGGTGAATTTACTTTGCATAACAAAAGTTACATTTTTATATGTAATTTATATATAAATTTGCATCGTATGACAAAAATTGCATTTTTCTATGATATAAAAATGTAAATTTACATTGCATGATTAAAATTACATTTTTCAATGTAATTTAGAGATGAAAAATAACGGTAGAATGAAAATTACATTTTTACATGTAATTAAAATGTGAATTTGCACTGTAGGATAAAAACTACATTTTTAGATGTAATTTAAATATGAATTTATGTCGCATGATAGGAATTACATTTTTCTATGTAATTAAAATATGAATTCCCATCGCATAATAAAGATTACATTTTTCTA
The DNA here is from genome assembly GCA_030737875.1 of Allium sativum. Taxonomy (NCBI): domain Eukaryota; kingdom Viridiplantae; phylum Streptophyta; class Magnoliopsida; order Asparagales; family Amaryllidaceae; genus Allium; species Allium sativum. The sequence goes on from CM060919.1 coordinate 803,980,099, forward strand.
TGTAATTTAGATGTGAATTAGAATGATAAAATAAAAATGACATTTTTCTATGTAATTTATATATGAGTTATAACGGTATGATAAAAATTATATTTTTCAATGAAATTAAAATATGAATTTGTATTGCATTATGAAAATTACATTTCTTTATGTAATTGGGACATGAATTTATAATGTAAAATAAAAATTACATTTTTATAATGTAATAAAGAAGTAAGATTCACGAATAAATTAAATTACATTTTTATGTAATGAGATAAGAGAATTTGCATCGTGAATTAAAAAGTTACATATTATGTAATTAGAAATGATGATTTGTATTGTAAATTAAGAATTACACTTTTATATGTAACTAGAAATTTGAGAATTCGCACGATATGGAAAATTACATTCTTATGTAATTAAAAGACGTGAAATTCGCATCGCATATACAATGCAATTATTTACATTCTCTTATGTAAATAAAAGGAATAAAATTTAGAAATATATTTGTTTACATTTTCTTATGTAAGTAAAAAGAATAGAAATTGAAAATGCAATTATTTACATTCTCTTATGTAAATAAAAAGAATAGAATTTAGAAAATACATTTATTTACATTTCCTTGTGTAACTAAAAGAATAGAATTTGAAAATGCAATTATTTACATTCTCTTATGTAAATAAAAAGAATAAAATTTAGAAAAATATATTATTTACATTTTCTTATGTAAGTAAAAAGAATGGAATTTGAAATTACAATTATTTACATTTTCTTATGTAAATAAGAAGAATGGAATTTAGAAATACACATATTTACATTTTCTATTGTAAATGAAAAAGAACAAAATAATGTGAATCCTTTTATTTACATTTTCTATTGTAAATGAAAAAGAACAAAATAATGTGAATCCTTTTATTTACATTTTCTATTGTAAATGAAAAAGAACAAAATAATGTGAATCCTTTTATTTACATTTTCTATTGTAAAGAAAAAGAACAAAATTGTGTGAACCATTTTATTTACATTTTCTATTGTAAAGAAAAAGTAAAAAGAGAGTTATATTTCTTATTTGCGTTTTTAGATGCAAATAAAGCATAGAAAGAAAATTATACTTTTATTTGTCATTGTTTTGTTAAATAAAAATAAAAGAGTTAAAAAGACATTTTATTTACCATTGTTTTGTTAAATAAAAGTACAAGATTAGAAATACACTTTTATCTACATTGTATTTGTTGAAATAGAATTGTTAACAAAATGAGTGTATCACTTTACTCATCTTTGTTGAAAACAGAAATTATGTGAAAATATAAGAATCACTTTTATTTGCATAATATACAGTAGAATTTATACGCAAATATAAAATCCAATTTTTATTTGCAAACTTGCATTAGAATTTATATTCTAATATACAATTGTATTGTTGGTCAAAATATACACTGAAAAGTATTGTTAAGAAACTTCATACAAATAAAGAATAATGGAACTTATATTCCATTTGTCATCCACAATAAAGCTATATAAATAAATTACTGTTTATGTGACTTTAGAAGTATATAGGGAAGTCATACGAGTAAAATATATTTTACTCGATATAAGTGACATGTGTAGTGAAATTGAAATTGGTTAAACCTATTAACCAATTATTTATTTATTTATTTATTTATATGAATTGTTGTTGGCTGAAAACCCCACACGGGTATTGGACGATACTTGACTGACACAAATCCCAATGTTTAATTATATGTCTATCGATTGATCGATAGGCTGCGATGAGCGTTATTGTTTCATTTTAATGCTCACACAGTTGACATTGTCACTCTGGTTGTTAATGGATGGATTGAGGATTATTTCCTGTTATTACCCTATACATGAAATGTATGAAACCCATATGACCCAAATTATATGGTACATGGTTGAGTCGCATTCCAATGCAGAATTTCTTTTTAAATAAAGAATTTTTATATAATAAAAGGATTTTTGTAAAATAAAAGATTTTGTATTATAAAGAATATTTTACATTCAGAATCTTTTATATATAGAATATTTTATTGATTATTTTAAAATATGTTTTTTTATATATATAGTAATGAATTAATATCTTTAGGATAAACCTTTTATTTAAGATCATTAGATCTTAACAATTATGTTTGGTGATTGATATGTAGATTGGATTTGTAGTGGACGATGTTTTAAATAACATTTATCCTTTAATCCAATTTACATTGAAATTATTATTTGAAATTTATAAATCTATTTTATAAATTTAAAAGAAGATTTTCTAAAATTAGAATTTTCCAATTTAATATATTAAATTGGAATTAAGTGGAAATTCGATTGATAATAATCGAGATGGGCTTCTGTAAAAGAAGACCGATATTATATATGGAATTTAAGAGGCTTTGCCATTATTCCATTTATAATATTAGTCCGATACAGAAATTTATAACGATTATTTGTTGATTTGATTTCTGTAGAAATTCCATATTTGAAAATTGGTTTTGGGTTTATCGTGAACTGTGTTTTAAATGACAATAGTTCTTTAATCCAATTTAAGACAAGATTGGCTTATTAAAATTAATAATCTTGTAATAATTATTTTTGTATTAAAATTCAAAATTGGAATATTAATAAATCTTTTTAGAAAGATTAAAATGTAATTTATTTTGTCTTTGATAAAATTTATGAGAACCTTTTAACATAAATAATAATTTTTATTTAAAAGGATATTCAAAGTTGGAATGTGGCGTATGGTTGGTTTTAATTACAAATACGCGAGTTATTCAGAAAGACCGGGTCTAACCCATTCTGAATAATCATCACGACGATCAAGAGTCAAAGATGAAGACGGTGACTGAAGACCTGAGAACTTCACATCGTTTGGTTGATGATGACCGATATCTTGAATTGGGACTGATCCCCCAAGGCAAGGTACAAAGTAATGATCTTCCAGACGTACGGAAGATCGACGGATACGTTGTTTCGTTCAGACCCAGAACGGACTTGTAAATGGATAGCATGCCTGACATTGAAATTTATTTCATGTAATTAAATTGGTTTTTATTTAATATATAAATGCATGGTGGCGGAGGATTTATTCTCTTGCTTAATACCCTTTTGTATGTTAAATAATTACTGATTGCATGATATGAGTTGTTGATGTGGTATGCCAAGTTGCACTTGATCAAGGCTTATTGTTGCAAAGCAGAGCCTTGTGGTTGATGATCAAAGCACAGTCTATTTAGGCATAGCTTTGTGTATATCGTGACTTCGCGAGCCTCACAGCCCGGTAGAGTCTAAAACGGGAGAAGGGAACGCAGGGAGTGCACACGTTTCTCTCTAGCTAGAGTGGTGCCAGGGACCTACCAGCGCTGGCATTTATTCATTGTGGTTGTTGGATTTTTCGAGGCCTCGGTTTATGCGGTCGCCACTGGCCGTATTATAGGTCCAAAAGGACCGGGGAACGTGTGTTCAGGCATTTCTAATCCACAAAAGTAAGTGTGGACCGGCCCTGCAGGATCCAAGGGTTGGACAGAGTACCAATCCTGGGGCATTGCTAGAATATCTCGAATCGGTAAGGATCTCCTCCCTAGCCTTGACTCAGATGGAAACCCAAATTTCCAATACGACATCACGCGGTTTTGATTGTATACCTATATATGGCGACATAGTGGGATGGGGCACTCATGCCGTCTAGGATTAATACATTTACTTTGATGTATTTCAAATTGGTTGCACATTATTATTATATAATACCGTGTTTATCGTATCAAGCATTTCTTGACCATTATAAGGTAAAACCCTATCCTCCGGCTTGCGTGACATTGTGTGATGGGACCTGGGTCTTATAATGGTTTCATTTTTCAAAAAGACATTGCGTTATTCTACGATTTACTTTACTTTATGCACTGGCAATCTATAGGAGAAACCCCGTTCCGCAAAAGTGGCGTGGTCCTGTGATTAGCCTTATTATATTATATAGGTTAACTAGAATTCTCGCACCAGTCCCATGACTGACCTGTAGTTTGTCCACTGGCAAACTCGGGTGCCCATATTTTCCCCACGGGCAGTCGACTAGCTATTTTTGCAGGTATATTAAGCAGGATTCTGGGTTGAAGCTTAAAGCTGTGTCCAGAGATAGAGAGTCTTCCGCTGTGTTTCTTCCGCTGCAATATATTTTAATTATTGTAACTTATTCTTCCGCTGTTTTTTTTATTCAATGTACTCTGATATTCTGTACTCTGATGTAACATTATATGATATGTTATAAAAGTCTTCTGTTGTTGTTTTAATATGTTGTATTCCCAAAGTTAAAGTATTCGTAGATTTTCACTTTTTGGGTCAGACTTGTGTGGTTTATGGTCGATTCAAAGGGTGGGAATTTGCGGGTCTTTACAGTTGGTATCAGAGCTTTGGTTAGCTCAAATATTTGGGGTACAACTCATTATAACTGGACACAATACTCATCAAAGATTGGATTAGTAATGTCCAATAAGAATACTCATTAGAGATAGGGTCAGCAGTATCCTAGAATGAGTGAACACGTTAGAGATAGGGTTAATAATGCCCTAGAACGAGTTAAGAGTTACGAATTTATAATTAACGTATTTTTGATATTTGTAACCTATTCTTTGAAATATGATTTTTATATATATTTCGAAAAGATAATTAACCATTAAAAAATAAAATTAAGATAGTTAATTTTACAATTTTTAGCTACGTTCCTTTTCGAGGACGAAAAGTTTTTAAGTGGGGGCGATTGTAACAACCCGCAAAAATCAGGACCAATTTAAGATTTTTATTTTAGAAAATTTTAATGAATTTTGACAATATAAAATAATTTGTTTAAATAATAATGATTAAAAATTTATTTTAATTGACGTTAAATTTTAATCGACTGAAAAATAGCCATTTTTCAAAAAGTCTCAGAATTCGACGAAATAAATTTTGTTAGAACCGTATTGACATAAGAAAGCCAAAAATAATTTTTCTGGATTTTTCTGAGTTAATTTGTGTCCCCGGTAAAATTATTTGTACGGAAAAATTAGAAATAAAGGACTTAAATTTTAAAACTGCAAAACGGAGGCCTAGATGACAGTTTGGGCTGACGAGACATGTCTAGATGAGTTCGAAATGGGGGCTAAATTGTAGGAACGACAGTCGTTGGGCCTAAATCGGAGTTCGGGCCAAAACGGGCTTTAACGGGCTAATTAAATAATAATTAAATAACCCTAATATTATAATATTATAAAACGACGGGTTCTTCTTCCTCCAACATGATTTAGCCGCTCCATGGAACCCATCATGGCCGAATTTTGCTTCCCTAAATCCTCCCAAACCACTAAGAATTAGACCATGCCGTAGTGAAACTTTTTGAAGCTCTTCTCTTCCTCTTTCTTCTCCAACAAATCTCACATCAAACCGTTGCCCGTAGCTCTCGATTCACCCCCGTAAAGTTCGGCCAAACATGCCGCCGCCGCACCTCCTCCTTGCAGCCGCACCCCTTCATCTTCCCGGTGAAGATAACCCTCTCGTAGCTCTTCAATCTCCCGCAAACCGTTCGTAAAACCGTCGAATACAGCTCCCGAAATCCGCATTCAAAGTTTTGAACAATTCTGAAAATTAAGGTATAATTATTTCAGATTTTGTCACGCTTTGTAGCGTCGCTGTGTCAGTTGTTAAAGGGCTGAATTTTGATTTTTCATATGAACTTGTATTTGAATCATTTCAGATCTGAAATCGTTTTGAATACAAACACAAGACCTGATCAAAATTGACAATCCATTTCAGATTCGGCCTAGGTGAGAATTAATTTTTATTTAAATTTAATTAATTTAATTACTATTATTATTATTATGGCGTTGTGTGAAACTGAAAGTCAAACACAATTGAATTTGCGATGAAATGTTGCCATGTGATGGATTCAAATTGTTGTGATGCTATGATTGTAGATCCATTATGTTTATTCATAGATCTGTTAATTTTAAACATAGATCGGTAGGAAAAATTAGATTTTTCCTCGTTTAAATTTTGTTGAAGTATGCCTTGTGGATATGAATCATATATAAATCTATCATCATATACGTCGTTATGCAATTCACATTATTTTAACGTGAATTAAAGTAGGAAATTCGCATCGTCGTGAAATTTACATCGTTATGCAATTTACATTATTTTTGTTGTGAATTAAAGTAGGAAGATTTACATTTTTATATGATTATTCTAAAATGTAAAATTGAACGATGAAAATAAAAAGACGATCTTTTTATATTTAAAATCAAAAGACAATCTTTTTATATTGAAAAGGAAAAGATGAAATTTTGACGATAGGAGTAAAAAGACGATCTTTTTATATTTAAAATAAAGAAGTTATTATTCTTACATTGTAAAATAGAAAAGATTATATTTTTATATTGTGAAATATAAAAAGATGATATTTTTACATTGTACATAAAAAAAAGATGTTTTTACACTGTATGAAATAAAACATATTTTATTATGAAATTTATGAGTGAATTTCCACAGCATGAAATAAATAACATTTTTATATGTTATTTATGAATAAATTTTCATCGCATGAAATAAATAACATTTTTATATGTTATTTATGAATGAATATACATTGCATGAAATGAATAACATTTTTATACATAATTTATGAATAAATTTTCATCGCATGAAATAAATAACATTTTTATATGTTATTTATGAATGAATATACATTGCATGAAATAAATAACATTTTTATACATAATTTATGAATGAATTTTCATCGCATGAAATAAATAACATTTTTATATGTTATTTATGAATGATTTTTCATCGCATGAAATAAATAACATTTTTATATGTTATTTATGAATGATTTTTCATCGTATGAAATAAATAACATTTTTATATGTATTTATGAATGAATTCACACCGTATGAAATAAATTACTTTTTTTGTATGTTATTTATGAATGAATTTCCACCGTATGAATAAATTTACATTTTTATACGTAATTAAAAAGGTGAATTTACTTTGCATAACAAAAGTTACATTTTTATATGTAATATATATATAAATTTGCACCGTATGACAAAAATTGCATTTTTCTATGATATAAAAATGTAAATTTACATTGCATGATTAAAATTACATTTTTCAATGTAATTTAGAGATGAAAAATAACGGTAGAATGAAAATTACATTTTTACATGTAATTAAAATGTGAATTTGCACTGTAGGATAAAAACTACATTTTTAGATGTAATTTAAATATGAATTTATGTCGCATGATAGGAATTACATTTTTCTATGTAATTAAAATATGAATTTCCATCGCATAATAAAGATTACATTTTTCTATGTAATTTAGATGTGAATTAGAACGATAAAATAAAAATGACATTTTTCTATGTAATTTATATATGAGTTATAACGGTATGATAAAAATTATATTTTTCAATGAAATTAAAATATGAATTTGTAGTGTATTATGAAAATTACATTTCTTTATGTAATTGGGACATGAATTTATAATGTAAAATAAAAATTACATTTTTATAATGTAATAAAGAAGTAAGATTCACGAATAAATTAAATTACATTTTTATGTAATGAGATAAGAGAATTTGCATCGTGAATTAAAAAGTTACATTTTATGTAATTAGAAATGAGGATTTGCATTGTAAATTAAGAATTACACTTTTATATGTAACTAGAAATTTGAGAATTCGCACGATATGGAAAATTACATTCTTATGTAATTAAAAGACGTGAAATTCGCATCGCATATACAATGCAATTATTTACATTCTCTTATGTAAATAAAAAGAATAAAATTTAGAAATATATTTGTTTACATTTTCTTATGTAAGTAAAAAGAATAGAAATTGAAAATGCAATTATTTACATTCTCTTATGTAAATAAAAAGAATAGAATTTAGAAAATACATTTATTTACATTTCCTTGTGTAAATAAAAGAATAGAATTTGAAAATGCAATTATTTACATTCTCTTATGTAAATAAAAAGAATAAAATTTAGAAAAATATATTATTTACATTTTCTTATGTAAGTAAAAAGAATGGAATTTGAAATTACAATTATTTACATTTTCTTATGTAAATAAGAAGAATGGAATTTAGAAATACACATATTTACATTTTCTATTGTAAATGAAAAAGAACAAAATAATGTGAATCCTTTTATTTACATTTTCTATTGTAAATGAAAAAGAAAAAAATAATGTGAATCCTTTTATTTATATTTTCTATTGTAAATGAAAAAGAACATTAAAATAATGTGAATCCTTTTATTTACATTTTCTATTGTAAAGAAAAAGAACAAAATTGTGTGAACCATTTTATTTACATTTTCTATTGTAAAGAAAAAGTAAAAAGAGAGTTATATTTCTTATTTGCATTTTTAGATGCAAATAAAGCATAGAAAGAAAATTATACTTTTATTTGTCATTGTTTTGTTAAATAAAAGTAAAAGAGTTAAAAAGACATTTTATTTACCATTGTTTTGTTAAATAAAAGTACAAGATTAGAAATACACTTTTATCTACATTGTATTTGTTGAAATAGAATTGTTAACAAAATGAGTGTATCACTTTACTCATCTTTGTTGAAAACAGAAATTATGTGAAAATATAAGAATCACTTTTATTTGCATAATATACAGTAGAATTTATACGCAAATATAAAATCCAATTTTTATTTGCAAACTTGCATTAGAATTTATATTCTAATATACAATTGTATTGTTGGTCAAAATATACACTGAAAAGTATTGTTAAGAAACTTCATACAAATAAAGAATAATGGAACTTATATTCCATTTGTCATCCGCAATAAAGCTATATAAATAAATTACTGTTTATGTGACTTTAGAAGTATATAGGGAAGTCATACGAGTAAAATATATTTTACTCGATATAAGTGACATGTGTAGTGAAATTGAAATTGGTTAAACCTATTAACCAATTATTTATTTATTTATTTATATGAATTGTTGTTGGATGAAAACCCCACACGTGTATTGGGACGATACTTGACTGACACAAATCCCAATGTTTAATTATATGTCTATCGATTGATCGACAGGCTGCGATGAGCGTTATTGTTTCATTTTAATGCTCACACAGTTGACATTGTCACTCTGGTTATTAATGGATGGATTGAGGATTATTTCCTGTTATTACCCTATACATGAAATGTATGAAACCCATATGACCCAAATTATATGGTACATGATTGAGTCGCATTCCAATGCAGAATTTCTTTTTAAATAAAGAATTTTTATATAATAAAAGGATTTTTGTAAAATAAAAGATTTTGTATTATAAAGAATATTTTACATTCAGAATCTTTTATATATAGAATATTTTATTGATTATTTTAAAATATGTTTTTTTATATATATAGTAATGAATTAATATCTTTAGGATAAACCTTTTATTTAAGATCATTAGATCTTAACAATTATGTTTGGTGATTGATATGTAGATTGGATTTGTAGTGGACGATGTTTTAAATAACATTTATCCTTTAATCCAATTTACATTGAAATTATTATTTGAAATTTATAAATCTATTTTATAAATTAAAAAGAAGATTTTCTAAAATTAGAATTTTCCAATTTAATATATTAAATTGGAATTAAGTGGAAATTCGATTGATAATAATCGAGATGGGCTTCTGTAAAAGAAGACCGATATTATATATGGAATTTAAGAGGCTTTGTCGTTATTCCATTTATAATATTAGTCCGATACAGAAATTTATAACGATTATTTGTTGATTTGATTTCTGTAGAAATTCCATATTTGAAAATTCGTTTTGGGTTTATCGTGAACTGTGTTTTAAATGACAATAGTTCTTTAATCAAATTTAAGACAAGATTGGCTTATTAAAATTAATAATCTTGTAATAATGATTTTTGTATTAAAAATCAAAATTGGAATATTAATAAATCTTTTTAGAAAGATTAAAATGTAATTTATTTTATCTTTGATAAAATTTATGAGAACCTTTTAACATAAATAATAATTTTTATTTAAAAGGATATTCAAAGTTGGAATGTGGCGTATGGTTGGTTTTAATTACAAATACGCGAGTTATTCAGAAAGACCGGGTCTAACCCATTCTGAATAATCATCACGACGATCAAGAGTCAAAGATGAATACGGTGACTGAAGACCTGAGAACTTCACATCGTTTGGTTGATGATGACCGATATCTTGAATTGGGATTGATCCCCCAAGGCAAGGTAAAAAGTAATGATCTTCCAGACGTACGGGAGATCGACGGATACGTTGTTTCGTTCAGACCCAGAACGGACTTGTAAATGGATAGCATGCCTGACATTGAAATTTATTTCATGTAATTAAATTGGTTTTTATTTAATATATAAATGCATGGTGGCGGAGGATTTATTCTCTTGCTTAACACCCTTTTGTATGTTAAATAATTACCGATCGCATGATATGAGTTGTTGATGTGGTATGCCAAGTTTCACTTGATCAAGGCTTATTGTTGCAAAGCAGAGCCTTGTGGTTGATGATCAAAGCACAGTCTATTTAGGCATAGCTTTGTGTATATCGTGACTTCGCGAGCCTCACAGCCCGGTAGAGTCTAAAACGGGAGAAGGGAACGCAGGGAGTGCACACGTTTCTCTCTAGCTAGAGTGGTGCCAGGGACCTACCAGCGCTGGCATTTATTCATTGTGGTTGTTGGATTTTTCGAGGCCTCGGTTTATGCGGTCGCCACTGGCCGTATTATAGGTCCAAAAGGACCGGGGAACGTGTGTTCAGGCATTTCTAATCCACAAAAGTAAGTGTGGACCGGCCCTGCAGGATCCAAGGGTTGGACAGAGTACTAATCCTGGGGCATTGCTAGAATATCTCGAATCGGTAAGGATCTCCTCCCTAGCCTTGACTCAGCTGGAAACCCAAATTTCCAATACGACATCACGCGGTTTTGATTGTATACCTATATATGGCGACATAGTGGGATGGGGCACTCATGCCGTCTAGGATTAATACATTTACTTTGATGTATTTCAAATTGGTTGCACATTATTATTATATAATACCGTGTTTATCGTATCAAGCATTTCTTGACCATTATAAGGTAAAACCCTATCCTCTGGCTTGCGTGACATTGTGTGATGGGACCTGGGTCTTATAATGGTTTCATTTTTCAAAAATACATTGCGTTATTCTACCATTTACTTTACTTTATGCACTGGCAATCTATAGGAGAAACCCCGTTCCGCGAAAGTGGCGTGGTCCTGTGATTAGCCTTATTATATTATATAGGTTAAGTAGAATTCTCACAGCAGTCCCATGACTGACCTGTAGTTTGTCCACTGGCAAACTCGGGTGCCCATATTTTCCACATGGGCAGTCGACTAGCTATTTTTGCAGATATATTAAGCAGGATTCTGGGTTGAAGCTTAAAGATGTGTCCAGAGATAGAGAGTCTTCCACTGTGTTTCTTCCGCTGCAATATATTTTAATTATTGTAACTTATTCTTCCGCTGTTTTTTTTATTCAATGTACTCTGATATTCTGTACTCTGATGTAACATTATATGATATGTTATAAAAGTCTTCTGTTGTTGTTTTAATATGTTGTATTCCCAAAGTTAAAGTATTCGTAGATTTTCACTTTTTGGGTCAGACCTGTGCGGTTTATGGTCGATTCAAAGGGTGGGAATTTGCAGGTCTTTACACACTGAGTAGGCAGAGGATGGCTTTAAGTCCTCTGTTTGTGGAGAGTAAAAGCTTGGAGTTTATATCGACTTTTGATTTTAGACCCTCCACCAAGTTTATACCTAGTTTATTGGCATCACTAGAGGTGCGACCTACTCTATTTGATCAGATAAGAACTTCACAACGAGAGGATCCGCAGTTTTCAGACATCTTGGATAGGCTCAGTAGAGGGGAGACTTCTAGTCACCTCAGTATATATTCCATAGATGATAGAGGGTGGTTGCGACGAGATGGAATGCTTTGTGTTCCCTGAGTTAGGATTTTGATGAAGACAGTCCTTGAGGAAGCTCACCATTCTAAGATGGCTATTCATCCAGGCGGTGATAAGATGTATAAAGATATGAAGAGGGTGTTCTTTTGGGCTGGGATGAAGAAAGATGTGGCAGAGTTTGTTTCTCAATGTTTTATTTGTCAGTAGGTCAAGGCTAAGCAAAAGAAGCCCGGTGGTTTATTTCATCCTTTGGAGGTCCCACAAGGGAAGTGGGAGAGCTTCTCTATGGATTTCATCGATGGTTTGCCTAGATCGACGAAAGGCAACACCAGTATTTGGGTTGTAGTAGATAGACTTACTAAGAGCGCTCATTTCATTCAGGTTAAGAGTAAGAGGACGGCAGCATGCTTGGCAGCAGTTTACGTTTGTGAGATAGTCCGTCTTCATGGAGTACCTTCCAGTATCGTAAGTGATCGTGACCCCATTTTCACCAGTGAAGTTTGGAGGAGTTTGTAAGAAGCATTAGGTACACAGTTGCGTTTGAGCATCGCTTATCACCCTCAGACCGATGGGTAGACGGAAAGGGTGAATAGAGTCATTGAGGATCTTTTAAGGCTGTGTATCCTAGACTTCGGAGGGACTTGGGAAGTGCATTTTCCATTAGTAGATTTCGCCTACAACAACAGTTATCAAGCTGGTATTGGCATGGCACCCTTCGAAGCATTATACGGACGACCCTGTAGATCATCGACTTATTGGTGGGAATCTACAGAAAAACTTTTACTTGGACCGGATATGGTTAGAGAAACTTCGAAAATATTAATCTTATGAGATGGTGAATGAAGACAACTCAGGATAGACAGAAATCCTATGCAGATAGGAGAAGGATTGACATTGAGTTTGAGGTGGGAGACATGGTTTTCATTAAGGTATCGCCTTTGAGGGTTGTGGTTCGCTTTGGATCTATAGGGAAATTGGCACCAAGATTTGTAGAGCCATTTCCCATAACAGAAAGGATTAGCCAAATGGCCTATAGAGTAAAGCTACCAGATAGACTGACTGACGTTCATGATGTTTTCCATGTTTCTCATTTACGGAAGTGTTTGCATGATAATGCAGAAGTAGTTGAGCCGAGTATGCTTGAGGAAGTAGAGGTAGAACGGGAAGCGATAGTTAGACGAGTTCCTATCCGTATTATTGGATCAGAAGTTAAGAAGCTACGCAACATAGAAGTTAAGTTGATGAAAGTTCAGTGGGGAGATAACCAAGAGGATGCAACTTGGGAGATTGAATACATGATTCGCGCTTCTACCCTTTTCTTTTCAAGGGTATGTTCTTAACATCCTTTCCAAAGCTTTTATTCATGCTTGTTTCTATCATTTAAGTATATCCAATCGATTGAATCTTTGACCTTTAGGTAGGAATAATAGGGATGTAAATATGTGTTTGAAACATGTTATGTTTGACGAATGCAAGTAGATGCAAGTGGTTGCTAGTGGTTGCTCATGCATGCATAAATATACACATTAGGCACTAAATCAGTTCAATCAATCTCATACTGCATATGGATGTGTGTGTGCATTTTTCTTCTTTTTATAGATGAAAATGGGTGTATCATCATATGGATGTTTCATTTGGATGAATGACTGCGCACACATATAGAATTTACATGCTATAATAGGATTATTTTCATACATATTGGATTCATAGCACTAACATATATTGCATTAAAGAGAATGACTGAATAAGTAGACCACTTGATCTTTTGCATTAGTATAAGGACATATACACACACTTTCGCATATGTTCATATAAGCATTATAATTTTTTTAAGGACAATGGATGCTTATGATTGATGGATGGGTAGATGGATGATGGATGTTAGGATATACATTATTCTTAACTTAGAGATTTCGGGGACGAAATCCTTTGAGTAGGGGAGAATGTAACACCCCATAATGTATAACACATTTAGATGATAAACTAAGTAATACTTAATTAAAAATTGGAAATTAAGCAAAACGTACTACGCCATTACGTTAGTCTCGGAATTTTGCTTGAGATAGACTCCGAGTTTGCGTAAAACAGACATCGTATGAAGAAGTTATTAAGGTTTGAAGTTTATAAACATATAAGCCTCTTAAAATAAATCCACAATTCAAACTAATTCAAAATTCGAACAGCAGAAAGGGGAGCGGGTAAATTCCCGCCCATGGGTCGACCCCATCAAGGGGGTGTCGACCCCTGATTCGACCCCTGGGTCGATGCACTAAGGAGGGGGTCAACCCTCATACGGATCTGGGCAGATCCCTGCTTTCGAACGTGGACTGATTTATGTGCAAGATTCATCGGCTAATGGCTATATAAAGGACCATATACCTATTGTTTTATTCATTTAAATCAATGGCGACGGTGAAATGTTGCTCCAACTCAGATTAAATTAGCCTTTTATTCGGCAATGACGATTCATACGTATTCAAAGAACGAAGATTCAAAATCAACATGCTTTCCTCAGTTTTCTTAGATCCATTCTCTGTGAGTCTACGTTATTTTTAGATATAAACACTTAAAAGTTATTTTGACATGTCTATGAATTCGATCTAAGCCTATGACTATTTGAATCATATTAGATCTGCCATAACCTGTGTATCTAAGTTAATCCTGACATGTTATGAATTGGATCTAAGCCTGTGACTAATTGAATCATGTCAGATCTGTCATTATTTGTATATCTAATTCACTGTTTAGATCTCATCATGCATGTTTATGACCATGTCGCTATTCCTAATCAGTTCTATTATCACATGTTCATCGGATCTATTCTTATATGTCTATCTAGTCATTATGCCCAATTTTGTCACTATATGCTTATTCATTTGCTATGCCTATTTCTGCCATCGTATGTCCATCTTGTTGTTATGCTTATTTATGTTCTCTTCCCTTCATCTTTTCCCTTTTTATTTTATAGCCAGGCCACCTTCGAGCCTAGGCATACCGCTGAAATATGCGAACGCATGAAATTGGGAACAAGGGGAAAACATTAAAATTGGGGCATAATTTGTATTGCGAAATTTGGGCATAACTTGAATTAAATACATAAATATGGATTTGGGGCATAAATCAAATTCTGATTTTGAACTTAATTTGGGGCATATGGTACATGATGAATATGACTTGGGAAAGGGGAATGAAAACCTATAATGAAAATGGAATAATTAGTTAATGGTGAAAATGCCTAAATTTGCAGTAATTAGAAACTCTAACTGTTCTTAGACACGAGGTTAGATTACACTTATGGTAGAAGTCTGCCCGGACCCGCCCGACATATCCGGCGACCACAAGTGGTGAATCTAATGTGAGGGGTCTAAGTACATAAACGCATGACGGGCTAAGACATGAGGTTAAGTCTGACTTGTGGAAGAAGTCTACCCTGACCCGACCAACATATCCAGCATCCACAAGTTGTAGGCTTAATGAGGGAGGTCTATTGCATTATAACCATAAATGCATAAATGGTGATGAACTCGAATACTTAACCTGATTGAATCCATAGGGATTACATGAACATGTTAACTTGAGTAGGGGTTAAGTAAACTTGCTTGAAACAGTGGTAGGGTTAAGTACATCTTGGGGTGGTGGGTAATATATATATATATATATATATATATATATATATATATATATATGCCCACAAACTTAACATGTTGGGGTTATGCAGTTTTATTACACTGGTATGGCATAACCTATGGAAATCCTAGAAGTGGGGATGCAAGCATAGAGGGAAGCCTGTATCATCTTATATGTGGGACCGATTTCGGTCAGTAACCCATATATAGGTATCAAACGAGTACTCTGAACTAGGTCGGAGTTGGGGCACGCTTACTGGGTTGATTGTAAGAGATCCAAAACAGGGGACGGTGTGGGCGACGCATTCTGATGGGGTCATGTGCGTGCATGGGTCCGGACTAGAGGAGGCTAAGACGTCGTGACATCAGTAGATATGGTTGTGCACATCCTGAAAATGAAGGGTTGCCACTTTGGGAAGTGATACATCCTACTGTGGGGCTGGTACAGGATATCTACAAAGTAGGGAGCCGATCGATTGGGGGCTAGACTCTGGTGTGTTTAGGAGCCCGTTACTATCCTTAGGGTAACTCCAGTATGTTCAGTTGGGCTTCCTGTTATTGTACGGGGTTAAACCTCTCACTAGAAGTACGCCTAAGTCTACCATCTTATACTTGCTAGGGATCATCTTGTTCATATGATACTATTGGTGCAGAGAAAGAAAGGTGTTAGGGAAGCGATTATTTATTCTATCTTGTTTTTCCTGTTTACCTTGTCATACCTGCCTTATATGTTGTTATCTATCTCTCCAGTTTATATGTCTGTCATGATGCTTTTACTTATTTATCTGCTAAAACTAACTGGACTCGCTAGACTTTATGTCTGACCCATTTTGGTTCTTCTTCTTTCTCTTATGTTTCCCCTCTGGTTCTCAGGGTGAGAATACTCAAGCTTGATCAGGATTCTATTTTCATTTTTCTTAGAACTGCTTAGATGTACTGCTTGATTTCGTACCTTTTCTACTATGGCTATGTTTTTGGGGATTATGCTCTTTTCATGATTATTGTACTCTGATGGTCTTAGTACATGACAGAAGTTTTATGTAATGTACAAGGTCTTATGTATTTCAGACTTCTGATGTAACTATGTTTTGAACCACGATGTTTTCTACTCGATAAAAGTTTTAAATTTCGTTGCTATTTTGTATCTTCCTTATAATGTTTCTATTTCTATTTACCTTTAACACTTCATGAAACTTAATGAATTCTCTTAATGAGTGACATTAACAGACGTGGGGTGTCACATATATACACATTACAGTTAAGCGACCCAACCGATTCAACTAACCTCAATGGAACTGCATTAACCAAAAATTTGGTTAACCGATGTTCGGTTAAACGATTGGTGCAGTTAACTGATCACGCCCACCACTAAATGGAAATTAATGTGAAATTGTAGACTGTTAACCATCTTTTTGGCAAAAGGCTACCATGAGTCAGATCGAAGACCAATTTCTCGAAACGCGCGAACAGCCAAAGCTCGGCCCAAACAGGCCTTCTTCAGGTGCTAGCCCGAGCCAGTTCCTTCCCACCAATAATTCGTTCGCTCTGAAAGAATAGCTCTCCCAGTCAACCGAATATCTCACTCCCATAAAAAATGCATCGGCCGAATATCTTGGATCAGCATGGAAATATTCAACTGAGTTATTCAGATGCTTAGCCCTACTTTCAAGGCAGTAAAGGCGGTCAACCATGTCTGGACAAAGCTCTTCTTTTGATACACCTCACCTTGAATGCCACATAAGCCACGATTTTCGAAGATACTATTTATGAATGGTAGAACCAGTCTTTTAGCTGCAGCTACGCCGAAGGATCGATCTACACATGTCCAAGCTTTCCCAAAAAGGTCGGGCCATGTCACATCAGCCCTAGCCGATTTCTCCATCTATAAATACCACCTTCCCCAAAGAGGAAAAAATGAGGGGTTTTTGGTACTCCAAGCTCTGGAAAAGAAAGATTTTATGGCTTATTCCTCAAATAGCCAACTATCATTGCTCTAAAAACTTCTCATCTCCCATCTTTCTTCAAAGATAAATGTCATTGTACTTGTAATAAAAAAATCAATACATATAAAGTGGACGTAGCCACAGTCTTTTGCCGAACCACTATAAACATCCTTGCGTGTTCCTTGTTCTTTTAACTTTTTTGCACTTTATAATCATTATTTGTTTGTCATTATCACGATTGGGGGTTGACTGTCACTTGTGACCAACTTTTGACATCAACACTTTGGCGTGCCAGGAAGGGGCCGAACATACGTACCCTTCAATTTTCTGCTAGTTTCAGTCCATGGCGAACAAATGGAAGAAAGATGCAACATCATTTCGCCCCACTAATGTCAATGCAGTCGACACAAACGCTGCAGAAGCAAGTCTCCTCTCATAAAGACGTGTCCCGATATCTTACCTGGGATGACATGGATAAAATCATGGTCGAGTTCAGAAACCATATGACCACTCATGGTAAACTCCTCGAACGTCAGTAGCAGTTAATGCATCACCTTCTCTGTCAAGTGGAGATGAGACTAAATGCTTCAACATCAATTCCTCCACCGACCGGGACTGGGGAAACAACTGATCTTCGCCTGCGCCGAATCAGGCCACTGATCGGATTCCACCATTATTTCATCGTGGCTCGGCTCCACCTCCCGACCAATCACAACCAGAAGTATCGCTTCCAGCGACCAGTACAGCCGCAGCTGCAGATTATCAGGAGGCCCGCGATTAAGATCCAGATCGTACGATCATTTTGTCTTCACTCTTAGGGATAGCTCGACCCCCCGGATCGATCGAGCATCCATTGGGTTAGTCAGGATCAATGCCATTCCCATTACAACCCAGTATCTTACCGCAGACTCATCTTATGTCATCTCTCTATCAACGAAGAATTGGAGAAGCCTTCCCTTCGAACCAGGGAAACCACTCTACCATACCGGTTCCCAAACCGACGACGGAAAATGTTACCAAGATCTTCCTAACATGATCTCGACGGGGGCACTGATGAACCCTGAACATCACATGTTATGCTGGATCAACTCGAACCATCCATCGCGGGCACAACCCGAATTAGCTCTCATCAGGTTCAAGAGGGGCCATTCTCCTTAGAACCAATAACTACGATGGACCGTAACCCTCTGTTCATCGCTTTCCTATGAACTAAAAAAGCACAAAATTTTAAAATAAATTCTGCAAGCGCACAGGTCGCATAATATGCAGGTCGAATCACCGGGAGGTGTTTTAAATCTAATTATTTATCTATTCTTAGGCAAGTTAGACAAAAATTTGTAGATGTTTTTGAATTGATGTTATTGAATTTGCTATGGAACTAAATCTGATCAGATCAATATCAAATTCAAAAACTGAAAAGAAAAGAACCGATTACTAGAAAAAGAAAATAACAACAAGAACAATAACATAAAATTAAAAGTAGGATTGCCGTTGAATCTAATCAAACGGACAATCGCTAACATACAGTAATAAAATAAAATAACAACATGTGTTCTACCAAAACAAATTGAGTAGACACATAAATTGTTATGAAAGAAAAAGAGAATCAACTAAAATGGCGAAAAACTTTGTTATTCATAAACGAGAATACAGAATAAAAATGGCACGACATTCACAATGAGTACAACGTATATTTATAGGTGGGATAAGCCAAACCCTAATCCGATCTATGAATAAATGGGCCGCTTTTCCTAAGAATTATTATCGTATCTCATGCCTTTCTTGACCAAGCTTGTTTGGAAATAATATTTAAGAATATCTAAGCATATCATGGTGAATATCTTCCATATCTTCCAAATCTTCCATGTGGCTAATTGATTGACAAATGATTGGCATGTGATTAATTCTTCCAAACATGAACTCTTATTAGACTCCAAAAGCACATGAGATAAAATCTTCGAAGTTGATTTTTTTTCTTGTGTAATATCTTGCTTTTAGGGGTGCATGGGGATTGACAAACGACCTATGAAAATATATGAAAAATTCCCAATGTAAAATTTATTTATTTACAATAAAGATAAGATAGAGCATAAAAATAAACACTTTTACATGTTAATCAAATACCCCTACACTTATCTTTTACTCGTCCTTTAGTGAAAAGAAGGAAAAAATAAAAAAATGAAAAGCTAAACTAGATAGGTCACACTTTCGTAGGAAACACGATTGCATTGAGCGTATGCAACAAGCCGTTAAACCTCTAGGTGTCCCTAGTAGGACGAGTGGTGTCTCATGAGGATTTTCAGCGGATACTATCCACAAAATCCAAATGCTGTATGTATGGATCTAATGCAACTACATGAATGCAATGGTTATATATAAAAGCAAAAAAAAAAAAAAAAAAAAAAAAAAATTGACAACACGACTTGTTTCAGAAAAGCGGTACAACAAATTAAGTTAACAATTTATAGTCAGTTGATTTTATTTTAGATACCTCAACTTGTCACAAATTTTCAATATAAATCAAATTTTCAAATGTTAAATTCCAGTTTGGCCAGTTGGTTCGGTTGATAACATAGTGCAGCCATGAAATAGATTCTTAGTTTGCTTGGCACAGTTTGTAAAGTGGTATTCTAATTTCCTTGTGTATGGCTAGTCAAATCAATAAGGTCAAGAAATGTATGGGCATCATCGCTTATTCTCTTTCTCTGTAAAAGTTAAAATTTATGATTAATTACATACACCTAACTTAAAAGACCAAGCTATACTACCCATACACTGCCTTGCAGACTGACGGAGAGTTAGGACAGAGCTTGGCGGATTGTGCAGACCGACGCCGACTTTGTCAACGACATGTCGGTAATCCTTAGGTGTCCAATAGCATAAAATGAGACCAAGATATTCCAACGCTGACTTTGTCAACAACATGTCGGTAATCCTTAGGTGTTCAATCTCATAAAATGAGACCAAGATATTCCAACGTTGACTTTGTCAATAACATGTCGGATTGAGCTTTGCGGGTTTGCACACCAACGCTACATATACAAGCAATGTTGGATACCCTTGGATTACTATTATTATTATTGAAATTATAAGCACAAAAGAGTGTTACGCGAATTCAACTTAACACAAATTAGTTTTAAAGATTCGAAAAGCTAATATAAGTATTTTAAGTCCTCCGCTTATTTAAACAAAGTCTACAATATAGAATAGATTTCATGGCCATCACCTAAGAATCTCCCTATATAGCGGTTACACTATTATCCCTCAAAATTAGACTTTTCATTATATTTCTTATTCGATCTAAATTGAGAGAAAAAAATACTATCAACCGACTAAAAATTGTAAACTTATTCCGCGGTATCACTCCAAAATGAGTCGTGTCTGTGTGGTTTTTTTTTTTTTGATGATGTAATGCAGACTTGACTCCCCCACACTAGATTGAGTCAGTGTCCCAACTGTCTAAGGTATGCAGACCAAAATGGAAGGAAAAAAATGAAAAATAAAAGGAAAAAAAATGTGTACCACCTGATTTCATGGTGGATGATCAGGCTCATGAAGATCGATAAGGTCATCGCCTTCGTATTGCTCGAATTCCAAAAATGGTTTCAATCTTTGACTGTTTACTTTGAAGACTTTTCCATCCTTAGGATTTTCAATTTCAACTGCTCCATGTGGATATACTATTTTCACAACGTAAGGTCCAGTCTATGGAGATCTGAGTTTTCCTGGAAACAAGTGAAGTCTAGAGTCGTATAAAAGAAATTTGGTCCTACGTTGAATTCCTTACGAAGTATGTTCTTGTCATGTTGGGCTTTGGTTCTTTCTTCAAAGATTTTGGCATTTTCATATGCTTCATTTCTTAATTCCTCTAGTTCTGAAAATCTGTAATTTCCTATGTGAGTCGGCCTTCTCTAAGTCGAAATTCAAAAGTTTAATTTCCCAAAGAGCACGATGCTCTAATTCAAGAGGTAAGTGACAGGCCTTTCCAAAGACTAATCGATATGGTGACATCCCTAGATTGGTTTTGTAAGCAGTGCAAAATGCCCAAAGTGCATTAATCAGTTTTAAGGACCAATCTTTTCTATTGGAATTCACGGTTTTCTCAAGAATTTGTTTGATTTGTCTATTGGAAACTTCTACTTGTCCACTAGTTTGTGGATGGTAAGGGGTCGACAGCTTGTGTGTGATTGAGTATTTCTTTAGCAAGGACTCAAAAGAAAGATTACAGAAGTGAGTGCCATTATCGCTAATGATAGCTTGAGGTGTGCCAAAGCGTGAAAAGTTGTTTTCTTTGAGGAATTTGACAAGAACTTTATTATCATTGGTTTTGGTCGGGATGGCTTCAACCCATTTTGGGACATAGTCTACCGCAAGCAAGATGTAAAGATTCCCAAATGAGTTACGGAATGGTCCCATGAAACCAATTCCCCTAAACATCGAATAACTCAATCACTAAAATGGGGTTGAGAGGCATCATGTTTCGCTTAGTGATTCGACCCGTTCATTGACATCGATCACATTTAGAGCAAAATTCAAAAGCATCACGGAAGAGTGTGGGCTAATAAAAACCACTTTGCAATACTTTTGCAGCAGTTTTTCTTGCTCCAAAATGACCGCCACAAGCATGGTCATGTGAGAAAGAGAGAATACTTTGGTGTTCATGATCAGGTACACACCTTCGAATGATTTGGTCTGGACAGTATTTGAAAAGATATGGGTCGTTCCAATAGAAGTTTCGAACTTTAGGGAGAAATTTTTGCCTATCTTGTTTCGACCATTCAGCAGGGGTTTGTTGCATGACAAGATAATTCACAATGTCAGCATACCAAGGGGTGTTAGAGATTGAAAGGATTTGTTCGTCGGGAAAATAATCATCGATTTGGATGTCATCAACATTTTCATACACAATTCGAGAGAGATGATCAGCTACAACATTGTCAGAACCCTTTTTATCTCGTATTTCTATGTCAAATTCTTGAAGAAGAAGGATCCAACGAATCAAGCGGGCCTTGGCATCCTTTTTAGAAAGCAAATATCGTAAGGCAGCATGGTCAGTGTAAACTATGACTTTGGATGCTATGAGATATGGTATGAATTTCTCTAGAGCGAAAACAAAAGCCAAAAATTCCTTTTCAGTAGTTGAGTAACTAAGTTGGGCCTCGTTTAAGGTTTTGCTAGCATAATAAATGACTCGATGGAGTTTATCGATTCACTGACCCAAGATGGCTCCAATACCAAAATCAGAAGCGTCACACATAAGTTCGAAGGGTTTAGTTCAATCAGGGGGTTGAATGATGGGAGTTGTGGTCCGGATTGACTTAAGAGTTTCAAAAGATGTTTTGCAATCATTGGAAATTTCAAACTTGACGTCTTTGGCAAGTAAGTTCGAGAAAGGTTTTGAAATTTTCAAGAAATCCTTAATGAATCTTCTATAGAATCCCGCATGGCCAAGAAATGAACGAACATCCTTAACATACTTAGGAGGAGGTAGATTTGCAATCAAATCGATTTTGGATTTATCGACTTCAAGGCCATCTTTTGAGATGACATGACCTTGAACTATCCCCCTTTTTACCATGAAATGACATTTTTCCCAATTAAGCACGAGTGATTTCTCCTTACAATGTTCTAGGACGAGTTCTAAATGAGTGAGACATTGGGAAAAAGATGATCCGTAGATTGAAAAATCATCCATAAATATTTCCAAGAATTCTTCCACCATATCAGAGAAAATACTCATCATACACCTTTGGAAAGTCGCGGGGGCGTTGCAAAGACCAAAAGGCATGCGACGATAAGCGAAAGTTCCAAAGGGACAAGTAAAGGTGGTCTTATGTTGATCTTCTAAAGCAACAGGAATTTGGTTATAGCCAGAGTATCCATCGAGGAAACAATAGTATTCATGTCCCGCTAAGCGTTCGAGCATTTGGTCGATAAAAGGCAAGGGAAAATGGTCTTTTCGTGTGGCTAAGTTGAGCTTTCGATAGTCAATACACACACGCCATTTTGTTTTGATTTTTGTTGGGACGAGCTCATTACTTTCATTTTTGATCACTGTGACTCCTGACTTCTTTGGTACAACTTGTACTGGACTCACCCAAGTACTATCAGAGATGGGATAGGTGATGTTATTGTCTAGACATTTGATTATCTCCTCCTTGACCACTTCTCTCATGTTTGGGTTTAATCGCCTTTGAGCTTCACGGGTGGGTTTAGCCTCATCAACTAAATGTATGTGATGTTCCACAATTGATGGGCTAATTCCTTTTATATCGCTCAGTTCCCACCCCAAAGCATCTTTATTTTCTCGCAAAATTTCTAAGAGTTTTTCTTCTTCGTCCTTGGTAAGATCAGAGGCCAAGATTACGGGAAAAGTTTCTGAGGAGTTTAAGTATGCGTACGTAAGGTCTTATGGCAAGGGTTTGAGTCTAACTTAGGATGTTCTTGAGTGTTAACATTGGTCAACATTCCTTGGTAAGATTCAGATGACGAAGGGTTGGGGTCAAGAAATTCATTCAGTTCAGAAATGTATTTGAGTTCATCGAAATCGGAATCGAAATGGTCAAGACACATTTTCAAGGCTTCAGAAGTGTCATTAGAGGTTTCATCAACTATGGTTTGAATCATGTCAATTTCATCGATCTCAAAATCCCTAGGTTGTTTGTTGAGATTAAAGATGTTTAGCTCAATGGTTGGGTGCCCGAAGGAAAGTCAGAGTTGACTGTTCCTACAATTATTGATAGCATTTGAGGATGCTAAGAAAGGGCGTCTTAATATCAACGGTATTTGAACATTAGGATTTGAGACAGGCTTGGTTTCTAGAACTATAAAATCGACAGGGAAGTAAAAATGTTCGATCTGTATCAAGACATCTTCGATTATTCCCAATAGCTTTTTGGCAGATCGATCAGCTAGCTGAAGAGTGATGTTTGTTGGTTTAATCTCCCCTAGTCCAAGTTGATGGTAAACAGTGTAAGGAAGAAGATTGACACTGGCACCAAGATCAAGTAGGGCACGAGAGATGTGAGTGTTTCCTATTTTATAATCAATCATAGGGCAACCAGGGTCTTTGTACTTGACTGAGCCAAGACTTGAAAGAATAGAGCTTGTATTCGCAGTTAGAAAGGCGGTTTTTGGGATATTAGTCGCATGTTTTTGTGTGCACAATTCCTTAAGAAATTTAGCATATTGAGGAATTTGTTCAATGGTGTCTAAAAGAGGAATGTTCACACGGACTTGTTTGAAAATTTCCAAAATTTTATCGAAATTTGCCTTCTTCTTCTTGTTATTGAGTCTGTTGGGAAATGGAGCTACTGGTTTTTCGACTCTATGGTCAGTTTCATCATTCGAGGAAGAAGGTGGTAAGGGTGTAGAAGATGAAATGTTGGTGTTGTCAACATTGATTTTCAAAGGTGAGTCGGGTTTGCCGACACTGGGAGAAGAGCTGTTGGGATTGCCAACATTTAAGGGAATTTGAGGTTTAGAAGAATTGGCATTCTTAGCCAATAGGTGATCATCAAGATTTGGCATTAGGGTTGAGTTCGAAGGTTCGCCAGGGTTGCTCACATTATTATCAATCCTCTTTCCAGATCGAAGGGTTGTAATAGCATTGACCGGATTATGCTTTTCGTCCTCACAAGAATTTACCGCACGAGAGTAATATTTTGGATTCACCTCGGGTTGACTAGGAAACTTTCCTTTCTCATTATTTTTCATTAACTCCTTCATCGTATTCATCATTTGATCGATTTTAGCATCGTGTGAGTTCATTTTTGCTTCGTGAGAGTTCAACTATTTCTCTAAACGCACAATTTCTTGTGACGATTGAGAAGGTTGAGAGGATTGGTTCGATGATTGAAAGTTGGGGTGCCTATAAGGTTATTTGGATTGAGGTGCAGCTTGAGAGGTTTGAGAATTATTAGTTGGAGCTTGATAATTCGGATTTGGAATAAAGGGTTGCACGTGAGATGGGTTAGCCGAATTATTAGGATTTGACTAAGAAAAATTTGGGTGGTTCCTCCAACCAGGGTTGTACGTTGATGAGTAAGGATTATTTTGAGCTATAACATTGGCTTGGTCTTGAGAGTAATAGTGGGGTAGCCCTTCTCCGGATTTAGGAGTTTGATTTTCTATGGAAATTTGACTTGGGTCCACGACATGCACTCCTCTAGTAGAAGTACGAATGGGAACACGAATTGATTCCCATTGCATGTCCTTTTCAGAATAATCTTCTAAGAATTGCCAAGCTTCATCGGCCGTCTTAGACATAAAGTCTCCTCCGTACATTGATTCTAGTTGAGTTCTAATCTAATAGTTTAGCCCTTCATATGTAATTTGACATAAGTGGTCTTTTAGAATTCCATGATGAGGACAACTATATAATAGTTGGTTGAATCTTTCAAAGTATTTTGAAAAAGTTTCCCCCTCATTTTGACAAAATTGATTTATCTCGGTTCGAATTTTGAGAGTTTTACGGAAAGGGAAAAACTTTTTCAAGAATGCAGTGACAAATTCATCCCAACTTCTTATAGAATGTTTTGGAAGAGAATTTAGCCATCTTTTAGCGCTTTCAAGTAGTGCAAATGGGATTAGCCTTAGCTTGATGACAATTGTTGCATTTTTGTTGTGGACGCATACTAGTCAAATTTACTTTGAAATTCATAAGCATTTTCAAACCCATAAAATTTTGGTACCCCTTGAATAAAAGAATGTTTAAGCTCAAAATTGTTTCTTTCAGCTGGTGGGAACACGATGACAGAGGGTTGAACTGTCCTAGTTGGATAACATCGATCAGAAGAGATAAGGGTCTATCCATTTTGATATTGAGATTTTGAAAATTTTGATTTACTCGATTTTGAGCCCCAAAGTTTGGAAAGTTTTGATTTACTCGACTTTGATCCAACTCGTTTGGAAAATTTTGGTTTATTCGAGAACCCCTAGGAGAATTTTGTTGTCTAACACTTTTTTGCACACACGCAAAAATCCTAGACTTAAGGTTGACACAAGAAGCTCCTAATCAAAATAAATAACGAACACAAGTGTACCTTATTAGTTGATAATCTCGATTTGAAGGGGGAAGAGGGTCTTATGGCCATTCATGTATAGTACAAATACTAAAGGATACGACCAATGTTTTACGGGTAGTATGCAACCTCTTTTGCTAATAGTTCAATAAATTGAACTAATATATATCCGCTATCAAACCCTTGAGAGAATCAATTTCACAAAATACACTCTTGCAGTTAAATATTTTGCAAATCAAATTAAATAAATAGATTAGAAAAGTTGCTAGATTGTCGAAAAATTCCTAATGTAATATGTATCACCGTCCTTTACAAGAGGAATAAAACGAATTCCACACAGCAAAATAAATTTCCAAATCTAAGATATTTAACCCAATTTGTTTGTCCTATTGAGCTTGAGTTTTGCTCCTAAGGCCAACATCTAATCAATTTTTATTTAAGCCCAAGGAGTATGCAAATGACAAAGTTTAATTATTTTGGATCCAAGGAAACGTAATGACTTCCTCACCTTATTTTTGTTAGGGCTTTGCTCATAACTAGATTTATTTCAGAATGTAGCCAAAACAACAATCAAACACAAATAATTGAAATAATTTTTTTTTACAAGCAAGCTGCTGCCTCTACAAAATTTTTTTACAAGTAATTTCTATTTTTTTTCTTTGCAGAAGAGCACCTGTAGAGTTCATAAAATTTTACAGTGGGATATGGCAGTCCTTCTTATGCAATTGAGTAGCTTCAGCGATTAAAATTTTAGTGGTTGCAAATGTTTTTGACCTTTGAAATTCTTTGTCGCGTCCTTGAATCTGGCCTTTCACTTTGCATTTCGATTTTTTTTTTGGATTTTTTTCAAAAAAGGAAAATAAATAAGAAAGGAAAAGCACACTGAGTAGAAATTAAAACAAAAGTACTCAAAAGAGAACCGACTCCAAATTTAAACTTGAAAAAAAAAGTAATAATAAAGAAAATAGAACTTACTAAAAAAAGGAAAAAAGAAACTAAATTGCTCAAAAGAACTGAAAATTGGAAACAAGGTGAGTCGGTGTTTGGAACAAAATATCGGCTAAGTCAACCTACTGGTCACGTCAATATATAGCCAAGTAAACCCTCACAAGTGCAAGAAATCAGATCTCCACTCTTCTAGAAAAAAACGCAGTCACTTTCCTCTATTTTTTTCCTTTTTTGTAAATCGAACGGAAAAATCTATCTAATGGAAAACCAAGAACTCGCACCCCTTTTTCTTTCCTAGAATCGAAAAATGAAAAATAAAATCGCCAGTTTAAACTTCGGTTTTCAGACAAGTCTAATTTGCGGATGAGAGGGTGATCGAATAAGGTGGGTATGGTGTGAACTCGAAGATGTTCGGATAGAATTGGGTTTGAAGGATTTCGGTTTGCGTTGATTTGTAGTTTGTTTCGGATGTGAAAGCGGACGTGGGAGGTTTCGATTGTGACTGGGGGTGGTTGCGGAATTACGGTTTTTGGTGGTTATGGACTGTGGATGATCGGATGTCTGATGGTGGCTTGTGCGTGACAGTGATGGGATTTGCGGCAGTGGATGGTGATGCGGTTTCAGGAGTTGTGAACTGGATTCTGTTGATGGTGAGGGGTGTGATATAATGGATGGTTTTAGGGCAGTACAGTTTTGATGATGTGGAAGATGGTTGGTGAGAAGGGGAAAGTAGCGGCGAGGTTATGAAGTGGGGTAATGGGTTGATTTCAGTGATGGAGATCGTGGACTGTTGGAGTTTCAAAATGGTTAGTGGCTTTTGACGTGTTTTAGGAGAAGTGGGTTCATGCGAAGTGGATGAAGAGGTTTGCGTTGGGTGAAGACTTTGGGTTGATGGAGGTGAAATTGTTAGTTGCGGATGTTGCAACTTAATGTTCATGTATGGTGATGAATTGTGATGTTTTGATCTGTAGCGTGGATGGTTGAGAAGGTGTGGGGATGATATTGGTTGATGCTTATAGATGAGGTAGGTTTGTGGTGTAAACAAAGGGTTGGGAATCGGGTGAATTGCACAGGATCGGTTGCTGTAGTGGTTGTCTGGATGGTTTTTGGTGCGTTATGTTGTAATGGTATGGTGAAACGTGATGGGGACTGGTAGTTTGATCTGTGAATGGTGATTTGTGAGGGGTGTGAATGTGACTGACGGGAAAAGGCAGTGTTGAGTTGATGATGATAAGTGGAGGAGTGGTATGGAGATGTAAAGAGAAGGGCAGAAGATGGTCTGAAATGGAGGAGCGTGGTCTGCAAATGATTCTTTGTTTTTTTTTTTTTTACTTTTTTTTTTTTTGAAATTTGTAGAAGAAGAATGGATTGGTTTTGTAGAAAAAAAACAAATGAAAATTGGGAAAGAAATCAGAAAAATAATTGGCAAGTCCTTTTTTTGAATTGAAAAGAAGAATTTGTAAGAGAAAAGAAAGAGATTGAGAAATAAAAAGGAAAGAAATCAAACAAAAAATAAGAAGATTTTTTTTTATATGAATACGCAAAAACAAGGAAAAATAAAAACTAACACAAATAGGAAATTAAATAAATAATAAAACTTAATTATTACCTCCCCGGCAACGACGCCAAAAACTTAATCGCTACTTTTCTATGAACTAGAAAAGCACGAAATTTTAAAATAATTCTGCAAGCGCACAGGTCGCATAATATGCAGGTCGAATCACAGGGAGGTCTTTTAAATCTTATTATTTATCTATTATTAGGCGATTTAGACAAAAATTTGGAGATGTTTTTGAATTGATGCTATTGAATTTACTATGGATCCGAATCTAATCAGATCAATATCAAATTCAAAAACTGAAAAGAAAAGAACCGATTGCTAGAAAAAGAAAATAACAACTAGAACAATAATAGAAAATTAAAAGTAGGATTGCCGTTGAATCTAATCAAATGGACAATCGCTAACATACAGTAATAAATGAAAATAACAATATGTGTTCTACCAAAACTAATTGAGTAGACACACAAATTGTTATGAAAGAAAAGAGAATCAACTAAAATGGCGAAAAACTTTGTTATTCATAAACGAGAATACAAAATAAAAATGGCACGACATTCACAATGAGTACAACGTATATTTATAGGTGGGATAGGCCAAACCCTAATCAGATCTATGAATAAATGGGCCGCTTTTCCTAAGAATTATTGTTATATCTCATGCCTTTCTTGACCAAGCTTGTTTGGAAATTATCTTTAAGAATATCCGAGCATATCATGGTGAATATCTTCCAAATCTTCCATGTGGCTAATTGATTGACAAATGATTTGCCTGTGATTAATTCTTCCAAACATGGACTCTTATTAGACATTAGAAGCACATGAGATAAAATCTTCGAAGTTGATCTTTTTCTTGTGTAATATCTTGCTTTTAGGGGTGCATGAGGATTGATGAACGACCTGTGATAATATACGAAAAATACCCAATGTAAAATTTATTTATTTACAATAAAGATAAGATAGAGCATGAAAATAAACACTTTTACATGTTAATCACCCTCACCTTCACTCAACTCTCGGAGGTCGAGCCCAACTAGAGGCCACCCTTCCGAGCATGATTTCATTGGATCCCAGTGCTGGAACTCTCTCGAATGCAGAGCTGGACTCATGGCAGCGACTCCTCGGAGATGGAAGCCAACTTGCAAGCATCGTCCGACGTTTCACCAAGGGAAATTCCTCTCAGCAGGATGTAGATAAAATCCACTACTGCCCCTTCACTAAGGAGATCGGTAACTCCCGAAATCCTCCGGACTTCAAGTTCTCACCTATCGAACCGTATAACGGTCGCACTGACCCGACCATCCATCTCATGCGATACATGCGACATATGAAAGTGCTCGGCGCATCAACCAATGTCATGGCTAAGTGCTTCCCACTCTTCCTCACAGATATAGCTGACATGTGGTTTCGACAGCTAATAACGGAGTAGATCAGTAGCTGGATTACGCCGGTCACTCGTTTCATCGAGCAATTCAGAATTCATATTTCTCGGCCAAAAAGTGTCATGTTTCTGACCACCATCACGCAATGCCCGAGAGAAACACTTCGATCATTCCTCGAAAGGTTCAATGTGGCCATGGCATCATTCGATCGACCTGAGCCATCATTGGTACTTATGGCCACCATTGCGGGAGTTTAGAATTGATCAGAATTCTGAATCTCTTTAACCAGTGATCCTCCCAAAGACATAGAGGACTTCTATTCCGAGGCCGAACGTTTCCCCCGACAAGAAGACGCCAGCATTAAGATGGAGAGCACCAAACATGGAGGTCTATCCAACACCAATGGCCAGAATAAAGGAAGAGGAAAGGCCCCGGAGAAGAATGAGCGCAACGTACGACCTCGAAGGGAAAGTAAGTATGATCAATATACCGAGCTCAATTCTTCCTCGCTCGACATCTATCTTGACGTACGAGGGTCCCTACCTTTCCCAAGACCTCCTCAAAGAGAACCGACCCAGAAAGAACCCAAATCTGGAAAGCACTGCATGTTCCACAACATCGCTGGTCACAACACCAATGAATGGAGGCACTTGCGCGATCACATCGAGGATATGGTCAGGCGAGGGGAGCTTCTCGAATACGCCAAGAAGAACCCACAGGCCATGCTGCCACAATCTTCTGCCCAAGCTCCTCAAGGCTTCCTCGAGCTCCTAGAAACGGAAAGGACCCTGAGACCAGCACTCGCGACATTATCATTAATTAGGTTTTAATTTCTTTTTTCGATGTATTTTTATTTTCAATAAAAAGGAAACTTTGATGTACACATGTATGGGGTTAGGATTTAGCCTCTAGGCATGCCATGGAATCAACAGTTGTTCTCTTAGAAATTATTTTCACTGTCTCTATAATAGTTCCTTAGCGACTATGAGATTTCTTTTTCAAACATGGATTGTATTTGAGTAATTTAAGCCGAGCATGACAAATGCTCGCCCTTCCTGAATATGGTCAGCGCGAAAGCTTACCATTATCTTTGAAAACCTACTCCTTGAGCCAAGTATGGTTAGATCTCCATAAGACGAGTATGTACTACACTCGACCCTCCTAAAAACTTACCAAATGATTTTACATAGGTTGAGCATGAAAAACACTTGCCACAGGCCGAGTATGGTTAATACTCGCCACCTCTGTAAGCCGAATATGGTTGATACCCGCCACCTCTGTAAGCCGAGTATGGTTAATACTCGCCACCTCTGTAAGTCGAGTATAGTTAATGCTCGCCATCTCTGTAAGTCGAGCATGGTTAATGCTCGCCACCTTTGTAAGCCAAGTGTGGTTAATGCCCGTTGCCTCTCTAAGCCAAGTGTAACTATTTACTCACCTGAATAACTCGACTTATCTTTAAATCGATTATATTCTCGAAATTAAAAGCCTTCCCTAGGCAGAGAACGGCTCATGCAATTTCTGCAGGTACTAAAATTATCAACCGGAGTTTACAACTATCTCCCTGGCCTTAATATAGTCCTTGATGATTGTCGGTCTTCTGGCCTTAATACGACCTCCTTCGGTTGTCGGTTTTCTGGTCTAATACAGTCACCAGGGAAATCGGACTTCTAGCCTTAATATGGTCCGGTGTGACCATAACTACTTGAATAATTGAGCTTCACATCACATTTCAGAACACACCTCCCAAAGAAGATGTATTCTGAGGGACAAAGTGTTAACCATCTTTTTGGTAAAAGGCCACCACGATTTAGATTAAAGCCTAATGTCCAGAAACGCGCGAACAACCAAAGCTCGGCCGAATATCTCGGATCAACATGGAAATATTCAGCTGAGTCATTCAGATGCTTAGCCCGACTTTCAAGGCAGTAAAGGCAGTCAACCATGTTCGGACAAAGTTCTACTTTTGATACACCTCACCTTGAATGCCACATAAGCCATAATTTACGAAGATACTATTTATGAATAGTAGAACCAGTCTATCAGCCGCGACTATGCCAGGGAATCGATCTCCACATGTCGAAACTTTCCCAAAAATGTCGGGCCACGTCACATTAGCCCTAGCCGATTTCTTCATCTATAAATACATTCTTCCCCAAAGAGGAAAAAAGAGGGTTTTTGTTACTCTAAGCTCTGGAAAAGAAAGATTTATGACTTATTCCTCAAATAGCCAACTCTCATTCCTCTAAAAACTTCTCATCTCCCATATTTCTTCAAAGAGAAATGTCGTTGTACTTATTATCAAAAGAAAATTAATACATATAAAATGGACGTAGGCACTGTCTTTTGTCAAACCACTATAAAAAGCCTTGCGTGTTCCTTGTTCTTTTAACCTTTTTTGTACTTTATAATCATTATTCGTGTGTCAGTAGAACGATTGGGGGTTGATTGTCACTTGTGACCAACTTTTGACGTCAACATAGACGTCTTTCCGTCTTTAACCCAAATACAAAATTAAAATTCTAAAATTGTTCTCCAGTATTTTATCGATTGTTGACCAGAAAAGTGGTTATTTTGAGTAAAATACCAAAATAACATAAGTGTAATAAATATCCAAACACAACCAAGCAGAAAAGAAAAGGATACACAATAAATTTTATAGTGATTCGACAAGCAAGCCTATGTCCACCTATCACAATCACTGAATTATTGCCTATAATCATGAGTACAGAGTTGAAAGGGTGAAAGAAGAAAGTAGTTTTTAATCTTGCAGCCTCTCGGCGTTTATAGCAGAAGAAAATTCCCTCAAATGGTTATTTCATGGCCTACTTATAGAAGTTTAGAAATTCGGTTCGGCATGGAGGTTGTGGCACAATTTATGGAGTAGTGGTAGTAGTGGGAGAAGTTGAGGAAGTAGTGGGACATGTCATTTAGACGTGCCCATGTCGGTTCGACATGGCCAATCTGGATCGTTCCGAACTGGAGTCACCTTCGTTCATCACACAAAGTTTACTGTTTCTAGCCAAACCGGACTTCTTGCTTTGGTCGAATCAGTGTTATCTATCCAAGCTGAACCAGATCCTCACTGATCTGAAGTAGTGATGTATGTTGATCCTAGGTGGTCATAAATGTATAGCTTCATTTACATCAAGACTCCAAGCACTTGTGAGGCTTATGGCATCAATCTCAAACTTCTTCGAGTGTGGGTAAGTCCGCGCTCTAGTTTCAAGCGATCAAGATGTTGTGAACCCGAAGTACGATGACCTTGCAAAAAGACTAGTCAACATTCTGTCCCTTAAAACATGTCTTTCTCTGGAAAATGTGCTTTGAATCAACTTTTCTTTTTTAATCTCTCCAGATGGCTGAAGTGTCAAAGGAAAATATTAATTAGTAAACCAATCTATTTGAACTCTGGCGAAGTAGCAGTATTTTCAATTAGTTTAACTTGACCCTCCATTGATTATGTAGTTGCTCATTCTATTTGATGAACCTATCCTTTCACGTTCCAACTAATGGAATTCACATTTAGCTAGTGCATGTCCATCCATTCACTTTCTTGTGAAATGGACCTAAAATTTGCATACATAATGGATTCATGGCACTTACATAATTCGCATTAAGGAGGTCAACTGAATCAGTAGACCGCCTGATTTTGCATTAGATAAGTACATGTACACACACACTTCGCATATGATCATGAAGCATTAGAAGTCTCTTAAGGACAATGGATGCTCGTGTTTGATGGATGAGTAGATGGATGATTGGATGTTAGGATATACATTCCTCCTAACTTGAAGATTTCGGGACGAAATCCTTTTAAGTGGGGGAGAATGTAACACCCCGCGAATTCTATAACTGTGAAATTCACAAATTAAAGTATAATCAATTTCAAATCAAAGAACTAAGGGAAACGGGATACGCCATTGCGTTCGTCTCGGAAAAATACGCGAAATAGAGTCCGAGTTTTCGAAAAACGGAGTCCGTATGAAGAAGATATGGCCTTCGGAAGTTTTTGAATTAAGTTTAAAATTCAAACAGAATAAAATATCTCAGAAAATCAAATTTAAATTCCAAAATGGGGCCCAATGGGCCAGGGCGGAAAAACACCCGCCTAACGCACCCAGGTCGACTGGGCTGTCGACCTGGTCTAGCCAGGTCGACAGGGCTGTCGACAGGCATGTCGACCTGGTCCAGAGCCAGGTCGAACCCAGTCCAACCTGGCTGGCCTATTCTATGTTGGCCGATTTTCTGCAGTCTGCTTTGTCATTAGGGCTAGGTGGCAGGCTCTAATTGGTCTCTCCTTAGGATGAATGGCTACGATCAATCCAAGCAACATCAATGGTCCTAATCAGTTCATAACCCCTATAAAAATGACCCTAGACTTAACCCTAATCTATTCATTCAAAAATAAGAACAAAGCCGCCATGTTGCTAAGGAACGACTAGGGGTAGCCACCAATTGGAGAGAGGATTAGGAGGCAAATTCTAAGGCATAAAGCAACTCAATCAAATCAAAGCAACAAGGAATCGCATCTTCAAATCCCTAAATTTGAGAATTCGCCACACAATTGTAAGTAGAGTATTATTTTGGTATGAACAAATAACTGTGTTGGTTTGTATACTTGATTGTGGTGATAAATAATTCATAATTTGTGCGTTACTATGATTCTTATCGATTTGAAATATTTTATACGTTTGGATATTCTCGAATTATGTTATTCAGTTATGAAAAACTACATGCGGTAGTTTTATGCAAGTATACGTTTGGAATATTCGCAAATTATGTAATTCATGTGGAAGCTACATGTATGTAGTTGATTAATTGAAATTCATGCAAGTTTGGGGTTTTGCTACTATGCCATCATAACGTGTATTTTTATACAAACATCATTTTTGTGAAGTAATTGGAATAAGTTTGGGTTATCATAGTCCATATGAAATTATGTTGAAAATTTGGCATCATGATCTATGTATTAAGTCATGCTTTTGTACTAGAAAACCTATTTGCAAACTTATGAATATGACTAGGCTATGATTGATATTTTGCATAATTAAGTCTATATTGTTTACAAGAATTATATGATGACATATGTGGTACATAGCTAGGTTAGATTCAAAAATCCCTTTTTGCAAGTTTGCATGACTAAAGTAAAAATCATGATTTCATGTTAGAAATATTTATGCCATGGTTATGTGAACAAATTTAACTATACTTTTGTATTAGTCACAAAAGTAGACACCTTTGTAAACATGTAGTAGTCTTAGGAACATGATTTGCTTATGTTTGACATTATGCCTGAATAAAAATATAGGTTTATGTTGTAGTTAAAGCCTATGTGTCGATAGTGATATTTTTAACTTAACTACAAGTTTACATGCTTTGATTCATGTCACTTATGTTTTATGACCAAAGTATATGTCACTACTATGCAAGTACACCAGTTTCTATTTTGTATTTCCAACGTCATATTGCAAGTTCATGCGTTCACATTCCCCTTTTCGTGTATGTAATCACGCTTTAAGCCTCCCCTTTTCGCATGGCTAAGTTGGGCTTTAAAAGGCTATGCCCAATAAACGGACGTGTTAAGCGGGGGAAAATAACGTTGGGTTAAAATTACTAATGAATGAAAATATAAAATAGAAGGGCCCAAATTCAAGTATGGGTTGGGCCCATGATTGGTGTAACCTTTACACCATTAACTTAATAATGGGCCGCAAATATTTACATATAAGAAAATAAAGAAGAAAGACAAAATATGTAAATGTAGAACATACGATGTGTTTAACCCGAGGTTGGATTGAGTTGTGATGTAAACCTGCCCGGAACCGCCCGGCTGTCTAGTAGTCACAATAATACCTATCCAATGTGGGAGGTTAAACATGGAGCCCAATAAGGACCCGAGGTTAGACTGAGTTGTGGCGTAAGACTGCCCGGAACCAACCGGCAACAGGCAGCCACAACAATACCTGTCTAATGTGAGAGGTCAGGGCCTTAATAAGACAATTAAGGCTGAGTCAGGATTGTTAGGATTGAGTGAACTAAAGACTTAATCAAAATGGAACATGCTAAACTAAACGGACT
Organism: Allium sativum; assembly: GCA_030737875.1. NCBI lineage: Eukaryota > Viridiplantae > Streptophyta > Magnoliopsida > Asparagales > Amaryllidaceae > Allium > Allium sativum. Next base: position 804,016,615 of record CM060919.1, read on the forward strand.
GGTGGGGGTTAGGTTAGAAAACACTTAACCAACTTAGCATGTTGGCTAGAGATAGAAAACCTAGTAACGGGGGACCCTTTTCAGCAGTAACCCTAGAAGGTGTATCAGGATACCCTGAAACTAGGCAGGGTGGGGCACGATTACTGGGCTGATTGTAAGAGGTCAAATCGACGGCGGTGGTGTAGCAGTGTAGGTTCTAACGGGGTGCGGGCGTGCACACACTCCGGCGCAGAAAAATAAGGCACTGGACACCAGTAGCATACCTGTGCATTCTAGGATTGTGTCGGGCCGCCACCACGGGACTTGATACACCCCATGGTGGGACCAGCATAGGTAACTACAACATCGGGGGCTGTAAGACACATGTAACTATGCGAGTAGGAGCCGATCATCATTGAATGGATCACATCACCCTGATTATGGGGTGCCAGTTGGAAACTAGTTTATATGGGTTCAGAGATTACCATGGGGTACGATAGTATATTCGACCCTAGACAACTTAACCAAGTTATAGTGCTTTCCCACTTCTTGTTTATACTTATCATACCCGGTTCTTTATTCATAGACAGAATAGTACTAGACTTACTCAAGCTTTATGTCTGACTCTACTTTTCTTTCGTCTTCTTTTCTTCTGTTTCCCACCCCCCCCCCCCCCCAGGTCCACAGGGAGGAAATATTGCAGCTTGACCAGCCTTAACATCCAGCTTGAAGAAGAGAAATGTATTGCTTGGACCTTTTCGTTTGAAACTATGGCTTTGGACAAACTCTATGGGGCTTTTGCAGTTTATCTATGTTTTATTTATGCTTCTTTAAATAATGTAATCAAGACGGATTATGAAAGTATTATGTCATGTTTTTGGAAAGGATGTAAGACAATTATGGTGATGTTGTTGTAACACGTATTTGCTTTTATGAAATAAAAGTTGTTGTTTTTCCGCTGTTTACAAATATGTGTTCTTATATCTGTCTTGTATATCTGTGACTTATACTTATAAACCTCCACCAAAATTAGGGCATTCCCTTTGAGAGTGACCCTAACGGAGGTGGGGTGTTTCACTTGGTATCAGAGCCAGGTTTACCAGATAAGATAAAAAGTTTTGAAAAATTATTTTCAAAAAGGAAATTTAAAGAAGCATTTTTAAAAGGAAAATATTATTTTAAAAAGGCAAAGTCCCCCCAAAGCCATAGGTACTATCTCTTATCCTTCGTTTTGAATCTATCCTTTTTGTTTCAGCATGTCCGAAGATCTTAACTTGCCAGAAGGGGTGCCAATACCTGGTTGGTTTAGACGGTTCTTAGAAGCAAGGGCCACTCAGCCAGGTCCTACCATTCCTCCTCCCCCAGCTGCCGGAAATCATCCAGCTGCAGTAGCACCTTTTCCTCCACCTCCTCCACGGGGAAACACATTCGCTAAGATATGTAAAGATTTTAAAGCTATGGGAGGAAAGGATTTCCATGGAACTGAGTCCTTCGTGGCAGCTAGGAATTGGCTGAAAGAAACGGAGGACCTATTCATCATCTTTGAGGTAGAGGATAGACAAAAAGTACAATTGGCAGTGTGGCTATTGAAGGGCGAGGCTTCCTACTGGTGGGAAGTCACTAATGCTGAAAGACTAGTGGAGACATGGGAGGACTTTAGGGCAAGGTTTGAGACTAAATTTCTCTCAGATGCGGAAAGAAGTTTGCAGTTGGAAAAATTCTTATTTCTTTAGCAAGGGGACAAGACAGTCAGAGAGTATGTGAATCAGTTCGATGAGCTGGCTAGGTTTGGGCTTGACCTAGTCAACACCCCGCACAAGAAGGCTCTCCGTTTCGTCAAAGGGTTGAATGAGCCATTACACAGTTTGGCCATGACCCATATACCCATGGGAGCCACGTATGAAAGATTGGTGCAAATGGCATTGTTGAATGAAGAGGATAAGGGAAAGAAGGAGACAAAGGCAGAAAGCTCTCAAGGGAAGAAAGAGGGTTTGCAACCTAAGAAGACAGACTTTAAGAAAGGCGGGAAAGGCAACAAAGAGAAGAGGAAGTGCAATTTCTGTGGCAAAGTGGGGCACTTAGTAAAGGACTGCCGGAAAAAGAAGGCCAAGGAGAATGGTGGGTGCTTTTCTTGCGGTGAGACAGGCCACAGGGCTAAGGACTGCCCAAAGAAACGAGGGCAGGGGCAGAGGGCTGGATCCACCCCAGGGGCACAGGTTCATGTGCTAGAAGCGCCACCTCTGCAACAGCGAGGTATAAATACTTCTGTAGAAAGCGTAGTTTATCTTATGATCACCCCGTTCGCACTTTATTTGATTCTGGAGCATCACACTCCTTTATCTCGTCTGCTCTAGTAGAATCTCTGCACCTAAAAACTAGTATGGTAGAGGACCCCTTAATTGTTTCAAACCCAATTGGGGGCCCAGCTCATTTGTCTATGATCTGTGGGGGATTGAAAATTTCTATTCTAAGTGTAGAATTTCAATGTAGTGCCTTTGTTTTGGGCTTTTCGGATTATGGTTTGATTTTGGGTATGGATTGGCTATCCAGTAATGGGGCCATCCTTGATTGTGAGAAAAGGGTTGTTAGGCTCCTAACCCAGCTCGGTAACACTTTGGAAATTTCTTGTAATCCCTCGTATGCGGTTATGCTTAGTTATCTTGAATCGCTAGATGCCTCTGTTGAAAATTTGCAATCAGTTAGAGTGGTCCGGGAATATCCGGATGTCTTCGAAGAGGTGAAGGGCTTGCCTCCGAAGCGGGAAATAGACTTCCGCATATATCTTGTAGATAATGCAAAGCCCGTTGCGTTGCCCGTTAGACACATGGCTCCACGAGAAAGGAAGGAGCTCAGTAAACAGATTAAAGAGCTTCTAGAAAAGGGGTTCATTAGGAGGAGCATTTCAGAATGGGGCGCTCCAGTGGTGTTCGCTACAAAGGCGGATGGATCACTCCGTCTATGTGTTGACTATAGGGAGCTCAACAAGCTAACGAAAAAGAATAGGCACCCTCTCCCTAGAATTGACGATTTGTTTGACCAGCTTGTAGGAGCGTCTATTTTCTCCCAACTCGATTTAGCAACCGGTTTTCATCAGCTAAGGGTGGCTGAAGATAGCATCGATAAAACGGCGTTCAGAACCCCAGACGGCTTCTTTGAATGGCTTGTCATGCCTTTCGGCTTGACAAATGCACCTGCTTACTTCGTGGACCTGATGAGTAGGGTATTTAGAGATTTCCTCAACAAATTCGTAGTGGTCTTCGTAGATGATATCCTTATCTTCTCAAAGAGTGAAGAGGAACATGCTCAGCACTTAAGGGCAATCATGGAAACTTTGCGAGTCCATCAACTAAAAGCCAAATTCTCCAAATGCCACTTTTGGAGAGAAGAGGTGAGGTTCCTTGGGCACATAGTATCCAAACAAGGGTTAGCAGTGGACCCTGCTAAGGTAGTGGCGGTACAGGATTGGAAGACACCAAGGAATGCAACTGAGGTCCGAAGCTTTCTAGGACTAGCAGGTTTCTATCGAAAATTCATAAGGGATTTTGCGAAAATCTCAGCTCCACTCACGAAATTGACTAAGAAGAATCTAGTGTTCAATTGGGATTTGGATTGCGAATTTGCTTTCCAACGACTGAAAAGGGCTCTTACAACAGCCCCAGTTTTGACGCTGCCAGATGGGAGCAGGATGTTCACTGTTTATACGGATGCATGTGGGACAGGGCTAGGCGCCGTCTTAATGCAAGAAGGAAGGGTAGTAGCTTATGGCGGGAGGCAGTTGAAAGTGCACGAAAAGAACTACCCAACCCACGATCTTGAGTTAGCCGCCATCGTCTTTGCACTCAAGTCTTGGCGACACTATCTCCTAGGTGAGAAGTTCGAACTTTACACTGACCATAAATCGTTGAAATATCTTTTCTCGCAGAAGGATCTTAACTTGAGGCAACAAAGATGGATGGAGTTTCTTGCCTCGTACGATTTCGAAATCTCCTACACTCCGGGCAAAGGCAACGTAGTGGCAGACGCGTTGAGCCGAAAGAAATTGACCCTAAGCCCGTTGTTTGTTGAAAGACAAAGCCTAGAGTTTATAGCCAGCTTCGACTTTAGGCCTTCCTCCGATTTCGTACCAGGCTTGCTAGCATCTCTCGAAGTGCGCCCAACTGTAGTGGATTCAGTAGGGACAACACAACGCGAAGACCCTCAGCTTGTGGAAATAATTGATAGGCTAATTAGGGGTGAAACTTCAAGTCACCTCAACAGATACTCCATCGACGATAAGGGTTTGCTAAGGCGAGACGGAAGACTATGCGTCCCACAGACAAAAGATTTAGTAAAGAAGATTCTCGAGGAAGCACATCACTCCAAGATGACGATACACCCAGGCGGAGATAAAATGTACAAAGATATAAAAAGGACTTTCTTCTGGAACGGCATGAAAAAGGACGTGGCAGAGTTTGTTTCTAAGTGTATGGTGTGCCAACAGGTTAAGGCGGAAAAGAAAAAGCCTGGCGGACTGCTACATCCTCTGGAGGTCCCGCAGTGGAAGTGGGATAGCATCTCAATGGACTTCATCGATGGGCTGCCTAGGTCTAGGAGAGGCAACACTAGCATTTGGGTAATAGTGGATAGGCTTACTAAAAGCGCCCACTTTTTACCTGTCAAAAGTAAAAGAACTGCCTCATCCCTAGCATCACTTTACCTCAAGGAAATCGTTCGACTCCATGGAATACCATCTAGCATTGTTAGTGACCGAGACCCCATCTTCACTAGTGAGTTTTGGCGGAGTCTGCAAAAAGCAGTAGGAACGCAGTTATGCTTGAGCACAGCCTATCATCCCCAAACCGACGGCCAAACAGAGAGAGTGAACAGAGTTTTGGAAGACCTCTTAAGACTGTGCGTCCTTGACTTCGGAGGGACATGGGAAGACCACCTTCCTTTGGTGGAATTTGCCTACAACAACAGTTATCAAGCAACCATCGGAATGGTGCCCTTCGAAGCTTTATATGGAAGACCGTGCCGATCGCCCACTTGTTGGTGGGAGTCTACTGATAAGCTCATACTTGGACCAGATATGATCTGAGAGACTTCAGAGAAAGTAGACTTAATACGAAGAAGGATGAAGACAGCCCAAGACAGACAGAAGTCCTATGCCGACAAGAGAAGGACCGACCTTGAATTTAAGGTTGGAGACAGAGTTTTTCTCAAGGTATCACCACTAAGAAACGTTGTTCGTTTTGGAACCACAGGAAAGCTAGCACCAAGGTTCATAGGGCCATTCCCTATCATCGAGAAAATTGGGAAAATGGCCTATAGATTAGAGCTACCCGAGAAGTTGGCCGGAGTCCACAACGTTTTTCACGTTTCACATCTCCGAAAATGTCTACATGAGTCTACTGAAGTGGTAGAGCCAAATATCCTCGAAGAGGCCGAAGTGGAACGCGAAGCAACCATAAGAAAAGTTCCAACACGCATATTAGGAACGGAAGTGAAGAAGCTACGCAACCGCGAAGTCAAGCTCGTCAAAGTTCAGTGGAGCGACGCCGAGGGAGACGCGACTTGGGAAACTGAAGCTAGAATACGCACTGCCTACCCTTTTCTGTTCGAGGGTACATCCTTGATCTTTCTTACCTTAAGTTGCGCTTTTATCGACCTTATCTTTTAGGTAGAATCTTTTTGGATGGAAACATGTAATTGAAACATGTTATGGATGATGGTTGCAAGTGGTTGCAAGTGATTACTAGTGGTTGCTCGTGGTTGCATATACACACACAATCTAGGTTTTAGATCGGCTCAGTCACTTCATATTGCATATGCATATATGTTTGCCTTCGTATATGATTGAAATCTAATGTGTTGTCATGTGGATGTTGCATTTGTATTGAATGATTGTGCACTCATGTAGAATCATGAATAGGAAAATTTGCATACATAATGGATTCATGGCACTTACATAATTCGCATTAAGGAGGTCAACTGAATCAGTAGACCGCCTGATTTTGCATTAGATAAGTACATGTACACACACACTTCGCATATGATCATGAAGCATTAGAAGTCTCTTAAGGACAATGGATGCTCGTGTTTGATGGATGAGTATATGGATGATTGGATGTTAGGATATACATTCCTCCTAACTTGAAGATTTCGGGACGAAATCCTTTTAAGTGGGGGAGAATGTAACACCCCGCGAATTCTATAACTGTGAAATTCACAAATTAAAGTATAATCAATTTCAAATCAAAGAACTAAGGGAAACGGGATACGCCATTGCGTTCGTCTCGGAATAATACGCGAAATAGAGTCCGAGTTTTCGAAAAACGGAGTCCGTATGAAGAAGATATGGCCTTCGGAAGTTTTTGAATTAAGTTTAAAATTCAAACAAAATAAAATATCTCAGAAAATCAAATTTAAATTCCAAAATGGGGCCCAATGGGCCAGGGCGGAAAAACACCCGCCTAACGCACCCAGGTCGACTGGGCTGTCGACCTGGTCTAGCCAGGTCGACAGGGCTGTCGACAGGCATGTCGACCTGGTCCAGAGCCAGGTCGAACCCAGTCCAACCTGGCTGGCCTATTCTATGTTGGCCGATTTTCTGCAGTCTGCTTTGTCATTAGGGCTAGGTGGCAGGCTCTAATTGGTCTCTCCTTAGGATGAATGGCTACGATCAATCCAAGCAACATCAATGGTCCTAATCAGTTCATAACCCCTATAAAAATGACCCTAGACTTAACCCTAATCTATTCATTCAAAAATAAGAACAAAGCCGCCATGTTGCTAAGGAACGACTAGGGGTAGCCACCAATTGGAGAGAGGATTAGGAGGCAAATTCTAAGGCATAAAGCAACTCAATCAAATCAAAGCAACAAGGAATCGCATCTTCAAATCCCTAAATTTGAGAATTCGCCACACAATTGTAAGTAGAGTATTATTTTGGTATGAACAAATAACTGTGTTGGTTTGTATACTTGATTGTGGTGATAAATAATTCATAATTTGTGCGTTACTATGATTCTTATCGATTTGAAATATTGTATACGTTTGGATATTCTCGAATTATGTTATTCAGTTATGAAAAACTACATGCGGTAGTTTTATGCAAGTATACGTTTGGAATATTCGCAAATTATGTAATTCATGTGGAAGCTACATGTATGTAGTTGATTAATTGAAATTCATGCAAGTTTGGGGTTTTGCTACTATGCCATCATAACGTGTATTTTTATACAAACATCATTTTTGTGAAGTAATTGGAATAAGTTTGGGTTATCATAGTCCATATGAAATTATGTTGAAAATTTGGCATCATGATCTATGTATTAAGTCATGCTTTTGTACTAGAATACCTATTTGCAAACTTATGAATATGACTAGGCTATGATTGATATTTTGCATAATTAAGTCTATATTGTTTACAAGAATTATATGATGACATATGTGGTACATAGCTAGGTTAGATTCAAAAATCCCTTTTTGCAAGTTTGCATGACTAAAGTAAAAATCATGATTTCATGTTAGAAATATTTATGCCATGGTTATGTGAACAAATTTAACTATACTTTTGTATTAGTCACAAAAGTAGACACCTTTGTAAACATGTAGTAGTCTTAGGAACATGATTTGCTTATGTTTGACATTATGCCTGAATAAAAATATAGGTTTATGTTGTAGTTAAAGCCTATGTGTCGATAGTGATATTCTTAACTTAACTACAAGTTTACATGCTTTGATTCATGTCACTTATGTTTTATGACCAAAGTATATGTCACTACTATGCAAGTACACCAGTTTCTATTTTGTATTTCCAACGTCATATTGCAAGTTCATGCGTTCACATTCCCCTTTTCGTGTATGTAATCACGCTTTAAGCCTCCCCTTTTCGCATGGCTAAGTTGGGCTTTAAAAGGCTAAGCCCAATAAATGGACGTGTTAAGCGGGGGAAAATAACGTTGGGTTAAAATTACTAATGAATGAAAATATAAAATAGAAGGGCCCAAATTCAAGTATGGGTTGGGCCCATGATTGGTGTAACCTTTACACCATTAACTTAATAATGGGCCGCAAATATTTACATATAAGAAAATAAAGAAGAAAGACAAAATATGTAAATGTAGAACATACGATGTGTTTAACCCGAGGTTGGATTGAGTTGTGATGTAAACCTGCCCGGAACCGCCCGGCTGTCCAGTAGTCACAACAATACCTATCCAATGTGGGAGGTTAAACATGGAGCCCAATAAGGACCCGAGGTTAGACTGAGTTGTGGCGTAAGACTGCCCGGAACCAACCGGCAACAGGCAGCCACAACAATACCTGTCTAATGTGAGAGGTCAGGGCCTTAATAAGACAATTAAGGCTGAGTCAGGATTGTTAGGATTAAGTGAACTAAAGACTTAATCAAAATGGAACATGCTAAACTAAACGGACTGGTGGGGGTTAGGTTAGAAAACACTTAACCAACTTAGCATGTTGGCTAGAGATAGAAAACCTAGTAACGGGGGACCCTTTTCAGCAGTAACCCTAGAAGGTGTATCAGGATACCCTGAAACTAGGCAGGGTGGGGCACGATTACTGGGCTGATTGTAAGAGGTCAAATCGACGGCGGTGGTGTAGCAGTGTAGGTTCTAACGGGGTGCGGGCGTGCACACACTCCGGCGCAGAAAAATAAGGCACTGGACACCAGTAGCATACCTGTGCATTCTAGGATTGTGTCGGGCCGCCACCACGGGACTTGATACACCCCATGGTGGGACCAGCATAGGTAACTACAACATCGGGGGCCGTAAGACACATGTAACTATGCGAGTAGGAGCCGATCATCATTGAATGGATCACATCACCCTGATTATGGGGTGCCAGTTGGAAACTAGTTTATATGGGTTCAGAGATTACCATGGGGTACGATAGTATATTCGACCCTAGACAACTTAACCAAGTTATAGTGCTTTCCCACTTCTTGTTTATACTTATCATACCCGGTTCTTTATTCATAGACAGAATAGTACTAGACTTACTCAGGCTTTATGTCTGACTCTACTTTTCTTTCGTCTTCTTTTCTTCCGTTTCCCCCCCAGGTCCACAGGGAGGAAATATTGCAGCTTGACCAGCCTTAACATCCAGCTTGAAGAAGAGAAATGTATTGCTTGGACCTTTTCGTTTGAAACTATGGCTTTGGACAAACTCTATGGGGCTTTTGCAGTTTATCTATGTTTTATTTATGCTTCTTTAAATAATGTAATCAAGACGGATTATGAAAGTATTATGTCATGTTTTTGGTAAGGATGTAAGACAATTATGGTGATGTTGTTGTAACACGTATTTGCTTTTATGAAATAAAAGTTGTTGTTTTTCCGCTGTTTACAAATATGTGTTCTTATATCTGTCTTGTATATCTGTGACTTATACTTATAAACCTCCATCAAAATTAGGGCATTCCCTTTGAGAGTGACCCTAACGGAGGTGGGGTGTTTCAGAAACTAAAGGAAATGCAATCACACACACAAATTTATAGTGATTCGACATTAACGAGCCGATATCCACTTTATATTCTTATATAACTTGAACGAACTAAGTAAAATAGAGCATTTTCTCTCAAACACTCGAGTACAAGTCAGTAACACAGAGTATAAAAGATAATAATGGCCAAAAGTCCTTTTTCTGAAGCTTTCGAGGTTTATTATAGGGAAGTGGAGGAGTCGGTCTTCAATCCGCATGAAGGTTCTTCTTTCGTTGGACGTATGACAGGTGTAGCAAGATCCGGTAACGTAGAAGAAATATCAAGCGTTTGACCTGAGACGTGCCCAATAGAATAAGTCCTAGGGAGTTGCACGCTCGGGGTCGACATGCTCAGATCGGTGTGATCCAGGTCGGCATACCGATCCAACCCCTCCCTAGCCTTTTGCTTCTATCTCTTGTGCTTCATTTAATGGAGATCGAGTCGATACCTATAAGTTGTTGTCTTCACCGTGAGCCTGGATAGAGTCTTGAACGGCTAGTCTACGAAACTTAATGGCCTTACCGAAAAGCGTGTCAATACCAGCAAACATTGAAAGTCGGCAAGTATTACAAAAAAAATAACTAAGAATTATAAAATTTCAAGTTTACAACAATAATAATAATAACTATAGTACATTAATCAAATTAACTAGACTTATAATAATAATTGTAATTTAAATAAATTTTATAAATAATAATAATAAATAACTAAACTTTATGAAAACTTAATAAGATTTATAAAAATTAACCAAGTACTATAAAAAATTAACTAAGTTATTGATTTTATAAAATTAACCATGATTTATAAAAAGTAAATAAGTTTATAAACATAAAAAGGAAAAGAACAATATTAAACTAAGTTTACAATAATAATAACAAATTATATGTACTAACTAAGGTTTATAAAAGTTAACTGAATTTATAATAATAATATAACTAAGTTAACTATGCTCTATAAATAATAAGAATGATAATAAATTAAATAAGCATTATAAAAAGTCAACTTAGTATAATAAATATATAATAATATTTATAATAATTTACTTAAATTAACTAAATTTTATAAAAATTATTTATGATTTATAAAAACCAACTAAGTATTATGAAAATTTCATGTTAACTAAGTTTTATAAAAATTAACCAAATTTATAATAACAGTTTAACTGAGTTAACAAAACTTTATAAATAATATAATAAAATAACTAAGTTTTATAAAAATCAGCTAAGATTATAGTAATAATAATGTTGACATGCTTTTTGGGCAAAGCTGTCACACATTGTTTAGCGACGTGCTTAAGTCTCGAGAACGTCGTCAAAAGACACAAAGCGATTTGGTTGAGGTCGTGACGTATTTGGAAAAGGTTGGAAATAGCATCGATTCTTGAAAACGTCATTAATGGACTTGGAAAAACTGGCATGGTAAGAATACGTGATTGACTCGGTCCGATTAGCTCAAAATGCTTGAGCGTATCGGTCCGATCACATAGAAAACTCGCCGTGGAAAAATAACTGAATTTTGGTTAAAAAAAAAACAATGCCGCGCACTCAAAAACAGCTGATCGACATGGCATGATCACGAAAAATGACTTGTGTGACTCATACATAAAAATCTGGCACTTGGCAAAATTCTAGTTTGTTACGTTCAAAAACAGGTGATCGATACGTGAAAATCATCAAAAATCATGTGTTCATGCTTGGTTGATTATATCTAGTAAAACGGTTGATCACTTGGCTTGGCATAAAAAAATCAGTGATCAACACGGGGAAACATCTACGATCCACATGTTTTATCTGCCTCGGAAACTCCTGAAATTCGGCGCGGTTCTTGGGAATTTTGTATCCTAGATTTTCGTATCCCAAAGGGATGCGAAAAATCCTTGATCGCATCGGAGGGATATGTGTTTTCCCCGGTGCGTAGACATGGATACGAAATGTTGGCACAACCGGGTTTTGAAATCTTGGCAAAAAAGGGTTGAGTACCATGGAGGGATTCAAAATTTCCCAAGCACGACACCGTGAGTTTTCACAAGTCGAATTCCTGGATTTGGCTCAAATACGAAATATTGGCATTTGCCAAACGATTTTGGCACACGGTAGAAACAAGGGCGGATCATGGAATGTTGCTTGAGCACACCGTATTTTGCAAGGGTTTTTGGGATGTGAAATGACAAAGTGGCGGATCATTTTGGCAACATATTTCACCGTATGCATCACCATTTTTGGGCTGATCAGCTCATGTTTTCACTTGATTTTTGGGATTCGAGTTTTTTGAGCTCCGGTATGTGATTTTTTACATTGGCTTTGTTTTTTGACTTCGTTCTTGGGATGTGAATTTCGTATCCCTAGGGATACAAAATTCAGTTGACACTCCCAAAATTCACATATAAATACCTCCAGGCTTGGCATTCAAAGAGGTTGGCTCATTTGTACTCTACCTACACTTTGGCATAAGGGATTGAAGCTATCAATCACTATTAATGGCTGCCTTCATCATCTTCATGGATTTTGGACTTCTTTTGGACTTTTAGACATTGCACAAACGTTTTCCTACAACATTCGGACATTAAATTTGACTTTTACACTGTTTTTGGATATTTTTGGATATCTTTGGAATTTCTTGAAAATTGAAGCTAATTTTTGGACAATGCTTCACACTTTGGCTCAACGGAGAAGACAAAGGGCATTTTGGTCAAATTTTGGAATTAACAAACATTTTGTTGTTCTATTATACAACTTTGTACACAAAATTTGTCCGACCTTATAGTACCCTTGTAATCGACTATTATATGGTGAATGATTACTTTAAAATGGACGTAGGCGTTAGTGCTGAACCACTATAAAAAATTGTGTTGTCCTTTTACATTCTCGTACTTTAGATTATCATTTTCCTATAAAGCATACACTCGGGAGTTAGCGTGTGTGAATAGCCATTTCTCTACGTCGGCACCTCGGCTCACTAGGAAGGAGGGCTCACGACTTTGATTTTTCGCTTTAGATTGGATTCTAGGATTAGGTTTTGGTTTTTGACTTTGGAATCAGTTTTCGACTTTGCTACTCGCTTTTCATCATGGTTAAGCATAAGAATCTTGACGCTATTGCCGAAGCTCAAGGTACAGGAGGTAAAGTAATTCAAAAACTTTCTTCGACTGATGCTCCCTCAAATTACATCACTCATGATGATGTCGATGGAAAGATTAAGAATTTGGCTACGGATTTTAATGCTCGACTCGAGTAACATGAAGAAGCATTCACTACGTTTCTTGCTCGGATTGAGTCTAGGATAGGAAGTACTAGAAGCTCGACTGGCCAAGCGGATATTATTGGAATAAGTATCAATGCTCCTCAAGCTGCGACTCGGGACATAGGGGCAACCTTGCAAACTAATCAATAGGGCGATGTCGATCCTCGAACTAGTATCGTCCCCTCTACACTCGGGGGTACCCCTAATCCCGACATCGTTCCATCCCATGATGCTTTGATTGGTCAAGTCGCGGGCTCCGGTGTTGGTATTGTTGCTTAAGTGCTAGGGCAATCAACTTTCAATGGTAATTCTCCCACGGTTCCAGGAGTAAGGATTGCTCTCAATGCGGCTCCTCATATTGGAATTCTACCGGATATTCTCCCCACTAATCAATCAGTTCATAATTTGGCTTAAACACCGGAGGCATCAGTGTCGCTTTGGATAATATTAATCAGTTGCTTGCATTTGGTAATGGATCTCAAATCGCGAATGATATTCGTCAATTCACTTGAGGCAGTGCCACTTCTTCGGACTTGGATTGTGTTATTCGCAGTCCATTCTCTTTGGATATCAGGAATTCTCGCAACCCACCAAACTTCAAACTACAGGTGTTGGAAGCTTATAAATGTCGAAGGATCCGACCACTCACTTGATGCGGTACATTCGACATATGGAAGTTCTATCTACTTCGAAAGTGTCATGTGTAACGACCTAGAAATTTTGATGAGTTGGAAATAAAATTTATTGAAGATTTAAACATTAAAAAAACAAATTGGATATTTGGTTAAGAGATTTAAAATCAAATACTGTTTTGAATATGAATTAAAACTCAATATTAATTCAGAATGATTGGTTGAGAATTAAATATTTATTGTTGAATATTTGAATTGGATTTGATTGGATATTTGATTTGGATTTCGACTAAAAATATAAATGGTTGGATTTAAAAATAAGTATTATCAAGTTAAACGAATTGGAGAATTTTATTATTGAAATATATGGAAATGGACTAGGATATGTGTGTATTTGTGTATATTAAGGATTGAAATTTAATGTTCAAAATTTGGAATCGAACAGAGTTGTTAGTGGGAAACTGGAATAAGATCAGTGAATCGATAAATTATTTAAAATTTAAAATAACATTATACATAGATGGAGTCGGTTTACAACCAAAATAATTTTATTAGATTCAGAACACTGAAATATAAAGGTATGTCAAATTTCGTTATGTTTGGGGATTTCGTTGGCGGTAAGAATTTAAAGCGGTTCGGGGTATTCGCGGTAGGAATAAAAATTTAATTATACCTAGATATTACCTTCCTCAGATGACATTACGTAGGTCTATTCTATGATATCGGGTAGCTAACCCTATACCCATTGAAAATACGTCATTCTTATCTTCTCCGCGTTTCCTTCCTCTGAAATCTTCTCTACTTCCTTTATGTCTCCACCATCCTTTCTTTTTTGTGGTTCAACAAAAAGGGAAAATCCCTGAATTGAAAATAATGGCTGAACTCTATTTTCTTTTTCCCTAAATTGCTTACTTCCTTCTCCTTTTGATAGTCGGAAACCCGAAGCCACCCTCCTTGGCCCTAAATCGAATAGCTTCGCCCAACCCATACCAAGATTGTTGTTCCCAAATTAAAAAATCATTCCTTCCAAATCAAAATCAAATACCAGCAGAACCAATGATGTCCACCACCCCTTCGTTACTTCGTTCATCAACCAGCAAGCACTCAACCACCACAAAGCCTGAAAAGTTGTAGCCTTCATTCGAAGCCAAGCCTCGACCTTCGTCGCTATCGCCTTTCGCCATCGCCAAAGACCTCAAGTCACTGTCTTTTGGACTCCAGCACCCAATCCGTCGCTCATATTTCCTTTTCCATCATTGTAGCACTATTTAAGGTAAGCATAGCTTACAATTAAACTTATTGAAGTCGTTTACTTCACTTTTTCTTTAAATATGATTATTTTAGCTGCTCGTTACTGTTGTCATTCTAAATGAACTGTATTGATTACGTTTTTATCATATTTTACCTAATATCTGCGCCTTCAAACGTGTACGAACCAGTGATCGTTCACACTGAAGGAATGTAAATGAGTTGCTACAGCAGAGCTCAAAAAAAAAAAAGATGAAAGAATCTTTTTTTTATTTTATTTTTTTCTCTCTCACATATAGTACTTTTCCATAACATGCTTATATAGCTTCTACGGAACATTCTAGAGAACTCTATAGATGACCTTTTCTAGAGAACTCTATAGATGACCTTTGATTACTTGGTTCATGAACCTACAATAAATAAATATGAAAGCCCTTTGATTACTTGGTTCATGAACCTATAATAAATAAATATAAAAGTGCATTAATTTCAACACCCCCCCCTTAATGCACTTGTTTGACAACTCCAATGCGTTCACGTAAGTAGCAGAATTTTTCTTTTGGAAGAGCCTTTGTACACTTTGTTTTCTCCCCCTTCCACCAAGAATCCTTGGGGTTGCTCAACGTAAATTTCTTCATCTAGCTTTCCATTTAAGAATGCTGACTTAACATCGAGCTGGAAATTTTTCCATTTCTTTTGTGCAGCAAGAGCAATCACGGTTCTTATGGTTTCAAGTCTTGCTACTTGGGAAAATGTTTCTGAAAAATCAACGTCGGGCTTTTGAGTAAAGCCTTTAGCGACTAGCCTCGCCTTATGCTTTTGAAATTCTCCATTTTGATTTAATTTTGTCTTGTAGATCCATTTTAACCCGATAATTTCTCTTCCTTCAGGTTTGTCTATAAGCTCCCATGTTTTGTTCTTCTCAATCATGTGCATTTTTCTTCCATTGCTTGCTGCCATACTTCTAGTTTCTCAGCTTCTTCAAAATTTTCTGGTTCAGTAACCACAAAATTACAAGATTGATATATTTCACTCATTCTTCTGAATTTTCTTGGTGGAGTTTCATTCTCATCCTCTGATTCAGATGTGTGAGTGTGTTGACCTTGTTCTTCTCTTTCTTCAGTTTTTATGTGTTGATCTTGTTCTTCTCTTTCTTCAGTTTCTTCATTTGTTTCCAGAGAACTTGGTAGATTGACATGTTCAACTTGTTTTTCTTTCCAATCCCAGGCTGCATTTTCATCAAATAGAACATCTCTACTAACAACCAATTTGTTAGTTTCAACATTAAAAAGCCTGTAACCTTTAGTCTCCAGAGTATAACCAGTAAAAATACATTTTGTACTTTTATCATCAAGTTTAGAACGTTTCTCAGCAGGTATATGAACATAACCAATGCAGCAAAATATTCTTTAATTACTTACAGATGGTTTTTCCCCACTCCATGCTTCAATATGTGTCATGTTTCTTACATCTTTTGTGGGACACCTGTTGAGGATGTACACAACTGTGTTTGTAGCTTCAGCCCAGAATGTCTTTGGCAGTCCTTTCTCATTCATCATTGACCTGGCCATTTCAACAATTGTTCTATTTTTGCGTTCTGCAACTCCGTTCTGTTGTGGACTGTACCCTGCTGTGAGCTGCTTCCAAATGCCTTCATCTTTGCAATATTCTTCAAATTCTTTAGAGGTATATTCACCTCCTCTATCACTCCGTATGCACTTAATGTCATAGCCACTTTGTTTTTCTACAAGGGCTTTAAATCTCTTGAAAGTAATGAATGCTTCTGATTTTTCCTTTAGAAAATAAATCCAAGTCATTCGTGAAAAATCATCAATGAAAATTATAAAATACCTTTGTTGTCCCAACGATAGTGTTTTCATTGGACCACAAATGTTAGTATGTATAAGTTCCAAGCGTCCTTTTGCTCTCCATGATTTTCCTCTTGGATATGACATTTTGTGGTGCTTTCCTATGATGCATCCTTCACACGGGTTCTTTTCATTTTGTATTTTGGGAAGGCCGTCCACCATGTTTTTTTCTTTGAGAAGCATTAATCCCTGAAAATTTAGATGGCAATATCTTTTATGCCAAAGCCATGATTGATCTTCCACTTCAGCCTTTAGAGCATTGTAGTTGAATATTAGTGGAAAGTTCCTGTTCCTCGCCATCTTTACTTCTGCAATGGCCTGTCTCTTGTTTTTTTTCTCAAAGATTCTGCACATATTATCCTCAAATACAAGACAATAGTCATGTTCCAAAAGCTGTCCAACACTTAATAAATTTTCTTTTAAATCTGGAACGAGAAGAACATCTCGTATATATTTGACTCCAGATTTTGTGTTGATAGCAATTGTTCCTTTGCCTTTTGCTTCTGCAATAGCTCCATTACCCATCCTCACCTTTAGGTTTATTGTTGTATCAATCTGCACAAAGATATTTTTATCTTCACACATATGATTGCTGCATCCACTGTCTATATACCAGGCTTTCTTGTCTTCAGGAAGGCTGGAATGACAAACATAAAATATTTCCTCTTCCTTGCTGTCCTCATTTTCTTCTGTAAAATTTGCCTTCTCGACAATTTTAAATCTGCAGTCTTTTTCAATATGGCCAAACCTTCTACAATAATTACATTGAGGCTTACCCTTGAACCAACATTTAGATGTTATATGACTGGTTCTTTTGCAGATGTTGCAAAAAAAATTTGGGTTAGAACTTGTACCTCTATCATTCTGATTATTTTTGTAAGTGCTGGAATTGTCTTCTCTCTTCTTCCTCCAGTCTGACTTCTTTTGCTCCTGGTTGTAACCACCCTTCTTTGCAAATTGTTGTGGCTTCACCTTTGCTTCAGATAGAAAAGCATTTTCTGATTGCTCAGCCTGTTTAAGTCTTCTTTTTTCATGTGCTTGAAGAGAGCCCATCAATTCTTTTACGGACAACTTGGTAAGATCTTTTGTTTCTTCAATAACGGCAACAATATATTCATATTTATCTGTTAAACTGATCAAAATTTTCTCCACAACATGTTGATCAGAAATATTATCACCATAGGTTTTCATTTGATTCACAATCTCCATTACACGAGCATGATAACTTTGTATATTTTCAGAATCCTTCATTCTTAAATTCTGAAAATCTTTTTTAAGGGATTGGAGATTAATGCTTCGTACCTTTTCATCTCCATGGAATTCACCTTCTAGAATATCCCATGCCTCTTTTGCTATTGAAGCTGTTGATATCCTTGTGAAAATTGCTTTTGTGACTCCCATCTGAAGTTTGCTCAGTGCTTTTGCATCTTGGCGACGAGACGTTTCAATTTTCTTTAATTCTTGTTCAGGCAAGTTTGTTTCATCTTCAGGTTCTGTAAACCCTTTCTCCACAAGATTCCATAAGCCTTCTGCCCTTAGAACAGTTTTTATTTTGATCTTCCAATAGTCATAATCTTCACCATCAAAGACAGGAATTAGAGATGATTCTGAATTTGACGCCATGAAATCACTTCTTGTTTCAATCCCAGATTAGAATCGAAAAACCGCTCTTATACCAATTTGAAGGAATGTAAATGAGTTGCTACAGCAGAGCTCAAAAAAAAAAAAAGATGAAAGATTTTTTATTTTTTTATTTTTATCTCTCTCACATATAGTACTTTTTCATAACATGCTTATATAGCTTCTACAGAACATTCTAGAGAACTCTATAGATGATCTTTTCTAGAGAACTCTATAGATGACCTTTGATTACTTGGTTCATGAACCTACAATAAATAAATATGAAAGTCCTTTGATTACTTGGTTCACGAACCTATAATAAATAAATATAAAAGTGCATTAATTTCAACAAACACTATTTATTCGACTCTGTTCACCCTGGATTGTGTACCAACCTCGCCTTGTTATTGTTTGACATTCACCGTATACATGGCAACCTTGCCTTTTTAGAGATAGAATGCAACTGTATAGTTTATCATATATGTGTATACATACTTCGGTATGTGTATACATATATTAGATTATATGGTTGCTAAATGAGTTGCCACGATTTTCCCGAATGTGCTTCACTGCTCACTTTTTATTGCCTGGACCGAAATTTGAATATCTATATGCCTTTGTGGTTGATATACACCACTTAAAATTCCTGTCACATGACCTATGCTGCTCCTTGAAAACCTGTTGTTGATTTTTCGAGGATTTCCACTACTGTGTATATTCAGTTTTCCTAAGGGCTTATTTGTTCATATATGTATTACATTTTTTTAAGTTTATACCTCTGGTTCACGTATGGGATGAGAGTATAGTTATAATACCATGAATCTGAAAAACACCTGACCGCTATACATATATATTTATGTAACCTGCACACTTTAGTTTTAAATACCATGTTGTGATGTGTTTTATATATATACGAGTGGAAACCCGTGCGATGCACGGGAGCATAGACTTTTGAGTGTTTTAGTTTGCATTCATCAATAAGCAGTGAGAACATATTGTATAATAGCTAGATATATAATCTAAGTGATATATGCATGTGTCCGGATTCCACTGTAGAAACTAAATTTTGCAGCAAGAAGTAAATAATGCATGTATAGCGAGTAGGTACACGTAGAGTAAACAGTGTGAAATTTTGTGTATGTATTGAGTTGATGAAATGATATATGTATGAAATGATAAATTAAACAAACATATTATGTGATATTCTGCTTCGGTTGAACACAATGAGAGTAGAATAACTGAGTACATAATAGAAAAAAGTACTTGCATAGAATTTTAAAGTTACCATAGCATAACACAATATATAGTAACTAACATCCATAATGATTGAAGCAAATAAACAATAAACAGAAAAAATTAGCATTTATAAGATAGATTAGAAAAACTATTAAGTAGTTTAAAATTCAGCGTAGTTAAAAATACTGAACGGGGACACCATAACATGTAGCTTGTTTTGTGCTATCAACACCAAGCCATCAAGCTTTATATAAAGAATATCAAAGTTTCTAAATACCATGAAAAATTATATGTTGACAGAACAAATTCCTTAGTGTATCGAAATCATATTGTTTCGAATTCTCCAACATTTCGAACGTGGTGATGTTTTATGTTTCTTCACCAACAAAAGTTGCATTTGTCGACTGTTCATTCATTAGATTGTTCCATCTTAGTTGTTCCTTTATTCACTACGCCATTGGAATTTCAGTCTTCAGTTCTATAGTCTGCAATATGCAATCAAACTAACCAATCAACTTGTCATTGCAAGTCCAAGCATAAAGAACAGGCACCACTTTTTTTTCTCTGCATATGGAAAACGTTCAGAGTATAAAAATTATTTACAAAAGCCTAGCAGTCGATGAAATACTGTGAATCAAAAAAAAAGTCTAAAAGTACCATAATGGAATCATGACTATAATCAACTTTCAGATGTAGCCTCTATTAGTTATAGTTGCGTGGGTAGTCATTTGAAAACATATGGGATTCTTCAGGATTATTAACAATATAATCCAGTAAAGAAATACTGCAAATGAAACTTATACTAACAGCATAAGTTTTTGGATTTTTCAACGTATCAACAAAGAATTATTAACAGCATAAATTTGCATGGTTAAATTCAAGTGCTTATATGAGGATCAGAGGAAGATGCACCAATGAAAATGCATATAAGGAAATTGAATTCATATTAGACCATAGTATATCATGTTATTTCTCATAATGAGTCAATGACCTGCCTGAGCATTACTTAATATGTTAATTGTTCATTGCATGGTGACATTAATGGTCATTTATTTTTCAAACAAGGTAAAATGCATATGTTGTTGATTAAATAAAGTAAGGGATATCCAATTGTGTATTCATCGTAATCTGGGTTTTTAATGGAATGAAGAAAAAAAGCCATTATTAACAAAATTGCATTGCAAAAAGTGGGTATAAATCGAAGAGTAATATAATCCAAGTATAACGCTGTAATAAACAGAATACCAGGTGCAGCAGCGAGCCATTTATAATGGTTAATTCCACCATCATGCTTTCTATTTATGTCTCCGCTTGTTAGCTTGGGTAAAAAAGAAAAACAGATGTAAAAAAATATTAATAACTAAATTAGATCCAAGGAAATAATTTTTCGTTATTATGTTTAGACAAAATCAGTGTACAGACCGCAAGCCCGATATTAGTGAGTCAATGACCTGCCTGAGCATTACTTAATATGTTAATTGTTCATTACATGGTGACATTAATGGTCATTTATTTTTCAAACATGGTAAAATGCATATGTTGTTGATTAAATATGGTGGATCAAACACAAATATTTGATATTTACTGCACTTTATCAACATATTATGTAGTAATTCTAAGCCACATACGTACATATAGCCAGTATAAGAATACAGTAGCTAGTCAAAACGAAAAAAGATAACTGCAAAATTAGTGCATTCAAATAACATTCCAATATTTAAGTAAACTTATTATCAAATTGAGTATAGACTTATCTTCCGCTATAGTTATGGGGCAAAAGAGGCTTAAATACCATGATTCAGTTTAGAACAATTCAGTTATTAATTAAGGTATGTGATTCATATCTAAGTACAGTAGGCTAAAAAAAAGCCTACACAAAAATTTCTTCAAATGTCTATATTTATCTATTTTTATTTTATTTGTTTTAGGAAAACACATGATCACTGTACATATATTTGAAATTTATTCAACTTTTACCAAAATGTAGGTTGTTATTATTTGCCTCACATAGACATGGTCATAGTAGGAGTATGCTAACAATTCATAGTGCTGCAATTGCAGAATCATTGCATTCATACCATAATGTCGTATACTTAAGTAAAATTGCAAGCAAAATAAATTTGTAGGTCAATGTTTCCCCATGGATTTTGGTACCAAAGAAGGGTTTTTAATTGCTAATTTTAGATTTTAAAATAATTAGGTTAGTGGGTTGAGTGATTAATATCTATCACAATAGGGTAGAAGAAGCCTACAAAAGAAGTGTGCCTAATTTTATTTTTTCTGAGGGAAAACTCATCTCCTTCATACACTTCAAATTTATTGAAGTTTTAATCAATTTATTATGGATGTTTCATGTCATTGCAAATGTTAGGAGTCCGAAATGGTATGTTTTAAGTTAAAAATAATTTAGTTATAAAGGAAACATCGATTGAATTTGGAGCTTTTTTTCTTCTCTCCTACTCATATCCATTGAACACAGATGACATAACTGCTTGAAATTTTGCTAAAATGTATTGTTATTTACACTCCAATCATCTTTTGTAGAGATTCCTTTTAAGGGCATTAAATCTAAAATACTTTGTGATTATCCCAAACAATTTAACTTCCAAATATCGGACAATCATACATTTATTGCACTTCTATCAACTTGCAAGTAGCCATTATTGGCCGTATACATATATCTAGCCACTGCAGGAATGCATTGCCTACTCAAAAAAAGAAGGTATAATTGCAAAATCAATGCATTCATACCATATTAGCCCTATCTTTAAGTACATTTATTATCAAATTTATTACAGACCTCATGCTTCTCTAAAGTTATGATGCCAAAGAGTGATACACACTACGATTCAGTTTAGAACATTTTGGTTATAAAAAATACATGATTTATCTCTAAGAATATTAGGAAAAAAGTCGTTTGATGTACTGCAGATCATGTGTCAGTTGAAAGGTAATCCCATAATAGGAATGAATATTCAAATATCAAAGCATGTAAGAAATTTAATTAAAATTTTATGCACCAACATTAAGTATAAAAAAAAAATTGCAACTGCCGCATTCTTGATATTCAGGTGCTACAAATTTGAGGACATAGAAAATATAAATAATTTATACATGGAAAATATAAAACTGCAAATATCGGACAATCATACACTTATTGCAGTGTTGTCAATAGCGAATAGCGCAAGGCCTGCGCTATGCGCTATTTTGCGCTATGCGCTATAGCGCGCGCTATAATGTTTTTTTTTTTTTTTTTTGCTTACAGAATAGAAGATCTTAAAAAAAAAACACAGGAAAAAGGCGCAAAAGGAAAAAACTGTATGTTTAAAATCTCCAAAAAGGAAAAAAAAAACGAAAATGCATGTTCAAAAAAGAAAAAACAAAATAGCGCGCTATTCATGGCTGCGCTATGATAAAATAGCGCACTATAGCGCGCTATTTTTGCGCTACACGAGACCCCTGCGCTATAAGAACCAAAATAGCGCAACCTGTGCACTATGCGCTATAGCGCTCGCTATGACAACTATGACTTATTGAACTTCTATCAACTTGTAAGTAACCATTATTGGCTGTATACATATATATAGCCACTACAGGAATGCATTGCCTACTCAAAAAAAGAAGGTCTAATTGTAAAATCAATGCATTCATACCATATTAGCCCAATTTTTAAGTACATTTATTACCAAATTGAATGCAGATCTCATGTTTCTCTACAGTTATGATGCCAAAGGTAATCCCATAATAGGATTGAATATGCAAATATTAAATTTGATAAAAAAATGTAATTAAGATCTAACGCACCAACATTAAGTAAAAAAATGGAACTGCCGCATTCTTGATATTCAAGTGCTACAAATTTAAGGACATAGAAAATATAAATAATTTATAGTTGGAAAATATCAAACTGCAAAAAACGACTACAAATTTTACTTTATCCATGGAAAAAAATGAAGATGAGAATTAAAGTAAAAAAAAAATGTTAAAATTGTACTTCAATCCCACTTTGTAAGATATGGTAACTGTTATATGTTAAATAGATGAACATACAGTAGCATAGATGTTGGCAGCGCGAAAAAACATATAAACATAACAAATAAGCGTGCCACATCTCATTTAGATGAGCAAACTTTTGCATAGATAATGGCAGGGAAACAAACATATAAATCAAATAAGAGTCTACGACCCAAAATGATATCCTTATTATAATATAGAACAGTATAATTATCCGAAAGCAGAAGTTTAAAAGTAGATCATAATCGGAAAAGATCAAAACGGAAGTAAGAAGATCGAAGATCTACTTACGTGTGACGTCGAGAATCAGAGTTACGGTGCCCTATCTTCCCACTTGACCAAGTAATTTCCAAATCTGGTGCATCCGAATTAGGGGTTTTGCATAAATTATCGATAATATAGAATAGTATAATTATCCAAAAGCAAAAGTTTAAAACTAGATTATAATTAGAAAAGATCAAAATGCAAGTAAGAGGATCGAAGATCTACTTACGTATGACGTCGAGAATTAGAGATACAGCGCCCTGTCTTCCCAGTTGACCAAGTAATTTCCAGATCTGGTGCATCCGAATTAGGAGTTTTTCATAATTTCTAGGGATGTGATTTATTAGTAATCAGGGGAAGTGGATTGATAAACTGACGATTTATTCTTCGGGAGAAGTGAGATGATAGGAATAAAGGAGCATGAAAGAAGATTGTGCGAACGTGGGGAGAAGTGGAGAACGTGTGCGTAATTTGGAGCCGGTCGATATAAACGCTGAGAATAAATCCGAGCCCCTCTTTGTCTTTCTATAACCGACCAAGGCTTTTTGTTATATAGATTGAGTATAGACTTATCTTCCGCTATAGTTATGGGGTAAAAGAGGCTTAAATACCATGATTCAGTTTAGAACAATTCAGTTATTAATTAAGATATGTGATTCATATCTAAGTACAGTAGGCTAAAAAAAGCCTACACAAAAATTTCTTCAAATGTCTATATTTATCTATTTTTATTTTATTTGTTTTAGGAAAACACATGATCACTGTACATATATTTGAAATTTATTCAACTTTTACCAAAATGTAGGTTGTTATTATTTGCCTCACATAGACATGGTCATAGTAGGAGTATGCTAACAATTCATGGTGCTGCAATTGCAGAATCATTGCATTCATACCATAATGTCGTATACTTAAGTAAAATTGCAAGCAAAATAAATTTGTAGGTCAATGTTTCCCCATGGATTTTGGTACCAAAGAAGGGTTTTTAATTGCTAATTTTAGATTTTAAAATAATTAGGTTAGTGGGTTGAGTGATTAATATCTATCACAATAGGGTAGAAGAAGCCTACAAAAGAAGTGTGCCTAATTTTATTTTTTCTGAGGGAAAACTCATCTCCTTCATATACTTCAAATTTATTGAAGTTTTAATCAATTTATTATGGATGTTTCATGTCATTGCAAATGTTAGGAGTCCGAAATGGTATGTTTTAAGTTAAAAATAATTTAGTTATAAAGGAAACATCGATTGAATTTGGAGCTTTTTTTCTTCTCTCCTACTCATATCCATTGAACACAGATGACATAACTGCTTGTAATTTTGCTAAAATGTATTGTTATTTACACTCCAATCATCTTTTGTAGAGATTCCTTTTAAGGGCATTAAATCTAAAATACTTTGTGATTATCCCAAACAATTTAACTTCCAAATATCGGACAATCATACATTTATTGCACTTCTATCAACTTGCAAGTAGCCATTATTGGTCGTATACATATATCTAGCCACTGCAGGAATGCATTGCCTATTCAAAAAAAGAAGGTATAATTGCAAAATCAATGCATTCATACCATATTAGCCCTATCTTTAAGTACATTTATTATCAAATTTATTACAGACCTCATGCTTCTCTAAAGTTATGATGCCAAAGAGTGATACACACTACGATTCAGTTTAGAACATTTTGGTTATAAAAAATACATGATTTATCTCTAAGAATATTAGGAAAAAAGTCGTTTGATGTACTGCAGATCATGTGTCAGTTGAAAGGTAATCCCATAATAGGAATGAATATTCAAATATCAAAGCATGTAAGAAATTTAATTAAAATTTTATGCACCAACATTAAGTATAAAAAAAAATTGCAACTGCCGCATTCTTGATATTCAGGTGCTACAAATTTGAGGACATAGAAAATATAAATAATTTATACATGGAAAATATAAAACTGCAAATATCGGACAATCATACACTTATTGCAGTGTTGTCAATAGCGAATAGTGCAAGGCCTGCGCTATGCGCTATAATGTTTTTTTTTTTTTTTTTTTTTTTTTTTTTGCTTACAGAATAGAAGATCTTAAAAAAAAAACACACAGGAAAAAGGCGCAAAAGGAAAAAACTGTATGTTTAAAATCTCCAAAAAGGAAAAAAAACGAAAATGCATGTTCAAAAAAGAAAAAGCAAAATAGCGCGCTATTCATGGCTGCGCTATGATAAAATAGCGCGCTATTTTTGCGCTACACGGGACCCCTGCGCTATAAGAACCAAAATAGCGCAACCTGTGCACTATGCGCTATAGCGCGCTATAGCGTTCGCTATGACAACTATGACTTATTGAACTTCTATCAACTTGTAAGTAACCATTATTGGCTGTATACATATATATAGCCACTACAGGAATGCATTGCCTACTCAAAAAAAGAAGGTCTAATTGTAAAATCAATGCATTCATACCATATTAGCCCAATTTTTAAGTACATTTATTACCAAATTGAATGCAGATCTCATGTTTCTCTACAGTTATGATGCCAAAGGTAATCCCATAATAGGATTGAATATGCAAATATTAAATTTGATAAAAAAATGTAATTAAGATCTAACGCACCAACATTAAGTAAAAAAATGGAACTGCCGCATTCTTGATATTCAAGTGCTACAAATTTAAGGACATAGAAAATATAAATAATTTATAGTTGGAAAATATCAAACTGCAAAAAACGACTACAAATTTTACTTTATCCATGGAAAAAAATGAAGATGAGAATTAAAGTAAAAAAAAAAATGTTAAAATTGTACTTCAATCCCACTTTGTAAGATATGGTAACTGTTATATGTTAAATAGATGAACATACAGTAGCATAGATGTTGGCAGCGCGAAAAAACATATAAACATAACAAATAAGCGTGCCACATCTCATTTAGATGAGCAAACTTTTGCATAGATAATGACAGGGAAACAAACATATAAATCAAATAAGAGTCTACGACCCAAAATGATATCCTTATTATAATATAGAACAGTATAATTATCCGAAAGCAGAAGTTTAAAAGTAGATCATAATCGGAAAAGATCAAAACGGAAGTAAGAAGATCGAAGATCTACTTACGTGTGACGTCGAGAATCAGAGTTACAGTGCCCTATCTTCCCACTTGACCAAGTAATTTCCAAATCTGGTGCATCCGAATTAGGGGTTTTGCATAAATTTTCGATAATATAGAATAGTATAATTATCCAAAAGCAGAAGTTTAAAACTGGATTATAATTAGAAAAGATCAAAATGCAAGTAAGAGGATCGAAGATCTACTTACGTATGACGTCGAGAATTAGAGATACAGCGCCCTGTCTTCCCAGTTGACCAAGTAATTTCCAGATCTGGTGCATCCGAATTAGGAGTTTTTCATAATTTCTAGGGATGTGATTTAGTAGTAATCAAGGGAAGTGGATTGATAAACTGACGATTTATTCTTCGGGAGAAGTGAGATGATAGGAATAAAGGAGCAGGAAAGAAGATTGTGCGAACGTGGGGAGAAGTGGAGAACGTGTGCGTAATTTGGAGCCGGTCGATATAAACGCTGAGAATAAATCTGAGCCCCTCTTTGTCTTTCTATAACCGACCAAGGCTTTTTGTTATATACGAGTGGAAACCCGTGCGTTGCACGGATGCATAAGAAGTTGGGTGTCATAATTTGTTGAGATGATACAATTGTGTGTGTCGTGGATTGTAATAATCATATACTTAGAGTGAAAGTAATCATATACGGGATGTTGTAGTTTGCACGGGAGCATAGAGTACAGGGTGTTGTAGTTTGTACGCGCGTGGTTGTCGCACGCGCTTCGTGCGTGATCGATGCAAGTCGTTTGCGCGTCGATTGATGTTCATCAAATGTTATTTATATGTGGAGTAATTGTATATTTAATTTTTTATTTGTCGTAGGTTATTTAATGTAAATTGGAAGTGGATGAATGTAAAATGTTGGAATTATTTCAGCTGAGTAGTAAAAGATGCGCGAAGTTGGCAACAGAATAATAAATGAAAGGGAAAAAGTGTCATAATTAAAAACAAAATGCAGAAACAAACTGCATAATACAAACTTATGCATACAAAGAAAAGACAGGTATTTTTATACAGTGGAAAGAAGAAAATGAGGTTATAATGGAGAAGCAGGTTGATTAATTCATTGAACGCCTTGCCAGATACTCTGTCTCGATCCTATCACAGTCTGCAAACTGCAGTGAAGCTCAAAAATGGTTAGAAAAGCAGTTTGTATGAAGTCGTAGTGTTAAGGTACCAAACTTAATAAGTAATTGCGAAAACACTTGTAATAGTGAAGAAAATAAGCTCATTCATATCCTATCTCTTTGAATTTTAAGCTATAACCCATCTTAAACCTGAATCGAGAGTAATAAGTGAACCCATGAGATTAAAAAAGTATACATCTAAAGGTTATGATTCACTTACCTTAGCTATGTTGTTGCCAATCTTAAATCAATCTAACAGCTGACCAGTTTCGTCATCAATCTTGAATCATCCTAGCAATTAATGTAAAGTTTGATGATGGCCGGGAAATGCAAAAAAAGTCAGTAAATTGCAATTTTGAAATTTCCACTTAATCAAACAATACCAATATTCAGTTATTAAATGTGATGAGATTAATATTACCAACATCTCAATAGCATTTATTTAACTATATCAAAAATTGCTTGAAACTTTATGTAAGTAATAATACCGTAAAAAACCTATTAAACCAATCTCTAAATTGAATTTTTCAAGCGTAAGCTACCTCTGTTTAAACGAACGAATTCTAAATCTGCAGGCGCCAAGCAGATAAAAGATTGCGGTACAAAGAAAGAATTTAGATCCGCGCAAAACCCTTCGTCATTTTCTTCTTTTTCTATATCCGTTCGTTCTTCTTTCCCGGTCGCTCTAGCAGATCCCTGGCTTTTCAGCTAACTGTCTTATTTCTTCTAAATAAAAAGCTTTAAGATGGTAATGTATTCATTTTGGAGAGAAAGAATAAGATGGCGTGATAAAAGAGAGAGAATATGGCAATCGTGTGGGAAGATGAGAACCGAACTATGATAAATAAGAGTGGATAGAAATCTATCCTGGGGGACTTGTTAACGTGGCTAAAAAGGTTAAAACCGTTAAGCAGTAATAACCCGTTTAATTGTTTGCTTATTTGGTTGATTGACAGTCGCTTGATGTCTTTACTTTTTTTATATCTGAACCGCTCTTTGCTGGTATGATAATATCTCACGTCTGCAAGTATAATAAATAATAATTTATTTAGGTAGGACACTGTTAAAATGGCAATAGATTTTTATATTTACACAGTATAATATAATGTTAATATATTAATAATAGGATATTTATATTAGTAAAAAATGCTGTTGGATATATTTCTTTTTTTAACACATGTCATTTATCGTAAACTATATATATATAAATGAAGTTGATTACAATAGTTGATAAACTAATTGTACTTGCCATTTATCGCAAACTATATTAAAAAAGTTGTTCAACTTGTGATTCATCTGATTTAGGCATCATTTTCATTAATGTCAATTTAATATATATGATTGCATAATTCAAGTGCTTAAATTAAGAACAGCAGCATAAATACATTAGCATCGATTTTCCATTTTTACAACTATAAATTAATCAAACCTAAGTGGAAATATATTTATGGAAATAAATGAACAGGAAACACGAATGGTAATATGCAATTACAGTAGCGACACAATACCAAAGTATTTAAAGTAAACCAAAAATGCACATTCAGTAAAGGTGATTGTTGAAGGAAACTGACAAAATAATTAGGTAGTTATAATAGTAGATGAAAAAGATGTCGGCGTAAATAAATACCATTTATATTACAAAGTCACGTTCATTCCAAGGAAGAATGCAAAATGTTACAGGTATAAAAAAGGAAAAATAAAAATATAAAAGAAACCGAATTTACTTTCCATGGTGAAAACATTCAAATAAGGAATTGTTTGAATGATAATATCTCACGTCTGCAAGTATAATAAATAATAATTTATTTAGGTAGGACACTGTTAAAATGGCAATAGATTTTTATATTTACACAGTATAATATAATGTTAATATATTAATAATAGGATATTTATATTAGTAAAAAATGCTGTTGGATATATTTCTTTTTTTAACACATGTCATTTATCGTAAACTATATATATAAAAATGAAGTTGATTACAATAGTTGATAAACTAATTGTACTTGCCATTTATCGCAAACTATATTAAAAAAGTTGTTCAACTTGTGATTCATCTGATTTAGGCATCATTTTCATTAATGTCAATTTAATATATATGATTGCATAATTCAAGTGCTTAAATTAAGAACAGCAGCATAAATACATTAGCATCGATTTTCCATTTTTACAACTATAAATTAATCAAACCTAAGTGGAAATATATTTATGGAAATAAATGAACAGGAAACACGAATGGTAATATGCAATTACAGTAGCGACACAATACCAAAGTATTTAAAGTAAACCAAAAATGCACATTCAGTAAAGGTGATTGTTGAAGGAAACTGACAAAATAATTAGGTAGTTATAATAGTAGATGAAAAAGATGTCGGCGTAAATAAATACCATTTATATTACAAAGTCACGTTCATTCCAAGGAAGAATGCAAAATGTTACAGGTATAAAAAAGGAAAAATAAAAATATAAAAGAAACCGAATTTACTTTCCATGGTGAAAACATTCAAATAAGGAATTGTTTTTCATCCAATTCAATTCTTAATTTTGTGCCAAAATTATACCAAAGAAATAAGACGAAAATATAGTTATGTGTAGGATTAGTCGTTGCAGGCCTCATTTATTAACCATTAACTATGAGTTTATAATTACACGTGGCCAAGCAAGAAAAATGCCAAAATATAAAAGAAACCGAATTTACTTTCCATGGTGAAAACATTCAAATGAGGAATTGTTTTTCATCCAATTCAATTTTTAATTTTGTGCCAATAGGTTTATGAAATTATACCAAAGAAATAAGACGAAAATATAGTTATGTGTAGGATTAGTCGTTGCAGGCCTCATTTATTAACCATTAACTATGAGTTTATAATTACACGTGGCCAAGCAAGAAACATGCCAAAACAATTGATCCTAATTTCCACTGAACAATATTTTACATTATCATATCCACCTGTGTATGTAAACTACTTGATCACAGTTTATAAAATTATATCAAAGAAATAAGACGAAAATATAGTTATGTGTAGGATTAGTTGTTGCAGGCCTCATTTATTAACCATTAACTATGAGTTTATAATTACACGTGGCCAAGCAAGAAACATGCCAAAACAATTGATCCTAATTTCCACTGAACAATATTTTACATTATCATATCCACCTGCCTATGTAAAATACTTTTTTCATTTCTGTTTCAGATGCATATGCTAGGAGAAGCTATATTTATAACAAATTGGTTTAATTAAAAACTTAAATAAGTTTGGCAAAATGTTGCAGGGAGGTGAAATAGTTTCACACTACTTTTTATGAGTTGGTGTTGATATTTTACATGAGGGATAAAAGTGTGCATAGGAAGTTAGAAACATAAAGTAAAACTGAGTCGACAACATGAGCAGGTGCACAAAAAAAACAAAAAAAACGTGTAGCAGAACACAAAATTATGCAATATACTGCTTATGTATAAGAGTTACATAAGGGAAATGGGTACACAGAGAAATACATCTAGGTGTTTATACCGGAAATGCAAATGAGAAACAAACGTAATTTATTAGTGCAGAATACATTCTCAGTTTCATAAATTTAAAAAAAAGAAATTTGACGCCAGATGCTCTGCCTGGATCCTGTCACAGTCCGCAAACTGCAGTTTAAAAGAAATTGGTTAGTAAAGGAATACGTATGATACATATAGTTGTATGAATGGTGGAAAAAAAATTGTATCAAACCACTGCATTCCAATGAGCTTCGTCTTCGTTATCCGTATGTTGTGGAGTAGTAGGCGGAAGATCGTGAGCTTCATTTTCGTTCTGAAAATCGTTGGGTTGAACTTGAGGAGCAGTAGGAGATGGGACATTAGTCACAGTTGTGGTGGTTTCATAGCTGGTTGAATTATGGGGTTTAGTTAGACGTATGCTTTTACGTTTATGTTTTCTTGCTGAAATGGGTAATTGAGACTGTTTGGTTGGCAGAAAAAGCTTGGACTGCATAGATTTAATGTAAAATGAGCTAAGTAGATGGTAAAAAAAGTAGGAGTTAAGTTACACAAAGAGAATTACCTTAGTCATGATGTGTTAGGAAGAGAACAAAACTGAGGAGTAAAAAAGAGAGGCTATGAATGTGGAAGGAAGAGTAAAGAAGGTGTTATGTAAATTTATAGCGATTGAGTACCATATGTAACTAATAAATGCGTTAAATCTATAATATCAATTGGTAATATACTATATATGATATATGAATCATATGTAAGATAATGAATTTTAACAAAACATTCAATATTTCAAATCTGAAATAAGCATATATGAAAAAATTAATTGTATATACTATATACAATTAATTTAAATTTATACATAAGTCATTCCTTATATATATAGCGATTAAATAGCTTTACTTATAATATCAATTGGTAATATACTATATATGAATCATATGTAAGATAATGAATTTTAACAAAACATTCAATATTTCAAATCTGAAATAAGCATATATGAAAAAATTAATTGTATATACTATATACAATTAATTTAAATCCCTTTTACTTATAAAAGGGATGAATCATATGTAAGATAATGAATTTTAACAAAACATTCAATATTTCAAATCTGAAATAAGCATATATGAAAAAATTAATTGTATATACTATATACAATTAATTTAAATTTATACATAAGTCATTCCTTATATATATAGCGATTAAATAACTTTACTTATAATATCAATTGGTAATATACTATATATGAATCATATGTAAGATAATGAATTTTAACAAAACATTCAATATTTCAAATCTGAAATAAGCATATATGAAAAAATTAATTGTATATACTATATACAATTAATTTAAATCCCTTTTACTTATAAAAGGGATGAATCATATGTAAGATAATGAATTTTAACAAAACATTCAATATTTCAAATCTGAAATAAGCATATATGAAAAAATTAATTGTATATACTATATACAATTAATTTTACTTGGCTGTAATTAACAATTATACATAAGTCATTCCTTATATATATAGCGATTAAATAGATTTACTTATAAAAGGGATGATGTGCGCTGATTTTGGTAAGCTAAGAATAAATGAAACGATGTGTGTACAAATCCAGGCCGTCCTTTGTCCAAACTAAGAATAAATCTCAGCCGCTCTTTGTCTCCATGTTTGTCTCCATGTTTGTCTTAGGGGGCAATTTTATTATATATATATATATATATATATATATATATATATATATATATATATATATATATATATATATAGGTTCATGAACCCTTACTAAACAATGAGAATTTTAAAATGTTTAGCCACCGTATATTTGTCAACTTAGGCATGTATACATTATAGTATACTTATATATACACACACACGCGCAACAAGTACCAGCCCACTGTAAAACTGAACTGTATATATATACTAGCCTTCATCGATACATTCTGTCCGAATCACTATGTTTTGAACACCGATTTTGTCCTTCAACTGACTTCGAATTTCCTCTCCGATGTTATATTATGTACAACTATGTATGTTGAACATTCAAATCAATATTTAAGTTAGTTATCTTGTTAAATTCTGGTTAAATTGTTTGTTGTCATAACCCCTTTCCACTTTCTATGTTACACTTCCAAGTTGCTTTAGTTCCTTCACTTATTTCTTTGGTTTTTAATTGAATTCTGTACACGGTTTTTGGGAACTAAATACATGCTTATATAAGTCATTCGTGGCATCTGAACTCATGCATGAGATTAAACGTTTTATACTCTGTTCAAAAATGGGATGATTCAAAATTTGACTATGTGGGGATGAAATATGTTGGGAACTTTAGCCTATTGAAAGAAAAAAGGAAAAGTGAACCACTTTGAATAGCTAAGCATGTTGGATTATAATACCAGATCCGGAAATTAGCAGCTTTCTAAATTTTAATCAATATATCCTTCGGCTGTTTGTGAACTATGTGGCATATATTGTCTTATTTTACTGTAACTTGTTACTGTTTCACCTTTGTATTTGCATATGCAAACGCAAGTATACGTCAGCTTCGAACATGTTAATGTAATGGATTATATATGTTAATGTAATGAATTATATAAGTCTCAACTCGACAGTAAACTTCTAACCAGCTTTTGTACATCCTTAGCATATGAAAATAATGTGCATAAAATTTTAAAATATGTAATACATAAATGTATATTTCCATTTTGAAGTACTGTAACCTCGTTAGTGAAGTGCACTTGTGTGCCTATGGCCTTGCCTCGTACACCTGAGAAAAAAAATACTTGGCTTAGCTGAATATATATATATATATATATATATATATATATATATATATATATATATATGCATAGCAATATTTGATTTAAATTGACATCTTGCGGTTCATTGTTTACCATGGCCATGCTGTTGCCCTTATGTATTTTGATCTGAAGCCAGAACGTTGTTATCAGTATACGTAGACCAGTAATCCTTATTTTTTCTGCATGCGCCATGAATGCTGTATGTGTTAACTGGACCATATTATTGAAAACTTGCCCTCTGTTTCCATTCGTTAAGAAAGGATTGGTACTTGAGCTGCTCCTTATGTGTCCTATGATTGGGTTTTGGCAAATAGACCCTTGCCTATTTTGACATTGATCCCTATATATGTACATATAATGGTTGTATCATCACCTGCGACTATGTTCTCTGATACATGTCTGACCTATGTGTTGCTTTGCTTTGTATTGTTCCGTGATGAGTATATTTTGATAGTTCGTCAATTACTATACTCGAATCAATTAATAATTGATGTGATTAAACTGATTATATTTTAGTGTTATTTAAAGTTGCTTACTTAAAATAAGTTTAATCCTGACTCGAGTGTTTTATGTTTTTAAATGGAATGTTCTGGTCAGACCCGAGCAGTACAAATTTAAAGATTACAGCTTAGGATTCGAAGATGGGAAAAATTGGAGATTCCAGGAAACGCGCACTCTGAGGATTTTGAACAGTAAATATTTTTCTTGTATTTAAACTATGTTTTATATTCTTTTGTATAGAAAAGTTTGTATCAAAAATTCTGATTAAATAAAAATTATTTTGCTGTTAAATATTGTGTTATCTATTTATTCAGTGTTTTTCCGTGTTGATTCTATTTTTAACTCTGTAAGCTAAATAACGATTCATTAATTTGGACGTTTTAGATTGGTATAATTACCAATTTGAAGCAGTCAAAATGGCGGGACGTTACAAGTGGTATCAGAGCTTTGGTTTATTCAAAGCATAGCTTATCAAGTTTTAATGAGTATGATCGACACTAGAAAAGCGAATTTTGAAAATAAAAAGGTTTCGAAATAAAACAATTTTAAAGTAAATTTTGAAAAAGGAAATTATTTTGAAAATTTTATATATTTTATAAGGTAGTATTTTGGAACCAATAAAGTGAAAAAAATTGTTTTGAAATTTAATTTTTTTCGAAATCCCAATCTTCTAATCCAGATTTGCCAGAGCTGTTCTTTGATAAGTTCTCTTAGGATTGAATTTTGAATCCATCATCGAATGGTATCCAAAGAAGATAAGTATAAGAGAATCAATAAGTTGATTTCTCTAATAGTGTAGTTTAGCAATCAAAGATCATTGAAATTTATTGGGAATAAAATTTCAGATGGAAATTTGAATGAGAAATGGGAGATTTGAAATCGTTTCGAAGACGAAACGATGAATTTTATTTTGACATTTGGAATACAAAAGTAATAAAATAGAAAATGGTATAATTGGAATTCGATTGTGTCAAAGTTTGTTGGTAAGAAAATTTATAATTGGTTTCGAACCTATAATGTATAATCGAATATATAAATTCGGTAGTAAGGTATGAACTTGTTAATTGGTTAACAAGAAGTGAAGTGTAAATGAGAATATGAATGAAGAATTTAAAGAGAGTTTGATTCTGTATTTAAATAGAATCAAAGTTAATTTGATGTGACGAGTTCAAATTCAGATAAAAGGAGTAATATTTACTTTTAGAAGTAAATAATGTTTGGAAGTGAAAATATTGAAAATGGAATAGGGGATAAAGGAAATGGAATTGACCTGGACGGTGAGATTATTCTGAAGTTCAGAATATAAGTCATATGATTTTTCGAAGTTCGAAATAAATAATCGAATAAGAAATTATTCGAATGAAGTTATTCATGGGAGTAATTATATCGAATTTCAGAAAATATTATTTACTTTCCATTTTAATAAAAGTTTAATATATTATTAATTAATTGTTTATGCATTCAGATTAAAGAATAAGGTATATTTTTAAGTTAAATATTCCAAAGGTGTGAATTATCGTTATAATCAACGATTTTCGTAAAAGAAGTAAAATCTTAACTTGAATTCAAAAGTTAAGAGAATGAATATTTTGTTGGTATTCGAAATCATGAATTTTACCTATTTCGAAGTTAATAATGTGTTTAGTTAAGGTATGAGAGGTAAATATACCCTAACTTGATGGATTAAGAAATGGTTAAGGTTCGATAGCAATAGCGGTTAAGTGAAGTAAATGAGTGTTAACAGTTTAGTGGAATAACGATATTTATCTAATATCTGTTTAAATAACTAATTTAGAAATGTTTCCTCCTGAGAATAAAGAGTATTTTCTATAGAAAATAATATGAACATTGAAAATATTTTTAAAAGATCGTGAGAGGCTAACGAGTTTAGATAAATCAAAATGGCAAGGACCAAAGAATAAAAAGCCGCATGTCGAGAACGAAGGACGGCAGAATGTAAGAGAAACGGATTTGTAAATTGAAATCGATAGTTGCATAAGCGTTGATTTGATAAGGAATTAAGAAGTGGAGTTAAGGAATTTAGAAACTGATTAGAGATTTGTTAAGTTGGATAAGTTCCTGAGTGTTGATCTGATGTTGGTTTCGGCCTTCGGGATTGATAATTAGGGAGTTGTTCACTTACTAATTTACGGTCGAAGGATGTGAAGGTGAAATAGAGCGTGAATAAGGGATTTGTTATAGGGAGGAAGAAAAGAGTTTTGGAATTTTGAAAGTGTAATAAAAAAATTTTTGAACTAAGTGATGAACTTAATAATTGGGAATTTGAAAGGAATTTTGGTTTTAACCAATTGATTCAAAAATTTAAGCGGGAGGATATCCAATAGCTGAGTTGATTAAGACATGAAACTAGAGTTCCGAAATTAGAATGGAATTCGAGGATATTCGATTTTAGATATTGGAAATAGAAGTTTTCGAAAACTTATGTGCGAGTTTTGTGAAATTGAAAATTATTGATTTGGAAGATAATCGATTTGAAATGAAATCTTATATAACAGAATTTATATAAGAATGAGATATTTGAAATATGATTTGGGAAGAAAATCTTATGTAAGTGACATAAGTATGATTTATGAAATAAAGTACTGTATGTTTTCAAGTCAAAATAAGGGAAGTACCATCCTTCTCCTTTGAATTTTGAGCTTAGTGAGTTGTGCTGCTGGTGGTAGTAGGTTGTCCGGACATAAAACTCGAGTTGTCTAAAAAAACACGACCATGTAGCATAATTCGCAGGGCTTTAGATGGCGTACGACGGATGGATGTTTCTTGGGGGAACCAAGCATAACCCTTGTGTCTGCTGCGATCTACAGTCGTGATAATTGCGTAATCTGCAGAGCTATGAAATCTTTAGGGTATGAATGCTTCCTGAGGAAATCAGGCGTAACCATTGTGTACCTGCAGTCCACATGGCATATCTACAAGTGAAAGAGATGTAACCACTAGAGTTACGAAAGGTAGAATGGAGCCATGCGATGTTGAGATATATTAGTGATGTTGAGCCACCTGTTTGATGCAGCACCATGTCTTCGTGACTTGATTCTTCTTCGTGACGTGATTATATTGGTCCTTGTGACTTGATTTATCCTCATAATTTGATAATTTGTTTTCGTGACCCTGAGATAGAGCAGTCAACGCTCATTGACCTGAAATTTTCTTTTGATTCTTAAATATCTCCCATTGACCTGTCCATAACGAAATTCACAGGGAAGTGAATTCCTACGGGTACGGATGTTTTCTGGGGGATCTAGATGAAACCATCGTGTATATGTGACTCATGAACAATCAACATATCAATATCACATTGGTACTTTCCGTATTTGTTTTTAAAAGGAATTTTTGAAATATTTTTCACTGAGATTTAAAACAAGGATATTTAGTGCTTGAAGATTTTAGTCGTGCGCTTGGCCAGCGTATGCCTAACATATGTGAGAACGAAAATAAACTTGTCAAACTTTGAAATGTACCTAATTAAATAAGTTAAGAAAGAGAATTTTGGAATAATAATACAAATATTTTCGTATAAATTCTGGGTTATATATAAATGGTATAAAAAGATTTTGGTTTTGGAAATTTTGAAGTCAATAATTTGTAGCTTAAAGAGAAGATGTTGTTTACACTCTTTAATGAGTGTTGGAAAGATTAAATGGATTGAATGATAGAAGAGTGGGTTGATGGTTGCAAAACTTAGATCCCTTATAGTTGCAACGATAGATAAGTAACATTGACAGCTGAGGGATATAAAGGAATTTTGAATAATTTAAGATGCAGAAATTGAAATAAAAAAAGGGTTGGTTTTGAAAAGAAATTACATAACTTTGAATTTGTTAAGAGATCAAATAAAATGAGAATCTGGAAATATCTCAAAATAAATTGAGATAGAAATTGGTCTGAAGAAATTGAATATAGTTTAAAAAGTAGGGAAATAAATAAAATCTGATTCAGAAGATAAAGAAAATCGTGTTTGATCAAAATTGATCTCCAACTAAAAAAAGAAAATTTGTTTTTTCAAGTAAATTGAATGTGATGGATAAATAAGAAAGTTCGATTACTTAAATGTTGATATTTAATCTAGTTGTGTAAGAATTTCACACAAATAAGAAAATTTTAAGTGTAAATCGGTAAAACTCTAACTATCTCTCATTTTCGAGGACGAAAATTTTAAAGGGGTGGGGGAAGATTGTAACGACCCAGAAATTTTGATGAGTTGAAAATAAAATTTATTGAAGATTTAAACATTAAAAATACAAATTGGATATTTGGTTTAGAGATTTAAAATCAAATATTGTTTTGAATACGAATTAAAACTCAATATTAATTCAGAATGATTGGTTGAGAATCAAATATTTATTGTTGAATATTTGAATTGGATTTGATTGGATATTTGATTTGGATTTCGACTAAAAATATAAATGGTCGGATTTAAAAATAGATATTATCAACGTTAAACGAATTGGAGAATTTTATTGTTGAAATATATGGAAATGGACTAGGATATGTGTGTATTTGTGTATATTAAGAAATGAAATTTAACATTCAAAATTTGGAATCGAATAGAGTTGTTTGTGGGCAACCGGAATAAGATTAGTGAATAGATAAATTATTTAAAATTTAAAATAACATTATACATAGACGGAGTCAGTTTACAACCAGAATAATTTTATTAGATTCAGAACGTTGAAATATAGATGTACGTCAAATTTCGTTACTTTTGGAGATTTCATTGGCGGTAAGAATTTAAAGCGGTTCGGGGTATTCGAGGTAGGAATAAAAATTTAATTATACCTAGATATTACCTTCCTCAAATGACATTACGCATGCATATTCTATGATTTCGCGTAGCTAACCCTATACCCATTGAAAATTCGTCGTTCTTATCTTCTCCACGTTTCCTTCCTCTGAAAGCTTCTCTACTTCCTTTATATCTCCACCACCTCCTTTCTTTTTCGTGGTTCAACAAAAAGGGAAAATCCCTGAATTGAAAATAATGGTTGAACCCTATTTTCTTTTCTCCTAAATTTCTTACTTCCTTCTCCTTCTGACAATCGAAAACCCGAAGCCACCCTCCTTGGCTCTAAATCGAATTGCTTCCCCCAACCCATACCAAGATTGTTGTTCCCAAATTAAAAACCCATTCCTTCCGAATCAAAATCAATTTCCACCAGAACCAACGATTGCCACCACCATCTTCGTTACTTCGTTCATCAACCAGCAAGCACCCAACCACCACAAGGCCTGAAAAGTCACAGCCTTCAATCGAAGCCAAGCCTCGACCTTCGTCGCTATCGCCATCGCCGAAGACCTTACGTCACTATCTTTTGGACTCCATCACCCAATCTGTTGCTCATATTTCCTTTCCCGTCGTTGCATCACTATTTAAGGTAAGCATAGCTTAAGATTAAACTTATTGGAAGTCATTTACTTCGCTTTTTCTTTAAATATGATTATTTTAGTTGTTCATTACTGCTGTCATTCTAAATGAACTGTATTGATTATGTGTTTATCATATTTTACCCAATATCTTCGCCTTCAAATGCATACAAACCGGTGATGGTTCACACTTTTTATTCGACTCTGTTCACCCTGGATTGTGTACCAACCTCGCCATGTTATTATTTGATATTCACCGTATACATGGCAACCTTGCCTTTTTAGAGATAGAATGCAGGTGTATAGTTTATCATATAAGTATATACATACTTCAGTATGTGTACATATATTGGATTATATGGTTGCTAAATGAGTTGCCATGATTTTCCCGAATGTGCTTCACCACTCACTTGTTATTGCCTGGACCGAAATTTGAATATCTATATGCCTTTATGGTTGGTATACACCACTTGAAATTACTATCACATGACTTATGTTGCTCCTTGAAAACCTATTGTTGATTTTTTGAGGATTTCCACTACTGTGTATATTCAGTTTTCCTAAGGGCTTGTCTGTTCATTTATGTATTACATTTGTTTAAGTTTATACCTCTGATTCACGTATGGGTTGAGAGTATAGTTATAATACCATGAATCTAATACGCACTTGACCGCTATAAATATATGTAACCTGCATACTTTAGTTTTAAAATACCATGTTGTGATGGAAGATATATATATATACACACACACACACACACACACAACTTATACCAGTCCACTGTAAAACTGAATTGTATATATAAACCAGCCTTCATTGATACATTATGTTCAAATCACTGTGTTTTGAACATTGATGTTGTCCTTTAACCGACTTTGAATTTCCTCTCCGATGTTTTATTATGTACAACTATGTATGTTGAACATTCAAATCAACATTTATGTTAGCTATCTTGTTAAATTTTGGTTAAATTGTTTGTTGTCATAACCCCTTTCCACTTTCTATGTTACACTCCCAAGTTGGTTCAGTTCCTTCACTTATTGCTTTAATTTTTAATTGAATTCTGTACATGATTTTGGGAACTAAACACATGCTTATATAAGTCATTTGTGGCAACTGAACCCATGCATGAGATTAAACATTTTATACCCTGTTCAAAAATGTGATGATTCAAAATTTGACTATGTGGGATGAAATATATTGGGAACTTTGACCTATTGAAAGAAAAAGGGAAAAGTGAACCACTTTGAATTGCTAAGCATATTGGATTATAATACCAGGTTCGGAAATTAGCATCTTTCTAAATTTTGATCAATATATCCTTCGGCTGTTTGTGAACTATATGGCATATATCGTTTTATTTTACTGTAACTTGTTACTGTTTTGCATATGCAAATGCAAGTATACATCAGTTTCGAACATATTAATGTAATGAATTGTATAAGTCTCAACTCGATAGTAAACTTCTAACTAGCTTTTGTACATCCTTGGCTTATGAAAATACCGTGCATAAAATTTTAAAGTATGAAATACATAAATGTATATTTCCATTTTGAAGTGCTGTAACCTTATTAGTACAATGCATTTGTAAGTCTATCGCCTTGCCGTGTTCACCTGAGAACCGAAATACTTGGCTTAGCTGAATATATATATATATATATATATATATGTATGTATGTATGTATGTATGTATGTATAGCAGTATTTGACTGAAATTGACATCTTGCGGTTCATTGTTTGCCATGGCCATGCTGTTGCCCTTGTGTATTTTGATATGAAGCCAGAACGTTGTTATTAGGATCCGTACATGTGACGGCCGGCCCCGCACCAACCGACATTTACTCCAAAGGTGCGCTGTACACATGCCCAGTTAGCACGGAACGGGTCGTCAGAAGGAAAAGGAAGAAGGAAATGAACTAACAAGGAACCTGTAGAATGTCTCACAGCGCATAGAACAAAATATAATAATAACATATTTGACATAAAACAGGAGAGACAGTGCATAAGCTGAAAACCAAAACTAAACATCATAGCAGCGGAAATCCAAAATACAGCTTATTACAACTTTCAAACTGTCTCAAAGCAAAAGTAAGATAAAGGAGGTACACTACTAATGCCCAAGTAGCGACCACCAACGACACAGGGAGAATGTGTATATATATATATATATATCATACGTGGAAACCTCCTGCCCGCCTCCGAATCAGCTACTCGCGCATCACCAGCTAACCTGTCTCTAGTCTGCTCGTGTGAGCACCCAGAGTAATAAGAGGAGACATAAAACTCTGGGTCATACATAAAGCCTGGTATGAGCGATAAGCATCTAAAGTGAACAATAACAGGTAGACTAAAACATACCTGAACCTGGACCTGCAACCAAAGAGTTAGCACTACATACTGTACAACACTCTAAGGTGCCATATCAAATGGTGTAAAGATACGGAGGTGGGGGAGGTGTGCATGTCATAGTGATGGCAAACAATCAAACATAGCATCCATCCTCACATCTCTCACTCAGTGCGTAAAGCATACGATATTCACCACTTCGATCACCCACCCTTGCTACGATCACTTTGCCCCATGAAGTCATAAATGGCTTCACTGCACTGATAACGTAGCCACTAATCCTTCGCTATGTCCACTTGCCCCATGGAGTTATTCACCCCATCTACGCTGGCTCATAGCCTTACCAATCCTTACTATGTCCACTTGCCCCATGGAGTTATTCACCCCATCTGCGCTGGCTCATAGTCTTACCAATCCTTTACTATGTCCACTTTCCCCATGGAGTTATTCACCCCATCTGCGCTGGCTCATAGTCTTACTACGCATCACCTTGCCCCTCAAGTCATAATGACTCTACTGCACTGATAACGTAGTCTTGCTACCGTCACCTTGCCCCTCGAGTCGCAATGACTCTACTGCACTGATAAGTAGCCCATCATTCATTTTCAGTGGTGAATCGAAGTTATGAACGTCGACAACTCCTTAGCACACATCCCGCAGCAAAGCCCAACCATGAAGTGAACTCATCGGTTCCCAACTGGATCTTGAGCTCTAACTTCCCATATTGGACTACCTTTGCATCTCGGGTTATTGGTCAATACTGGGTCGGGTCGGGTTCTCTTCAAACCATCGGTTCGAGTCGGGTGTATGCGTTGCGTTAGCTCATGGTCCTCCTCTGGCACGGTTCGGTTCGGGTCCACTCCATCGCATCGGTTAGGGTCGGGTACCATCTCCCATCCAATTCGTGCTTCCGCTCCGATCCGCTCCCTCGTTCTTCACGTGCTCCGATCCGATCCATCCTCCTCTATCCGATCCGATCCCTCCTCCTTAATCCGATCTGATCCCAGTTCAGTTAGCGTGGCCTTCCTTTTTGCCAATTTTCTCAAGTGTCAGGTTCTGATCCGATCGAATCCCTTACCCAGTTCAACATATTCGATCCGAGCCCCCATATCCGATCCGATCCTGCACTGTTTCCTGAAGCTTTTCCAGCAAGTGTTTACGCCTTTCGACGACGTTTTCGACCATTCTAACTATTGAAATCAATCACAAAGCATATCATACAGTCATAGCAACATGCATAATCAACCACAAATATCAAAACATCAATATGATAGGTTAAAATGGATCAAACATACCCAAAATCCCATATTTCCCCTTAAGCATGTTTAGGTGAAACTAATGATAGAATTAGCAAAACTTAACCAAATTAACCCAAATTCATATCAGAGGTCTAAAACATCATTTAGGAATTTATGAACATTTTTCCAGAATTTTATCATGCTTAAATTCGCTAATTAACACTAATTACCCTTAATTAGCCATAATTAGTGCAAAACTATGCAAATCACTCACCTTAGCCACAAATAAACTAAGATCTGAAATAAATCTCTGATTTGATGTGAATCCCAATGCTAAACAGCAGCTCCAATGTTGATTTGGTGTAGATCTTCCTTGATTAGAGGTTGCTAAGCTTAATCCTTGACCAAAAGATGATTTGGAGGTGATTTAGAGGTTGGAGGCCATTTTTTAGGGTTCCTTGGTGATAAGTGGAGGCTAGAAAACTGAAATGGAATGATTCTCTATCTCATTTCAGCCTTCCCATAACCCTAATCCCGAAATGGGTTATGGGCCTACTCACTAATCACCCTATTTGGCCCGGTTAAGCAGTTTTTCACCCTCCAACCCTTATTTCAGCCATATCTCCCAAACGGTAAGTCCGTTTGGCTATTATGACCACTCTACGGAAAGGTAAACCATCAAACGAATCTAATGGAAGTGGTTTCAGGTCAAAATTCCTTTCCAGTCAAAGGTTATGGCCAAAATAAGATCAGCTAGGGGCAAAATGGTCATTTAAAAATCGACAAAAATCATGAACATGGGAAATGACTCTAATGGATGTTTCCCAAGGTTACATGACCATATGACTTCACATGGGAAAGAAATAAATATTCTACGATCCTATGATGTGTAGAATACGGGTCGTTACACTCTCCCCCCCTTAAGAAATTTCGCCCCTGAAATTCCCTAATCAAAACACACACAAAGGTTCCCGCATGCCTATCAACCATAAAACAACAATCAAACATGCAAAAACAAGTAAGGCAAGTCTATCCTAGCATGCGGAAAAACTAAATTATGAAGTAAGTCTTACCAGGCAAAGAGTTCTGGATATGCCTTCCTAATGCTCTCCTCTGTCTCCCAAGTACAATCATTCT
This sequence comes from Allium sativum, assembly GCA_030737875.1. Classification (NCBI taxonomy): domain Eukaryota; kingdom Viridiplantae; phylum Streptophyta; class Magnoliopsida; order Asparagales; family Amaryllidaceae; genus Allium; species Allium sativum. The sequence continues at coordinate 804,061,331 of CM060919.1, forward strand.
CGTTCTCGCCCCACTGAACCTTGACTAGCCTCACCGCCTTCCTTCGAAGTTGCTTCGTATCGTGCCCCATAATACGAATTAGCTTGCGGTTCCCAACCGCCTCGGGTTCTACTTCGAAGTCCTCTAACTGATCAGGTGAAATAGTCATATCTGAGTCGTGAACGAACTTCCTTAGTTGGGAAACATGAAACACATTGTGATCTCCCGCCATCTTCTCTGGTAAGCCAACTCTATATGCCAAATTCCCGACTAGTTCAAGAACAGGGAATGGCCCAACAAATCTTGGTGCTAACTTGCCTTTCCTACCAAATCGTATCACGCTTTTCAACAGAGGAATCTTGACAAACACCAAGTCACCAACGGAGAATTTTAAGTCTCTTCTCCTCTTATCAGCATAACTCTTCTGCCTATCTTGGGCAGCTTTCATTTGTTGCTGAATGATCTTAATCCTATCGGAAGTTTCCCTCACCACATCTGGTCCAAGCACAAACTTCTCGCCAGTCTCTATCCAACATGATGGTGAGTTGCACGGTCTTCCGTACAAAGCTTCATATGGAGCCATACCGATACTGGATTGGTAGCTATTATTATATGCAAACTCTACTAGATGCAAATGGTCATCCCATGATCCACCAAAATCCAATATACAAGCTGTCAAGAGATCTTCCAATATATGATTCACCCTCTCCGTCTGACTGTCGGTCTGAGGATGATATGCGGTACTGAGATGTAATCCTGACCCTAGAGCCTCTTGTAAGCTCTTCCAAAACCCACTAGTGAATAACGGGTCTCGATCACTTACAATGCTTTTGGGTACTCCTTGAAATCTCACTACCCACTTCATATACAATTCTGCTAACTTGGCTGTCGTTCTGGTCGATTTGACTGGTATAAATCTTGCACTCTTAGTCAATCGATCCACAATTACCCAAATGCTATCATATCCCGATCTAGTCCTTGGTAAACCATCGATGAAATCCATCGAGACTTGCTCCCATTTCCATTCAGGAATTTCTAATGGTTGCAACAACCCACTAGGCTTCTTTTGCTCGGCTTTAACTAGCTGGCAATTCATGCATTTGGATATAAACTTCCCAACGTCTCTTTTCATCTCTTCCCAGTAGTAAGTCTGCTTCATGTCTCGATACATCTTATTACCACCGGGATGTATAGTCAGTTTTGAGTGATGACATTCTCTAAGCACTTCATCTCTCAAACCATTCACGTTGGGCACAACTAGTCTTCCATTCTTCTGAAGCCGTCCATCTCGATCAAGCCCATACACATTCATCTCCTCACTGTCGATGTTCATCTCTAACTTGGAGATGATTTCCAATAGATTAGGATCGTCCCTCTGGCTGGAACCAATCCGCTTTGTCAAAGTGGATCTGATCGCCAAACTAGCTAGCATAACTGGATCCAATTCGCACTTTGGTCTGAAATCAAACCCCGCGATATACTACAGTTGCTTCCACTCAAGAAACATTGCCCCTAAACTGGCATGTCTCCTACTCAAGGCATCGGCTACCGCATTACCTTTCCCAGGTGTGTATGCGATATCAAAATCATACGAAGCCAAGAACTCTAACCATCTCTGCTGACGGAGATTCAGATCTTTCTGAGAGAAGAGATATTTTAACGATTTATGATCGGTAAACAACTCAAATCTTTCTCCCAAGAGATAGTTTCTCCACATCTTCAGCGCGAACACGATCGCTGCTAATTCCAAATCATGGGTAGGATACTTCTTTTCATGCGGCTTTAGCTGTCGACTAGCATAAGCTACAACCCTACCTCCTTGCATCAACACAACACCTAGTCCGGTACCACAAGCATCCGTGTATACCGTCATCTCTTCATTCCCTTTAGGAATGACTAACACTGGCGCACGCATCAACCTTTCCTTTAGACTCATGAATGCATTCTCACACACTTCGTCCCAGACGAAGGACTGATTCTTCTTAGTCAACTAGGTCAACGGTGCTGCTATCTTGGAGAAGTCATGGATAAACTTACGATAATATCCAGCTAATCCCAAGAAACTTCTTATATCTGTTGCATTCTTGGGCGTAGGCCAATCCTGTACCGTAGCCACCTTCGCAGGGTCCACGGCAATACCACTCTCTGAAACAACATGACCCAAGAATCTTACTTCCCTTCTCCAAAAGTGACACTTAGAGAATTTCGCTTTCAATTGGTGTTTCCTCAACACCTCCATCACTATCCTCAAGTTTACCTTGTGTTCCTCCTCTGTCCTTGAATAAACAAGGATATCATCCACGAACACAAGAACAAACTTATTCAACTGATCTCTGAATACTCGATTCATAAGATCCACAAAGTAGGCTGGTGCATTGGTCAACCCAAATGGCATGACCAATCACTCATAAAATCCAGACGGCGTCCTAAATGCCGTTTTCGGAACACTCTCATCCGCCACTCGTAGCTGATGAAATCCTGTCGCGAGGTCCAACTGGGAGAACACTCTTGCTCCTTCCAGCTGATCAAACAAATCATCTATCCGCGGTAGAGGATACTTATTCTTCCTCATTACCTTATTCAACTCGCGATAGTCCACACACAAACGAAGAGAACCATCTGCCTTAGTGGCAAACACAACTGGTGCTCCCCACTCGGAGACACTCCTTCTAATAAGTCCCTTCTTCAAAAGATTGCTGACTTGCACCCCGAGCTCTCGCGGCTCCCTTGGTGCCATACGACGAAGTGGCATCACTATAGGTCTGGCATCTTTCACTAAATCAATACGGAACTCAATCTCTCGGTGTGGTGGAAGTCCGGTCACCTCCTCGAAGACGTCCGGATACTGGCCAACCACGGGCACATCTGACAACTCATCTTGAAGGATGTCGAGGGAATTTACAAAACTAGCCATAACCCCATCACTAGGTAGACTACCAAACACTACCCTCCGCCCATCATCCACCCTCACTGTCACCAAAAAGCCCTCACTGTCTACCACCACCCCGTATCTTTGGAGCCAATCGACTCCCAATATAATGCCATACCCAGTAAAGCCCAAAACAAAGCAATCACAAACAAACATGCATCCATGACTCGATAAGACCAAGTTCCTGCAAATCATACTAAGGCTAGTCGAACCACCAATCGGGTTCGTCACAACCAATGGTCTATCGACTATCTCGGGTTCCAGTCCCAACCTATCTACCAGGTCACTAGATATGAAGGAACGGGAAGCCCCAGTATCAAACAAACTCGAACTGGTACATCATAAATAGAAAGCATACCTTGAATAACAACATTCTTTCCTTTCTCCGCCGCATTTGGGGCATTCGACGAAGAAGAAACATCATCAATAGCATATGCTTTCACAATCTGTTTCTCCTTAAGAGGTTGCAGACATTTATCCTTGAAATGTCCCACTTGACCACAGTTGAAGCACTTCTTATCTGCTGTCTTGGCCCGACAATCTTTAGCATAATGGCCCTTCTTACCACAGCTGAAGCACTCAACATTCTTCTTGTTCTTTTTCTGGCCACCCTTAGATTGGTCCTGCCTCCTCTTGTTCTGAGAGTTATTCTTGCCTCCACCGCCTGCTTGCGGCTTTGGCCCTTCTGCAGATGCAGCCTCAGTCTTTGACTTAGGGTAAAGACTCTCTGACCTCAAAGCTTTCCCCACAATCGATTCAAAAGTCTCATCGATGTGGTTGATAAGCCTTTCCCCCAAGTATCCATCCAAACCAGTAATGAACTTCTCATTCTTCTTCTCAGGAGTATCGATAAGATATAGCCCATACTTCGACAAGGTGTCGAACTCAGCAATATAGTCAGAAACTGCCCTTCCGTTCTGCTTGAGTTCCAAGAACCTCTTGAACAACACTGACTTTTGGGCAGCTGGAATGAACTTCTCGCTAAAGCGAGCCTTGAACTGAACCCAAGTAACTTGATCCTCTGGAGTAGCTGTTCTAATGGCATTCCCCCAATTCATCGCTCGCCCTTGCAGTTCACGAGACGCTAGCCTTCTCTTCATCGCATCCTCAAGACCCAAGTTATCGAAGATACGATCACAGCTATCTATCCAATCTTGAACATCTGTGGCCGACTCCGTCCCGTGGAATGGCTTCCCACCAAGGTTAGTGTAATCCTTGCACAACTTGGCAAAATCGACCCTAGGCGCCTGCACTACTGGGCCAACACCAACTCCGGGATTGAGAATTGCCCCTTGCACTTCTCTAAGCATGTCTCTCATGAGGTCAGTAAACATAGCCCTCATGTCAGCAGCATTCCCATGGTTGGTCCCTCTACCAGCACCTCTGGTGTCTCTACTCATCGTTCAATATGTAAAGAGAAAACGATTAACGACCCCATAGTGGTGCTAGTGCAGTGCGACTTCATTCTTATACTACCAATAGTATATATATATCTAGCTTTTGAAAACCAAAGTAATCACAAATACACGCTCTCATATACGTACTATCTCTCCCTAGTGTCTTTCCCTAGGTTAACTATGCAACCTAGAGCTCTGATACCAAGTGTGACGGCCCGTCCCGCACCAACCGACATTTACTCCAAAGGTGCGCTGTACACATGCCCAGTTAGCACGGAACGGGTCGTCAGAAGGAAAAGGAAGAAGGAAATGAACTAACAAGGAACCTGTAGAATGTCACAGCGCATAGAACAAAATATAATAATAACATATTTGACATAAAACAGGAGAGACAGTGCATAAGCTGAAAACCAAAACTAAACATCATAGCAGCGGAAATCCAAAATACAGCTTATTACAACTTTCAAACTGTCTCAAAGCAAAAGTAAGATAAAGGAGGTACACTACTAATGCCCAAGTAGCGACCACCAACGACACAGGGAGAATGTGTATATATATATCATACGTGGAAGCCTCCTGCCCGCCTCTGAATCAGCTACTCGCGCATCACCAGCTAACCTGTCTCTAGTCTGCTCGTGTGAGCACCCAGAGTAATAAGAGGAGACATAAAACTCTGGGTCAGACATAAAGCCTGGTATGAGCGATAAGCATCTAAAGTGAACAATAACAGGTAGACTAAAACATACCTGAACCTGGACCTACAACCAAAGAGTTAGCACTACATACTGTACAACACTCTAAGGTGCCATATCAAACGGTGTAAAGATACGGAGGTGGGGGAGGTGTGCATGTCATAGTGAAGGCAAACAATCAAACATGGCATCCATCCTCATATCTCTCACTCAGTGCATAAAGCATACGATATTCACCACTTCGATCACCCACCCTTGCTATGATCACTTTGCCCCATGAAGTCATAAATGGCTTCACTGCACTGATAACGTAGCCACTAATCCTTCTCTATGTCCACTTGCCCCATGGAGTTATTCACCGCATCTGCGCTGGCTCATAGCCTTACCAATCCTTACTATGTCCACTTGCCCCATGGAGTTATTCACCCCATCTGCGCTGGCTCATAGTCTTACCAATCCTTTACTATGTCCACTTGCCCCATGGAGTTATTCACCCCATTTGCGCTGGCTCATAGTCTTACTACGCATCACCTTTCCCCTCAAGTCATAATGACTCTACTGCACTGATAACGTAGTCTTGCTACCATCACCTTGCCCCTCGAGTCGCAATGACTCTACTGCACTGATAAGTAGCCCATCATTCATTTTCAGTGGTGAATCGAAGTTATGAACGTCGACAACTCCTTAGCACACGTCCCGCAGCAAAGCTCAACCATGAAGTGAACTCATCGGTTCCTAACTGGATCCTGAGCTCTAACTTCTCATATTGGACTACCTTTGCATCTTGGGTTATTGGTCAATACTGGGTCGGGTCGGGTTCTCTTCAAACCATCGGTTCGGGTCGGGTGTCTGCGTTGCGTTAGCTCATGGTCCTCCTCTGGCACGGTTCGGTTCAGGTCCACTCCATCGCATCGGTTCGGGTGTCCCCCTTCAGGTCGGGTCGGGTACCATCTCCCATCCAATTCGTGCTTCCGCTCCGATCCGCTCCCTCGTTCTTCATGTGCTCCGATCCGATCCATCCTCATCTATCCGCTCCGATCCCTCCTCCTTAATCTGATCCGATCCCAGTTCAGTTAGCGTGGCCTTCCTTTTTGCCAATTTTCTCAAGTGTCAGGTTCCGATCCGATCGAATCCCTTACCCAGTTCAACATATCCGATCCGAGCCCCCATATCCGATCCGATCCGATCCTGCACTGTTTCCTGAAGCTTTTCCAGCAAGTGTTTACGCCATTCGACGACGTTTTCGACCATTCTAACTATTGAAATCAATCACAAAGCATATCATACAGTCATAGCAACATGCATAATCAACCACAAACATCAAAACTTCAATATGATAGGTTAAAATGGATCAAACATACCCAAAATCCCATATTTCCCCTTAAGCATGTTTAGGTGAAATTAATGATAGGATTAGCAAAACTAAACCAAACTAACCCAAATTCATATCAGAGGTCTAAAACATCATTTAGGAATTTATGAACATTTTTCCAGAATTTTATCATGCTTAAATTCGCTAATTAACACTAATTACCCTTAATTAGCCATAATTAGTGCAAAACTATGCAAATCACTCACCTTAGCCACAAATAAACTAAGATCTGAAATAAATCTCTGATTTGATGTGAATCCCAATGCTAAACAGCAGCTCCAATGTTGATTTGGTGTAGATCTTCCTTGATTAGAGGTTGCTAAGCTTAATCCTTGACCAAAAGATGATTTGGAGGTGATTTAGAGGTTGGAGGCCATTTTTTAGGGTTCCTTGGTGATAAGTGGAGGCTAGAAAACTGAAATTGAATGATTCTCTATCTCATTTCAGCCTTCCCATAACCCTAATCCCGAAATGGGTTATGGGCCAACTCACTAATCACCCTATTTGGCCCGGTTAAGCAGTTTTTCACCCTCCAAACCTTATTTCAGCCATATCTCCCAAACGGTAAGTCCGTTTGGCTATTATGACCACTCTACGGAAAGGTAAACCATCAAACGAATCTAATGGAAGTGGTTTCAGGTCAAAATTTCTTTCCAGTCAAAAGTTATGGCCAAAACAAGATCAGCTAGAGGCAAAATGGTCATTTAAAAATCGACAAAAATCATGAACATGGGAAATGACTCTAATGGATGTTTCCCAAGGTTACATGACCATATGACTTCACATTGGAAAGAAATAAATATTCTACGATCCTATGATGTGTAGAATACGGGTCGTTACAGTACACCAGTACTCCTTATTATTTTTTCACATGCGCCATGAATGCTACACATGTTAACTGGACGATATTTGAAAACTTGCCCTCTGTTTCCATTCGTTAAGAAAGGATTGGTTTGAGCTGCTCCTTATGTGTCTATGATTGGGTTTTGGTAAAAAGACCCTTGCCTATTTCGACATTGATCCCTATATATGTACATATAATGGTTGCAGCATCACCTATGACTATGTTCTCTGATACAAGTCTGAGCTATGTGTTGCTTTGCTTTGTATTATTCCGTGATGAGTATATTTCGACAGTTCGTGAATTAGTATACTCGAATAATTTAATAATTGATGTGATTAAACTGATTATATTTTAGTGTTTATTCGAAGTTGCTTACTTAAAATAAGTTTAATCCTGACTCGTGTGTTTTATGTTTTCGCATGGAACGCTCGGGTCAGACCCGAGCAACACAGATTTAAATATTACAGCTTAGGATTCGAAGATGGGCAAAAATGGGGATTCTAGGAAACGTGCACTCTGAAGATTTTGAACAGTAAATATTTTTCTTGTATTTAAACTTTGTTTTATATTACGCTGTATAGAAAAGTTTGTATCAAAAATTCTTGTGACGACCCCAAAACCCCGTACTGATGGTGTCAAGGGTAATCTTTGGAATATAACACATAAACAGATAATAGCAGAACCGAATTAAATAAATACATCAGATAATGCACAAATAATACACTGGATAAACGTAATCATCAGAGTTACACCGTATATAGGATCATACTTAGTACAAATATAATTCAGCTATACATAAATGTCTACAACGGAAAACAAACATAATATGTACAATAGGAGCTGAACAACATAAAAAGAGATAAATGGTAGAATCCATCTTCAGTTTCAGCTATCCAGAAAGAGCCTGCTAAAGCCTGAAGACAAGGCTTCCCGTGTAGGAATAAGGGCACCCGAGTTTGCAAGTGAAACAAACTACGAGTCAGTCATGGGACTGGTATGAGAAATCTACTTGACACATTTTATAATATGGCTAATCACAGGACCACGCCAATTTCGCGGAACGGGTTTACTCCATTGGATTGCCAGTGCTTTAAAACAAGTAATTCTTTTAAACATCGCAAGGCTTTTTATAAAAATGAAGCCATTATAAGACTCAGTTCCCATCACACAATGCAACGCAAACCGGAGGATAGAGTTTTACCTTATAATGGCAAAAATATGCTTGACACGAATAAAACAAAAGTATTTGATATTATTACTAGTGTTTAGATGTTTCAAAAACAATTTCAAATCATAAGTATCAATCATAGACGGCATGGGTACCATATATCATGTCGCCATATATAGGTATACAATCAAAACCACACAGTCACGTATTTGGAAATTGGATTTCCGTCATGAACCAAGGCAAAAGATAGTCCTTACCGACTTCGAGACAATCTAGCCCATGTCTCAGGCAAGCGTGCAGGCAAGCTTTTGGAGCGACAGGGCCGGTCCACCGATGTGGATTAAAATGCCTGAACACAACGTTTCCCCTCCCTTTGGGGCGTAAATGAGCCAACGAATGACTCCATCGGCTTTACGTAGTCACCGATATATCCGAGGCGTCTCGTAACAGCAACAACCACACAGGTGAAAATAATATATATGTCAGCCAGTTTAAGCACTGACACCACCTCTAGCTAGAAGGAAACGCATGCCCTCCCTGAGGTCCTCTCCCGTTTCTGGTTCATACCGGGGTGTGAGGCTCGCGAATTCACGTTATACACAAAGCTACGTCACACAGGCGGTGTTTTGATCATCAACCACAAGACTTTGCTTTTCAACAGAAGCCTTGATCACTGCATCTTAGCATGCCACACAGGTAATTCACGCCATGTAACTGACGTCTATCAATCACATAGAATGAAATCCAATGTCAGACACACAGTCCATTTACAAGTCCGTTCTGGGTCTGAACGAAATCGGAGGCACTATATACCTCGCATACCCATCGATCTCCACGTACATCTGGACGATCACCAATTATTATCTATATTTCGGGATGCCTCCCAATCAAGACATCAGTTACCATCCAACCGAGGTGAAGATCTTCGGTCTTCAACCACCGTCTTCATCATCGACTTCTTATCGTCGATTCAGTTATTCAGAATGGGATAAACCCGGTCTTTCTGAGAAACTCGCGTATATAATAAACAAGTGCTACACAAACACAACATACGCCTTATTCCAATTCATCAGTCACTAACCGTAAATTAGTAAGAGAACGATTTTCCAAATATTAACCCGGAAGGCCGAAACCAACATCAGATCAAAACCCAGGAAACCATTCGACTTAGCTAACCTTTAGTTAGTTTATAAATTTCACATTCTTAGGGATAGGTTCCCATTATTTTTATCAAAGATAAATTCTTTGGTCTAATTTTCATGTCAAACACATTCAACCATCAAATATCCAATAAACCGGGTAATTCGGTTTATTTCCATTCCATATCGTTTATAATATTTTTTAACGATTTATCGCTATTTTTATTTATTTAAAAATAGCCAATTTATTAAAACGACGCTTCAGGCCATAACGCGGCTGTGGCGCTGTTTTTCTTGAGATTTGGTTTACACATATCTGAAAATCTAACAGTTGGATCTTCACAAATTTTATATCATTAGAAAGATCTTTTCAAAACAAATCCAACGGTTTTAGTTTTGGGAAAATCCGACAGTCAGATCTCCCGGTACACTCGTTTGAAGTTTCGATTTCAAAATACGAACTGCAGCGTCGTTATTCAATTTAATTTAATTATATTTATATATATATATAAATATAATCGATTCTGGCGCTGTTTTTTTTCAGATTTGAATTAAAAATTCCAGACAATCCAACCATTGTATCTTTACAAAGTTGGTGTCGTTGGAAAGATATTTCCAAAGCGAACCCAACGGTTTCGGTTTCGGGAAAATCCGATGGTCGGATCTCCCACACTAATCGTTTGAAATCACGGTTACGAAACACGAACTGCAGGTTCGTTATTCGATTATTTTGATTATATATATATATAAATATAATCTATCCTTCGATTTCAAAACCATATTCTTTTCATACATTTGATAAAAATGATATTTTTATCCAACAGACATTTATTTCAACACTTCACTATTTTTAACAATTCATGTATATAATAAAAATGTGATTTTTATTGTAAAGCCATTGATTTCAAAACATGACTATTTTATATAGTTCATATAGATGATAAAAATATGATTTTTATTATAAAACAATTTATTTCAAAGCATGAATGTTGTTCAACACATGAATTTCTGTTCAATACATGAATTTCTATTCAACACACGAATATAGTTTCAACACATGAAAATAATCTAACACATTAATATTATTGAAAATTTTGGCAGCATAACGGTAGGGTAGTTAAAACCGGGACCGTCCCTAGTACGGCTCCTCGCTCTACCATAAAGCCTCGCAGCTTTTGACAATGGGGATTTCATGCATCTAGTTCGCACGCAGGAGACATGTTTATTTTTTTCTTTTCCACAAACTGATCCTATGTGGTTTCAACCAAATAATTCTCAACCACAAACGGGTATTTTTCAACCATAATCAATCAATTTCAACCACAAACAATTCTAATCAACCATTCGCTATCAACCAATTTTCACACCAATCACAACCAATAAATATCGTCCATGGTTTGTGGACGAGGGGCGTATATATATATATTTATGTAAGTATATTTCACTTTTATTTCAACACATATATAATTTTTACAATGCATATATAACTTATACATCGGACATACAACTTATACAACGCTTATATATGAGGTCTACAACACTTATATAACCCATACTTCAAATATATAATTTATACATCGTCGTTTTCCATATCATTTATAATTCAGAAATCTCACATTGGGTTCCACTCCACCAAAAATAGCAGAAGGCTCAGAAAAATATCCGGTCTCTTCTAAAATGTAGAAGACGTCCGCACGAGTCAGTGTCTCTTGTTTCACTGGATTTCGACAATATAGCAAAAAAATATGATTTTTACAAGTTTGTAACGGTTTTAAAGTGTTAAAACTGTTTTAAAATAACAAGGCCGATTACCTCAGCAAAATCTTCAAACTTAGGTCTTGGATTTGCACGCAAACGGTGGAGCTTGAGGGCGATCGGCCTATGCCACGCAGTCGGCCTTGGAGAGGCGCACCAGAGGGTCCCCTTCCTGATGAACTCGCGCGCCTAAGAGGTGGTAGAGGGCTTCGAATGGCGCCTCTTTCGATGGGGATATCTCGAGGTAGGAGCGATGAGGAAGGACGTGGCTTAGATGGATTTGAAGGGCTCAGGAAGATCTACAAAAAGCTTAACTGGAGCATTGGCTATTATTGCGTGGAGGCGGAGAAAACGAGGAGGGAAGGAAGGAAGAACAGCCGCCGTTAATCGTGAGGAGCGGGGAGACAGAAATGAACGGCCAATCAGATTTTTTATTTTATTTATATGTTTTTAAAATTTTCAAATACCCCTTATCTCATATGAACTCCAATCCAAACCCAACGAATGTCGTCCCTAGCCAAACACCCCCATTCCAAAAACAATGGGATATGTTTCGTAGGCCCATTCGACTGTTTCAGTCAATTTTTCTTTAAATTAAAATATAACACATTCAATATTTGATTTGAACGTACATTTCAATTTGCCGGGGCCACATATGGATCTCAAAAACCCCAGAAAAATAAATCTAGCTATGTTTTGACGATACGGTCCCAACAAAACTAGTTTCATCGAATTCTGAGACCGTTTGAAAAATGGCCCTTTTCTGGTCGATCCAATTTAATAGAAATCGCCAAATACATTTTCCTTTGCCACGCGCACATACTAGCTTCAAAAATTATGAAATTTGAAACCTAGCAATAATTTGACATCCCGGATCCAACAAAAGTGGTTTCGTCGAATTCTGAGGTCGTTTGCAAAATGGCCATTTTCACGGGCTATATAAAATCTCTAGCGACATTTCTGAAAATTCATTTGGCCATAACTTTTGCTTCCCGCTACGAAACTTCGATTTTTCAGATTCGTTAGAAAGATATTTACTAACAGATTTAAATATTTTTGGTTTCACTAAAATCCGTTTTGTTTTGCACCGGTACAGTCAGTCAAAGTTTGAATTCAAATTTTGAAACTACCGCGCCAATTCAGACCTTGTTTATAATTAGAAATAATTATATTCATTTTCAAACATCAATTCAAACTTACTTTTCGCCGTTATTATTTAAAATATTTATTTTAAATATTTAAAATCCACTAAAATAGCCAATTAAATTTTTTTTAATTGGTTCAGATTTTACAGGTTGTTACAATCTCCCCCACTTAAAACTTTTCGTCCCCGAAAAGGAACAAAGTCGAAAGTGGTTTGATTAATCAACTCTACTTTCAATCTGGCTTCCATTCTTCAACTTTTCAGTTTCTAAGAATTTTCAAATTCTTCAAAAATTTGGCTAACACCCTAAATTTTCGAAAAATTTCACCATAACCTCCTTTGTACGGGTAGGGGTTTGAAAATTTATTGGGCCGTATTAGGTACCCAATAAATCCTAATAAGCATGCACATATTTATAGTGATATATTCCGGTGTCCACAAGGGAGTGTGTATAGATCATAACTCCAGAGAATAAATTCTCGTCACCCTATAAATGGTTTTTGTGCCTTAATGACCAGAGAGACATGTTTATTGTCATCTCCAGAGCCATGTGGGGTTTTTATTAATCTGGCAATTTACCGTTACATTTTATATAGTCCATATCAGTCATCAGGTCATCCTGTAATATATATAGTCATCGCCATACAAGCCTCTCGCTCGTAGGGTCAATCTTCAACCTCATCACACAAGCTCCAAATGCTTATGTGGTATATGATGAAGTATGCCTATCTTCAAGAAGTATGCCATGTAGTGTAGTCCAAAATTAATTGTTACTATCCTATGGAGACATTTATTATTATACACAGAACAACCAGCACTCCGCATCCAATGGCATTCACATGAGTTGATATAATAATAAATTTGTGCATCCAACTCATTAAGGTTTACCTATTTGTCGGGCACGCAAATAAATTCTTTACTCAACAGCTAATCCATTTACCTGTTCAAACATATATAATGCACATGTATATATTTCTATCTATTTTTAAATCAGTTCAATACTTGATTTAATTTCATAAATTTACCATCATTCTCTTCTTGATTAAATTAACTATCGTTCTAACAATTTAATTAATCATATCCACTATCACACAACACAAACAACAATCAATTTGTTTTTAACTTTTCAAAAATATACTAATTGATTCATACACTCTTTTAAAATATTCAGACTGTAGAATTAAAAGTTTACATCCATGAAAAGAAAATAATAACAAAGTAGTGAGCATAATGAAAATATCAAAATATGGTAAATGTACCTTGCACCAGAGTCAATCAGAGATATCCACCCTGCACTTAGGATAGGCTTTCTTAATGCTTTCCTCTGTTTCCCAAGTACAATCTCGCGGATCTCCACTCCATTGCACTTTGACTAAGCGAACCTTCTTGTTCCTCAGCTCTTTGGTTTCTTTGCCAACAATCTTTAGCGGCTCTCTTCTCATAGCCAATTTTGGAGTAATTTCTATATCCTGTTGTGCGGCTTCTTCCAAAACCAAGTCTGGATCATGAACATGCTTTCGAAGTTGAGAAACGTGAAATACATCATGTACTCCTGGAAACCAATCAGGCAATTGAACTCTATAAGCGAGGGTTCCAATCCGTTCTAGTATAGGGAATGGACCAATAAATCTGGGCGCCAAGTTCCCAGTTTTGCCAAATCGAATCACTCCTCTCATCGGAGAAACCCTTATATACACACAATCACAATAGAAAAAGCCAAATCTCTCCTCCTCGAGTCTGCATAGTTCTTCTGTCGGCTTTGAGCGGCGAGTTATCGTTTCTTAATGAAATCGACTTTGTCTGCAGCTTCACGGATCATATCAGGTCCCAATACTAGTCTATTATCAGGTTCTACCCAACAAGCAGGAGATCGGCACGGTCTACCATACAATGCTTCGAATGGTGACATTGCCAGGCTTGCTTGGTAGCTATTGTTGTATGAGAACTCAGCCAAATGTAAATGGTCTTCCCATGATCCACCAAAATCAAGAACACAAGCCCGCAATAAATCTTCTAGTATACGATTCGCCCTCTCAGTCTGACCATCTGTCTGAGGATGATAGGCGGTGCTTAGATTCAGCTTCGTTCCCAGTTCCACTTGAAATGCCTTGCAGAATTTGCTAGTAAATATTGGATCTCTATCACTAACTATACTGATCGGCACTCCGTGTAGCCTAACAATTTCCTTGAAATATATCTGCGCCAGACTCTGAGCAGTTCTATTCGATCTGACAGGTATGAAATGGGCGGTCTTCGTGAAGCAATCTACGATCACCCAAATACTGTCATTTCCTTTCCTGGTTCTGGGAAAACTATCTATGAAGTCCATGGAAATATGTTCCCACTTCCAACCTGGAACGTCCAGTGGTTGCAACAATCCAGCAAGTTTCTGTTGGTCGCTTTTGACTAGTTGGCAAGTAGAGCACCTGCTAACATATAAAGAAATGTCTCTCTTCATTGACCTCCACCAGAAAGTGCATTTGATGTCATTATACATTTTCTCACTCCTGGATGGATACTAAGTTTTGACTTGTGGCATTCATCCAGCACTTCCTTTTGGAGCTCAAAAATGTTAGGAACACAAATTCGACCCTTTAGCCTTAGAACCCCTTGGTCATCAATCTGGAAACTCAAGGGTTCGCCTTTCTGCATTCTTTCCCTGATTCTCCGAATGAAGTGATCGTCCTTCTGAAGAGAAGATATTTTATCCATCAATGAAGTAGTAATAATGAAACTGGCGATCATTACATTCTTTCTACTTAACGCATCGGCCACAACATTGGCTTTCCCTGGAGTGTACAGAATCTCAAAATCGTATGCTGCAAGGAACTCTAGCCAACGTTGCTGCCTCAGATTCAAATCTTTCAGGGTGAACAGATACTTTAGCGACTGGTGATCTGTAAACAGTTCGAATTTCTCACCCAGAAGATAGTGTCTCCAGGTTTTTAAAGCAAATACAATGGCTAACAACTCAAGGTCATGTCATGCAGTTTCAATTGACGGCTAGCATAAGCAACCACTTGACCTCTTTGCATTAATACTGCACCAAGGCCTTCTCTAGAGGCATCCGTCCAGACTTTCAAGTCTTGATTGCCATCGATTATCGTTAACACTAGAGCCGTTGTTTATCTTAACTTTAGCTTTTCAAAAGCCTCCTCACATTCTGGAGTCCACTTGAATTTTGCGTGCTTCATTGTAAGCTTTGTTAAGTGACTAGATATCTTCGAAAAATCTTTAACGAACTTCCAGTAATAACTAGCTAATCCAAGAAAACTTCGGACTTCTGTGGGAGTACTAGGCTGTTTCCAATTTTGGACAGCTGTGATTTTACTTGGATCCACATCAATTCCCTCTTTTGATACGATGTGGCCAAGAAACTTCACTTCATCTGTCCAGAATATACATTTCGACAGTTTGGCTTTTAAAACGTTCCTTCTCAGAATTTCTAGAACTTGCTCCAAATGTTTTTCATGTTCGACCTTTTGACTTAGAGAAGATTAGAATATCATCAATAAAAACCAGAACAAACTTATTCAAGACTCCTCTGAACACTCGATTCATCAAATTGACGAAGTAAGCTGGAGCGTTACATAAGCCGAACGGCATTACTAACCACTCATAGAATAAGTCTGGACCTCTGAATGTTGTCATAGGAACACACTCTTCGGCAATACGAAGATGATGGAAGCCTTTAGCTAGGTCCATTCTTGAAAATACTTGTGCTACATTCAAACGATCCAATAAATCATCGATTCGCGGCAATGGATATTTATTCTTTATTGTCTGCTTATTCAAGTCACGATAATCCACACATAGTCGCAGAGTACCGTCAGACTTTGGGACAAACACCACTGCTACTCCCCAATCAGAGAAACTAGGCCTGATCAGACCCTTCCATACAAGCTGTCGAGTTTGATTGTCTTATTCCTCTTTCTCTTTCAAGGTCATTCTTCGAATAACTTGAACTACTGGCCTTGCGTTTGGAATTAAAGCGATCTTGAAATCAATTTCTCTCTACGGAGGTAAACTAACAACTTCTTCGAACACGTCCGCATAATTCTTAACGACAGGAATATCATTTATGAGGTCTGGAATATTCTCTGTGACTACAGGTATATTTTCTATTTGAGCAGGAGAAACATCCAGAGCTGACCAAAAGTCTTTTCTATTTGAATTCGGACCTTCGCATGTTATGGTTATATAATTCCCTGATTGGGCCTTTGCCTTAACAACTCTCTTGGAACATCTAACCTCTTCTTCATATTTGGTTAACCAATACAATCCAAAATAAGATCAGATTCAGTAAAATTCATGACGATGGAGATGGTAGGGAACTTATAACAGGAAAAAGAGACAGGCACACCACAAATCCAACTAAGATCAAGGGAACTCCCAACCGGATTATGGACAGTGATGGGTTCCTTGAGCTTTCTCAATTTCAAATCTAACTTCTTAACTGCATTCTTTGCAATAAAGCTTCGTGACGCGCCTGTATCAAACAATACTTTAACTGGAATGTTTTTGACAGTAAGCGTGCCTTCTAAAACATCAGACCTTTCCTGATCAGATGAAGATGCA
Organism: Allium sativum; assembly: GCA_030737875.1. Classification (NCBI taxonomy): domain Eukaryota; kingdom Viridiplantae; phylum Streptophyta; class Magnoliopsida; order Asparagales; family Amaryllidaceae; genus Allium; species Allium sativum. Next base: position 804,078,328 of record CM060919.1, read on the forward strand.
GGCACTTCCGCCACTTCATTTACATGTGCTTTGGTCCTTTTCAACAGCTGACAATCTCTCTTTATATGACCAGCCTGATGACAAAAATTACACTCTCTAATCTCTTGAAACTTGTTCTTGGATTTAGATTCATTCTTCTTTAGTTTCTTTGAAGATCTGCAATTTCCTTGCAAATGCCCTTGCTTATGGCAGTTATTGCATACGGTGGTCGTTACTGGTTCTTTCTCAGATTTAACCCTTTTCCTCTTGGCTTGGGCTTCTCACTGACCTCGGGCATCGTACTGGCCTCAGGATTATCAGTCTCAAACTCCCTTTTGCTACTAGAACTAACTTCCTCTTCGTCGCCCAACATACATTTCTTATGGAGATCTTCATACGGATAAGCCATATATATCATTTCTGAAAAAGGAAGCTTCACATGCCCCATAACTTTACTTTGGTATTTTCTTTGCATGCCATGAATAAACCTCAGATTCTTCCTATTCAGATTTTGAATTAGATGAGGGGCAAAGTGAGAAAGTTCGTTGAATTTCTTATGATATTCTGGGATATTCATATCTCCCTGTATCAGGTAACTAAATTCATCACATAGCCGCTCAGTCGCTTCGGGAGGAATAAATCTTTCACTGAAAACCTCTTTGAATCTATCTCAGGTGATATCATCTTCTGGATTATCCTTAGTGATTGTTTCCCACCAAATTAAAGCTTCTTCTTTGAGCGCCCAAGATGCCACTAATCTTTTCTGATCATCCCTCAGCTGGAAACGCTCAAAAATTCTTTCCGTAGAGCTCATCCAAGCTTGAGTTTGAATAATCGATTCATTGCCCGAGAATTGTGCTCCGCCTAGATTTCGATATCTCTTTAATAGAGCCTCTGGATCTGGTTCTGCATTCCTCATGTTTCTGATACTCATTTTTCTAGTACTTCTGCAAATAGCAGATCAAGTGTCAGGTCAACAGAAAAGATATTTTAAAGCATAGAGACATATACTTGAATGTAAATGTGTCTATCGGGTGTATTTCGTTCTATTATACTCATACTAGGATATTACTGGTCCTATCTGTAACGAGTTACTCGTCCTAGAACACTACTGGTTCTATTTCTGACGAGTTCGTTAATATGTTATATTCTATAACTAAGCTTAACTAAAGCTTTGATACCACGTTGGGACGACCCCAAAATCCCGTACTGACGGTGTCAAGGGTAATCTTTGGAATATAACACATAAACAGATAATAGCAGAACCGAATTAAATAAATACACTAGATAATGCACAAATAATACACTGGATAAATGTAATCATCAGAGTTACACCGTATACAGGATCATACTTAGTACAAATACAGTTCAGCTATACATAAATGTCTACAGCGGAAAACAAACATAATATGTACAATAGGAGCTGAACAACATAAAAAGAGATAAATGGTAGAATCCATCTTCAGCTCCAGCTATCCATAAAGAGCCTGCTAAAACCTGAAGACAAGGCTTCCCGTGTAGGAATAAGGGCACCCGAGTTTGCAAGTGAAACAAACTACGAGTCAGTCATGAGACTGGTATGAGAAATCTGCTTAACACATTTTATAATATGGCTAATCACAGGACCACGCCACTTTCGCGGAACGAGTTTACTCCATTGGATTGCCAGTGCTTTAAAACAAGTAATTCTTTTAAAATCGCAATGCTTTTTATAAAAATGAAGCCATTATAAGACTCAGTTCCCATCACACAATGCAACGCAAACCGGAGGATAGAGTTTTACCTTATAATGGCCAAAATATGCTTGATACGAATAAAACAAAAGCATTTGATATTATTACTAGTGTTTAGATATTTTAAAAACAATTTCAAATCATAAGTATCAATCATAGACGGCATGGGTACCATATATCATGTCGCCATATATAGGTATACAATCAAAACCGCACAGTCACGTATTTGGAAATTGGATTTCCGTCATGAACCAAGGCAAAAGATAGTCCTTACCGACTTCGAGACAATCTAGCCCATGTCTCAGGCGAGCGCGCAGGCAAGCCTTTGGAGCGACAGAGCCGGTCCACCGATGTGGATTAAAATGCCTGAACATTATGTTTCCCCGCCCTTTGGGGCGTAAATGAGCCAACGAATGACTTCATCGGCTTCACATAGTCACCGATATATCTGAGGCGCCTCGCAACAGCAACAACCACACAGGTGAAAATAATATATATGTCAGCCAGTGTAAGCACTGGCACCACCTCTAGCTAGAAGGAAACGCATGCCATCCTTGAGGTCCTCTCCCGTTTCTGGTTCATACCGGGGTGTGAGGCTCGCGAATTCACGTTATACACAAAGCTACGCCACACTGGCGATGCTTTGATCATCAACCACAAGACTTTGCTTTTCAATAAAAGCCTTGATCACTGCATTTTAGCATGCCACACTGGCAATTCACGCCATGTAACTGACGTCTATCAATCACACAGAATGAAATCCAATGTCAGACACACAGTCCATTTACAAGTCCGTTCTGGGTCTGAACGAAACCGGAGGCACTATATACCTCGCATACCCATCGATCTCCACGTACGTCTGGACGATCACCACTTATTATCTATATTTCGGGATGCCTCCCAATCAAGACATCAGTTACCATCCAAACGAGGTGAAGATCTCTGATCTTCAACCACCGTCTTCACCATCGACTTCTTATCGTCGATTCAGTTATTCAGAATGGGATAAACCCGGTCTTTCTGAGCAACTCGCGTATATAATAAACAAGTGCTACATAAACACAACATACGCCTTATTCCAATTCATCAGTCACTAACCGTAAATTAGTAAGAGAACAATTTTCCAAATATTAACCCGAAGGCCGAAACCAACATCAGATCAAAACCCAGGAAACTATTCGACTTAGCTAACCTTCAGTTAGTTTATAAATTTCACATTCTTAGGGATAGGTTCCCATTATTTTTATCAAAGATAAATTCTTTAGTATAATTTTCATGCCAAACACATTCAACCATCAAATATCCAATAAACTGGGTAAATTCGGTTTATTTCCATTCCATATCGTTTATAATATTTTTTAACGATTTATCGCTATTTTTATTTATTTAAAAATTGCCAATTTATTCAAACGACGCTTCAGGCCATAACGTGACCGTGGCACTGTTTTTCTTCAGATTTGATTTACACATATCTGAAAATCTAACCGTTGGATCTTCACAAATTTTATATCATTAGAAAGATCTTTTCAAAATGAATCCAACGGTTTCAGTTTTGGGAAAATCCGATGGTCGAATCTCCCGGTACACTCATTTGAAGTTTCGATTTCAAAATACGAACTGCAGCGTCGTTATTCGATTTAATTTAATTATATATATATATATATATATATATATATAATATAATCGATTCTGGCGCTGTTTCTCTTCAGATTTGAATTAAACATTCCAGACAATCCAACCGTTGGATCTTTACAAAGTTGGTGTCGTTGGAAAGATATTTCCAAAGCGAACCCAACGGTTTCAGTTTCGGGAAAATCCGATGGTCGGATCTCCCGCACTAATCGTTTGAAATCACGGTTTCAAAACACGAACTACAGCTTCGTTATTTGATTATTTTAATTATATATATATATATATAAATATAATCTATCCTTCGATTTCAAAACCATATTCTTTTCATACATTTGATACAAATGATATTTTTATCCAATAGACATTTATTTCAACACTTCACTATTTTTAACAATTCATGTATATAATAAAAATGTGATTTTTGTTGTAAAGCCATTAATTTCAAAACATGACTATTTTATGTAGTTCATATAGATGATAAAAATATGATTTTTATTATAAAACAATTTATTTCAAAACATGAATGTCGTTCAACACATGAATTTCTATTCAACACACGAATATAGTTTCAACACATGAAAATAATTCTAACACATGAATATTATTGTAAATTTCGGCAGCATAACGACAGGGTAGTTAAAACTGGGACCGTCCCTAGTACGGCTCCTCGCTCTACCTTAAAGCCTCGCAGCTTTTGACAATGGGGATTTCATGCATCTAGTTCGCACGCAGACGACATGTTTATTTTTTTCTTTTCCACAAACTAATCGTATGTGGTTTCAACCAAATAATTCTCAACCACAAACGGGTATTCTTCAACCACAATCAATCAATTTCAACCACAAACAATTCTAATCAACCATTTGCTATCAACCAATTTTCACACCAATCACAACCAATAAATATCGTCCATGGTTTGTGGACGAGGGGGGTATATATATATATATGTATATGTATATTTATATAAGTATATTTCACTTTTATTTCAACACATATATAATTTTTACAACGCATATATAACTTATACATCGAACATACAACTTAAACAATGCTTATACATGAGGTGTACAACACTTATATAACTCATACTTCGAATATATAATTTATACATCGTCGTTTTCCATATCGTTTATAATTCAGAAATCTCACATTGAGTTCCACTCCACCAAAACTAGCAGAAGGCTCAGAAAAATATCCGGTCTCTTCTAAAATGTAGAAGACGTCCGCACGAGTCCACTGTCTCTTGTTTCACTGGATTTCGACAACATAGCAAAAAGATATGATTTTTACAAGTTTGTAACGGTTTTAAAGTGTTAAAACTGTTTTAAAATAACAAGGCCGATTACCTCAGCAAAAACTTCAAACCTAGGTCTTCGATTTGCGCGCAAACGGTGGAGCTTGAGGGCGATCGGCCTATGCCACGCTGTCGGCCTTGGAGAGGCGCACCAGAGGGTCCCCTTCCTGATGAACTCGCGTGCGCCTAGGAGGTGGTAGAGGGCTTCGAACAACGCCTCTTTCGATGGAGATATCTCGAGGTAGGAGTGACGAGGAAGGACGTGGCTTAGATGGATTTGAAGGGCTCAGGAAGATCTACAAAAAGCTTAACTGGAGCGTTGGCTATTATTGCGTGGAGGAGGAGAAAACGAGGAGGGAAGGAATGAAGAACAACCACCGTTAATCGTGAGGAGCCGGGAGAGAGAAAAGAGAGAGAGAAATGAACGGCCAATCAGATTTTTTTATTTTATTTATATGTTTTAAAAATTTTCAAATACCCCTTATCTCATACGAACTCCAATCCAAACCCAACGACCGTCGTCCCTAGCCAAACACCCCCATTCCAAACACAATGGGATATGTTTCGTAGTCCCATTCGACTGTTTCAGTCAATTTTTCTTTAAATTAAAATATAACACATTCAATATTTGATTTGAACGTACATTTCAATTTGCCGGGGCCACATACTGATCCCAAAAATTCCAGAAAAATAAATCTAGCTATGTTTTGACGATACGGTCCCAACAAAACTAGTTTCATCGAATTCTGAGACCGTTTGAAAAATGGCTTTTTTCTGGTCGATCCAATTTAATAGAAATCGACCAAACACATTTTCCTTTGCCACGATTACATATTAGCTTCAAAAATTATGAAATTTGAAACCTAGCAATAATTTGATATCCCGGATCTAACAAAAGTGGTTTCGTCGAATTCTGAGGTCGTTTGCAAAATGGTCATTTTCACGGGCTATATAAACTCTATAGCGACCTTTCTGAAAATTCATTTGGCCATAACTTCTGTTTCCCGCTACGAAACTTCGATTTTTCAGATTCGTTAGAAAGATATTTACTAACAGATTTAAATATTTTTGGTTTCACTAAAATCCGTTTTGTTTTGCACCCGGTACAGTCAGTCAAAGTTTGAATTCAAATTTTAAAACAACCGCGCCATTTCAGGCCTTGTTTGTAATTAGAAATAATTATATTCATTTTCAAACATCAATTCAAACTTACTTTTCGCCTTTATTATTTAAAATATTTATTTTAAATATTTAAAATCCACTAAAATAGCCAATTTAAAAATTTTAAATTGGTTCAGATTTTACGGGTTGTTACAATTCTGGTTAATAAATAAAAGTTATCTTGCTATTAAATATTTTGTTATCTATTTATTTAGTGTTTTCCTGTGTTGATTCTATTTTTAAATTCTGTATGCTAAATAACGATCCGTCGATTTGGACGTTTTATATTGGTCTAAATACCAATTTGAAGCGGCTAAAATAGCGGGATGTTACATCTTGGCAAAGTGTTTCCCACTTTACTTGATAGATATTGCTGCTATGTGGTTCAAATAGTTGGAAACAGACTCTATCACTTCTTGAAATGTTTTGGTAAGCAGTTTTTGGAATAGTTCAGAGTTCACATCGCTTGTTCAAAAGGCATTATGACTCTGATAGGCATCAAGTAGAAGTCCGACGAAACTATGCACAAAATCTTGAAACGGTTTAACGCTGCGGTGGCTTCGGTCGATAGACCGGATTTGCCTATGGGTTTGATAGCTGCAGTCTCTAGAATTAAATCCGACTTCAAGATTTCTTTGCATCAGGACCCGCCGAGGGATCTTGGTGAGTTCTATTTTGAACCCGAAAGATTCCTTTGGGAAGAGGATGCGTGAGCCGATAAAAAGGTTCTCAAGGCTAATGTGGTTAAAGGCATGAAACCATTCGATTCTGGCAGTAGTAAACCTTCTTCAGGGAACAATCACAGCATGGATTGGAGGTAGCCTAAGTTCTCGACTTACTCTAAAATTACCCACACCGCGAAGGAGATTTTCTTGGAGGCTCATCCCACTGCTCCTTTTAAGAAACCTCCTGTAAAGGTGTCGGCTCAAAGTGAAAAGGACACTTGTCGGTGTTGCTTGTTTCTTGATCTCGACGGTTATAATACGAACGATTGTCAGCATCTCAAGGATATGATAGAAGGGCATGTTAGATGTAGAGAGCTGGCACAGTTTGTTCAGACTTGGGCTCTGGTGATAGGATATGCACAACCCCCCTCATGCTAATCAGGATAGACCCGAGACTAGCACTCCTCCCAGTGGAATTGTTATCAACTAAATCCCTCTATGGCTCTGATGTTTCAGATTCAAGCCTCCTGGGCATCAGTATCTTATGGTTTGTGGTTTCTGGTCTATTGACTTTGTGGATATTTTGGTTACTTGGTCTTGGTTTTGCTTGGTTTTTTGGATTTTGGTCTTGGATTTCTGATCTCTTGATTTTGGATTCTTGGTTTTGGTCTACTTTGGTTTCTTGGATTTTGGTTTCCTATGCCTTCGGTGGTTTGGCTTTGGATTTTGGCTTTCTTCGATTTCCTCACTCATGGGTTTCTGGCTCTTGGATAAGGGGGCTTCCCTCTCATGGCTTTCTCATTTTTGGTTTCCCGACTTTTGGATTTCTTGAGCTTATGGTTTGGCTCTTTTGGCTTTTTCTGGATTTTGGTTATTCGGGCTCCAACCCGTGGATTTGACTTTGTAGGCTTCGTCCCTATGGATTTATCTTTTTGGCTTTCTGGATTGTAGATGGTTTAGTCGACCTACTCGTGTACTATTTCTATTTTAATCCCTAAGAATGCTCATTGCTCGACAACACACCATCACCCCCTAGTTATTAATAAAATGGATTGGTTCTAGCTTTCTTTGTTGTCTTACTCCGGTAAGTCCGTCTTGGGGCTATTCTAGCATTCCTTGGTCGTCTTACTCCAGCAAGGCCGCCTTGGACACTTTATGGCTACTCTTGGTCATGTTACTCCAGAAAGGCCATGTTGAGATAACTCTTGTTTTGGAAATCGAATGGTTAAGTTTGCTTAACCATGTAGGGGGGCTGGCGAGATCTTAGGCATGCTCTTGGTAAACGATAAACCATTCAGTCTCCTTCACGAATGAATTTGAAATAAGAAATGGCTAAGTTCACATACCTATGTATGAGAACAGGCGAGTCCCTAGGCATGCTCTCTACGAATGATGAATCGTTGAGTTTTATTTTGGTTTAACTAAAAACTCCAAAGGTTATAACTTTAACAAGTTTACTTCACAAAGTAAGGAACCTTGCTTATGAGTATGAAACCAAAAACCAAATTACAAACTCTGAAGACTTCGGTCCATGGGTTATCCTTGGTCGTCTTGCTTCGCAAGGTTGTCTTGGACCTCACTAGATTATCCTTGGTCGTCTTGCTTTGCAAGGCCATCTTGTACCTCTCTAGCTTGTCCTTAGTGGTCTTGCTTCGCTAGGTCGTCTTGGACTTCTCTGGCTTTTCCTTAGTTGTCTTGATCCAATAAGGTTGTCTTGGACCTTGTCTGGCTTGTCCTCGATCGTCTTGCTTCGCAAGGCCGTCTTGGGCCTCTTTGGCTTGTCATCCATCGTCTTGCTTTACAAGGTCGTCTTGGACCACACTGACTTGTCCTTGGTCGTCTTGCTTTGAAAGTCCGTCTCGGACCTCTCTGGCTTGTCCTTGGTCGTCTTATCTCGGAAGGCCATCTTGGACTTCACTGGCTCATTCTTGGTTGTCTTGCCTCGACAAGGCCGCCTTGAACTCATCTGGATACCTGGTTATTATTTTTTCTGGATTTACGAATTTGGAGTTTTCCTGATTTTTTGGCTATGGATTTTCTGGTTTTTCAGTTTATTGGACTCCTGTAGTCCTCCCGTTATTCTGGTATTCTAGTTATTCTAGTTATCTCTAAATTTATCTGGAGCGATCTTTGACTTTCTTTGGATTTCAAGTTTCCTGGTTTCATGGTTAATACGATCTGGTGCGATCGTGGATTTCTGGTTTATTAGCTTTGAATTTCTGGATAATATGATCCAGTGCGAACGTGACTCTTTGGTTTTCTGGTTATAGGAGTTCGCTTTGGGATTCTCCTGGCTTTGGTTTCTGGATTCCTAGATTTTTGGTTTTCTCGCAAAACACATTTCCTTCATCAAGCAAGACATGTGTTATAGGACAAAGTGTTGACACACTTTTTGGTCAAAGCAGTTACACATTAAGGTTTTGGTCAGCGACACGCTCAAGTCTCGAGAACGTCATCAAGAGACACAAAGCAATTTTGGTAAAAAGCAGTGTCGTGCACTCAAAAATTGTTGATCAGCGTAGCACAATCACAAAAATGGCTTGCATGATCACTACATCAAAATCTAGCACTTGGTAAAATTCTGGTTTGGTACGTTCAAAAATAGGTGATCGACACGTGAAAATCATCAAAAATCACGTGTTCATGCTTGGATGATCAGATATGGTAAAATGGTCGATCACTTGGCTTGGAACAAACAGCTTAGTGATCAACAAAGGAAAACAACCCTGATCCATGAGTTTTACCCTACCCCGGCAACTCTTGAAATTTGGCACGGTTCCTGGAAATTTCATATTGCAAATTTTCGCATCCCAAAGGGATGCAAAAAATCCTTGATCGCGTCGGTGGGATACGAGTTTTCCTAGTGCGTAGACAGGGATACGAAATGTTGGCACAACCGGGATTCAAAATCTTGGCACTCCAAAAAGGGCTGAGCACCATGGAGGGATTCGAAATTTCCTAGGCGTCGCACTATGAGTTTTCAGGAGTTGAATTTCTGGATTTGGCTCAGATATGGAATACTAGCATTTGCTAAACTATTTTGGCACATGGAAGAAACAAAGGCAGATCATGGAATTTTGCTTGAGCACACCGTGTTTGGCAAGGCTTTTTGGGATGCGAAGCGGTAAAGTGGCAGATCGCCTTGGCAACCAATTTCACCGTGCGTGTAACACCCCACCTCCGTTAAGGTCACTTACAAAGGGGATGCATTAACATCAGTGGAGCATCATAAGTGTATAGAACAGATAAATTACAAAACAGGCAAAATTTAAACAACGGAAAATAATTAAAACTTTACTTTATTGATAAAATAGCAGCTTGGTAAAACAGCTTGTACAAAGATTTCTTTTCAGCATCAAAACACCAATACCCATTACAAACAAATCATCTGTCTTGTTTAACAAAATAAAGAAGCATGAAATGACAGTGATATTCCCCAATAAAGCATAAGCCAGCCATAGCAGTGGAAAAGAGAGTCCAAAGCAATACATCGACTATTTTCGACCTTGGAAAGAAAACTGAGCTAAGTGGTGATATTCCTCCCTGTCTCCCTGGGGGGGGGGCGATGGAAGAAAAAAGGCGAAAGAAAAACGGGTCAGACATAAGTCTGGTAAGTCCAGTAATTATTCAGCATGTAAACATGTAAAATGATCATGACATGAATAAACTGAATACCAGACATAACCATGATAATAAGCATAGCAATACAACAAATGATGATCGTTAGATATGCCAAGGTAAGATACATTAAATGCACTTCGGTTCTTTCTCTGATTTCCCATTTTCTCTACACCACCCAACTAGCATCCTAAATAGTGTCTTTTATAGAACGATTTGTATTCCCTACTAGTGTCCTAACTAGTATCCTATGAAAAAGGATCTGTATCCCCTACTAGTGTCCCAACTAGTATCCAGTGTTATAAAATAAGGTGATCCCAACCCTGCAATTGTGGTAGCCTTCAGGTGTACATCTAGTATGAGGATCTTACCTCAACCAGCCTAATTGCCATGAAGATGTTAGATGTACCCTTACTACCCTATCGATTGGCTCCCTACTTGTATTAACTTTCCTTGTGTCTGTGTCAGTTGGCCCGCTCTCATGTGTAGATACCCTGCGCTGGTCCTACCATAAGATGTATCAATCCCTATGATAGCAACCCAACACAAATTCTAAAGGCACAGTGTATACTACTGATGCCCAGTGCCTGCTTTTCCACTCCGGAGCACGTGCACGACCATACTCCATCGGAACTACACTACTGCACCCCCTGCCGCTATTTTGACCGCTTATAATCAGCCCAGTAATCTTGCCCCACCCTACCTAGTTTCATGGTACCGTGATACATCTATGTGAGTTACTGCCGAAATAGGTCCTTGTTATTAGGGTTTTCTAGGGTCTATTCGTATACCCCCCAAATTGGCTAAGTGTTATCCATCCATTCAAGTTAACTTAACCCATCCACACACCATGTCATGTTGGTTTAGTGTTTCTTATCAACTTAACCCTTCTAATTCATCATGTTGTAATTGGTTAAGTGTTTTCTATTAACTTAACCCTGTTCATTTATCATATTATATTGGTCAAGTGTTTCCCATTAAATTAACCCCACTCGTTCATTGGTTAAGTGTTAACTTAACCCTACCACTGGTCATGTTACATTTGTTAAGTGTTGCCCTCTTGTGTTACTTAACCCTACCACTTGTCATGTTACATTGGTTAAGTGTTGCCCTCTTGTGTTACTTAACCCTATCACACATCATGTTATATTGGTTAAGTGTTGCTTTGCTTAACTTAACCCTACCACTGGTCACGTTACATTGGTTAAGTATTGGCCTCTTGTGTTACTTAACCCTACCACTTGTCATGTTACATTGGTTAAGTGTTGCCCTCTTGTGTTACTTAACCCTATCACACATCATGTATATTGGTTAAGTGTTGCTTTGATTAACTAAACCCTACCATTCTTAGCTTGTCTGTTTCTTATCTTTAATTTATTCATTAAAGCACCAACCTCTCACATTAAATCTATATTGTTGCGGTTGCTGGATGCGCCGGGCGGTTTCGGGCAGCCTTACACCGCAACTCAGTCTAACCTCGGGTTTTTGGGCTTAAATACGCTAACCTCTCACATTAGATCTATATTGTTGCGGTCGCTGGTTGTGCTGGGCGGTTTCGGGCAGTCTTACACTGCAACTCAATCTAACCTCGGGTTTGGTATGTTCATCTTTAGCCAATTTACATATTTGTCATATGTGTCCAAATCTATGTGTCAAATTTTCCACAAGTCTAGTAAATACAAGTTTATGCCACATTCCCAAGCTATGCCCAAAATTTACTAAATTAAATTATACCCAATTTTCCCTGCGTTATAATCGCACATACAATGAGATTCAATCTAAGTTCCGAACGAACTTAGTATTCACAAAAGCAAGTAAAAAGGGGGAAAATAGAGAAGGAGCATAAGAATTGACATAAGGAAAAATAGGCATGTAAAGATGTACCAAATTCAAGAATCATGTTTCAATGTTGTACATTAACACTATGTGTAGACAAGCTAAGCAATTCACACCATAGGTATAATGATTAGATAGAATTGGATTTAAGAGAATTACTAATTTAATGTACAAGATGATATGTCCCATTTTGTAAATCACAATAGTCTCATAGGCATAGGTTGTACAACATGAAAAATTCCATCCTATCAATCACAACAGTCTCACAGGCATTATAGGTCCATTTATGTCAGTCCAACAGTCTCATAGGCATGATAGGTTCTATTATGTCAGTCCAACAATCTCATAGACATGATAGGTTCTATTATGTCAGTCCAATAATCTCATAGGCATGACAGGTTCATTTACATCAATCACAATAGTCTCATAGGCATAAGCAATTTATATTAGACCAAAGGATAGGCACAAATCAGAATTAGGCATCATTCTAGATCCGATTATTATAGTCATGATTTCTATTAGATGTTTAAATATAAATAATAACTAAAGTTATAGAAAAAGGACGGATCTTGTATTATGGGATCTGATTTCTAAATTTGAAAAGCTATCCTTTGATGTAGACGTTTGATCCTCTAGTTTGGATTTTGTTTGGAGCTTTCTAACTTGATTTCTAATTTGGAGAAGATAGAGGCTAGACTAACTTAGGCATGGACAATATGACGGGTTCATTGTGTGGTCTAGGGTTGAGGTTTGGGGTTCTTATATAGAAGTCTGGGTTTAATTCTAGCCTCTAGATTAGTCTAGGAGAAATCAGAGCCATCAAACTAAAGATTTGTGTCATCTAGCCAACCATAGCACGACACATAAGCCCTAATACCTCAAAAATTAGCCATTGGCCAATCGGAGAAGGCCATATCAGCTCAGGACTACAGAAATTCATCACAGGAAGCAGATCTCAAAGGGGTCGACTCCCTACAAGGGGGATCGACACCTATGTCGACTCCCCCTGGGGGGGTCGACACCCTGAGAGGGAATTTTCCCGCTCAGCCTGTTCTGTCCGAATTTTGAATTTTGAACTGGATTTATTATTTAATTATTATTTTCTGTTTATTCTTGAAATCTTCTGAACTCCATAACTTCCTCATACGGACTCTGATTCACGCAAACACGGACTCTATCTCAAGTAAAATTCCGAGACGAACGCAATGGTGTAACCCGTTTCCCTTAATTCTTCTTCTAAAAATTAAGTATTTTTAGATTTGTTAATTTAATATTCACAGAAAATATGGGGTGTTACATTCTCCCCTCCTTAAAGGATTTCGGCCCCAAAATCTCTAAGTTAAGAAGAATGTATCCTAACTTCCAACATCCATATACTCAACCATCAATAACAGGCATCCATTGTCCTTAAAAGGTTTCTAATGCTTTCATGATCAAATGCATAGGGTGTGTATATGTCCTTATCTAATGCAAAATCAGGCGGTATTAATGATTCAGCTGACCTCCTTGATGTGAATCATGTCAGTGCTATAAGTCCATCATGTATGCAATTATTCCTAATTGTATTTTGTAACTTCTACATGAGTGCACAATCATTCGTACAAATGCAACGTCCATATGATAACACATCAAGTTTCAATCCATATATAAATTCATATATGCATATGCAATACGAAAGTGACTTAGCCGATCTAGTACCTAGTGTGTCTGTATATATGCACACGAGCAGCCACTAGTGTAATGGCGGGATTTTTCAGGCCTCTGATATCTATTTTAATATAGAGATTTAAATCAAAAGCAAATAAAGGCAAACAAGTTTAAGGAGATTAACACTTATATATATATATATATTCATACATATATATGTTACGGCCAAATATGCATGTATACACCATTTCAATTAGCAAAAAACAAGAGAGTTTAAACCAAAACAAAAGAAAGTGCAAAATCCATCATTTAGTAGTAGATTTGGACTTAAACATCACCTAATCACCTCATACATAATATCTGCGCATTTTTAAGAATGCAAAACAAATATCAAAGAGAGGAAACCCATTCTCTTGTATATTGATTTGAAGGGTTGAGCTTGGCATTAAATGAAAGTAAGCTTTGCATTAAATGCAAACATAGTCTCATGTACTTTGAAGAGGGAAATAAGGGTTGGTAGGAATCATCTCTTGTGAAGGATACTTACATGTTTGTTGTAACATATGTGAGCCATTCGAAGAGAGAGAAAGAGGGGGTAGGTAGGAAACAAAAGCTTTTTGCTGTAGGAAACTTGAGAGGGAATTGCCTATAAATACACATCCAATTCCATGCATTTTCTCTTTACTCAAATACAAGAAAGTGCTGAAGTTATAATCCTTTTACGAACAAGAATTCAGGAGCTTTAAACAAGTGAGTAATCACTCACTTAAGTCAAGATGATTTGCAAGTTACTGTAAACTGTTTTGTGTGTTTCATATTTATATCATCATTTGCAAGTATACCATGATTGTTATCACCTTATAGATGTTAAAACACCCTGCTTAGATCATCTGTAAAACTATGTACGCAAGTGTTATTCATAGTAGAAATGGTAACGAGTTCATCAATTATTTGATCAAAGAAACCAAGACAGTTTTGTTTACTGTAAAAAACAAACCTTTGTAAAATGAAATATACCTTGATGATCTCAAACGCAAGCTATACAAGCATATGTATGAGTTAACTCATATACGAAAATATATATAAACATTTTAGCAAGAACCAAACCTCATCTATATATGTTTGAAACAAGAAAACAGAAGAAACATATGGTTCTCTGTCTCAAACTTAATCACCAAATTTTCAAACATCATAGAAATGAATTACAGGGTTATAGATGTAATCATAGCACTAAATGATGATTTTTAAAAGTAATTTCATGGTTTTTATTGTTGAGATGAGTGATATAGAAGGGGACAACCGAAAATGGCACTTTGACCAAATTCTGATGATCGGTGACGATGATGGTCGGGGCGTGGAGCGTGAAGGAGATGGTCACATCGGGGAACACGAGAAAAATGCCCCACGATTTTTCCATGGAGTATTTCGAGCTGTCGAGCTCGATTTATGTTTTGAGGGGGTGAATGGGTTCAACTTTTTGGAGGCGTCGTACGGGGTCCACAGGCGATCGAGTGGGCCAGGAAGTGACGTGGAGTGGCATTGGGTCTTGGCGGAGCTGATGGCGGCGGTGCGAGGTGCTCCGATGGTCTGAGGCGTGAGGTCGAGGTCGGTTTAGGGGGAGTCCTTTTCGATATTGTTTACTGGAAGTTTGGTGGAATGGCGATTTCGAGGAGGAGGCGACGATAGGTGGTGGCGATGGGTCAGTGGTGATCGGTGGATGAAGTGGAGTTTGTGGGTGGTGGTTCGGCGATGGTTCGACGTCGAGTGGAGGTGTGCACGTGCACACCAGTGCACGTTGAACAGGCGAGGCGAGAAGAAGAAAGGGAGAAGGAGAAGAGGAGATCTGGCAAGGGGTTGGCACTTGGATTTTTAGTGATCCATCGATGGATCACTTGGATTTCGAAGGGTTGGCAAGGGGCTGGAACGATGGTTTGGCACGAGTGATCCACCATGTTTTCGATGTGATCAAGAGGTTGGTAACGGGGCTAGTAAAGTGGTTGGTTAAGCGAGAAAACCAGATTGGTTTGGCAAGAGAAAATCAACGATTTCCCTTGGTAATCACACGATTTTGAGATGCCAATATCGACTTGGTAAATACAAGCGAGAATAGAGTTTCAAAGGCAAGAATTTTATTAAATCGAATTTAATTTAATTAAATAAATAAATATAATTAATCAGTAATTAATTAATTTAAATAAAAATAGAGTTTTTATTTAATATGGCGTAAACCAGTGAAACAGTCAAGACGACAGTGAGGTCCCAGAATCGAAGTTGTTCGAAGAAGTTTGTCGAGTTAGAACTGGAGTTTTAAAAGATAATTTAATCTAAATAAATAATAAAACAATTATTTAAGTGTAAATAAAGGAAAATAAATATTTGACAAATCAAATCGGAGTATAGAACATCGTCTGACAATGGATGACAAGCGAGATAAAACACCGTGTGCGTAGCACGGGCTTTTTCTATACTACACCAAATATTTGTAAAAGCTATACAACAACGTGTGTACGACGTACACACTTCAACAGATCAATGATAAAAGATATTTTTACATATCCAAGATGAACCAGAGGATTATATAATGTATATATAAACTAAATACAGAATGTGTAAACTAAATTAAAGACATTTAAGCTGAGAATCAATTATCGACTATAAAAGAAAATTCGTACATCGTTTCGAAGAGTCCAGAATAAACATTCCACTTCGACTCGAATATTACGACGTATACCGGAAATCGATAAAGATGAAGAATGCAAGGACTATTTCAAAATAGTATCTACGGTCTGTTAAATCCCAGAACAGATCCGAACAGTCGGATGTCTGACAACGTATATCAATCAGATTTTACACATCGACTTTACATAAGTGTATTATGTTGGTGGCGGAGAGATTCGTTTCTTTAGCCTCATACCCAAAATATATTTGTGGAAACAAATGAGTGATCTGTCAGATAGGACGGTGTGACATTCAAAGTCGTTGAAGAATAATCCGTGAAATGGTAAACGTGACTTCAAACCACACAACCCGGAAAGACAATAGTTGGGCTAGGCAGCATGGCTAGTTGGGTCATACCCAAGCAGGGTATATTATCACCAGCTAGAGTAATTCCTTTTGTTCCTAAATCTATATTCACTTCTGTTACCTTCGGTAATCGGTGGGTCATTCCCGACCGTGGAGGTGGTAATATATTCGTTACACTCAAGCTAAATGAGTGGACGGTCATGTGTGGCCGGGTTGCAGGATGTTCTTGTTGAACCCCAGTGTATCCTCTCTAGAATACACTGATCGGTGGGTGCTCCCATACCCTGTCAGTTAGAAACCAAATTCCAATAAGCGCTTGACGGTTTTAGATTTTATTCTATGTACGTGAACGTGAGATGCAGGCGATTCACTAGATGATTATTTATTTGATAAATACTATCATAAATATCCAACGTTTTGATATTTAAAATACAAGGGTCGTTTTCCATATATTAGTTATGGATTGGACTTAAGATTTCTAAAGTAATTGAATCTATTAATAACGGAACACCTTATTCCTTATTTCCCTGTTTACATCTATTTAACTGTGTTTACTCACACCAGTCCCCTGACTGACCCGGAGTTTATTTTCTGTGTTTTCCCTAAACTCTTGGGTACTCATAATATTTATTATGAGTAGGCAAGTAATTCAGGTTGGCAAATGGAACCTTACGAAGTTCAAGTTGCAGGACAAGTATAGTAGTTTACTACACCTATGTATCTAGTTAGATTTGTATTTCCATATCATGATGTATTATTATGTGAATGTACTATGATGATGTAAGTTGTTGATGTATTATGATGTATCAGACCCTATGATGTAATGTATTTGTATTTTTAAATTCCGCTGTGAGATTTCTGATAACTTCTTATTCTTCTATTCTATTAGTTCTATCTTTTCTATCCCATCTTCTAATTTCTTTCAATAATGACACGGTTTTCGGAGGGTCGAAAATCGTGTCGTTACAGTTGGTATCAGAGCCTATGTTCTTCGGAAACATTTAGGCTTTGAAATAGTAAGAGAGCGTATTTTTACTAAAAACTATATTTTTAATATAGGTAGATCGTAGTTACTTAGGTAATCCGTCGACATATTTTTCCAATTTAGTTAATAAAATTTCAATCCGTGTACTCAAGGAGTTGAAAATGAGTTCTCGTGGAGGAAGAGGCCGAGGAGCAAGCGGAGCAACTACGACAAACGGACACACTGTTAACCAGACCCAAGTGGATACTACTGAAGTAATCCGGGCACCAACTCAGCCTAAATTTGCTATGGTCTGTAAAAATTACACAACTCTGGGAGGAAAGATTTTCAGAGGTACTGAATCACTGGTCGGAGTCCAAGCATGGATTAGGTCGTGTGAGAAGATTTTTAAAGGACTGGGGTTGGATGACGAGCATAAGCGTCTCTTAGCTTCATGGAATCTGGAAGGAGCCGCAGCAATATGGTGGGATGCCCAGACTACTAACACTCCTGAGGAAAACTTTACTTGGCCCATGTTCAAAGAAGCTTTTGAAGGTCAGTATCTACCTGCTACTGGAAGGACAAGGATGTACCGAGACTTCATTGACTTAAAGCAGGAAAGCATGTCTGTCGATGAGTACGAAAACCAGTTCAACGCACTTTCAATCTTTGGACCGGAGCTGATAAATACTCTTTTGAAAAAGAACGAGATGTTTGTTGCTGGTCTTAGAGATAATTTGCAAGGAAGGATGATGGGACATTTGAAGGATCCATTTGTGGAACTAGTAGACCTAGCACTCAGATATGAAGCACTAGATACAAATAAACCAGGAGCGAGGATCCAGACTGGGGAGACGAGTGGGGTGAATGTCATGAAAAGAAAGGTCAACCTAGATTGGAATGATAATCAGGGCCAAGCTAAGACGGGGCAACAGACTGTGGAAGGTAAATTTAAGAATGTGGTGTGTCACAACTGCAAGCAAAAGGGACACATTGCACGATTCTGTAAACGAAAGAGGAACCAGAAACCCCAGCAATACCCACAACAGCAACAGAAACCCTAGCAATACCCACAACAACAACAGAAACCCCAGCAATACCCGAGACAACAACAGAAACCTCAGCAACAGAATCAGAACCAGAACCAGAATCAGAGGAACGAGATGGTAGTGAAGAATCTGTGTTTCAACTGTCATCAACCAGGACACATGGTGAAAGACTGTCCATTGATGAAGAGGGCACCACAGCCTAGGGTTTTTACAATCAAAGGTGAACCGTCTACTTCTCAGAATGTGAAAGGGAAGGGAGTGCTGGAAGGTACTTTACAGTTTAATGGAATTTACCTTCGTGTTTTATTTGATACCGGCGCTTCACACAGTTTTATTTCAGCCGAAACCATAGATCAGTTTGACCTTAAACCAATTATATCACCAAACCCCATTTGCGTATCAAACCCCATAGGGGGGAAAACTGAGCTTAAAATGTGTTGTGAGGATATAACTCTCTTATATCTCTCACACTCTTTTCGATTTGACTTCTATGTTCTAGACTTCAAAAGTTTCAATTTTATACTTGGATTAGACTGGTTAAGCAAGTTCCAAGCCAAGATAAAATGTGATAAAGAAATCATAACCCTTATAACTAGCTTAGAGCGAAAAGCTAGAATAACTTGTGGGAAACCGGGAATTCACACCTGTAGTTTTTTATACGCTTTAGAAGCACCTCAAGAAAGTCTCGACACTTTGGAAGTAGTAAGAGAATTCAAGGATGTATTCGAGGAAGTCGGAAGTTTACCTCCGCATCGAGAGACCGAATTCCGAATTGATTTAGTCCCAGGAGCTAGACAAATGATTCAACCAAAGAGACGGATGGCTCCCAAGGAAGTTCAGGAATTAGAGAAACAAACTCGGGATTTGCTGAGTAAAGGCTTAATCCGACCTAGTTTTTCTAGTTGGGGCTCTGCGGTAGTTTTTGTAGTAAAGTCTGATGGGTCCTTACGACTGTGTGTGGACTACCGAGAATTAAATAAAGTAACCATCCGAAATAGATATCCATTACCTAGAATTGATGACCTTTTCGATCAATTACACGGAGCAACGGTATTCTCCCAGATGGATTTAGCAACAGGGTTTCACCAATTGAGAATCTCTGAAGATTGTATTCCTTTAACAGCATTCAGAGGCCCAGATTTCTTTTATGAATGGTTGGTTATGCCGTTCGGACTAACCAACGCACCAGCTTTCTTCGTAGATCTGATGAACAGAGTCTTTAGGAAAATTCTTAATAAATTCGTTCTCGTTTTCATTGACGATATCTTAATCTTTTCAAAAACCGAAGAAGAGCACCGTGGTCATCTTAGAGTAGTGCTAGAAACTCTAAGGAAACACGTGTTGAAGGCAAAGTTTTCAAAATGTCACTTTTGGAAATCGGAAGTGAGATTTTTGGGGCACATAGTAAACGGAGATGGGATATCAGTAGACCCAGTTAAAGTAGATGCAGTACAACTATGGAAACAACCTCAAACACCAACAAATATTCGTAGTTTCCTAGGACTGGCGGGATACTATCAAAGATTTATCCGAGATTACTCCAAAATATCGTCACATCTGACCAAGTTAACAAAGAAGGGCCAAAAGTTTATTTGGGACCCAAAGTGTGAAGAATCGTTTCAAGAACTAAAGAAAAGATTAACGGAAGCACCAGTATTAGCTGTTCCCGATGGAACGAGCGGATTTGCAGTTTACACAGATGCTTGTGGAAAGGGAGTAGGAGCGGTGTTAATGCAGAAGGGACAAGTAATTGCATATGCAAGTAGGCAGTTAAAGATTCACGAGAAGAATATGAAGAAGAATATGAAGAAGAATATGAGGAAGAATAAGAAGAAGAATATGAGGAAGAAGAAGACCAAGTTGTTCCGGGAACCCCAGTCATTGCTACGGGAAACCAACAAGAAGAGCAAGTAGCCCAAAGGACAGCGATATGGAATAGATTGGAACAAGTTCTCGTCGAGTTTCGCATAGCAGGAGGAGGAGTACAAGTATTCAGTGAGTATGGATACCCCGTGGTGAGGCTATATTTAATACCACCAGTGGGTCTGATTTATATAGAGGATGATGAGGAGGAGACTGATGCAGAAGACGTAGTTGAGGTCCTTAATATATCTGATGACGAGGAGGTCGTAGGGATAATAGATGTCTCTGACGACGAGTAGTAGGACAGGGACTGGAGGAGGATAGTTACGTATGTATATTTTGGGGCAGTTTAGAACTTGAGTAGTCAAGTCTAGTATTATTGTATGTATCGAGACTAGTGTTAGTATAGAACTAGTCGTATGTGTATGTGTACTAAAGCAACCAGTTTATGAAATATTTTCTTTTGGAAACTTTCTACCTTTCTTGTGTAATTTCGGGACGAAATTCTTTTAAGTGGGGTAGTCTGTAATGGCGGGATTTTTCAGGCCTCTGATATCTATTTTAATATAGAGATTTAAATCAACAGCAAATAAAGGCAAACAAGTTTAAGGAGATTAACACTTATATATATATATATATATATATATATATATATATATATTCATACATATATATGTTACGGCCAAATATGCATGTATATATGCATGTATACACCATTTCAATTAGCAACAAACAAGAGAGTTTAAACCAAAACAAAAGAAAGTGCAAAATCCATCATTTAGTAGTAGATTTGGACTTAAACATCACCTAATCATCTCATACATAATATCTGCGCATTTGTAAGAATGCAAAACAAATATCAAAGAGAGGATACCCATTCTCTTGTATATTGATTTGAAGGGTTGAGCTTGGCATTAAATGAAAGTAAGCTTTGCATTAAATGCAAACATAGTCTCATGTACTTTGAAGAGGGAAATAAGGATTCGTAGGAATCATCTCTTGTGAAGGATACTTACATGTTTGCTGTAACATATGTGAGCCATTCGAAGAGAGAGAAAGAGGGGGTAGGTAGGAAACAAAAGCTTTTTGCTGTAGGAAACTTGAGAGGGAATTGCCTATAAATACACATCCAATTCCAGGCATTTTCTCTTACTCAAATACAAGAAAGTGCTGAAGTTATAATCCTTTTACGAACAAGAATTCAGGAGCTTTAAACAAGTGAGTAATCACTCACTTAAGTCAAGATGATTTGCAAGTTACTGTAAACTGTTTTGTGTGTTTCATATTTATATCATCATTTGCAAGTATACCATGATTGTTATCACCTTATAGATGTTAAAACACCCTGCTTAGATCATCTGTAAAACTATGTATGCAAGTGTTATTCATAATAGAAATGGTAATGAATTCATCAATTATTTGATCAAAGAAACCAAGATAGTTTTGTTTACTGTCAAAAACAAACCTTTGTAAAATGAAATATACCTTGATGATCTCAAACGCAAGCTATACAAGCATATGTATGAGTTAACTCATATACGAAAATATATATAAACATTTTAGCCAGAACCAAACCTCATCTATATATGTTTGAAACAAGAAAACAGAAGAAACATATGGTTCTCTGTCTCAAGCTTAATCACCAAATTTTCAAACATCGTAGAAATGAATCACAGGGTTATAGATGTAATCGTAGCACTAAATAATGATTTTTAAAAGTAATTTCATGGTTTTTATTGTTGAGATGAGCGAGATAGAAGGGGACAACCGAAAATGGCACTTTGACCAAATTCCGACGATCGGTGACGATGATGGTCGGGGCGTGGAGCGTGAAGGAGCTGGTCACATCGGGGAACACGAGAAAAATGCCCCACGATTTTTCCATGGAGTATTTCGAGCTGTCGAGCTCGATTTATGTTTTGAGGGGGTGAATGGGTTCGACTTTTTGGAGGCGTCGTACGGGGTCCACAGGCGATCGAGTGGGCCAGGAAGTGACGTGGAGTGGCGTTGGGTCTTGGCGGAGCTGATGGCGGCGGTGCGAGGTGCTCCGATGGTCTGAGGCGTGGGGTCGCGGTCGGTTTAGGGGGAGTCCTTTTCGATGCTGTTTACTGGAAGTTTGGTGGAATGGCGATTTCGAGGAGGAGGCGACGATAGGTGGTGGCGATGGGTCAGTGGTGATCGATGGATGAAGTGGAGTTTGTGGGTGGTGGTTCGGCGATGGTGCGACGTCGAGTGGAGGTGTGCACGTGCACACCAGTGCATGTTGTACAGGCGAGGCGAGAAGAAGAAAGGGGGAAGGAGAAGAAGAGATCTGGCAAGGGGTTGGCACTTGGATTTTTAGTGATCCATCGATGGATCACTTGGATTTCGAAGGGTTGGCAAGGGGCTGGAACGATGGTTTGGCACGAGTGATCCACCATGTTTTCGACGTGATCAAGAGGTTGGTAACGAGGCTAGTAAAGTGGTTGGTTAAGCGAGAAAACCAGATTGGTTTGGCAAGAGAAAATCAACGATTTCCCTTGGTAATCACACGATTTTGAGATGCCAATATCGACTTGGTAAATACAAGCGAGAATAGAGTTTCAAAGGCAAGAATTTTATTAAATCGAATTTAATTAAATTAAATAAATAAATATAATTAATCAGTAATTAATTAATTTAAATAAAAATAGAGTTTTTATTTAATATGGCGTAAACCAGTGAAACAGTCAAGACGACAGTGAGGTCCCAGAATCGAAGTTGTTCGAAGAAGTTCGTCGAGTTAGAACTGGAGTTTTAAAAGATAATTTAATCTAAATAAATTATAAAACAATTATTTAAGTGTAAATAAAGGAAAATAATATTTGACAAATCAAATCGGAGTATAGAACATCGTCTGACAATGGATGACAAGCGAGATAAAACACCGTGTGCGTAGCACGGGCTTTTTCTATACTACACCAAATATTTGTAAAAGCTATACAACAACGTGTGTACGACGTACACACTTCAACTGATCAATGATAAAAGATATTTTTACATATCCAAGATGAACCAGAGGATTATATAATGTATATATAAACTAAATACAGAATGTGTAAACTAAATTAAAGACAGTTAAGCTGAGAATCAATTATCGACTATAAAAGAAAATTCGTACATCGTTTCGAAGAGTCCGGAATAAACATTCCACTTCGACTCGAATATTACGACGTATACCGGAAATCGATAAAGATGAAGAATGCAAGGACTATTTCAAAATAGTATCTACGGTCTGTTAAATCCCAGAACAGATCCGAACAGTCGGATGTCTGACAACGTATATCAATCAGATTTTACACATCGACTTTACATAAGTGTATTATGTTGGTGGCGAAGAGATTCGTTTCTTTAGCCTCATACCCAAAATATATTTGTGGAAACAAATGAGTGATCTGTGAGATAGGACGGTGTGACATTCAAAGTCGTTGAAGAATAATCCGTGAAACGGTAAACGTGACTTCAAACCTCACAACCCGGAAAGACAATAGTTGGGCTAGGCAGCATGGCTTGTTGGGTCATACCCAAGCAGGGTATATTATCACCAGCTAGAGTAATTCCTTTTGTTCCTAAATCTATATTCACTTCTGTTACCTTCGGTAATCGGTGGGTCATTCCCGACCGTGGAGGTGGTAATATATTCGTTACACTCAAGCTAAATGAGTGGACGGTCATGTGTGGCCGGGTTGCAGGATGTTCTTGTTGAACCCCAGTGTATCCTCTCTAGAATACACTGATCGGTGGGTGCTCCCATACCCTGTCAGTTAGAAACCAAATTCCAATAAGCGCTTGACGGTTTTAGATTTTATTCTATGTACGTGAACGTGAGATGCAAGCGATTCACTAGATGATTATTTATTTGATAAATACTATCATAAATATCCAACGTTTTGATATTTAAAATACAAGGGTCGTTTTCCATATATTAGTTATGGATTGGGCTTAAGTTTTCTAAAGTAATTGAATCTATTAATAACAGAACACCTTATTCCTTATTTCCCTGTTTACATCTATTTAACTGTGTTTACTCACACTAGTCCCCTGACTGACCCGGAGTTTATTTTCTGTGTTTTCCCTAAACTCTTGGGTACTCATAATATTTATTATGAGTAGGCAAGTAATTCAGGTTGGCAAATGGAACCTTACGAAGTTCAAGTTGCAGGACAAGTCTAGTAGGTTACTACACCTATGTATCCAGTTAGATTTGTATTTCCATATCATGATGTATTATTATGTGAATGTACTATGATGATGTAAGTTGTTGATGTATTATGATGTATGAGACCCTATGATGTAATGTATTTGTATTTTTAAATTCCGCTGTGAGATTTCTGATAACTTCTTATTCTTCTATTCTATTAGTTCTATCTTTTCTATCCCATCTTCTAATTTCTTTCAATAATGACACGGTTTTCGGAGGGTCGAAAATCGTGCCGTTACAACTAGCAAACACTTGCATCCACTTGCATCCGCCAAACATAACATGTCTCAAACACATGTTTACATCCATTGGCTTCTACCTAAGGATCGAGGATAGGACCGAGAGGATATACTTAAAAGATAAAGACTAGCATGCAAACAAACTTTACAGAAAAAGAGATATCAAGGGTATACCTTCAAAAGGGTATGATGCGCGTATCTAGTCTTCAACCTTCTAAGTCGCATCTTCTTGAGCTTCACCCCATTGTGCTCTGACTGTCTTAACTTCATGATTGTGTAGCTTCTTAATTTCTGTTTCCAAAATATGAGTTGAAACCTGTAACACCCGACCTCCGCTAGGGTCACTCACAAGGGAATGCACTAGGTTTGGTGAAGCATTATCGAGGTAAACATGCATAGAAATATTACAAGACAGAACTTATATATATAAAACAGCGGAAGTAAAACAAATTTCATTACCTTATAAAATAAGGTCTAAAGCCTTTTACATCAGAATACATCAAAACCTGTCTTGCAATAATAAAGAAGCATAAAACCTTTTCATAAATTATTCCCCAAGTGAAACAGTAAAGTAGCCATAGCCAAGAAAAGTCCAAGCCATACATGATGACCTTCAAACAGAAGAAGTCCGAACTAACAATAGCATTTCCTCCCTGTAACCTGGGGGGGAAACGAAATACAAGAGGCGAAAGAAAACAGGGTCAGTCATAAATACTGGTAAGTCCTATCTACTTCCAGTATAAAAACAGGTAAAGGTAACATGACATGCATAAACCGAAAGTAAACATAAGGATGACAACAAGATAGGTAAGCTAAGCCAAGATAACTGGATGAACTATTGTAGTAAGATAGACTAAGGTATCATGATAAACTATGGTGTCAAGATAAATCAAGGTATCACATCGTCAGGTTTCTATCCAGTATACTACCCCAAGGTACTTATCATGTATAACATCCCACGGTATTTATCATGTATATTTGCTCTGCACCCCTCGTATTAGTATCCCAACCCGCGTCAAGTGTCAACTACGAATGTCCCTTGCTCAATGTCATGTAATGGTCCATGTCAACCTAATATATAGCATATGTAGGTTTTCCCCAACTCGTATGTTTCTTTCCATGTACAAGTTCAGTCCTTTGCCGTAGGCCATACGGGCTTTCCCATGTAAACGTTTTATCCTTGAGGTTATTTTGGACTGCTACCCTTGATCTAGTTATGTTTCCTTACCATGAACTATCGCGCGTTCACTTAGGATTTATACCACCTTGGACCACTAGGGATTATGCTACTTAATGAACGTTTCCGTGTCTCGGTTTGGGTTCAGCCACCTAGGGCCACTAGGGATTATGCCACCGGTCAACCGCGCCCTTTATCCCGCGTATGTATCGTGAATCGTTTTCCATGTCTAGACGCACATGTTCCTCAATGTGCCATCTGAGTTCCGTGCCAGGGCAAATCAAGAAATACGGAACTCGGTCGGGAGCTTTAAGTCGTCTGCTGATGCAGATATCAAGGTCTGTTTTTGTACCCGTGGCTATGGTCCCACGTGACCCCTCCCTCAACTACTGAAAGGCAATCCAAGAAAAATCATGTATGAGAACTTCACTAAGGCCCATCGATGCCCACTTCCAGATAGCCAACCTCACCCATAACTCGATAGCTAGTATATGGTCTTTTGGGAGTTCCCTGCCTTTCCGTACGTACACGATTGACTAAAGATGGTAGGTAGTCGGCGACATGCTATCCCGGGGCAAAATCAAGTATCGTCGGCTCCACGCTAATCCATCCCAGTCTTTAGGTCGCTCGCATAACAACCAAGGCATACTCTTGGCTCTTCTACCGCAGACCTTAACCCCTGTGAGGCCGGGTTTCATGGACCCCTTTCCACCTCACAGAGGGATACCAAGAGTACCCTCACGTTCCCCCGAAGCTTCCGCTTCGTCACCCAGTTCGCTGGAGCTTTTATCCAAGTCAGATAACTTGCTCCTCCTCGTATACTAAGCGATGACCTACCGTACCAGGTTACTCATCTCTTTATGAACTAGTCCCATGACCTTAGCTAAGAATTATTACTTAGTTACCCTTAACTAAGGTTTACCACTTAGCCCCCTTTCCGCTATCCTTGTTAACAACGATTTCCAACCTAGTCCCCTGAGCTAGGGTTTTGTCAAATGGGTTAAGTTTTGTTATCCAAGTTCATGACTTAACCCGCCTACGAATCATGTCATGATTGGCTAAGTACTCAAGTTCAAGGCTTAACCCTACAGGTTGGTCAAGTGTACCAAGAAGCTCATGACTTAACCTTATCAAGTCAAACTGGTTAAGCATTTATTTGTCTTAACCCTATCAGATTATCATGTTAGATTGATTAAGCATATATTATCTTAATCCCATCAGATTATCGAGTCGGATTGGTTAAGTATGGGTTAGCTTAACCCCATCCACTAATCATAATACAATGGTTAAGCCTACTTTTAAAAGGTCTTATGACTTAACCCTATCAGGTCTACCTATTAGATTGGTTAAGTATAGGTTACTTAACCTCATCAAATCATCACGTATAATTGGTTAAGTATAAGTTACTTAACCCCATTAAATTATCATGTTAAATTGGTTAAGTATTGGTTACTTAACCCCATTGAATTACCAAGTTTAGATTAGTTAAGTGTTTAACTTAACCCCATCGAATTCCCGTGTTTAGATTAGTTAAGTATAGGTTACTTAACCCCATCTAATTACCGTGTTTAGATTAGTTAAGTCTTAATTACTTAACCCCATCTAATTACCGTGTTTAGATTAGTTAAGTCTTAATTACTTAACCCCATCTAATTACCATGTTTAGATTAGTTAAGTCTAAATTACTTAACCCCATCTAATTACCAAGTTTAGATTAGTTAAGTCTTAATTACTTAACCCCATCTAATTACTAAATCGGATTAGTTAAGCGTAAATTACTTAACCCCATCCCCTAATTGTCTTGTATGGTTAAGTGTCATTAAGAAATCAAGCCCAGTCCCACTTAACCTACCCATTCGTGTCATATCGGTTAAGTGTCATTAGTCAAATTTACTTAACCTTATCATGTGGCATTAATTTAATTAATGCACTCTCAACCTCTCACATTAGACCTTGTTGTGGTTACTAGTTAAGCCGGGCGGGTCCGGGTAGTTTTACACCACAACCTAGTCTAACCTCGGGTCTTAAGCGCGACATGACCAACTTCTCACATTGGATCCTATTGTTTGTAGCCACTAGTTAAGCCGGGCGGGTCCGGGTAGATTTATGCTACAAACTCAACCCAACCTCGAGTTGGCCACTTTCATGTTTGGTCTAGTGTCTTTTCACACTTACAACCCACCCATGTCTAGTTCAAGTTCCATGTTTTCCCACGTGTCATGACCATATTTAAATGTATCATGAATGTCATGTTCTCATGTAAACCCCATGTCAAGTTTTTCATGTCATACCCACGTTCTTCCTAAACTACCCAAACGTATTTCCAACCCAAGTGGAAGCGAGTCACATAGTAGGGTATTATGCCAACATATTGGCCACAAACATGCATGGTATCATAAGGAAATTTGGCCACAAATATGCATAGTATCATAAGGGAATTTGGCCACAAGCATGCATAGTTTCACAAGAGGATTTGGCCACAAACATGCATAGTGTCATAAGTTAATTTGGCCACAAATATGCATGATACATAAGGGGTTTGGGTTCATTTACATGCATAAGCCCCAAAGTCAAGTCTTTGCCAACGTTTTCACAAGTCAAGTGGTTCCCAAAGGTTCATGCTAACATTTCATAGATAAAGATTCAAACTTGCAAGGTACACTAGGTTAAACATAGCATGAATGGCATGATTAAGTCACTAAGCATAGCCCAAAGTCATAGGTTCAAGCAAAAGAGACATGACAAGGTTCATATAGGCTAGCATACTTATGTTTCATCGCATTTTATCCCATGTCACATTAGAACCACCGTTAGAATCTACAAGTAGCTAGAACTTACATAGCGAGGCTTAGGAAAAGGATCATGCATCATTTTGACGAAGAAAGGTGGCTCCTTTGTCGAAGAACCGTCATGAAACTCGCATAGCAACGTTGATTTGGCCTCTATTTGGTGTAGCAAGCTTGCACCTTTTGATTCGGATCCGATTTGCATGCATAGTCTCTTGGAGTTGGAGATGGAGGCCATGATCACTTGGCATTTGGGCAGCACTTCGTTGCAAGAGTGATTTATGAGGGGTATAGGGTAGGCTTAGGGTCTTTTTTATAGAGATTAGGAGTATTTTAGGCCGTTAGATTAACCCTAGGATAGATCCAAGCCCTCAAAAATCGTCACAAGCCTCCAAAACCGAGCCAAACAGCAAAACAGGTGCACCAGGCTGCCTGGGTCCGACCAGGCAGGTCGACCCTGGGGTCGACTCCCCAGTCGACCTGGTTGGCAGGGGGTCGACTCCCCAGTCGACCTCCCCTGGTCTGGCGGGAAATTTTCCCGCCTCTTCTGAATTCTGAAATTTGAATCTGTTTTCGTTTTCGAATTTTTCGTGAAACTTCGCGAGGCCATATCTTGGTCATACGGACTCCGATTTACGAAATTTCGGACTCTATTTCGCGTATTTTTCCGAGACGAACGCAATGGCGCAACCCGTTTCTCCTGATTCAGATTTTAACATTTAATTCTGCCTTGATTCTTGTCTTAACACGTTGTTTAAAATTTGGGTTGTTACATTCTCCCCAACTTAAAGGATTTTGTCCCCGAAATCTCCAAGTTAGGAAGAACGTATCCTACCATCCATCATCCATCTACTCAAAACATCATACACAGGAAACCATTGTCCTTAGATGATTTCTAATGCCATATGAACATATGCAAAACGTGTGTGTATATGCTCCTTAGCTAATGCTAATGATCAGGCCTGAATGATCTTTCTAATGCAGAATATGTTTAGTGCCATGAGTCCAACATGTATGCAAATAGTCCTAGTCATATAAGTACTATATGCGTGCACAAACATCCATTCATATGCAACATCCGCATGATAACACATTCAATTTCATCCATAAACAAGTATAAATACTCGTGCATATGCAACATGAAATGTGACCGCGTCAATCTAGTATCTAATGTGTATTCGCGCATCCACAAGCAACCACTTGCAACCATTTGCAACCATATCAATCATAACATGTTTCAAATACATGTTTACATCCATAGAGTTCCATCTAAGGTTCCCAAGATAAGATCGAGGAGATAAACAAGACAAACTCCTTACGGGGTTTGCAACAGAGACAGGACCGAGAGGATATCCACCAAACAGTAGCATGCAAGCAAGCTCTACAGGAAAAACCAAGGATCATGGATACACTCTTTAAAAAGAGGTACGATGCGCGTGTCTAGCCTTACGTCTTCTAAGTCGCGTTTGCTTGAGCTTAATTCCTCGGTGCCTTGACCGCCTTTGCCTTCATGATTTCGTAGCTCCTTGATTCCTATTTCCCAGGTATGAGTTGGGACTCATTTCACTGTCGCTTCTTATTGCACTTTCACTTATCATTTCCCTAGTATACTTGGCTCAAGCGTATCCACTTACTCATGCAAGCTCTCCAAAATTCACTAGGGAATTCTGGATCTCGTTTGCCGGTGCCAATCCATGTTGCCAAGAGTACTTACTAGGGTGATTCCCATAACTCATGCATAAGCGAAACGAACCATCCGCCTTAGCGGCGAATTCTATTCGAACGGATTACCAACAACTGCATCCCGAGATTCTAGGTAACTAACCATGACAGAACTCAAAAGGTTACACGAGACTTCGAGGGTGTCACCAAGGTGAGTCGAGAGTCTAACTACCCTCTTTCCAAAAACCGAAAATGGCACCCCTTATTGGGTGACCACTTTATCCCTAGAATCCATCCGTAGCTGAGACATGTCATTCTCAAATCCAAACAAGTCATGAAGAAATGGACCAACTCTCCAACCAGATTTTTGGGACAAAACTGGGATCCTTTACCATGCTAGTACTAAGGTGCAGAGACTCAACTATCCAAGCAGACTTAAATGATACGATGATCAAGACAAAGTCTGGACGGGATGATAGAAAAGAACGACTAAACTTTTACCAGAAACGGTACTATTTCTTTTAGGTACCCTAGAAATGGGAGCGTACAATTGCCCTCTTCGATGATCTTGTCCTTGTCCTCCTTGATGGACTAAGCCATACCAACAAGTTGCTTATCCTTAAGCTCGCGTCCTTACTCTTATTATCCTTCCTTGTACCACGGCAACAGGTCTCTCGAGAACCACCTCCATCGTACGGAAAACACCTACGTGGCTAGACAAAGATTAGTCATAGTCATAACTACTGTGACTACAGATGGAGGAAAGAAAGGAAAAGAGATTCAATCAAGGAATCAAAGGATAGTGCTAATGGCTTTTGGGGAATAGCCTTTAAAAACTTTTCTTGAAAAATGCTTCTTTGTAAACGGTTTTTCAAATAGTTTTCAGAAGGTTTTAAAAACTTTTGCCCAGTCTGGTAACCTTCTGCTCTGATACCAAATGTAACACCCCACCTCCGCTAGGGTCACTCACAAGGGAATGCACTAGGTTTGGTGAAGCATTATCGAGGTAAACATGCACAGAAATATTACAAGACATAACATATATATAAAACAGCGGAAGTAAAACAAATTTCATTACCTTATAAAATAAGGTCTAAAGCCTTTTACATCAGAATACATCAAAACCTGTCTTGCAATAATAAAGAAGCATAAAACCTTTTCATAAATTATTCCCCAAGTGAAACAGTAAAGTAGCCATAGCCAAGAAAAGTCCAAGCCATACATGATGACCTTCAAACAGAAGAAGTCCGAACTAACAATAGCATTTCCTCCCTGTAACCTGGGGGGAAACGGAAGACAAGAGGCAAAAGAAAACGGGGACAGTCATAAAGACTGGTAAGTCCTATCTACTTCCAGTATAAAAACAGGTAAAGGTAACATGACATGCATAAACCGAAAGTAAACATAAGGATGACAACAAGATAGGTAAGTTAAGCCAAGATAACTGGATGAACTATTGTAGTAAGATAGACTAAGGTATCATGATAAACTACGGTGTCAAGATAAATCAAGGTATCACATCGTCAGGTTTCTATCCAGTATACTACCCCAAGGTACTTATCATGTATAACATCCCACGGTATTTATCATGTATATTTGCTCTGCACCCCTCGTCCTAGTATCCCAACCCGCGTCAAGTGTCAACTATGAATGTCCCTTGCTCAATGTCATGTAATGGTCCATGTCAACCTAATATATAGCATATGTAGGTTTTCCCCAACTCGTATGTTTCTTTCCATGTACAAGTTCAGTCCTTTGCCGTAGGCCATACGGGCTTTCCCATGTAAAAGTTTTATCCTTGAGGTTATTTTGGACTGCTACCCTTGATCTAGTTATGTTTCCTTACCATGAACTATCGCGCGTTCACTTAGGATTTATACAACCTAGGACCACTAGGGATTATGCTACCTAATGAACGTTTCCGTGTCTCGGTTTGGGTTCAGCCACCTAGGGCCACTAGGGATTATGCCACCCGTCAACCGCACCCTTTATCCCGCGTATGTATCGTGAATCGTTTTCCATGTCTAGACACACATGTTCCTCAATGTGCCATCCGAGTTCCGTGCCAGGGCAAATCAAGAAATACGGAACTCGGTCGGGAGCTTTAAGTCGTCTGCTGATGCAGATATCAAGGTCTGTTTTTGTACCCGTGGCTATGGTCCCACGTGACCCCTCCCTCAACTTCTGAAAGGCAATCCAAGAAAAATCATGTATGAGAACTTCACTAAGGCCCATCGATGCCCACTTCCAGATAGCCAACCTCACCCATAACTCGATAGCTAGTATATGGTCTTTTGGGAGTTCCCTGCCTTTCCGTACGTACACGATTGACTAAAGATGGTAGGTAGTCTGCGACATGCTATCCCGGGGCAAAATCAAGTATCGTCGGCTCCACGCTAATCCATCCCAGTCTTTAGGTCGCTCGCATAGCAACCAAGGCATACTCTTGGCTCTTCTACCGCAGACCTTAACCCCTGTGAGGCCGGGTTTCATGGACCCCTTGCCACCTCACAGAGGGATACCAAGAGTACCCTCATGTTCCCCCGAAGCTTCCGCTTCATCACCCAGTTCGCTGGAGCTTTTATCCAAGTCAGATAACTTGCTCCTCCTCATATACTAAGCGATGACCTACCGTACCAGGTTACTCATCTCTTTATGAACTAGTCCCATGACCTTAGCTAAGAATTATTACTTAGTTACCCTTAACTAAGGTTTACCACTTAGCCCCCTTTCCGCTATCCTTGTTAACTACGATTTCCAACCTAGTCCCATGAGCTAGGGTTTTGTCAAATGGGTTAAGTGTTGTTATCCAAGTTCATGACTTAACCCGCCTACGAATCATGTCATGATTGGCTAAGTACTCAAGTTCAAGGCTTAGCCCTACAGGTTGGTCAAGTGTACCAAGGAGCTCATGACTTAACCTTATCAAGTCAAACTGGTTAAGCATTTATTTGTCTTAACCCTATCAGATTATCATGTTAGATTGATTAAGCATAGATTATCTTAATCCCATCAGATTATCGAGTCGGATTGGTTAAGTATGGGTTAGCTTAACCCCATCCACTAATCATAATACAATGGTTAAGCCTACTTTTAAAAGGTCTTGTGACTTAACCCTATCAGGTCTACCTATTAGATTGGTTAAGTATAGGTTACTTAACCTCATCAAATCATCACGTATAATTGGTTAAGTATAAGTTACTTAACCCCATTAAATTATCATGTTAAATTGGTTAAGTATTGGTTACTTAACCCCATTGAATTACCAAGTTTAGATTAGTTAAGTGTTTAACTTAACCCCATCGAATTCCCGTGTTTAGATTAGTTAAGTATAGGTTACTTAACCCCATCTAATTACCGTGTTTAGATTAGTTAAGTCTTAATTACTTAACCCCATCTAATTACCGTGTTTAGATTAGTTAAGTCTTAATTACTTAACCCCATCTAATTACCATGTTTAGATTAGTTAAGTCTTAATTACTTAACCCCATCTAATTACCAAGTTTAGATTAGTTAAGTCTTAATTACTTAACCCCATCTAATTACCAAGTCGGATTAGTTAAGCGTAAATTACTTAACCCCATCCCCTAATTGTCTTGTATGGTTAAGTGTCATTAAGAAATCAAGCCCGGTCCCACTTAACCTACCCATTCGTGTCATATCGGTTAAGTGTCATTAGTCAAATTTACTTAACCTTATCATGTGGCATTAATTTAATTAATGCACTCTCAACCTCTCACATTAGACCTTGTTGTGGTTACTAGTTAAGCCGGGCGGGTCCGGGTAGTTTTACACCACAACCTAGTCTAACCTCGGGTCTTAAGCGCGACATGACCAACTTCTCACATTGGATCCTATTGTTTGTAGCCACTAGTTAAGCCGGGCGGGTCCGGGTAGATTTATGCTACAAACTCAACCCAACCTCGAGTTGGCCACTTTCATGTTTGGTCTAGTGTCTTTTCACACTTACAACCCACCCATGTCTAGTTCAAGTTCCATGTTTTCCCACGCGTCATGACCATATTTAAATGTATCATGAATGTCATGTTCTCATGTAAACCCCATGTCAAGTTTTTCATGTCATACCCACGTTCTTCCTAAACTACCCAAACGTATTTCCAACCCAAGTGGAAGCGAGTCACATAGTAGGGTATTATGCCAATATATTGGCCACAAACATGCATGGTATCATAAGGAAATTTGGCCACAAATATGCATAGTATCATAAGGGAATTTGGCCACAAGCATGCATAGGTTCACAAGAGGATTTGGCCACAAACATGCATAGTGTCATAAGTGAATTTGGCCACAAATATGCATGATACATAAGGGGTTTGGGTTCATTTACATGCATAAGCCCCAAAGTCAAGTCTTTGCCAACGTTTTCACAAGTCAAGTGGTTCCCAAAGGTTCATGCTAACATTTCATAGATAAAGATTCAAACTTGCAAGGTACACTAGGTTAAACATAGCATGAATGGCATGATTAAGTCACTAAGCATAGCCCAAAGTCATAGGTTCAAGCAAAAGAGACATGACAAGGTTCATATAGGCTAGCATACTTATGTTTCATCGCATTTTATCCGATGTCACATTAGAACCACCGTTAGAATCTACAAGTAGCTAGAACTTACATAGCGAGGCTTAGGAAAAGGATCATGCATCATTTTGACGAAGAAAGGTGGCTCCTTTGTCGAAGAACCGTCATGAAACTCGCATAGCAACGTTGATTTGGCCTCTATTTGGTGTAGCAAGCTTGCACCTTTTGATTCGGATCCGATTTGCATGCATAGTCTCTTGGAGTTGGAGATGGAGGCCATGATCACTTGGCATTTGGGCAGCACTTCGTTGCAAGAGTGATTTATGAGGGGTTTAGGGTAGGCTTAGGGTCTTTTTATAGAGATTAGGAGTATTTTAGGCCGTTAGATTAACCCTAGGATAGATCCAAGCCCTCAAAAATCGTCACAAGCCTCCAAAACCGAGGCAAACAGCAAAACAGGTGCACCAGGCTGCCTGGGTCCGACCAGGCAGGTCGACCCCCAGGTCGACCCTGGGGTCGACTCCCCAGTCGACCTGGTTGGCAGGGGGTCGACTCCCCAGTCGACCTCCCCTGGTCTGGCTGGAAATTTTCCCGCCTCTTCTGAATTCTGAAATTTGAATCTGTTTTCGTTTTCGAATTTTTCGTGAAACTTCGCGAGGCCATATCTTGGTCATACGGACTCCGATTTACGAAATTTCGGACTCTATTTCGCGTATTTTTCCGAGACGAACGCAATGGCGCAACCCGTTTCTCCTAATTCAGATTTTAACATTTAATTCTGCCTTGATTCTTGTCTTAACACGTTGTTTAAAATTCGGGTTGTTACAGAACCCATTACATTGTCGCCTCTCGTTCCACCTCTTCTCCTTCTAGTATACTCGGGACTACAACTTCTGTTGTGTCATGCTAACATTTCCTTAAAGGGTCTTCAAAATTCACTAGAGGGTATTCTATGTGGAAGAACTATCTCTTGAAAATAAACAGATGCTAACCATGTTTCCAAATGTAGTTATTAAGGTGATTTGAGGTCTCTTATCTACTTAACTTACCTATTGCGTCAACTATCTGAGAGTCTTTTCTTTGTGAAGTCCCTATCTGATCCAAAAGCGTAGGTCTTACTCTTAGCGATGCCAACTACTAACTTAACCAAAGGTTTTAAAATCAAAGGTTGATGTGTATTCTGAACTTTTCCTTTTCACATAAAGAGGACCTGAAGTCAACCTTTTTCTTCTTAAGGCATCCGCTACGACCTTACCCTTACTTTTGACATCAAAATGGCGCCTAGTCCCGTGCCGCATGCATCCGTGTATACCGTAAAGCTTTTACTACCGTAAGGTAATAGTCAAAACTGGGGCTGTTGTAAGAGCCATCTTCGATCATTGGAAAAGCGACATCACAATCAATATCCCGAGCAAAAGTTAGGTTCTTCTTTGTCAACCTAGTAAGTGGGGCTGAGATCTTCGCAAAGTCCCTAATGAACTTTCTTTAAAAGCCTGCTAGCCCAAGAAAACTTCGTGCTTCGGTTGCATTCCATGGGATTTTCCAATCTTGCACCGCAACTACTTTTGCGGGATCCACAGCTATCCCCTCTTTGGACACTACATGTCCAAGAAACCTTACTTCATCTCTCCAAAATTAGCATTTGGAGAATTTCGCTTTCAGCTGATGTGCACGAAGAGTATCCATAACTTCCCTTAAATGCAAAGCATGTTCTTCCTCACTTTTTGAGAAAATCAAAATGTCATCCATGAAGACCACTACAAATTTACTAAGGAACTCTCTGAGTACCCTACTCATCAAGTCTACGAAGTAGGAAGGTGCGTTTGTCAAACCGAAAGGCATGACAAGCCATTCGATGAAACCATCTGGGGTCCTGAACGCAGTCTTATCTATGCTGTCCTTATCCACTCTTAGCTGATGAAATCTGGTGGCCAGATCTAGTTGGGAGAAAACTGAGGCACCTACGAGCTGGTCGAACAAGTCGTCTATTCTAGGAAGTGGGTGTCTATTTTTCTTGGTCAATTTGTTTAGCTCCCTATAGTCCACGCAGAGGTGAAGTGAACCATCAGCTTTGGTTGCAAACACCACTGGAGCACCCCATTCAGAAATACTCTGCCTTATGAACTCCTTTTCAAGCAACTCTTTAACTTGCTTGCTGAGCTCTTTCCTTTCCCTTGGAGCCATGTGTCTAACGGGTAAAGCAGCAGGTTTTGCGTTATCAACAAGCTATATGCGGAAGTCTATCTCTCTCTCATCGGAGGTAAACCCTTCACCTCTTTAAAGACATCCGAGTATTCACAGACCACTCTAACAGATTGCAAGTTTTCAACAGATGCATCAAGAGATTCTAGGTTACCAAGCATAACAGAATTCATGGGATTACATGAGATTTCGAGAGTGTTACCGAGGCGAGTCATAAGTCTAACCACTCTCTTTTCACAATCGAGGATGGCACCGTTACTGGATAACCAATCCATCCCTAGAATCAACCCATAGCCCATGAAACCAAAAAACATAAGCATTATATCTAAACTCAACGCTTAGTATAGACATTCCCAAATCCAAACAAGCCGAACCATCAATTGGATTTGATACAATGATGGGATCTTCT
Organism: Allium sativum; assembly: GCA_030737875.1. Taxonomy (NCBI): domain Eukaryota; kingdom Viridiplantae; phylum Streptophyta; class Magnoliopsida; order Asparagales; family Amaryllidaceae; genus Allium; species Allium sativum. The sequence continues at coordinate 804,116,026 of CM060919.1, forward strand.
ATTATACAAGTACTAAGGTGCAGAGACTCAACTATGGAAGCAGATAGAAAAGAAGGTGAAGTGCCAGAATCGAACAAAGTTCTAACAGGATGATTGAAAAGAAAAACTAAACTTTCAACAGAAACGTTCCTACCTCTCTTAGGTACACTAGTAGTGAGAGCGTGCAATTTCCCGTTAGAAGATTATGTCCTTTGCCCTTGTCCTTCGACAATCCTTGATAAGATGCCCTGCTTCACTATACTGAAAACAACCACATGTCTTCTTCTTCTTACAATTAAATGACCCTCTATAGCACAGAAAAGACATTTCCTCTTGTTGCGGGATCTATTACTTCTTCCACCCTTCTTATATTCTAATCCATTGTTTGTGATTCCTCCACTTTGGCCTCTTTCTTTTCACCTTTCTCCTTCTGTGTGGATTAAGCCATATCAACAAGCTTCTTATCCTTGGGCTTGTGCTTCTTAGCCCAAACTCTCTTATTCTCATCCTAACTATCCTTGTGTAGCTTGTTGACAAGTTCCTCGAAACTGCCTCCATCACACAGCAACCTACAAGGCTTGAAAGAAAATTAGTCACAGATGAAACTACTGTGGCTGCAGATAGAGGTTGGGCACTACTTCGCCCTCGACATGTGACGTATGCCTACGAAACTATGGCGAAAATAAAGGAAGAAGAGATTCAAATAGAGAATCGAAAGATAGTGCATATGGCTTAGGGGAATATGCCTTTTAAAAACAATACTTTTCTCTTGAAAAAAAGCTTCTTTAAAACATGTTTTAAAAAACATCCCTTTTAAAATATGCTTTTAAAAAATCTTTTATCTGTTCTGGTAACCTTTAGCTCTGATACCACGTGTAACACCCCACCTCCATTAAGGTCACTCACAAAGGAATGCATTAACTTCAGTGGAGCGTCATAAGTGTATAGAACAGATAAATTACAAAACAGACAAAATTTAAATAGCGGAAAATAAATAAAACTTTACTTTATTGATAAAACAGCAGCTTGGTAAAACAGCTTGTACAAAGATTGCTTTCCAGCATTAAAACACCAATACCCATTACAAACAAAGCATCTGTCTTGTTTAACAAAATAAAGAAGCATGAAATGACATTGATATTCCCCAATAAATCATGAGCCAGCCATAGCAGTGGAAAAGAGAGTCCAAAGCAATACATCGACTATCTTCGAGCTTGAAAAGAAAACTGAGCTAAGTGGTGATATTCCCGCCCTGTGAACCTGAGGAGGGGGGGACGGAAGAAAAGAAGGCGAAAGAAAAACGGGTCAGACATAAGTTTGGTAAGTCCAGTGATTATTCAACATGTAAATAAGTAAAAGGATCATGACATGAATAAACTGAATACCAGACATAACCATGATAATAAGCATAGCAAGACAACAAATGATGATCGTTAGATATGCCAAGGTAAGATACACTGAATGCGCTTCGGTTCTTTCTCTGATTTCCCATTTTCTCTACACCGCCCAACTAACATCCTAACTAGTGTCTTTTATAGAATGATTCGTATTCTCTACTAGTGTCCCAACTAGTATCCTGTGAAAAAGGATCTGTATCCCCTACTAGTATCCCAACTAGTATCCCATGTTATAAAATAAGGTGATCCCAACCCCGCAATTTTGGTAGCCTTCAGGTATACATCTAGTATGAGGATCTTACCTCAACCAGCCTAATTGCCACGAAGATATTAGATGTACCCTTACTACCCTATCAATCGGCTCCCTACTTGTATTAACTTTCCTTGTGTCTGTGTCAATCGGCCCTCTCTTGCATGTAAATACCCTGTGCTGGTCCCACCTTAAGGTGTATCTGTAATGACCCGCATTCTACGCATCGGGGGATCGTAGAATATTTATTTCTTTCCCGTATAAAGTCATATGGTCATGTAACTTTGGGAAACATCCATTAGAGTCATTTCCCATTCTTATGATTTTTGTCGATTTTTAAATGACCATTTTGCCCCTGGTTGGTACTGTTTTGGCCATAACTTTTGATTGGAAAGGAATTTTGACCTGAAACCACTTCCATTGGATTCGTTTGATGGTTTACCTTTCCGTAGAGTGGTCATAATAGCCAAACGGACTTACCGTTTGGGAGATATGGCTGAAATAAGGTTTGGAGGGTGAAAAACTGCTTAACCGGGCCAAATAGGGTGATTAGTGAGTAGGCCCATAACCCATTTCGGGATTAGGGTTATGGGGAGGCTGAAATGAGATAGAGGATCATTCAATTTCAGTTTTCTAGCCTCCACTTATCACCAAGGAACCCTAAAAATGGCCTCCAACCTCTAAATCACCTCCAAATTACCTTTTGGTCAAGGATTTGGCTTAGCAACCTCTAATCAAGGAAGATCTACACCAAAGCAACATTGGAGCTGCTGTTTAGCATTGGAATTCACATCAAATCAGAGATTTATTTCAGATCTTAGTTTATTTTGTGGCTAAGGTGAGTGATTTGCATAGTTTTGCACTAATTATGGCTAATTAGGGGTGATTAGTGTTAATTAGCGAATTTAAACATGATAAAATTCTGGAAAAATGTTTATAAAATTCGGAATGATGTTCTGGACCTCTGATATGAATTTTGGTTGATTTGGTTAAGTTTTGCTAATCATATCATAAGTTTCACCCAACATGCTTAAGGGAAAATAAGGGGGTTTTGGCTATGTTTGATCCATTTTAACCTACCATATTGTTGTTTTGATGTTTGTGGTTGATTATACATGCTTCTATGACTGTATGGTATGCTTTGTGACTGATTAGAATAGTTGGAATGGTCGAAAACGCCGTCGAGAGGCGTAAACAACTCGTTGGACAAGGTGCAGGAATTCGGATCGGATAGGAGATTGAGGGTCGATCGGATCGCCCTATGGGAACATGGGACATCACCACAAGTCAAGTCATCTCCTCCGAGCCGAACCATCTGCGCAAGGTCCACGAGCCTCATCCATGAACTGCTTCGCGTACCCGATCCGCTCGTGCTTCGCACCCCGATCCGACAGAGAGAGGCAGCATCCACGATCCGCTGATACTCGAACGCTCCGACCCGAATACCCGCCACGAGTCGAAGGCGCCATGAACCGATCTGAAGAGAGCGCCCGATCCGAACCGTGGCAAGTTGGAGACCCGACCCGATCCGCCAGAGGTGATGGCGATCCGACCCGATCCAGTGAAGAAGGAGCATTCTGATCCGAACCGAACCGATGAAGACTGATAACCCGAGAAGCAAAGGTAGTCCAATATGGGAAGTTAGAGCTCAGGATCCAGTTGGGAACCAATGATTTCACTTCAAGAGTTGGGCTTTGCTGCGGGACGTGTGCTAAGGAGTTGTCGACGTTCATAACTTCGATTCACCACTAAAAATGGATGATGGGCTACTTATCAGTGCAGTAGGGTCATTATGACCTGAGGGGCAAGGTGATGGTAGCAAGACTACGTTATCAGTGCAGTAGGATCAATATGACCTGAGGGGCAAGGTGATGCGTAGTAAGACTATGAGCCAGTGCAGTGGGGTCATTACGACTCCATGGGGCAGAGTGGACATAGTAAGGATTAGTAAGGCTATGAGCCAGTGCAGTGGGGTTCTTGTGACTCCATGGGGCAAAGTGGACATAGCAAAGGATTAGTGGCTACGTTATCAGTGCAGTGAAGCCATTTATGACTTCATGGGGCAGAGTGATCGTAGCAAGGTATGTTGGGTGATCGAAGTGGTGAATATCGTATGCTTTACGCACTGAGTGAGAGATGTGAGGATGGATGCTATGTTTGATTGTTTGCCATCCCTATGACATGCACACCTCCCCCACCTCCGTATCTTTACACTGTTTGATATGGTACCTTAGAGTGTTGTACAGTATGTAGTGCTAACTCTTTGGTTGCAGGTCCAGGTTCAGGTATGTTTTAGTCTACCTGTTATTGTTCACTTTAGATGCTTATCGCTCATACCAGGCTTTATGTCTGACCCAGAGTTTTATGTCTCCTCCTATTACTCTGGGTGCTCACACGAGCAGACTAAAGACAGGTTAGCTGGTGATGCGCGAGTAGCTGATTCGGAGGCGGGCAGGAGGCTTCCACGTATGATATATATATACACATTCTCCCTGTGTCGTTGGTGGTCGCTACTTGGGCATTAGTAGTGTACCTCCTTTATCTTACTTTTGCTTTGAGACAGTTTGAAAGTTGTAATAAGCTGTATTTTGGATTTCCACTGCTATGATGTTTAGTTCTGATTTTCAGCTTATGCACTGTCTCTCCTGTTTTATGTCAAGTATGTTATTATTATATTTTGTTCTATGCGCTATGAGACATTCTACAGGTTCTTTGTATGTTCATTTCCTTCTTCCCTTTCCTTCTGACGACCCGTTCCGTGCTAACTAGACATGTGTACGGCGCACTTTTGGAGTATGTGTCAGTTGGTGTGGGGCGGGCCGTCACAGTATCAATCCCTATGATAGCAACCTGACACAAATTCTAGATGCACAGTGTATACTACTGATGCCCAGTGCCTGCTTTTCCACTCCGAAGCACATGCACGCCTATACTCCATCGGAACTACACTGTTGCACCCCCTGCCGCTATTTCGACCACTTATAATCAGCCCAGTAATCGTGCCCCACTCTGCCTAGTTTCAGGGTACCGTGGTACATCTATGTGGGTTGCTGCTGAAATGGGTCCCCGTTACTAGGGTTTTCAAGGGTCTATTCGTATACCCCTCAAATTGGCTAAGTGTTATCCATCCATTCAAGTTAACTTAACCCATCCACACACCATGTCATGTTGGTTAAGTGTTTCTTATTAACTTAACCCTTCTCATTCATCATGTTGTAATTGGTTAAGTGTTTTCTATTAACTTAATCCTGTTCATTCATCATATTATATTGGTCAGGTGTTTCCCATTAACTTAACCCTACTCGTTCATTGGTTAAGTGTTAACTTAACCCTACCACTGGTTATGTTACATTTGTTAAGTGTTGCCCTCTTGTGTTACTTAACCCTACCACTTGTCATGTTACATTGGTTAAGTGTTTCCCTCTTGTGTTATTTAACCCTATCACACATCATGTTATATTGGTTAAGTGTTGATTTGATTAACTTAACCCTACCACAGGTCATGTTAGATTGGTTAAGTATTGCCCTCTTGTGTTACTTAACCGTACCACTTGTCATGTTACATTGGTTAAGTGTTGCCCTCTTGTGTTACTTAACCTATCACACATCATGTTATATTGGTTAAGTGTTTCTTTGATTAACTTAACCCTACCATTCTTAGCCTGTCTGTTTCTTAGCTTTAATTTATTCATTAAAGCACCAACCTCTCACATTAGATCTATATTGATGTGGTCGCTGGATGTGCCAGGCGGTTCCGGGCAGCCATACACCGCAACTCAATCTAACCTCGGGTTTTTGGGCTCAAATGCACTAACCTCTCACATTAGATCTATATTGTTGCGGTCGCTGGATGTGCCGGGCGTTTCCGGGCAGTCTTACACCGCAACTCAATCTAACCTCGGGTTAGGCATGTTCATCTTTAGCCAATTTACATATTTGTCATATGTGTCCAAATCTATGTGTCAAATTTTCCATAAGTCTAGTAAATACAAGTTTATGCCACATTCCCAAGCTATGCCCAAAATTTACTAAATTAAATTATACCCAATTTTCCCTGCGTTATAATCGCACATACAATGAGATTCAATCTAAGTTCCGAACGAACTTAGTATTCACAAAAGCAAGTAAAAAGGGGGAAAATAGAGAAGGAGCATAAGAATTGGCATAAGGAAAAATAGGCATGTAAAGATGTACCAAATTCAAGAATCATGTTTCAATGTTGTACATTAACACTATGTGTAGACAAGATAAGCAATTCACACCATAGGTATAAAGATTAGATAGAATTGGACTTAAGAGAATCACTAATTTAATGTACAACATGATAAGTCCCATTTTGTAAATCACAGTAGTCTCATAGGCATAGGTTGTACAACATGAAAAGTTCCACCCTATCAATCACAACAGTCTCATTGGCATGATAGGTCCATTTATGTCAGTCCAACAGTCTCATAGGTATGATAGGTTCTATTATGTCAGTCCAACAGTCTCATAGACATGATTAGTTCTATTATGTCAGTCCAACAGTCTCATAGGCATGATAGGTTCATTTACATCAATCACAATAGTCTCATAGGCATAAGCAATTTAGATTAGACAAAAGGATAGGCACGAATCAGAATTAGGCATCGTTCTGGATCCGTTTATTACAGTCATGATTTCATTTAGATGTTTAAATCTAAATAATAACTAAACTTACATAAAAAGGACGGATCTTGTATTCTGGGACCTGATTTCTAAATTTGAAAAGTTATCCTTTGATGTAGACGTTTGATCCTCTAGTTTGGATTTTGTTTGTAGATTTCTATCTTGATTTCTAATTTGGAGAAGATGGAGGCTAGGCTAACTTAGGCATGGACAACATGACGGCTTCATTGTGTGGTTTAGGGTTCAGATTTTGGGTGCTTATATAGAAGTCTAGGTATAATTCTAGCCTTTAGATTAGTCTAGGAGAAATCAGAGCCATCAAACTAAAGAGATGTGTCATCCAATCAACCATAGCATGACACATAAGCCCTAATACCTTAGAAACTAGCGACTGGCCAATCAGAGAAGGCCACATCAGCTCAGGACTACATAAATTCGTCACAGGAAGCAGATCTCAAGGGGGTCGACTCCCTACAGGGGGGTCCACACCTATGTCGACTCCCCATGGGGGGATCGACATCTTGAGTGGGAATTTTCCCGCTCAGCCTGTTCTTTTCCGAATTTTGAATTTTGAACTGGATTTATTATTTAGTTATTATTTTTTGTTTATTTTTTAAATCTTCTGAACTCCATAACTTCTTCATACGGAGTCCGATTCACGTGAACTCGGACTCTATCTCAAGCAAAATTCCGAGGCGAACACAATGGCGTAACCCGTTTCCCCTAATTCTTCTTCTAAAATTAAGTGTTCTTATATTTGTTAATTTTAATATTCACAGAAAATATGGGGTGTTACAGTGCGGGTCACTGTTTATGGGCTGATGCACATGTGTTTTTACCTTATTTTTGGGATTCGAGTTTTTTAAGTTTCGGGATGCCATTTTTTGACATTGGCATGGTTTTTTTACTTCGTTTTGGGGATGCGAATTTCCTATCCTCCAGGGATACGAAATGCGGGCTAACATTCCCAAAACTCATCTATTAATAGACCCAAGCTTAATATTCAAAGGGGCTGGCTCATTTGCACTCTTCCTACATTTTGCTTACGGGATTGAAGTTCTCAAGCACCATTAATGATTGCCTTCATCATCTTCATGGATTCTGGACTTCTTTTGGACTTTTAGACGTTGCACAAACGTTTTCCTACAACATTTTGACATTTACTTGGACTTTTACACTACTTTTGGTCATTTTTAGATATCTTTGGAATTTCTTGGACATTAAAGCTACTTTTTGGACATTGCATCATGCTTTGGCTTTAAAGGGAATTTTGGTCAAAGTTTGGAATTAAGAAGCATTTTGTTGTTCTATTACACAACTTTGTACATAAAATTTGTTTGAAGTTGTACAACCCTTGTAATCAACTATTATATGATGGTTGATTACTATAAAATGGACGTAGGCATTAGTGTCAAACCACTATAAAAAAGTTGTGCTCTCCCTTTACATTCTCATACTTTGGATTTGGATTATCGTTTTTCTACAAAAAAATACACTCGGGTGTTGGTTGGTGCGAATAGACATTTCCCCACCTCAACAAATAATAACACTAAATTATAAATATATATCATATAGGTGCCATATAGTTTTAGGTAGTCAGTTTCGAATGTCAACCTAATTTTTTGGTTGAGTTACAACTTATAATCTAATTATCTCCATCCAATATGTATAAAAGTCTTAAGAGTAATAAGCTTGTTTTAAGTAATTTAAATAAAAAATTGAAAGTGTCAACAGTAACCAAAAATAAAACATGACATGTACTGCTAACAAAATCACCAACGTACGAATTTCTTCATTGTGGTTAATCAAACACCATTGGTGCAAAAATAAAATAGAAATGACAAGTTCTCATTTGTAATAAGCATATAAAACTTTTTGTAGTTTGTTTTGTTATAGTATTTGACGCAAACTTCTTTAATGTGTATTTTATTTGATGCAGTGGCCACATAACATTCACAACAAACTTTATGTGGGTAAAACCTGCATAGGTAATAAAATACTTTTGTCTTCCCTATGCCACATATCTCTTATGTCATACCTACACCATTCATTTACCTGTGCTTTAGTTAAGCCAGTGTTTTTTTACGTTTTTCCTACGTCATCTACACATTATTTTACTATATTAAATTTTGATTCACTTATGTCTTTCCAATGCCTTTTCTGAAGCAGTTTTGATATATTATTAATGTATTGTTTCATCACATTAAACAAAAACTAAATCAACTTATTCCATATTTATACACATTCCAACAAAAAATGTATTAATATCAAATCATTCATCGTCAATTAGCTTCAAATATCTTATCAATATTATAAACATAAATTAACATTAATCAAGTTCTTATAAGTCTAAACAATATAATAACATGTGTAGTTATAAGACATTATAAATATACCATTGTGAATAAAAAGAATACCCTTTGTTTTCATAACGATCATTTGACTTTCCATCAAATCATTGTTGAATCATCTTACAAAATCATATAAGTACACTAACGCTTGACCTAATCGGCAAAAGCCAGCAATTCCAACAAGGCTAGCCACTAACCATACTGATAAAACACTACTCCAAATGAGTCAAATTCAGCTATGAAGCGAGGTGGCATTTTTCTATAGCGTTATCCCCAAAGTCATAAAAGAACCACAATTTTAAAGTACAATGTTGTATAGTTAGAGCAACTCCAACAGAGCTAATACTCGGGTTCTGTATTCCGAAAGATAGGAATTTCCTTTGCAAACTGTGAATGTTTGCCTGAATATTCAGGCAAATATTCAGGGACTAATTCTAAATTTGGAATTGGTCCCGGGAGCTGAAAAAATCAATGCTTTATGTTAAGGTGCCAATTTTTCCGATGCGCTGCATAGACCGCTAAAAGAATCGGTGGCTTAACATAATGCGTTAATTTTTTCGGTGCTCTAGTTCACCTCCCCTTTTACAACTTCCATCGGTGAACAAACCGATTGTCTACACCTTCAACGGCTATAAAACTGTCATATTATCCTCCAACGACTATTAAACAGTCATATGATCTTCCAAAGGCTATAAAATGGCCATAATACAACTACAACGGCTATATTTTCAATCATAAATTACCAACTTTCACACATTCTAAATCATCACACCAATTCTTGTGCTTTCTATCTTCTAATATGGAATCAACTAAAACATAATAATGTCTTCACCTTTTGGAGAATTTTCACATTCAACAATGTCCAAAAGCCATTATTACGAAGACAACACCGAGAACGACCAAGATACTCCTCCAAGCAAACGATTAACTCCTTTATGGACAAGTGAGGAGGACTGCGATCTATGCAATATCTACTGCCATTTTTCATAGGATTCAATAACAGGGAACGACCAATCAGACGTTAAGTTGTGAAAAAAAATAAAGAATGCATTCAATGGTAAACATGTTGAAGGCATATGAACAAGTCGGTGATTCAGGGTCGATTCAACAAATTAAATCGTTAAACGTCGTTTTATGAACCACAAGTTTATAAAATAAAGAAAGCCAATCCTAGTAGCATGGGAGGCGAGGAAAATATGGTATGTTTTTTATAACATGTAGGTTAGTGGTTGAATAATTGTTATTTAAGAATCGTTTTCATTTTTTGTCAGAAAAGAATGGAAAATGAGGAGTGCAGGAAGCTGTTCGCTTGAGAAAATAGGGTGAAAAGACCACATTATTATCAATTCTTGAATTGTTATAATCTTCTTACCAGTCAACCATAATGGAACTCTGATCTTGCCAAGAGCCTGCGCGATGTTCAAACTTCTGCAAATGGAAAGAACAAAGCTTCAAAATCTACTTATTCATCTAGTCCTGAAGAGTCATCGGGAAAACATTCTCCATTTCAGGAGGAAAACCTACTTTCCTAGTTCACTCAAACAATTTATGAAGACTATAGATCTAAGTGAGTCAAAGCCACGAAAAGAAAGAGCAAAGTAGATGTTGTTGTGGATGCACAAGTCAATGCCGCTTATGAAGTTCACAAGCGTATGCTTCAAGACAGTTGTCAACAAGCTCAGAAAAAATAGAGGTAATGAGTAGATCTGCTGATCTTGAGCAGCAGAGGTTGCTAATTCAAATGCAGGAGTTAGCCTTTAGACAACACCAACAAGTTATGGAACAACAAAGAGAACAGAAAGAAATAATGGCCAAAGACTTGATTGGAATGTATGACTATGAGAAGGAATTTTGGATGAGACTCAAACATCGGATTCTTATCTCAAGTTTCCTCAATTGTAGTTCGTTTTTTTTTGTTTCCTTAGTAATATCTGCTTAGTTATCAATGTAGTAACTTTATAATTTACATTGTGGTAATTAATTACTTATCAATGGAATGCGTGTTTGATTTATTTTGCTACTTCTTCCATTATCTGTTAATTTTAGATGATTTAATACTGGTTGCTTATCACTAAAAATAACAAGACAAAGCCAATGATATTCTCGCTTAATAAAGCAATAATTCATAAATACTGCATAATTTCATACAACCATACAAGAAAATGCAATTTCAACATGCATACGCCAACATAAAGCCATTATAATAACTAATTATCCTCGTAGTGGTACCATATATAATCCATAAGATCTTTCTGTAGCCTATTATGGAGTTGTGCATCTCTAAATGAAAGTCGCTAGTCAAAATGAATGTTGAATGCCTCTTCTACTATATGGGTGTTTTCTCAGTACATTTGGTGGTTGCGAAGAACCTTCGTGTTCATAGTGTCATTGCACATCATCCATATCTCTTTCATCTTCAATGATCATGTTGTATAGAACAATGCAGGCAAATGTGATTATAGACTTTTTTTTCTAGACCACAAGCGACATGGATTATTGATCATTGCAAATCTAGACTGTAAAATGCCAAAAGCTCGTTCTACATCTTTTCTTTGTCCCTCCTAGATCGTAGCAAATTCCGCTTGTTTATATGTTAAGTGATTTGGACATGTTTTAAAAATGGTGCTCCATTTCTGGTAAATGTCATCACCTAGGTAATAGCCATGATTGTAACTATTTTGCCTAATAACGAATTTTATTAGAGGTACCTGACCTTGACCTAGATCATTAAACAGATGAGATCTTTCTATAACATTTAAGTCATTATTCGAATCAAGCATTCCAAAGAAAGCAGGCCATATCCATAAATCATACGATGCTACAACTTCCAAAATGATGGTCATACGTCTTTCCTTGTTGTATGAACCTTATAATGTCATGGGGCCGTTCTTCCATTCCCAATGCATACAGTCTAGAATTCCCAACATGCCTGACCATCCTCTGCTTTCGTGCATTTCTTTGATGCGTACACTATATCGGCTTCGTTCGGGGATCGTAAGTACCTCATCACTTAGACATGCACCACAAATTAACAGAAATTTTCCAGTGTTTCAAGCGTCTGCTTTCCACAATTCAGTATTCATCGTCTAATGCATCTGCAGGAGTTCCATAAGCTAACATTCTCATAGCGGCCGTTATCTTCTATTCACCGGTGATCCCCTTTTTTATGCATTTGGTTTGTACTTAAAGTACTTGTTGTTTCTTTGAATACCTGCCAAAATTCATATAAATAAATCCCTCTACATCCTATATCTTCTTCAAAACATATCTGCTTTGTAAGTGCAATAGACATTAAGGTAATCTTGCATAAGAGATTCATGGTATGCAACTTGGTTACGATTTATAAACTTCCTTCCAGGAACGGATCGGCTTCGCTTACTGTATGATAAAACATGAGATTCATGGCGATAGTTTCTTGTATTTCTTCGGCTTCCTCTTGTATGACATCTACTTCCTCAGAATCACTCTCAAAATATAACATGCACTCAAGAAAATATGATGAACTCATTTTTTTTTTAATGTGTTTGGATATGAGCTATTGTTTGCAATGTTACTGCCTTATATAAGAAATGACACATAGCAAGTCATCACGTGGGTTTAGATTGGTTTTGACAACTCATCGCGTTGTCCAAAGCAGAAAATCACTTGGCACATGGCACTTTATATGGTTAATTATTGTTATGTTTGTGGCTTCACTACACTAAAAATTGAATCAGACAACAGATATGCAACATTGTCTAATTGCATACCTATCTGTCGTCTTTCTCCATGCCATCTTATTTTATATCAGATCATATATATACCCCGTCATCTGATATGCACTAACACATCAAAAGAAAATAGACCATACGTTGTCTGATGTTATAGTATCATTCTAAAAATTTCTATTAAAAAATATATAAATATTGACTGATATGCATATCAATTACACTTATATTATATTTGCAAAATGAAATAACGATCAATTTTATTTAATTATATTTCAAATCAAATTCAATTACAATACAACTTTCACTATACTTACATTTTCAAATATAATACAACTTTTACTATACTTACATTTTCAAATGCAATGCAACAATAAAACTTTTCTATACACTCTCATATATAACATTCTTTTTATTAGCACTCACTTACACTTACTCGAATTTATTTTTGAAATTGATCTTCAATTTCTTGCTCCATCTTGTGTCCAGCTATCTCTTATACCTGTCAACTAAACAATGCAGTAAAACGAAAAAATAAACAAACTTAAATTTAAAAAATTAAATTTGAATATTAATATTGCCTCAGTTTATGAGTTTATTTTCCCTTCATGGTATAGACATGCATATTGATTAAATCTCACGGACTATTGCAAAGGTTAAGCCCGTAGGCTCAACGTAGTGCAAATGCGGGTCAAGCCCAGGCTTACTCAGGCTCAATTTAGGTGCATAAGGAAATGCAACTCAAATGATAAATATAAGTGCAGCCAAATATATACAAGTGCGCCCAGAAATGCACACTCAGGTGCTCCGACTGAAAATATACAAATGCAGTTTGGAAAATGCATAGTCAAGTGTAACAACTAGAAAATGCACACTCAAAATGACAACTCTTTCATACATGCACATATGCATATATACATGTATATATGCATGTGAAAAGTATAAAATATGCACGTAGCAAACCAAAAACTCACAAACTGTTAATCCTGTTAAAAGCACAAGGTCTGTCGCGAATATGGGTCAGCCTTAACAATGCGGATCGGTTGGTTACATATATGTTAACGGGTCGGTCAGTATGAACGGACCAGGTCGGTCAGTATCAATGGGTCGGGTCGGTCAGTAACCCCGGGTCGGCATCAACTGGGTCGGCATATTTGGCAGGCACGGGTCGGTAACTCCTCTCCTCAATATTGGATCGGTTGTACATATAGTACAATGCACATTGAACATGCCACGTGTCGGTGTAACAATGCAACATAGCTTATTCATGTTGTATATGCTGCTAGTATGAAACGTGAAGTAACAATGCATGCACCAATACTACAAAGGAATGGATCGGCTCCTAAATGATAAAATGGACCAACAGCACGTAAGTATACTTAGCGTGATAAGATTGTCTGGGCTAGTGAAGAATTAATGACAACGGCGTGGTATGATCGTTGTACATATATCGCATGCAACATTCACCACGAGGCCACGTGATTCAATCATAATGCATAACATTGTGGTAGCTGGCATGTTCGGATCGGTCACAAATGATAATGCGGTGGCATCTTTGTAAATTTAGCGGGTCGGTGTTAATACGTTTGGGTCGGCACTATAGAAATATGAAATGGGTCGGTTCCAATCGAATGGCAGTGGCATAATTGTTATTTGCATGGAGCAGCTTCAATAATTACAGAAGGATCGGTCTGCAATTGTGACACGTGGATCGGTCTGTAGTAAGTATGAAAGAATAAAACAAATCCTGGTCAGTAGCTATTTTGGATCGGTGCATTGGAACAGTCCGCACTTTCTCTTCCCGGTCAGTCCTAAAAAGGAGAATTGGGTCGGTCTGTTAAGTTTGCAGTGGCAGAACTGTAATATATGGGATATGCCAGCTGTATACAACTGTAAAGTGGACTAGTTGCATTTCTGTAAATATATTTTAGGTCGATCCAAGTTTATGGCCGATCCAAACTCTACACCCCGTAATTACGAGACTACCATTGCCCCCATACTACACCTATAAATAGCCCCTTTCTCCACAATTCAAGGGACTGATTCCACTACCCCGAAGGGCTGCCAAAATCATTCCTCATCCATTCTAAATCTTTTAAATACTTCATTAATGGCCGCAAAAATTCTCTTCTTCTTCCTCCTACATGAAATGGATCTTATCTTCTCCGAGCACCATTAATTCATACTCCAATCTACTCCAAGTGATTTCCAACCGCCATAGCTCCTCTTCAATGGATGGATCTAAAATCATTTTCATGATAGAACCAAGGAAAAGTATATAGTTATACGATCCAATCCATTCCTTCTCGAACCTAAGTGTGATCTAAAGTGGAAAGAGGGCCAAAAGTGGAGAATTATCACAAAGTGGACGAGTGTAATAAATGTGATGTATAAGATGATAAACTATGTAATTCTTCCCACAATGATGAAAAATACTTGAAAAGTGAACGTAGATTCATTTTGAATCGAACCACTATAAAAATCCTGTGTCTCTTATTTTGTTTTTATCCGTTTATTTTGCGATTGTGGCCCTTTTAATTTCTAACCATAATTGGTGAAGTGCACATTTGGACCATTGGTGTTTGAGTCATTTTTGATTCAAACATTTTAGCGCCCACCGTGGGGCCGCGTTCGCATCTCCTTCCTTCACATTGAAATTCTAAGCCTACTTCTACAATAGATTGCGCAAATCTACGATCTTGGTCAATCGACGAATTCTCATCAAAATTCAAGGCCTTGTCCGAGCTCATGGCGAGATCTAAGAAGACTACTAGCAATGCCGTTGAAGAAAATGACAATGTTGCTAACAACGAGACTGCTTCACTTTCCAATTACTTTGAAGCTAGAGAAAATTCAATGGCCGGAGCTGGAGTGACTAAAGTCGAATTAGATGCCGTCATCGCTAACTTGAGTCAATGCATGGATGCCTCCAACAAAGCTTTAATCGATGCTAATCAAGCTTCGATGGATAAAGTGAGCACTCTCCTAAACACTCAAGCAAATCTCGCTCCTCCTCCGGAAATCCATGTCAACCTTGAAGAGAATGCAAATTCATCAGCCTCCGATCCTCATAATGACAACCTGGAAGGATTTGTTGGCAAAGCCGACACTAATGTTGAAGACTCAAAATTGAATGCTATAAACCACTCCGATCTAAATAACCGACGAGTTGCAAGACCCGTCAAGGGGGCACCTTCCCATAGCGGAAGTAAAAGACGTAGATCCTCTAAACATGATCGCTCGCCACGACGATCATCCAGAAAAGAGATCGAAGTCCACTCCCTGTAATGAAACGACTCAAAGGAATATATCGTGGATGCAGTAAAGCAAATCATGAAAGACAACATGCCTCGCAAGGATAGTGAAAGGGAATGGGACTTCTCTCTCGGCAAAAATCCATTCACAAAGAGGATCTGCAAGGCTGAATTTCCCAAGAAGTTCACTCATCCTACTCTACCTCCGTACAACTGGACTTTTGATCTGAATCACTTCCTATACAAATACAAATGGTATTTGAATGGAGCTAAGGCAACAGACGAGATTAAATGCATGTGCTTCCCTCTCTATCTAGAAGGTGTCACATCGTTATGGCTCACAAGGCTCCCGCCTAAATCAATCACCCAATTTGATGATTTGATTATGAAATTCAAAGAGCAGTTCAGGTTGCAAGCTACGAAGGCAAAGGACATTACTTCTCTTACATCAATGAAACAAAAAAAGAAGAATCTATCAAAGCTTTCCTCAAAAGATTCGATGCTGCTGTATCCGAAGTAGGAAACCCGAGCCTCGTATGATCTTAATGTCTCTAATCGGTGCCAAAGATGAGAATATCAAATTTGGCAAATGGATCAAAATGAAAGAGCCAAGCTCGCTTAACAAATTCTATAAAAAGGTCGAGGAGTACATGAGATTGGAGAATAAGGCTGCACCTCTTCAGATTATTAATTCAAACCAACCTCCTGAAGCTTCTAAAAATGCTGATGCTTGGTGTTATCAGAATAACACTCAAGGGCAGAAGCGCGCCAATGATGGGAACGACAACAAGGCTAATAAGAAGTCTCGCCTTTTCAACTCATCAGAGCTGACGCCTTTGAATGACACTCCTGAAAATATCTATCTTGCAACAAAGAACTCAGAAGAGTATGCGGAGCCAAATCCAATAAGGATAAGCAACAAAGCAACAAACTCTGGAAAGATCTGCACATTTCACAACCAGCCTGGTCATAATGAGTGTCGACACCTAAAGAACCTTATTGAGGAGTTAATCAGGAAAAACAGGCTACAACAGTATGTAAAGAATCCATAAGCCATGAATCCTTCTACAACTCCCCAGGGGCAAGGGGCATCAAATGATCAGTCTGGTCTAAGCAACGTAGCTTCTGCTCAAATCATGCCAAGGCAGATTATCAACTGATAACCGCTAATGGAGCTCCAATTCCAATGGCTCAAAATAAGCAATCAACATCGCCACTGCTTTACGTCATGCTCTATTTCCTACTTTAGTTCGTGCTTTACTTCGCATTTTACTTTCTGTTATATTCAAAACTTCTTGTAAACAGTCTGTAATAATCTGCAAGTGATGCACTGAACATTAGCTCTGCAAATAAGAGCATATCTGTATAAATGAATTTCTTGCCTGCAAAATTATATGTCAAATCGAAACTTTCTTAAAAAGTTGATTTCATATTGCAGGCCATTTGTTCAGTGCTTGTTCTTATGAAATCTGATGAAACATAGCGACCCCAACAATGCTACCTCAAGTGCCAAATGTTTTAAATATCAACATGCACAAATGTGAAAATAGGAAAAGCACTGCCTTGAAAAGTGAATGGGAAAGTTGCAAAGATTCAAACAACGAGCAAGCACCACGGTAAAAAAATGAGGGAGCTATAACCTTTGTCTAGGGGCACCTCCCCAAGTGAGAGGTTCAAAGCTTCAAGTTCCCAAAACTAAAATAGCCTGCCAAGTCGATCGTCCGACCAATGAGTTAATAGCTGCCCCTTGGACAATACAACCACCGCTCCAATCCACTTGCGTAGCATCTGAAATCTCAGATGTGAAAATTACTAATTCATTTGCGTAGCATCTGGAATCCCCAGGTGTGAAGAATGAAATCCATTTGCGTAGTATCTGGAATCCCCAGATGTGAAGAATGAAAACCACTTGCGTAGCATCTGAAATCTCAAATGTGAAAAGTGCCAATTCATTTGCATAGCATCTGGAATCCCTAGGTTTGAAGAATGAAATCCATTTTCGTAGCTTCTGGAATCCCCAGATGGCATCTGAAATCTCAGATGTGAAAAGCGCCAATTCATTTGCGTAGCATCTGGAATCCCCAGGTGTAAAGAATGAAATCCATTTGCGTAGCATCTGGAATCCCCAGATATGAAGAATGAAAACCACTTGTGCAGCATCCGAAATCTCAGATGTGAAAAGTGCCGGTTCGTTTACGTAGCATCTGGAATCTCCATATGTGAAGAATGAAAACCATTTGCGTAGCATTTGAAATCTCAGATGTGAAGAATGTGGGACATCCAATTGATCATCAGAATAAGGAAGTACCTGATGCGATAATGCCAAACATTGGGGTTTCAACCAAAGTCCTCTCTAGGGCACCCAATTGATCGTCAGTATTAGGAAGCACCTGATCTGATGACGACAAATAATGGGGTTGTAACTACAGTCCTCCCGTGGGGCACTCCTTCTGAACCTTCCGACGCTTGGATCAATCAATATAGTTAAGTGACAAAGTTCTCCAATATCTGAGTTAACCAAGACGGATTGTGGAGGGAGTTTGGATTTAACTAATTAACTTGCTTAGTGTCTGAAAGTCTCAGATACGACAAGTGTTATATTTTAACCCAAGCAAGGGCAACAAATCCAAAATACTTCCCTAAGAGGAAGGCTGATAACACTACGTCGTAGATTGCCTACTATAACAAAAATCTAAGGTGTTGCTAGCTAAAATATTGCCACATCTATGCTGATTTTTATGTATTGCAACGCACTCTTTAATGTGTTACCATAGATATCAAATTGTGTTGCAGCATCTATAGTTATAAATTTATAAGTTTAATTTGCCACGTCATCAATCTGCATCTATAAAAAGATGCATATCTATCCGTCAATTTACCATTAAAAAAAATCTGAAGTTGACACCTCACCAATCTGTTAAAATACTTCACAACAATAGGAAATCAACTTGCGTTACTCATTGGATTCCTCTTTCTCAATTTCTCAGATCTGTTCGTTCTCACCCCCAAATTTCCAATTCCAATACCTAATTTTCATTCACCTTCTTCCACTCCAACCCTCTCTGCGTCCTCCATTTCTTCCATCGAGTCCTCGACTCCAAACGCACCCACTTCTCCCCTTCCCCATCATCAAACGGCAGTCAATCTAAGAAGAAAGGTGCTAGCTTTTTATCCTATGTTTCTCATGTACGTTTCTGTTGGTTTTTGTTGTCATTGCTATTCATTAGTCTATCGAGAAACGGAAATTATTATCACCATGAGTATAATTTTGTTTGGTTGGTGGTGTTTTTTTGTGGTTCTGTTGTATGCTGATTCACTGAAATTTTCTTTGAGCCGCTATTCGGTTGTTAATCAATTTAATAACACAGAACTTTAGTTCCTAGTGAAGTTTGGTTGTGAACAATTAGACCATCGACCTTATATGAGCTACATGTCCTAAACAACTGCTCGGGTTTCCCAGGTTGTTGTTGCCTGTGATGGTTGAGACATGATACACTGGTTTATGAAAATGGTTTCTTAAGTATGCTTACATATACATTGTAGTTACCATTTCTTAAGTATTATCATGATCTGTTTCCATAAGACCGTCTAATAAGTATACGCATGATTTCTTAAGTGTGTGTGTGTAAGACAGCTAGCTCTATCAACACCCCAGTATTTTCCTTGAACACCCCATTATTTCACATAAAACTCTCCTACCCCCATCATCTTCTCTTCCCACCCCAATCAATTCCAACAATGCCCTTTTTCTAGTTTTGAAAGAACTGAATCTAACCTAATTCTTCTTCTTTCCATTTTTTTGAATTTCTTTCATAAAGGAATTTTAAGTCTAAAATGTAGAAGAAAAATGTCAGAGAGAACAACTAATAAATGGTGATTTATTGGTTGTCCTCTCCAAACCATGATCTTGTCTTTAAATTGTTTTCCTAATTAGTATAAGTTGTTAAATGCTGCACAAATTGGGTTGAAGAACCTAATACTTAGGATTTGCTGAGAGCCTGAGACGATTCTCTTCTTTAGTACTGCTCAAATATGAATGGTAGAGTTACAGTATGATGTTAAAATTGGTAGCTTCCTAGTTACATTTTCAGTCCAGATTTTTAATATGGCTGCAGATAAATTGTGTGCAATTATAAATTGATTCTAGAGAAGGACTACTGTTTTTAGTTTTGATTTCCAATGTAAGTTTGAATTCTGATTATTATAGAGGATATCTATGTCATGAAGAAAATAATTTTTTGTATGGGGTGAGAAGAGAAAACTAAGGGAAGAATAGAGCTACCCGTGTAAGACAAGCTAATAAATATACGCATGTTTTGTTTTGGTTATGCACACAAATACTGAATACATGAAACACACGCCTGAAAGCCTACTGAATGATTTGATGTTTGTGATATCACTTCAATTCTTCCTTCAATTCGAGTTCAGTGACCGCTCAATCAATTTCTACTTCAAATTCGTCAACAGCGGCTGCGAGAAAAAACTACAACCAAAAAATCCCAGCGAAGATGAGGACTGTGAAGGTAGGATCGAATGCGGAGAAGAAGTTTTTTGGTTGCTCCATGTGGCCGCTAAGTATAAATTAGGTTTTTTTTGGTTGCTCCATGTCGATTATCATATCCTTCATTGATGTTTTAGTCGAGAATTTATGATATGTGTAGAATGGCGATTGCGGGCATTTTATGTGGCATGACGAAGTGTATGAAATCAACAGCAATGATGAATTGGATAATACTACTGCTAAATTAATGGGAAAAGAAAAGACTATATTGCAATTGCTCATGGAAAAGAAGACAATTGAAGAAAAGCTGCTGAAGCAAAAGAGGGAAAAGGCCAATGAATTTGTGGTAGATATGAAGGAAGAGTTGGCCCTAATGTGCATTGAATGTGGAAAACATGAGATAGGAGAAAAATTCTTTGCAAAAGCTTTAGCTATGTCCTGGATCATGTTTGGAGTTCTTTTGTGCGTTGTTATGGCAATGTAGAGTAGTGAAGTAACATGAAATAACGTGCATAGGCAATTTTTCAGGTATAATTTTAAGTTTTGTCACATTGTAGATTAGTGATAATTTTTGCCACATTGCAGATTAGTGATAATTTTTGCCACATTGCCCATTAAACCTAAATTACTGATTACTGATAAATTTATCCACATTGTAACTGTCTAATTGTTTACTCAGTATACACTTGTATACACACTATGCCTCTGTTATACTATGTATACACATTGTTTAGATCAGTATACACTTGCATCCACATTGTGCCTCTGCTATGTAACTCAGTTATGTAAATGAAACACAAATGCAAATGAAACTCAGTTATGTTTAGATCAGTATACACTTGTATACACATTGTTTAGATCAGTTATGTAACTCATTTATGTAACTCAGTTATGTTTGGATCAGTATACACTTGTATCCACATTGTGCCTCTGTTATGTAACTCAGTTATGTACATGAAACGCAATTGCAAATGAAACTCAGTTATGTTTAGATCAGTATACACTTGTATAAACATTGTTTAGATCAATTATGTAACTCACACATTGTTTAGATCAGTACACTTGTATACACATTGTTTAGATCAATATACTATGTTATATTGAAATGCAAATGGAATTCAGTTATGAAACTCAGTATGTACTGAAAGGAAACTCAGTTATACTATAACCATAGTTTGTGCTGAAATGCAATTGAGGAATGCATACCTCTTATTTTGTACTGAAATGCAACTGATGTATGTAGGTGAAGGAGGCAGTGATGAGGATTTTCAAGAACTTATTAATGAAGGCACTAGAGGTACGATCAATGCAGTAGAGGCATTGAACGCATTGGAAGCTTGTGCTATATTTTGAAACGGTATTAGTTTTATGTAAACATGAATTTAGGACTGACAGTGTTTGTAACTGAAATGTCTGTAAAATTGAATTTAGTGGCTATGTTTTGTTATTTTGTAGTTGACTATGTACTACTTGTGTTTGGTGGTTAATTAATTTGAAATAAAAAGTTCTTTGTTAATTTCAGTTTGATGTTATGTTATGTAATGTTGCCATATATAAGATATAATGTTGTAGCATGTGATGTCAAATGTTGTCATAACTATGATATAGTGTTGCTATTGGCTGGTAAAATTGTTGCCATAGATTTATGCATGTGGGCCCCACAACTGGATTCCGTGAACCCGGGCTATAAATTTTAGTGGCGATTCTGTATACCCGGGTTACAGATTTTAGTGGGACCCACATTTGTGTAAATTTAGTACATGCGGCAACACCTGTGCCGATGTTGCCTTAGAGTCACAAATGTGTTGCCTTTGACTCTAAGGCAACGCGGCAAAAGGCAACCCTAAGAAAGTGTTGCCGCAGATCATTTTTTGCCTATAGCAACACTTTTTTGCACCTACTGCGTCACTTCTCTGGGGTCGTCGTAGGCCATCTATGGCGTAGTGTAACGATCTCCTAAACCAGGGGCAAAATACCTAAGCCTTCTCTAAAGGGAAGCGAGGAATAAATTATGAATATGCATTTCCAAAATATGAAATGTTGTCTTCCATCATATAAGTCATTAAAAAAATAGCGTTTGAAATCCACAGTCGGCTTTAGTCGATTAGTTGATTTTAATCGTTAAATGCGAATCCAAATGTGAATATAGTGTTTGTCAGATAATTTTCAATGAGTTATAAACCGTTGAGTAGAACAATTCTGTGCAGACGCTTTACTCAATCCAAAATAAAATTCGTATATTTAATTTTTTAATGATTAAATAACCCACTATCGATATGGGCTGTCGATGGTGAGTATAAGTCCAAAATTGTGTGATCACTTGTTTTAATTACATAACAGGTGATATGAAGCATATGAATTCAAAGCACGGATTGACATAGCAAGACAAAAGGCTATAACAGGACCTCAGTACAGAGTATATCAACAATAACGTTCATTTCGAAGCCCGCATTTCTTGCAAGCAAAAAAATACAAGCTTCGAGGGGCAAATGTTAAACCTATTAAAAGCACCGGGTCAGTAGCGAATATGGGTCGGCCTTAACAATGCGGATCGGTCGGTTACATATATGTTAACGGGTCGGTCAATATTAACGGACCGGGTGGGTCAGTATCAATGGGTCGGGTCGGTCAGTACCACATAACTGGTTCGGCATCAACTGGGTCGGCATAATTGGTAGGCACGGGTCGGTAACTCCTCTCCTCAATATTGGATCGGTTGTACATATAGTACAATGCACATTGAACATGCCATGTGTCGGTGTAACAATGCAACATAGAGTATTCATGTTGTACATGTTGCTAGTATGAAACGTGAAGTTACAATGCATGCGCCAATACTACAAAGGAATGGATCGTCTCCTAAATGATAAAATGGACCAACAACACGTAAGTATACTTAGCGTGATAAGATTGTCTGGGCTAGTGAAGAATTAATGACAACAACGTGGTATGATCGTTGTACATATATCGCATGCAACATTTACCATGAGGCCTTCAATCATAATACACAACAGTGGTAGCTGGCATGTTCAGATCGGTCACAAATGATAATGTGGTGGCATCATTGAAAATTTAGCAGGTCGGTGTTAATACATTTTGGGTTGGTACTATTGAAATATAAAATGGGTCGGTTCCAAACGAAAGGCAGTGGCATAATTGTTATTTGCATGGAGCGGCTTCAATAATTACAGAAGGATTGGTCTGCAATTGTGACACGTGGATCGGTCTGTAGTAAGTATGAAAGAATAAAACAAATCCTGGTCAGTAGCTATTTTGGATCAGTGCATTGGAACAGTCCACACTTTTTCTTCTTGGTCAGTCCTAAAAAGGAGAATTGGATCGGTCTGTTAAGTTTGCGGTGGCAAAACTGTAATATATGGGATATGCCAGTTGTATACAACTGTAAAGTGGACCAGTAGCATTTCTGTAAATAGTTTTTAGGCAGATCCAAGTTTATGGCCGATCCAAACTCTGCACCCCGTAATCACGAGACTGCCATTGCCCCGATACTACACCTATAAATATCCCCTTTCTCCATAATTCAAGGTACCGATTCCACTACCACGAAGGGCTGTCAAAATCATTCCTCAACTGTTCTAAAGCTTCTAAAGACTTCATTAATGGCTGCCAAAATTCTCTCCATCTTCATATATGAAATGGATCTTATCTTCTCCGAGCACCATTAATTCATACTTCGATCTTCTCCAAGTGATCTCCAACTGTCATAGCTCCACTTCAGTGCACGGATCTAAAATCATTTTCATGATGGAACCAAGGAAAAGTATATAATTATACGATCCAATCTGTTCCTTCTCGAATCTAAGTGTGATCTAAAGTGGAAAGAGGGCCAAAAGTTGAGAATTATCACAAAAGTGGATCAGTGTAATAAATGCGATGTATAAGATGATAAACTATGTAATTCTTCCCACAATGATGAAAAATACTTAAAAAGTGAACGTAGATTCATTTTGAATCGAACCACTATAAAAATCCTGTGTCTCTAATTTTGTTTTTATCCGTTTATTTTGCGATTGTGGCTCTTTTATTTTCTAACCATAATTAGTGAAGTACATATTTGCACCATTGGTGTTTGAGTCATTTTTGATTCAAACAAAAACCAATACTATAAATATACAAATGCAAGAGACAACAATATCAAAGTCAAATCATATACAAAATCAGTAAACCAAAATGGATATTAGATTCAGACCATACACTGCATACACTGCAAATACTGCATACACTGCTTTATTCATGGCAGTGCAAACACTGCCTTATTCATGGTGAAAATGCAACTCAAAATGGTTCAAGCACAAGTAATTAAAATTGGTTCATCTAAAAAAAAAACACAGTGCACACTGCCTTGTTCAAGACTAAAACATGGAATGCTTCAGGGAGTCAATCAAAGAAATTCAACAATTGGGATCAAGCTAGAGGAAACTCAAACATGGAAGTTCGCACAATAAACAACAAATTGAAAGTGTAATATTCACATATATACGTACATATGTATGCATGGATATAGTGGAATAAAAAACACTCACACGTATATGCATACATGTATGTATGTATATACATGGAAGATATTTCACAAACTAAAACAAAGCAACAAGATCAACAATCCAATAAGGAACATGGGTAAAGATACACAAACACAAGGGCAAGTGTGCACTGCCTTACAAGGCAGAGCCTAAATGCAAATGTTCAAGTTGAGTACAACAACAGTGAGTATGTACATATATACATATATATATATGAATATATGTATATACATTAGCATCAAAAATTCATCAACCATTAACAAGTATACTCATCAATACAAGAATCAGAATGACTAGAAAAGAGAAAAACAGTTCAAGCATCAACAAAGAAAATTTAGGCAAAAATAAAAA
Organism: Allium sativum; assembly: GCA_030737875.1. Lineage (NCBI taxonomy): Eukaryota > Viridiplantae > Streptophyta > Magnoliopsida > Asparagales > Amaryllidaceae > Allium > Allium sativum. Next base: position 804,141,004 of record CM060919.1, read on the forward strand.
TAAATTGACAGATGCATTATATACCAAGATTTTGTTGCAAATGCAATTAAAGAAAATTAGTTTTTTTCGGCATAGAATTTTCTTCAAGCTGCTGCTGTAGTAATGTATATGGCAATATATTTTTTCAGGTGTAAAGGAAAAAAAATATGAATTGCAAACCAAACATCAACCAATATCAGGAAACAAGATCCAGAAACATCAACCAATATCAGGCGTAAAGAAAATCAAACAACAACCAATATCAGGCAACAAGATATAAGATCCACAAAGTCACAAAGTAAAATACAAACGGAACCAGATGCAAGCGTCAAGAATTTCGAGCTCAACATCACAGGAAATAAAGTGGAAAAATAATTCTTAAAGGCCAAAATCAACAAATATAAAGGCAACAGATCAAGGAATCAGTCACAGCATATATGGCAACAAATTCATCAACAAAGGCACATAGTTTGAGCAAGTAATCGACAATCAAAATCAGATAGTAAGGGTTTTTAACCTTATAAATTTCACCCATTCATCATTGGCAGATATCCAAATCGTGATAACACAAATCAAAAAGGTAAAAGTTCGCACCTTTCTCAGTTGAGCTCGACAAGGAGGATAAGGGACTAAAGCTATAGAGAATCGAAGCAATGATGAAGTATTCACACATCAAAGTCACAATTTGATAAGAGACGATAATCCCTAAATTTCCATCATCCACCCATTTCCAACATTAAGGTTGTGATTTGATAAGAGACGATAAGTGAGAGAAGAGGGAACGAGGTTGGTTTGGTTCTGCCAATTTGGTTTTGAGAGTGAGATTAATGGGTTTTTCTGAATTTATTATGAAAGGAAGAGAAGAGGAACGCAAAATATTGAGGGGGAAATAATCTGAGGAAGGCGACCACCAAAATATAACAGGGAAACAAAATAAAACGAGCAACCACGAGATAACTAGGAGGGAAAAGTGGGAGCCAAAACAAAAAAAATTGATAACTTAAATTAGACAACATACAAAATGTTATCTAAATTCCAAGGTTATACATAGAGAATTCACAAACTTATTCAGACAATAGGATATTATTTCCATATGTTGTGTGAAACAGTGGAAAATATTAGGACAATAGCAAATCAAGATTATGTTGTGTGATCACTGTTATGTGATTCGATTTTTGGCATAGTGCTTTATCGTTAGGTGTATAGCTTTTATCGTTACATGTGTACCTTTATCGTTACGTGTGTTGTTTTATCGATAAGTGTGTTGCTCTATCGTTAAATGTGTAGCTTCATTGATTAGTGTGCATCTTTATCATTACGTTTGTACCTTTATCTTACGTGTATTGCTTTATTGAAAAGTGTGTAGCTCTATCGTTAAGTATGTGGCTTTATTGATTAGTGTGTAGCTTTATTGTTAAGTATGTACTGTTACTCAAAAGAAATACTTCAGCACTTATTCAACTATAGCCTTCAAATGTTAGTCAATGTTTCAAAATTATAATTGGCTTCATATAGAGTTAAAACATTTGGGACATTCTCTTATTAATGGATCACGATTAGTTGGTTTGAAAACCATAAATATTTTATTAACTAAACTAAATATTTTAAATTATAGAGTTAAAAATTACGGGGTCGGCCTCCATTGAGTTAAACATTAGTCAATGTTATAAAATTGAAATTGACTTCATAATACTTTCATAACAACCAAAGTACATTACAAAAACATAATACATAAACTTGCGAGCATCTCCAACTGATAAACATAAATAACATAGATAAATACCATAGGCCTAATGTTTAAGTATTGTTTATTTAGAGCCATATCGCGAAATCCAGCTATAGCGAAGTTCATATGCTACATGACCAACAAATTTGATTATGTATTCTAATAGGTAACGAGGATCAAATGCAGACGTATTTTCTTGAAAAACATCTTCATTTTCAGCAGTCTCGATAATCTTACGTTATCGATCATAAGCTTGTGCAAACCAACAATAAGATTTATTTATTTCAGTTGACGACCGTCTAACAGGGCAGCTAAGATGGTTATTACGAACTTATGTCGCCATCATCCATAATCCTTCATGGCTTAGACCACCTCCTCTTTGCAACAGCAAATCATGGATGGGATCCCGTGCAATTAAAGCGCTTAGCGGTTCCATAGCAGCGGAGGTACAAAAAGGTGCAGCAGGGATAAAGCAGAGAAATAGCGGGGATATAGCGGAGACGCAAAAATGTTCATTAGATGTAAAAAATATATTTAAGAAGTAATTAATCGTCTTTCTCACATTATATGTATACAAGAAACTAATATTAATTAATCTTATATAATAAAATCACTGAATATCATGGTTATACATGCTAAATTTGATGAGTTTAACTGATTATTACCATATATTAGGCACTTATGCCTTAAATTTATCCTGCTACATAACTTTATTGAACTTTTTAAAAAGAGAACTAGTGAAATCAAGCTTTATAGATTAATATTGCTAAAGCGGATACTAAAAAGCCTTGATTTAGTGGGTGCAGCGGAAAATAGCTAGCTTAAAGCGGATCTATTGTTCATCGGCGCTTTTACTGCGTAGCTAGGATTAACTTCAATATATGCTTTTCATGAGAATGTGTAACTCCACAAAAGAAAAATTAATGGTCAACATTTTTATGCAATAAGTTAAGTTTAGTTTTACAAAAGAAGATGAACATTTATAAGCTTTACAAATCCAAAATATAAAAAAGTCTCAACTGCAATACATGTTGCTGCTAGTCACATTCGATGTCAGGAGAATCTAAGTAGCCACTTTACATGAAGAAAGTGGTTATAGTTTCTAGTCGCATTCAGTGTCAGGCCATCTTGTGGAGATAATTTAAAACTTTAGTATCAAATCGCATACCGTGACTATAGCTAAAGTTACTTACTAAATAATTCTTATTACTTCTACTTTATATAGAGTAATATAAAGAAATTACAAGTCTATTGAAGATAAGCACACATAACTCTTAGTTCGTACATTAACGCACACAAATATAGCGTTGGGCAAATGTTGAAACATTATCATTCTTAACACCCATAAGTTATACATTGAAAACAGTCAAATGCATGGTAAATGGTAGCATTCAGCAAGCATTTCATTTTTAATTGCAAAATTTAACATCTAAAAGCAATCATTTTCAGCTTTCATCTCAAGTGCGTATAGTACACCTCTTTCCATGTGCAGTGGGTTGTCCAAGCAAAACATTTACATCCATGCATACCTTGGCATGTCCCTACATAAATAAATGATTTGCAACTGTAAAAGCGATGTCCTGTATTCATCTTAATTTCCGAAACAATAATGTTACATTAGACTCCGCAATAACATAGCACTGAACGACCCATCATACTGGAGCTTGAGCTATTGGGGTTATGACCAACTAGCACACTCATTATCCTAGCATGGTATGACTGTGGAAGTGGTTTTGGTTTATGTACTTCAACAATTTGCTGCGTAACCAAGACAATTTCATTCTGAACCTCTTCATTCACCTCTTGTATTTGTGTATCTGGAACAAATACAACCTTTTCATTTTTATTCTTGTTCCATTCGTACTCCTCAAACATTTTTCCATAGTTTCATCATTGATTTCCCAATCGCCCATTTGTACCTACATGAAATCATGAATACCAAAAATATTTGGAAGATGCTTGTTATTATAACTACAAACGTAAGCATGGAGTAAAGAAGTGGACTAATTCTTACCTTAACGACTTGGATGAACGAGTTTGCTTAAATTTTAGTTCATGGTTAGAGTCTGAAGTAAAACTAGTTAAATTTAAACGAGGGGTGTATGTCCAAATTATACAAGTTGAAATTTAAGGGTAAATTTTCAAATTACATCTTTCACATGCTGGTGCAGGTCGTCCTCAACCACATAGCTATAGGTATAGGTACATCACATTGGTCTTGACTGATTGCGACAACTCAACACACTATCCCATAGCACATGGGTTAGATTAGGAAAATTTCAGGTAGGCCTCTTTATTCGAATTTTATACGAATATACGAGAATTAATTAAATTGAGGTCCTCACATAGCATTTGTTTGAAAATTTATGAAATGAATTCAAAAAAAATCAGAAATAAATAAGATTATTCAAAACAGAACTCTCCGGGACTTATTCGAAGTTAGCATTCAAATGAATCTTGCAGTACTTAATTTGGTTTTGTACATTTTGAGCTATGTTTAATTAAGTTTTAAGAAAAATCGTGGTTTGTTGGCTCAATAACCAAACCAAATTAATTATTTAAACTATGGAGTTAAATGATTTAGGTCATCCTATGTTACTTAAATCGAATAATTAAAATTAAGAATACAAATCTAAGGTCGTCCTCTGTTGAAAACATATTTATGGAATTAAATGATTAGGGTCGTCCTTTGTTTAGTTAAACATTTCGGATTAAATATTTACCGTAATAAATTAACCAAACCCAAAAATTTAAATTAATGAGCCAAACATTCGTGTTGTCCTCAACCACTTGGCTATAGGTACATCACATCGGCCTTGACTGATTATGACAACTCAACACACTATCCCACATAACATGGGTTAGCTTGGGAAAATTTCAGGTGGGCCTCTTTATTCAAATTTTATATGAATATACCAGAATCAATTAAATTGAGGTCATCGCGTAGTGGTAGTTTGAAAATTTACGAAATGAATTTCAAAAATTATATAAAATCAAAAATAAATCATAATCCTTCCAAACAAAACTCTACGAAACTTCTTCGAAGTTAGCTTTTAAACGAATCTTTTAGTACTTAATTTGGTTTTGTACATTTTGAGTTATGTTTAAATTAAGTTTTAAGAAAACTTGCGATTGGTGGTTCATTAACCATATGAAATTAATTATTTAAATTGTGGAGTTAAATGATTAGGGTTGTCCTATGTTAACTAAATCAAATAATTGAAATTAAACAAATAAATTTAGGAACGTCCTCTGTTGAAAGCATATATATAGAGTTAAACGATTAGGGTCGTACTCAGTTTACTTAAACATTCGGGATACAATATTTGTTGTAATAAATTAACCTACCCAATAATTTAAATTAAGAGATAAACATTCAGGTCATCCTCAACCACATGGCTATAAGTATAGGTATATCACATCGCATTGACTGATTATGACAACTCAACACGTTATCCCATAACGCATGGATTAGGTTGGAAAAATTTCAAGTGGGCCTCTTTATTCGAATTTTATATGAATACACCATAATTAATTAAATTGAGGTCATTACATTGTGGTAGTTTGAAAATTTACGAAATGAATTTATGTAAATTATATAAAATTAGAAATAAATCAGAGTCCTTCCAAATAAAACTCTACAGGAGTTATTTGAAGTTAGCCTTCAAATGAATCTTGCAGTACTTAATTTGGTTTTGTACATTTTGAGTTATGTTTAAATTGTTTTAAGAACAATCGTGGTTGGTTGGTTCATTAACCATACCAAATTAATTATTTAAACCATGGAGTTAAATGATTCAGGTCGTCCTATGTTAACTAAATTAATTATTTGAAATTAAGGAAATAAATTTAGGGTCATCCTCTGTTGAAAACTTATCTATGGATTTAAACGATTAGGGTCGTCCTCTGTTTAGTTAAACATTCGGGACACAATATTTATGCATAAAGCAAAGCTACATTATCTAGTCCGATCCATTGTTAGGACAATTATTGTAGCTACGTTCTGCAAAGAAAATGGGAACAGTAACTAGTCACATTCATGTCAGAGTAAAGACAGTGGCCACTTTATGTAAACAAACACAGTGTTTCGTCCTAATCGTTGACTGCAACCATATTGCAAATTTTCTAATCACTTGCCAGCACTAACTCAATTATCCAATGAACCGTTGGTCATTCATTTACCACCTATTTCTTTGTAGCCTTCACTAATAAATACCAGCATAGGTTAGACAAACTGATCTGCAAGTTTACCTCACCTCAAAAAAATGCCAATTTCTAATCCATCCTCGTACGATTACACCGACATTTTGTCTAGACTATCAAATCATAATCCTTCTTCACTTTAAGAACCGATTGAATGGTATATTAAAATGGAAGAGCGACTTCATGATGATTTACGAGGAATAGAGCTTGAAGAAGGGATGCATCAAATGGAAATAGGTCATCAGCAACAACAAACCCATCAGTGTGCCCAAAGATCACACATTGTAATTCCTCCTATCAGAACTTTGGTGTAACAACCCGGAAAATCTGGGCCAGTTTAAAATTTTTATTTTGGCAATTTTAGCGAGTTTTGATTATTTAAAATGAATTATTTTAAATAGAATCGACGAGAAAATTTATTTTGAATAGAATTCGAACGTATATATTATACGCGTCGTCGATAGAATATAAATATTTATATATAATTATAAAAGGAATTGAAAATGGCGCGGTAGTTCGAAAATTCGATTTCTAATTTCAAATGAATATACAGAATTCAATATATGTCAGAATTGAACGAAACAAGAAATATTTGAATCTGTATAACTATATCTTTGTAACGAAGTTAACAAACTGAGATTTCACCTTAGAAATGATAAGATATGTCCAGTTTAAAATTAGAAATAGTCGCTGTGGAATTTAAATATATTTTTATATATATAAGGCCCTTAAAAATAGCAATTTTGCAAACGACCTCAGATTTCGACGAAACCAGTTTTGTTGGGTCCGTGATGTTAAGTTATTGCTAGATTCCGAATTTCATAATTTTTCGAATCAATATGTGGGCGTGGCGAAGGAAAACGCGTTTGACCAGTTTCAGTTGATTTTAATCGACTGGAAATTGGTCATTTTTCATACGGTCTCAGAATTCGACGAAACTAGTTTTGTTAGGACCGTATCGTCAATACGAAGCTAGAAAATATTTTTCTGGAATTTTTCTAGTTAGTATGTGACCCCGGTAATTTGAAATGTGCGTTTAAAATTCAATATAATGATTTAAATGAAAATTCAAAAGGAAACTGATTGTAACGATCAAATCAGCTTGCGATACATATCCCACTGTGTTCGGAATGGGGGTGAAACGCTATGGGCGACAGGCGGTGGGCCTCGTTTCGTGGTCCTGGGTAAAAGTCAACTTTAAATAATTAAATAAAAAAAAAAATATTTTTAATTCCCTCCCCTTTATCTTTCTTCCCCCCCCCCCCGATTTCATTTAATCAGAAAACAAAAAAAGAAAAAGAAAAAAAAAAAGAGAAGAAAGAAGCATCGACGCCACCGCTCCGACCGACCGCCCTAGCTCCGATCAGGCGAGCGACCTCCCCTACCTCGCGCCCTACATCGATCGAAGACCAGAAGTCCCCCCCCCTCTCGCTCGCGATGCAGTTCGAAACCCCCCCACCTCGTGAAAATCGCCGACGCCTGCTCCCCTCGTTCAGACCTCTGGCGCCGCCTCGAGGCGAACAGCGCCTCCCTCAGACGACCGAGATCTCCGAACCCTAGTGGCGAACGACAACTGCAGGTAATTAACAGTAAGTTTTTTTTACTTTATTTTATTTTTATTTTAATCTGAAAACTAATTTCGATTTTAAGAATTTAAAACAATGAAGAAAACTGATTTATTTATAAAATAAAAACTGATTTATTTAAAGAATTTTAAACTGATTTATTTATAAAGTTAAAAACTGATTTTTAAAATGATTTTTAAAACTGATTTTTAAAATGATTTTTAAAACTGATTTTTGTTAGGGTTTAAAACTGATTTTTGTTAGGGTTTAAAACTGATTTTAAAGGGGGTTTAAAACAGATTTATAAAAGATTTTAAAACTGATTTTATTTTAATTTTAAGATTAAAGAAAAAGGTTTAAACTTTAAGAAGATCAGATTTGTAGAAAGGAAAATCATATTTTTATATATAGAAAGTCGAGATAAAAATCATATTTTTATATATAGAAAGTCGAGATAAAAATCATATTTTTATATATAGAAAGTCGAGATAAAAATCATATTTTTATATATAGAAAGTCGAGATAAAAATCATATTTTTATATATTGAAAGTCGAGATAAAAATCATATTTTTATATATTGAAAGTCGAGATAAAAATCATATTTTTATATATTGAAAGTCGAGATAAAAATCATATTTTTATATATTGAAAGTCGAGATAAAAATCATATTTTTATATATTGAAAGTCGAGATAAAAATCATATTTTTATATATTGAAAGTCGAGATAAAAATCATATTTTTATATATAGAAAGTCGAGATAAAAATCATATTTTTATATATAGAAAGTCGAGATAAAAATCATATTTTTATATATAGAAAGTCGAGATAAAAATCATATTTTTATATATTGAATAGCATCGTAAAAATTCGATTTTTACATATGTAGTGAAAGCGGACAACGAAAGCGACGAAAGGCGAGTTGGCGAAGATCTCTACAATAGAAGTGCCGTGAAGTTGGATAGCTTTCGGTGAGAATTTCTCACCTTTCAATTTCTTTTTCTAGTTATATATATATACTAGGATGCAGACGGTGCTTAGTAGCACCCGACACAATCGTCCACAGACCATGGACTTGTTTGTTTGGTTGCGTAGATTAGTTGGATTATTTGATTGAAATTGAATTGTGTGGTGAAATGAAATTGATATGATGATGTGTGAATGGCGTGGGCCTTCACTAGACCGGGGATAAGGCTAGGCCTTGTCCCGTTTCTAGTATCGTGCCGTTATGCCGCCGAAATTTTCTAAAATATGTTAGAAAAATAAAAATATCATTTTATTGAATAAATGAATTGAATAGAAATTCATAGGTTGAAATAAAATGTTTTATCGTTAAAAATATAATTTTTAACGTGAATATGAAAATAGTGAAGTGAATAAATAAATATTCATTTACAAACCAGATGGTTTGTTTATGTACACTTATTTGAATGACATTGATTGGGACGATAAATTTTACACATCGCCCAACTGCACAACTAAAATCTGTGTTTGATTGTTTGAAACCCCACACGGGTGTTGGGATGAAATATGAATTTCACTCATCCTGATTGATTAAATATGTCGATCGATTGATTGACAGGCTGTTATGAGCGTTGAATATCTATATTTGATGCTTATACAGTGTAGTGCACTTTGGTTGATGGTTGATTATTTTTCAATGCTATGATATACATGTGTTGTATGAAAATCCATATAATTAACTTTATATGGTAATTGATTGGGCCTCATTCCAATTTGAAAAATAAATAATATTATAAAATAAAAGTTCATGTGTTGACAGTACTCATTCATTGAGATTGGTCATGTGTTGAACGAAATATTTTAATATTAAAATTTACATCTTTATCGATATAAAATAAAAGTTCATGTGTTGACAGTACTCATTCATTGAGATTGGTCATGTGTTGAACGAAATATTTTGATAATAACAACTATTTTGAAAATAGAAATTTATGAAGCCGTGTTGATTAGATTGACGCCATTTTGACGTGAACGATATTTATATCGATTTTATCGATTTCGAAATGAAATGAATTGAAAACGATTTCGAAATGAAATGAATTGAAAACGATTTCGAAATGAAATGAATTGAAAACGATTTCGAAATGAAATGAATTGAAAACGATTTCGAAATGAAATGAATTGAAAACGATTTCGAAATGAAATGAATTGAAAACGATTTCGAAATGAAATGAATTGAAAACGATTTCGAAATGAATTGAATTGAAAACGATTTCGAAATGAATTGAATATATAACGATTTCGAAATGAATTGAATATATAACGATTTCGAAATGAATTGAATTGAAAATGATTTCGAAATGAAATGAATTGAAATGAATTCAAATTGAATTGAAATTTGAATTGAAATTTGAATTGAATAGAATTGAATTTTAAAACGAATTTATAAAGAAGAATTCAATTTTGATTTGAATTGAAAAGGAAGTTGAAATTTCTTTTGAAACGAATTCAAAACTATATATATATAATTCGTTTTAAATAGAAATCGACGAAATATATATTATATATATAATATAATGGCCTGAATAGAACGCGCCGCGCCGCGGCAGTTCGCGAATTTCGACCATTTATTTCAAACGGACATTACGGGAGATCCGACCGTCGGATTCTCCTAAAACCGGAACCGTTGGGTTCGTATCGAAAAGAGCTTTCTAATGAATGTTAGAAATTTGAAATCTAACGGTTGGATTTGGAATTATGTCCAAATCAAATTCGAAAAAGGTCGCTATAAGTGCAGTTCGATGGCCATTGATGGAAATCGACTGTACGGGCCTTGATAAAATTATTAAAAATAGTAATAATTTGTGTAAAATCATAAGAAATGATTTGGGAAGAATTGGGATGAAAAACTCCATATTTGAAAAGATAAAAATAGATTTTTATCGAAATGAACTAGTTTTGAACTAGAATTATAATTCTATTTATTTTTAAATAAATAAATTGAATTTGAAATGGTTTGGAAAATAACCAAAATTTCCAATGATCGCATTGAAATGGGTTTGAATCGAAATTGTCTTCGGAATATTTCGATGTTGGATTTCGTGATTATACAGATGTTGTTATGGAAATTTGAAAGATATAGATATTTATATCGTTATTTCAAATACGACATTTGTTAGTCGTAGAATTCGATATTGAATATAAGCCGATATATTTTCTATTCGGAGCCTTGTATTGAATATCGAATGTGATTTGGGTTTGTCGTGAATGGTGTCTTCACTAACACTGTTCTTGAACCCAGTTGAGAAAAGATTAAATCTTTTTATTTAGATTTAATGAAGTGTACCAATTAAATAACATTTAATTGGAATTGAATCGATATTGATTTTTGGGTTTATCGTGGACAGTGTTTTAAATAACACTCGTTCTTTAACCCGATGATTAATGAATGTGATTTTGGGTTTATCGTGAACCGTGTTTTTAAATGACACTGATTCTTTAACCCAGTCAAAGATTAAAACTAAGTGGAGTTTTAATGAATCTTTAATTAGATTGAAATAATCGAAATGGAGTATCACCAGTTTTGCTCCAGGCGATAGTTAAATCTTTAATTAGATTTGAACGTGAAATGGTAATTGAATTTACCGATAACACCGTGGTGTTAGATATGAAGTATTACCAGTTTTACTTCATGGGATAAATAGGTTGGGATGGGGAAATTAAAACAAATGATTACTTCGGTAAGGTTCGCTAATCCCGACTAGTTTGAATTGAGATTCAAAGAATAGAATAAAGAATAAATTCAAGAAATTTATCTTGGATAAAATTAATGGGAACTTTTCCCTATGAATGTGAAATTTAGAAACTAACTGTCGGTTAGCCAAGCAGAATGGTTTTCTGGATATTGATCTGATGTTGGTTTCGGCCTTCGGGGTTAATATTTGGGGAATTATTCTCTTGATTAATTTACGGTTAGTGACTAATGAATTGGAATGAGGCGTATGTTGTGTTTGTGTAACACTTTTATAATATATACGCGAGTTATTCGGAAAGACCGGGTTTATCCCATTCTGAATAACTGATACGACGATAAGTCGAAGATGAAGACGATGGTCGAAGACCGGAAGTCTTCACGTCGTTTGGGTGATAACTGATGATCTTGATTGGGCTGTACACCCAAGAAGATGGAAACAGTTGGTGATCGTCCAGACGTACTTGGAGATGGATGGATATGCGAGGAAAGTGCCTCCGGTTTCGTTCAGACCCAGAACGGACTTGTAAATGGACTGTGTGTCTGACATTGGATTTTAGTCCGTGTGATTGATCTCTATTAAATATATATCTGTTTGGCGGCGGAGAATTTATTCTCTTGCTTAACGCCCTTCTCTGAGACGTACGAGCTCAGGGGTTATATATTGATGGATATCAATCGCATGGAGTGAATTGCCTGTGTGGCATGCTAAGATGCAAATGATCAAGGCTTCTGTTGAAAATCAAAGTCTTGTGGTTGATGATCGAAGCACGGCCTTGTGTGGCGTAGCTTTGTGTAACGTTGATTCGCGAGTATCACACCCGGTATGAATCAAAAACGGGAGACGGACATCAGGGAGGACCTACGTTTCTTTCTAGTTATGAGTGGCGTCAGTGCTTGAACTGGCTGACGAGTTTGACTCATGTGGATGTTACTTATTATTACTTGCTGAAAAGCGAGGCGCCTCGTGATATCGGTTTCGGCCGATGCTTCTGGTCGGCTGACGGGCCAGGCTTACGCCCCAAAGGGCGGGGAAACGTAGTGTTCAGGCATAATAATCCACATCGGTGGACCGGCCCTGACGATCCATGGGGCAGTTGCGGCTGTTCCTGAGACACGGGCTAGAGCGTCTCGAATCGGTTGAGGATCTTGCCCCTAGCCTCGGTTCATACCATAAATGATAACCCAACTTCCAATACGACATTGCGGTTTCGATTGTAAACTTATATTTGGCGACATAGTGTTATGGGCCATTCATGCCGCCTATGATTGATACTTATGATTTGAAGTTGTTTTATACACTATGCACTCATAATAGTATCAAATAATCTGTTTTAAACGTATCAAGCATTCTTTGGCTGTTATAAGGGAAAACCCTATCCCCCGGCTTGCGTTGCATTGTGTGATAGGACCTGGGTCTTATAACAGCTTCATTTTTCTTTATTTAGCATTGCGCTGTTTGTTTTATGCACAGGTATTCTTGGGAGGAAACCCGTTCCGTGTTATACGGCGTGGTCCCTTGATTTTACCTTTCTTTAAAATAAAGATTAATAACTGTTTTAGTTCTCACACCAGTCCCATGACTGACCTGGAGTTTATTGTTTTAACCTAAACTCTGGGTGCCCTTATTTTGACACGGGCAGCTAGTAGTTTTGGTTTTGCAGATTTATATTCACAGGATCCTGGTTTACAGCTGGAACGATATCCGGAAAGCTTTGTATCCGTATATCTCTTCTAGTTGTGTATTGTATTATTTTCCGCTGCTATGTATTTAAATGTAATTTAAATCTCTGATATTTCTGTGTAATATTTATTCATACTCTGTATATTCTTGTAATCTGATGCATTGTTGTAATATACAATGAAATGTTCTTCTATATGCGTTCTGTTGTGGTTTGTTCTCGAACTATCCGACACTTTCCTTTACGGGGAAGTTACGGGTTTTCACAGTTGGTATCAGAGCTTTGGTTTACAAAGCAGAGAACAAGGCACATTAGAACCATACGAAAGAATTCATCAGATATTGGATTAGTAATATCCAATTAGAATGACTCGTTAGAGATAGGATCAGTAGTATCCTAGAACGAGTGTGAAGAGTATATTTTTGAAAAGGAAAACAAATTTTGTTTTGAAAATTTAAATCAATTATTCGTAGTTGATTATCTATTTATATTGATGTGGACAATCCAGTATATATAGATTTTACGTATACGTCTGATCCGCGTGTATTCGAAATTTTAATATACTGGATAGATATAGAGTCACACTCTAGTCGCCCGGACATGATTCTGATGATGGCGCGCCATCACCAGTATTTATTTTCGTGTTTCGAAGGTGTGATTTCTATATGTTTCCATTAGACTGGTGTGAGAACCAAAACTAATATAGTTAGAACACATTGTGTGAATTGGCACCAAAACATGATTTTTTTGTATATGTATCAAAATTTATGAATTTGAAACTCTAATTCACTAATTGATTGATGTTTGTGTTGTTTGTTCATTTGTTTGCTAATTTTGAACCATTATGCCTAATTGAATGAAATATTGAATGATATTGAAAATTGGTTGCATTTGCTTGCATATACATATATATCATTGAACATGTCATAGCAAGGAGGCTAGAGCAGAGAATAAAATTTGTTTGCCCGACAAATAGGTACATGTTTACTACATAATTTACTGTTTGTTTGGGTGATGATGATTTTATGAGCCTATTGGCTAGCCGCTTGGCTTTTTCTTTTTCTTTTTGAGATCTGAAGGACCGGGGAAGCTATTTGAAATTCCCCGATGCTCCCGGTGCAGGGGAGGTTATGGCGAAATTTTTCAAAAATTTAGGGTGTTAGCCAAATTTTTGAAATTTTAGAAATTCTCAGAAACTGAAAAGTTGGAGAATGGAAGCCAGGTCGAGCGTAGAGTTGATTAATCAAACCACTTTCGACTTTGTTCCTTTTCGGGGACGAAAAGTTTTAAGTGGGGGAGATTGTAACAACCCGGAAAATCTGGGCCAGTTTAAAATTTTTATTTTGGCAATTTTAGCGAGTTTTGATTATTTAAAATGAATTATTTTAAATAGAATCGACGAGAAAATTTATTTTGAATAGAATTCGAACATATATATTATACGCGTCGTCGATAGAATATAAATATTTATATATAATTATAAAAGGAATTGAAAATGGCGCGGTAGTTCGAAAATTCGATTTCTAATTTCAAATGAATATACAGAATTCAATATAAGTCAGAATTGAACGAAACAAGAAATATTTGAATCTGTATAACTATATCTTTGTAACGAAGTTAACAAACTGAGATTTCACCTTAGAAATGATAAGATATGTCCAGTTTAAAATTAGAAATAGTCGCTGTGGAATTTATATATATTTTTATATATATAAGGCCCTTAAAAATAGCAATTTTGCAAACGACCTCAGATTTCGACGAAACCAGTTTTGTTGAGTCCGTGATGTTAAGTTATTGCTAGATTCCGAATTTCATAATTTTTCGAATCAATATGTGGGCGTGGCGAAGGAAAACGCGTTTGACCAGTTTCAGTTGATTTTAATCGACTGGAAATTGGTCATTTTTCATACGGTCTCAGAATTCGACGAAACTAGTTTTGTTAGGACCGTATCGTCAATACGAAGCTAGAAAATATTTTTCTGGAATTTTTCTAGTTAGTATGTGACCCCGGTAATTTGAAATGTGCGTTTAAAATTCAATATAATGATTTAAATGAAAATTCAAAAGGAAACTGATTGTAACGATCAAATCAGCTTGCGATACATATCCCACTGTGTTCGGAATGGGGGTGAAACGCTATGGGCGACAGGCGGTGGGCCTCGTTTCGTGGTCCTGGGTAAAAGTCAACTTTAAATAATTAAATAAAAAAAAAAATTAATTCCCTCCCCTTTATCTTTCTTCCCCCCCCCCCCCCCCGATTTCATTTAATCAGAAAACAAAAAAAGAAAAAGAAAAAAAAAAGAGAAGAAAGAAGCATCGACGCCACCGCTCCGACCGACCGCCCTAGCTCCGATCAGGCGAGCGACCTCCCCTACCTCGCGCCCTACATCGATCGAAGACCAGAAGTCCCCCCCCCCCTCTCGCTCGCGATGCAGTTCGAAACCCCCCCACCTCGTGAAAACCGCCGACGCCTGCTCCCCTCGTTCAGACCTCTGGCGCCGCCTCGAGGCGAACAGCGCCTCCCTCAGACGACCGAGATCTCCGAACCCTAGTGGCGAACGACAACTGCAGGTAATTAACAGTAAGTTTTTTTTACTTTATTTTATTTTTATTTTAATCTGAAAACTAATTTCGATTTTAAGAATTTAAAACAATAAAGAAAACTGATTTATTTATAAAATAAAAACTGATTTATTTAAAGAATTTTAAACTGATTTATTTATAAAGTTAAAAACTGATTTTTAAAATGATTTTTAAAACTGATTTTTAAAATGATTTTTAAAACTGATTTTTGTTAGGGTTTAAAACTGATTTTTGTTAGGGTTTAAAACTGATTTTAAAGGGGGTTTAAAACAGATTTATAAAAGATTTTAAAACTGATTTTATTTTAATTTTAAGATTAAAGAAAAAGGTTTAAACTTTAAGAAGATCAGATTTGTAGAAAGGAAAATCATATTTTTATATATAGAAAGTCGAGATAAAAATCATATTTTTATATATAGAAAGTCGAGATAAAAATCATATTTTTATATATAGAAAGTCGAGATAAAAATCATATTTTTATATATTGAAAGTCGAGATAAAAATCATATTTTTATATATTGAAAGTCGAGATAAAAATCATATTTTTATATATTGAAAGTCGAGATAAAAATCATATTTTTATATATTGAAAGTCGAGATAAAAATCATATTTTTATATATAGAAAGTCGAGATAAAAATCATATTTTTATATATAGAAAGTCGAGATAAAAATCATATTTTTATATATAGAAAGTCGAGATAAAAATCATATTTTTATATATTGAATAGCATCGTAAAAATTCGATTTTTACATATGTAGTGAAAGCGGACAACGAAAGCGACGAAAGGCGAGTTGGCGAAGATCTCTACAATAGAAGTGCCGTGAAGTTGGATAGCTTTCGGTGAGAATTTCTCACCTTTCAATTTCTTTTTCTAGTTATATATATATACTAGGATGCAGACGGTGCTTAGTAGCACCCGACACAATCGTCCACAGACCATGGACTTGTTTGTTTGGTTGCGTAGATTAGTTGGATTATTTGATTGAAATTGAATTGTGTGGTGAAATGAAATTGATATGATGATGTGTGAATGGCGTGGGCCTTCACTAGACCGGGGATAAGGCTAGGCCTTGTCCCGTTTCTAGTATCGTGCCGTTATGCCGCCGAAATTTTCTAAAATATGTTAGAAAAATAAAAATATCATTTTATTGAATAAATGAATTGAATAGAAATTCATAGGTTGAAATAAAATGTTTTATCGTTAAAAATATAATTTTTAACGTGAATATGAAAATAGTGAAGTGAATAAATAAATATTCATTTACAAACCAGATGGTTTGTTTATGTACACTTATTTGAATGACATTGATTGGGACGATAAATTTTACACATCGCCCAACTGCACAACTAAAATCTGTGTTTGATTGTTTGAAACCCCACACGGGTGTTGGGATGAAATATGAATTTCACTCATCCTGATTGATTAAATATGTCGATCGATTGATTGACAGGCTGTTATGAGCGTTGAATATCTATATTTGATGCTTATACAGTGTAGTGCACTTTGGTTGATGGTTGATTATTTTTCAATGCTATGATATACATGTGTTGTATGAAAATCCATATAATTAACTTTATATGGTAATTGATTGGGCCTCATTCCAATTTGAAAAATAAATAATATTATAAAATAAAAGTTCATGTGTTGACAGTACTCATTCATTGAGATTGGTCATGTGTTGAACGAAATATTTTAATATTAAAATTTACATCTTTATCGATATAAAATAAAAGTTCATGTGTTGACAGTACTCATTCATTGAGATTGGTCATGTGTTGAACGAAATATTTTGATAATAACAACTATTTTGAAAATAGAAATTTATGAAGCCGTGTTGATTAGATTGACGCCATTTTGACGTGAACGATATTTATATCGATTTTATCGATTTCGAAATGAAATGAATTGAAAACGATTTCGAAATGAAATGAATTGAAAACGATTTCGAAATGAAATGAATTGAAAACGATTTCGAAATGAAATGAATTGAAAACGATTTCGAAATGAAATGAATTGAAAACGATTTCGAAATGAAATGAATTGAAAACGATTTCGAAATGAAATGAATTGAAAACGATTTCGAAATGAAATGAATTGAAAACGATTTCGAAATGAAATGAATTGAAAACGATTTCGAAATGAATTGAATTGAAAACGATTTCGAAATGAATTGAATATATAACGATTTCGAAATGAATTGAATATATAACGATTTCGAAATGAATTGAATTGAAAACGATTTCGAAATGAAATGAATTGAAATGAATTCAAATTGAATTGAAATTTGAATTGAAATTTGAATTGAATAGAATTGAATTTTAAAACGAATTTATAAAGAAGAATTCAATTTTGATTTGAATTGAAAAGGAAGTTGAAATTTCTTTTGAAACGAATTCAAAACTATATATATATAATTCGTTTTAAATAGAAATCGATGAAATATATATTATATATATTATATATATAATATAATGGCCTGAATAGAACGCGCCGCGCCGCGGCAGTTCGCGAATTTCGACCATTTATTTCAAACGGACATTACGGGAGATCCGACCGTCGGATTCTCCTAAAACCGGAACCGTTGGGTTCGTATCGAAAAGAGCTTTCTAATGAATGTTAGAAATTTGAAATCTAACGGTTGGATTTGGAATTATGTCCAAATCAAATTCGAAAAAGGTCGCTATAAGTGCAGTTCGATGGCCATTGATGGAAATCGACTGTACGGGCCTTGATAAAATTATTAAAAATAGTAATAATTTGTGTAAAATCATAAGAAATGATTTGGGAAGAATTGAGATGAAAAACTCCATATTT
The DNA here is from genome assembly GCA_030737875.1 of Allium sativum. Lineage (NCBI taxonomy): Eukaryota > Viridiplantae > Streptophyta > Magnoliopsida > Asparagales > Amaryllidaceae > Allium > Allium sativum. The sequence continues at coordinate 804,159,275 of CM060919.1, forward strand.
GAAAAGATAAAAATAGATTTTTATCGAAATGAACTAGTTTTGAACTAGAATTATAATTCTATTTATTTTTAAATAAATAAATTGAATTTGAAATGGTTTGGAAAATAACCAAAATTTCCAATGATCGCATTGAAATGGGTTTGAATCGAAATTGTCTTCGGAATATTTCGATGTTGGATTTCGTGATTATACAGATGTTGTTATGGAAATTTGAAAGATATAGATATTTATATCGTTATTTCAAATACGACATTTGTTAGTCGTAGAATTCGATATTGAATATAAGCCGATATATTTTCTATTCGGAGCCTTGTATTGAATATCGAATGTGATTTGGGTTTGTCGTGAATGGTGTCTTCACTAACACTGTTCTTGAACCCAGTTGAGAAAAGATTAAATCTTTTTATTTAGATTTAATGAAGTGTACCAATTAAATAACATTTAATTGGAATTGAATCGATATTGATTTTTGGGTTTATCGTGGACAGTGTTTTAAATAACACTCGTTCTTTAACCCGATGATTAATGAATGTGATTTTGGGTTTATCGTGAACCGTGTTTTTAAATGACACTGATTCTTTAACCCAGTCAAAGATTAAAACTAAGTGGAGTTTTAATGAATCTTTAATTAGATTGAAATAATCGAAATGGAGTATCACCAGTTTTGCTCCAGGCGATAGTTAAATCTTTAATTAGATTTGAACGTGAAATGGTAATTGAATTTACCGATAACACCGTGGTGTTAGATATGAAGTATTACCAGTTTTACTTCATGGGATAAATAGGTTGGGATGGGGAAATTAAAACAAATGATTACTTCGGTAAGGTTCGCTAATCCCGACTAGTTTGAATTGAGATTCAAAGAATAGAATAAAGAATAAATTCAAGAAATTTATCTTGGATAAAATTAATGGGAACTTTTCCCTATGAATGTGAAATTTAGAAACTAACTGTCGGTTAGCCAAGCAGAATGGTTTTCTGGATATTGATCTGATGTTGGTTTCGGCCTTCGGGGTTAATATTTGGGGAATTATTCTCTTGATTAATTTACGGTTAGTGACTAATGAATTGGAATGAGGCGTATGTTGTGTTTGTGTAACACTTTTATAATATATACGCGAGTTATTCGGAAAGACCGGGTTTATCCCATTCTGAATAACTGATACGACGATAAGTCGAAGATGAAGACGATGGTCGAAGACCGGAAGTCTTCACGTCGTTTGGGTGATAACTGATGATCTTGATTGGGCTGTACACCCAAGAAGATGGAAACAGTTGGTGATCGTCCAGACGTACTTGGAGATGGATGGATATGCGAGGAAAGTGCCTCCGGTTTCGTTCAGACCCAGAACGGACTTGTAAATGGACTGTGTGTCTGACATTGGATTTTAGTCCGTGTGATTGATCTCTATTAAATATATATCTGTTTGGCGGCGGAGAATTTATTCTCTTGCTTAACGCCCTTCTCTGAGACGTACGAGCTCAGGGGTTATATATTGATGGATATCAATCGCATGGAGTGAATTGCCTGTGTGGCATGCTAAGATGCAAATGATCAAGGCTTCTGTTGAAAAGCACGGCCTTGTGTGGCGTAGCTTTGTGTAACGTTGATTCGCGAGTATCACACCCGGTATGAATCAAAAACGGGAGACGGACATCAGGGAGGACCTACGTTTCTTTCTAGTTATGAGTGGCGTCAGTGCTTGAACTGGCTGACGAGTTTGACTCATGTGGATGTTACTTATTATTACTTGCTGAAAAGCGAGGCGCCTCGTGATATCGGTTTCGGCCGATGCTTCTGGTCGGCTGACGGGCCAGGCTTACGCCCCAAAGGGCGGGGAAACGTAGTGTTCAGGCATAATAATCCACATCGGTGGACCGGCCCTGATGATCCATGGGGCAGTTGCGGCTGTTCCTGAGACACGGGCTAGAGCGTCTCGAATCGGTTGAGGATCTTGCCCCTAGCCTCGGTTCATACCATAAATGATAACCCAACTTCCAATACGACATTGCGGTTTCGATTGTAAACTTATATTTGGCGACATAGTGTTATGGGCCATTCATGCCGCCTATGATTGATACTTATGATTTGAAGTTGTTTTATACACTATGCACTCATAATAGTATCAAATAATCTGTTTTAAACGTATCAAGCATTCTTTGGCTGTTATAAGGGAAAACCCTATCCCCCGGCTTGCGTTGCATTGTGTGATAGGACCTGGGTCTTATAACAGCTTCATTTTTCTTTATTTAGCATTGCGCTGTTTGTTTTATGCACAGGTATTCTTGGGAGGAAACCCGTTCCGTGTTATACGGCGTGGTCCCTTGATTTTACCTTTCTTTAAAATAAAGATTAATAACTGTTTTAGTTCTCACACCAGTCCCATGACTGACCTGGAGTTTATTGTTTTAACCTAAACTCTGGGTGCCCTTATTTTGACACGGGCAGCTAGTAGTTTTGGTTTTGCAGATTTATATTCACAGGATCCTGGTTTACAGCTGGAACGATATCCGGAAAGCTTTGTATCCGTATATCTCTTCTAGTTGTGTATTGTATTATTTTCCGCTGCTATGTATTTAAATGTAATTTAAATCTCTGATATTTCTGTGTAATATTTATTCATACTCTGTATATTCTTGTAATCTGATGCATTATTGTAATATACAATGAAATGTTCTTCTATATGCGTTCTGTTGTGGTTTGTTCTCGAACTATCCGACACTTTCCTTTATGGGGAAGTTACGGGTTTTCACATTTGGTTGAAGTCAATGAGGTACAACCTACAAAATTGTTTGTTTTTGTGGTTTTGAAGCACCACAACCAGTCGTCCTACATGGAAATGACATTGATCACTGATATTATTGTTGTCTGGTACGTACAAACATATGTGAATTCAGATAATGGGTAGATGATCATTTTCCTTCTAAAGCTATTACATATGCTTTGGAATTGGAAGAAGAAATAAGAAAGCTACAAAATCACGTCAATGATCTCAGTCACGCAAATTACCGATTTCGACATGGTTTAATTAGAAGTTTTAATATTTTATGTTATGCCAGTGAAAAATGTTTATAATTATGATGTTTCTTTAAGCTTGTTACCAGTTTTATCTCTACAGTTTATTTCCTTTCAATATGCATGCATGTCAAAAAAGAAATTCGATTTAGTGTATTACTTGTAGATTCGTTTATTTAACCAGTTTGCTTCCAAAACTCATATCAATAATCAACAACAAACAACATCATACAATAATTAACAACACATAACAATGATCCTCAAGCATGAAGTAAAAATATGTAACATACAATGATCGACAACACATAACATCATATAATGCAGCCGTCAATATGAATCCACAGAAGAATATATAATCCAGTACAATATGACAAATACATGTATACGTCATGAAATAATGATCGTAAAAGATGGTGGTCGTAAATCAACAGAACCACCATCATCATCGTCGTCATCAGCCTCCTCACCATCGCCATCCTTGTCCATGTCAACATCATCATTCTCCTTTTCACCATCGTCACCACCACCACCGGCAACATCTCCTCCTCCGCCTCTTAAACCTTCGACACCATCTAACGCCTTCGGTCGAGCCTGTAGGTCATCGATCTGACACTGCAATGTCTGCATTGCCACCTGGTGCTGCTGACACAATGTCTTCGAAAGTAGCAGCGTCATATGTTGAATAGCGACTATATGTCTTCTGTGCTGGTCCAGCCTGTGTGAATATGTTCGACGACGAAGTTTCTATCAAATAGAAATCCGTCGTGAAGCGTAATAAACCGCAAGTGCATGGCGTACACTTGTAGTACGTGGCGAATACGGTTGATCCACGAAAAAAGAAGTAATTTTAGATTCTACTCAATCAAATTAAAAAATATTCGAGTGAAAATTTAACTAACTAAAAATTGTAATATCTAACAAACTAACTACTACAAATTTTGAATCAAACTATGAAACTAAATGACAATTTAGGAATAAATCCACTCTTTAGATCACATGAATCAACATAAAATGAAACCATGTTCTCTTTAATTTGGCCATAAGTGTGATTGGTTGATGTGTTTATCCTAAGCATGGCGTATTTGTGCTATTAATTATCCAAACATAAGCCATCAAACTTTAACACAACCACCAACCCACTTGTTTAACTCACATAAAGATGACAAAAAAAATGAAAATCAAATCTATTTTAAGCATGGCTTATTAACTATTGTTTAGAAATATAGGCCATCAAAATTCAATTTAAACAATCACTTCTTTGTCATAATCATATTTCCATTAAGCACAAAAAAGAGAACATAATGATCATAATATGTTGAAGCTACATGATTAGAAAGCTTCATTACCCCTAAGTTGAAGGTGTAATGTACCGTATTTTTCTGACCATTTATTTGGAATATTTTATTTATTTAAAATATTGATTTGAGTTTAGATGATAGCACTCGACCATTTTAATTTAAATATTTATATTGTACTAATAATATAATAATATTTTATTTTCGGGATGTTGGGAAAATGTTAATGTTGAATTATGATTTCCTATTTAGTTGAATTTGAAGTAATATATTTTATTTTGGGATAAACTTAGAGAAAAATCCGTTATAGCTAAAAGGGAAAATATAAATCGATACATTTGCCGCTTATACCTGAAATAGGAAATTTATGGAATTAATTAGTAAAGTAAACTAAGCTATTATTTTCTAGCTAATTATAATGTTCAAGTTCTTTGTACTTATTTCCATTTTTGTCAATCATCATATCAATAGTTATAGAAACTATTCACAGAGTAGAGTCATATGCATTTAGACAACGGAGATTGGCAATTCAAACTAACCATGAAATTAGAGAAGTACATATGGTATTGTTGTACGAATGAAAAACCGGATGGACAAAAAGTTCAATTTAAATTTCAATGTCAGTATGATTTGTTCTTTCCGTAAGAACACAGCAAAACATACAAACAAGGAAAACAGCTAGGCAGCTAAAGGAAACCACCAAATAAACAGTTGAATAAAATCATACATCAAACCTTGAACAGCTAAAACGGTAATACACAGCTGCGTTTTGATTTTACAGTACAATCAAATATGAAAAGAAGATGAAAAAAAGAGAAGAGAAAAGGAAAAAAAATCTCAACTATACAATTCAAATCTCGAATCTGAATAGACAACTCAATATAGCATAAAATATAGCCTAACAGATCCTATGCACCCTACTCCATGTACACATTTCAGTGGACAATAGTACATGAGATTCAATATGAAATCTTCCCAATATCTTTGATTTTTGCTCTGCAAAGTATCGGGCCACCAAGTCCAAATCTTCCCAGAGATCATGCAACTGAAAAAAAAAATAAAGAGAGGATATGAATATCTTTATACGTACAGTTGGATGGACAACACAAAAACCCAAATATCTCATACAAATCCATGAGATTTTCTGCCAAAGGAAGTAAACAATTCAATAGCAGAGAAAATCTAAAACAAATCCTCTCACAGCATCCACCTCTTCATCACCAGTAGGGTTGATCTGAAAAAGAAAATATATAAAATGAATTCAACCAAATCGAAACAGCTATGAAACAGTGAAGTAACAGCTAATGAAGAATACATATCCAACAACTAAAAATATAGTGGTACAACAGCTAAAACAGCCACATGAACAGCTATAGGGAAAACAGTGAATTGCACAGTTAAATAAACAATATATATATTCTTATTTCCATCAATTCAAAACAACTAATGTACACTTATATATGGGAAATTTCAAAGGGTTACAATCTGTACAAACCATGTCTACCATACACGTATATTTCAGTTCAATCTGCAAATGTAATAAGCAATCCAATAGCTGGATATACATAGACGAGACAATCCGAACATAAAACACAATATACAAATTCATATGAACAGACTATATCAATGAAACAATTCGAACAAAAAGACCATGTGAATGAACAAATTCTAGCTCCTAATCTACATAAGGGCAGTACATGATGGTCCAGCACCCAAAATCTTCGCACTGTCTGTCAAAGCAATGCAGCCATCACAGTTCCATCATCAACAGTTCTGTCACATTACATACAGCTAAAACGAAAAAGGGAACATCACCTAAGCAACTAGAATCTAAAACCTATAAGGTTACAGGATGATTCTTGACATCAATTCTATCTGTATCACCCACCAGTATATATACGAATAACATTTCACACAAACCAGAACAATTTGAATCACTCAGAAAATCAAAAAAAACAAATTAATACCGAAATTAAATTGGAAACCACTTATCAGTTTTCGTGACGTGTTAGGGTTCGGCCAGTCTTCATTTTTGGAGCATCGGTCTGGTTCTTCGTAAGTCACCATGGGTAGCCGAGCAACTAGGGTTTGGAAAATCTTCATACTGAAGTCTCGATTTGGGATTTACTGAAGTCGAGAGGAGGAATGAAGCGGTGGGACGTTCGATTGCGCTGAGGGATCTAGGATGGAAGAGCCGATGGTTGCGGCATGGATGTGGTTTTCCTTTTTCTCTGGACATTTTTGTGGCGGCGGAGGAACTTAACAATGATCGAAGGGTTTGAAATGGAAAGGGGATCCGACGTTTCATTAGGGTTATAGGGGATGCGGGTCGGTTTTAGTTAGTGGTGGGCTGGATTACTTTTTAAGGTAAGGCCCAATTTTATTTAAAGTTTTTAAAGGTTAGTTAATTTAAATGTTTATATAAACTTCAATTTTTAACTCCGAGTACACACGTAATCAGATTTCGACGAAACGAAAAACACTGGGACCCTGAAGATGAGTACTTCATGATGGAAGGGAACCAAGCAGGGCAGGCAGCAGTTGGATTTTTCAGATAAATGAAACATCGTTTAATTCAACTGAAACAAGCAGATTTAACGACGGATTCAAAAACAAAAGTGAGTAAACTCACTCAGTTACTTCCTGCTTATATTTTATAAGCTGGGTTTTTATTTTGTGTGTTATGGTTGCCAGTGTTTGACTGGTTATTGATATATATTCATATATTGAGGAACTGATGAAATTAAACGTCGTTTAATTTCAGTGAAATCCAAATCGTTATTTTTAACGATTGATTCCAGTTAAGGTAACTTACCTTATTGGTCACGTTTATAGAATAAACGTGTTTTAATAAATGAATTGCTTGATTGATTGTTGTGGTTGATATTGAGTTGTCGCTATAAATTGTTGTGAGGCCATTATTGAATTGTTTGGATTGATGGTTGAATATTGACCTGAAATTTACCATTTGTTTGGTTTAAACCAATGGGTACTATCGGTTGAGTAGTTGACAGTACATGGTCTGTGAATTCACCGTTTTGTAAATATCGACCTACCGTCAAGTAAACCGACGAGATAAAGTTTGAAGAAATTTGAACAATCAAAAGTTATCGTTACAATTTGGGTTAAAGTGTATTCTCTAATTGTTAATCACTAGTAGACGGAAGAATTGACAATTTGAATCCAGTTAATTGTTAACTGATGTGTACGGTTGGTTAATCCACCGTATTTGAGTAATATAGACAAAGGAATATATGTTGATTTAAATATTCGTTAAAGTTATCGAATAGTGTTGGATGTTGGTTAATCTTCGATTAACTATAATCCAAAGGGATAATTAAATTGGTTATTTTTAATAACCTTGATTATTATCGAGTGAGCTTTTAAACATGATAATAATGCTATGTTGGATTAAGATTAAAGTTAACAATATTTTTATATAGTGGAGATTAGAGCAAATAATTCTTTAATTTAAACGATTTAAAGTAGTGAATTCAATTTAATACCCAGTAAGAATTTATTAAAGGGGTTTGCGAATCATAGTTTCAAACATGATTTGATAAATAAGAATCCAATTAACAAGTGTTTAATTGACGATGAGATTGGCCAAAATGGCGATAAAGTTTTATCATAAGAAGGATCAAATAATTGGAATCCAACTATCTGATGAGGGTTAAATTTATAAACCCAAAAGGGGTAAAAGCAAAAGGGTACATGCAGTTAAGGTAGTGTTTTAAATGGGTATTACTTAAATAAAGGAATTAAATAAAAAAGGGATTTAAATGAGATTTCAAATGTAGACAACGGCTTTAGAACTAGAATGAAGTCAAAAAGGGACAATAAAGTTATTATAGGAATGTCTAAGTAGATGAAACCCAAAACATTTGACCAAGTATTTATATCATGAATCAATGGGTCAAGGGTGAAAGAATGGTTAAAGTGTGGTGGTAAATATTTACTTAATTGACCCTTTGAGTGGTAAATATTTACTTAATAGATTTTTTTAAATCTATTATTTGAATTAAAGTTTGTAAAAGAAAATAAATATTTATTATTTATTAATTGAGTTTATAATTGTTTTATAATTGATTTTATAAAAGAAATTTCTGATATCTATCAGATTTGTAGAAATTAAATAAACGTTATAGTATAATCACTTGAGAGACAATAAAAAGGGGTTATTTAAGTTAATTATATTTTTAATTAATTTAAAAGAATTATTTGAAATTGGTTAATGAGGTTGTCATGCTTTGGCTTGACAAAAATCCAAGCAACGAACGGTATCGTTAAAGAAGTAAAGAAAGGTGATTTCCAGTAAATGATTTCTTAATCATGGATTAAGAAACGATAGTTATACTCGAGAAAGAGATTGTCAAAACAAGAAGTTTAGAAAACAGTTAGATGAGATGCGTTTGGTGTTAATATAAAGATCGGCCTTTAAATTACAACTGATGTTCATCTGAAGGTAAGACCGTTGTTGATCAAGGTCTGAGAGGTAAATAAATACCCCAACTTGAACGACTTCGGGATTATCGGCAGATGATATTAGTTGTAATGGAAAGAAAGGTAAAAACGGTTTATTATTTCCATATGAGAAATAATAACGAAATGCCAATAAAAAGGGGTCGAGCATATATATATATATCATGAGATTTTTTTCCCAAACAATGGAAATGAGAGGATTTGGCATTTTTATGTCCAAAGTAATTGAAATCAAAAGGAAATGGTGGGAAGTTAAAAAGGTACTTTCAAGATGAAAGGAAATTGAAAAGTTAAGTTTGAAAATGAACTCATTTATAGAAATGAGAGTGTGTCAACGTACTCAAGGAATGAAACGTAAGGAGGGCTCGTAGTATTAGTTTATGAATGCTAAATGGAGTTGATTTTCCAATAGGGAAAATGGGCGATAATATAATAAATGTTTTGAACGATGAATTGGATATGATATTTTCTTAAATATGAAAGTGGGATAGTTTGAAGGAATAACCTGACGTCAAATAAGTTATAATTGAGTTGTTGAAATATTTAAGGATTTAAGATTAACTTAATGGATAGATTCGAATAATCGTTTGAGAGATAAAGAAAAGGGAATTTATTTAAATTAATTAATTTAAATAAAGGATCATTTGAAATGGATTTTAAACCCGAAAGTTATAAAAGGGGTTCTTAAGCAAATACGATTGTTTACATAAAGGTTGGATTGACATTTGGATTAAGAAGTAGAGGTAAAAAGGGTTATATTAAATCAGGATTTTTAAACAAAGTCGAATTAAAAGGCCATGTGGTGTTGGTACTGAACTGATAAACTCAGGTCATTCACACAATTATTCATTTGATAGTTAAATCACCGACTATCAAACCTGACCATACGATCGTTGGTACGGGAAGACCGGGATCGAATATATATTCGAAAACCATTCCGACCAGCGAATACGTGGAAGAAGATTATCGAAGATGGAGCAATGGAAGACCGTTGATCTTCGTGAGCGGAAGAACTACTAATTGGATTTCTCTGGTTTAGCGGCCGGAGATATTTCAACAGTGATTCTGTCGTGATTGGAATCTACGGATTGCAAGGACTTCTCGCTACTGATCTGTAGGGTGATTCCTGGGATGCAGTAGGAGGGTGCCTTCGGTTCATCCTGTTCCTGGATGACTTGTATGGACGAGTGTCTGACAGAGTATTTCCAAAGGGGATTGCGTACGTTGATTTCTTCAAACGTATCATAGTTGGGTCGCTCCCGACTAGTGTATTTTTGTGGACGTCAATTAGTGATATCTGATGGATCTGACGATGTGGCATTCAAAGTGAATAATGATCAAAGGTTCAAAGTAAATTCTGGCCTCAAGCCTCACCAACTGGGAGATGACAAAAATCGGGCAGGCAGCATGGCTATGTGGGTCGCTCCCATTAGGGTGTATAATCACCTATCTAGAGAAATTCCTTTTGTTTCTTATTCTATCGATTCTGCCCATTCGGGAACGGTGGTTTGAGTCCATCCGTTGGTGATATACATTCGATACACTCAAGAGAAATGAGTGGTCGGTCATGTGAGGGCCGGGTTGCAAGACGTTCTTGTTGAACCCTGTGTATTCGCCTCTAGAGATACACGTGCGGAAGGTGGTCCCATACCTTGTCAAGTTGGAAATCCAATATCCAATAAGCGCCCGCGGTTTTCGATTTTATACTATATACGGGAAGCGTGAGATGCAAGCGTTCCCCTAGATTTGCTAATTATTTGTATTTAGACATTATTATAATATCAGAATAGATATTGATTTCGAAAACTGATTTGGGTTATCGTAAGGTAAAAACCGTCCATGTTTATGTGTGGATTTGGTCTTACGATTATCTTTTGCTTTTGAAATGATTTTTAACTTTAAAATCATGATTGGATGATTTACCCTAAATACTGTGCGAGTTTATCTCACTCTGGTTCACCAGACTGACCCGGTGTTTTGTAAATGCTCGGGTTAGCCCGGAGTGTACAGGTCCAGGTTCGAAAGCTGTGAAGAGACGGGCTGGAAGTGTTCAGACGTATGATATTATGCCGCTGTGTTGTATGTAAGGGCAGATTATTATAACTGTCCAGTAATGTTGATGTACTCTGATGTTGTAAGTTTATACAAAGCTCTCAATAAAGATTTATTTCTATATTATATTTCGTTCCGCTGCGATGTGAGACTTTGATTCTGTGTGTTGTTCTTCTTCTTATTCTTCTATTCTAATATTTTCTATCTTATCTTCCTCATCCTCCAACTTCTTTCTTCTAGCTTTCTGGAGATTCGATACTCGAGTGGGACACAGTTTGTAAAAATGTCGATAATTCGAGTATCGAATTTTTCGGGTCGCTACAGTTGGTATCAGAGCTATTGGTTTAGTGATAACCTTGGCTCTGTGATGTGACTCGGTAGAGATAGGGTTAGTAATACCCTAGATCGAGTTGGTGTGTATATGAGAGCGTATTTGTAAATTTTATATACAAATGTTTTGTATTGTGTGGTTAATCGGTTCAAGTGTTGAAAAGCACTGAACTGGTAATGGATACATTATTGTTTTGTAAAGAGGGTAAAAGGAATAATTTTACCCAAAATATATTTTTGTAAAGAAAAGAAATAATTTACGGAATTATTTATATGTTGTGTGATTCAAAATTTGGTTAAAATTTTAAATTAAAACTTAACTGATTTAAGTGAAATCGAATTTGAAATTAAATTATGTAATAATGTCGAAATTAAATAAAGTTGATTTGAATTTGGAAATTCAATGAAAATAATTAAATAGAAATATTGGATGGATTTGATTAAGTTTTTTGTGCTCTGATTGCTGATTTATTGTTGACTGTTGTCAGATTTGTTGAATATAATCCATCCATTGATTAATAAAGAAATAAATAAACTGAAAACCCAGAAAATGAATTTCAGTATAATATAATTGAAATGAAACTGCATATAAATTGAAACTGAATGATTCAGCTCTGTATTTGCAAAGGAATTGGTAGCACCAGTTGATTTTGAAAAATCCATATAGTTACACTGGTCGATAAATGAAGGGTTATTTAAATATATTAAAAAAAAATAACGGGATTTGCAACATTTTTCTTACCTTAGCAATTTCGAGGACGAAATTATTTTAAGGGGAGAAGAATGTAATGTCCCGTATTTTTCTGACCATTTATTTGGAATATTTTATTTATTTAAAATATTGATTTGAGTTTAGATGATAGCACTCGACCATTTTAATTTAAATATTTATATTGTACTAATAATATAATAATATTTTATTTTCGGGATGTTGGGAAAATGTTAATGTTGAATTATGATTTCCTATTTAGTTGAATTTGAAGTAATATATTTTATTTCGGGATAAACTTAGAGAAAAATCCGTTATAGCTAAAAGGGAAAATATAAATCGATACATTTGCCGCTTATACCTGAAATAGGAAATTTATGGAATGAATTAGTAAAGTAAATTAAGCTATTATTTTCTAGCTAATTATAATGTTCAAGTTCTTTGTACTTATTTCCATTTTTGTCAATCATCATATCAATAGTTATGGAAACTATTCACAGAGTAGAGTCATATGCATTTAGACAACGGAGATTGGCAATTCAAACTAACCATGAAATTAGAGAAGTACATATGGTATTGTTGTACGAATGAAAAACCGGATGGACAAAAAGTTCAATTTAAATTTCAATGTCAGTATGATTTGTTCTTTCCGTAAGAACACAGCAAAACATACAAACAAGGAAAACAGCTAGGCAGCTAAAGGAAACCACCAAATAAACAGTTGAATAAAATCATACATCAAACCTTGAACAGCTAAAACGGTAATACACAGCTGCGTTTTGATTTTACAGTACAATCAAATATGAAAAGAAGATGAAAAAAAGAGAAGAGAAAAGGAAAAAAAATCTCAACTATACAATTCAAATCTCGAATCTGAATAGACAACTCAATATAGCATAAAATATAGCCTAACAGATCCTATGCACCCTACTCCATGTACACATTTCAGTGGACAATAGTACATGAGATTCAATATGAAATCTTCCCAATATCTTTGATTTTTGCTCTGCAAAGTATCGGGCCACCAAGTCCAAATCTTCCCAGAGATCATGCAACTGAAAAAAAAATAAAGAGAGGATATGAATATCTTTATACGTACAGTTGGATGGACAACACAAAAACCCAAATATCTCATACAAATCCATGAGATTTTCTGCCAAAGGAAGTAAACAATTCAATAGCAGAGAAAATCTAAAACAAATCCTCTCACAGCATCCACCTCTTCATCACCAGTAGGGTTGATCTGAAAAAGAAAATATATAAAATGAATTCAACCAAATCGAAACAGCTATGAAACAGTGAAGTAACAGCTAATGAAGAATACATATCCAACAACTAAAAATATAGTGGTACAACAGCTAAAACAGCCACATGAACAGCTATAGGGAAAACAGTGAATTGCACAGTTAAATAAACAATATATATATTCTTATTTCCATCAATTCAAAACAGCTAATGTACACTTATATATGGGAAATTTCAAAGGGTTACAATCTGTACAAACCATGTCTACCATACACGTATATTTCAGTTCAATCTGCAAATGTAATAAGCAATCCAATAGCTGGATATACATAGACGAGACAATCCGAACATAAAACACAATATACAAATTCATATGAACAGACTATATCAATGAAACAATTCGAAAAAAAGACCATGTGAATGAACAAATTCTAGCTCCTAATCTACATAAGGGCAGTACATGATGGTCCAGCACCCAAAATCTTCGCACTGTCTGTCAAAGCAATGCAGCCATCACAGTTCCATCATCAACAGTTCTGTCACATTACATACAGCTAAAACGAAAAAGGGAACATCACCTAAGCAACTAGAATCTAAAACCTATAAGGTTACAGGATGATTCTTGACATCAATTCTATCTGTATCACCCACCAGTATATATACGAATAACATTTCACACAAACCAGAACAATTTGAATCACTCAGAAAATCAAAAAAACAAATTAATACCGAAATTAAATTGGAAACCACTTATCTGTTTTCGTGACGTGTTAGGGTTCGGCCAGTCTTCATTTTTGGAGCATCGGTCTGGTTCTTCGTAAGTCACCATGGGTAGCCGAGCAACTAGGGTTTGGAAAATCTTCATACTGAAGTCTCGATTTGGGATTTACTGAAGTCGAGAGGAGGAATGAAGCGGTGGGACGTTCGATTGCGCTGAGGGATCTAGGATGGAAGAGCCGATGGTTGCGGCATGGATGTGGTTTTCCTTTTTCTCTGGACATTTTTGTGGCGGCGGAGGAACTTAACAATGATCGAAGGGTTTGAAATGGAAAGGGGATCCGACGTTTCATTAGGGTTATAGGGGATGCGGGTCGGTTTTAGTTAGTGGTGGGCTGGATTACTTTTTAAGGTAAGGCCCAATTTTATTTAAAGTTTTTAAAGGTTAGTTAATTTAAATGTTTATATAAACTTCAATTTTTAACTCCGAGTACACACGTAATCAGATTTCGACGAAACGAAAAACACTGGGACCCTGAAGATGAGTACTTCATGATGGAAGGGAACCAAGCAGGGCAGGCAGCAGTTGGATTTTTCAGATAAATGAAACATCGTTTAATTCAACTGAAACAAGCAGATTTAACGACGGATTCAAAAACAAAAGTGAGTAAACTCACTCAGTTACTTCCTGCTTATATTTTATAAGCTGGGTTTTTATTTTGTGTGTTATGGTTGCTAGTGTTTGACTGGTTATTGATATATATTCATATATTGAGGAACTGATGAAATTAAACGTCGTTTAATTTCAGTGAAATCCAAATCGTTATTTTTAACGATTGATTCCAGTTAAGGTAACTTACCTTATTGGTCACGTTTATAGAATAAACGTGTTTTAATAAATGAATTGCTTGATTGATTGTTGTGGTTGATATTGAGTTGTCGCTATAAATTGTTGTGAGGCCATTATTGAATTGTTTGGATTGATGGTTGAATATTGACCTGAAATTTACCATTTGTTTGGTTTAAACCAATGGGTACTATCGGTTGAGTAGTTGACGGTACATGGTCTGTGAATTCACCGTTTTATAAATATCGACCTACCGTCAAGTAAACCGACGAGATAAAGTTTGAAGAAATTTGAACAATCAAAAGTTATCGTTACAATTTGGGTTAAAGTGTATTCTCTAATTGTTAATCACTAGTAGACGGAAGAATTGACAATTTGAATCCAGTTAATTGTTAACTGATGTGTACGGTTGGTTAATCCACCGTATTTGAGTAATATAGACAAAGGAATATATGTTGATTTAAATATTCGTTAAAGTTATCGAATAGTGTTGGATGTTGGTTAATCTTCGATTAACTATAATCCAAAGGGATAATTAAATTGGTTATTTTTAATAACCTTGATTATTATCGAGTGAGCTTTTAAACATGATAATAATGCTATGTTGGATTAAGATTAAAGTTAACAATATTTTTATATAGTGGAGATTAGAGCAAATAATTCTTTAATTTAAACGATTTAAAGTAGTGAATTCAATTTAATACCCAGTAAGAATTTATTAAAGGGGTTTGCGAATCCAAGTTTCAAACAAGATTTGATAAATAAGAATCCAATTAACAAGTGTTTAATTGACGATGAGATTGGCCAAAATGGCGATAAAGTTTTATCATAAGAAGGATCAAATAATTGGAATCCAACTATCTGATGGGGGTTAAATTTATAAACCCAAAAGGGGTAAAAGCAAAAGGGTACATGCAGTTAAGGTAGTGTTTTAAATGGGTATTACTTAAATAAAGGAATTAAATAAAAAAGGGATTTAAATGAGATTTCAAATGTAGACAACGGCTTTAGAACTAGATTGAAGTCAAAAAGGGACAATAAAGTTATTATAGGAATGTCTAAGTAGATGAAACCCAAAACATTTGACCAAGTATTTATATCATGAATCAATGGGTCAAGGGTGAAAGAATGGTTAAAGTGTGGTGGTAAATATTTACTTAATTGACCCTTTGAGTGGTAAATATTTACTTAATAGATTTTTTTAAATCTATTATTTGAATTAAAGTTTGTAAAAGAAAATAAATATTTATTATTTATTAATTGAGTTTATAATTGTTTTATAATTGATTTTATAAAGGAAATTTCTGATATCTATCAGATTTGTAGAAATTAAATAAACGTTATAGTATAATCACTTGAGAGACAATAAAAAGGGGTTATTTAAGTTAATTATATTTTTAATTAATTTAAAAGAATTATTTGAAATTGGTTAATGAGGTTGTCATGCTTTGGCTTGACAAAAATCCAAGCAACGAACGGTATCGTTAAAGAAGTAAAGAAAGGTGATTTCCAGTAAATGATTTCTTAATCATGGATTAAGAAACGATAGTTATACTCGAGAAAGAGATTGTCAAAACAAGAAGTTTAGAAAACAGTTAGATGAGATGCGTTTGGTGTTAATATAAAGATCGGCCTTTAAATTACAACTGATGTTCATCTGAAGGTAAGACCGTTGTTGATCAAGGTCTGAGAGGTAAATAAATACCCCAACTTGAACGACTTCGGGATTATCGGCAGATGATATTAGTTGTAATGGAAAGAAAGGTAAAAACGGTTTATTATTTCCATATGAGAAATAATAACGAAATGCCAATAAAAAGGGGTCGAGCATATATATATATATCATGAGATTTTTTTCCCAAACAATGGAAATGAGAGGATTTGGCATTTTTATGTCCAAAGTAATTGAAATCAAAAGGAAATGGTGGGAAGTTAAAAAGGTACTTTCAAGATGAAAGGAAATTGAAAAGTTAAGTTTGAAAATGAACTCATTTATAGAAATGAGAGTGTGTCAACGTACTCAAGGAATGAAACGTAAGGAGGGCTCGTAGTATTAGTTTATGAATGCTAAATGGAGTTGATTTTCCAATAGGGAAAATGGGCGATAATATAATAAATGTTTTGAACGATGAATTGGATATGATATTTTCTTAAATATGAAAGTGGGATAGTTTGAAGGAATAACCTGACGTCAAATAAGTTATAATTGAGTTGTTGAAATATTTAAGGATTTAAGATTAACTTAATGGATAGATTCGAATAATCGTTTGAGAGATAAAGAAAAGGGAATTTATTTAAATTAATTAATTTAAATAAAGGATCATTTGAAATGGATTTTAAACCCGAAAGTTATAAAAGGGGTTCTTAAGCAAATACGATTGTTTACATAAAGGTTGGATTGACATTTGGATTAAGAAGTAGAGGTAAAAAGGGTTATATTAAATCAGGATTTTTAAACAAAGTTGAATTAAAAGGCCATGTGGTGTTGGTACTGAACTGATAAACTCAGGTCATTCACACAATTATTCATTTGATAGTTAAATCACCGACTATCAAACCTGACCATACGATCGTTGGTACGGGAAGACCGGGATCGAATATATATTCGAAAACCATTCCGACCAGCGAATACGTGGAAGAAGATTATCGAAGATGGAGCAATGGAAGACCGTTGATCTTCGTGAGCGGAAGAACTACTAATTGGATTTCTCTGGTTTAGCGGCCGGAGATATTTCAACAGTGATTCTGTCGTGATTGGAATCTACGGATTGCAAGGACTTCTCGCTACTGATCTGTAGGGTGATTCCTGGGATGCAGTAGGAGGGTGCCTTCGGTTCATCCTGTTCCTGGATGACTTGTATGGACGAGTGTCTGACAGAGTATTTCCAAAGGGGATTGCGTACGTTGATTTCTTCAAACGTATCATAGTTGGGTCGCTCCCGACTAGTGTATTTTTGTGGACGTCAATTAGTGATATCTGATGGATCTGACGATGTGGCATTCAAAGTGAATAATGATCAAAGGTTCAAAGTAAATTCTGGCCTCAAGCCTCACCAACCGGGAGATGACAAAAATCGGGCAGGCAGCATGGCTATGTGGGTCGCTCCCATTAGGGTGTATAATCACCTATCTAGAGAAATTCCTTTTGTTTCTTATTCTATCGATTCTGCCCATTCGGGAACGGTGGTTTGAGTCCATCCGTTGGTGATATACATTCGATACACTCAAGAGAAATGAGTGGTCGGTCATGTGAGGGCCGGGTTGCAAGACGTTCTTGTTGAACCCTGTGTATTCGCCTCTAGAGATACACGTGCGGAAGGTGGTCCCATACCTTGTCAAGTTGGAAATCCAATATCCAATAAGCGCCCGCGGTTTTCGATTTTATACTATATACGGGAAGCGTGAGATGCAAGCGTTCCCCTAGATTTGCTAATTATTTGTATTTAGACATTATTATAATATCAGAATAGATATTGATTTCGAAAACTGATTTGGGTTATCGTAAGGTAAAAACCGTCCATGTTTATGTGTGGATTTGGTCTTACGATTATCTTTTGCTTTTGAAATGATTTTGAACTTTAAAATCATGATTGGATGATTTACCCTAAATACTGTGCGAGTTTATCTCACTCTGGTTCACCAGACTGACCCGGTGTTTTGTAAATGCTCGGGTTAGCCCGGAGTGTACAGGTCCAGGTTCGAAAGCTGTGAAGAGACGGGCTGGAAGTGTTCAGACGTATGATATTATGCCGCTGTGTTGTATGTAAGGGCAGATTATTATAACTGTCCAGTAATGTTGATGTACTCTGATGTTATAAGTTTATACAAAGCTCTCAATAAAGATTTATTTCTATATTATATTTCGTTCCGCTGCGATGTGAGACTTTGATTCTGTGTGTTGTTCTTCTTCTTATTCTTCTATTCTAATATTTTCTATCTTATCTTTCTCATCATCCAACTTCTTTCTTCTAGCTTTCTGGAGATTCGATACTCGAGTGGGACACAGTTTGTAAAAATGTCGATAATTCGAGTATCGAATTTTTCGGGCCGCTACAGAAGGGGCTTAGCTTCTAGTACTTTCTATCATATTAACAATTGTAGCTTTTAACATAAATAGGAAACAAAGAAAAAAGAGAGCAAAGTAAAAGAAAATCTATTCTACTTGAATAAAATAAAAGAGATCTACACTACAATAAGAAGTAAGAAGCATGTAAATAAAAAAACACTATTAACTTGCATTAAAAAAGAAATTACAAAAGAGAGAAATGGCTAGAAGCCATGAAAGAAAAAGAGAGCTTTGATCCTCCAAAATAAAATAACTAAAAGAGAGGATATTTACATCAACATAAAAGGGGGTATTTAAACCCTAATCACTTTTGTTGGGGACTACCAAAAATACCCTCATCATGAAGCTTTCATTTGTATTTATCCACTAATGAATCATTAAAAGTGCATAAAGCTTGTTTTGTCTCCATTAGCCGATAAATTAGCCTTTAAATGTAGCATTAGAGAAAGAGGAATAATGAGTGGGGTCCTCTACTAACTTCTATGTGAATTAATTCCATCTTCATTCATTTATGTCCTCTTTGTGCATGCATATCCTTTTAATAAACCACTTGTATTTGTAGCCAAATTTCTACAAAATAATATGAAAATGAACAAGTAAATTTCATCAAAAAAAAATACATGCACAAATGAGGATTTTTCCTAAATATGAAGATGTATGCATAATAATTTGAGAATTTTGGGTTGATGGTAAAAACATGTAAAAATAGCTCGATTATGTTATCTATTTAACTAAAACAAGAATAAATGTGTGAATATAAATGTGCATTTTTACGTGCACATCAAATATCCCCAAACTTATCTTTTTATTCGTCCTCGAATAAAGTAAAAAACTAAGATAAATCCGTTTTTGTAGGAAGCACGATTGCATTGAGCATATGCAACAAGTCGTTAAACCTTTGGGTGTCCCCAGTAGGACGAGTCTTATCTCGTGGGGGTTTTCGGTGGATACTACCCACAAAATCCAAATGTTAAATGAAAAAATTATTTACAAATGCAAGATTCAAAAATATTTACAAGACGAATGCAAGTTTTCAAAAAAAATACAAATGGGTAATTTACTTTTAAATTTAACACGAGTGAGTTAAATACAATTTGGGTCGTCACAATGAAATTTAAGTTCGTTACTAATTAAAAATTCAAACAAAGGCCAGGTTATTGTTATAAACTCCTCCAGCTTGGCCAGTTGTTTTGGTTGAAACATAGTGCAATTATGAAATGAATTCTATAATCGATTATCAACAATCGTAAAACAACATTTTTATTTCCTTTTGGTTAACAAGTTTGGTCAAATAAGTGAAGATAATGCTTGGATTTCAAGTGCTTACTCTCTCTTTATTTTGAAATATATTTACATAATTATTATTTACAAACACCTAAAGGAAAAGAACAAGGTATACCACTCATGCACTGCCACGCGGACTGACGTAGGAGTTAGGGACAGACTTGGCGGATTGTGCAGACCGATGCTGACTTTGTCAATAAGATGTCGGTAATCCTTAGGTGTCCAGCTCATAAAATGAGACCAAGGTATACCAGATGGGACAGAGCTTAGCGGGTTTGCACTAGATTTACAAGCAATGTTGGATACCCTTGGATTTTTTTATTATATACATTTGTATATTTGTAAATAAAGAGAGTTAAGCGAGAACATCACAGCACAACTTCACTTAAAAGATCTAAAATATTATCACTAGTAGTCTAAATCAACCATTCTATTAATCGGATTACAATTTAGAAAACATTTCATACTCATAACCTACGAATCTCCCTATATACCAGTTACACTAAATTTGCTCATAGCTCAAACTTTCCTTTCCTTATCCATTAAGATAAGTGATTTTCTAAATATTTTAGTCGTACGACCAAAACTGCATATTTACTTCATCATGCCCATTAAAAAGTAAATGAAAATGCATTTTTTTTGAATGAAAAAAGGAAAGAAAATTTAACGCAAAACCAAAATAAATATGAAACTCCCCTCACGTTTGAGTTCGACTGTGACCACATAGTCAACCCAAGTGAAAGGAAAATGAAATTTTTGAAAATATGACTTATATTTACAAGGAAAAAAAGTATTATTTACAGTACATCAGAAAATATTTTGACAAGAAGTAAATGAAACGGTCTTCTAAAGACCAATTCATTTGTCTCTTCAAGTATGAGAGACACAGCTTAATCTCGAAAAACCAAATCGTAAAAGATTTCGAAGTTAAACGTTTATTTGGAAAAACAAATGTCGTTTTATTGAATGAGTTGGATTGTTTTCGATGGTTTTTGGGGTAAATTGAGTAAATGGTTCAAATTCATGTTTAAATTCACAAATTTAATTTCAAATTTATCATTGAAAATTCATTTAAAAATATTGATTTCAAAATCCAAATGGTGATTCAAATCTATACTTTCATAACAACTCATCTTCCAAAAGTCCAAAATATTCATGTTGATCAAATCCGTCTTCCTTTGTGTTATTCACAACTTCATTGCGTAAATCATTTTCAAAGTCTAATGTTGTTCGAAATTCGTTATTTTCAGAAAAAGGAAGATCAAATTTAGGATTTAGTTCTACCCTCTCAAAATAATTGAAATCCAACTCAATTACGGTATTTTTAACAACTTCACAAAGATCATCATTTTCCATTTTGAAAGTTGTTATTTGAAAATTGTTGATTGTGGCAGAGGGTGGATCATTTTTTGAGTTGTCATACGTTTGGATTTTATTTTCTTTTTCACAAAAATTTAAGTAGGTTTCAAACAACAAACCCATGTAATTATCGTATATTTCATTCATTTGCTCAACAAAATCAAATTTATAATTATTTACCTGAGAATTTTCAATTTGAAATTGTTGAGAACATAAGTTTTCAGTTACACGACAAGTGAATTTATTTTCATTGCCAAAATCATTTGAAAAGTTATTCATATTTCCATTTTGAATTTGAAATTCATTTTCAAGTTCGAAATTGAATTGGCAAGGGTTATAATGAAAATCATTTGAATTTGGAGTTGAATTTGAATTTTAATTATTTTGAAAACTTTGACTTGAATTGTTGCACAAGTATGAATTACACCATTCATTTATTCTTTGACTTTGTTGTGTGCTCATTTCAAGTAAAGATTCAATTCTTGTTCCAAAAGTTGAGGGTTGGTTGTCATTTTGAAATTTTTTTGTTGTAAAATCCAAGTTGTTTGTACGACAGTTGTTATTAAAATATCCATATGAATTTGGTGTAAAATTGTACGGATTATATTGATTTTCACAACTATCGTAAAATTCCATCGAACGAAGAAATTGTGACATTTTTGAAGAAAAAAGATTTTTTTAAAAGAAAAGGAAATAAATATTCACAAAAGGGAAAGTTTTTTTTTATTTTGGATTTTCAATTTTTTTTTTCTTTATATATGCATGAACCTGATGCAACTATATGAATGCAAATGACATATTTACAATTTTTCTAAAATTAAACAGTGACGGTTAGATTAGTTTCAATCAAAGAATTCTCAGCCAGTTAACAGACATGAGTTATCGGTGCATGAGGAATCACCCTAGCAATCAGCCGAAGGTTACCACTATATTATTTATGGATCACCGTAAAATTTATAAACGACTATTACTTTACCGTAATCTAGACACCAAGAAATAATTTGTTAGAAAGAAACACTACAAGAAAATATAGATATGGTTACATTCATTGGTTGCGTTTGATATATAACTGCAACCAATTTGGTTTTAATATTGTATTTAGAGTTTTAGTTACATTTATTTAACAATTGACTAAAATACTGGTTACGTTTAAGCGGTTCCCTCTCGTTACATTTCACTTCCCTCCCCTTTTTCATTCTTTCTGCCTAAACTAAATTACTTTCCTCCTTCGCTTCCCCTAAATTAATTTCCTTCTTTTTCCTCTCCAACCTCAGTACCAATATTTCTCCTTTTTTGCGTTGCTTTTCTTCACTCACTTCTCTTCGCTTCAGACCCTCTTCGTTATTACCTTTATTGCCTTTGTATTTTTTTTTCTTTTCCCAATCTTTCAGCAGCAATTCATCTTCAGCAACTTACCCTTTGTGCACTTCTCGGTTTGTTCCTCGAGGGCTTTTCTTTCCTTATCGATTGCTTTTACTCCCACCTTCGTGTTAGTTTCCTTAATCAGATCTCCGCTTGACTTCTACCGTCTCCTATTGAACTTGGTCTTTCAGCACTACAGTAAATTGAGAGACTCCTTGACTTATTCTGTTTTCACAGCAAAAAAAATATTATGTTTTTGTCTTCGGTTCCTAGATCGAGCTCAGTTCAACATTCTTTGGTGACGGCTGGATTCCATTGGTGTTTTGGCGGTCTCTTCAGGTAGACCCTTTTTGGTTGTTTTGTCTTGAGGTTGGTTGTAAAGGTGGTTTTTTTAAATTTGATTTGCTGGGTTGGGGGCTACCTCTGGCGTTTCTGTTTCGTGATTTCATGGTTTTGTTGGTTGTTCTGTTTTTTTTTTTTTTTTTGCAAAGAAGTGTAACAGCAGTAATTTCTTATTTGGATTTACATTCAGTACCTTGTTTGGTGGGCTTCCAAAAATTTATCAAGACATCAACAGTTTGGCGTTCCTATTTACAAATTACTAAATATAAGTGCAAGTATAAATAAAAATAGACAGTTTGTCTAAATCTCCTAGATGCTTAATATGATTTTTCCGAAACTGTGAAAAAAGAGAGCAAGCGTATTGGTTAACTGAATATACCCGTATGTTATAAAAGAAAATTGGCAAGTTTAATCTCTTGATTTTCATGTAATTAAGTTCCAGTCAAACGAAGAGCCTTTTTGTTCAAAACTAAACCAAGTGCAATGAGATCTCTGCTAGATGAATGCAAACCGAACTGTAACATAGATTGTTTTCCCTTTATCTAAAGTTAAAAAAAGAATCGTAAGCATATACATCTGCATGCGGGTCCTTGAACTTTCTGTTGCCAAAGCCTTTTTAAGATTTCTTCTGGAAGTTCACAAAAAATGTTTGAATGGTTATGGCACTTGAACCATCTGCGGTTTACATATGTCACCATGCAACTTACGGTAATATTATATTTGACAATTATCGACCATATGTAGTTTTTTGATCGTTGTTGTCTTCGGGAGATGAAATAAGTCAATGCACTGAGGCAAGAATTGAATTGGACTACTGTTGTTGATTGAAATCTTGCATGCCTTAAGACAAGTCGGTTAGGACTTGCTTGCTATTACTAACAGTATTGCACTCGAATAAGAGAAAAATAACCATATTGCTATGTGAGGCTGAGAGCTACACTATTTAGGAGGTTTAAAGTTCGTACCCTGTTTGTAAAAAGGAAAAGTCAGCACCCAGCTTCTGACAAAGGCTCAGATTCATCTGTCGAACTAGCTGAGAAATTAAAGAAATAGATCTTCGCTACAGACAGGACTAATGTGAACTGGTCAAGCAAAGCAGGTGTAGCACATGTAGTGCTATCATAGGAAATACAAAAGAATATAGAGAACATTTCAAGTCTGGCACAAGCATAATTTTAAAAGAAAGACGAGGGATCTTCCTCCTCTAACTGTAGAGGAGTGTGCAACTGACGTTGAATTGAGCGACCCGGAGGGAGACTTGAAGGAATACTCATTTTGAGGTGAGTCAAGTGTCAATTCAAATATATCAACATCGGTAGACATTCATGTTAAGGATTTTTGCTAGGTTGCCATCGAAATGAAACCAGTTCTACCATTTATCTATTTTCTACTCACAGTTCTCTAACTGTAGTGTTGAGTTACATTTGCAAAAAACTATATGGCTAGTTTGTAATATATAAATTTCAGAACTTGCCCATTCTCTCACACACACTATGCAAACATCTTAAGAACACAATAATCTGGCAGTTATCGTGGCAGAAGTGATTAATTTGTAGTTTTGATTGGCTTAAGATTAGTCTCAGCCTAAGTGATTAATCTGTAGCACATATTGTCGTTGAGCATTCATTCAACGATTTTTACAATCTTGGTTTCTACATACTTTAACTTCATAGAAACAATGAACATAAAGTCTTCCTGCCAATCATTTAATGAACATAAGCTTTTGGTAATAAAGTTATTATTACATTTGGTTAGAAGTTCATGATATTTCCACTTACATACGATAATTTTCACCAATGCAAATCTTATCATGTAAATCTGCGTAAATGAAAAGCCAGATCATTTTATTCTCTTTTCTCTTTTTAGTTATTGTATTACGCAATATTTCTTCTACGCTTTGGTTATCCATGCTCAATATAAAATCAAGAGTGATATTCTGTTAGAAGCAGAGCATTTATTATGATGTCTCAATGGTTAAAACTGATGCTCTTTAAATTTTTATTCAAAGCATATTACTTTAACCATTTTGGTTGGAGGTTCAAGATGGTTATGCATATACAATAATATTATTTTTATTAACTTCTAACTGTAAACATGTAAGCAAAGCATATTTCTCTAATGATCTGTTGGTAATAACTTTCGATGCATTGCGTGAGATGAAACCATCTATAAAGAAAACTCAATTATTTTATGTGTATAATATGTCATCATTATTTTAAGTGGGTGTAAGTTTTGAATGATGCTATGATAACCGCATAAAAGGGCACCCAAAATAACAAACAACAAAATTAATAGATTATATTTATGATTGTAGATTGATTTAAGGATAATGATAATTTTTGGGGAAGTATTATTATTGATCAGTTATATGAGGTTAATGATATATCGTTTTGATGCACACACTTGGGAATGAATGAATATGGCATAGGCTATAACCGCATATTGAAATAATTTTAGTTTGATTCTTTAAAATTATTAATGATATATCATTTAGTAGGATACTTATGTGTCAAATTTTGGTGGGGCAGATACATGTTAAGGATATGGAGGATAACTGCCATTAAATAGCTGGAAATTGGACTTTCTTCCATTCAAGGTTGACTGGACAAAATTAATGGGCACTTCTCTTTTGTTCCTTGTTTTACTAGACACAAGAAGTAGGGTGGCAGAGGTGACGGGAAGAAGCAAAGTAAGATGAAAAGATTATGAGGTGCCAGAATGCACGTTCAAGAAGGTACAGGTTGTTTACAAGAAGAAATTTGATTTCCTCATGATCATAAGTTATTAACTTTAAATGTATATACCAGTTCCTTTGAAAAGATCTCACGGATGCACCTAAGTTTAATTTTTGTTACTGTTTTCATTTATTTTTTTGGTTTTACTATGACGAGGCGTTGATGATTCACTTGTAATAGATTTTAAGGGTTATTATTGGAAATGTTTGAAAAAAAATTAAATCCCTTTTTATTACGTTGGAATATGATTATCTGACCCATGTCAATGTAGATGCAACATGTAATCCTGCTTTATAACAAGTACCTGGTGCAATTGTAAGAAATTTTGGTTCGAATTCAAGACTGGTAGTTAAAATTTCAACCAAATTAAACATCAATTTCATGTATTAATTTTGTAAATCGAGAATTATACCTCACTGAAGCTTTATCATTCTTCAATCCATCGATTTGAAATTGGTGTTGCTCGAAACTTAGCCCACCAAACGTCGAGCCCCTTTGGATGCTTTCATGAAGTCACGAATTCGGATCAGATGGTGGAGGCATCGAATTATCAGAGCACGTCAAGAGCCGCGCCTCTATCGGTTATCCACACGAACACCTTCTTCAAAATCGTCGTACGAATTGAAGGGAAAGGGAAAGCAACGGTGCTAGCCGCCATTTCTTATTTTCATTAGGGTTAGGGTTTCTGAATCATTCGACCCCTAAAGAAATCATTTGCGCGTGTTTTTATAAAAGAGTCGGACTCCTTTTAATGTATACACGTGTACAAAATAATAAGGATCAATTCCTAATACCAATTCAAACAAAATATCAACGGTTGATATTTTATCTTACCCAAAACAAAAACAATCTTCTCCTAACAATGTTCTAAGTGTGTGACCCCATAGGTTATTACAACGTTGGCAATGATTTTAAATCGTATTTTAAAATCATAAACAGTGATTGGCATCTAGCAATACGTCGCTGCTACTCAAGTTATAATAAGATCAACGATTCGATACATCCTTTCTATGACCAGTGTATCAATGTAATATAATCCTTTTAACCAGTATATCCAGATTTAAACTCGAGGCATGGATCGTATCATCCTCTTTATAATTTAATCCTTTTTTCTTGATCGATGAGTAGACTGTTTAAAACAAATCAATATTTGAGCACGGCCATGCATTTCACAGTCTCACTCAATCAAGAGGCCCATGGATATCACTACGAATGTATCGTAGGGTTAAATTCCATCTAGATCATTCATAATTTCCATTCGATTCGAAATGTATCCACTAATCACCGTTATCGATACTCTGTTACGAATAACTTTAGATGATATCAAAACACAAATATCCTCGAATAAAATTATAATGATTTCAGGTCTGAGGACCATTACATCACTGTCACTATGAGAATAACTTATGATACTGTTAATTATATTCCATGGAGTTATCTCACGATGGGTCAGCCCAATACGCTATTCTCCAATACATATTTATATCTTGACTTTAATATCACGTATATTAATGATCAATGAGATGTGATCATCAGTCAATCAATATACTAGTCTCAACGCTTTATTATTGTCCTATATAAACAATAAAACTCGACTAGGGACATTTAAGAATTATAATACTTATCATATTATATAATCTCAAGTTCAGTCTTACTCGAACTATATAATTCCGTATTATTATTCTAAGGACTTCTATTATATTATTATTTATATTACGTAGTAAATAAAATATAATAGAATAATATTTTATTCCAGATAAAATAATAACATCAACAGTGTTATCAATCTCATCAAATGAATTGCATCTAGGGTACAAACACTAACAATCTCCCACTTGCACTAGAGTCAATCATTTATGTATCGTATACTTGTGAAACTAGTGTGACTATTAAACTTCTGCTACGATAGAGTTTAATTCTGTAGGTCTGCAACATTACAACTTTTATAACTTTGCAGATATGTTTATTTCTTCTGTGAACAACTTCACATAAGAATTATATTTCTTAAAATATATGTTTGGATTGATGATGAGTTTCATGTTTTAGGCCTGAGCAACAGCCATATTGTTATCGCAATATGTATCATTCGATCAACAATGAATTAAGTTCAATCATGAACTTCTTAATCCAAAAATTTTCTTTCTTAGAATCAGTATCTATTTCTTATTTTTAAACTAACATTATTTACAATAATCAATGTGTTATCAGATAACATTAGAGTTATTGTGTCACTCCCACTCAATTTCTTGTCTATACAAGATTTAATGGTATCTTGTGGTTTTTGATATATCTCGAATTCTATTTTATTCCCATTGGTATCTTAGAGACCGACTCTCCTTCGCAAGGATACCAAATCAAGTAATAAACATTTTATTCTCAGAGAATTTATATCTACAAAATAGTTATCTGATTTGGGTCCGATCTTATCAGAGGAAGGACGTTTAACAAACGCCTTACATCCCACATCTTCGTATTAGACACACCAGGACATTTCCTAGTTCATGTCTTATATGGCGTCTTCAAATCGTTTTAGTGGGATTTAATATAATTGTTTTAAATTTAACTTATAGGAAGATCTATATGACTTATCATTAATCGTACTATATCTTATAAGGTTTGATATCTCCGTTCAGACATACCATTCTAATATGGTGTTCTAGGTGGACAGAGTTGTGAAACAATTCCAAACTCATTCAGATAGTCATTAAATTTATTGGCTTAAATGTTCCCTTTCGAACTGTTCAAAAAATATTTATTTTCTATTAAAATTGGTTTCTAACTCCACTTTTAATTCTTTGAACTTTTCAAAGGATTCTGATATGTATTTCACAAGATATACATATCTATATCTACTGATATCATTAGTAAATATAATGAAGTAATAAAACCTACCTCTAGCTTATGTATTCGTTGCTCCATATACATCATTATGTTCGAGACCCAATACTTGTCACTCAGTCACTGTGTCAAGTGAAAAGGTGATTCAGTTATTTTGCCTAATAAACAAGATTTGTATTCTTCATATGATTCAAAATCAAATGATCTCAAAATTCCATCATTATGGATTTTTGATATACTTTCCTGTTTATCTATTCTAACTGGTAATGCTAAAGGTATGCTGGATTCAATTCATTAAATTTAATCCACTCTTTATTCATGTTTAGTACATTATAGTTAATGATTTATAAAGTTCATCAACTATTCATGAAAGTCCAATAATTATTTCATTTAAATAAAATGAAAAACAATTGTTCATTTATTATAAATGAAATTTAGACTTGTATGAACAAGATTCATAATAACATTTACTTTATATGGAATTTCATAATAACAATTATTTTGTTTAATTAATTAAGCCAATATATATATAACAAGAATTAACTTCCCATTGATAATCCAGCAACATTTGCTTTATTTCTAATCGTAAGTCCACTTGTCCTTTTATCTAATTTCTACTTATTTTGTAATCAACATACATTTATGTGATTTATACCCAGTATCTAATACTAGAAATATATATAAGTAGATTTTATAACATTTATATCTTAATTGGTTAAAGTCATACTTTAATTTTTATTTTAGATCCTCTATATTTGTTAGAACAATTACGTTTTAATTTGTTTGAGGACAATCCCCAAATTTCAATGTCAGCCAAGAAATTTGATATAATTCAATTTATCCTTCTTTAGGATTAATATAAATTAATGATTTATTTATTATTTAATATCTACGATGGATAATAAAAAATAACTGATTCTTTAGTATTTATTTAATATAAATTTTGACAGTCAAGATTTATATTAACATAAATGTATAACTAAAATACGCTCCCACTCAAATTAACATCCCTCTGTTTATATACACATATCAGTATATATATATAATGGTGTTCCAAGATCCATATCTAATCATGTTTTGACTTTGCTTTGGCAAATCCCCAGAACACAACTTTTAGGTAGACATCTTATGTCAATTATATCATATATAATTCTTGGATCGCATGATGAACATTTTGTTCAGTATTATTCATTTGCTCAAAATATAGAATAATTCATGCTATTGTCTCTAAGGCCATAATCCTATTATGCAGCCTAGTTAAGTCAGACCCAATAATAGGTAGGAGCACCACATTTTACTCCATCGCATATAACCAAAATAAAAGGTGCACAACGCTTTGGCGTTAGTTACAACCATTGATCTTGGACAGTGATGAGTATATTATTAAAAGACTTCACCATGACTTAATATAACAAAAAAATTGCTTTAAAGGGAATTTTATAGTTCGTAGTGGGAAACAATATTAGTGTTATTTACATATATCAAATATATGTTTTTTTTTAATATATGTTCATTACATATATTTAATATATCTATTAATATCTTACATCACAAGAAAATTTATTTCCATGTTTTCGAGCATTTCAACATTGTGGTTATACATTTCTTTATATCCCATACGTTGCATTTTAAATTTGACTTCCGTTTATCATATAAAAACCCAAGCCAAATTCAAATCAGAATTTCATATATAAGTTTAGACTCAAAATTCTATAAAGTCCAATTATAAATATTGAACCCATATCATTATATATATATATATATATATATATATATATATATTTGCAGACATTTAAACTACTATTGGATACAACAGTATCATGCTTGCAAAATTAAGAGGCAATTGTAAAACAAAATATTTATAACATATATGATGCAAGCTCTCAACATATATCAAACTGATATATATAAATCACCAAGGATTTCATAAATCTAGGCACAAATACTATAACAGAGTTCATCAAAACAGAAAGTTTGATCACTACGTAAGTTTCAAACGATTTAATATAACAGATAACTTAGCTAACCGTACAATGAAAATTAAGACCCGAAACAAAAGTAAAGGGTCAGACTCTCAAATTAATACAAAATGTCTGAATCAGCTATTCAATCATTTAGTCTCAATAAACAATATATACATATATTATCAACATACAATGTCCATATCTAAAACATATACATACAAGACTATACAGTCATATAAAATTTTTGTATAATATTATGTATCCTCATACATAATACTACTGACTGGAACTTCTACAAGCCAACCCAATTTCATTTGATTTTGGAATTTCCATAGAATTTGCATCAACTTGCCCATCCAATTGCGAGCATTGGTACCATTCTCAATGAACCATACTGCAATTTTTCTGGATCATTATCTGCTGAAACAATTTCAGCATGCATAAAAGTAAGTTAACCTTCCATATGATCATATCACATTAAAACTCTTATATGAATATAAACAGTGCATTATAAACATGAATCAATATCAAATATCAATCCATTGATTCATCCCACTCTTTACATCAAATGTAAGGAATATTTTCAGTAAAATGATTTCAGAACAGAAATGGATTTGAAAATAAGGTTTACAAATCAGATTTGCGTAATACATTCATGTGAACATATAATGGTTATGCCAAAATATTGTGGTATGTTAGATTAAAATTGTTAACCTATTTAAAATTCAGTAGATTATACTTATAATTGTATATCTATATATACAATCTAACTTATCTACTCTACGGCAAAACCAGGATTGTACTTGGCATCCTAAACAATCTAGTTAGGTTTGGAATGACCTAATAATCATATGATCAGGTTTAAAACAAATTTAAATATCAATTGCAGTTTCACATGTATATCCAAGTATATATATAAACAAATCAATCCAGGTGAGAAGGCTAACTCAAGCCTCTACAAATCAAAACATGATGTAACAAGATCATGCAGTGAATAAAACACATAAATCCATGATGTATTATTTTAATAAAACAAATTATCCGGGGTTCATGGATTAAGCGATGACATATGTTTTAAACAAGATATATTGATCTATTGTGTTAACAAACAAAGTAAAACAGAAAATCAAATTTTTTTCTGTAATTTTTAAATCCAGTTTTGAAACCAGGTTTAAAACATGAAATGTGTATTCATCAATACTTATATGTCAAGTGCATATGCTTTGTTATTATAAAATTAT
This sequence comes from Allium sativum, assembly GCA_030737875.1. Classification (NCBI taxonomy): domain Eukaryota; kingdom Viridiplantae; phylum Streptophyta; class Magnoliopsida; order Asparagales; family Amaryllidaceae; genus Allium; species Allium sativum. Next base: position 804,191,159 of record CM060919.1, read on the forward strand.
ATCATATATATAAATTTTATATAATATTCAAATCACAATGCATATATTGTGACTTTGATTTGTTCATTTTACTATAATGAAATGTTTAACTATGTAAAGATCGTATGGATTTCTAAATTCTGCTTTATTATTATAAAACAGACTGCTCTGCAAATAAAATTTGATTCAAGTGTTCTGATTTAAAACAATGATTAACACAAGAAAATAATATCTGGACTTAATCAAACAGGTTTGATTTTATCAGCGGATTTAAGATTAATTCAGAAAAATGACTTAACAAATTTCCAAATGACTGATTTTAGCAATCCATATAAACAGATCAATTCTGTTTACTTTTCAATCAAACAGATTTGATGATAAGATTAAAACTGTTTACACATATTAATAGATCATAACTATGTTCCAGACCATGATTTCAAAAGATCTCATCTTTTGTTCAATGATGAAAGGATGTTATAAATTTAAATCAAAACTGGAATTGAGTCATATTAAAATCGTAGCAGATTCAAACTACAACCAAAAACACAGTTTCAACATAACTAAACAGATCTGATCACAAAATTAAAGCCTAACAGTGTGTTGAATCATACATTCGGTAAATGGTATTAATATCTAATATTAATCCATTTTATACTGAAACAGCCTATGGCATATAAAATCTAAATAGCATTCCAAAAAAAATATTTCAGACATGAACAACAATTCCAAATTTCCATAGTTTAGGTTATCAAATATTACAGGTAAAACTGGAAACAAATGAAATTAATATCATATATTAATTAACTATTCTATTCAGATTTTAGTAACAAAACAAATTTTGTTTATTTTGAAACAATCTCATATCATTATTGATCAATCAAAACTCTTTTTGATTCATCACTGGGATTTCAGGATGCACAAAGCAGGGTAATTGAATTTTAAAATTACAGTTGAAATTCAGGTTTAACCATCAATAAATCCACTTCTAAGTTTTATATCAAATATAAAACTCTGTGTACTATAAAACATTTTACAGTATGTATCAGCTTACAGTGAAATAAATTCACCTTTTAAATCGCATTTATCTTAATTTCTTGGATCCATGTTTTATAATTTGGATTATCCAATAAACCAAACACACAGAAGCCAGAAACACAGTCATACCATGATATTTAAACACACACATATATATATAGTATGCAAATAAAATTAACCCAGATTTCTTGAGTTCATGTTTTAATAGTTTCGATTATCAATTCTTTAAACTGCATTTCAGACTTTAATACCCATGTATCAAACAAATTTGATTATAAATTTTGGCACCTTTTAGTTATATAAACATATCTAAAATAACATAATGTATAAACAGAGTTGATATCTAATATAAATTTTGTTTAAACAAAATAATTTTATTTCAGAATTTACTTTGTCAAGACAAGACAGATTGATATTAAAGTAATCCATGTTCATTAGATTATTGAATCATTCCATAACATAAACAATAACAGGGTATTGCTTAATGGTTTTAATCTGGAAGAAACAATCATTATTGACCCAGAAAACCATTTCAGATTTAATACGACGAAACAATTTCATCTTAAGCAGCGTATCTAATACTAATTGGGTTTCGATCTGAAATTATCAAACAAAAAACCCTAATTTAACTCAACCTACAAATTACATGAACCTCGCTCTGATACCATTGTAAGAAAATTTGGTTCGAATTCAAGACTGGTAGTTAAAATTTCAACCAAATTAAACATCAATTTCATGTATTAATTTTGTAAATCGAGAATTATACCTCACTGAAGCTTTATCATTCTTCAATCCATCAATTTGAAATTGGTGTTGCTCGAAACTTAGCCCTCCAAACGTCGAGCCCCTTTGGATGCTTTCATGAAGTCACGAATTCGGATCAGATGGTGGAGGCATCGAATTATCAGAGCACGTCAAGAGCCGCACCTCTATCGGTTATCCACACGAACACCTTATTCAAAATCGTCGTACGAATTGAAGGGAAAGGGAAATCAACAGTGCTAGCCGCCATTTCTTATTTTCATTAGGGTTAGGGTTTCTGAATCATTCGACCCCTAAAGAAATCATATGCATGTGTTTTTATAAAAGAGTCGGACTCCTTTTAATGTATACACGTGTACGAAATAATAAGGATCAATTCCTTATACCAATTCAAACAAAATATCAACGGTTGATATTTTATCTTACCCAAAACAAAAACAATCTTCTCCTAACAATGTTCTAAGTGTGTGACCCCATAGGTTATTACAACGTTGGCAATGATTTTAAATCGTATTTTAAAATCATAAACAGTGATTGGCATCTAGCAATACGTCGTTGCTACCCAAGTTATAATAAGATCAACGATTCGATACATCCTTTCTGTGACCAGTGTATCAATGTAATATAATCCTTTTAACCAGTATATCCAGATTTAAACTCGAGGCATGGATCGTATCATCCTCTTTATAATTTAATCCGTTTTTCTTGATCGATGAGTAGACTGTTTAAAACAAATCAATATTTGAGCACGGCCATGCATTTCACAGTCTCACTCAATCAAGAGGCCCATGGATATCACTACGAATGTATCGTAGGGTTAAATTCCATCTAGATCATTCATAATTTCCATTCGATTCGAAATGTATCCACTAATCACCGTTATCGATACTCTGTTACGAATAACTTTAGATGATATCAAAACACAAATATCCTCGAATAAAATTATAATGATTTCAGGTCTGAGGACCATTACATCACTGTCACTATGAGAATAACTTATGATACTGTTAATTATATTCCATGGAGTTATCTCACGATGGGTCAGCCCAATACGCTATTCTCCAATACATATTTATATCTTGACTTTAATATCACGTATATTAATGATCAATGAGATGTGATCATCAGTCAATCAATATACTAGTCTCAACGCTTTATTATTGTCCTATATAAACAATAAAACTCGACTAGGGACATTTAAGAATTATAATACTTATCATATTATATAATCTCAAGTTCAGTCTTACTCGAACTATATAATTCTGTATTATTATTCTAAGGACTTCTATTATATTATTATTTATATTACACAGTAAATACAATATAATAGATTAATATTTTATTCCAAATAAAATAATAACATCAACAGTGTTATCAATCTCATCAAATGAATTGCCTCTAGGGCACAAACTCTAACAGCAATCACTTAATAACTAGAACTAGTTGTATTAACCAATCCAAGTGGACTGGATAGGAATTCTAGAACTATCATCCTGTTCCTTATTTCATGAGGTTCGCTGATGAGAGAAGGTGTAATGAATGAGAAAATGTTGATGGTTATAGCAGCAACAACAACAACCATAAATAATGGTACAAAGGTGCCTGTTTTGATTGTGTTTGATAAAGTATTACTGTGTAATAGTTTTATGCTGTTGTTGATGTGGTAAATTGACGTGAGGACTATTTGTGGTGAATCAACAGATTTGAAGCCATACAATCTTTATTTTTTGGTTTATAACCTTCAAAGATTATTTTTAGTGAGCCTTCCAATTTTTTGGTTCAACCATTTTTTGGTTCAACCACGATTTGATTCTAGATTCTAATTCAGTCTAACTATAGATTGAAAGAAAATGATGTTCGTTTTTCCATCTAATCGGATTTCGCTTAGAGTCTAGTATCTTATTAGGAGGTTAAAGCAAGATAGATGTAAGTCACAGTCTATCTTTTATGTCCTACCTCTAACTAAGACAAAAGAAAGGGTCATCCTTTCTATTGACAAAAAGTAAGTAGGGTAATTTTGATCATTCAACATCAGAATGGTAATATATATTTTTAACGTTGGAAGGATAACATGTTTTTTGACAGCAAGTAAATGTTGCTGTTATGAAGCATCAGAAAATATATGCATAAAAATTTGCATCATTAATCACCACCTCATAATGTTTTTTTAGTTCTGAATCTTCTTGATTTTGAGATTAGCAAACAGATTAATGACACTACTTGAGTTATTACTTTGCCTCAGCATTATTCCTGCAATACAATTACTGTTTCCTTTTCTTTCTTTTTCATATAGGTCAACGATTAATGAAAGCAACGCATCAACTTTTCGAAGGTGCTGTGCTCAAACCTTGTATACTTCATGGAGATTTATGGAGTGGGAATATTAGCTCTGATAAGAATGGCGATCCTATTATGTTGGATCCAGAATGTTACTGTGAGTTTGACACAAACCCAGCATGTGCATATTGGTTTATGGTTTCAAACACGATACTATGAGTTATGTATTTTATGCGTTAGCTCTGCACATTTGATTGAATTGTTCACATGGCCTGGCCATTACCTCCAATAATAATTACATAATCATGTTACCTGAGAACAGTCACTTAATTACAGTGATTATCGTTTAATGCATGCATAGATGGGCACTATGAAGCTGAGTTTGGAATGTTATGGTGTGCAGGATTTGGTGGTTCATTTTACAATGCCTATTTTGAGGTACTATCTTTTCCCATCTCTTGTTCATTCTTATCATATGTTTTATTATTAAAAGGTGAGAGCTTTTACTGTAGTTGGGATTTAGTGATGCTAGTGGGATATATAGACCCAAATCTCTAGCACAAACTCAAGAGGTATTAAACGCATAAGGCTACAATGGTACTTGTTCTATGATGTAATATAAATTATATATATTCGCTGTCTAGGCTTATAACAATAAATATAGATTCCATGTTTTTGCTATCTTATATTAACATAAAGTACATCTAATCTAGGTTGTGCCTATTTCAAAAGGGCAAAGCTACATTAATACATAAAACAAAGCCGCTTAGGTACAAGCAAAGCTAAAAGTGGTTATTTAAATATAAGACAATATAGTTTGTCATTAATATTCAAGCATGAAAGTTGCTCGCAAATAAGTGAAATTGTTTTTTTAAATACTGTTTATATATTGTTGCGTGTAATTAAAATTTCAAGAGTTACTTCCTTCACATGGATGCATATCCAAATCTATTTATCTTTTAACACATGATAATCCAAAAGTTTCACCGTAACATATCCATTTAATAAATAAACTCACCATAACAATATTCACTAAAAATATTTGAAGCTCACTTTTCTTTCACGATTAAAAGCTAGTGAAGTCCTCCATAACTTGTTATTAAATATCAAATGGTTATGGTAACTTGTTTCATTTATAAGTCTGTTTGTTGATAATTATATTACTATGCGCTTGGATTTCCAGAAATAAGTTTGTTGATACTTATATTACTATGAATTTGAATTTCCAAAAAGAAGGTAGTAAAAATAATCAACACCATCCTTATCAGAAGTTTGCAATCATTAGAATATATGGAATGGTATTTAATATGTATAAATAATTGATATACAAGATTTGTTATCATAATCTTACCGTAAGCTTTTGACAGGATTTGAACGTAACAACCGAAACAGTAGTTACCAAAACCATCTGAGATGCAGAAAAATTATACAGTAATTGTGCATAAAATTGATTTGTCGATGGGCAAAATAAAAACCGATGCTAAATATTACAAGCAAAGGCAAGGCAAGCAAAATAACTAGCAAAGACACAACCAGCTCAATGCAAACATTAAGAGAAATTTATTCATGCACATAACAGTAGTACGTAAGTTGACAAGTACAAGTCTCAGAACAACATAGACAATCTGTTCAAGTGTAACGCATCAGGTCAGTCTCAAGTAGAACTCGATTGCTACAGCTGGTGTAATGAAATATTGTATAATTTGTCATTTAACATACTATATTATATAGAGTACCAAACATTTTATAAGCTAATATAATATACTATCTTATATTAAAAATGACAAATTGTACTGTATGTTAATATACCTAACAATATAACATACTATCTTATATGTTAACAATATAACATACTATTTAACAATATAACATTCTAATATACATAGCATTTTGTAAGTTAATACCTAACATTCTATGTAACCATTTTACCTAACACAATCTATCTTATATTCTATATTATATTCTACCTAACAATATAAAAAAGCTAATATAACGTTCTTGTCATTAATGTAAATCTAAAAGTGGTTCTAATACAGAGAAAATCATTATAAAGCTAAAAGAAAATGTGTAACACACATGTTAACTCATGCAGTTAGTGCTCTAAGAGGTTCTATATAATGATTATTAGTTTTTAGTTTCAAACTGAAGTTAATAAAATATATCAAAGCATCAATCAAAGTTCAAATTGTATCCAAATATAGCTTTATGTATTTTATTTCTTAGCATGGGCATATCCAAATTTTGAGCCTAAATGTCATTTTTTATTTCAATCTTGCTAGAACAACCGGAAACAAAGCAACCGAAAAGTAGAAAACACACGTGGCGGTCGCATATTAGGAGGGAACTTTGTGCAATTCACGTGGTGCATGGATATCAGCATCGTGCTAACTCATTCAACAGCCCAGATTGCTTCCGGTTAATTTCACTGCATTTGGAGCCGGTGAAATAGCATTTTCCTTTTTATTTTACTAATACACTGTAGATATTTATGAGAGATAATTTTATTATTTTAGAAAGATGACACTGAATACATATTCATATTAACTATCTTTTCGAAATAAACAGAGCTTTGTGAATAATTATTATCAATACATTAGATAAAAAGCAATAATGCTATATTCTCAGGATTCAAGTAAGAAAAATCTCTCGTACAAACAAGTACTAGTAAACTTAAAATCTATCATTTTGGACTTGAAAAATAATTGTGTGCTCCATACAGAGTTTACCCAATGTAGTTCTATATTTTCGTAAATCCAATCAAAATCAGTTGGGATTTTAGTGCACGTCAGTAGAGAGTTTAATTGATGGTTTGAACTTTAACTAAATCAAAATTGTTATTGCTCGATATTTGTATAATCCGTAACTACAACAATAAAATAATTTATTGATTTTTTTTTGGATTCATTGTTGTTTATAATATATTTTATCTTAGGAATACCAAATCAGATGGAAAATTGTCTTCAACATCATAGATTCAAAAAGCAGATCAAAATAAAAAATAATAAGTGATGATATCAAATGTTGTATAGATTTTATGTTTTTGCCTATAATAATAAATTTATATTACGTCATGTTGTGATATAATAAAAATAATTAATGATTGTACTATAACATTCTATGTTTTAATCCACATTATGCTAATATAAGATAGATTAATGCAGCATTACAATGTTTTAGGTATAAATATGACAGTATAGAATGTTATAATCCACATTTTGTCAAGACAGATAAGTAGGGACGGCTTGAGAAGATGCAGATATCAAAAATAATTAAAACATTGTACATCAAATTTGCTATCTCATATATCTAACAATATAGTATAATTTGTCACTTAGGCTTATAACAATAAATATAGATTTTATGTTTTTGCTTATAACAGTAAAAAATAATAAGTGCGATATCAAATAACTCATTGAAGCTATAAAAAGTTTCATTTTTCAGTCTGTGTACCTTTAATGTATATCATGTCTTAGCATAAAATGTTGTCTTGCACTTTCAGAATGCAAGTAATGATTGGTTAACCGCTACTTATTGTGGTTGTAATGAGTGATTAACCGTTACTAAAGTAAGGGACTACGAGGATAAGATGGAGGTTATCTGAGAGCAACAAAAATAAAATTTTCATGTTTTGAGCTCATTAAATGTGAAGTGCATGCATTCCTGTAGCAACTTTTATTGATCATGTTGTGATGCGGGTGGATAGTCATGTTGTGGTAAGAGTAAAGTGTGAAGTTGTTGTGTTGCTCCTTGTGTTGGTCTAGGTAGAGATGAGTGTAGTATGAAGTGTAGGTAGAGATGAGTGTAGTATGAAGCGGAATAAATTATTCAGGTCAAGTTCTATTAATATTGTTCATGTACGCATGTTTTAATAATAACCAATTAATATTGTCTATAGGTAATTAGTTTTTCTGGAGTGAACACCATCAGCAACAATGGACATGACTTTAATTGTTGTATGTATTATGGTGTTTTTTAGTACTTATTGTGTAAATGGTTATGGAGAATACTTATGTGACTAATATGTTCTCAATTATTTGAATACGGTGATTATATGATTCATTGATTGTTGTTTTAAATCATACTTTCATACGATCGTTGTTTATTTTAATTTGACTTATATAATTGATTGCCGAAAATAATATAAGCCATTAACGGTATATGTAGCATTTAGAATATGTTACAAAACAATCAATACCTTTTAGTAGCGTTTTAGAAACGCTACTAAATCAAATGTAACATACCAGCTGGATTTTTAGTGGCAAAGAACGAACGCTACAGAAAAGCAAAAAATGATCCATGTACAGACCTTCAGTAGCGTTTGAAAAACGCAACTATGCAAACCAAATGAATTTTTAGGGGCATAAAATAAATGCAACGAAAAAATTTAGTTGCATAAAATAAACGCTACGGAAAAGAAAAAAGTGATCCACATATAGACCTTCAATAGCGTTTAAAAACGCAGCTACACTATTTATATGGTAGCGTTTATGAAAACGCAACCAAAAAATTCAGACTTTTAGTTGCGGGACCTGTAGTAGCGTTCATTAAAACGCTACCAAAAGCTTTGGTAGCGTTTTTCAAATGCTACCAAAGGTCTTTTCTGGTGTATTGAAACCAATTTGTCTAAATATAATAGTTCCTATAAAATAAAAATAAGAGGAGATGAATGCAAAATAGAAATTAAACGTGAATTAACGATGTAACAACAAATGAATTTTTATTTTGATTTTGGATTTTTTATGCAAATTCAAGCAAACAACAATGCGATTAAATAAAAATGGAGTTGAGAGCACGATACTAGAGCGAGCAGAATTATTAGCAATTTTCTTAAGCGACGTTTTTTAGTAAGTGCAAAACAAATTAAGCAAGCTAGCAATGCAAAGCAATCCAGTCCTCTAATTTTAGCAACCTGAAAAGAGATGAAACTGATACTTTCTATTTCTTCAAAAGCGAAGATAAGAGAAAAATTGTTATGTTTTAAAAAAAAAAATCAAAAGACTTAGTTAAATGAAATAAAATAAAATAAAATAAAAGCTCACTTAATGTGACACCCTACGTCCGTTAATGTCACTCATTAAGAGAATGCATTAAGTTTCATGAAGTGTTATAGATAAACAGAAACAGAAACATTACTAGATATATATAAAATAGCAGCGGAATTAAAAACCTTATTAATCATAAAGCATCGTAGTCTGAAATGCATAAAACCTAGTACATCATTAAAACATATGTCTTGTACTTAATATATCAGAGTACAATAATAAAAGAAGCATAATCCCCAAAATGTAGCCATAGAAGAGAGACAAGAAATTGAGCAATACATCTAAGCAGCTCCAAGAAAGATGAAAGCAGAGAATCCAAATCAAGCCCGAGTATTCCCACCCTGAGAACCTGGGGGGAGGAACGGAAGAGAGAGAAGAGGAAACAAAATGGGTCAAACATAATGTCTGGCGAGTCCAGTTACTTTTAGCATATAAATAATTAAAAGCATCATGACAGGCATATAAACTGGAGAGTGAGATAATAGTGTCATAAGGCAGGTATAACAGGATAAGCACGATAACAGAACTGGATATGTTGCGCTTCTTAAGTACTTTTCTCTACACCAATACTAGTATAACAGATATGTAACAGGATTACATACTCCCTAATTGCTTAACAGAAACAGGATGATCCCAACAGAAATATAATGGTATTTTAGGTGTACTCTAGTACGGGTTTTAACCAAAACAGGTACCTAAACAGAAATAATAGATGTTAACCCAAACAGAAATACAGGTACCCTACAGAAATAGACAGGACTAGATGTACCCTAATTACTACCCTTCCCCAATCGATCGGCTCTCTATCCCGAAAATGCCTTATGTCAGCCCCACAGTAGGGTGTGTTATTTTTTAAAGTGGCAACCTACAGAAGGACACGGACCTATTTACTGGTGCTACAACGGCTTAGTTTCCCCATATGCAGGTCGTACTCATGCACGCACATGAGTCCGTTGGAACGCGCCAGTACACACCTCCTCTCAGATGAACCTCTTATAATCAGTTCAGTAAGCATGCCCTGATCCCTACCTAGTGCGGGGTCCCATTTAATACCAGAATGGGTTACTGACTAATATAGGTCCCACACAACGGATGACACAAGTCAACCCTTATTGATCTTGTGTCCCCAATTAACTAAGATTTTGACAGGTTATGCCTAACAGATTTAACAGATTCACATAACCTCCTAGAGATTCACGGTTTAAACTTTACAAGTTAACAGGTCCATATAACCCCGACAGCTTTAACAGGGTAAGTTTTCTAAATTAACATGTTCGTATAACCCCCACATATTTAACTGGTTTACTTAACCCCATAGATTTAACATGTTTACTTAACCCCACAGATTTAACAGGCTTAATTAACCCCCAGATTTAACAGGCTTACTTAACCCCACAGATTTAACAAGCTTGCTTAACCCCACATACTTAATGTGTTTACTTAACCCCACAGATTTAACAGGCTCATACAATCCTTATGGATTCAAATAGGCTAAATATTACAAGTTCATTGCCATACATGCATTTATGGTTATAATGCGCTAGACCTCCCACATTAAGTCTACCACTTGTGGATGCTGGATATGTCGCTCGGGTCCGGGCATACTTCTTCCACTAGTCGGACTTAACCTCGTGTCTTGGCACCGTCACATCTTTATGCACTTAGACCCCTCACATTAGATTCACCACATGTGGTTGCTGGATATGCCGGGAGGGTCCAGGCAAATTTCTACCACAAATGTAATCTAACCTTGTGTCTAAGCGCGGTTATAGTTACTTATTACTGTAAATCCAGGCATTTCAGTTATTAACCAATTATACCTATTTCATTATAGGTTTTCATGCCCCTTTCCCAAGTCATGTTCATCATGTATCATATACCCTAAATTAGGATATAAATCACTATATGATTTATGTCCAGATCCATATTCATATTTTCAATTCAAGTTATGCCCAAATTCTCAATTAAAAGTTATGCCCAATATTAACGTTTTCCCCTTGTTCCCAATTTAATGCGTTTGCTTAATTTAGCAGCAAGCCTAGGCTTGCAAGTAGCCTGGCTATAGAAATAAAAGGGAAAGGATGAAGGGAAGATGACAGAAATGATCATACTAACAAGGTTGACATGTAATGGAATAAGCATATAGTAGCATAATGACAAGATAAACATATAGGAGCTGATCTGATGAATATGTGCCAATAGAGCTAATTCTAATATAATAGGGATGTCATAACAGGAATGGTAAGATCTAGTGAATTAGATAACTAACTATAACAGATCTAATTTAGCCACAAACATAAGCACGATGTTATCTAAACAATGGACTAGATCTACAAAAATGGCAGGTCTGACCTGATAAAGGTAAAGATCTAAGTCATACTCATGTCAGAATATCATAGATACACAAGCTATAACAGATATGATATGATTCAAGTAGTCACAGGCATAGATCCAAGTTATAGTCATGTCAAGATTAACTTTTTAATTATTTAGATCTAAAATTAACATAGACTCACAATGTTTGGATCTAGAAAAATAGGAAAGGAATTGCTGGCATTGAAACACAGATCTAAGTTTGAATAACTTGATTGCAGAAGAAGAAAAGACTTGATTTGATCTGGGCAGAGGCAGCATCTAGTTCTCCATTATTTTTGGTGTGCAAAAACATGAGAAATGAGGCCATCACTACACCAGAAATGCCAATTAAGCAGTGCTTATGGCCGTATCTAAATCGATTTGGCAGTGCTCTGGGCCGTATCAAAAAATGGCGTCTCTGTTACTTTGATACGGTCTTAAGCCGTATCAATTTACAAATTTGATACGGCTTAAAATCGTATCAAATTCATAGTTTAATACGGCTTTAAGCCGTATCAATATATAAATTTGACACGGCTTAAAACCGTATCAAATTCCTATATTGATACGGCTTAAAACCGTATCAAATTCCCATCACTACACCAGAAATGTCAATTAGGCAGTGCTTTGGACCGTATCAAATTCCTATATTGATACGGCCTTAAACACTGCGTGATTCTTAAATAGATACGGCCTTAAGCACTGCCTGATTCTTAAATAGATACGGCCTTAAGCAATAGCAAATTTAAAAAAAAATACAATTAGCTTTATATAAAAAAAACGTATTTTATGTTACAATGCCATCATAATAAAGCAACTGGACAACAGTTACATTTGTTTTCAATGACAAAATAGACTACAATATTAGCTATCGTATAAATAGAATTTGCTTACATGAGAGCTCTACAATATTAGTATAACTTAGTGAAACAAAATCGATGACAAATGAATATTACAATATCATATATCGTCAATACACAAAACAAACTTATCTTATTGCTGAAAAGGAAAAAGAGAAAAAGAGTTAACTTTACAAATTATGTCATACATGGGTGGATACGGATGATGACGATGATCAAAGCTACCACATCCCGAAGCTGCAGCTAACATGTTATTGTGTGATGAACTGAAGGCGATCTCGCATCATGGTGAAGGTTGGGTATTTTGGAAGACATATGATGGAAATCAGGTATGTGATGTTGGCCTCTTCTTTCATAGTCTCTTCTGCCATCTATCTATTATATTATATGAAAGCACAATTTTTGCTCAAAGTCCTTTCGGTTTCATTTTTTTTCAAAAATACACGATGCAGCCATCTGTCTCATACATACAATCGATCGGCCGCAATTCCATCAATTCTCCGTCTTCTTCCGTTTTCACGTTTCCACTTCAAACCAACTATTAAAATTCATGTCTTCTTCCGTTTTCACCAACTTCGAGAAGAGCTTCTGTATTCCCCAAACTATGCCCCTATCCATTCTCACCCAATAAGAGAAAACTCCTCCTCTCTTCGTCTTTTCCAACCACAACGAAATAACTCTGTTCAGACGCAAGCCCCTCCTTCTCCATCCGCCTTCCTATCATTGTGCTTTTCCTTCAAATGTCATCCCAGCTCTCCCTCCTCACTCTACTGCTTCCAACTAGAAGGCAGCTACCAACACCTGTCGATGTTGCTTTCATCGATCGGTTAGTGTTCTGACGCTGGTACTATTTCATTCTCTACTACGTCCACCGATCCCATGCTTCTAATTTGCCTAATAGACAGATCTACTATCAAGTCCTGTTTCGCCTTCTTTTTGGAAATTTCTTCTGCTTTATGCACATGATTTCTGTAAACTGCTATTTCCCCTATTTGATTGAACTGCCTCTTCACACTTTCATGTTTTTCTATTTTCTTCTTTTGCTACTTTTACAACATTGGATTTCTCTGCATATTAAAAAAATCCAACCGCTTTACTTTGGCCAGGCTCAGATGATTTTGTAATACTTCAGTCAATTCAAAATTACGCACGCTGCTTTGCCGTCTGCTGTTTTGGTCGTTGACACCTACAATGACTTGCCTTAGGGATTGCTTTGGACTATCATGGAACACATTCAGGTAATTTCCTTTTTCAGTAATTCCTATTCTCCAGTTAATTTCCTTTGGAGAAATTTGTACTTAAAGTATTTTTTAGAAATGGTTAACTGGCTGGGGTGCTGTTTACCAGTTATTTTTCATGTTAACCTCAATTTTCATCAATGATTTCACTAACTTTATTTTCCGTGTCAACATGAATTTCTAATTTTGTGATTTTACTCAATTGAGATAATGTTAGTTATGAAATTATTCACCTCTTTTGTGTATGGGTCGGATTTTGATTTCTTACTTCAGTCTAGCCGACGTACTGCTGGCTTTACATTGTAAATCATTCATGTCACTGGATTTTTTTTTTTTTTCCTACAACCTACCTTAGCGTTGTAGGAGCATGAACCGTAGTTTTTTTAAAATTGACCAGTCTTCTTTACCAATGTGATACATCTTGAAATAGAGTGTATTATGCACTGGTTGAGCATACACTGTATTCGATTGTTAAAGAAATCATCATAGACTGCTGCATTGGACTTGGTTGTAGACAGTGTGCACATTCAGAGCATTCATTGTTGTATAGTCCCCTGACAATCAAACCGATAATTCCTACGAATTAATGTTCACGCTATCACTTTTTTCATTGTAGATATATGCCTGTAAGTCTGTAATGACGGTTATGTAATTCTTCACTCAATGTAAGATTTAAAATATAATGATTAAGAGATTGACGACAGTTTAACAAAGCAATAAAAGATACTCCATTGTATAATAATGAGAAAAGAATAAACTAGCAAGCTGATAGATATTTTATTGTCAAACATCATTAAAGAGTTAAGATTTAACAAACAAAGCATCATCGTTCTGTTCCATTGTACATCAGACTTCTTCTTTTCTTTTCCCTTGCAATTGTGAATTTAATGAAATCCATAATTACAAATAAATAAATAAATAACACATATATTATACTAAAACAGTTTTCTACTTGAATCAATGCTTAATTATGGGACAAAAAAACATAAAAATTTCTTACACACAAAAGAATCAAGTTTCAAATTTATGCAATTCGTATAGCTACCTTATTGAGGTTTCTGTTTAGTTCGGTTTGATGATGCTACTGCTTTGGTTTTATCCAAATTTAGCTTCGATTGATAACGTTATGCCAATAGAATTTGATCGACTATTTTAACGATGCTATGCCAATAGGATTTGAGCTTAAAAGACATTTTTGTATATTAAAAATTGCCAATGCATCTGCAACTGCGATGTTAGTGAAATCTGTGAATTGTTCGAATTTAAAATCATTCAAGGTTACAAATAAATAGTCTTTAGTGCACTCTACTACACATCCTTCCCAAGACCAATGAATTCTGATATTATGTCCGACAATTCTATGCTTACTTGCCTTTGAATTTAAATTTTGTATTCGTTTGTGAATTTAAATTATTATTTATCTCTTTGGCTTTGCTTAGTACGATTGACTTGCTATATAACATATGTACAAATCATTTTATCGTGCATCATTTTGTAAACCCAAAAGTACCATTGCTTGCATAGGGCACTTTCATTTTGGCTTAGCTGCATCTAGATAAATTTTACAGTTTGTTACGTTTCTTTTATTTTAGTTTTTCATATATAAAGTTCTACATTTTCCATTATGCTGCATCACTTTGATCATTCTTTTTTTAGTATAATTATTTTTCTTCTCTTCCACTCTTCCTGGAAAATCTGTCAACATAAATCTCCATTGCAGTAGTTTGTTTGTATGTTGTGTAGAGATTACAGGAGAGATTTGCTAAAGCACTGAGGCACAACTTGGATTGAGTGAAGGGGTCTAATGCATAGTAAGCTGCATTTTCTGTGTATTGCTAAGCATGCTTTAAAAATTGGGAAGGCTCAATAGACGATGTGCAAGTATGCGACATGTGTTGATGAAGGCGGCAAAAAGCACTATAGATACAAGATGCTGTAAATAGGAGGCTTGCGAGACTGTTAAAACGGTAAAAAGCAGGCTTTCATTTATTTACTGATGTATCTAAGGCTGCTAAGTCTGCAATTATATATGGATAAGCACTATCATTCAAGATAGTTTGTCTAATATGACTTCATGCACTGCAGTCTATATAATCAAATTGCTTATAGTTAACTATGAAGACAGAAATGGTTCAGATTAATAATTTGCAAAGGCATCAGGTGGTTGACTCTAATTATCTCACATCAACCACAAATAAACCCAGGTAAATCTCCATCAAAGTGCTTAAACCTATGGTATCGTTAACTCTTCAAAACAATCCTTCTCCATGATTGTCCCTGATAGCCCTTCAATTTATTAGAAAATTTATGTAATAGCGTTTGGAAAATCACATAATCTACCTATTCAATGATTTACATTTTTCATTACCTCACTTTTTTTATTTTCTACCTCAAACTAAACCAAATGGCAAAGGCATGATTTTTTTTTTATCTTCTTTCCAAAAACACTAAAATTAATTGTCATCTGAAATCATTGGTAAAGTATTCATTATATTATTTCATAGTTGAGTTTTAATAATTAAATTTGTAACTGATAGTCAATTCCTTTAATACCTAATATTTAATAGTTATGAATCATGCTTATTATCTCATCTTGGAAAGGTTGAGCATCTTGACCATCTCTTCATTTATTGTTGGAAAACCATCTTGATTAAATTATTTTTCCGTTTTCTCCACTTTTATTATCTATATAGATTATATAACATAACTATATGCATTAGCCTATCTGTTTTTCCCTACCATTAAATTATTTGTTCAGGGCCTATTATAGTACTTTGGGAGAAATTAAGATTTGGAGAACTATTGATTTCTCTTAAATACTTGGTAATCTCATTACGCTAATTGTGTGATTCAACTGACAATAGATTCATTTACTTTCTAAGATGTAAGAGTTATGAATCATGCTTATTATCACATTTTGGAAACGTTCCGTTCTCCCTCTCCGCCGCCTCTCGCGGCATCATATGGACGCCCTATAGGTCAGGTTACTTAATTTTCATTTACAATTTACAATATAAACTGATTACTTGATTCAGAGTTCCTTTTTTTCCTATTACTTTGTTTTGGCTACATATAAATTGGTCACCTGATTCTTGATCCAGTTCCTACAGATTACCCATTAAAATTATCATTGTGATTCTTAAGTTTGTTTGTAGATTTACATTCTCATTCTTAGTTTAGGTACTTATCATATGGATGCCCTATAGGTCAGCCTATTTGCATTTGCTATGTATAAACTAATTACTCAGTTCAGAATTGGGTCGATTTTAAATTCAAATTCTTCTTCTTCATTTTTTTTACATGTACATTGATTGCTTTCACGATCCAATTCCTACAAATTGCTCATTAAAATTATCGTTGTTTTTCTTACCTCTGTTTGTGGATTTGAATTCTCACTCTTATTTTCATGTTTGCTGTATACATAACATTGCCCAATTCCTATAGACTGCTCATTGAGCTTATTTCTGAAATTATTATGTTTATTTTTAGTTTTAACTTATCACACTTAAAGAAGTGGAAAGTAAAATGGTTGATGCAGAAATTGATGTACATATCGTATAACCATTGTAATATATTATATATGTTATTAAGCCATTTATGTTATACAAAACATGTTTTACTTATGTATATGCATACATAACATGTTTTGTGCTTTAAGTGTTGATCATTATGTTTAAAAAGTTGAAATAATTTCTTTTATGGTTTTATTTATGAACATGACTTCTTAACATATTATATGGTTTATTTCATATACATGTGAAAAATCTTCATTTTCTCATAACCATTTAAACGCCTGTAAAACTATGTAATAAAAGTACTGGAAGTACATGGAATTTGTTATATTTCAAATGTGATTGGAACCAAAACTGGTATGTAATATGGAACAAAGTAAAACGAAGGCTATTTCTTCACAGTGTTAAGGTATATCAACCTTTGCAAAACGTTGATTTTATAATTATTGACTGTAATTATGTTACAAAATGGATGTTATTTATGTATTGCATGAGAACATAATATAAGAGGAAACAAACCATGGCACATCATAGATTTAATTTATTATTTGAAATAAGCTTATATTTAATAATGTGAGTTAAAATCTAGGCAGTCTTAAAACATCACCGACCCTTGATAGTACATTATAAAATGTAATGCGTGCACTTATTTCAAATTTCAACAGCGTGCAAAATTTGTAATTGGTTGTATCTCAACCGATTTTGATTAGGTTTTCGTAATCAAACCTGACATTTGTTTAATAGATGTTCAGAGTCGATGTTAGACGTCTATTGAACAAGCGTCAAGATTTCGACGTCTGTTCAATCAGCACTTGAAATCGTATACAAAGTCAAAAATTATAATTTCCGCCCACGGTAGCTTTCCATTCGACACCTGCCACTGTAATACATTACAAAAGGCATGTCCTCAAGCGACATTTTCGTTTTCACTAACTGTTGTTCGCCATGCTACTTCTACTTTAGTACGATATAATGAAGTACGCATGGAAATTACTCCTTCAAATGACAAGAAATTTATACACAAAGTTGTCTACGATCCGTGTGCGTAGCATGGGTCCGCACTATGACCATTTATAACTTTTTATGATTAAATTTGTATGCAAAATAACGTATAGATGGAGATTTGTACTTCGGAATATGAGTATATGGAGATTACTATTCGTTCGAGGCTCAATCTAGGTAGATCAAATATTAACACCATGTGTTTCGATCTTGCGAAATTCTGCAGAATTCAAGCATATTCATGCTCGGTTCTGATGTGCTAGGTCCAATCCTTTCCTTCATATTGATGATCCACTCATACTCATTTCTAGATCGGTTCCGTTGTGATATCGGAAGGGTCGTTATAAAAAGTGGCAAGTTTAAATGTTTGATTTTGTACTTATATAGTGATCAATTTTTAAGTTTTTTTTATAACACACACACACACACAGAGACTTTTTACTACTTCTGATATTTTGTATTATGATATTTCCTTAACTATTTTATTTAGTCCTATGATTTTTAGTATTAATGTTTCTATTAAACTCAGGTTTGCAATCATTCAGGTAAACATATTCTGTTGCATGCTTGATCACCATGCATAAGGCGGCATCCATGCACCTTGCTGGCCCAAAAGAAGGTGCAAGTTTCCAATCTTAATTGATATTCTACGAAATGTTTAGAAAATAATTAGGTATGACCGTTATCTTTTTCTGTTGAGGTGGAAATACCTTAATGGATTAGTTACAGAATTTGTTTGTTGTGCTATTGGGGTGGCAAAAGATGAGCATGTTAGTTACAACGTTGTTTTATGTGAATAATAGTTGTGTGTGTAAACCAGTTGGTTGTGTTAGATAAAACATGTAACGAAAACTATTTGTATATATCTTCTTATTTATTCTTCTCAGATTTCTTCTATTTTATTTTATTAAGTTAGCATCATATTCCTACTACAATGTTATCATTACAATATCTTATATATGCTGTGCTATATGCATATTTTTATAGGATGGTGAATAAAAAATTTCATATTTTTATGTTTCAAGATATCACAAGTACATAATAGTTGAAATATATATATTGCGAAGTACTAATTTTTTTTGTTTGGCCAGTGTTGCCCATCACTTTAGCTGTGCTCTGTTTGATTGAAACAATATGCGTTAACTATTGGCAATTTTTTCCCTTTTTCCCAGCTATGCATCCAACATGAAATTTACGGATACCATCTTTTTCTAAAAACTTGGTTCAGGCCTTTGTACACCCTGCGTACGTTGTATACCCGCCTTTTCTTTTCTTAGTTACCTCACAGATATTTCACTCTTATTTTAGCTTTATTCTCATGAATACTAATTGTCATTCATAGTTACCAAATATATATACAGACCTGCACATTCAAAACCTCTACACTGGTGTGTTTATGGATTTTATATTTGTCTGCACCACTTTATTACACCAACTGGTGGTTCCTTATTGAATTAGAGTTTGTTATGGTATTCTTATACATTTTCCTCTTATTTTTGTTTAACAATCCAAAAGACTGCTACATTAGTTAGCATGAACCATAATAGAATTTTACATTTACACAGTCCTTAGAAAGGATTCAAAATATAAGGCAAGCAACAAATAGCTGCAACCCGTGTGCGTAGCACGGGTTCACACTAGTTTAATATTAAAGACTGAATTGAAGTACACAATAAAATACAGATAAAATATCCAAGTCAAATATAATTACTGTTATTATTATTATTCAGAAGTAACTCCGACTTATACAGCAACAAGTCTACAAACTGAAGAAGTTGGTGGTTGCAAAAGTGGTGCTTTTTCATCTAGAAAATTCTGTACCTTATGTGTCGCTACAGGACTACAAAGTAACATTTGTTGGATCTTGGCTGTAAATAACTGCAAATTACATTGCCCAAAAACTACTTAAATGTTGGCCTTACTCAAAAGCTGGCAAAAGAAGTTTGAGGTCAATTGAGAAGAAAGCAAGGGTAGAATATTAAATTAAGTTCACCAGAAAACTATTTAACATTAAAACCCTCCAACCGTAAAGACAATAAAATACATACAGTAGGCCAAAAATGTTTTCCTTCCGTAGGGAGAAGGATTTTTGGTATTCAACCGTAAAGCAACGGCAATCCGACTCCCAATCAATGGAAAGAAATTTTTATTTAATAATAAAATAAGGCATCTAAATTTACCAAATTTATTATGAATGATGTTATACAAATAACACATGACGAATAAGAGACTAAACGGTTTATCTTTATACATATTGCTCAACGGTATTTAACCTTGTGCACCCATGTAAAGCAAATATAGCTGGAGGATATATACATCCAGAAAACAGATGCATTACAAGAGTTCTTGCTCTCCATTCTAGTTATGATCCTTTCTTAATTTAGTTTCCATAATTGGTATAAATAAGATAAACGAAAAATGCTGCAGCTCATAGTTATATAAGACCTCTTGAAGATTGAAAATGAAGAATACCTTGAATTGTCTAGAAAGCTCGTAGGCATGCAATATGTTTGCAAGCTTGGACTGCCCATAAGCACGGATGCTACTGTACCTAAAATAAGAAATGTTTGACTTGAATTAAAAGCGAACGACAGCAAATTCAAAATGAGTACTGATATTGAAATAAAGGGGAAAAACAGAACAGAAACAACATACATGGTAAATAAAGGGGAAAAACAATAACATGAACAACGAACGACAGCAAATGGAAAATGAGTACTGATATTGAAATGATGTTTTGAATAGGTTGCTTACATATGTAGTACTCCAGAGAGTGGAACATTAAGGCAACACATTGATTTATTTTCTCCATTGAAGGGGAGTTCCAGAACTACCGCAACTGCAAAATTAAGAAATTCAATTCATTCAATAAAAAATGTAAATAAAATTGATAGTATATGATGGTTCAAATTCATTTAGGCAAAGTAATATTGCCATGGCGACATCGATCAACGGCATCAACAGTTTATATTAGCTTTCCCAACCAAGAATTTAGCTGTAAATGACATAATATAACAATGTAAATAAAATAAAGCAATGGTAAACATGCAGACATGAATGGTATAAAAATTTATGTAGTGCACTGGAATCTCTTTGAAGAACCCAGACAAAGCTAATGAGTTAATCTAAAGGATATTGGAAGAGCAAGTGTTTAGGAGTAGAATTGCACACGCAAAGACCTTTAGCATATGCTAAACATGAAAATCGATCTAGAGAACAAGGGTAGCAAACACAAACATGTCAAGATCATTAAAACAATTACCCGATGTAAATGAGATACTTGAATATAAAACTTTTGGAGGTTTAACAGCAGGGATTGTAGGCTTCAAAATCGTGATTGGCACTCTAAAATAAAGACCCCTCCATGGAGCATTGCAAATTGTACCATAAACTTCCTGATAGTGTAATCCATTGCTGACATGAGTTGGATCCACAATAATGCTGCACCAAGAACAAACCAATAACGAACACCATGCTTCAGCCATCATAATATATTATTACCCATTTATAAATGTTTTCTTTGAGGATGCTTATCCTCATGGTTATGAATGATAAGAAAATACATGCATACGGTAGAAGCCAAGATAAACCTAAAAGGAAACAGTGTTCAGTATTAAAGAGTTTAATCAAGTGAGAGATTGACATATGCAATATGCAAAAAAAAAAAAAAAAAAAAAAAAATTGTTGAGAGGAGGATACAGCAGCATGTAAGAGAAATTCAACATGACAATAACAGTTAAAATCTGATATTGAAACAAGTAAAGTTTCTATAAGCGACACATATGCATATGGTAAATCCTTTTCTTTTTTCTTTTATGATGTCATCATATTTGAATATTCCAGTGAAGAGAATAAAAATAAAGATGTATACTTGTTAGAAAACCTACCTTCTGATAAAAAGAGCAACATAAGATAAAGAAGCAGCAAGTGTAGCAAAGTTCAAATCGTACACGAAAACAAACAGGATGCTCAAGTTGACTTCTCCTACTTGTGCATACCCTTCACTGCTAAACTGGAAAGTTCCACTGTCCTGAACAACATCAGCATCATAGGTAGAACCGGATGAGTAGATTGGATACCTTTTCGCTTCATATATATTGCTTCAATATCCAATAGGAACCATAACACACATTACCAAGCAGCTTACTCTGAATCAAAGCAATACAAAAATCATTATCATTTCCACATAACCAGCACAACCATTAGGTAGCTATGCATGAGAAAACTGAATCAAAACGTTTTAAAAAAGTTATAGGAAAATTACTGAAAGGCTTTAGCTACTGACACATATTTTTATTCTCGTTTAGTATTCACAGCTCATAAGACTTTTTTAATATTGAGAAGACATATTTATATTTATTAAGCCGCCCACAGTCCTCCACATTAAGTCAGTACAATATTGCTTTCAATCTTGTTTCGATGCATAAGTTTCATGCACACATGAATACACATATACACACATAAACAGTTTGAGTATTTACATATAATTATGTGTTCATTTTCATTTTAAATAATCATTAGTATAAACATATTGTATGCATACGCATTGGTAAAAACAAACATAGCAATACATGTTTGCATAATCTTAACATTGAATCATTATTTAAGTAATCTAAAAGCAAAAGTAGAGGAACACATGTTACAGGGAAAAACAGCGTAAAACCACAACTAAAAACACTCATTCTGTATTGAAATACTCACCAACAGGACATGTTTAGGTAGTGATAAAATGTTACACAATTACCTGTTAGTTCTTTTCCAGTTACTAGTTTTGAGTGATGCCTAAACTTGCAAAAAGTTTTTGAGGTCCTTTCTGAAAATTTATCCAATAATTTATTTTGCTCTGTCCTTGTATTAATGGATTGTTGAAATAGTTTGAAGATGAAGCATTGAAAAAATCTTATAATATACATCTTGTCCACTTATTGTAGCTTCCCTATTGTTTCATGTTTGATTTGAGTTACTTTGCAAACTCTGCTTTCTATTTCATGGCATAGTCAAAAAATAAACAACAAAAAATAAAGGAAGAATTCTCTATTGTGAAAAATGAATTAGCTTAATTCATGTACTAATGTCTATACACAAGAACTACTACTACAATGCTTCTTCTCACTGAGCCACCCAATGCTACTTTCTGATTCTATGCATATAGCAATGGAAAAGGTAGAACAAATTCAAGAAAAGAAGCTAAAGGAGCAACTTGCTGCTACTGTGGAAAATTTACAGTGGAGTTATGCAATCTTTTGATCTAGCTCAATCACACAACCAAATTATTATCATGGTGTGATGGATATTATAATGGAGATATAAAAACAAGGAAAATCACAAATTAAATGCCAACTGTATTTGAGGAAGAAGTACCTGGTTTACAATGAAACGAGCAACTTAGCGAGCTTTATGAATATCTATCTGCAGAAAATAATGATAACACTCAGCAAATAAGCCGGCCTTCTACCTCATTATCTTCTGAAGACTTAACTTCAACTGAGTGGTACTACTTGATTTGCATGGCCTTCACATTTGGCCAAGGAGAAGGATTGCCAGGAAGAGCATTAGAAAGCAGTCGGTATGCCTGGGTGAGTGGTGTCCAATTTGTAGACAAGAAAACATTCTCACGTTCGATTTTAGCAAAGAGTGCATCAATTTAGACAGTTGTATGTATTCCTGTTCTAGATGGCGTTCTTGAACTTGGAACTAAAAAAATTGTATCGGAGGATTCGAACCTTGTACAACAAATCATGGAAATATTTTAGGGATAGCCACGACCAGTATGCTCCGAGCATTCAGCATCAAATTCCTGGATAGTAGAAAAGGATGAATAGCAAAACATGGACAACATTTTCAATGATGCGCTGCAAAATCCATTAACTATAGACAAAGATGGCTTCAATAACGATAACATGACACCGTTTTCTTTTGATTTACCTTTTAGGCCTAACGAAAATAACGAACAAATTCAGGAGATACGAATTGCTTCTTCGATGTCTAGTTCCTTGAATGATTCTTTTAAGCTCAGCACAATGAATGATTACATCCAACGTGAAAATCTGGAAAATCTCATGGACAATATTTTCTATAAGAAGACACTTTTAGCTATTCTGAAGAGCTCGAAAGGTTTAAACTCTTCTTCGGTCTTTCCAATTGGTTCTCGTGCATCAAGTTTTACGAAATGGGGAAGGAATTTGAGTGTGAATAATAAGGTAGGTGGGGTGTCTCAGAAAATGTTAAAGAGGATTCTGATATATTCTTCTTGGTTTACAGAAGAATGTGGCAATAGAAATAAAGCTTCGAAACAAGCAAAAGACAATGTGGAAACAAGCCATGTATTGTCAGAAAGGCGAAGAAGAGAGAAGTTGAATGAAAATTTTCTTGTTCTTCAGTCGCGTCTTCCTTATGTGAGCAAGATGGACAAAGCATCGATCCTCGGCTATGCGATAGAATATCTAAAAGAGCTTGAAAAACGAGTAACAGAGCTCGAATCCTGCAAAAATACAGTTGGAATACAAGCAAGAGAAAAACAGAATAAAACTGAAAGAAGTAAAGCAAAGAAGCGAAAAGCTTGTGATATGGTTCGATTGGAAGGTGCCCACCTATATGTTATTGTGATTGAAAAAGAAGTAAATATAGAGTTGAAATGCACTTGGAGAGATACTTTACTACTAGAGATTTTCAGTTTGATAGATGAACTTGAGTTGGAAACTCAGTCAGTGCTATCTTCCAATGTGAATGGAATTCTTTCACTTACATTAAAAGCAAAGTGTAGAAACTCAACAATGGTATCACCAGGAAATGTCAAGATAGCACTTCACAAAATTACTGGAAAATGCTGAAAATGTAAGTGCAGAATGAATCTTCTCATAAAAACAAGAACATATTGTAAAAGCCTCTTATATTTGTTAATAGATATTTATTATATGTTAAGAATTTATTTTTTTAATGTTTAGAAATAAATAAATTTCAGTATTTATGATTTCCCTCATTATAACAATTTATTTTATTGTACAATTACTTGAGCTCCAAGCTACTGTTACTAAAAAAAACATGCATGTCATAGCAAGTAACTTGCTAATAAATTGATGTGCAGATACATTTATGTTTATACTTTATATTTATTGTTTGTAGGAAACTGAAGAACAGTACAATGATATTAACCAACTTAAAATTAGGTACTACTGCTTTTTAAATGACACCGCGAATAATATTTACTGATATATGGTATGTTTTAACCATAAACACTAAGGAACTGAACCTGACTTCTAAAACCTTTAGGGAAGATTGCTTCCTTATTGCACCAATTCTTTCCAAGCTCCAGAGTTCCATAATGAAGAGGTTCAACAGGATACTTTTGTGGATTGCTGATGCTTCTACGTTCATTGCTGGCCATAAAATCATTAAGGTCAATAGCAAACAATTTTGTACTAGACTGAGAAACAAGCTATCTTTAGAACATAGATCACCACTATACTATCGGATCCTTAACTTCTCGTCCGATGTAGGAGCCATTCTCAGCAATGACTGCGACAGCTCTTGTGGAAGCTCATTACCTAGTTAAAGTAATTAAGCACGATACAAGTCAGTATTGGATCCATAAAACTGACTTAATTATACTACAAACTAAGGAACTTCAACAAGTAACTTTGCCTACTATCTCTTTTCAGGCTACTAAAATTTAAAGGCGGAAACCATAAGCACATACCCTGGAGAATGAAGAATTTTGGGGGTCAGGTTGTACTTCCATTATTACATACCCTGGAGAACGAAGAAATTTTGGAAATTATTAAACCGGAAAACATAACTCACATTCAAGATGTCATTGTACCTCGGGATCTTTTTCTCTTGCAGTCCTGCAGTGGTGTGAATGAGAATGCAGTTGGTAGCTGTGCGGAGCTAATCTTTGCTCCAATCGATGCATCTTTTGCTGATGATGCCCCTTTATTGCCTTCAGGCTTCCGGATAATGCCATTTGACTCTTTGAATGAAAACTCAAGTCCAAATCGAACCCTTGATCTAGCATCTTCTCTCGAAGTTGGATCGGTAAAAGGTAGAGTTGGTGGCGATTTCAACAAAAATTACGGAAGCACAAAATCTGTGATGACAATAGCATTCCATTAACGCAACGAAGAATTGAAATTTTAGGGATTGGAAGATTTGGGAATTTATTTTGTTTCGGACGAAACGGAAAAGTGGAGAGGGAGAAAAGAGAAAAGAATGACACGGAATGGAAAAATTATCATTCCAATTTGATACGGGCTCAAGCACAATCAAAAGGAACCAATCCGAACCCTTGAAGATCTAGGGTGAGATTTCAAGTGTTAAAGGTGACGCAGATTGCAAAAGAAAATTTGATACGGCTTATCAAATTTGATACGGGTATAAGCCCTATCAAATTTGATACGGCTTAAAGCCGTATCAGATATCCACATCCTGGTGTGTCAAATTGGCTGTTTTGGTGTAGTGCATATTTATGGATGCCTCGAAACCCTAATCTGCCAGATATGACGCGGGGGCTTGACCCATGGGTCGACACCCTTGAGCGGGAAAATTCCCGTCTCCCCAATTCTGCGTGATTTTTGAAATCTAGACCTAATTTTGAATTTCTGGACTTAATATATATTTATTCTTCTTGCGCGTGTGCAAACTTCAAACCTTCATAACTTCTTCTTACGGTGTCCGTTTTACGCAAACCAGGTGTTTATTTTGACCAGAATTCCGAGACGAACGCAATGGCACAGTCCATTTCCCTTAATTCTGAATATTAAATTAATTATTCTTTAATTTATCTTCTTTAGTGTTGTTAAAATTATGGGGTGTTACATTCTCCCTTACTCAAAGGATTTCGTCCCCGAAATCTCTAAGTTAAAAAGAATGTATATCCTACCATCCATAACCCATATACTCATCCACCAATCACAGGCATCCATTGTCCTTAAATATTTCTAATGCTTATATGGACTTATGCAAGGGTGTATGTATATATCCCAATACTAATGCGAAGATCAGGCGGTCTACTGATTCAGTCGACATCCTTAGTGCAATGTATGTTAGTGTCATGAATCCAACATGTATGCAAATAATCTTATTATAACATGTAAGTTCCATATGTGTGTGCAGTCATTCATCCAAATGCAACATCCATATGATGATACACCCACTTTCATCCATTAGAAGAGGAAAAATGCACACACATCCATATGCAGTATGAGAGTGATTGAGCTGATCCAGTGCCTAATGTGTGTGTATATGCATCCACGAGCAACCACCAGCAAACACTTGCATCCACATGCATCCATCAAACATAACATGTCTCAAACAAATGTTTGCAACCATGTGATTTCTATTTAAAGGTCGAAGATTCGATCGATATGATACACACGAATGACACAAGCAAGTACAAATAAAAGCTTGGAAAAAGAAGTTAAGAACGTAGTCCCAAAAATGGAAGGGTATGAAGCGCGATCCTTGTCTTCAGTCTCCCAAGCCGCATCCCCGTTGTCTTCCCCCATTGCTCTTTTATTAACCTAACCTCTCTGTTGCGTGGTTTATTAACCTCCGATCCAAGTATACGGATAGGAACTCATCTAATTGTCGTCTCCCGTTCTACCTCTACTTCCTCAAGCATGTTTTGCTCAACTACCTCTGTTGTATCGTGCAGACACTTCCATAAATAAGAAAGGAGGAAAAACATCATGAATATACACATACATGCGAAGCGAACTGTACGCCTTAGTTGCGAATAATACCGGAGCACCTTATTCAGATATGTTTCACCTAATAAACCGTTTCTAAAGCAGCTCCCCTACTTGCTTGCTAAGCTCCCTCGTTTCCCTTGGAGCCATATGGCGCACAGGCAATGTAAATGGCTTTGCATTGTCCACCAAGTATATACGGAAATCAATCTCGCACCTCGGGGGTAAACCTCCAACCTTATCAAAAACATCAGGATACTCACAGACTACTAGTACTAATCGCAGATCATCAATAGATGCATCAAGTGACTCTAGGAAACTAAGCATGACAGACACCATAGGGTCACAAGAAATCTCGAGGATCCTACCATGGCAAGTCAAAAAGTCTAACGACCCTCCTCTCCCACCATACATGGCTAGCCAATCCATCCCTAGAATCAGACAGTATTCCATAAAACCAAGCACATATGTGTCTCATTCAAACTCGATGCCTAACACAAATATTCTTAAACCCCGACAAATCATAGACAGATGAGTTGTACCCCTAATGAGGTATGAGACAACAACGGGATCCAAAACCATACTAGTACTAAGGTGCAGAGACTAAACTACAAAATCAGATATAAAGACTGAGAAGCGCCAGAATCAAAAAAAGTTCTAAAAGGATGTTCGGATAGAGAAATCAAACCTTCAACAGAAATTTACCTACCTCTATCCGATACATCAGCCACGAGAGCATGTATTCGCCCTCCAGAAGATCCTGCCCTTTGGCCCTTCCATTTCTTCTTCGGTCACTCCCTAGTATAGTGTTCGACTTCACCACAGTTGAAGCAAGCATTCTTCCTTTTTCTGTACGTAGTCTTTGATCAAATGACCCACGTTCCCACAACCATGACATTTCTTTTTTCCTTGAGATTTGTCGTGCTTTCCGCCCTCTTGTTGTTGTTCTTTCTTGGGCCACACTTTCTTGTTTTGTGTTTCCTCAACCTTAGCCTATTTATTTTCACCTTTGTCTTCTTCATGCATCAAGGCCATATCAACGAGCCTTCCAAAAGTTGCTCCCATCGGAATATGGGACATAGCTAACCCATGGAGGAGTTCATTCGGTCCTCTAGCAAACCGCAAAGCTTTCTTATGCGGGGCATCTACTAGCTCCAACCTGAACCTTGCCAGTTGATTAAATTTGCTAACATACTCTTTGACAGTCATGCCTCCATGCTTGAGCACTAAGAACCTTTCCATTTGCATACTTTTCTCAACTTGAGATAGAAACTTCATTTCAAACCTCTGTCTAAAATCATCACAAGTCTCCACTGGACGTCCCGCTTGCATCACTTCCCACCAGAATGAAGCTTCATCTTTCAGTAGCAAGGCGGCTAACTAAATCTTCCTACGATTGTCCACTTCAAAAATTCCAAACAAACCCTCCGTCTCTTTAAGCCAATTCCATTCCTCTACAAAAGTTTCGGTTCCATGGATTTGTTTTCCTCCTATATCACATAAATCTTTGCAGATCTTGGAGAAATTATCTGCATGCGAAGGAGGAGTAATGACGGCTGTAGCTGGGGGAAGAACGTCTGCTTGACCACCGACAGGTGTCATTGCATATAGATACCTACGGAACCAACCTGGTATCGTAATGCCCCCAGAAATATTAGGTTCCCCAGATATGCTAAAAAGAAAAGGAAAGGGATTCAAATAAGGAATCTAAAGATATTACATATGGCTTTGGGGAATATGTTTTTTAATACAGACATTTCTTTTGCAAACGCTTCCTTTAAAAACCTTTTTGAAAACAATTTTCAAAATCTTTTATCCGATCTGGTAACTTTCAGCTCTGATACCAAGAGTGACACCCCATGTCCGTTAATATCACTCATTAAGAAAATGCATTAAGTTTCGTGAAGCGTTATAGGTAAATAGAAACAGTAACATTACGAGACAGATATAAAATAGCAGCGGAATTAAAAACTTTATTAATCATAAAGCATCGTAGTTCAAAACATGGTTACATCATATGTCTGAAATGCATAAAACCCAGTGCATCATTAAAACTTCTGTTTTGCACTTAAAATATCAGAGTACAAAAATAAAAGAAGCGTAATCCCCAAAATGCAGCCATAGTAGAGAGACAAAAAATCGAGCAATATATCTAAGCAGCTCCAAGCAAGATGAAAGCAGAGAATCCAAATAAATCCCGAGTATTCCCACCGTGAGAACCTAGGGAGGAAACGGAAGAGAGAGAAGAGGAAACAAAACGGGTCAGACATAAATTCTGGCGAGTCCAGTTACTTTTAGCATATAAATAAGTAAAAGCATCATGACAGGCATACAAACTGGAGAGTGAGATAACAGTGTCATAAGGCAGGTATAGCGGGATAAACAGGATAATAGAACTGGATATGTTGCGCTTCTTAAGTACTTTTGTCTACACCAATACCAGTATAATAGATATGTAACAGGATTACATACTCCCTAATTGCTTAACAGAAACAAAATGATCCCAACAGAAATATAATAATAGTTTTAGGTGTACTCTAGTAACGGGTTTTAACCCAAACTGAATTGATCGGTGCCTAAACAGAAATAACGGATGTTAACCTAAAAAGAAATACAGATACCCCATAGAAGCAGATGATCGCTGCTTTTCTATGAATCAGTAAAGCGCGACATTTAAATTAAATTCTGCAAGCATACAGGTATGTAGCATACAGGTCGAACATAGGGAGGTGTTATTAAAAATTATTATCTATTTATTCTTGGGCGAGTTAGACGAAGTTTGGATTTTTTTTTTATGTTGTTGAAATTACTCTGAATCTAATCAGTATCAAATTCAACAATTGAAAAGAAAAGGAACAATTACTAGAAAAAGAGAATAACAACTAGAATAATAATAGAAATTAAAAGTAGGATTCCTGTTGAAACTAATCAACAGTGAATCGCTAACAAGCAGTAATAAAAGACAATAACAATATGCATTCTACCCAAACCTAATTAGGTAGATAACACAAATTGTTATGAAATAACAATAAAACTAGAAAAAAGAAAAGACTTTTATTAGAACAAAAGAGAATACAGAATAGAAAAATGAATGGCATTTACAATGGGACATCATGTATATTTATAGAGATGTAGACCAAATCCTAATCAAATCAATGACTAAATGACCCTCTTTTCCCAAGAAGTAATATCATATCTCTTGCCTTCCTTGACCAAGCTTGATTGGAAAGCAAATCACGGTGAATATCTTCCAAATCTTCCCTATCTTCCATGTGGCAAATTGATTGATTGATTGATGAGCAGATTGTACGTGATTAATTCTTCCAAACAAGGATACTCATTAGACTCCAAAGGCAACAAGGGATAAAATCTTCAAAATTGATCTTTTCTTGGCAATATTTCTATCAAAAATTCTTTTAATTGGAAATTGAAAAATGAATGTTCTGAATTAATTTCCATGACTACTCCTGAAATGTCTATTAGTGAATATCATACATACACATGAATATGTATATATATAATATAATACTAATTAATATATTCTTCATAGCAAAGGGCCAGTGTGAACGCGTTCTGTTCTTTGGCAAAAAGTGAGCTCGACGGGGATCGAACTCAGGTCTCTCAGTACAAATTTCCATGCAATTACCAGTGAGCTACAACGTCTTTTGTAATTGAGGTGGCTTTAATACGGGGAAGTAGCTTTTTATCTGTAGTTGGCCTTTAATTTGAAACGAAGGAGGCATTTCTTGACATCCTGTAAAAACATACAAAAGTAACCAAAGTATCATTTATTTATTTACAAAAGATAAAATATACGAGCGTAAAATAAACACATTTCTATGTTAATCAAATACCCCCACACTTATCTTTTACTCGTCCTCGAGTAAAAAGAAAATGAAAAACTAACTAGATAGGTCGCACTTTCATAGGAAACACGATTGCATTGAGCGCATGCAACAAGCCGTTAAACCTCTAGGTGTCCCTAGTAGGACGAGTGGTGTCTCGTGAGGGTTTTCAGCGGATACTACCCACAAAATCCAAATGCAGTATGCTATGATTCTAATGAAACTACATGAATGCAATGGACATATGCAAATAAAAATGAAAAATGAAAACACGACTTATTTCAGGAAAGTGGTACAACAAATTAAGTTAATAATTTCTAATCAGTTGATTTTATTTTAGATACCTCGACTTATCACAAATTTTCAATATAAATCAAGTTTTCAAATGTTAAATTCCAGTTTGGCCAGTTAGTTCGGTCGATAACATAGTGCAGCCATGAAATAAATTCTTAGTTTGCTTGACATAGTTTGTAAAGTGGTATTCTAATTTTCTCATGTATGGCTAGTCAAATCAATAAGGTCAAGAAGTGTTTGGGCATCATCGCTTATTCTTTATTCTATAAAATTTTAAGATTTATGATTAAGTACATACACCTAACTTAGAAGACCAAGGTTTACCACCCATGCACTGCCTCGCAGACTAACGGAGAGTGGGTAAAGAGCTTGGCCGATTGTGCAGGCCGACTTTGACTTTGTCAACAACGTGTCGGTAATCCTTAGGTGTCCAATCTCATAAAATGAGACCAAGATATTCCAACGCTGACTTTGTCAACAACGTGTCGGATAGAGCTTGGCGGGTTTGCACACCAACGCTCGATATACAAGCAATGTTGGATACCCTTGGATTACTATTATTATTATTGAATTTATAAGCACAAAAAGAGAGTTACGCGAATTCAACTTAACACAACTTAGTTTTAAAGATTTGACAAGCCATTATAAGTATTTTAAGTCCTCCACTTGTTTAAACAAAGTCTACAATATAGAATAGATTTCATGGCCATCACCTAAGAATCTCCCTATGTACCGGTTACACTATTATCCCTCAAAATTAAACTTTTCATTATATTTCTTATTCGATCTAAGTTGAGAGAAAAAAATACTATCAACTGGCTAAAAATTGTAAACTTATTTTGTTGTATCAATTGAAAATGAGTCGTATTTTCCAAAAAAAAAAAAATTGGTGTGTTACTGCGATATAAAATGTATGACGGTCCTACATGAAAATTTTGAAAGAAAAATTAAAGAAAAATAAAAAGAATGCAATGCAGACTCCCCCCATACTTGATTGAGACAGTGTCCCAACTGTCTAAAATAAAAAATGAAAAAGAAAAATAAAAGAAAAAGAACGTGTACCACCTGATTTCATGGTGGGTGATCAGGCTCATGCAGATCGATAGGGTTATCTTCGTCATATTGCTCGAATTCCAAAAATGGTTTCAGTCGTTGACCGTTTACTTTGAAGACTTTTCCATCCCTAGGATTTTCAATTTCAACCGCTCCATGAGGATATACTGTTTTCACAACATAAGGTCCAGTCCATCGAGATCTGAGTTTTCCTGGAAACAAGTGAAGTCTAGAGTCGTATAAAAGAACTTTTTGACCTACGTTGAATTCCTTACGAAGTATGTTTTTGTCATGTTGGGCTTTGGTTCTTTCTTTGTAGATTTTCGCATTTTCATACGCCTCATTTCTTAATTCCTCTAATTCCGAAATTTGCAACTTCCTATGTGAGCCGGCTTTTTCTAAGTCAAAATTCAAAAAATTTATGGCCCAAAGAGCACGATGATCTAATTCAAGAGGTAAGTGACAGGCCTTTCCAAAGACTAATCGATATGGTGACATCCCTAGATTGGTTTTATAAGCAGTGCGAAAAGCCCAAAGTGCATCAATCAGTTTTACGGACCAATCTTTTCTATTGGAATTCACGGTTTTCTCAAGAATTTGCTTGATTTGTCTATTGGAAACTTCTACTTGTCCACTAGTTTGTGGATGGTAAGGGGTCGATAGCTTGTGTGTGATTGAGTATTTCTTGAGCAAGGACTCAAAAGCACGATTATAGAAGTGAGTGCCATTATCGCTAATGATAGCTCGAGGTGTGCCAAAGCGTGAAAAGATGTTTTCTTTGAGGAATTTGACAACAACCTTGTTGTCGTTGGTTTTGGTCGGAATGGCTTCAACCCATTTTGAGACATAATCTACCGCAAGCAAGATGTAAAGATTCCCAAATGAATTAGGGAATGGTCCCATGAAATCGATGCCCCAAACATCAAATAACTCAATCACTAAAATGGGGTTGAGAGGCATCATGTTTCGCTTGGTAATTCGACCCGTTCTTTGACATCGATCGCATTTAGAGCAAAATTCGAAAGCGTCACGGAAGAGTGTGGGCCAGTAAAAACCGCTTTGCAAGACTTTTGCAGCAGTTTTTCTTGCTCCAAAATGACCGCCACAAGCATGGTCATGTGAGAAGGAGAGAATACCTTGGTGTTCATGATCGGGCACACACCTTCGAATGATTTGGTCTGGACAGTATTTGAAAAGATATGGATCGTCCCAATAGAAGTTTCGAACTTTCGAGAGAAATTTTTGTTTATCTTGTTTCGACCATTCAGCGGGTGTTTGTTGTGTGACAAGATAATTTACAATTTCAGCGTACCAAGGGGTGTTAGAGATGGAAAGAATTTGTTCGTCAGGAAAATAGTCATCGATTTGGGTGTCTTCAACATTTTCGTGCACAATTCAAGAGAGATGTTCAGCTACAACATTTTCAGAAGCCTTTTTATCTCGTATTTCGATATCGAATTCTTGAAGAAGAAGAAGGATCCAACGAATCAAGCGGGCCTTGGCATCCTTTTTAGAAAGAAAATAACGTGTGGCAGCATGATCAGTGTAAACTATGACTTTGGATCCTATGAGATATGGTCAGAATTTCTCAAGAGCGAAGACAACTGCCAAAAATTCCTTTTCAGTAGTTGAGTAATTCAATTGGGCCTCGTTTAAGGTTTTGCTAGCGTAATAAATGACTCGAGGGAGTTTATCGATACGCTGACCTAAGATGGCTCCAATTGCAAAGTCAGAAGCGTCGCACATAAGTTTGAAGGGCTGAGTCCAATCAGGAGGTTGAATGATGGGAGCTGTGGTCAAGATTGACTTAAGAGTTTCAAAAGATGTTTTGCAGTCATTGGAGAATTCGAACTTAACGTCTTTGGCAAGTAAATTTGAGAGAGGTTTTCAAATTTTCGAGAAATCCTTAATGAATCTTCTATAGAATCCCACATGGCCAAGAAATGAACGAACATCTTTAACAGACTTAGGAGGAGGCAGATTAGCAATCAAATCGATTTTGGATTTGTCGACTTCAAGGCCATCTTTGGAGACGACGTGGCCTAGAACTATCCCCTTTTTAACCATGAAATGACACTTTTCCCAATTAAGCAAGAGAGATTTTTCCTTACAACGTTTTAGGATGAGTTCTAAATGAGTGAGGCATTGGGAAAAAGGAGATCCATAGATTGAAAAATCATCCATGAATATTTCTAAGAATTCGTCCACTATATCAGAGAAAATACTCATCATACACCTTTGGAAAGTCGCGGGGGCATTACAAAGACCAAAAGGCATGTGACGATAAGCAAAGGTTCCAAAGGGACAAGTAAAGGTGGTCTTGTGTTGATCCTCTAAAGCAACAGGGATTTGGTTGTAGCCAGAGTATCCATCGAGAAAACAATAGTACTCATGACCCGCTAAGTGTTCGAGCATTTGGTCAATAAAAGGTAAGGGAAAATGGTCTTTTCGTGTGGCTGCGTTGAGCTTTCGATAGTCGATACACACACGCCATTTTGTTTTGATTTTTGTTGGGACAAGCTCATTACTTTCATTTTTGATCACTGTGACTCCCGATTTCTTTGGTACGACTTGTACTGGACTCACCCAGGTACTATCAGAGATGGGATAGATGATGTTATTGTCTAGACATTTGATTATCTCCTCCTTGACCACTTCTCTCATGTTTGGGTTTAATCGCCTTTGAGCCTCACGGATGCGTTTAGCCTCATCAACTAAGTGTATGCGATGTTCCACAATTGATGGGCTAATTCCTTTTATATCGCTCAGTTCCCATCCCAAGGCATCTTTATTTTCTCGCAAAACTTCTAAGAGTTTTTCTTCTTGGTCTTCGGTAAGATCAAAGGCCAAGATTACGGGAAGATTTTCTGAGGAGTCTAAGTATGCGTACTTAAGGTCTTGTGGCAAGGGTTTGAGATCTAACTTAGGATGTTCTTGAGTGTTAACGTTGGTTAACATTCCTTGGTTAGATTCAGAAGACGAAGGATTTAAGTCAAGAAATTCATTCAGTTCAGAAATGTATTCCAGTTCGTCGAAATCGGAATCGAAATGTTCCAGACACATTTTCAAGGCTTCAGAAGTGTCATTAGAGGTTTCGTCAACTATGGTTTAAATCATGTCGATTTCATCAGTCTCAAAATCCCTAGGTTGTTTGTTGAGATTGAAGATGTTTAGCTCAGTGGTTAGGTGCCCGAAGGAAAGTCGAAGTTGATCGTTCCTACAATTAATGACAGCATTTGAGGTTGCAAAGTAGGGCCGTCCTAAAATCAATGGTATTTGAACTTTGGAATTTGAGACAGGCTCTGTTTCTAAAACTATGAAATCGACAGGGAAGTAAAATTGTTCGATCTGTATCAAGACGTCTTCGATAATTCCCAATGGCTTTTTGACAGACCGATCTGCTAACTGAAGGGTGATGTTTGTTGGTTTAATTTCCCCTAACCCAAGTTGACAATAAACAGTATAAGGAAGAAGATTGACAATGGCACCAAGGTCGAGTAGGGCACGAGAGATATGGGTGTTTCCTATTTTGCAATCAATCGTAGGGCAGCCAGGGTCTTTGTACTTGACTGGGGTAAGATTCGAAAGAGCAGAGCTTGTATTCGCAGTTAGAAAGGCGGTTTTTGGAACATTAGTTGCACGCTTTTGTGTGCACAATTCCTTAAGACATTTGGCATATTGAGGAATTTGTTCGATTGTGTCTAAAACGAGAATGTTCACACGGACTTGTTTGAAAATTTCCAAAATTTTATCAAAATTTGCCGCTTTCTTCTTATTAATGAGCCTATGGGGAAATGGAGCTATGGGTTTTTCGACTCTGTGACGAGTTTCATCATTCAGGTAAGAATATTTATCCAAGGAAATAGAAGGTGATAAGGCCGTAGAAGATGGAATGTTGGTATTGCCAACATAAATTTTCGAAGGTGGGTCGGGTTTGCCGACACTGGAAGAAGAATTGTTGGGATTGCCAACATTTAAGGAAACTTGAGGTTTAGAGGAATTGGCATTCGAAGCCAATGGGTGATCATCAAGATTAGGGATTGGGGTCGAGTTAGAAGGTTCGTCAGGGTCGCCCACGTTATTATCAATCCTCTTTCCAGATCGAAGGGTTGTAATAACGTTGACTGGATTATGGTTTTCGTCCTCACAAGAATTTACAGCACGAGAGTTATATTTTGGATTCACCTCAGGTTGACTCGGCAACTTTCCTTTCTCGTTATTTTTCGCTAGTTCCTTTATCATATTCATCATTTGTTCCATTTTCTAAACGCACAATTTCTGGTGACGATTGAGAAGATTGAGAGGATTGGTTTGATGGTTGAAAATTGGGGTGCCTGTAAGGTTGCTTGGATTGAGATGCTGTTTGAGAGGTTTGAGAAATTGGAGGTGGAGCTTGATAATTTGGGTTGGGAATAAAGGGTTGCACGTGAGATGGGTTAGCCGAGTTATTGGGGTTTGACCAAGAAAAATTTGGGTGGTTCCTCCAACCAGGATTGTATGTGGATGAGTAAGGATTATTTTGAGCTATAGCATTGGCTTGGTCCTGAGAGTAATAGTGGGGTAACCCTTCTCCGGCTTGAGGAGTTTGATTTTCTAAGGGAATTTGACTTGGGTCCACGACATGCACTCCTCTAGTAGAAGTACGAATGGGAACACGAATTGATTCCCATTGCATGTCCTTTTCAGAATAATCTTCTAAGAATTGCCAAGCTTCATCGGCTGTCTTAGACATAAAATCTCCTCCACACATTGATTCTAGTTGAGTTCTAGTCTGATAGTTTAGCCCTTCATATGCAATTTGACATAAGTGATCTTTTAGAATTCCATGATGAGGGCAACTATATAATAGCTGGTTGAATCTCTCAAAGTATTTTGAAAAAGTTTCCCCCTCATTTTGACAAAATTGATTTATCTCGGTTCGGATTTTTAGAGTTTTATGAAAAGGGAAAAACTTTTTCAAGAATGCAGTGACAAATTCATCCCAACTTCTTATGGAATGTCTTGGAAGAGAATTTAGCCATCTTTTAGCGCTTTCAAGTAGTGCAAATGGAATTAGCCTTAGCTTGATCGATTCGTTAGATAGTTGTTGCATTTTTGTTGTGGAAGCATACAATTCAAATTCACTCAAAAATTCATAAGCATTTTCAGATCCAGTAAACTTTGGTACCCCTTGGATAAAAGAATGTTTTAGCTCAAAATTGTTTCCTTCAGCTGGTGGGAACACAATGACAGATGGTTGAACGGTCCTAGTCGGATAACATCGATCACGAAGAGATAAGGGTCTATCTATTTGGATAATGAGGTTTTGAAAATTTTGATTTGTTTGGTTTTGATCCCCAAAGTTTGGAAAGTTGTGATTCACTCGATTTTGATCCAATTCGGTTGGAAAATTTTGGTTGATTCGAGAACCCCTAGGAGAATTTTGTTGGCTAACACTTTTTTCACTCATTGTTGTTAAATGCAAGCACATAAATTAGCTACAATGAAATTTTCTGTCCTTAATGGCTCCTAACCCAAAATTATATAGTGACACGTTTGATTACATAGATCAAAAGATTTCTTAGCCAGTTAACGGACAGGAGTTATCGGTGCACCAAGAATCACCCTAGCAATGCAGCCGAAGGTTTAAGTATCTTCAGAGTAACAACCGATATAATATTTACGAATCACCGTAATATTTATAAACGGTTATTTCTCTGTCGTAGTCTAGACACCAAGAAATAATTCGTTCCAAATGAATCAACTATCACAATACAATTAAGCCCTAGATGAGCCCGTGACTCCCTTAAGTCCAACGTCTAACCGTTATTATTAGTTAGATTCTACGATGAAATGCAATTTGTGGGCAAAGGAAAGGGTGATGAAATCCCTCACCTTATGTGAATTGGGGTATTGCCCTTAACAGAATGAATAAAAAGTGCAGAAATAACAATAATCACACAATTTAATTGCACAAATTAAAAATTTACATTCAATCCGCTGCCCCTGCAGAATTTTTTTACAACAATTGTCTATATTATTTTTCTTTTGCAGCAGAGCACCTGTAGAGTTTTAAAAAATTTCTCACCTTGATCGGCAGTCCTCCAGTGAAATTGGGTAGCGCTAGCGCGTTCACACCCCACTTGGTGTGCAACCGCTCCAACAATTCGACTTCAACTATTTGCAATTGTTTGACTTTTGAATTTCTCCACTTCGGTCTTGCTTGTTTTCCTTCCTTCGCTTGATCTTGATTTTGATTTTTTTTTTTAAGAAATTGTTAAAACAAGGAAAGAGATTAAGGAGGAAAAAAAAGGAATAGAAGACAAAACTAGCAAGATATTTTTTTCTTGTTTTTGGAGATTGCAATGTCAATAAATAACATCAAATCTGCCAATCAAGAGTTTTTTCAGAAAAAATGGAAAGGAATAGTATTAGAAGAAAATAAATCTAAAGTAAAAGGAAACAAAATAAATGAAAAGAGAAAGAGGGAAGGAGATTCTATTGAAAACAGGGAACGAAAAAGCAAAAGGAAAGAGTTTTTTTATTTATTAATATGTTGAAAAGAAGAAAGAATTTGTAAAAGAAGAGAATGGGATAGAGAAATAAAAAGGAAAGAAATAGGTGAAAATTGGTAACTTTTTTTTCCTTTTAAAATTTGTAAAATGAAGAAAAGGGGTGTATAAAAAAATAGGAAAGGAAATGAAGGAAAGAAACTGAAAAATTGGTAAGAAATTAAAAGAAAAAGTGGCAAAAAAAAAATTTTATATATAAAAGGAAAGCAATGAGAGAAAATAGCAAGCAAATTAAAGATGTGAAAACTAAAAAGGTGATTGCAAAATGGAAAGAAATTTGGGTAATAGAATTATTCAGCAACAACGAGAAAATTTAGAAAGAAATTTGTTTTTTTTTTTTAAAAGGGTAAGAGATTTGCAACAGAAGGAGATTTGTGAGAAGAAATTATAAGAAAATGGCAAGAATTTGTACAAAGGGAAGAATTTAATGACAAAATTTTTCTTTTTTTTTCTGATTTGTAAAAGAAGAAAGAGAACGTAGAAGATTGGGAAAAGAAATGGAAAGATGGAAAGAAATAAAGCAAAAATTGAAAGGTTTTTTTTCCTTTAAAATTGAAAAGAAGGAAGAATTTATAAAAGAAAAGAAGGAGATTGAGAAATAAAAAGGAAATAAATAAATGAAAGAAAAAAAGGAAATAAGGTCAAGAAAATTTGGCAAGTTCTTTTTTTTTTTATTTGCCTAAAGTAGGAAGAGGGAACAAACAAATGTAAAAATTGGAAGGAAGGAACAGATGAGATTAAAGAAAAGAAACAAAGAGACAAAAGTGGCAAGAATTTTTTTTTCTCTTCTCTTGTTTAGATGATTCTAGCACAATGTTTGATACAAAATCAACTAATAAAGTGATTTTTTTTTAGCAAAACAAAAACAAAAATAA
Source organism: Allium sativum (assembly GCA_030737875.1). NCBI lineage: Eukaryota > Viridiplantae > Streptophyta > Magnoliopsida > Asparagales > Amaryllidaceae > Allium > Allium sativum. The sequence continues at coordinate 804,231,525 of CM060919.1, forward strand.
AAATAAAAACTAACACGAATCAGATATTAAATAAACAATAAAATTTAATTGTTACCTCCCCGGCAACGGCGCCAAAAACTTGATCGCTGCTTTTCTATGAATCAGTAAAGCGCGACATTTAAATTAAATTCTGCAAGCATACAGGTATGTAGCATACAGGTCGAACACAGGGAGGTGTTAATAAAAATTATTATCTATTTATTCTTGGGCGAGTTAGATGAAGTTTGGAGTTGTTGTTTTTTTTATGTTGTTGAAATTACTCTGAATCTAATCAGTATCAAATTCAACAATTGAAAAGAAAAGGAACAATTACTAGAAAAAGAGAATAACAACTAGAATAATAACAGAAATTAAAAGTAGGATTCATGTTGAAACTAATCAACAGTGAATCGCTAACAAGCAGTAATAAAAGACAATAACAATATGCATTCTACCCAAACCTAATTAGGTAGATAACACAAATTGTTATGAAATAACAATAAAACTAGAAAAAAGAAAAGACTTTTATTAGAACAAAAGAGAATACAGAATAGAAAAATGAATGGCATTTACAATGGGACATCATGTATATTTATAGAGATGTAGACCAAATCCTAATCAAATCAATGACTAAATGGCCCTCTTTTCCCAAGAAGTAATATCATATCTCTTGCCTTCCTTGACCAAGCTTGATTGGAAAGCAAATCACGGTGAATATCTTCCAAATCTTCCCTATCTTCCATGTGGTAAATTGATTGATTGATTGATTGATTGATGAGCAGATTGTATGTGATTAATTCTTCCAAACAAGGATACTCATTAGACTCCAAAGGCAACAAGGGATAAAATCTTCAAAATTGATCTTTTCTTGGCAATATTTCTATCAGAAATTCTTTTAATTGGAAATTGAAAAATGAATGTTCTGAATTAATTTCCATGACTACTCCTGAAATGTCTATTAGTGAATATCATACATACACATGAATATGTATATATATATAATATAACACTAATTAATATATTCTTCATAGCAAAGGGCCAGTGTGAACGCGTTCTGTTCTTTGGCAAAAATTGAGCTCGACGGGGATCGAACTTAGGTCTCTCAGTACAAATTTCCATGCAATTACCAGTGAGCTACAACGTCTTTTGTAATTGAGGTGGCTTTAATACGGGGAAGTAGCTTTTTATCTGTAGTTGGCCTTTAATTTGAAACGAAGGAGGCATTTCTTGACATCCTGTAAAAACATACAAAAGTAATCAAAGTATCATTTATTTATTTACAAAAGATAAAATATACGAGCATAAAATAAACACATTTCTATGTTAATCAGCAGACAAGACTAGATGTACCCTAAATACTACCTTTCCCCAATTGATCGGCTCCATATTCCGTAAATACCCTGTGTCGGCCCCACAGTATGGTGTATTACTTCCTAAAGTGGCAACCTACAGAAGGACATAGACCTATTTATTGGTGCTACAGCGGATTATTTTCCACAGATGCAGGCCGTACTCATGCACACACATGAGTTCGTTGGAACGCACCAGTACACACCTCCTCTCAGATGAACCTCTTATAATCAGTTCAGTAAGCGTGCCCTGACCCCAACCTAGTGCGGGGCCCTCCTTTAATACTAGAATGGATTACTGACTAATATGAGTCCCACACAACAGATGTCACAAGCCAACCCTTACAGATCCTGTGTCCCCAATTAACTAGGATTTTGACAGGTTATGCCTAACAGATTCACAAAACCCCCTACAGATTCACGGGTTAAACTTTACATGTTAACGGGTCCATATAACCCCAACAGATTTAACAGGTTAAGTTTTCTAAATTAACAGGTTTATATAACCCCCACATATTTAACAGGTTTACTTAACCCCACAGATTTAACATGCTTACTTAACTCCAAAGATTTAACTGGCTTACTTAACCCCACATATTTAACAGGCTTACTTAACCCCGTAGATTTAACAAGCTTACTTAACCCCCACATACTTAATGGGTTTACTTAACCCCACAGATTTAACAGGCTCATACAATCCTTATGGATTCAAAAAGGTTAAGTATTACAAGTTCATTGCCACACATGCATTTATGGTTATAATGTGCTAGACCTCCCGCATTAAGTCTACCACTTGTGGATGTTGGATATGTCAGTCGGGTCTGGGCAGACTTCTTTCAAAAGTCAGACTTAACCTCGTGTCTTAGCACCATCACGTCTTTATGCACTTAGACTCCTCACATTAGATTCACTACTTGTAGTCACTGGATATGCCGAGCGGGTCCGGGCAGACTTCTACCACAAATGTAATCTAACCTCGTGTCTAAGCGCGGTTACAGTTACTTATTACTGTAAATCCAGGCATTTCCATTATTAACCAATTATACCTCTTTCATTATTGGTTTTCATTCCCCTTTCCCAATTCATGTTCATCATGTACCGCATGCCTCAAATTAGGATATAAATCACTATATGATTTATGCCTAGATCCATATTCATATTTTCAATTCAAGTTATGCCCAAATAAATGAACAACCCGACATAATAAATGCCCAAGGCCCATGTTATCGGGTAAACCCGAATACAAATAAATGAACAACCCGACATAATACTAGGATAACAGAAACCCTAGCCGCCACTTTCACTCGAACAAACCTAAGCTCAAAAAACTCAAAAATGGTGGATGGGGATGATAATCCACCAACATTAATCTCTAATCATGGAAATCTTCATGGAGGTTTCTAGACGTACTCTTCACTGTCCTTGAACTTCCTCTTGAGAGCGTTAGGGTTGTTTGAGTCGATGATATCCCTGTCTTCGAAGCTTCTAATAGCATAAACTTCAGATCTGCTCTTATTCATGTTCAACAAGCTATCGTATTCTTCTCTATGGCTCCTGAAGCTCAGATCTGCTTGTAATAGATTATTGCCGCTGCTCTCTCCTTTTTCCCAGCAAGATAAGTGATAGATTTGGTTGTTAATCCTGCTTTTATAGTGATTATCACCAATTTTGTGTAAAAAGCTTCTGTCTTTATCGATCTTCTTTAGATTGTTATTGATTTTATGAGATGACCAATAGATTTTACTATTCTCCAAGATTTTGTGAAGCTCTGGATCACTATTGAAGTGGTCTCTGACTGATTCAGGTAAGAAATAATTAGTGTCCAAATTTTGAATAAAAAATGGATGACAATAATCAGTAACCTGTTTACTTCCCTTGCGGAAATAATTTCTGTGGTCAGTTTTGGATCTCACTTCAGAAAGGATACCGGAGTTACATTTCCTGTTTTCATTACTATCTGAATCACTTCTGGATGGAAAGTTGTCTCTGGTACCTGTAACAGGTGATGGCCAACTATTATTGTTCATAGTATTAAATATATTTCTTTGATTATTGAGGTTAATCTGGACCCTTCCCTTGCAGATCTGTTGTCTGTTATCAGGGTTGAGATGATTTTCCCCAGACAGTAAGTCAGAGTAATTGGATTTGTCCTTGTTGCCTGCATTTCCCTGTTCTCCGGAATGTGTAGCTCGAGTGTGGATATTAAGCTTGTGTAAGCTTTGCTTACCATTTAGTAAGAAATCTTCAACATTATTATTGTGATCATCATCCTTACTAGTAATCCCTTGATTAATTGTGCATTCAATCTTCTGTCTATTTGCTTTTTTCAAAATAATTTGACTGTCTGCAAGAATATTCCTCCATAGTTGATAACTACTCATAACTTTATTAGAGTGTAGTCTTTCATTTCTCTCTTTCCAAATGTAGAAAACCACAGCAGTAAGGAAAACACAAGCCTTAATAAATTTTTTAGACTTGGGCTTGAAGTGATTCAGAATATAATCAATACCACTTCTAATATCTAATGTAGGAATATACTGATTGAAACCCAAAGTACTTTTAGCATTATACCAGATGTACTGGGAATATTCACAATCAAAAAATAAATGCTTGGAGCTTTCTAAATCTTTTTTGCAAAGAAAACAAATATTATCCAAATCTTTACCCCATTTACAGCATCTATCCTTTGTTGGTAATTTGTTAAGAGCAAAAAAAGCACAGTGAGCCATTTTTGGGAAATTTGACTTACACCAAATAACTTTGTGCCATTCTGCCTCAACTTCCTCCCCTTTAATACATTCCCGCATTTTTTAAAAGAAAATTTATTATCTTTGCATAATTTCAGAGCTAATTTATCTTTGAAGCTGCTTTGATCAATTTTAATGCTGCTGATAGCTTCTTTATAAATGAGAGCAGCAGTATAATTATGAAAGCTCCAACAATTATTAACAATGATACTATCAACTTTATCATTTATACCCCCGAAAATATAAAGATTGTTCCAACCCAAGAGATTAATAAGTGAATTGCCATAAATCCAAGGATCAAACAACAGACTAATATGGTTATCATCTCTTAATTTCGTATCAATTAATTTTCTGCCCACATCCCTACAGTCAAGAATGTTCTTCCAAACATAAGAGTGTTGGCTGTCTTTTCTAATAATCAAGAAATTCTTATTTTTAAGATATTTGGCTTTCATCCATCTAGCCCACAATGATTTACCCTCAACAAATTTCCAAAACAACTTAAATTTGTAAACCTCAGAAATGTCCCTAATATTTCTGAGCCCTAAACCACCAAATTTCTTAGGTTTGCAAACTTTGTCCCAAGATAATTTATGTTGTTTGCCTCTCCAAATAAAGTTAGAACATAATTTTTCAATTTTTTGAATAATACTAGAGGGGATGTTATGGGTTTGGGTCTAGTAGATGATAACTGCCATGGTGACTGTATGAGTGAGTTCCATCCTACCAGCCATAGACAATAATTTACTAGACCATCCTTCTAGTTTTCCCTAAATAATATCAATTAAACTAGAGCAATCTCTGTCTTTAACCTGATTAATACGAAGAGGAAGGCCAAGATATTTGACTGGTAACTTACCCTCTTTGTATTTCAAAACATTCAGAATGTCCTCTTTATTAGAAGCATCTTTACTGAAATAAATTTTACTTTTATTAGAGTTAACAGTGAGGCCAGCAAATTTTTCCATATTATCCAAAAATTTACAAATGGTTAGAGCATTAATCCTTTCAGCTTTAAGGAAAAGGAGCATGTCATCAGCATATAATAAATGAGTTATATGGCTTATTTCTATTAATTGGCTTAATGTTTCCCCTGGCCAACTCAATTTCCATTTGAATTGTGAAATATTCCATAACAATGGAAAATAAATAGGGTGACAAGGGATCACCTTTTCTTACTCCTCTATTTCTATGTATAAATCCTTTTAAGGATCGATTAATCATGATAGAATAAGTCACATTTGTTATGCACTCTTTAATTAACCCACCAAACATCATTAAAGCCCATCCTTTGCATAATGAAAATGATAAAATCTCTGTTAATCTTATCAAAAGCTTTATGAAAGTCAATCTTAATACACATGAGATTTTTATTCTTCTTATTAAAATATTTTATAAGCTCATGAGCTAATAAGGTATTTTCTGAAATTAATCTCCCTGGAATAAAAACACTCTGATTTTCAGAGATAATAAATTTAAGAAAATACTTCATCCTGTTACATAGGAAAGAAGAAATAATCTTATATATAAAATCGCAGCAAGTTATGGGCCTGTAATCTTCAAGCCCAAGAGTGTTTCCATTCTTGGAATAAGAGTTAAAAAAGTATGATTTGAATTTTTTAACAGCTTACCAGAATTAAAAAATTCTGAAATAGAATCACTTAAAGGGCCTTGAATTTCAGTCCAGTGAGTTTATAAAATTTTGCTCCAAATCCATCAGGCCTAGGACTTTTATCATTGTTAGCATGAAATATAATATTTTTAATCTCCTCAATTCTAATAGGAGCAATCAGAATATCTGCATAATTACTATTAGCAGTATATTTGAATTCAATATTAGGAAAAGAATTGCAATAGCTAGAGGAGTTATATAATGAGCTAAAATAATTAATAGCCTCTTGTTCTATGGAAGAGGCTTCATTAATTATTTTGCCATAATTATTAATTATTTTCCCAATATCATTTCTATTCCTCCTATTAGACATTTTGGTATAAAAAAATTTACTACCCTCGTCCCCATAAGTTAACCAGTCTATTTTAGCCTTCTGCTTAACATTAACAAGTTTAGCTTGAGCATTGAAAAATGAATCAGCTAACACCATGCCTGAGCAGTTATCTTCTAGTTTATCCCGAAGCTTAGCACACTCATTTCTAATAGAACTAATATGCCCTTTATTCTTACTGCAGTTTCAATTTTTGAGGTTTGTTTTTACAATTTGCAAAGTTTTATTGAAATTTATACTGAGCAATACCAAAAAGATTAAACTCCTATGGACAATCTAATTATAACTTTCTTCATACACCCATCCATTTTTGAATCTAAAAGGAGCTTTAGGAGCATATTTATTTTCCTTAAAGGATAATTGAATGGGTGTGTGATCACTTGAATTTTGAGGGAGAGTGCAACATTTCACACAGGAAAAAAGATTAATGAAAATCTGATTTAAGAGATCCCTATCTAATTTACAGTGAATATTTCTATATTTACCTGATTTCCATGTAAATTTATTACCATGAATGGGGGGCTCTATTAATCCAGATTTTAATAAAAAATTTAGCAACCCTTTCCAATTTATTGAAAGGGACAAGATTGCCTCCTCTTTTTTCTGCATTGTAAAAAACAGTGTTAAAATCTCCAGTCAAAATCCATGGACTATTAGAGATGCTAAGGTGCTCAATACTGTTCCATAACTTTGTTCTGCCTTCCTCAAAATTAGAAGCATAAATAAAAGTAACCTTAATGAAAAGACCACCCTTATTTAATAAAAACAATGTATATACTGTAAATCAATAAAATAGTTAGTGAGACTCCAAATAGAAGGATTATGCATGACCATTATCCTTCCATTGCCTCCCATTCTATTATTATTGATACAATTCCAGTTAGCAAATCTTCTACTGTGCAAATCGAAATTTTTTTGATCTTGTAGTTTATGCTCTAGTAAACTTATAATTCTAGGCTTGTATTTAATTAAAAACTCAGAAAGGTCTAATTGCCTTTCAGGGGAGTTGAGCCCCCTAACATTCCAAGCTATTATATCCATATATAAAATAAAAATTATCTATATGAAAGGATACAACCTCTATGGTGGAGCATTGTGTTTGCTAATTCCCACCTTCATCTCCACTTGTTTGCCACTTTTTTTAAAAATTAGTACGCTCAGTGGCTTTCAACTACTTTCCCCAATTGGCATTTTTGCCAATGTATTGTTTTCTGAATTCATGGTCCTTTATGTCTTCAGTTTCTTCAATTGAAGTAATGTCTGAAAGACTTTTTGTTCTAGTCTTCTTCTTTCTCTTGTAAACAGTTGCAGGTTTGGAGGCTGCTGATGGTTTTGCAGCTGCTATTGTTTGACTCACTGCTCTCTGCATATCAATTTCAAAGATGGATGATGGTCTCTTAGGAGCGAGCCTTTCAGAAACAAGAGAGATGTTTGTATATATGGGATCTGTTGCTAAAAGAGATGCATAGCTTGCCAACCCTTCGTTTAATTCATTAATATTCACTGTAAATGTATTAAAACTTGAATCCTTCATGTGGGTGGGGGGTTTAATAACCTGTTTTGTAATTCCCACATTAGAATTATCGTTATGAATAGGAACTGAAAGGATTTGCTCATTTGAGATTGATGGGGTTATCAACCCATCATCTCTTTTCTGATCGACATTGGACTGCAAATTCTTGGAAAGAACAGCAGCTTCCATGAGTAATGATGAGTGATCCGGTTCAGAATTACCTGTATCTGTTGCATTATTTTCTTGAATATCCAGATTCATAGAATCTTCATTGTTGCAAGAAATGTATGCAAGGTCAGGGAAAATCGATGCGGTTACCTTAGAATTGGTCCCTGAAATGTTTGCATCAGTATTAGGATCAAGATCTGTAGATTCTTTGGGTGTGTCATTCCTTTGTTTGCTATAAACGCAATCATTCAATGAATGCCCAAAGATTTAACAGTTTATGCATCTTTCAGGGGTCGTTTCATAGGTGATTTGCTAAGATATGATATCCCCGTCATGCGTATAAACAGAGACTTCACTGGGTAGATCTGAGTCTGCACTTATCTCTACCAAGATTCAGGCGTAACTCAATCTTGTTTCCTTAGCTGTCTGTTCATCCATCTTTATTGGATTTCCAACTAGGCTTGCTATTCCACTAAAATCTTCTTATCCTATAATCTCAAATTCAACTCGGGTAATCTTATCCATATAGGCATCGTGCTCAGTAAATATTTGTCTAATACTATCTCCTTGGTCCATTTTTTCAGAATAATTAGTTTGTCATTTATAAAATATGGACCATCTTTCATAAGTTTTTCACAATCTTCTGAATTAGTAAACATGATTATGAAAAAACCATTTTCCCGTGTGAAAATTTTGAAAGAACCTGTTGGATTCCATGTTCGAGCCACGAAAGCCCTAAAGTGAAAGTATGATGGCCTTTTGCCAAATACATAAGCCACGATGGCGAGCCCCCATTTTCCTTTTGTACGAATACTTGTTTCTTCAGAAACCACCACTATTCTTTCACCAACAGTCTCCACTGGTGGTATGAACTCTTGATCAAAACTTGTATCTTGACCCCGACCTTTCACCATATCCGCCCATGAAGAGACTTTAGATTCTTTAGGAAAATTAACCTTAATACTCTGTTGTGGTTCTTGCGGAATTCTGATAGGGTTCTTGGATTGCGAAGGAGCGCCATTAGAAGGGGGAAACAGCTTCTGTTTCGGTTTAGAAGGGAATTCACTGAATTTTCCAGCCCCTTTTGGAAATGAACAGAAGTATCCGGTTGTGAAAAAATGATTCTTTCCTTTCTTTCAATTCAGAACAGTTGTGAAAAAATGGTTTAGAGGAGAGGAGAGGTGATATGGAATATTCCCCCTTTCGAATGGGGTTATTGTCGAAGATTGGGTTTAGAGACGGTTTGGGATCAGCCATGGCTACAAAGCTTCAGATCTCTTTTTTTTAAAAAAACATATTTTCAGTTTTTTTATTCCACCTTTCTTCTTCTACCTATACAACACGTTTTACAATTCCTAACTACACAATTTTCTCCTTCTTCTCTCTACTGCCTAACCAATATTTTGCTCTTCGCTTACTTGCAATGTTAAAGGACAACAGAGGGAAAGCCAATGTGTTATATCAATGTAATCAGAATCCATACAACTATCAATATGACCAAAATCAATTTGCAATACAGACCTCCTCTCTGCACACTCAAAATTCCAATTCAGGTTTACACTACAAAACCAAAATTTCTAACATTCACGGCAAAATTTAAATCATTATTAAAAAACCCAAATTTCTGCCTATGCGCATAATCTCTCGTTTCAACAAAGCTATAATGATTTGCACTACTCGTCTCCTAGCAGTCAACTTCGATTCGGTTTTCCTAATACCTCTCCCAATATTCCAAGAAATTCAACCTTTTATATAGAGATAATAGCTTCAGAAATAACGAAATCTAAATTGACGTCAACGAAACTCCTGAATCGTGTACTAATATACCGCCTACAAAATATCAGAAAATGCAAAAATGATCCTCTGATGAACAAGTTGAATTAGCCTTCTATTGGGTTGAGTGTTTCAAAGACAACTGAAACGTATGAGTCAAAGTGAAAGTTCATTTTGAAATTCAATTTGGGAATTATTCAATGGCCAAAGTCCACAGAATTCTCCAAGATACATTGACACTTTGAAGCAGTCTTGAAAAATAATCAATGCTAATTGTCAACGTTCGAAAGAGATAATAGTCGAGCTAGATAATTGACAACAAAGTGGTGTAAACGACATCGATTTAATACTGGATTTTAATATGTTTTCTGCGATTATATTCTTATATGATATTTTGACTTACATGAATTCATGTCATGCAGCTAAACGAAGCAAATGCAATGTATATGTCTGAACATAACAACCAACGTTTCACCTTGCACAATTGCTAAGACATAATTTCAAGGAAAGAAAAATAAAGCAAAGTACGACACGAACATTCAGCAATGCTTTTTATGTCTATAGAGTCGGTAGAAGAATTTAGCCCTAGTAGCTCAGATCCACAAGAACACAGCCCTTTTACAACTAGTTCAGGTGGCAGACCGGCGGGAAAATATAAAACCAAGAAAAAACCAACCAAAGATTATAGTTCATACTACGAACAACTTGACGGGCGTATGGCAGCTGCGGAAGAAGCAAATAAACTCTAATGGAAATAAAAGAAGTGAAGAGAATAGAGAGAGTACAGGAAAAACAGCGACGACATGAAGAAGTTCAACACATGAGGATTAATGAATTAGAGTTACGAAACTGGAAGTTAGCTTGACAACAACGTGCAGATGATATTGCTCTTTTCAATTGCAACCTAAACAACCTAAATCCATTATAAAGGTTGTATATGGAAAAGCAAATTGAGAAGTACCATAGACGCCATGGGGTGTAATATATTTCACTGTGTGAGTCTGATGCATTTTAGTTTTAGTTCTGAGTTGTAGACCTTGTTGTTATTTTAGTTGTTTAATTCGGTTGCATTAGGAGTTGTAGTCTTAGCTATTGACGGAAATATAATTTGTAGTCCTAATATTTATGCCATATCAATTTAAAATCGATTGGTTAAAGCTTACACAATAGATAAAACTCATACATATTGAAAACAAAACATAGAAAATGAGTCTTGAATCAATGCATCCATTTAGTGATTAACTATTGGTTTCCCATATGCTCCTAATATTGTTCCACTAGTTCTTCTCGTAGGTCTGGATGGGCCTGTGGATCTCGAACGTCTTTAATAAGTTGCAAATATTCTGCAAATGTATTTGATTCCTTATATGGTTTTTTTTTCTAAACTGCACTGCAATGTCTGGATAGTTTCGAAGTTGAAGTTCATATCTATCTCGACTTCTTCAACAATCATATTATATAAAATAATACAATATACATGATATTAGCTAAAACTGCTTTATCATGGTTGTATAATTTGTTTCATAATATATGGAACCTACCCTGAAGTACTCCAAATGCTTGTTCAACATCTTTCCTTAAACTCTATTGTTGTTTGGTGAATTAGGCTTCTTTTGCCTTGTTTGGCTTTTTGTACGCTTGCACAAATATTTTCCATTTTAGATAAATTCCATCTACCAGATAATATCCAACATAATGATCTTTGTCTCCTATTATGTAGTTGCGTGGAGGTGATAGATTGTTGTACAAGTCATTAAATAAATATGACTATCGTAAAACATTAATACTGTTTAGAGAACCAAGAATGCCAAATAATGCATGTCATATGTAAAGATCAAATGAAGAAATTGCTTTCATTGTTCGTTTTTCTAAATAATATTTGAGGCATGCTTGGGTTTTGATTTGGTTTTTTCTCATGAAAAACGGATTCGCTCTAGAACGGTTGACCAAGATGTTTTGCGTGCTCAGTAGTCCACGTAATAACGTCATAACGTGGTGATGTTTTCCACATGAATGAAAATTAACTCTCTCCATGCAAATTTTTGTTGCTTGTACGTGGCTACGAAACACAAACACACAATTAATAATGATCTTCTCTTACACAAACACGGAAGAATTTGTTTAAAAGGAACATGTCCAAATTGATCAAATTATATGATTCACCTTTTTTTAGAGTATTTAGTAAAATGGTCGCCTAACCTATTAAATTAGATTATAAAAATTAAATCTGGTTAAGTATGGATACAAAAACATATAAATAAAATGGCTAATTTTACATTTTACGTTGTGAGTTGCTAATAAATATTTTAAATTCTAATTATAGTTTTCAAATATAAACTCATATTTTTATGTTGGTAATTTTAGTTTCACTAGTGTGAACCCGTGCTAAGCACACGGGGTTGTTTAAAGGGTTTGTTAGAAACATGTATTTTTAATATTTTACATATAAATAGTTAAAATAGATATTTTTTAAACAATATACAGTCTTTTCACGAACTAAATTCATATGAACAACTTAATTTTCATATGGCTGTTGTTTTTCTTAGTAGTGGAAAATAAGATAGTGAAAATAATAAAATTAGATATTTAAAACATAGTTCTATACAAATCTGTAAAAACCTTTTATTTCTATTTCTCCTCAAGATAAGGATAAGGTTTACTAAATATGGTCCAAATAACTTTAGCAAAATAGTTAAAATAATTTTAGTATATGAAAATTTCAAACCGTAAAATCAATATATTACGATATAGATTTTTATTATTAGGCATTATGTACTGAAAAATCAAGTTACACCCTAAATTGTTTTTATTATTATGTGATAAATATTACAAATCTTAGTTTAATGGTGACTAATTGTTTATAAAATTCATTTTGATATGTAAACAATGAACAATAATAAAAAATAATGGGTAATTATCAATATTCTATAGTTCTTTAGATAACAATCTATTATGAATATGTCAAACATGTGAAATTGGTACAACACCACTTATATGTTTGCTAACATAGAGTGTTTCAAATCATCCAACTTGTTTGTATAAGCCGTGCAATCAAACTCAATTCCTAAGATGTGTATACGACCGCTAATACAGGCTTATTGAATGCATGGAAAAAAGCTTTCTTGATTTGGACAGAGTAGGTAACTTTTGGGTCTGTTTCGAAATTCCTCTATTAAACAATACAAATTTCAAACTTAGTAGGTAAGAGCATAATATACTTAGATGTGTATAGTAATATTTGGTACATAACAAAATTATTCTAGACTTGAATGTTGTTAAAAAAAATCAGCAATAGAACTGAAGAGAATGTATACCTTAGTAGGTAATCAGCAATATGACCATAGATAATTTCGAACAAAGAATGATTATGACATATGCTTTGAACATGAATTATATTTTTAAAAACCATATATGTTTAACGTATTCAAGAGAAAATGAATTGCATGAGCATTTAGTTATATTCTTACATTGAAGTCAAGTATAGTTAGTTCGAATTCTTATTTCTAAATTGCAATATGTAGTTCTAGTGAATTTTTTTTCATTGACATAGAACTCATGTTTCGCACACAATCATCGTGAAAACAGTGCATTCATACAGGCCATCATAGAATTGAGTGAAGGCGTGGCATCAAATTTGTATTATGCATATTAATATGTTTGGCACCGACGTATGCGAAGAAATCGAAAACAATGTTATGTATTTTTAAAAAATGTTCATCCGCAAATTTTATTTGATATGTATAAATATATATTATTTTGCAGTAAAATAGCAAGTTAGGTGCATCATTTAGATGAGTAAAGAAATGGACAGAAAATGGGATATGTTTATATAGTGCAAAATGATGTTGTGGGGCAGCATGCATGCATAAATAATTTTGATAGTGTATTAATTCTCTCATGTTGTTTTCTCTACTTAGTTATTACTTATATATTTAGAAGAAGTTCATCATTATTATTTAAAACTAATTAAGCGCTGATATATCTGTAGTAAACCTAAGCATGAAAAATCCGACCATTAACCTAAGCAGAGTTCAAATGAACATAAAAAGAAGCCATATAATCCCCTTTACAGCCATGAAAATTAAGCACAAATTAAGTGGATAAGCAGTAACAACTCAGCCTCAATATGGTGCTGTCTAAGCGAAATTATCCCATTGTAGCTCCCAACCAAACAGAAAAAGACAAAATATTAGCAAGCTTTTCTTGTAGGCTAAGACATGGCAGTTGTCAAGTGTTTGTATCTGTTAAACTTCTATATATTACAATAAAAACAATGAGCTAGTGATAATCTGAATCACTGAATATTTGTACCGCTGTAAATATGCAAGCAGCAAACTCACATATAGTGTGCAAGCAGCAGGATCATCAGTGTGTACCGCTGCTTGCACAGCTGACTCAACTAAATATGCGTTGAGTAAGCAGCAGGGTCATTTATTTCCAAGTACATTATAGGACAGGGTTCTATCTAAATAATGCTTTTATGAATGGTTTAGCCCAAAATAGATGGTTTATTCAGTGACAAACTTCCTCGTTACCTGTATAGTATGAAAAATGAGCCCGCTTACAACTCAAAAATACAAACAGTATTTGTAGTACAATACATGTAACGTTAATTTTATTGAAAAGCTAATAATTGTTCTAAAAATCCAAACATACTAGTCATAATTTTGAAGTGTACGTTACACATTTGTTGCAATATAAGCATACCTGAAACACAACAATTTAAGAACTGTTATAACCCATGACAAAAGTGGATAATTCTTTGAATTATCATCTGTCAAATTTTTTTTAATCAGAAACAGTTCTACTTACGTTCGGCTTATAAACGACATCACAAATATTCTGCACAATTGTTTTATAACTAAAAATTGCACACATGGAAACATAGAGGGAGCAGTAATAACTAAATGAAAAGTAATGAAGAATCATACAACATAGGCAGCTCTACATCCATCGTTCACTCGGAATAAAAGGTTGCTTCTGCTCCTGAATTATGCTCCATTCCGCCGCTTTCCACTGCATCTTGGGCTTGAAGGGGGTGGGCGTCACGCCTAGGTTGGGGCTAAACTGGTGAAGGCTATTAATGCGGATATATGCATACAATATATTGAAGCACTCAGTTAAGCTGCTTATCCTACAATAAACATGTCATGCCTATCAAATTCCAATACATTGGAAATCATTAACCTAGTAAATTCTTCCCAACATTATAAAAAATTATTTGATTGGCCTTGATAACATAAGCCCATAACAATGATAAAAAAGTTGAATGCACGTATTCAATTCATACTTGGTTCTGGATTAAACACAATTACTTTACAATATCTCTCTCACATTTTAAAGACAATTCACAAACTGGAAATACTAATAAAAATGTTAAAAATTGATCACATTAAACTACAGTATACATGAACATGAAAGTCTCAACTACCTCAAGTCATTCTTGCTTCAACCTTGTACAACATTGCATTTTCACCAACAAAACATATTATTAAAATTCATGATAACAAAATATTCACCTCGTTTCATGTACATTTAGCATCAGGTTGCCAGAAACCATGAATATAAGCTTCGAATTTTGGTGCCTTTTCTTCATACTTATATCATTTCTTCGGTAGCAGCTTTAGCATTGAACAATAGCTTCGGCTTTAGTCATTCATTTAGTCAGACCATTTGTGTAAGCTGCTTCCTACTGTTAAGCACAATATGCATCAGCTCATTTAGTTGGTTAGTTAATAATTCAAAGGTCATACAATCAGGCTATGTCATGGATTTCTTTTTAATGTTTGTTTTATAGTTGGATTTTGTCTATCCAACCACATACATAGTTTTATTATTTGGTTATATTAATTTTTTTTTCCCCTTCAGTAGATTGCTGCTCCTTTACATAAAAACTGCTCATATGAAACTTGTTTTATCATGCAAATGTGTAGTTCAAAGAGATGGTTATATTTTTATTCAAAACAAAAACGTATACATTGAAATTTTTTGAAATAAAAAGGTTTCCTAGATGTGATGCAAAAAATGCATGTTAGCGTAATGATCCGTACATGGACACTTGTGTTATTTGATGTAGGAATTATGGCTTTCTCCATAATTAGACATAAATAAAAAAACTAATGTAAACAGTTAAATAGACCTTTTCACATGTGAGCTATGTGTGAAGTATGGTGAAGTATGGTGCACTTTATGTGCAGTGACGTGCCATATTGTGTTATGGTTTGTGAGCCTCTTGCGTGTAAAAGTCCTTTTACATCCATATATATATGGGGTAGTATGTAGTAAGGGTTTCAACACAGAGAGATAGTGAGGAGCCGCCATAAAACCAAATATGAGAGCAGCAGCTAAAGTGAATTTCTGAGAGTAAGCTGGGAGGTTTTTTTGTGCAATCTTTGTATGAGTTCTTATGTATTCTCAATTGTGAGGTAATAAAATCACTCTCGCTTTGCCCGTGGATGTAGGCTATTGCCGAACCACGTTAAAACCTGTGTGTTCTCTATTTTGTTGTCTATGTTAATCTGTGCATTATACTGAGCTGTTGTGTGTGTTGAGTTTGGCTTCCGCTGCGCCTAATCTCGACAATTGGTATCAGAGCTTGTGGTTGCAATCTTTGGATTTGTGTGTTCAGTTTAGTGCACAGAAGGTGTTCGACGAAATTCCTGTGAGGGCAGTTTTTCCCATTTGTGTTTATTTCTCTTGTGTAAGTTGCTTGTGTTGCGAAAATGAGTGAATCTAGTCAATCTGAAAAAATAGTGTATCACAGAGCAAGGCTAGATGTAGAGAAATTTAATAAAAACAATAACTTTGGTTTGTGGAGAACATATGTGTCTGATGCTCTTGAACATTTGGATTTGGAACCTTGTTTGAGAATAGAGAAACCAGAAGAATGGTCAGACAAACAGTGGGAAAAGAATCAAAGACTTTGTTTAGCTACGATCAGGGGTTGCTTGGAAGCTGATATCAGAGTGAACTATCAACATGAGACCTCGCCGAAAGAATTATGGGAAAAACTTGAAGCGAAGTACCTCGTGAAGAATGTGGCAAACCGAATTCATCTAAAAAGAAATTTGTATCGGTTCTATATGAAGAAGGGTGCAACTCTGACTGAGCATCTGGATTCCTTTAACAAACTCCTTACGGAGTTGGTTAATTATGATGAGATCATTCCAGATGAGGAGAAAGCTTTGTGTTTAGTGAATTCTCTTCCGGAGAAATATGAACCCGTGATTAAGTCGCTAATTCATGGCAAAGACAAGCTGATTTATGATGAAGTCGCTACATCATTACGTAGTGAAGAATTCCGAAAGATGGATAGAGATGATATCTCCAGAGAAGATGGTGGTGATGCTCTTGTAGTGAGAGGCGGAAAATCAGACCGTAAGAAAAATGTTGGCCAACATCCTAATAAGGGTAAAGGATACTCGAAAGCAAAAGGGCGTTTGGCTAAGAATGAATGTGCTTGGTGTCATGAAAAAGGCCATTGGGCTAAAGATTGTCCTAAGGTCAAGGAACGGGACAAGAAAGGCAAAAGTGTAGCAAATGTAGTCCAGTCCAGCAAAGACACAGGGAATGAGTCAGATTTCTCTTTAACCATGGTACCTTCTAACTCTAAGGCAAAATATGATGAGTGGATACTTGATTCGGGTGCTACCTTTCATGTGACTCCAAATAGACAATGATTTTCAAATTTTACGAAGTTTGAGGGCGAAGTATTGATGGGAAATCACAATTCTTGTAGCATTGTGGGAATTGGTAGTATTCGCCTGAAATTGCATGATGGAAAAGTTAGAGAACTGGTGTGTGCCAAGTATGAAAAAGAATCTGATTTCTTTAGGAATGCTTGAATCCAAGGGATTAAGACTTGATGGCCAAAATGGAGTTATGAAGGTGATGTCTGGAGCTATGGTTGTTATGAAAGGTACACGTCATCACAACTTGTATTACTTAAATGGGAGAACAGTGACTGAGGATGTAGCCACAGCTGAGCATAGTGAAATTGCTGTTAAGGAATCTGCAATGCTATGGCACATGAGGCTTGCACATCCAGGTGAGAAATCTTTGAATGCTTTAATTAAGCAAAATCTGTTGAAAGAGGTTGTTGTCTGTAAGTTAGATTTCTGTGAACATTGTGTAAAAGGCAAGAAGACAAGATCTCGCTTTGGTAAGGGAATCCATAAATCTAGTGGAGTTCTAGATTATGTTCATTCAGATGTATGGGGTCCTTCCAAAAATGCATCTTTGGGAGGTAAGCATTGGTTTGTCTCTTTTATTGATGACTATTCTAGGCGTGTATGGGTGTATGTCATGAGACAGAAACGTGATGTTCTGAAAATATTTGTGAGATGGAAGAAAGCAGTTGAAACTCAAACGGGTAGAAAACTCAAAGTACTTCGTTCAGACAACGGTGGAGAGTACACAAGTGATTCATTTCACAAAGTATGTCAAGATGAGGGAATCAAGAGACATTTCACGGTTAGAGAAACACCACAGCAGAATGGAGTCGCAGAAAGAATGAATTGTACACTGCTAGAGAGAGTACGATGTATGTTGTCTAATTCTGGATTAGGCAAAGCATTCTGGGCTGAAGCTGTTACTTATGCATGTTTTCTCATCAATCGGTTGCCTTCATCTGCATTAGAAGGCAAAACACCAATGGAATTATGGTATGGTAAGCCTGCTTATGACTATGAGTTGATTCATGTATTTGGTTGTCCTGCTTGGTTTCATGTGAAGGACAATAAGTTTGGAGTTCGTGCTGTTGAGGCAATATTTGTTGGCATGAAGACTGGAGTCAAAGGGTTCAAACTTTGGAATTCAGTTACCAAGAAAATGACTATAAGCAGGGATGTTACGTTTAATGAAGCTGCTATGCTAAAGCCTAAGGGTTCTCATCAGGTGGAGAATGAGAGCAGTAATCGTGAGAATTTGCAGCGTGTGAAGTTTGATATTGTTACACAAGTCTCATATGAAACTGTACCAGTGGGACCAGCTTCTGAAGAGGTGACAGATTCAGTTGTTGAAACAGATGAAGTTACGATTGACCGGGGCAGTGCTGATGATTCCGACGATGGGTTAGAAATAGAAACAGAGGCTGAGAGAAGTGTTCCAGAGTCAATTGCTTCTAGCAGACCGAAAAGGGATATCAGGAAACCAGGTTGGTTTCGAGATTGTGTAACTTATGCTTTACCGGTTACTGATGAAGGCATTCCCGAGACGTACACACAAGCTATTCATAGCGTTGAGTGTGAAGAATGGAAAGATGCTATGGGTGAAGAAATGACATCTCTTCACAAGAATGACACCTGGGTTCTTGTCAAGCTCCATAAGGGCAAGAAAGCGATTGGATGTAAGTGGGTATATGCTAAGAAAGAAGGAGTGAAGAAAAATGAGATTCGCTACAAGGCAAGGCTGGTTGCAAAAGGCTATGCCCAGAAGGAGGGAATTGACTACAATGAAGTATTCTCTCCAGTTGTGAAGCACTCCTCTATTCGTATTTTGTTAGCCTTGGTAGCGCAGTATGACTTGAATCTGGTTCAGATTGATGTAAAAACAGCGTTCTTACATGAAGATCTAGATGAGGAGATCTATATGACTCAGCCAAATGGATTCAAATCTCCCGGTGAAGATGATCTGGTGTGTAAGTTGAAAAGATCGTTGTATGGACTGAAACAGTCTCCGAGACAGTGGTATAAACGATTTGATCGTTTTATGTTAGGCCAAGCATACACAAGAAGCCACCATGATCACTGTGTATATCTGAAGAAGCTGAGTGATGGTTCTTTCATTTATCTGCTTTTGTATGTAGATGATATGCTGATTGCATCTACTTGCAAGTCTGAGATTGAGAAGCTGAAATGTAAGTTGTCAGCTGAATTTGAAATGAAAGATCTTGGAGATGCGAAGAAGATTCTTGGCATGGAGATTCAGAGAGACAGAATGAAGGGCAAGGTGTGTTTATCTCAAAAGACATATTTGAAGAAGGTATTAAGGAAATTTGGCATTTCTAAAGAAACCAAATCGGTAAGTACTCCTCTTGCTGCTCATTTTAATTTGAATGCAACTATGTGTCATTCCTCTGATGATGAGATTCAATTTATGGCACATGTGCCTTATGCTAATGCTGTTGGGAGTCTTATGTATGCGATGGTGTGTACACGACCTGACATTTCACATGCCGTGAGTATGGTCAGTCGTTACATGCATGCTCCTGGAAAAGAGCATTGGAATGCTGTCAAATGGATTTTGAGATATCTTTTGGGAACTATCGATGCTGGTTTAGAATTTGTGAGGGATATGAACAACAGTCATTTATGTGTTGGTTATGTAGACTCAGATTATGCCGGTGATTTGGATAAGAGACGTTCTACTACAGGGTATGTGTTTACCTTGGCAGGAGGTCCAATATGTTGGAGGTCTATTCTGCAGTCGACAGTGGCTCTATCTACTACAGAGGCAGAGTATATGGCAGTGACTGAAGCTTTCAAGGAAGCTATATGGCTACAAGGTTTGTTGGATGATTTGGGAGTGGTGCAAGATCAACTTCCTGTGTATTGTGATAGTATGAGTGCCATCCACCTAGCAAAGAATCAAGTTCATCATGCCCGAACAAAGCATATTGATGTGCGTTATCATTTCATTAGAGAAATATTAGCTGAGGGTCATATTCTCTTGGTGAAGATTGGTACAAAAGAGAATCCCGCAGACATGTTGACTAAAGTGGTTCCTAATGTCAAGTTCAAGCATTGCCTTGACTTGATTAATGTTTTGTATGTTTGATGTATGATACCCCGATGGGGTGGAGGCTATTCGGAACATTGTGAAGTCTCGTTTGCGAGACATTTTGATGAACTACGACAGCTTGATCCTTTGGGTACGTAGGCAACTACTTTGGTGGTGCAGCTGGATATGTGGCAATCGGAGTATTTTGTGTGTGATCGTCTCATGCTTTTGTGCATGATCCGAGGTGGAGAATTGTGAAGTATGGTGAAGTATGGTGCACTTTATGTGCAGTGACGTGGCATATTGTGTTATGGTTTGTGGGCCTCTTGCGTGTAAAAGTCCTTTTACATCCATATATATATATGGGGTAGTATGTAGTAAGGGTTTCAACACAGAGAGATAGTGAGGAGCCGCCACAAAACCAAATATGAGAGCAGCAGCTAAAGTGAATTTCTGAGAGTAAGCTGGGAGGTTTTTTTGTGCAATCTTTGTATGAGTTCTTATGTATTCTCCATTGTGAGGTAATAAAATCACTCTCGCTTTGCCCGTGGATGTAGGCTATTGTCGAACCACGTTAAAACCTGTGTGTTCTCTATTTTGCTGTCTATGTTAATCTGTGCATTATACTGAGCTGTTGTGTGTGTTGAGTTTGGCTTCCGCTGCGCCTAATCTCGACACTATGTATAATCATTATTCTGTAGAAAATAATTTTAAGGAGAAAGACGAAGAAATTTTGTTAGAATATTGATTGGAGAGGAAGTCAGATTTTATTGCTTGTTTTTTCTTGATTTTTTTTTATTGACTAATACATTGCAAATCTATAGCCTTTTTATACATGTTTCATTCTTATTCATTCTAGATAAGTCTATTCTAGAATTTATCACAATCAATAATTCAAATCCAAATATTCAAATTAGGCAATATATATTGCAATTAACAAAGGCCATATATAATGACATTTATTGCAATTTAATTTATTGCCAACAATGTCTCCCCTAAATTAAACTTGCTTCCTTTGCCCAAACTTTCTGCACTTCTTTTGAAGGCTTATGCGCTGAGTGCCTTTGTCAAAATATCAATCATCTGAACACCTGTTTTGAGAACATCTCGATTTTGATTTATTTATACATCACGTGCTTTGGCAAGAAAAATAATGATATGATTACACATTTGTTGATTGATTGACTTTGCTATCCATCTTTGAACTTTTCAAAGCAAATTCATGCGTCTTCTTTTTGTTTTTATAAAGTTTACTATAGCCAATAGAAAATTTTCGAACAACTGACAATTGCTCTTTCCTTTTAAACAGAACCTGATGTAAAAACTTAAGCTCACTTAGCTTCTTCCGTGCTAGTATGTAACCCTCTTTGGGTATATCTTTCAACGGGGTACCAAATCCCTTCTCAACTACAAGATTCCTCTCTGACTCTTTTTCAGTGACATCAACCAATCTTTCCAGTGACTTTCTCTCTTTAATCGGACATTCAATCGAAGGAGTATGAGGGCTTAATATTGCCACTTTTGGTTTTATTTTGGCATCAATCTTTTCTAGTTTTTGTTTCAGGGTAGAAATACCCTTTGTCTTCTCCTTTCACTTTTTCATTTTCTTCTTCTGCCCTTTCTTCTTCATACTTATCAACCTCTTCAAACCTTTCTTCCTTTCCATACACCTCCTTCAATAATTTCCACGAATCTTTTACAAATTCTTCTCCAAAAATATGGTCTATAGCTTCTTCATCGACGTTCTCACACATCACAACACAAGCTTGGAAATCTTTCTATCTCAAACTTTTAAATTTCATACTCTCTTTCTCCGTCATATTTTTAACATCTTTTGGCCATTTATAGTCAAACTCAACAATCTCCCATAGCCCTTTGGAGATTAACTCTTCTTTCTTTTTATTACTCCATTCTTCGAAGTTTTCTTTTGTGAGAACGAACAACGCGGAAAATAAAAATGCCATAGTTTTAACCAAGCTCTGATACCAATTTGTAGAAAATATTTTTAAGGAGAAAGACGAAGAAATTTTGTTAGAATATTGATTGGAGAGGAAGACAGATTTTATTGCTTGGTTTTTCTTGATTTTTTTGATTGACTAATACATTGCAAATCTATAGTCTTTTTATACATGTTTCATTCTTATCCATTCTAGATAAGTCTATTCTAGAATTTATCACAATCAATAATTCAATTCCAAATATAATCAAATATCGAAATTATGCAATATATATTGCAATTAACAAAGGCCATATATAATGACATTTATTGCAATTTAATTTATTGCCAACATATTCTACTGTGTGTTTTAAAGCCATTAACCACCAATGGGAGAAGGTTGCTACAATCGAAATGAAATCTACTTAAAAATGTTGTACCCAGCTCGATATTCTTCTCTTCCTCAATATAAATCAATATCCAAGCTTTGCTAGCAAACAAATGACTTCCATGTTATATAGCAAATCATTTCAGTTTTTATATTTACTAATATACTATACCTTTTTTGTTGAATTAGATAAACTGGTTGGTTTAGTAGTTATATAGAGTAGAAAGATACACATAGTATAATATAATATAAAATATATGATCTCCATGAAATCTTATATAAGAGTCTAAAAAGGAAACTGTATGAGCTATTGTTATAATTGCACATTATCCAAAATTTTGAAATCATTTTATGTAATGGCTTCATAAATATCCATATTTGTTGATATCCAATATTGTGATTTTCTTGATTTTTAACATATCATGACTCCAATTTGAATTTACGTTTTATGCATTAGTATCCAAGATTTTAATTGTATATTACCTCCAATATTTATTTGCAGGAATTTAATTAAGCATTAACGCTAAGCCTTCAACATGAATTAACCATGAAGTTCAATTTTCCTAATATGAACAACATATATTATAGTAGGCTATTTTCTGTTTCAATCTATTTGAAATAGCATTGGAAGCATATTAGATATCTACTTCCAATGCATCAAACAACATCAACTGCCATCCTTTTTAGAACCGTGAATATTGTGCTTAGATAGCAAACAGTGAGCATTGCTAACTTGCAGGTTCTTATGCAAGACATGAAGTAATGTGTGATTACTATGTGTACCTCGGTTTATTACAATTATAGAAAAACACAAAATTATAAACGCATAGAAATGAAATATAACGTAAAAGCTGAAATTCTTGCTCAACAATTACAAGATATGTGTTTAACAATTACCACTATATTTTTATATAATAAAAAATAAATTGAATGTGAATTTTTGTGTGCATCAGCCACTGCGCCAACCAATTGTGAAATCTTATGCCCAAATTCCACAATGGTAACTTACGACATATAAATATGGATAACCAAACTGGAATAAGCACTAAAAATAATAATATTCAACGTATCTTGTTCAATAACTGATACCTTCATATGACCGGGGTTTTGAGAGGCGTTTCCATAAATTTTTGGTTAGTAACGATGCCACCTTCTGCTATCCCATGAGTTTGATCTTCAATGTTAATTTCAAAAAGAAAAAATCATAGTTTTAACAAACCATATAACATCAACCCTTTTTTACCATGATAATTATTTTGTGCATGTTATTTGTTGGAATATTTAATATCTGATTTTATAAGAGAAAACTTTTAGACATAAATTTCAATACTGAATATAAAAAAAGTTTATGTTATAATTTTGAAGCTAGCTTCAATCGTAGCAACAATAAGACTCCTTCTGAAATATAAACTTTCAACTTAAATTAAAATTGTAAGATAGTTATAAGGATCCTAAATTAAAATTTTAGAAATTTGTCTAAATCACTTGATTGCATTGTAGAGATGTATATAAGATTGGAATTAACAGCCCATGCCTTGCACACGAATTGCAGAAAATATAGATAAACAATGTATTGATACATCTTTTAGTTATTGAACATGGTAATATACGTGGATGATCACTTTTTTTTTTTTTTTTGGTAAAACCATCTTTTACAAACATTTAATAGTTTATTTTTAAGATAGTATATCATAATTCCATGATAATTATTTTATTCAAAGGAAGGTTTGATATCCTAGAAAGATTTACGTTTTTGACAGTTATTACAAATGACTTGCATATGAACTGTAGAAGTCATCATAGTGCCAAAATAAATTGACCATGGAGTACCCATAAAACACTCGAACATTAACATAGCATTTCACTTTTATACTTACCAGCACGCATTATAAATATCATCAAACCATATAGTTCGCTGTACAGAGACACTAAAAAGAAAGGAGTAACCAAATCACCCAACTAAAAGACGAAACATGTGAAAGGAACACACTATAAGAAATTAGAATTCACTTTCAGGATATGTTTATATAAAACTATCTTAAAACAAAAATTGGAAATTGATAATTTATCAAGATGGTGCACAAAGAAAGCATATATGCCAGATGCCTCATATTTTTCCACCTAACATAGCAACCTAAATTTCTCAAATCCTAATTGGAAAACATAAGTAGTATTCCGATTACCTATTAATCACCTTAATACACCAATATTCGTAGTTATTCAAGTTGTTGCATTTCCATGTGCTCTTTTTTCAATGCGCATTCCAATGACTTTGTAAGCAGCACTATCAAATTTCGCTCTTTAAAAATCATCGAAACCAACCCTAAGTTATCTACTAAAATTCAAATTTGTTGGAAAAAGATGCGTTGTCCCATGTGTAAGAGACAGGAACTACAGTAAATAAAGAAACTTGTATTGATTAAATAGAATGAGAGGTGCCACCGCGAGTATGAGTTTGTTCACCTCACTTTTGGTGAGATGAACAAAACTCTCGGTTCTCATTGGTGGAATTCAGGAGGGCCGCATGGACTCCACTGGTTTCCACCAATAGGAATTAGTGTTTTGTACACACTGTATAAAAACAGTGTGTACAAACTACTATTCTACCACCGCAAACCAAAAACTTGTGTTGATTGGATAGACTGAACTGGCCCAAAATTCTTGCATTAGCATTCCCAAAAAAATGACATTATATGGCTGTCTTCCAGCAGCAGTAGTGATATTACTACAACTGTTACTTTATAACTATATATTTTCTTAGATATATAGAGTTAGAGATTAACATCTTATTGATAGCTTAGTTCAAAATTAGGTGATTTATATCAAAAATAGGTGATTTATACTTCATATACGACATTATATATTTTCTGCATTGTAAGATTTTTGATAGACTTTAAAAAACGTGTTCAACACACATTTTCCAATAGAAAGAAATGATTACTTATGGTTAAATAATTTTTAAGAGTACCCATTCACAAACATGACAACAAAAAATTCCAACAAATAAGTACTACTTCTTGCAGATCTAAAGGACAATCATATTAAAGCTGGACTGCAGTAAAATGACTTATGTGAAGGATTAAAGTATACCTTGTTAGACACAAATAAAGTTGAATAGAGGCAAACACTAAATTGTCCAATCAAATTGCTATCAGAACCAACGTTCTTGCTCTCCTGAAAATGAAGAACAAAATTTCAACATTCCATAAACTAACATATCACAGATACACACACGCAGCATATAGAGATACATATACGCCTACTAAGAAAAATAAATATCTACCTTCACAGCATTCAAGTACTTTGCAGTACCACTCTCCGCTATGGCACCAAGACACGTTACAGTCTCATCTCTAATCAAACCAACCTCGAAATTTCTGTTGAATAAAAGAAGTAATTTAGATTTAAAGTTCACAATTTGACAATTTCACCATAACACATACATAAGACTTTAATGCAACAATCATATGTGATGGTAATGATCTCGTTATATTTATTGGCCTGAATGTGAATGTCATGATAAGCATTATCTTTCATCAAATCAGGCTCGGTAACGCTCAATAATCGAAGCTTGTCAAGTGGATCACTTGCATTACTGTACAATAAGCGATCAAACCATTAGCATTAAAAATGTAATGTTTAGCACGTTCCCATCTACAGAGAAAGAGCAACTCTTTGGTGTAGAAATGAATCATGCAGTGAACTAAAATTTGAAACATAACCAACTCACAAAGGACCTCCTTATTATTTTGCAAACTATGAATAACCGAAGTCCATAAGGTGATTAACCTAATACTGGCAAACAATTTGCATAAAATCATCTAACCTAACTGAAAACCAAAAATTATTATCAAAAATACATCAGCTTAACAGTTTCACCATAAAATGAATTTCATTTGATCCAAAAATGAGAAACTGGTAAAATAAAATAAGGAAACACGCATTCTAATTAACAAAGGTTAATGAAAAACCTCGTATTGTCTGTGATATTTCTCAAATAAACAGAAAATCCATGAATGCAAATAGACTTGTTTGTATTTAAATATACTGATATCATATCAAATCATAAGACACAACATCACTGTGAGAAACTATGTCAACTGGAGGAGATCTGGTTAACAGGTTAATAGATCTAAAATAAACATGGTCACACACTTTTTAGAAAAAAGTAAACAATTTATCTAAAGATTAAGAAACAAATTCCTATGTTCAGCAGCTGACCTTGCTTTCAAAGCCAGTTAATTCAACCGTGGAAGATAAATCTGATACCTTAGGTCATCACACCATGATCAGAGTACTCTTGTTTTGGAAAGCCAAAATAGCGGCGTCAGAGTAAAACACTCACAAATCGTAGGGGATTTTGGTATTATGGTTTGGGAAGAATGAGAAAAGGGAGAGACCTGCAGGAAAAGAACAATACTCCACCTGCAACTGAAATTAGGTTAGAAAAGTCAAAGTTAGAGAAGGAAAGACCGTGCGTAAAAGTCGAAAGTTGGGTACGGTAAAGAAATGTAATACGCGATGCGTGATTTTACGAATTGCGCAGGCGATGTAAAGAAGAGGAGGTGCGAACGATAAGGAGAGGTAAATCAGCAACCGAGATTGTGTGAAGGAGGGAATCGTTAGGCATGGACACAGACATGAGGCGCCAGTGGAAAATGAAGACGAACAGTAGGGATGGGGATTATGCGGGAGAAAGAAACGACGAAATGTGTTTTGGGAGAAGGCAAGGTCGCTTCAGTTAACAGTCCACGTGGCATGCTTTATACACTTTTGGATGGGGCATGTAAGACATGGAAATATAACTTAGCTTTAATAGTATATTATAGATAGATATTTTAAAACTTTCAAATTCAAAGCTTCAATTATAAATCAAAGCTTCAAATTTAAATTCACATATGAATTCAAAATTTCTAAATTAGAATTCCTTGTTCAACTTTTCAAAACTCAAATTTTAGAAATTCTAAGGTAGCGTTTGGTTTATTTTGTGTTTTGCATTTTTAGTTTTCGGCGTTAATTATGAAAGTTGTGAAGATTTGAAGTGTAGCGGTGATGGTGGATCAAAGGGAAAGGGAGTGACGGAGGGGACCGCGGGAATGGTGGATAGACGGATTTGTTATTGTCATTCCCTTGTTTCTTAAAATATAAAAATAATAAAAAGTTGTTTTCGGTTTTGTGTGTTAACTCCGTTTTGTAAAACGGTCATTTTTCACGATATATGTGCATTGTCGGTATTTTTGTATGTGTGAAAACTCAAAATTGAAAAATCTAAACCAAACGCTACCTAAATTTTTGAACTTAAATTTTCAAATTTAGAGTTCCAAAAATACATATTTCTGAATTCAACTAATAGAATTTCATTTTTCTTATTCCTACGTGCGCCAGCCCAAATCTATGCAAAGTAAAAAGTGCGTAGAAATATTGTAGAAGAATGTCTACGTCTTTCCGACATAGCAATTTTTAATAAGGAATTTCCTATGTCTTTCCTGTGCCATTTCAGATTTGTAGAAAATTAACAAAGACGTGGAAATGTCATAAGAGATTGTCTACGTCTTCCCTACATCATAAAATTTTGCATGAAAGATTTCTTATGCTTCGATTTGTTTTTCTACATGCTAAGATAGGCATAGGAATGACATAGGAAAATTTCTACGTTTTTCCTAAGCCTTTATCACTTTCTACCTATTTCTTTCCTACGTCCCCTTTTTGGGACAGGAAAGTCGTAAAAAATTGTGCAGAAAATTGAATTGTTTTCCTATAGTGGTATGATGTCCTTATTTATGAATATTTCTTAATATAATTTATATAAATAGCTAATAGCTGTGTTTATATGATAGTTTTTTGTCTGGTACAACCACATTATGGATACTAGTTATTTGGAATATATTTAAATGTTGTTGATATGTTTATACATAAATATTGTGATAGTACAACAAAATATAAATGTGGTAAAAGTCAAAACAATAAAAGATAGGGATTTTTCAATGTAGTTATACTTTGAAAACTAATAGTAGCGATTATCTACTATGGTATTTACATTGAAATAATTGAATACTTAATCACAACATTTATGAAATGTCGATGAAATGTAGAAAAACAATTTTATCAAACTTTTTTATTACAAAAAATATAATGTTATAGAAGTTAGTTGCAAAATTTATAAATTCTTTTTAAAAACATAGAAAAACAAACACTTGTACTTTTGATAGTATTTTGCACATGTTGTTAGAAACTATTAACAACTCATTATAGACGTCGTCAATTAAAGTTTTCAACGACGTTTTTCTCTATGCTGCTAAAAGTTCTGCACCTACGACCGCACGTTGATATACAGCCTTTCTAATAACACTATCATATCTTATTACAACGATTTTCGAATGCTGTGTAAAGCTATTTCTAGTGGAATTTTCCTTCAATCTTTTATGAGATTTTTTTATTATAGAGAACGGCAGATTCTAGTCGTCATTTCACGCATCCTGCTCGAATTCTAAAATTAACATCTTTATCAATCTCACCATTAAACCGCAACATAGATCTTAAATATTAAAAGGATCCCCACCTATGCACTACTTGACCGCCAAGAGTGATCTCTCCATTTTTTGACCTAATACCATTGACTACAACACATAAGAATAGGCTCAAATATACAAAATCAAAGAACTACTTTATATCATTTATAAAAGCCTAAAGATCAAGCATTCAACATCTAAACTACAAAGCCAAGCTCTCCCTCTTCTCCTTTGCTCATACTCCCTAGGTCCCATCATCCTCTTTACTGTTCTTCCATTTTGACTTTACCTCCATGATTTCTAAGATATTCTGAGTTGCTGATAAAAGTCAATAGAGGTTTGGAAAATATTTGAGTTAATTATAGAAAGTTAGTAAAGAACAAAGTTGATTGGTGTTAAACCACATCGAACATTTTTTATCCTCTATATTTTTGAAGCTTCAGAAGATAATAAACGAGCACTAAAACCTAACACCTCACCTTCCACTCATTTACATAGCCAAGTCTATCCCCTATGTGCCTTGCATGCTATTTTAAATTTACATCTCATTTTCTTTATTTAACACTTAAGACTTCCCGTAAAAGCTCTTTTTTAAAATATCTTCCATAACATCATGCTTGTGCAGTTAAAGCGCTTAGCGGTTCTATAGCGACGGAGGTTCAAAAAGATATAGTGGGAATAAAGCGGGGATTTAACGGGGATACATAGGAGCTGCAAAAAGGTTCATTAAATGTTAAACTAAATATTTGAAAATTAATTAATCATCTTTCTTACATTATATGTGTACAAGAAACTAATAATAAGTAATTTTATATGAAAAAATCATGAAATATTGTAGTTATGCATGCTAAATTTAATGAGTGTAATTGCTACCATATATTAGGCACTTATGCCTTAAATTTAACCCTTTACGCTAACTTTACTGATTTTTTTTAAAAAGAGAACAAGTCAAATCAAGCTCTATATATAAATATTGCTAAAGCGGACACTAAAAAGCTTTGATTTAGCGGATGCAGTTGAAAATAGTAGGAATAGAAGCGGAGTTGTTGTTCATCAGCGCTAAATTAAAATAGCGTAGTGGTTGAAAAGCGCTATAGGCTATGGCGGGGACATTACGGGGTTTAGCGGGGCATTAACCGCATAGCATTGATCATGCATAACATCATGAATATTTTATTTTTCATAAATGCAAAATATTTTTATTCCATATTATTGTTTTTTCTAAGAAAATCAGTTTATGTAAAAAAGTTTGAATGACTTCTAAAGAGTAAAAAGAAGTTTATCAGCAAAAAGATTTTGCGTCATATTATCAATATTTATTCAAATTATTTATTTTTGTAAATATTTTTCTGAAATAAGTCTAATTACCAGTAGTTGTTATGACATAAAAGAATGTTAACAAGGTTATTAAAATTAAATCTAATCCAAGATTCAATCATTTGAATAGTTCATATTTTTAAATATGAAGTGTTTGAAATTCTTGGTTGTTACGCTCACTCCCCGTTTAGCTAACATACCAGCTAAAATGTCTCGTTACTAGTAAAAAATACGACCCTAAGCATGTACGAAGTAAAATGAAATAATGAGTTTGCTCTAATTTAATTTATGTCAGTGGGTGTGATAATTGAAGAAGTAAGGAATTGGACATAGTGTTCCATTCATAATATAAGCTTCAAGGTCCTTTCGGAGCAAATATTTTCCCATTACCACATTCATTACTCTATTGAGATCTAACAGCTTATTAATGGGAAATTTTATATATTTTTTAAATTGTCAAAATTAATAATTTGTTCAATTAAGGACCGTTCCAGACTTAGTCTCGCGTTGCAATCGTATCAAAATGTTATATGTTTTGAAGTTGGTTTGGAAATTTTAAGCAAATTATAATTTTACAATCTATTTATTTTTATAAATTATTGACACGTATTATTCATTGAAAAATAAACAAAAGCTTGATTAAATATAAATCATTATTATTTTAAAATACATTGTTGACGTAGGGAATTGTCGTTGATTCGCGCACGCCAATGACCGAGTGTATGTGTAGTAGAAACACAGTAATCCAAATCCAAAGTAATGAAATGTAGGGAGAAAACAACATTTTATAGTGGTTCGTACTAACGCCTCCGTCCATTTTATAGCAATCATTCATCATATAATAACTGATTACAAAGGTTGTACAATTTTGGGCAATATTTGTGAATAAATTGTTACGATAGAACAACAAAATCCTTGTTAATTCTTAACTTTAACCAAAATGCCCTTCTTCCTCTTCATTCAGTGAAAAATATGTTGACTAAAATATGTTGACTCAGTCAACCATGTCCAAAAGGTAGCTTTAAAATCCATGAAATCCAAAAATGTCCAAAAGCATATGAAAGCGGTGTCAATGACCAAGGAAATATCGAAGAGTTACAGGAAAATGTGTATGCAATGTTCTAGAGGTCCAAGCTATGACAAAAGTTATGAAGAAGAAGATGGCAGCCATTAATGATACTTGAAAGCTTCCAAAGTGTCAAAAATCCAACCCTTTTGAAGAATGAGATAAGGGGCATTTATAGGTAGTAGGTTAGGTAGGAGTAGATGAGATTAGGGGACCACAACACGAAATTTCGCATCCCTGGGACACGAGATACGAAATTTCGTATCCCTCGCATTGGACAAAATTGCATCCTGACAAAATTGTGCCAGGCACGGGTTGGGCAAGCCAAAAGTACTTATCCGCACGAACCTGCCATCGTGCCAAGAATTTTGGCATTTGCCAATTTACCAGATCCGGATCCCACTTTCTTGTTTCCGACACGTGGAAAAACTCGCATTCTTCCTTAGCCAAAAACCTCGCATCACATCCCCTTGCCAAGCCAAATTCGCATCCGAGAAACTGCAATGCGGACACATGAACATTCTAAATCCCCTCATGCCATCCAGAGAATCCAATCGCCAAAATCTGCATCCCTCGATCCATGGTGCGGAGTCGAAAGAAATTGTGTTGGGGCTGATGCAGATTCGAGAATCTCGCATCCCAGCTTAGATGTGAAGTGGTGGATGCGATTTTGCCAAATGCCAAGCTGAGTTTTTGAGCCAGCTTTTCTAAGTGATCTAGTCGATCACTGGTTTTTCATGATTTCTCTGTGCCGATCAGGCAAATTGAGGGTGCCAGATCCACTTTTTGCCAATTTGCCAGATTTCAACGCCTTAAGTCGTGCAAGCCATTTTTCGAGATCGACGCATTTCGTTAAGCTGCTTTTGAGAGCACGACACAGCTTTTTACCAAAATCCACATATTTTTCCATGACTTGTTTTGCCTCGTGATCGAGCCGACAAGCTCAAGCATTTTGAGCTGATCGGATCGAGTCCATCACATATTTTCACTACGCCAATTTTTCCAAGTCTATCGACGATGATTTTACAAATCGACGCCATTTCCCATCCTTTTCTGAACACATCGTGACTTCGAACAAATCGCTTTGTGTTTTCTGATGATGTTCTCGACGCTTGAGCACATCGCTAACCTAAATCTTTATATGTGACCGCTTTACCAAAAAGCATGTCAACACTTTGCCCCCCAAAACGTGTCTTTCTTGATTGAAGGAAGATGTGTTTTGCGAGAAAACCATAAATCCAGAAATTCAGAAACTAAATCCATAAGAAGTCCGAAGTGAAGTTCTATAACCAAAAAACCGAAGAGCCATAATCGCGCCAGATCGTATTATCCAGAAATCCACGATTGTTTCAGATCGTATTTAACCAAAGATCCGAGAAAAACAGAAAGCTCGAAATCAAATGAAAGACGACGATCGCTCCGGAACGTTTTTAGAAATAACCAGAATACCACAGTACCAGAGGATTGTAAGAGTCCAATAACCAACCAGAAAATCCATAGCCAGAGAAACAGGAGAACCTGAAATCTATAAATCAAGAATAACCAATAACCTTATAGCTATATATCCATGAGTTCAAGACATCCTCGTCGGAGAAAGACGACCAAGAATAAACTGGAGAATTCCAAGGCCGCCTTGTCGAGGCAAAACGATCAAGGATAATCCATAGAGTTCCAAGGCGGCCTTACCGAAGCAAGACGACCAAGGATAAGCCAGTGAATTCCAAGGTGGCCTTATCGGAGTAAGACGACCAAGGATAAGCAGTGAGGTCCAAGGAGGCATTGCGAGGAAAGATAGCCAAGGACACGCCATGGACCGGAGTCCTTAGAGTTAATAATCCCTTTTCATATTCCATACCCCAGAAGAAAGCATCCTTATTTTGCAAAGTAATCATATTAAATTTATAAAGTTTGGATTTTTTAATAAAACCAATAGGAAAACCTGATGGCTGCTCATCCGTTTGAAGCATTCATAGGGGCTCGCCTGCCTCCGTATATAGGTATGTGGAATTAGTCGTCTTTGATTTCAAATTCATTTGTGAAGGGAACTGAATGGTTTATCGTCTTCCAAGAGCATGCGTAGGATCTTGTCGGTTCCCATACATGGGTAAGCAGACTTAGCCACTTCATTCCCAAAACCAGATTTATCTCAAGAAGGCCTTATCGGGGCAAAACGACCAAGAGTAGCTAGAAAAGTTCAAGGCGGCCTACCGGAGTAAGACAACCAAGAACAACCAAAATGTCCAAGGAGACCTTACCGGAGTAAGACGACCAAGGAAAGCCGAATAAGTTCAAGGCGGTCTTACCAGAGTAAGACGACCAAGAAAATCCAGAAAAGTTCAAGGCGGCCTTACCGAAGTAAGACAACCAAGAATAGCCAGAAAATCCATTTATTAATATTCAAGGGGTAATGGTTTATTGTCGAGAAAAGTGCATGCCTATGGATTTTAACAGCTCACATGCATGGGTATGTCGACTCAACCATCTACAATCCAGAAAGCCAAAAGATAAATCCAGGGGGGCGGTACCTGAATATTCATAATCCAGTGAAAGCCAAGAGAGCCAATAGGCTAAAAAAATCCAAAATCCAGAAAACCAAAAATGAGAAAGCCATGAGTGGGGAGCTCGCTATCCAAGAGCCACCAATTCTAGAAACCAAGAAACTGATGAAAACCAAATCCAAGGCCTAAGCACTGAAGGCCAGAAAATTTAAAATCCAAGAATCTACAAGAAACAAATCCAATATCCAACATCTAGGAAACCAAGAAGCTTGAAGAACAAAATCCACCAGTCACAAGATACTGATGTTCTGGAGACCTGCATTTGAGACATCAGAGCCAGTAAGAAGTTAAATTGATAACAATACCACCCAGATGAGTGCCAGTCCCAAGCCTATCTTGATTTACATGAGGGGGTTGTGCCTGCCCTTACACCATAACCCAATTCCAAACAAACCATGCCAGCTCTCCACATCTAACACACTCTTCAATCGTATCCCCAAGATGTCGAGACTCGTTTGTATTATGACCGTCGAGGTCATGAAATATGCAATGTCGATCAGTATCCCTTTCTCTCTAAGTTGAATCCTTTACGGGAGGCTTCTTGAATGGAGCAGTGGTATAAACTTGCAAACATATCTCCTCGGGGGTGCGAGTAAGTTCCGAGTAAGTCGAGGACTTAGGTTTTCTCCAAGCCACGTTATGATCATTCCCCGAGGGAGGTTTACTAAAATCAGAGTCCTTAGCTTTATCAGAATCGAACGATTTACCGTCTTTAACCACGTTAGCCTCGAGAACCTTTTTATTAGTCCTCGCATCCTCTTCTTGAAGGAATCCTTCTGCTTCGAAATAGAATCCTCCAAGACCTTCGGTGGGTTCCGATGCAATAAAGTTTTAAAGTCAGATTTATCTAAAACTCCAGATACTGCCGCCATCAAAACCATAGACAGATAGGGTCTGTTGACCGAAGCCACCGCAGCATTAAACTATTTCAAGAATTTACACAGAGTCTCACCGGACTTCTTCTTAATGCCAGTTAGAGTCATAACGTTTTTCTGACGAGCGATGTGAACTCTAAAATGTTCCACAAACCTACTAACCAAAGTATTCCAAGAAGTGATATAGTCCGTCTCCAGCTGCCTGAACCACATAGCAGTAATATCTATCAAGTAAAGTGGGAAGCACTTTGCCGTGACACCTTTTGAAGTGGGGAGAACTTCCATATGTCGAATATACGACATCAAGTGAGCATTTGGATCCTTATGACCATCATAAGTCTCCAACACTGGTAGTTTGAAGTCCAATGGATTACGAGAATTCCTGATATCCAAAAAGAACGGACTCCAAGTCACACAATTTAAGTCTAAAGAGGAGGCAATGAAAAATAACATCCGCGATTTGAGATCCATTGCCAAAAGCAAGCAACTAGTTCAGATTATCCAAAGCGACATTGTGCCCCCAGTGCTTAAGTCCAGATTAGGAATTTGTTGATAATCGAGAAGAATATCTGGTTGACTTCAAACCTGAGGACCCACATCAGGCATAATCCTTAACTCCCAGAACCATGGGACCACTACCATCTAAAGCTATGCAGACTAACGCTTGACCGACATTACGAACAGTAGAGCCGACAACTT
This sequence comes from Allium sativum, assembly GCA_030737875.1. Classification (NCBI taxonomy): domain Eukaryota; kingdom Viridiplantae; phylum Streptophyta; class Magnoliopsida; order Asparagales; family Amaryllidaceae; genus Allium; species Allium sativum. Next base: position 804,267,124 of record CM060919.1, read on the forward strand.
GGCCAACAAAAGCGTCACGGGCTGGAGCGATGTCGGGATTAGGGTTTCCCCAGAGTGTAGCGGGACTGGCACCAGTCTGAGGATCGACATCGGCCTGTTAATTAGTTTGCGGGGTTGACTCCAAGTTCTGAGTCGCATCTTAAGGAACACTGGTACTTGTTCCAACAATATCTGCCTAGCCAGTCGGCCTTCCTGGATTTCTTATCATTTCCTCGATCCGAGTGAGAAACGTAGTAAGAGCTTCTTCCTGTCGCTCGAGCAGATCGTTCAAATCCGTAGCCCAATTCTTTATCATCCCATCAACGCCTTCGCGAGTGACGTAATTCGATAGAACTCCAGTTGAAGAAAGTTCTTGACTTCCTTCAACCCCAGAACCTTGAGCTTTCGCGATATCGTCAAGCTTCTTGCGCTTAACCATGATGAAAAGAGAGTAACAAAGTCAAAGTCAAAAATCGAAACCAAAGTCGAAAACCAAAACCAAATCCGAAGACGAATCTAAGAATCCAATCCGAAGAAGAAGTCAAAGCTATGCTCCCCCTTCCCAGCGCGCAAAGTGTTGACGTGGGGAATTATCGCCGATTCGCGTACGCCAACGCCTAAGTGTATGTGTAGTAAAAAGCACAGTAATCCAAATCGAAAGTAATGAAATGCAGGGAGAACACAAATTTTTATGGTGGTTCGCCACTAATGCCTATGTCCATTTTATAGTTATCATTCATCATATAATAACTGATCACAAAGGTTGTACAGGTTCGGTCAATATTTATGTAAAAAGTGTTACAATAGAACAACAAAATCCTTGTTAATTCTAAACTTTGACCAAAATGCCCTTCTTCCTCTTCTTGAGTGAAAAATATGTTGATTCGGTCAACAAGGTCTAAAAGGTAGCTTTAATATCCAAGAAATCCAAAAATGTCCAAATGCATTTGAAAGTAGTGTCAATGTACAGAAATGTCCAAGAGTTGAAGGAAAATGTGTATGCAACGTTTTGGAGGTCCAAGCTATGTCCAATAGTCATGGAGAAGAATGTGACAGCCATTAATGGTGCATGAGAGTTTCCAAAGTGTCAAAAATCCAATCCCTATGAAGAATGAGGTAGGGGTATTTATAGGTAGTGGGTTAGGTAGGAGTATGTGAGGTTTGGGGACCACGGGACAAAATTTCACATCCTTGACAGGTGAGATATGAAATTTCGTATCCCTCACATCGGCCAAAATCGAATCCTGAAATTATTATCAAAAATACATCAGCTTAACAGTTTCACCATAAAATGAATTTCATTTGATCCAAAAATGAGAAACTGGTAAAATAAAATAAGGAAACACACATTCTAATTAACAAAGGTTAATGAAAAACCTCGTATTGTTTGTGATATTTCTCAAATAAATAGAAAATCCATGAATGCAAATAGACTTGTTTGTATTTAAATATACTGATATCATATCAAATCATAAGACACAACATCACTGTGAGAACTATGTCAACTGGAGGAGATCTGGTTAACAGGTTAATAGATCTAAAATATACATGATCACACTCTTTTTAGGTAAAAGTAAACAATTTATCTAAAGATTAAGAAACAAATTCCTATGTTCAGCAGCTGACCTTGCTTTCAAAGCCAGCTAATTCAACCGTGGAAGATAAATCTGATACCTTAGGTCATCACACCATGATCAGAGTACTCTTGTTTTGGAAAGCCAAAATAGCGGCGTCAGAGTAAAACACTCACAAATCGTAGGGGATTTTGGTATTATGGTTTGGGAAGAATGAGAAAAGGGAGAGACCTGCAGGAAAAGAACAATACTCCACCTGCAACTGAAATTAGGTTAGAAAAGTCAAAGTTAGAGAAGGAAAGACCGTGCGTAAAAGTCGAAAGTTGGGTACGGTAAAGAAATGTAATACGTGATGCGTGATTTTACGAATTGCGCAGACGATGTAAAGAAGAGGAGGTGCGAACGATAAGGAGAGGTAAATCAGCAACCGAGATTGTGTGAAGGAGGGAATCGTTGGGCATGGACACAGACATGAGGCGCCAGTGGAAAATGAAGACGAACAGTAGGGATGGGGATTAAAATTGAAGATGAGTATTATGCGGGAGAAAGAAATGACGAAATGTGTTTTGGGAGAAGGCAGGGACGCTTCAGCTAACAGTCCACGTGGCATGCTGGTATTCACTTTTGGAGGGCGCACGCTAGACATGGAAATATAACTCAGCTTTAATAGTATAGTATAATATAGATAGATATTTTAAAACTTTCAAATTCAAAGTCAAAATTTTACAATCCAAAGCTTCAATTACAAATCAAGACTTCAAATTTAAATTCACATATGAATTCAAACTTTCTAAATTAGAATTCCAAGTTCAACTTTTCAAAACTCAAATTTTAGAAATTCTAAATTTTTGAACTTAATTTTTCAAATTTAGAGTTCCAAAAATACATATTTTTGAATTCAACTAATAGAATTTCATTTTTCTTATTCCTACGTGCGCCAGCCCAAATCTATACAAAGTAAAAAGTGCATACAAATATTGTAGGAGAATGTCTACATCTTTCCTACATAGCAATTTTTAATAAGGAATTTCCTATGCATTTCCTACGCCATTTCAGATTTGTAAAAAATTAACAAAGACGTGGAAATGTCATAAGAGATTGTCTACGTCTTCCCTACATCATAAAATTTTGCATTAAAGATTTTTTATGCTTCGATTTTTTTTCTACATGCTAAGATAGGCATAGGAATGACATAGGAAAATTTCTACGTTTTTTCTACGCCTTTATCACTTTCTACCTATTTCTTTCCTATGTCCCCTTTTTGGGATAGGAAAGTCGTAGGAAATTGTGCAGAAAATTGAATTGTCTTCCTGTAGTGGTATGATGTCCTTATTTATGAATATTTCTTAATATAATTTATATAAATAGCTAATAGCTGTGTTTATATGATAGTTTTTTGTTTGGTACAACCATATTATGGATACTAGTTATTTGGAACATATTTAAATGTTCTTGATATGTTTATACATAAATATTGTAATAGTACAATAAAATATAAATGTGGTAAAAGTCAAAATAACAAAAGATAGGGATTTTTCAATGTAGTTATACTTTGAAAACTAATAGTAGCGTTTATCTAGTATGGTATTTACATTGAAATAATTGAATACTTAATCACAAAATTAATGAAATGCCGATGAAATGTAGAAAAACAACTTTATCAAACTTTTTTATTGCAAAAAATATAATGTTATAGAAGTTAGTTGCAAAATTTATAAATTCTTTTTAAAAACATAGAAAAACAAACACATGTACTTTTGATAGTATTTTGCAGGTGTTGTTAGAAACTATTAACAACTCATTATAGACGTCGTCAGTTAAAGTTTTCAACGACATTTTTCCCTATGCTGCTAAAAGTTCTGCACCTACGACCGCACGTTGTTATACAGCCTTTCTAATAACACTATCATATCTTATTACAACGATTTTCGAACGTTGTGTAAAGCTATTTCTAGTGGAACTTTCCTTTAATCTTTTATGAGATTTTTTTATTATAGAGAATGGCAGATTTTAGTCGTCATTTCACGCATCCCGCTCGAATTCTAAAATTAACATCTTTATCAATCTCACCATTAAACCGCAACATAGATCTTAAATATTAAAAGGATCCCCACCTATGCACTACTTGACCGCCAAGAGTGATCTCTCCATTTTTTGACCTAATACCATTGACTACAACACATAAGAATAGGCTCAAACAGACAAGAATCAAAGAACTACTTTATATCATTTATAAAAGCCTAAAGATCAAGCATTTAGCATCTAAACTACAAAGCCAAGCTCTCCCTCTTCTCCTTTGCTCATACCTCCCTAGGTCCCATCATCCTCTTTACTGTTCTTCCATTTTAACTTTACCTCCATGATTTCTAAGATATTCTGAGTTGCTGATAAAAGTTAATAGAGATTTGAAAAATATTTGAGTTAATTATTGAAAGTTTGTGAAGAACAAAGTTGATTGGTGTTAAACCACATCGAACATTTTTTTATCCTCTATATTTTTGAAGCTTCAGGAGATAATAAACGAGCACAAAAACCTAACACCTCACCTTCCACTCATTCACATAGCCAAACCATCCCCTATGTGCCTTGCATGCTATTTTAAATTTACATCTCATTTTCTTTATTTAACACTTAAAACTTCCCGTAAAAGCTCCTTTTTAAAATATCTTCCATAACATCATGCTTGTGCAGTTAAAGCGCTTAGCGGTTCTATAGCGACGGAGGTTCAAAAGGATGTAGTGGGAATAAAGCGGGGATTTAACAGGGAAACATAGAAGGCGCAAAAAGGTTCACTAGATGTAAAACTAAATATTTGAAAATTAATTAATCATCTTTCTTACATTATATGTGTACAAGAAACTAATAATAAGTAATTTTATGTGAAAAAATCATGAAATATTGTAGTTATGCATGTTAAATTTAATAAGTGTAATTGATACCATATATTAGGCACTTATGCCTTAAATTTAACCCTTTACGCTAACTTTACTGAATTTTTTAAAAAGAGACAAGTCAAATCAAGCTCTATATATAAATATTGCTAAAGCGGACACTAAAAAGCTTTGATTTAGCGGATGCAGCTGAAAATAGTAGAAATAGAAGCGGAGCTGCTATTCATCAGCGCTAAATTAAAATAGCGTAGCGGTTGAAAAGCGCTATAGGCTATGGCGGGGACATTATGGGGTTTAGTGGGGCATTAACCGCATAGCATCGATCATGCATAACATCATGAATATTTTATTTTTCTTAAATGCAAAATATTTTTATTCCATATTATTGTTTTTTCTAAGAAAATCAGTTTATGCGAAAAAGTTTGAATGACTTCTAAAGAATAAAAAGAAGTTTATCAGTAAAAAGATTTTGCGTCATATTATCAATATTTATTCAAATTATTTATTTTTGTAAATATTTTTCCGAAATAAGTCTAATTACCAGTAGTTGTTATGACATAAAAGAACGTTAACAAGGTTATTAAAATTAAATCTAATCTAAGATTCAATCATTTGAATAGTTCATATTTTTAAATATGAAGTGTTTGAAATTCTTGATTGTTACGCTCACTCCCCGTTTAGCTACATACCCGCTAAAATGTCTCGTTACTAGTAAAAAAATACGACCCTAAGCATGTACGAAGTAAAATGAAATAATGAGTTTGCTCTAATTTAATTTATGTCAGTGGGTGTGATAATTGAAGAAGTAAGGAATTAGACATAGTGTTCCATTCATAATATAAGCTTCAAGGTCCTTTCAGAGCAAATATTTTCCCATTACCACATTCATGACTCTACTTGAAGTCTAACAGCTTATTAATGGGAAATTTTATATATTTTTTAAATTGTCAAAATTAATAATTTGTGCAATTAAGGACCGTTCCAGACTTAGTCTCGCGTTGCAATCGTATCAAAATGTTATATGTTTTGAAGTTGATGTGGAAATTTTAAGCAAATTGTAATTTTACAATCTATTTATTTTTATAAATTATTGACACGTATTATTCATTGAAAAATAAACAAAAGCTTGATTAAATATAAATCATTATTATTTTAAAATACATTGTTGGCGTAGGGAATTGTTGCTGATTCGCGCACGCCAATGACCGAGTGTATATGTAGTAGAAACAGAGTAATCCAAATCCAAAGTAATGAAATGTAGGAAGAAAACAACATTTTATAGTGGTTCGTACTAACGCCTCCTTCCATTTTATAGCAATCGTTCATCATATAATAACTAATTACAAAGGTTGTACAATTTCGGGCAATATTTGTGAATAAATTGTTACAATAGAACAACAAAATCCTTGTTAATTCTTAACTTTAACCAAAATGCCCTTCTTCCTCTTCGTTCAGTGAAAAATATGTTGACTCGGTCAACAATGTCCAAAAAGTAGCTTTAATATCCACGAAATCCAAAAATGTCCAAAAGCATATGAAAGCGGTGTCAATGTCCAAAGAAATATCGAAGAGTTGCAGGAAAATGTGTATGCAATGTTTTAGAGGTCCAAGCTATGACAATAGTCATGGAGAAGAAGATGGCAGCCATTAATGATGCTTGAAATGTGACGATCCCAAAACCCCGTGACACGGTGTTAAGGATAATCATTGGAATATAACACATCAATCATCATTAGCAGATCACAGATAATAGCATAAACAGAAAATAGAATAATTTACACGCATATGACAGCGGAATCATATAGATATCATCACATCATAGAAGCACAGTACAGGATACAACTTAGTGCATAATGATACATAATCAGTCACCATCGCTAGAGGCGGAATCATACATAAAGAGTACACAAAAGGAATATCAGTCTACATCGCCAGTGGCGGAATCATAATATAGATACAATAATGGCGGAGAAAATCCAAGTCAGCACGGTGTAGTCAAGCCTCGCCATGAGCCAAAAGGTGCGTCTGAAACCTGTAACTAGGCTGCCCGTGTGAAAATGAGGGCACCCGAGTTTGCAAGGTGAAACAAACTACGAGTCAGTCATGGGACTGGTATGAGAAATCTACTCAATTCATTAACAACAATAATAAGGCAAATCAAAGGACCACGCCACTTTCGCGGAACGGGTTTACTCCAATGAGTGCCAGTGCATGAAATAAAATAAATGATTAAATCAGCGCAATGTTTTTTTTTTATATAAAATGAAGCCATTATAAGACTCAGGTCCCATCACACAATGCAACGCAAGCCGGAGGATAGAGTTTTTACCTTATAATGGCCAAAGATGCTTCATACGAATAAAACAAAGGTGTTTGATATTATTACTAGTGCATATATGTTTCAAAAGCAATTCAATCATAAATATCAATCCTAGGCGGCATAGCTACCATCTACTATGTCGCCGTACCAGTAATACAATCACATCCGCATATTTCGTATTGGAAATTGGATTCCTTCATGAGTCGAGGCAAGGGGCAAGCTCCTCTCCGATTCGAGACACTCTAGCAAATGTCCCAGGACCCCACTATGATCCTTGGATCTTCAGGGCCGGTCCTCTCTTACTTTTGAGGATTGGCAATTCCTGAACGCACGTTTCCCGGTCCTTACAGACCTATATCGAGGCGCCTCGCATTCCAACAACCACACAGGTGAAAAGTATATATAATGTCAGGGCTGGTAGGTCACTGACACCACCTTAGCTAGAAAGAAACGTCGTGCTCTCCCTGCAGTCACTCTCCCGTTTTTGACTCATACCGAGGTGTGAGGCTCGCGAATTCACGTTATAAACAAAGCTAGTCACACAGACCATGCTTTGATCATCAACCACAAGACTTTGCTTTGCAACAGAAGCCTTGATCATATGCCACTTAGGCGTGCCACACAGGCAATCCACTCCATGCGACTGGTTTCTGTCAATACATAACCTCTGGGCTCGTACGTCTCAGAGAAGGGCGTTAAGCAAGAGAATAAATTCTCTGCCGCCAAACAGATATATATTTAACAGAGATCAATCAACACAGAACAAAGTCCAATGTCAGACACACAGTCCATTTACAAGTCCGTTCTGGGTCTGAACGAAACCGGAGGCACCAATTCCTCGCATATCCGTACAATCAACAATATGTTTGGACGGCTACTACTTCAATTCCTTCATGGTAGCTACTCCAATCACGAGTATCAGTACCGCCCATCCATCCAATATGGAGATCGTCGGTCTTCAACCATCTTCGACTCTTCGACTTCTCAACGTCGATCGATTATTTGAAATGAGATAAACTCGGCCTTTTCAAATAACCCACGTATATTTAGATTTTCAAATCTATCAATCACATGGTTGGACTATTCAACAATCACATTTCAGTTATTTAGTTATAATTTTCATGTCAAATACATTCAACCATCACATATCAAGCAAACACAACAAAATTGGTTTATTTCCACTCTATATCGTCAATAGTATTTTATAACGATATATCGCCATTTTTATTTAATTTAAAACGGCCATATTTAATTAAACGACGTTTCAGGTCGTGTCGATGCACTGGCGCTGCTTTTCACTAATTTTGTTTTACACATATAGGAAAATCTAACCGTTGGATCTTCACAAATTTTACATCATTAGGAAGGTCATTTCAAAACGAATCCAACGGTTCCAGTTTTGGGAAAATCCGACGGTCGGATCTTCCACACTAACCATTTGAAGTTACGATCTCAATTTACGAACTGCAGCGTCGCTATTCGATTTAATTTAATTATATATATATATATATATAATCGTTTCTGGCGCTGTTTTTCTTCAGTTTTGAATTAAACATTCCAGACAATCCAACCGTCGGATCTTCACAAAGTTGGTGCCGTTGGAAAGATATTTCCAAGGCGAACCCAACGGTTGAGGTTTCGGGAAAATCCAATGGTCGGTTCTTCCGCACTAGTCGTTTGAAATCACGGTTTCAAAATATGAACTGCACGGCCACGTTTCGTTTTAATTCTATTTATATTTATATATCTATATAAATATAGTTCATTCAAAAATTCCAATATCGTTTCCACTTCAATTATTTCACTAACGCCTTAAATTTTTGGAAAATTTCGCCATAACCTCCTTTGTACAGGAGGGTCTGGGAAAATTCCCAAATAGCCACACGGGCGTCTCATATCAAAAAGAAAAAGAAAAAGCCAAGCGGCTAGCCAACAGGCTCATAAAATCATCACCCAAACAAAGCGGTAAATGTGTACCTATTTGTCGGGCACAAAATTCTATTTCTCTTCTCTAGCCCCTTTTGCTTTAACCTGTTCAATAGATATGCATGTACATGTATACAATTTCTAACATTTATCATTTTCCATTCAATTGCATATTTGCCTTGCTTTGGTTTAAAAACACCATTCATTCTAATATCGCATGCATAGGCTAAAATCATATCATTAGCTAGTTAATGTATATTTCAACTCATGCACGTTTATTTGAACAAGTGGCTATTTTTAACACTTCACATTTCAAAGATGATAATTTTAGCGCACTAAAATAGCTTTCAACACATGACTATTTTATTTAATTCCCATGCATGTTAAAAATAATATTTCTATCACAAATATTTATTTCAACGTCCGCATATCTTTAGCATATCACACATATGATAAAAATGATATTTTTATCATTTATAATATTTATTCAACAAATAGATGTTTCAACACTTCATAGTTTCAATAAAAATGTAATTTTTATTGTTCGATCTTTTTATTCAACACGTGAATATTTCCACCACACACACTTCTCAACAAATGAGCATTTCCACACATGGACATTTTATTTATGTTGTTCATATTAGAAAGATGAAATTTTTATGGTTGAAACCATTTATATAAGGCGAATATTTTTGATACTTCATATATATATAAAAATGTGATTTTTATTGTTTAACCACTTCATTCATTCACAAATGAATTTTATTTTCACACAACACTTTTCAACACATGAATATTTCCACACATGGACATAGTTTCATATATGACTTTAATTTCTATGCATGAAAATAATTTCAACATATGAAAATAATTCTAACACACAAAGATTATTCAAAATTTCGGCAGCATAACGGCAGGGTAGTTAAAACCGGCACCGTCCCTAGTACGGCTCCTCGCTCTACCTTAAAACCTCGCGGTTTTTGACAATGGGGATTCATGCATCTAATTCGCACGCAGGCGGCATGTTTATTTTTATTTCCACACATATTTCCAATTCATTTCAACCACCAATGGGTATTTTTCAACCACAACCAAACAATATCAACCACAAACAATTATTCAACCATTCGTATTTTTCACCCAATATTTCACATCAATTCACCACAATAAATATCGTCCATGGTTTGTGGACGAGGGGAGTATATATATATATATAATATTTTTGCTATATTTCACTTGCATTTCAACACATATATCAATTATTCTATGCATGTAAAAATTCATACTTCGCTCATATAGCTTACACTACGCATGTACATGAGGTATACAACACGTATGTAATTTATATTTCGCTTATATAAATTATACACGACATTTTCCAATCAATTTCACGTTAATTTAGATTTCTCACCTTGGTTTTCTGAGCGCTAAAAATCGATACGATGTCAGAAAAATCCGCAGCTTCTTCTATTGGGTAGAGAGCTTCCTTGCGGTCTCGATGTTTCCTGTTTCATCGAATTTCGTCAACATACCAAAAAGATACGATTTTTCAAATTTTTGCAACGGTTTTAAAGTGTCGTAAAACAATTTAATTAAACAGGCCGTTACCTCGGCTGAAGGTTTCAAAACTAGGTCAGAGATTTTTGATCAAACCGTGTAGCGGTTGGATGATCGGCCAGTGCAGGGTTGTAGGCGGAGGAGAGGCGCACGTGCGGGCCCCACGGCGTTGAACTCGGCGGCCTCTGGGCGGCGAAATCGACCTCCGAACGGTCGAACTTTGGAGGAGCGGATCCGGCAAAATACTCGACGATGCTGGGCGAGGTTGGTATGGATTTGAAGCTCGTCTCGAGCTCTACGAAAAACTCCAAAGGGCCCTGGTGTTTTGATGAGTGGATGTGGAGATTTGGAGGAGAGAAGGCGGGGAAGGAAGCCGCCGTTCGATCTGGGGGGAGTCGGGGTTTTCCGCGTTTTTTTTTTAAATTTATGAAAGAAAAAATATGATTGGCCGAGACTATATTAAATTTTTAAATAGTGTTTTCTTAAACGAACCCCTTTTTAAACCCAACGACTGTCGCCCCTAGCTAAATACCCCCGTTCCGGACACAATGGGATATGTTTCGTAGGCCAATTCGACTGTTACAGTCAGTTATCTTTCAAATTAAAGTATAAAACATTTTATTTTTAACTCTGAACGCACATTTCAATTTGTCAGGGCCACAAACTGATTCGAAAAATTCCAGAAAAATAAATCTAGCTATGTTTTGACGCTACGGTCCCAACAAAACTAGTTTCGTCGAATTCTGAGGTCGTTTGAAAAATGGCCATTTTCTGGTCGATCCAATTTAACAACAATCGACCAAACACATTTTCTTTTGCCACGCTCACATACTAGCTTCAAAAATTATGAAATTTGAATCCTAGCAATAGTTTGACATCCCGGACCCAACAAAAGTGGTTTCGTCGAATTCCGAGGTCGTATGCAAAATATCAATTTTCCAGGGCTATATATTCTATATACCGACCCCTCTGAAAATTCATTCGGCCATAACTTTTGATTCCCGTTATGTAACTTCGATTTTTCAGATTCGTTAGAAAGGTATTGACTAACAGATTTAAATATTTTTGGTTTTGCTAAAATCCGTTATATTTTCCACCCTGCATAGTCAGTCAAAGTTTGAATTCAAATTTTCAAACTGACTCACTATTCCTAATTCACTATTTTATCGAAATATTCTATTTCAGTGGTTCAAATTGCTTTGAAATAATCAATTTAAAAATTTTAAATTGGCTCGCATTTTCCGGGTTATTACATGAAAGCTTCCAAAGTGTCAAAAATCCAACCCTTTTGAAGAATAAGGTAAGGGGCATTTATAGGTAGTGGGTTAGGTAGGAGTAGATGAGATTAGGGGACCACAACACGAAATTTCGCATCCCTGGGACATGAGATACGAAATTTTGTATCCCTCACATTGGCCAAAATTGCATCCTGAAAAAATTCGGCCAGGCACGGGTTGGGCAAACCAAAAGTACTTATCCGCACGAACCTGCCATCGTGCCAAGAATTTTGGCATTTGCCAATTTACCAGATCCCACTTTCTCGTATCCGACATGGGGAAAAACTCGCATTCTTCCTTAGCCAAAAACCTCGCATCGCATACCCTTGCCAAGCCAAATTCGCATCGGAGAAACTGCAATGCGGATACATGAACATTCTGGATCCCCTCATGCCGTCAAGGGAAAAATCCAATCGCCAAAATCTGCATCCCTCGATCCGTGGTGCGGAGTCCAAAGAAGATGGGGCTGATGCAGATTCGAGAATCTCGTATCCTAGCTTAGATGTGAAGTGGTGGCTGCGATTTTGCCAAATGCCAAGTTGAGTTTTTGAGCCAGCTGTAACAACCCGCAAATTCTGAACCAATTTAAAAAATTTAATAGTAAAAATAATTTATTTGATGTAATAACGGTTAAAAATTTATTTTAAATCGAAGTTAGAACGAATATATTTATTTTAATTATAAAAGGAGTTAGAAATAGTACGGTAGTTTGAAAAGTCAAACTTGAACTTTGACTGACTGTACAGGATGCAAAATTTAACGGATTTTAGTGAAACTAAAAATATTATAATCAATTTAAAATTATCTTTCCAATGAATCCGAAATATCGAAATTTCATAGCGGGAATCAAAAGTTATGCCCAGTTTAAAATTCAGAATAGTCGCTGTAGAATATATATATATATATTTTAATATTAAAAATAGCCATTTTTCAAATGACCTCCGTTTTCGATGAAACCATTTTTGTTGGAACTGAAATGTCAAATTATTGCTAGGTTTCAATTTTCATAGTTTTTCGAATTAATATGTGAGCGTGGCAAAAGAAAATGTGTTTTGTCAATTTCAGTCAAATCTGATCGACCAGAAAATGGACATTTTTCAAACGGTCTCAGAATTCGACGAAATTAGTCTTGTTAGAACCGTATCGTCAAAACATAGCTAGAAATAATTTTTTTGAATTTTTAGAGGTCGTATGGGGCCCCGGTGAATTTAAATGTAAGATTGAATTAATTAAATAAATGATTTAAATATTAAATAAAACACGCTGGAGATGATCGAATGGACTGACAGGACCTAGCCCATTGCATCCGGAACGTGGGTATTTTCCTAGGGACATCTTTTGTTGGGATGAAATCAGAACTGGAAAAGAATTAACGGGTTATTTTGTAAATTAGAGCATTTAATTATTATTATATTATAAACAATAGAATAACCCTAACCCTAGGAATAACCTAGCCGCCATCTTTTGTTTTCAATGGCCTGAAACGCCCCATTTCAAATAGCTAATTACTTTCAATCCCCATTGAATTAAACTCCACTTTCAAAGCAAAATCAAAAGACAATTGTCTACTCTTTAAAATGGTACGGTTATGATCAAAAACCATTGCAAGAATTGAGTGAATTCTGGATCAAAAGTCAGCTCGTTCGCCGCCGGTTTGAGGGGTCTTGGGGTGTGTGAGTTCTACCAGGAGCTCGGCGCTGGTGGCTCGCATGTCGACGGTGGTTGTGGAGTGGTCGGATCGGCTTCTGGCGTGATGATTTAGGTGCGGCAATGGAGGTTTCATGTTGAAGTATGGACGGAGCGAATTTCTGAAGGTATCGATGTAGAAGAAAGGTCATTAAGGAATTATAATTATAAATTAATTATTTAATTTAGTAATTAGAATATCAAATGTTTGACCGATCATAACTTCTTCATACGAGATCGAAATCGGACGATTTTCGAAGCGCTGGGTTCATAAAAAAGAGATCTACAACATGAAGCTGACTAGATCAGAAACAGAGGACTTTAAAAATTCAGCCAAATTTGAACACGAACGATTTATGAAAACCATCGGTGAGATTTCTATTTTTAATAATTAATTAACATTTAATTATTTTCTTGTTATTTGAAATCAATGTATGAATGTATGAAATCAGATCTGTGTTTTTCTATTCGTTGATTGTGATGAATTATAATGTTCATGTTTTGTTAAATTAGATTGAAAACATTCTTTGGTTAGAAATGATAATTGGATTGGAAAACATTCTTTGGTTTGAAATGACGATTAGATTAAAAATAACATTCTTTGTTAGAAACATGCTATGATAATAAACATAGCCTTTTTGTTAGAAGTATGTTATGATAATATAAGAAAATAACAATTTTCTTTCAAATGTTACTCCAGTATAAAATGTTGCGTTAGAGAATAAAATAACATTTTTGTATGAAATGTTTGATTAGAATAAAATAACATTTTTGTTTAAAAGGTTAGAATAGGATTAAAGGACATACATTTTTGTGTAATATTGTTTTCAATAAAAAGGGTAGAAGTAAAAAAGACCGTATTTTTAATGTAGTTAGTTTCAATAATAAGTTCAAACATTGAAACATTATTTTGATTATTTTTGTTGAATTGGTTTAGATTGTCAATTCAACATTGAAACATTATTTTGAACATTTTTGTTGAATTGCATTAGATTGGCCATTCAACATGAAAACATTATTTTGATCATTTTATTGAATTGAATTAGATTGTCAATTCAAAATAAAAACATTAATTGGATTATTATATTTAATTGAAATAGAATTGTAAATTTAATGTAAAATATTATTTTGTCATTTTATTAGGTTTAACAGAATGATCAATACAATTGTGAACATGTCATTGAATTGAGAAAGGAATATAAATATATATATTGAAAAATAAAGATGGTTCTTTTATTTGCATCCTTTTATGCAAATATATACATATGAATATGAATGTTCTTTTATTTGCATTCTTTTATGCAAATATATACATAGAAATATAAATTGTTCTTTTATTTGCATTCTTTTATGCAAATATACGTAGAAATATAAAATGTTCTTTTATTTGCATTCTTTATGCGAATACACTTTGAAATATAAAATATTCTTTTATTTGCATCCTCTAACGCAAATATGCATAGAAAATAAAAATGTCCTTTTATTAGCATTAGAAGTAAAACTATATTTTTATTTTAGATGCAAACAAACATTAGAGTAAAAATTACATTTTTGGCAATTATAAATGCAAACCAAAAACACTAGAATGAATATGACATTTTTATTTTGTATTTTAGATAGAAAAAAAATGATTTCAAGAGTTATATTTTTGTTTGTAAATTTAGTTGCAGACAAAGCATAAATCATAAAAATATATATTTTATTTGCATATTTAGATGCAAATAAACAACATAGTTAAAAGATTATATTTTTATTTGCATGATTAGATGCAAATAAACATCATAGTTAAAAGATTATATTTTTATTTGCATTCTTTGATGCAAATAAACACCGTATTTAAAAGTCGAATTTTCATTTGCATTCTTTGAGGCAAATAAACTACCGTATTAAAAGTCGAATTTGTATTTGCATTTTTTGGTGCAAATAAACTATGAAATTAAAAGTTTCATATTTATTAGCATTCCTTGATGCAAATAAAATATTGAATTAGAAGTTGCATTTTATTTGCATTCTTCGATGCAAACAAAACATGAAGTTAAAAGTTGTATTTTTATTTGCATTCTTTGTTGCAAATAAATCATAAATTAAAATATTACCTTTTTATTTGCATTTTAGATGCAAATAAAAAGCACAGTTCAAAAAGTTACACTTTTATTACATTTTAGATATAAATAAAAAGATTGTGATAAAATGAATTCATCTTTGTTGAAATTTTGTTAAATTTCATAAAATGTTATTATCTTCATCATTGGTTATAATAAAAAGATTAGCATTAAAAAGATATATTTTTAGTGTCATCTTAGCTTCAATAAAAAGGGTAAATAAATAGATAAGGTTTATTTGTCCTTTTGTTGCAATACAAAAGGATACATTTTTATCGTTTAAATAGAATGAGACAAAAATTATTTAATTTTGTCATTTAAAAAGGTTAAAACAAATGTATCCACTTTTGTCATTTTAGAGGGATGAGGCAAATTATTCATTTTTGTGTTACTTAAAAGAATGAAGCAGAAACATTCACCATTATCAATTTACAATAGTTGAAATACATTTTGTCACTTTTGTCAAACTGTAATGGCTAAAACAAAACATTACCATTTTGTCGACAAAACAAACTCATCACTTATATTTGTTTCCTGAATTAGATTTGTCAACAAAAACAAAGTCATCATCTACGTTGTTTTGTTGAAATAGAGTAGTTAAGTCAAAATATGCATTTTAGTCATAATAGGTTAGTTAAAGCAAACCATTAATTTTGTCAAAAAATATACTTTTTTCAATTTACATTAGTTGAAATAAAATAATCACTTTCGTCAATTTATATTGGTTGAAACCAAAAAGGACATTTTTGTCAAATAAGAATTAAACACAAATAACATTTTGATAAAATAGAATTGCTGGCAAATGAATGTATCACTCTTCTTTTACATTTTGTTGGGATAGAATTTATATGCAAATAAAATAATCATTTTTATTTTTCATAACATAAAATAGACTTTATTTGTGAATATAAAAATCATTTTTATTTTGCAAACTTACACTGGAGCTTATATCCAATTATAAGAATCATATTATTGGTTAAAATATACATTAGAATGTATAAATGTGTTTAAGTGACATCATTATATGTTAATATATACATTAGACTTTGTATGCAATTTAATCAAACATTTTTAGGTATTAGGTTATACATTGAAAAACTTATACAAATGAGATTATTTCTTTTATGTGTTAAAAATTAAGAATAATTACTTTTAGGTAAAGTATAATAAAAATTAATTTTTTATTTGCCATCCACAATAGTGTCATATAAATAAATTACATTTTATTAGATATTAGAAATGTATAAAGAAATTATGCGAGTCAGCTATATTTTATTTCGACATTAGGAATAAAATATCATTTTTGTCCATCATTATCTACATGTTGGTAGTATTAGAAAAATTGGTTAAATTCATTAACCAATTATTTATTTATATGTACTGTTGTTGGCTGAAAACCCCACACGGGTTTTGGGTGATAACTGATATACACTAGTCCCAATATTTATTCGTATGTCAATCGATAGATTGACAGGCTGCGATGAGCGTTATTATTTCATTTTAATGCTCACACAGTTAAGAACTCCACTTTGGATGTTGAATGGATGGTTTGATGATTATTTATTATTATTGTTATTTACATACAATGTATGAAATCCATATGACCAAAGTTATATGGTAAATGATTGAGTCGCGTTCCGAATCAGAATATCTTTTATATAAAGAATATTTTTAAACAAAGAATTTCTTGTAAATAAAGAATAAATCTTTCAACTAAGATTATTGGTATTTCAATTTATATTTATTTATTGGAAAATGATTTTTGGGTTTATCGTGAATAATGTTTTCAAATGACATTGATTCTTTAACCCAGTTAAAAATAAGATTTATTTCTTAAATTGGAATAGTCGTAAAGTAGTGATTTTTGATATTAACACTGAATTGGAATATTAATAAATCTTTGAAAATAAGATTTAAGAATAAATTTGAAAGATTTATCTTTGATAAAATTAATGGGAACCTTTCCCTAATAATATGAATATTATATTATAAAGAATGTTCTGAATTGGAAAGAGGCGTTGGATGTATCCTTATAACACTTGATTTTTAATTATAAAAATACGCGAGTTATTCGGAAAGACCGGGTTTAACCCATTCTGAATAATTACTACGACAATTAAAAGTCGAAGATTTTGAAGACGGTGGATGAAGACCGGCGATCTTCACATCGAATGGACGACTATTGATGCCTGGCACTGGGTCGCTCCCGGTAAAGGGTTAAAAGTGGTACTTCGTCCGGACATACGTGTTGATTGTCCGGATACGCGAGCACCTAGGTGACTCCGTTTTCGTTTAGACCCAGAACGGACTTGTAAATGGATGTGTGTCTGACATTGGATTTCATTCCATGTAAATTGGTTTCTATTTAATATATATCTGTTGGTGGCGGAGAATTTATTCTCTTGCTTAACACCCTTCTCTGAGACGTACAAGCTCAGAGGTTATATATTAGTAGTTATCAATCGCATGGTATGGACTGTCAATGTGGCATGCCAAGATGCAATTGATCGAGGCTTTTGTTGAAAAGCAGAGCCTTGTGGATGATGATCAAAGCATAGCCTATCTAGGCATAGCTTTATGTATTTCGTTACCTCGCGAGCCTCACACCCCGGTATGAGTCAAAAACGGAGCAAGGGAATGTAGGAAGTGCACACGTTTCTTTCTAGCTAGAAGTGGTGTTTGGGTTTATCACGGCCCGACATTTTATTTATGTGGTTGATGGATTTTGAGGCGCCTCGGATTTTTATTGGCCGCAATGGCCAATTTATAGGTTCAATAGGATCGGCAAGCGTGTGTTCAGGCATAACTAATCCGACCCATTGCACTATTGGGGGACCGGCCCTGCAGGATCCAAGGGTTCGCCAGTGTCTGAATCCTGATACATTGCTAGAGTGTCTCGAATCGGTCAGGAGATCGTTCCTAGCCTTGACTCTTGATGGAAACCCAATTTCCAATACGACATCATGCAGTTTTGATTGTATACCTATATATGGTGACATAGTAGGATGGGGTACTATGCCATCTATAATTAATACATTATGATTGAAAGGTTTTTAAAACATATATACACTAATAATAATATCAAATCCATTTTTATCGTATCAAGCATTTTTGACCATTATAAGGTAAAACTCTATCCTCCGGCTTGCGTTGCATTGTGTGATGGGACCTGAGTCTTATAATGGTTTCATTTTTCTAAAAAGCATTGCGTTGTTTTTAACGATTTACTTTATTTATGCACTGGCAATCCAATGGAATAAACCCGTTCCGCGATAGCGGCGTGGTCCTGTGATTAGCGGCGTGGTCCCATGACTGACCTGTAGTTTGTTTCACTTTGCAAACTCGGGTGCCCTCTTTTCCCCACGGGCAGTCGAGTAGCTTATTTTGCAGATATATTGAGCAGGATTCTGGATCAAAGCTTACAGCTGTGTCCAGAGCATGATAGCCTTCTGCCGTGATCAGTATATTTGATCCGTTGCAATGTATTACATTTATTGTAATTTAACCTTCCGCTGTATTATTATATTCAATGTACTCTGATATATTCTGTTCTCTGATGTAACATTATTATAATGTTTATAAAAGTTTGTTGTTATTTGTTCTGATGTGTTGTATTTCCAAAGTTAATGTATTCGGATTTTGAACGGTCTTGGTCGATCGGGTCGGGTGAAATCCGGGTCGTTACTGTTGGTATCAGAGCTCAGGTTAGCTCAAATCTTTTGGGTACAACTCATTAGAACTGATCAAAAGACTCATCAGAGGTTGGATTAGTAATACCCAATAAGAATAACTCGTTAGAGATAGGATTAGTAGTATCCTAGAACGAGTGTGAAGAGTATTAATTTTTAAATTAAAAAAAAGAGTAAACAAAATTTTGTTTTGAAAATTTAAGATTTTATTATATGTATTTGAATATATTATTTTATTTTATATTGGACAATCGAGTATATAAAGATTTTGCATGTACACCTAGCTAGCGTGTGTACGAAGCCTCAAATATACTAAATAGATATAGAATCACACTTTAGTCGCCCGGAGATGTTCTGATGGTGGTCCGAAACATTATCAGAATTTATGTTCGAGTTTCGAAAGTGGTATATCTATATATTTCCATTGACTGGTGTGAGAACCAAAATGAGATAGGGTCTATTGTTGTGATTTGCACTAAAAATATGATTTTTGACTATATATAAAAGTTATATATATTTGAAAGGTTAATCACCTAATTGATTGCTGGTTGTGATGTTTGATAATTAGTTTAACTAATTAAAATATTGGAATGGCAATTAATTCAACCAATATATAAAAGAATGATAAATTTAACTAAATCAAATTTAATATTGAACTAAACTGAAAATTGATTAAAATTAAAGGTTGAATTGGTTAATTAAACGACTTTTAGCATCGTTCCTTTTCGAGGACGAAAAGATTTTAAGTGAGGGATATTGTAACAACCCGCAAATTCTGAACCAATTTAAAAATTTTATTTTAGAAATTTTAATAGTAAAAATAATTTATTTGAAGTAATAACGGTTAAAAATTTATTTAAATCGAAGTTAGAACGAATATATTTATTTTAATTATAAAAGGAGTTAGAAATAGTACGGTAGTTTGAAAAGTCAAACTTGAACTTTGACTGACTGTACAGGATGCAAAATTTAATGGATTTTAGTGAAACTAAAAATATTAGAATCTATTTAAAAATATCTTTCCAACGAATCCGAAAAATCGAAATTTCATAGCGGGAATCAAAAGTTATGTCCAGTTTAAAATTCAGAATAGTCGCTGTAGAATTTATATATACATATATATATATTAATATTAAAAATAGCCATTTTTCAAACGACCTCCCTTTTTTACGAAACCAATTTTGTTGGAACTGGAATGTCAAATTATTACTAGGTTTCAATTTTCATAATTTTTCGAATTAATATGTGAGCGTGGCAAAAGAAAATGTGTTTTGTCAATTTCAGTCAAATCTGATCGACCAGAAAATGGCCATTTTTCAAACGATCTCAGAATTTGACGAAATTAGTCTTGTTAGAACTGTATCATCAAAATATAGCTAGAAATATTTTTTCTGGAATTTTTAGTGGTCGTATGGGGCCCCGGTGAATTTAAATGTAAGATTGAATTAATTAAATAAATGATTTAAATATTAAATAAAACACACTGGAGATGATCGAACGGGCTGACAGGACCTATCCCATTGCATCCGGAACGTGGGTATTTGCCTAGGGACATCTTTTGTTAGGCTGAAATCGGAACTGGAAAAGAATTAACGGGCTATTTTGTAAATTAGAGCATTTAATTATTATTATATTATAAATAATAGAATAACCCTAACCCTAGGAATAACCTAGCCGCCATCTTTTGTTTTCAATGGCCTGAAACGCCCCATTTCAAATTGCTAATTACTTTCAATCCCCATTGAATTAAACTCCACTTTCAAAGCAAATTCAAAAGAGAAGTGACTACTCTTTAAAATGGTACGGTTATGATCAAAAACCATTGCAAGAATTGAGTGAATTCTGGATCAAAAGTCAGTTCGTTCGCCGCTGGTTTGAGGGGTCTTGTGGTGTGCGAGTTCGACCAGGAGCTCGACGCTGGTGACTCGCATGTCGACGGTGGTTGTGGAGTGGTCGGATCGGCTTCTGGCGTGATGATTTAGGTGCGGCAGTGGAGGTTTCATGTTGAAGTATGGATGGAGCGAATTTCTAAAGGTATCGATGTAAAAGAAAGGTCATTAAGGAATTATAATTATAAATTAATTATTTAATTCAGTAATAAGAATATCAAATGTTTGTCTGATCATAACTTCTTCATACGAGATCGAAATCGGACGATTTTCGAAGCGTTGGGTTTGTAAAAAAGAGATCTACAACATGAAGCTGACTAGATTAGAAATAGAGGACTTTGAAAATTCAGCCAAATTTGAACACGAACGATTTATGAAAATCATCGGTGAGATTTCTATTTTTAATAATTAGTTAACATTTAATTATTTTCTTGTTATTTGAAATCAATGTATGAAATCAGATCTGTGTTTTTCTATTTGTTGATTTTGATGAATTATAATGTTCATGTTTTGTTAAATTAGATTGAAAACATTCTTTGGTTAGAAATGATAATTAGATTGGAAAACATTCTTTGGTTTGAAATGATGATTAGATTAAAAATAACATTCTTTGTTCGAAACGTGCTATGATAATAAACATAGCCTTTTTGTTAGAAGTATGTTATGATAATATAAGAAAATAACAAATTTTTTTCAAATGTTACTCCAGTATAAAATGTTGCGTTAGAGAATAAAATAACATTTTTGTATGAAATGTTTGATTAGAATAAAATAACATTTTTGTTTAAAATGTTAGAATAGGATTAAAGGACATACATTTTTGTGTAATATTGTTTTCAATAAAAAGGGTAGAAGTAAAAAGACCGTATTTTTAATGTAGTTAGTTTCAATAATAAGTTCAAACATTGAAACATTATTTTGATTATTTTTTTTGAATTGGTTTAGATTGTCAATTCAACATTGAAACATTATTTTGAACATTTTTGTTGAATTGCATTAGATTGGCCATTCAACATAAAAACATTATTTTGATTATTTTATTGAATTGAATTAGATTGTCAATTCAAAATAAAAACATTAATTGGATTATATTATTTAATTGAAATAGAATTGTAAATTTAATGTAAAATATTATTTTGTCATTTTATTAGGTCTGATAGAATGATCAATGCAATTGTGAACATGTCATTGAATTGAGATAGGAATATAAATATATATATTGAAAAATAAAGATGGTTCTTTTATTTGCAACCTTTTATGCAAATATATACATAGGAATATAAATGTTCTTTTATTTGCATTCTTTTATGCAAATATATACATAGAAATATAAATTGTTCTTTTATTTGCAATCTTTTATGCAAATATACATAGAAATATAAAATGTTATTTTATTTGCATTCTTTATGCGAATACACTTTGAAATATAAAATATTCTTTTATTTGCATCCTCTAACGCAAATATGCATAGAAAATAAAAATGTCCTTTTATTAGCATTAGAAGTAAAACTATATTTTTATTTTCAAACAAAAATTAGAGTTAAATTTACATTTTTGGCAATTATAAATGCAAACTAAAAACACTAGAATGAATATGACATTTTTATTTTGTATTTTAGATAGAAAAAAAAATGATTTCAAGAGTTACATTTTTGTTTGTAAATTTAGTTGTAGACAAAGCATAAAAAAAAGAAGATTATATTTTATTTGCATATTTAGATACAAATAAACAACATAGTTAAAAGATTATATTTTTATTTGCATGATTAGATGGAAATAAACCTCGTAGGTAAAAGATTATATTTTTATTTGCATTCTTTGATGCAAATGAACACCGTATTTAAAAGTCGAATTTTCATTTGCATTCTTTGATGCAAATAAACACCGTATTTAAAAGTCGAATTTTCATTTGCATTCTTTGATGCAAATAAACTACCGTATTAAAAGTTGAATTTGTATTTACATTCTTGGGTGCGAATAAACTATAAAATTAAAAGTTTCGTATTTATTTGCATTCCTTGATGCAAATAAAATATTGAATTAGAAGTTGCATTTTATTTGCATTCTTCGATGCAAACAAAACATGAAGTTAAAAGTTATATTTTTATTTGCATTCTTTGTTGCAAATAAATCATAAATTAAAATGTTATCTTTTTATTTGCATTTTAGATGCAAATAAAAAGCACAGTTCAAGAAGTTACACTTTTATTACATTTTACATATAAATAAAAAGATTATCATAAATGAATTCGTCTTTGTTGAAATTTTGTTAAATTTAATAAAATGTTATTATCTTCATCATAGGTTATAATAAAAAGATTAGAATTAAAAAGATATATTTTTAGTGTCATCTTAACTTCAATAAAAAAGGTAAATAAATAGATAAGGTTTATTTGTCCTTTTGTTGCAATACAAAAGGATACATTTTTATCGTTTAAATAGAATGAGACGAAAATTATTTAATTTTTTCATTTAAAAAGGTTAAAACAAATGTATTCACTTTTGTCATTTTAGAGGGATGAGGCAAATTATTCATTTTTGTGTTACTTAAAAGAATGAAGCAGGAACATTCACCATTATCAATTTACAATAGTTAAAATACATTTTGTCACTTTTGTCAAACTGTAATGGCTAAAACAAAACATTACCATTTTGTCGACAAAACAAACTCATCACTTATATTTGTTTGTTGAATTAGATTTGTCAACAAAAACAAAGCCATCATCTTTGTTGTTTTGTTGAAATAGAGTAGTTAAGTCAAAATATGCATTTTAGTCATAATAGGTTAGTTAAGCAAACCATAATTTTTGTCAAAATATATACTTTTGTCAATTTACATTAGTTGAAATAAAATAATCACTTTCGTCAATTTATATTGGTTGAAACCAAAAAGGACATTTTTGTCAAATAAGAATTAAACACAAATAACATTTTGATAAAATAGAATTGTTGGCAAATGAATGTATCACTCTTCTTATACATTTTGTAGGGATAGAATTTATATGCAAATAAAACAATCATTTTTATTTGCATAACATAAAATAGAATTTATATGCGAATATAAAAATCATTTTTATTTTGCAAACTTACAATGGAGCTTATATCCAATTATAAGATCATATTATTGGTCAAAATATACATTAGAATGTATAAGTGTGTTTAAGTGACATCATTATATGTTAATACATACATTAGACTTTGTATGCAATTTAAAAAAACATTTTTAGGTGTTAGGTTATACATTGAAAAACTTATACAAATGAGATTATTTCTTTTATGTGTTAAAAATTAAGAATAATTACTTACAAGTAAAGTATAATAAAAATTATTTTTTATTTTCCATCCACAATAGTGTCATATAAATAAATTACATTTTATTAGATATTAGAAATGTATAAAGAAATTATGCGAGTCAACTATATTTTATTTCGACATTAGGAATAAAATATCATTTTTGTCCGTCATTATCTACATGTTAGTATCATTAGAAAAATTGATTAAATTCATTAACCAATTATTTGTTTATATGTACTGTTGTTGGCTGAAAACCCCACACGGGTATTGGGATGATAATTGATATACACTAGTCCCAATATTTATTCGTATGTCAATCGATAGATTGACAGGCTGCGATGAGCGTTATTATTTCATTTTAATGCTCACATAGTTAAGAACTCCACTTTGGATGTTGAATGGATGGTTTGATGATTATTTATTATTATTGTTATTTACATACAATGTATGAAATCCATATGACCAAAGTTATATGGTAAATGATTGAGTCGCTTTCCGATTCAGAATATCTTTTATATAAAGAATATTTTTAAACAAAGAATTTCTTGTAAATAAAGAATAAATCTTTCAAATAAGATTATTGGTATTTCAATTTATATTTATTTATTGGAAAATGATTTTTGGGTTTATCGTGAATAATGTTTTCAAATGACATTGATTCTTTAACCCAGTTAAAAATAAGATTTATTTCTTAAATTGAAATAGTCGTAAAGTAGTGATTTTTGATATTAACACTGAATTGGAATATAAATAAATCTTCGAAAATGAGATTTAAGAATAAATTTGAAAGATTTATCTTTGATAAAATTAATGGGAACATTTCCCTAATAATATGAATATTATATTATAAAGAATGTTCTGAATTGGAAAGAGGCGTTGGATGTATCCTTATAACACTTGATTTTTAATTATAAAAATACGCGAGTTATTCGGAAAGACCGGGTTTAACCCATTCTGAATAATTACTACGACGATTAAAAGTCGAAGATTTTGAAGACGGTGGATGAAGACCGGCGATCTTCACATCGAATGGACGACTACTGATGCCTGGCACTGGGTCGCTCCAAGTAAAGGGTTAAAAGTGGTACTTCGTCCGGATGTACGTGTTGATTGTCCGGATACGCGAGCACCTAGGTGACTCCAGTTTCGTTCAGACCCAGAACGGACTTGTAAATGGATGTGTGTCTGACATTGGATTTCACTCCATGTAAATTGGTTTCTATTTAATATATATCTGTTGGTGGCGGAGAATTTATTCTCTTGCTTAACACCCTTCTCTGAGACGTACAAGCTCAGAGGTTATATATTAGTAGTTATCAATCGCATGGTATGGACTGTCAATGTGGCATGCCAAGATGCAATTGATCGAGGCTTTTGTTGAAAAGAAAAGCCTTGTGGATGATGATCAAAGCATAGTCTATCTAGGCATAGCTTTGTGTATTTCGTTACCTCGCGAGTCTCACACCCCGGTATGAGTCAAAAACGGATCAAGGGAACGCAGGGAGTGCACACGTTTCTTTCTAGCTAGTAGTGGTGTTTGGTTTTATCACGGCCCGGCATTTTACTTATGTGGTTGATGGATTTTGAGGTGCCTCGGATTTTTATTTGCCGCAATGGCCAATTTATAGTCCAATAGGATCGGGAAGCGTGTGTTCAGGCATAACTAATCCAACCCATTGCACTATTGGGGGCCGGCCCTACAGGATCCAAGGGTTCGCCAGCGTCCGAATACTGAGACATTGCTAGAGTGTCTCGAATCGATCAGGAGATCGTTCCTAGCCTTGACTCTTGATGGAAACCCAATTTCCAATACGACATCCTGCGGTTTTGATTGTATACCTATATATGGCGACATAGTAGGATGGGGTACTATGCTGTCTATGATTAATACATTATGATTGAATGGTTTTTAAAACATATATACACTAATAATATCAAATCCGTTTTTATCGTATCAAGCATTTTTGACCATTATAAGGTAAAACTCTATCCTCCGGCTTGCGTTGCATTGTGTGATGGGACCTGAGTCTTATAATGGTTTCATTTTTCTAAAAAGCATTGCGTTGTTTTTAGCGATTTACTTTATTTATGCACTGGCAATCCAATGGAGTAAACCCGTTTCACGATAGCGGCGTGGTCATGTGATTAGCCTCCTTATTAGTTAAGTTAAATAAAGATTACTCACACCAGCCCATGACTGACCTGTAGTTTGTTTCACTTTGCAAACTCGGGTGCCCTCTTTTCCACACGGGCAGTCGAGTAGCTTATTTTGCAGATATATTGAGCAGGATTCTGGATCGAAGCTTAGAGCTGTGTCCAGGGCATGATAGCCTTCCGCCGTGATCAGTATATTTGATTTGTTGCAATGTATTACATTTATTGTAATTTAACCTTCCGTTGTATTATTATATTCAATGTACTCTGATATATTCTGTTCTCTGATGTAACATTATTATAATGTTTATAAAAGTCTATTATTATTTGTTCTGATGTGTTGTATTTCCAAAGTTAACATATTTGGGTTTTGAATGGTCTTGGTCGATCAAACGGTCGATCGGGTCGGGTGAAATCCGGGTCGTTACACCAGCTTTTCTATGTGATCTAGTCGATCACTGGTTTTACATGATTTCTCTGTGCCGATCAGGCAAATTGAGGGTGCCAGATCCACTTTTTGCCAATATGCCGGATTTCAATGCCTTAAGTCTTGCAAGCCATTTTTCGAGATCGACGCATGTCGTTAAGCTGCTTTTGAGAGCGCGACACAGCTTTTTACCAAAATCCATATATTTTTCCATGACTTGTTTTGCCTCGTGATCGAGTCGACAAGCTCAAGCATTTTGAGCTGAACGAATCGAGTCCATCACGTATTTTCACTGCGCCAGTTTTTCCAAGTCTATCGACGATGAATTTACAAATCGACGCCATTTCCCATCCTTTTCTGAACACATCGTGACTTCGAACAAATCGCTTTGTGTTTTCTGATGATGTTCTCGACGCTTGAGCACATCGCTAACCAAAATCTTTATATGTGACCGCTTTACCAAAAAGCATGTCAACACTTTGCCCCCCAAAACGTGTCTTTCTTGATTGAAGGAAGATGTTCTTTGCGAGAAAACCATAAATCCAGAAATCCAGAAACTAAATCCAAAAGAAGTCCGAAGTGAAGTTCTATAACTAGAAAACCGAAAAGCCATAATCGCGCCAGATCGTATTATCCAGAAATCCAATACCAAAAAACCAGAAATCCACGATTGTTTCAGATCGTATTTAAACAAAGATCCAAGAAAAACAGAAAGCTCGAAATCAAATGAAAGATGACGATCGCTCCGGAACATTTTTAGAAATAACCAGAATACCACAGTACCAGAGGATTGCAATAGTCCAATAACCAACCAGAAAATCCATAGTCAGGGAATCAGGAGAACCTGGAATCTATAAATCGAGAATAGCCAATAACCTTATAGCTATATATCCATGAGTTCAAGACATCCTCGTCGGAGAAAGACGACCAAGAATAAACCAGAGAATTCCAAGGCGGCCTTGCCGAGGCAAGACGATCGAGGATAATCGATAGAGTTCCAAGGCGGTCTTACCAAAGCAAGACGACCAAGGATAAGCCAGTGAATTCCAAGGTGGCCTTATCGGAGTAAGACGACCAAGGATAAGCAGTGAGGTCCAAGGAGGCCTTGCGAGGAAAGATGGCCAAGGACACGCTATGGACCGGAGTCCTTAGAGTTAATAATCCCTTTTCGTATTACATACTCCAGAAGAAAGCATCCTTATTTTGCAAAGTAATCATATTAAATTTATAAACTTTGAATTTTTTAATAAAACCAATAGGCAAACCTGACGGCTGCTCATCCGTTTGAAGCATTCATAGGGGCTCGCCTGCCTCCGTACATAGGTATGCGGAATTAGCCGTCTTTGATTTCAAGTTCATTTGTGAAGGGAACTGAATGGTTTATCATCTTCCAAGAACATGCGTAGGATCTTGTCGGTTCCCATACATAGGCAAGCAGACTGAGCCACTTCATTCCCAAAACCAGATTTATCTCAAGGCGGCCTTGTCGGGGCAAAACGACCAAGAGTAGCTAGAAGAGTTCAAGGCGGCCTCACCGGAGTAAGACAACCAAGAACAACCAAAATATCCAAGGAGATCTTACCGGAGTAAGACGACCAAGGAAAGCCAAATAAGTCAAGGCGGTCTTACCAGAGTAAGACGACCAAGAAAAGCCAGAAAAGTTCAAGATGGCCTTACTGAAGTAAGACGACCAAGAATAGCCAGAAAATCCATTTATTAATATTCAAGGGGTAATGGTTTATTGTCGAGAAAAGTGCATGCCTATGGATTTTAACAGCTCCTATGCATGGGTATGTCGACTCAACCATCTACAATCCAGAAAGCCAAAAGATAAGTCCAGGGGGGCGGAGCTTGAATATTCATAATCCAGTGAAAGACAAGAGAGCCAATAAGCTAAAAAAAATCCAAAATCCAGAAAACCAAAAATGAGAAAGCCATGAGTGGGGAGCTCGCTATCCAAGAGCCACCAAATCTGGAAACCAAGAAACTGATGAAAACCAAATCCAAGGTCTAAGCACTGAAGGCCATAAAATTTAAAATCCAAGAATCTACAAGAAACAAATCCAATATACAACATCTAGGAAACCAAGAAGCTTGAAGAACAAAATCCACCAGTCACAAGATACTGATGTTCTGGAGACCTACATCTAAGACATTAGAGCCAGTAAGAAGTTTAATTGATAACAATGCCACCCATATGAGTGCTAGTCCCAAGCCTATCTTGATTTACATGAGGGGGTTGTGCCTGCCCTTGCACCACAACCCAATTCCAAACAAACCGTGCCAGCTCTCCACATCTGACACGCTCTTCAATCGTATCCCTAAGATGTCGAGACTCGTTTGTATTATGACCGTCGAGGTCATGAAATATGCAATGTCGATCAGTATCCCTTTGTCTCTAAGTTGAATCCTTTACAGGAGGCTTCTTGAAAGGAGCAGTGGGATAAACTTGCAAATAGATCTCCTCGAGGGTGCGAGTAAGTTCCGAGTAAGTCGAGGACTTAGGTTTTCTCCAAGCCACGTTATGATCATTCCTGTCCTTAGCTTTATCAGAATCGGACGATTTCCTGTCTTTAACCACATTAGCCTCGAGAACCTTTTTATCAGTCCTCGCATCCTCTTCCTGAAGGAATCGTTCTACTTCAAAATAGAATCCTCCAAGACCTTCGGTGGGTTCCGATGCAATGAAGTTTTATAGTCAGATTTATCTAAAACTCCAAATACTGCCGTCATCAAAACCATAGAAGGATAGGGTCTGCTGACCGAAGCCACCGCAGCATTAAACTGTTTCAAGAATTTACACAGAGTCTCACCGGACTTCTGCTTAATACCAGTTAGAGTCATAAAGTTTTTATGACGAGCGATGTGAACTCTAAAATGTTCCACAAACCTACTAACCAAAGTATTCCAAGAAGTGATATGGTCCGTCTCCAGCTGCCTGAACCACATAGCAGTAATATCTATCAAGTAAAGAGGGAAGCACTTTGCCATGACGCCTTTTGAAGTGGGGAGAACTTCCATATGCCGAATACATTGCATCAAGTGAGCATTCAGATCCTTATGACCACCATAAGTCTCCAACACTGGTAGTTTGAAGTCCAATGGATTACGAGAATTCCTGATATCCAAAAAGAACGGACTCCAAGTCACACAATTTAAGTCTAAAGAGGAGGCAACGAAAAATAACATCCGCGATTTGAGATCCATTTCCAAAAGCTAGCAACTAGTTCAGATTATCCAAAGCGACATTGTGCCCTCAGTGCTTAAGTCCAGATTAGGAATTTGTTGATTATCGAGAAGAATATCCGGTTGACTTCAAATCTGAGGACCCACATCAGGCATAATCCTTAACTCCGAGAACCATGGGACCACTACCATCTAAAGCTATGCAAACCAACGCTTGACCGACATTACGAACAGTAGAGCCCGCAACTTGACCAACAAAAGCGTCACGGGCTGGAGCGATGTCGGGATTAGGGTTGCCCCAGAGTGTAGCGGGACTGGTACCAGTCTGAGGATCGGCGTCGCCTGTTAATTAGTTTGTGGGGTTGACTCCAAGTTCTGAGTCGCATCTTGAGGAACACTAGTACTTGTTCCAACAATATCTGCCTGACCAGTCGGCCTTCCTGAATTTCTTATCATTTCCTCGATTCGAGTGAGAAACGTAGTAAGAGCTTCTTCCTATCGCTCGAGCTGATCATTCAAATCCATAGCCCAATTCTTTATCATCCCACCAACGTCTTCGCGAGTGACGTAATTTGATGGAACTCCAGTTGAAGAATGTTCTTGACTTCCTTCACCCCCAGAACCTTGAGCTTCAGCGATACCGTCAAGCTTCTTGCGCTTAACCATGATGAAAAGAGAGTAACAAAGTCGAAGTCAAAAATTGAAACCAAAGTCGAAAACCAAAACCAAATCTGAAAACGAATCCGAGAATCCAATTCGAAGAAGAAGTCAAAGCTATGCTCACCCTTCCCAGCGCGCAAAGTGTTGACGTGGGGAATTATCGCTAATTCGCGTACGCCAACGCCCAAGTGTATGTGTAGTATAAAGCACAGTAATCCAAATCGAAAGTAATGAAATGCAGGGAGAACACAACTTTTTATGGTGGTTCGCCACTAACGCCTACGTCCATTTTATAGTTATCATTCATCATATAATAACTGATTACAAAGGTTGTACAGGTTCGGTCAATATTTATGTAAATAGTGTTACAATAGAACAACAAAATCCTTGTTAATTCTAAACTTTGACCAAAATGCCCTTCTTCATCTTCTTGAGTGAAAAATATGTTGATTCGGTCAACAATGTCTAAAAGGTAGCTTTAACATCCAAGAAATCCAAAAATGTCCAAATGCATTTGAAAGCAGTGTCAATGTACAGAAATGTCCAAGAGTTGAAGGAAAACGTGTATGCAACGTTTTAGAGGTCCAAGCTATGTCCAATAGTCATAGAGAAGAATGTGACAGCCATTAATGGTGCATGAGAGTTTCCAAAGTGTCAAAAATCCAATCCCTTTGAAGAATGAGGTAGGGGTATTTATAGGTAGTGGGTTAGGTGGGAGTATGTGAGGTTTGGGGACCACAGGACAAAATTTCACATCCTTGAGAGGTGAGATATGAAATTTCGTATCCCTCACATTGGCCAAAATCGCATCCTGAAAATATCGTGCCAAGCATGGGTCGGGCAGGCTAAAAATATTGATCTACACGCGCCTTCCATTATGCCAAGAATTTTGGCATTTGCCACTTTACTAGATCCGCATCCCACTTTCTCGTATTCGACACGAGGAAAAACTCGCATCCCCTGAGGCGATCATATGAAAATCCACATCCCTCCTTAGTTAATAACCTCGCATCACATCCCCTTGCCATGCCAAATTTGCATCCGAGAAATTGCGATGCAGAGACATGAAAATTTTGAATCCCCTCATGCCGATCCACGAAAAACCGCATCACCAAAACTCACATACTCCTTGCCAAAATGTTCATTCCTCGATCCATGGTGCGGAGTCGAAAGAAATTGTGCTAGGGCTGATGCAGATTCGAGAATCTCACATCCCATCTTTGATGCAAAGTGGGGGATGTGATTTTGCCAAATGCCAAGCCGAGTTTTTGAGCCAGCTTTTCAAGGTGATTTGGCCGATACGCGCTTGCACTTTTGAGTGATCCTCTAGAGTCGATCACGGCTTTTCATGATTTCTTCGCGCCGATCAGGCAAATTGAGGGTGCCAAATCCAATTTTTGCCAATTTGCCAGATTTAAATGCCATTAGTCACGCAAGTCATTTTTCATGATCGACGCGTATCGATCAGGCTTTCTTGTTGCAGGACACTGCTTTTTATTAAAATCCATATATTTTTCCATGATCAGTTTTTCCATGTGATCGGACCGACACACTCGAGCATTCTGAGCTGATCGAATCGAGTCGATCATGTATTTTAACTACGCTTTTTTTTTTCTAAGTCTATCGACGATGATTTTACAAATTAATGTCATTTCCATCCTTTTCCGAATACGTCGCGACTTCAACCAAATCTCTTTGTGTTTTCTAACGACGTTCTCGATGCTTGAGCACGTCGCTAACCAAAATCTTGACATGTGATCGCTTTACCAAAAAGTGTGTCAAAATATACATTTCAAAACTCTGCTTAGATTATCTACTATCATTCCTCGCTCATTCAATTTTCCCGTTCAATTACTTATTTCAAATTTCTTGTTACCGTTTGTCGAGAATGCACCGCATTCTTTTCTTGTTAGTTTATTTGTTGCCATTACTATATTTTTGTTAACATTTACTATATTCTGTACGGTTGATTTTTCTTTGGTCCACACATCATATATTTTGGTTTGGAGTCATCCTTATTTTGTATTTTAACCAATGATAATGATATGTACATTTCCTTTGTAAAACATTCATTTAGATTAGCTGGATGATAACGTTTTTATGTAATATATGAGTATATTAATAAAGCATATAATATTGTATCAATATATAATGTTGTAGCAATAAAACAAATTTATATTTCAAGACACCATTATCCAACGATAAGCACTATGGTTTAAGTGGTTAAGACATATCGATTTGATTTGAGATGTCATAGGTTCAAATCTCACCGCGCGAGATTTAACCAGCTTTCCACGCAATATGTTACATGCTAAATTAATTTATATATAAAAAGTCATATCCACCTAAAAGAAAAATCGTGTTGGAAGTGGAAATGATCACCATCTAGTATGTTATGTACTATTTAGATTTGTGCAAGTTAAATTATGAAGAAATGTTCTTGTAATATTGAAATAGACTTTATTCAATTGCAAGACTTGATTATAGAGTATAAAAACATTGTATTAAAGAGAAATGCCCGATGGGTATATATACTTGCAGTGGCGGATCCAAAAAAACTTTTTAGTGGGGGTCTTTATGCAACATAAAAATAAAATAAAATACGATAATAATTCAAAATATATTACTTCAACACAAAATAGAAATGTTTTACATTCTAGATTAGTTCCCCACGAGTTTTCATCTTTTGGAAACGATCTATTACAACTTCATTAGTAAAATTGGCGAGTGCTTGTTTTTCTATAGTCGAAACAAGACAATCACTTCAAAAGTCATCACCGATTCGGTTACGCAAATCCAACTTCACAAGTTTCATTTTAGAAAAGCATCTCTTAAATGTTGCGGTTGCAACCGGCAAAACCAATGCAAGCTTTAGTAACCTATACACTAAAGGATAAGAAAGATGTTTTTTTTGTTTGCACCATCACTCGAGCAAGATCACCAATAATATTCAGATGGGAAAATCGTCTGTCTTCTTTGACATTATCAAAATAAATGATAAGTTCATATTCAATAACAATCCTCTCCGTAGAACTAAAATCATTGGGATAAAATTCAACTAACCTCATCAACCGTGATGAGTCAAATGCACCAAGTGAGTCACATGGGTCCAAAGTAGCCATACAAATGAGCAACTCCGAGTTCACCTCATTAAAACGATCATTAAACTTTACAATTTTCATATCCATGACAACATTGAAACAATCAAAAGAGTAATAATGCTCAAATGTGATTCTTGTTCTTTGTCGTCGATTTTTTGGATTAATGTAAGGTATCTTCATCTCCAACTTTTCAATGTCACGCTTGTCACAAAAAGAAAAGATTTTCTTTAAAAGAGGTTCCCATCCATCAAGTCTAAAATTTTGCAATTGTCGCTTTGTTGATTTCACCAGTGACATAGCATTCAAGATGTCTTGATCATTTCTTTGTAAAGCTTTTGTTAGAGATTTAGTGAACCCAAATATATGCAACGTCAAGTGTAAATAAAAAACAAAATTAAAAGATGTGAAGTATATTTGAAGAACATTTGCTTGACGTTGTTGCAAATCCTTTTCACCCTCATTTTCAACAAAGTTAAGAACATCTATAACAGTTGGATACAAATCAACCAAATGCATAAAGGTTTAGTAATTGGAACTCCAACGTGTATCCCCGACTCTTATTAGAGAAAGCTCTTGATTCATCCCACTTCCCGTTTCTTTTTCACCTCGGCCTATATCTTTTAACAATCTCTCATTTTGATTATCCTGTATATGTTCGTTTACAAGAACCACTAACCACATTTATCAAAACTGCAATCATGTCAAAAAAATCTCCGACAGCAAAGTGTTTTTTTGCAATCGCCACAATAACTAACTGAAGGTGGTGAGCAAAACAATGTACATGATATGCCAAGCTATTTTCTCTCATGATTAAATCTTTTAACCATTGAACTCACCACACATATTGCTTGCACCATCATAACCCTGCACTCTAACTTGTTTCAAACTCAAACCGAATTCAGCGAATAAGCTATCAATAGCTGATTTAAAGTCAAAGAAGATGTCTCTTTTACATGAACAAGACCGACAAATCTCTCCTTAACCAATTCATGTGTATCATCAACATATCTTAAAACAACAGCCATTTGTTCCTTTTGAGATACGTCGCTAGACTCATCTACTAACAAAGCAAACACATCATCACCAATTTCTGTAAAAATAGATTTGAGTATTTCTTTTGCAAAGCAATGACAAATATCTTTCTGGATGCTTGGAGACACCATTTGACTATTTCCTGGAGCATTTTTTAATGTAACCTTGCAGACACTTTCATTTTGATTTTGGGAGTATTTTATCATTTCCAAAAAATTTCCTTTATGAAGAGAGTTTTCTGACACATCATGACCACGAAAAGGTAATGCACCATCCAACAAATATCTAGAAACATTAATCGAAGCATTTAATCGAATCTGATACTCATTCTTTGCAATATCACTTTGCTTATATAATGCAACTACAACAGATTGATCTTGTCTCATTAGATCATCACATTTCTTAACACCTGTATTATGTAAACTACTAACTTCACCAACATGAATTCTAAGTCTTTCCATTTTATTCCAACAAAAAAAACCTTCAACTGTAAATGCATCACCTTCCCCTTGTCTTCCAGTGTGATCGCTAAATAAGAAACAACATAAACAAAAGACTTTATCGGCTTTCACACTGTACTCCAACCAACCACCATATTGATTAAACCATGTAGTGTTAAAGCGTCTCGACTTACCTCCAAATCATTGTATATGGAAATTCATGCCCACGCGGTTGACAAGGTCCTCTAAACAAGTATGTTCGTCTTATTAGGTGGAGATCTATTACTTGAATTAGGGAAGAGCCTAGAGGAGCTGAGGTCTGAGGAGGTAAGCGCCGGATGATGCAACGACACTACAGCGTTGGTAGAGCGAGATGGAGACGATGACGGCGGAGTTGATGTGCTGATCTGAAATTGAAAATGAAACGCGTGAGGAAATCTTCATGTTTTTTATCCGTGATTGAGAAAATGAGATGAAGTGAGAAACAGTGCGGAATATGTGGAGAAAGTAATAATCGGTGGTAGTGGATTTATATATATATATATATATTTCACTGGGGTCTTGAGACCCCACTGCTATAACGTTGCATCCGCCCGTGTCGATATGTATCTAGGCCTTTCATCGACACCCAGGGTACTTGACTAATCATCTAGTCTTTTAGGCGTCCCTATTATACCCCTGCTTTGAGTCCGCTAGAACCTCCGACTAACGAGAATCCCTTATCCTTCAATAACTCGAGTTGCTGTTATCATGTACTATCCATAAGCTAAGGCGGTATCTCGAGCGACCATTATCCACAAACCCAAACATCCTTGAGTCATTTCCAAATTCGTTGCATTTCATCAGTCAACAAATACTTCACAATGCTTCGAACATTCCACCTTGAATTTATCTCGAAGCTACACCCATCATCGAACCAAAATAACATCATTTGGTCATCGTCACATGGATAACATTTGCCGACCAAACCAATTTTGACCGATCCAAGATAAGCTCACGATCCATCCAATATATAGAACGTTCATGTTATTCCAGTGTATAATGATCCATCCCCCTTTCATAGTATTTTAAGAAAACACTGCGATCCAACAATACTCAAAACTAAACACGATCCATCGAATTGCTCGATCCATACTTTTCTCATGCGCTACACACCACTTCCACCGATCTACGAAATGGAATGCTCCATCTTTAGTTTGGCCGATCCATCAAGGCCAAGCACTAATCCATTAGCTGGCAAGCCACTGATCCACTCGTTTGCACGTTGCATGCTTCTATTATTCGAACCAATACAGTGATGGATCGCTCTGCCTGATCCATAAGATTGTTGCACGCCGATCCAATTTTTCTCTAGGTGCACACTACCTATCCACCGATGAATCGCTCTACTTGATCCGTCACATTGCGCCACCAATCCATCGAATTTCACCTAGCCCAATCCACTAAGCTACCGTGTTCTCTTCTTGCCTACTGATCCATGCAAATACCTCCGTTCCAACGTAAAACTCGGGCTGATCCGTCCAAGTACATCAAACGGTCTGATCCACTATCTTGACTTCATGTTTATGCAATCCGATCCGATCATCACAACTCGACCAATTGCAGCAACCAATCATCAACACAATCAAGCAATGATCAAACAAACATTAACACAATGAATATCATCATACAATCATATCGAGTTCACCAAATCATGATTAAAAATAAACGAATCAATAAATGGATCTAAACTTGCATAAGCGCATGAATCAACATATGAATTTACCGTTATAATCTTGTTAGATTAGATACTATGGTGATTCAAATTAAATATATACACATTGATTAGATCTAGGTGAAAATGACTTGAAATGATGAAAATAAGATCAAACAAACTCATATACTTGATTGAATCCGTGTGAGAGATGTTTATCACTCACTAAATCAATCACTTTGATGCGATCTACCTTTCTTCGATGTTGATCTTTAATCATCTAATGTAGATCTATGAATAAAATGAAGTGTAGAGATATTTGATGGAGTAGAGAGAATCACAAACTCCAACCAAATAGAGAAACAAAGAAACTAAACAATTCTCCTTGCCTCCCCCCTTAGGAATTTCACTCCCGAAATTCCAAGCAAACATGAGCAAGAAATATCATTCCACATGCCTATCATCCACGAGAAGCCGATTTACCATCCAAACTAGCATCCAACAAGCCATGCATCCATAGCCTTATCCTAGAACGTTGAATTCTAACAAATAGTACAAGCTACAATGGCGTAAGGGTGACACGATATAAATAGATCATACCAACGAAGAGTTCTGGATTGATCGTCTTCATATTCTCTTTTGTTTCCTACATACAATCGCCATCATCGTCATTCAATTGCACCTTGACTAGCTTAACCACCTTCCTCCTAAGTGTGTTGTTCCCCACAGCACGAAGCGGCTTACCAGGTTCCGTAACAATGAACTCAACTATTATGTCTTCGTACTAATCTGGAGATACCACCACATTCGAATCGTGCACACACTTTCGTAGAAAAGACACATGAAAAAAATTGTGCACACTCGACATCTTCACGAGTAAATCCAATGTATATGCGAGCTTTCCAATCCGCTCGACTATCGGAAATGGTCCAACGAATCTTGTGGCTAATTTCCTTTATTTGTGAATCGAACAACATTATTTAAGGGTGAAATTTTCATGAAAACCATATCACATCGTTGAACTCTAAATCCTTTCGACGCTTATTGGCGTAACTTTTCAAACGATCTTGGGCTGCTTTCATTCGTTGCCAAACGATCTCGATACAATCCGACGTTTCTCTTATCATCTTGGGCCCAAGTATCAACTTATCTCCAGTCTCTAACCAACATGACGGAGAATTACACGGTCTACCATA
The DNA here is from genome assembly GCA_030737875.1 of Allium sativum. Taxonomy (NCBI): domain Eukaryota; kingdom Viridiplantae; phylum Streptophyta; class Magnoliopsida; order Asparagales; family Amaryllidaceae; genus Allium; species Allium sativum. Next base: position 804,305,197 of record CM060919.1, read on the forward strand.
CAACGTCTCGTATGATGTCATTCTGATGCTCGAATGGTAATCGTTATTATATGCTAACTCAACCAAATGTAGATGGTCTTCCCATGATCCCCTAAAATCCAATACGCAATCTCTAAGGACATCTTCCAATACTCGGTTAACTCTATCGGTGTGACCATCAGTCTGTGGATGATAAGCCGTACTCAAATGCAACTCGGTTTCCAAAGTCTCTTGCAAACTCTTCCAAAATCCACTTGTGAACAAGGGATCTCGATCACTCACTATGCTCTTCGGGATACCATGAAATCGAACTATAAATTTAATATATAGCTCAACCAACTTTTATGCTGTCCAAGTTGATCTGACAGGAATAAATCTTGTATTTTTGGTCAAGCGATCCACGATGACCCAAATCCCTTTATTTCCTGCCCTAGTTCTGGGTACCCTAAAAGCTGTCTTCGACACACTATCCTTTGCCACTCACAACTGGTGAAATCCCATTGCTAAATCCATCTAAAAAACACCTTGGCTTCGTGAAGTTGATCAAACAAGTCATATACCCTTGGCAACAGATACTTGTTCTTCTCCGGCACCATGTTCAGCTCACGATAATCCACACACAATCTCAAAGATCCTTCAGCCTTGGTTGCAAATACAATTGGTGCACCTCATTCGTACACACTTCACCGAATGAATCCTTTTTCCAAAAGGTCTCTAACGTTCACTTATAACTCTCGTTGTTCTTTGGGTGTCATCCGTCTAAGAGCTATAACGATAGGTCTAGCACCTTCAACCAAGTCGATTCTGAACTCGATCCTGCGATGCGGCGACAAACCTTTGACCTCTTCAAAGACATCATCAAACTCACTAGTGATCAGCAAAGATGAAAAGTCTTCCCGTGGAATCACAAGCGAATACAAAAAGCTTACGAAGACCGCGTCTTCTAGCTTACGTCGAATCACGACCATTCGCCTTTCCACTTTCCCAACTATCACCTTGAGCTTCTCGCAATCCACTTTAGCCGCATACTTCTTGAGCCAGTCGATACCCAAAATGATCCCAAATCCAACGAAGTTCAAAACAAAGCAATCACACAAAAGAGTGACCATGACTCGAGAATACTAGACCACGACAAATCATAAAAGACTAGACGAACCCCCAATTGGATTAGTCACGACCAATGGTCTATTACAAATCTCGGGTTCCAAACCCAAGCGACACACAAGCTCATTTCAAATGAAAGAGTGAAATGCTCCAGTATCAAACAACACTCGAACTTAAACACCTCTAATAGAAAGTGTACCTTGAACAACAACACTCTTCCCTTTCTCCTTTGCCGTAAGAGCTCTTAAAGAAGTTGGCACAACCTCTAAATTATACGCCTTCACTATCTGCTTACCCTTGGCTGCATCTAAACAATCCTTCTTGTAATGTCAGGCTTTCCACAGTTGTAACATTTCTTCTCAACTTTCGGATTCTTGCAATCCTTGGAAAATGGCTATTTTACTGGTAGTTAAAGAAAATTAGCTCGCTTTTTGGTTTCTTCTAACCATATTTTACCTTCTATTATCGTTGTTTCCTCTTCTTGTTATTACCACCCTGCTGCGGTTTCAATTCCTCTTTGGCTGCAACAAAAACTTCTTCCTTGGAAAGAAATTCTCGTGCCTCAAAGCTTTCTCCACGATCTTGTCATGAGTATCATCCAGATCAACTAGCCGATTCTCATGAAACTTATCCAATCCCATGATGAACTTCTCGTTCTTCTGGTAAGGAGAGTCAATATACGAACGAGCATACTTGGACAAAGCTTCAAAATCAAAAAAATACTCCAACACTGGTCTACCATTCTACAGTAGCTCCACAAATTTCTTTAACAGATCTGACTTCTGGGTGGTAGAAATAAACTTCGTCTCGAACTTGACTCGGAACTGATCCCAAGTGATCTCATCTTATAGAGTCTCGAGAGTGACAGAGTTCCACCAATCCATAGCTCTGCCTTATTGTTGTCTCGATGCAAGCTTCCTCTTAGTCGCATCCTAAATCCCCAAGTCTCCAAAAATCCGAATGCAAGTATCAAATCACCCTTGAATATCAACAGTCAGCTGTATCCCCTTGAACAACCTCCTACCAAGAGAAATAAGTCCATACATAGCTTTGCGAAGTCAACTACCCTCGATATATGCACTTGAACCCTAACATCTATCGCGGCTGCTCCTGGAGCAGGTTCCCTCCTTATGATCGCTGCCATCATAGCCTTGAACATAGCTGGGTAATATGGCATACCGCCATATCCCCCTCCAGGAATAGTCTCCTCCATAACACTATGTCTCGACGATCTACGACTCATTATAAATCTGAAAAATAGAATGATTAATCTACACATGAGAAAAGCTGCAATGGAGTTCAAGCGCTACTACACTATATACTAATATATAGTATACATCTATAAGAAACTACAAATACATCTCTCATACATCATTACGTCTACGAACTTTGGCTAAAATCAATTAACCAGAGCTCTGATACCAAATGTGACGACCGCCCATTACTCTTGCACTTAACAAGAGAAATAATGCATTGAAAGACGTGTCAGGTAGCTATGGATGATAATCAATGTAACGAACGCGAAATTTTCGACTTAGAAAATCGACACACAACACCATGTCACCTATTCAAAAGTTGGAAATACCGGAACGTTAATAGAAAGAAGTTAGAGGGTGAGAATAGATAAGATAGAAAATTAGAATAGAAGAAGATGAACACAACTACAACAACATCAGAGTAACACGAATCTCATAGGGGAACGAATAAAATATATTATATAACATAACTTTGGAATAAAACAGTATTAATATAAAATACTATTATCATAGTACAACACTTACAACACAGCGGAAATAACAATAGCTGTATAATCCTGAAGTCTCCTATTCCATTTCTCCAAGTATCTGTAATATCCCAACTACTTGACTGCCCGTATAAAATAGGACACCCAAGAGTTTAGGGAAAACAAAACAAAATAAACTCTAGGTCAGTCGTGTGACTGGTGTGAGTAAACTCCAAACACTTGGTTTAACTTTTCCAAATCCTTTTCAAAAGCAATGATAATCATAAGACCGATCCACACATAAATACGGATGGTTTTTACCTTACGATAACCCAAAATATTTCTTAAGATCAATATTTTCTGATATTATAATAATGTTTAAATCAAGTAGATAGCAATCTAGTAGAACACTTTCATCTCACGCTCTACATATATAATATACAATCAAAAACCACGGGCTCTTATTGGATAATGAATTCCCAACTATGACAAGGTATGGGACCACCTTCCGATCAGTGTACTCTAGAAGCGATACACTGGAGTTCAACAAGAACATCTTGTAACTCGGCCACACATAACTGGCCATTCATTTCGCTTGAATGTTCCGAATATATTGTCACCTTACGGTTGGTATACCAACATAACCGTTCCTAGGAGATACATAATTGAAAGAAGTAACACATATGAATATTCTCTAGATGGTGACAACATACCCTAATTGGGTGTGATCCACTTAGCCATGCTGCCTACCCGATTTTTGCCATTTCCCAGTTAATGAGGCTTGAGGTCATAACGTATATTTTAACAGATCACTCCTTCATTTACTTTGAATGCCGCATTGTCATACCCGCCAAATCACAGATTGATTTCACCAAAAATACCATGGGTATAAGCTAAGAGAAACGAATTCCTCCGCCACCAACTTAAATACATTTGAAACGACCAACTTACGTGATCTACCAGATATACTATGTCAGACATTCGTCCATTCAAGTTGTCCAGGAAATGGACAACCCGAAGTGTAACACCCCACCTCCGCTAGGGTCACTCACAAAGGGAATGCACTAGGTTTGGTGAAGCATTATCGAGGTAAACATGCACAGAAATATTACAAGACAGAACATATATAAAACAACGGAAGTAAAACAAATTTCATTACCTTATAAAATAAGGTCTAAAGCCTTTTACATCAGAATACATCAAAACCTGTCTTGCAATAGTAAAGAAGCATAAAACCATTTCATAAATTATTCCCCAAGTAAAACAGTAAAGTAGCCATAGCCAAGAAAAGTCCAAGCCATGCGTGATGACCTTCAAGCAGAAGAAGTCCGAACTAGATAACAGTGTTTCCTCCCTGAAACCTGGGGGGGGGGAAATCGGAAGACAAAGAGGCGAAACAAAACGGGGTCAGTCATAAAGACTGGTAAGTCCTATCTACTTCCAGTATAAAAATAGGTAAAGGTAACATGACATGCATAAACTGAAAGTAAACATAAGGATGACTACAAGATAGATAAACTAAACCAGGGTAACAGGCTGTACTACTGTAGCAAGGTAAACTAAGATATCATGATAAACTACAGTGTCATGATAAATCAAGGTACCACATCGTCAGGTTTCTATCAAGTATACTATCCCAAAGTATCTATCCTGTATACCATCCCATGGTGTCTATCACGTATACCATCCCAGGCTATTTATCATGTATATTTGCTCTGCACCTCTCGTACCAGTATCCCAACCCGCGTCATGTGTCAACTATGAATGTCCCTTTTTCCAATGTCATGTAATGGTCCATGTCAACCTAATATATATAGCATATGTAGGTTTTCCCCAACTCGTATGTTTCTTCCCATGTATAAGTTCAGTCCTTTGCCGTAGGCCATACGGGCTTTCCCATGTAAATGTTTTATCCTTGAGGTTATTTTGGACTGCTACCCTTGATCTGGTTATGTTTTCTTACCATGAACTATCGCGTGTTCATTTAGGATTTATGTCACCTAGGACCACTAGGGATTATACTACCTAATGAACGTTTCTGTGTCTCGGTTTGGGTCCAGCCACCTAGGGCCACTAGGGATTATGCCACCCGTCAACCACGCCCTTTATCCCGCGTATGTATCGTGAATCGTTTTCCATGTCTAGACGCACATGTTCCTCAATGTGCCATCCGAGTTCCGTGCCAGGGCAAATCAAGAAATACAGAACTCGGTCGGGAGCTTTAAGTCGTCTGCTGATGCAGATATCAAGGTCTGTTTTTGTACCCGTGGCTATGGTCCCACGTGACCCCTCCCTCAACTACTGAAAGGCAATCCAAGAAAAATCATGTATGAGAACTACATCCCGGCCCCACTATAGCCCCACTTTCCTATGGGCCAACCTCACCCATGACTCGATAGCAAGAACATGGTCTGTTGGGAGTTCTCTGCCTTTCCGTTCGTACACGATTGACTAAAGATGGTAGGTAGTCGGCGACGTGCTATCCAGGGCAAAATCAAGTATCGTCGACTCCACGCTAACTCATCCCAGTCTTTAGGTCGCTCGCATAGCAACCAAGGCGTACCCTTGGCTCTTCTATCGCAGACCTTAACCTCTGTGAGGCCGGGTTTCATGGACCATCTTCCACCTCACAGAGGGATACCAAGAGTACCCTCACGTCCCCCGAAGCTACCGCTTCGTCACCCAGTTCGTTGGAGCCTCTATCCCAGTCGGATAATTTGCTCCTCCTGCTCGTGTGTTTAAGCGATGACCTACCGTATCGGGTTACTCATCTATCTGTGAACTGGTCCAAATCTCTTGACTAAGAATTATTACTTAGTTTCCTAAACTAAGGTTTACCACTTAGTCTTCTTTCCCGTTATCCTTGTTAATCCCGGTTTTCCACCTAGTCCCCTGAACTAGGGTTTTGTCCAATGAGTTAAGTATTGTCATTTAAGTTCATGACTTAACCTGCCTACGAATCATGTCAAGATTTGGCTAAGTATTCAGGTCCAAGACCTAGCCCTACAAGTTGGTTAAGTATACCAAGAAGCTCATGACTTAACCCTATTCAATCATCAGGTCAATTTGGTTAAGTATTTGTTTATCTTAACCCTATCAGGTTATCGTGTTAGATTGGTTAAGCACAAATTATCTTAACCTCATCGGATTATCGAGTCGGATTGGTTAAGTATAGGTTAACTTAACCCCATCCACTAATCGTATTATAATGGTTAAGTATATTTAAAAGGTCTTATGACTTAACCCTATCAGGTCCGCATATTAGATTGGTTAAGTATAGGTTACTTAACCTCATCAAATCATCATGTATAATTGGTTAAGTATAAGTTACTTAACCCCATTAAATTATCTTGTTAAGTTGGTTAAGTATTGGCTACTTAACCTCATTGAATTACCAAGTTTAGATTGGTTAAGTGTTTAACTTAACCCCATCGAATTACCGTGTTTAGATTAGTTAAGTGTAGGTTACTTAACCCCATCTAATTACCGTGTTTAGATTAGTTAAGTCTAAATTACTTAATCCCATCTAGTTACCAAGTCGGAGTAGTTAAGTGTAAATTACTTAACCCCATCTAATTACCAAGTCGGATTAGTTAAGCGTAAATTACTTAGCCCCATCCCCTAATTGTCTTGTATGGTTAAGTGTCATTAAGAAATCAAGCCCGGTCCCACTTAACCTACCCATTCGTGTCATATCGGTTAAGTGTCATTAGTCAAATTTACTTAACCTTATCATGTGGCATTAATTTAATTAATGCACTCTCAACCTCTCACATTAGACCTTGTTGTGGTTACTAGTTAAGTCGGGCGGGTCCGGGTAGTTTTACACCACAACCTAGTCTAACCTCGGGTCTTAAGCGCGACATGACCAACTTCTCACATTGGATCCTATTGTTTGTAGCCACTAGATAAGCCGGGCGGGTCCGGGTAGATTTATGCTACAAACTCAACCCAACCTCGAGTTGGCCACTTTCATGTTCGGTCTAGTGTCATATTACACTTACAACCCACACGTGTCTAGTTTCAAGTCCCATGTTTACCCCCACATGTCATGCCCACATTTAGGTGTATCATACGTGCCTTATTTCCATGATACCCCATGTCAAATTATCATGTCGTAATTACGCACGTCTAACCTACCCCAAAGCGTGTTTCCAACCCAAGTAAAAACGAGTCAACATAGTAAGGATACTGTGCTACATATTGGCCTCCCAACATGCATGATGTCAAAAAGGAATTGGCCACCAACATGCATGGTATCATAAGGGATTTGGCCTCAAAATATGCATAGCATCATAAGAGAATTTGGCCACAAGCATGCATAGTGTCATAAGGGAATTTGGCCACAAACATGCATAATATCATAAGGGGATTTGGCCACAAACATGCATAATATCATAAGGGGATTTGGCCACAAACATGCATGATAACATAAGGGGTTTGGGTTCATTTACATGCATAAGCCCCAAAGTCAAGTCTTTGCCAATGTTTCACAAGTCAAATGGTTCTCAAAGGTTCATGCTAACATTTCATAGATAAAGATTCAAACTTGCAAGATAAACTAGGCTAAACATAACATGAGTGGCATGATTAAGTCGCTAAAACTTAACCCAAGGTCATGGATCATAGAAAAGGGGCAAAGTTAGGTTCACATAGGCTAACGTACTTGCATTTTATTCCATGTCATATTAGAACCACCGTTAGAATCTACAAGTAGCTAGAACTTACATAGCGAGGCTTAGGAAAAGGATCATGCATCATCTTGACGAAGAAAGGTGGCTCCTTTTTTGAAGAAGCGTCATGAAACTCACATAGCAACGTTGATCTACCCTCGATTTGATGTAGGAAGCTTGCACCTTTTGATTTGAACCCGATTTTGAATGCATAAGCCCTTGGAGTTGGAGATGGAGGCCATGATCACTTGACATTTGGGCAGCACTTCGTGGCATGAGTGAGTTATGAGGGTTTAGGCTAGGTCTAGGGGTCTTTTTATAGATGTTAGGGTAGTTTTAGGCCATAGGATAAACCCTAGGATAGATCTGAACCCTCCAAAATCGTCACAAGCCTCCAAAACCGAGCCAAAACCAAAAGTAGGTGCACCAGGTCGCTGGTTCGACCGGGGGGGGGGGGGGGTCGACCCAGGGGTCAACACCCATGTCGACATGGGTGTCGACCCTGAGTGTCTGGCGGGAATTTTTCCCGCCTCTCTTTTTGGGCTGAATTTCAAATCTGTTTTCGGATTTGAATTTTCGTGAAACTTCGTTGGGCCTTAACTGGGTCATACTGACTCCGATTTACGAAATTTCGGACTCTATTTCGCGTATTTTTCCGAGACGAACGCAATGGCGCAACCCGTTTATCCTGATTCAGATTTTATAATTTAATTCTGCCTTGATTCTTTTCTTAACACGTTGTTTAAAATTCTGGTTGTTACATTCTCCCCTCCTTTAAGGATTTCGTCCCCGAAATCTCCATGTTAGGAAGAACGTATCCTACCATCCATCATCCATCTACTCAAAACATCATCCGCAAGCAACCATGGTCCTTAAAAGGCTTCTAATGCTTTATGAACACATGCAAGAAAGTGTGTGTATATGTTCCTTAGCTAATGCTAATGATCAGGCCTGAATGATCTTCTAATGCAAAATATGTTTAGTGCCATGAATCCAACATGTATGCAAATAGTCCTAGCCATATAAATGCCATATGTGTGCACAACCATTCATTCATATGCAACATCCGCATGATAACACATTCAATTTCATCCATAAACAGGTATAAATACTCGTGCATATGCAATATGAAATGTGAGTGCGTCGATCTAGTATCTAATGTGTATTCGCGCATCCACGAGCAACCACTTGCAACCATTTGCAACCATATCAATCATAACATGTTTCAAACACATGTTTACATCCATAGGATTATACCTAAGGTTCTCACGATAGGATCGAGGAGATAAACAAGGTAAACTCCCTACGGGGTTTGCAATAGAAACAGGACCGAGAGGATATTCACCAAAAGATAACATGCGAGCAAGCTCTACAGGAAAAACCAGGGATCAAGGATACACTCTTTAAAAAGAGGTACGATGCGCGTGTCTAGCCTTACGTCTTCTAAGTCGCGTTTCCTTGAGCTTAATTCCTCGGTGCCTTGACCATCTTTTTAACTCCATGATTTCGTAGCTCCTTGATTCCTATTTCCAAGATATGAGTTAGAACTCATTTCATTGTCGCCTCTTATTCCACTTTCACTTATCCTTTCCCTAGTACACTTGGCTCAAACGTATCCACTTACTCATGCAAGCTCTCCAAAATTCACTAGGGAATTCTGGATCTCGTTTGCCGATGCCAATCCATGTTGCCAAGAGTACTTACTAGGGTGATTCCCATAACTCATGCATAAGCGAAACGAACCATCCGCCTTAGCGGCGAATTCTATTCGAACGGATTACCAACAACTGCATCCCGAGATTCTAGGTAACTAACCATGACAGAACCCAAAAGGTTACATGAGACTTCGAGGGTATCACCAAGGTGAGTCGAGAGTCTAACTACCCTCTTTCCAAAACCGAGAATGGCACCCCTTATTGGGTGACCACTTTATCCCTAGAATCCATCCGTAGCCGAGACATGTCATTCTCAAATCCAAACAAGTCATGAAGAAATGGACCAACTCTCCAACCAGATTTTTGGGACAAAAACTGGGATCCTCTACCATGCTAGTACTAAGGTGCAGAGGCTCAACTATCCAAGCAGACTTAAATGATACGATGATCAAGACAAAGTCTGGACGGGATGATAGAAAAGAACGACTAAAACTTTACCAGAAACGGTACCATCTCTTTTAGGTACCCTAGAAATGGGAGCGTACAATTGCCTTCTCTGATGATCTTGTCCTTGTCCTCCTTGATGGACTAAGCCATACGAACAAGTTGCTTATCCTTAAGCTCGCGTCTTTTATCCTTACTCTTATTATCCTTCCTTGTACCATGACAACAGGTCTCTCGAGAACCACCTCCATCGTACGGAAATCACCTACGTGGCTAGACAAAGATTAGTCACAGTTAGAACTACTGTGACTACAGATGGAGGAAAGAAAGGAAAAGAGATTCAATCAAGGAATCAAAGGATAGTGCTAATGGTTTTGGGGAATAGCCTTTAAAAACTTTTCTTGAAAAATGCTTCTTTGTAAACGGTTTTTCAAATAGTTTTCAGAAGGTTTTAAAAACTTTTGCCCAGTCTGGTAACCTTCTGCTCTGATACCAATTGTAACACCCCACCTCCGCTAGGGTCACTCACAAAGGGAATGCACTAGGTTTGGTGAAGCATTATCGAGGTAAACATGCACAGAAATATTACAAGACAGAACATATATAAAACAGCGGAAGTAAAACAAATTTCATTACCTTATAAAATAAGGTCTAAACCCTTTTACATCAGAATACATCAAAACCTGTCTTGCAATAGTAAAGAAGCATAAAACCATTTCATAAATTATTCCCCAAGTAAAACAGAAAAGTAGCCATAGCCAAGAAAAGTCCAAGCCATGCGTGATGACCTTCAAGCAGAAGAAGTCTGAACTAGATAACAGTGTTTCCTCCCTAAAACCTGGGGGGAAATCGGAAGACAAAGAGGCAAAACAAAACGGGGTCAGTCATAAAGACTGGTAAGTCCTATCTACTTCCAGTATAAAAACAGGTAAAGGTAACATGACATGCATAAACTGAAAGTAAACATAAGGATGACTACAAGATAGATAAACTAAACCAGGGTAACAGGCTGTACTACTGTAGCAAGGTAAACTAAGATACCATGATAAACTACGGTGTCATGATAAATCAAGGTATCACATCGTCAGGTTTCTATCAAGTATACTATCCCAAAGTATCTATCCTGTATACCATCCCATGGTGTCTATCACGTATACCATCCCAGGGTATTTATCATGTATATTTGCTCTGCACCTCTCGTACCAGTATCCCAACCCGCGTCATGTGTCAACTATGAATGTCCCTTTTTCCAATGTCATGTAATGGTCCATGTCAACCTAATATATATAGCATATGTAGGTTTTCCCCAACTCGTATATTTCTTCCCATGTATAAGTTCAGTCCTTTGCCGTAGGCCATACGGGCTTTCCCATGTAAACGTTTTATCCTTGAGGTTATTTTGGACTGCTACTCTTGATCTGGTTATGTTTTCTTACCATGAACTATCGCGTGTTCATTTAGGATTTATGTCACCTAGGACCACTAGGGATTATACTACCTAATGAACGTTTCCGTGTCTCGGTTTGGGTCCAGGCACCTAGGGCCACTAGGGATTATGCCACCCGTCAACCGCGCCCTTTATCCCGCGTATGTATCGTGAATCGTTTTCCATGTCTAGACGCACATGTTCCTCAATGTGCCATCCGAGTTCCGTGCCAGGGCAAATCAAGAAATACAGAACTCGGTCGGGAGCTTTAAGTCGTCTGCTGATGCAGATATCAAGGTCTGTTTTTGTACCCGTGGCTATGGTCCCACGTGACCCCTCCCTCAACTACTGAAAGGCAATCCAAGAAAAATCATGTATGAGAACTACATCCCGGCCCCACTATAGCCCCACTTTCCTATGGGCCAACCTCACCCATGACTCGATAGCAAGAACATGGTCTGTTGGGAGTTCTCTGCCTTTCCGTTCGTACACGATTGACTAAAGATGGTAGGTAGTCGGCGACGTGCTATCCAGGGCAAAATCAAGTATCGTCGACTCCACGCTAACTCATCCCAGTCTTTAGGTCGCTCGAATAGCAACCAAGGCGTACCCTTGGCTCTTCTATCGCAGACCTTAACCTCTGTGAGGCCGGGTTTCATGGACCATCTGCCACCTCACAGAGGGATACCAAGAGTACCCTCACGTCCCCCGAAGCTACCGCTTCGTCACCCAGTTCGTTGGAGCCTCTATCCCAGTCGGATAATTTGATCCTCCTTCTCGTGTGTTTAAGCGATGACCTACTGTATCGGGTTACTCATCTATCTGTGAACTGGTCCAAATCTCTTGACTAAGAATTATTACTTAGTTTCCTAAACTAAGGTTTACCACTTAGTCTCCTTTCCCGTTATCCTTGTTAATCCCGGTTTTCCACCTAGTCCCCTGAACTAGGGTTTTGTCCAATGAGTTAAGTTTTGTCATTTAAGTTCATGACTTAACCTGCCTATGAATCATGTCAAGATTTGGCTAAGTATTCAGGTCCAAGACCTAGCCCTACAAGTTGGTTAAGTATACCAAGAAGCTCATGACTTAACCCTATTCAATCATCAGGTCAATTTGGTTAAGTATTTGTTTATCTTAACCCTATCATGTTATCGTGTTAGATTGGTTAAGCACAAATTATCTTAACCTCATCGGATTATCGAGTCGGATTGGTTAAGTATAGGTTAACTTAACCCCATCCACTAATCGTATTATAATGGTTAAGTATATTTAAAAGGTCTTATGACTTAACCCTATCAGGTCCGCATATTAGATTGGTTAAGTATAGGTTACTTAACCTCATCAAATCATCATGTATAATTGGTTAAGTATAAGTTACTTAACCCCATTAAATTATCTTGTTAAGTTGGTTAAGTATTGGCTACTTAACCTCATTGAATTACCAAGTTTAGATTGGTTAAGTGTTTAACTTAACCCCATCGAATTACCGTGTTTAGATTAGTTAAGTGTAGGTTACTTAACCCCATCTAATTACCGTGTTTAGATTAGTTAAGTCTAAATTACTTAACCCCATCTAGTTACCAAGTCGGAGTAGTTAAGTGTAAATTACTTAACCCCATCTAATTACCAAGTCGGATTAGTTAAGCGTAAATTACTTAGCCCCATCCCCTAATTGTCTTGTATGGTTAAGTGTCATTAAGAAATCAAGCCCGGTCCCACTTAACCTACCCATTCGTGTCATATCGGTTAAGTGTCATTAGTCAAATTTACTTAACCTTATCATGTGGCATTAATTTAATTAATGCACTCTCAACCTCTCACATTAGACCTTGTTGTGGTTACTAGTTAAGCCGGGCGGGTCCGGGTAGTTTTACACCACAACCTAGTCTAACCTCGGGTCTTAAGCGCGACATGACCAACTTCTCACATTGGATCCTATTGTTTGTAGCCACTAGTTAAGACGGGCGGGTCCGGGTAGATTTATGCTACAAACTCAACCCAACCTCGAGTTGGCCACTTTCATGTTCGGTCTAGTGTCATATTACACTCACAACCAACACGTGTCTAGTTTCAAGTCCCATGTTTACCCCACATGTCATGCCCACATTTAGGTGTATCATACGTGCCATATTTCCATGAAACCCCATGTCAAATTATCATGTCGTAATTACGCACGTCTAACCTACCCCAAAGCGTGTTTCCAACCCAAGTAAAAACGAGTCAACATAGTAAGGGTACTATGCTACATATTGGCCTCCCAACATGCACGATGTCAAAAAGGAATTGGCCACCAACATGCATGGTATCATAAGGGATTTGGCCTCAAAATATGCATAACATCATAAGAGAATTTGGCCACAAGCATGCATAGTATCATAAGGGAATTTGGCCACAAACATGCATAATATCATAAGGGGATTTGGCCACAAACATGCATAATATCATAAGGGGATTTGGCCACAAACATGCATGATAACATAAGGGGTTTGGGTTCATTTACATGCATAAGCCCCAAAGTCAAGTCTTTGCCAATGTTTCACAAGTCAAATGGTTCCCAAAGGTTCATGCTAACATTTCATAGATAAAGATTCAAACTTGCAAGATAAACTAGGCTAAACATAACATGAGTGGCATGATTAAGTCGCTAAAACTTAACCCAAGGTCATGGATCGTAGAAAAGGGGCAAAGTTAGGTTCACATAGGCTAACATACTTGCATTTTATTCGATGTCATATTAGAACCATCATTAGAATCTACAAGTAGCTAGAACTTACATAGCGAGGCTTAGGAAAAGGATCTTGCATCATCTTGACGAAGAAAGGTGGCTCCTTTGTTGAAGAAGCGTCATGAAACTCGCATAGCAATGTTGATCTACCCTCGATTTGAAGTAGGAAGCTTGCACCTTTTGATTTGAACCCGATTTTGAATGCATAAGCCCTTGGAGTTGGAGATGGAGGCCATGATCACTTGACATTTGGGAAGCACTTCGTGGCATGAGTGAGTTATGAGGGTTTAGGCTAGGTCTAGGGATCTTTTTATAGATGTTAGGGTAGTTTTAGGCCATAGGATAAACCCTAGGATAGATCTGAACCCTCCAAAATCGTCACAAGCCTCCAAAACCGAGCCAAAACCAGAAGCAGGTGCACCAGGTCGCTGGTTCGACCGGGGGCGGGGGTCGACCCAGGGGTCGACACCCATGTCGACATGGGTGTCGACCCTGAGTGTCTGGCGGGAATTTTTCCCGCCTCTCTTTTTGGGCTGAATTTCAAATCTGTTTTCGGATTTGAATTTTCGTGAAACTTCGTTGGGCCTTAACTGGGTCATACTGACTTCGATTTACGAAATTTCGGACTCTATTTCGCGTATTTTTCTGAGACGAACGCAATGGCGCATCCCGTTTATCCTGATTCAGATTTTATAATTTAATTCTGCCTTGATTCTTGTCTTAACACGTTGTTTAAAATTCGGGTTGTTACACGAAGGCACTATCCTGTAAATCCATCTTAGGCAATTTCTACCTAGGATTTACTGAACAACCCTTGCATAACTCAGCCTTCAATTATCTTCATCATATTTGATTCGCAATGCTAATGCCATATGGAGTGGTTTTTTGATAATATATCTGATCTCGGTCTCTCCGTATTGACAACGGAAATGGTCAAAATCTTTGATAGTCGGTGATTTAACTATCAAAGGAAAACATGTGTACAAACAACGGTCGTATTTCCAAATGGAAATTTTATCAATCAATCATCAATCAACATTTATCCCTTTAAATTCATTTATCATTAATTTATTTCATTTCCCTATTCCCGTTTTTCATATATTCGTAAATTTTTATTTTCTAAATTTAGAAAATATGTGTTATTAATCATTGGAAAACATTTCCATACTTACTCTCATTTCTTATTTTCTATATTAGAAACATTTCTGATTCTTATTTGGAAAACATTTCCAAAACTCCTTCATTGGATTTAAAAAAATGTTTAAATAAAACATTGCGATGCCAACTCAAACAATTACACTCATTAACTTCACTTAAGCAACCTTCACTATCGAACCTTAAGCATTCCTTAGTTAAAAATGAAGTCAATCACGTTGGGGTATAACTACCTCTCAGACCTTAACTGAATAACATTTCTAACCTCGAAATATACAAAGTTTGCCTTTTAAATCTTTAACAAACTTCCTTATGTAACTCTCAAATTCTATTTACGAATCCACTTCTTTTATAGAAATCATTTGATTATAAGAATAGTGTTATAATCCCATGCTTCCGAAATATAATAACTTAAATATAACTTTTATTTATTAATTTGGATAAATAAACAAACAACTAATTTATTAGTAAATAAATTAATCTTGATTAAAAACAGAAAGTGGATATTACTTTCCCGAATTCGATAAAATCAAATTTCAATGTATAATTATCTCTCGAATAATCTCTATTCAATAGCTCTCTTCGAATAACTTATATTCGATTAACTCTCTTCGAATAACTTATATTCGATTAACTCTCTTTGAATAACTTATATTCGATTAACTCTCTTCGAATAACTTATATTCGATTAACTCTTATTTGATTAACTCAATCCGAATAACTTATATTCGATTAATTCTAATCGATTAACTAATATTCAATTAACTCTAATTTCCTATCTCATTCAAATTCCCATTTGAATTCCTATTTCAAAACCCAATTTCCTTGTAAATGTTTTAATTTATAAGATATTCATTTTAATCCATTATTCACATTGAATGTGAAAAATATTTCTTTTATATAATCCATTAAGTTTGATTTCGTATTTTAAAATAATAACCCATTTCCAAATTCTATTTATACTTCTATTTATAGAATTATTCATACGAAATCTCCTTTTTATTTCTAACACTTAAATCTCATTTATAATTCCCTTTATAAACGCTGGGTTCATATTCTATCTAAAATATGGTGTCAAAACTGATTTCTACTACTCTATATAAGTTCAGACTTATATATTCAATTTATCAAATGATAAATATTCTGTTTAATTTATAAAAACATTATTTATAAATTAATCTTCTCAATTTATCTGTTAAAACAGATTCTATTTAAAATCTACTTTAAAATAATATTTTCCATTTATTCTTTTATATCTCGTCAATTTCATTTTATAATCCTATTTATTTTCCAAATAAATATTTATTTTATAATCCTATTTATTTTCCAAATAAATATTTCTTTTATAATTCTATTTATTCTAAATAAATATTCCTTTTATAATTATATTTATTTTCTAAATAAATATTCCTTTATAATATATTTATTTTCTAAATAAATATTCAGTTTATAATATATTTATTTTCTAAATAAATATTCCTTTTATAATATATTTATTTTCTAAATAAATATTCCTTTTATAATATATTTATTTTTTAAATAAATATTCCTCTTATAAAATCCTTTGATTTTATAAATAATTTCTTTTACAAAATCCCTTGAATTTTATAAATAGTTTCTTCTATAAAATCCTTTGATTTTATAAATATATTATTTTCCATATACAGTTATAAAATTCCCATTTTACATCCCAGTATTACTTATGGTATTTTAGAAATACCAAATCATAGTGTCAATGTCATCCCCATATACAAAATCAATCACATAAAATATATCACATCAAATATCACAATATATGAAAATAAACAATAATAATATATGAGGAATCCCGTTGGATCCTTTCAACCTATTTCCTTGCATCCACAGATGTTAAACAAATATAAATAACATCAACTTTATTTCAATATGAAACATTCTGATAAACAGAATCAATATTTGATTAATGATATATATATATATGTCGTTATCCATAATTTCAACCAGTCAATTAACAGCTCATCCAAACAATCAACACACAACAATCAATCATCATTTATAAATTCTAAACATACATTATAAAAATATAAACTGATCAAAGTTAGTGAGATTTACTCACATTGGACGGTTATCGTTAAATAACGATGGCTGTCGGTTAATCCAGACAGACAATTTATTTCGTTATAAATTGTAACGAGCTCCAATTCTCTCCCAGTCAGTTTCATTGTGTATCCCTCGTACATACGATCCCAACGGATCAAATTTTGCGAAATTCTGATAAAGCATGTGCAAGTTATCAAAATTATAAGGTGATACATTAATTTACTTAAATTGAAACTTAAATTTTAATTTCTACTGGGCCTAACCATTTAAATACGGCCCATCCACCCTTGCACAATCTAGACCCGCATGTCCCCCACCCTTTCTTCTATCTGTATCCACGCAATAGAGAACCGTAGGCCAAAGTTACATTATACCTTTCAACAGTTTAAATATCATTTCTTAAATATAATTAACCAACCATTTCATGATCAGGTTTATAACGTTAATCCCTTCCACTAACCCGCCCATTGGTTCTTCTTCCTCTTGTCAGTATTCCAACCCAACTTCTCTCCACCATTGCCAAACATTTGCTCCATTGTTCCTCCTCCTCCTCACAACTATAAATCCCAAAAAAATTACCAATATTCCTCTAGTCACAAGCTCTCTCTTCTCGTACTATTCACCTCAATCTCGACGTCAACAGACAGATCGAGCTCTACAGGACTTTATGCTCACCTACAGGAGAAAGCGCGACATTTATGGTCACGAAATTTTACAAAAAAATGACACGAGGTGCTAAATAATACCACGAATCCAATTGCGAGTTTCATTTCTCCATTTGATGCTCAAGACTCTCAAACAACGTAACCCTAGCTCACATTGCTGACCCTCGACCTCCCAAAACATGAATCACACTCAGCCAGACAAGTACTAGATCAAAGCTCATTCAATGTTGAATTCATATATACACATATTATGATTTATATGATTTTAATCGATTTGTTGAGGATTTTAAAAGATGTTTATTTTCACGCTTTGGTTTTTCCTGGAGGCGGCATACTTTGTTAACCGTGGAAATGAAAAGTATTAGGTTTAGGGATAGTGAGAGGGTATTTATAGGATAGTTTAATATTTTTTTAATCAATTATTATATTTATTTTTAATACAACGTTGTTTGCATTTGTCCTTTAAAATCCATACGATCACATATAATATCCAAATTCGACAAAAATGGACATGAAGCTACAGTTTGACATTACAGATCCAACAAAACTTGTTTCGTCGAATTCCGAGTCCGTTTGCTCACACAACGTATTTTTAAAGTCAAATAATTGACTATTTTTCGCATTTAAATTCTGCATGGCCACACACTGACTCAAAAAATCACGGAAATTGAAATCTAACAATAATTTAATATTCCAGATCCAACAAAATTAATTTGGTCGAAAACGGAGGTCGTTTGCAAAACTAGCTATTTTTAAAGCTCTAAATAAACCCATTTTAAATATTAATATTTTAATAATAATTAAATTTAATATTAATAAATTAATATTATTGTGTATATTCACATATGATATAATACAACTCCAAAATATTCCTATATGAATTTATAACTCGACATTTCAAATCCAGATTAAATCAGTATTTAAGTTATATTTAAAATCCATTTATAATATAAATAAATGTTTATAAATTATAAAGAAATTCCATAGCGACTTTTCGAAAATTTGATTTGGGCACAACTCACAATCTACACGACGAAATCTCGATTTTTCTCTTATACTTCACTAGCTCCGAACGTTTCTTGTTTCACAGAAATCCGGCTTAAAACAAATTCTGTATATTCATTTAAAGTTCGAATCGCCAAATTACGAACTGCCACGCCATTTCGGGCTCGATTATAATTATAATATAAATTATACATTCAACTGACATTTATAAATAAATTCGTTAACACAATTCAATTCTAATCTGAATTATATATTTTAAATTGGCCAATTCACACAATATTGTCAATTCAACTTAATTTCGATTATTTTGGAATTAAGTATATTATTCTGCTATTTATATTAATTAAATATTCAATATTATTTAATTAAATAACCATTTAAATCTCTAAATCACTATTTAAATAATTAAATAAATTAATTATTATATCGCTAAAAATACGGGTCGTTACAATCTGGGTGGAATAACATAAACGAAACCTATTGT
Source organism: Allium sativum (assembly GCA_030737875.1). Taxonomy (NCBI): domain Eukaryota; kingdom Viridiplantae; phylum Streptophyta; class Magnoliopsida; order Asparagales; family Amaryllidaceae; genus Allium; species Allium sativum. The sequence continues at coordinate 804,324,314 of CM060919.1, forward strand.
ATAGCTCACAGTGCAGAGATTAAATATGATAGAACATATACAACAGGCAGTAATGGTGAAACATCATTGAACAGAATCTAAACTTTCATAAAATCATGAAAGAAAATATCCATACATCATACTGGATTACATCATCAAATTCTGTACAAGAAGCCTCACTACAAGATCACTTGGAGCAGCATACATAAAACATGAAAGAAGAAACAACAAGATATGTATAGTAGAAAATAATAGATAAGCCTCCTTCTCATCGTCGCTCTGTAGCATCGTCCTCATCAAGATCTACAACCTGTCACCTGCTGCCTAGTTTGCCCAACATCAATGGATGAACAACCCAAGGTAATAAGAGGGAACATAAAACCTTGAGTCAGACAATAGTCTTAATGAGCAATAAAAAAACTATCTAACATCATCAATATAGTATAAGAATAGGTAGATCAATAATATAATCTATCAACATCAACAGAGAAGAAACCCAAACCCGCCTCCTCCACATCTAACAACGATAACCTTTACAAATAATCAGAAGAAAACAAACAGCAGTAGACATAACAACCAATTATCCAACAAAGATCAACCTGATTGAGATCAACATCCCCTAAGCACAAGCCCTGAAGGCCTTAAACAACATCAGAAAAGTACCCAAGAGATGCTCCTTTGATGTCGAAAATCTACACAAGACGATACAAACAAAACAATCAACATCCATGACTCTGACTATCACTGCTTATCCTGCCTTGAAACCATCGCTAATCATATGACTGTCCCACTTTACCATCCGTCAAGGGCTAATGGCAACCCCAGTTCTAGAAAAACTCCATACATCTTTCATTGATATGTATATAGGTCTTTCATCGATACCCAGGGTACTCGAAAAATCATCTAGTTTTTTAGGTGACCCTATTATACCCCTTCTTTGAGTCCGCTACAACCTCCGACTGACGATAATCCCTCGCCCTTCTATAACTCTAGTCGTCATCATCGACGACTATCGATAAACTCAAGCGCCTTCTCGAGCGACCATTATCCACAAACTCAAACATCCTTGAGTCGTCTCCACATTCGTTACATTTCATCGATCAACGAACACTTCACAACGCTTCAAACATCCCACCTTGAATTTATCTTGAAGCCACACCCATCGTCGAACCAAAATAACATTATTTGGTTAATGTCACACATAAATAACGTTTACCCGGCTAAACCACTTTTGAATGATCTAAGATATGCTCACGGTCCATCAAAATTTACACAGCGTTCATCTTTTTGCTATGTATAACGTTCTATCCCCCTTTTATAGAGTTTTAGGAAAACGCTGTGAACCATCAATATCCAAAACTAAGGCTGATCCATCGGATCGCTCGATTCATTCGTGTGCAGCTTGCCCGATCCATACTTTTCCATGCGCTCCACACAACTTCCACTGATCCACGAAGCAGATGCTCCATCTTTACTTTGGAGGATCCACCAAGGCAAAGCATTGATCCATAACCGGCAAGCCACCGATCCACTCGTTTTCACGTTTCGTGCTCCTCAGTGATGGATCGCTCTGCCCTGTTCATAAGATTTCTACGGGACAATCTAGTTTTTCTCCAGGTGCACACCGCAGATCCACCGATGGATCGCTCTGCTCGATCCATCACATTATGCCACCAATCCATCGAATTTCACCTGGCCCGATCCATTAAGCTACCATGTTCTCTTCTTGCCAATTGATCCATGCAAACACCACTGATCCAACGTAAAACTCGAGCCGATCCACCCAAATACATCAAAAGGTCCGATCCACTATTTTGACTTCATGTTTATGCAATCCGATCTGATCATCACAACTCGACCAATTCCAACAACCAATCAATAACACAATCAAGCAATGATCAAACAAACATTAGCACAATGAATATTATCATACAATCATATAGAATTCACCAAATCATGATTAAAAATAAACGAACCAATAAATGGATCTAAACTTGCATAAACACATGAATTAACATATGAACTTACCGTTATAATCTTGCTAGATTAGATCCTTTGGTGATTCAAATTAAATATATACTTATATTGATTAGATCTAGGTGAAAACGATTTGAAATGATGAAAATAAGATCAAACAAACCCATATACATGATTGAATCTGTGTGAGAGATGCTTATCACTCACCAAATCCACGAAATAGCTTGAAAACGATGAATCTCTAACCGAACAGCAAAGAAAGGCCTTCGAATCAATCATTTTGATGCGCTCTACCTTTCTTCGATGTTGATCTTCAATCTTCTAATGTAGATCTATGAATGAAATGAAGTGGAGAGGTATTTGATGGAGTAGGGAGAATCACAAACTCCAACCAAATAGAGAAATGAAGAAACTAAAAAATTCTCCTTGCCTCTACCCTCCTATTTGTAGCCAACGGCCCCTAGCCTTAATGGGCCTCACTAATCATCCCACTAATGACTAATTAGTCTATCCAGAAGATGTGTAGCACTAAAACAACGATTTCTCCCAAACCGCTGAACCAAATCTTTAATGTGACCATTTACGGAATTGGAAACACCATTTCCGATCCAATGAATTTGATTCTAGCTCCTGATTCGATCTCATTCAAAAGTTATTCCCTAAACAAAAACAACAGGGCAGACTGGTCACAAATAAAATTGGTAAAAACCGTGGACATGTATCACATTCTCATGAACAACATATCAAAATATGAGAATGATCTGATCCTTGAGGAATTAAATAAAAATATTTTACGATCCTCCAATAAGTAAAATACAAGTCATTATAGTACACGAAGTCTTGAATCGAAGGAGATCCTCCCTGCTTATCTTAGCTTGAATAGGGTTCCAGCTCAGATCGAATGAAACTCCAGCTCGGGTCGAAGACCACACTTGAGTAAAAACAGGGTTCTGGTTCGAACAGAGCCTTGGGTCAAACGAAATTCGGGTTGAACAACTCAGGTCGAATGAGACTCGACCCAACCTAGACAGTTACCTGAACGTGGCTAGTGGACCTATTTTCATGGCATGCTCCCATGTAAACCTGGTTCAGGATCCACCTGGCATGCACGAACCGAAGAGGTTGTTTGCACGATCCCCGCAATAATCCGTGCTCTTCTGAATGGCTGCCACGTGGCCATTCGACCCGAAGCATGTTGTAGCCTATAAATACATGCTTTGAAGGCATATCAAAGGACCTTTTTGGCCAGCAAGGTATGCATGACTATGCCATGGTTGCCGCCAACTTTATTCTCGAAATATGAGTTACATTCATGATGGTAATTCGAAATCATCAACACAAAGAGTGTTGTAATAGAGATTCTGACAATCTCATTCATTGTAACTCCAATTTCCTGACATTATTGGAAGAATATGAAGTGTATGTAGGCTCGTTAATGCTGAACCACTATAAAAGTGTTGTTGTCTTGCTTTTCCTTGCTTTTTCAGTTATTTCTTTATGTTTCATGCTCTAAACATGACTTTCTGGGTGTTAATGTCATTTTTTGGTTTAACAATTTGATTTTACTTAGATACTCTCTTATATAGTAATAACATCTTTTTTAGTTTCTAGAGATTCCTCTTGTAGAACATCACTTTAGCAGCAGGTTGATTATTAAATGCATTTTCCATGGTCTGCCATATATCATTGGCTGATTTATATCCTATAACTTGTAGCAAGGGATTCTGGCAAATAGAAGAAAAGAGCCGAGAACTAATTAAACTACCTTGTATATGATATTTGTTGTATTCTTCATTAGTAATAACTCTGTTGGCTTGATTAACAGTGAATTTTGGTGGTACTTCCATTGTCCCCATTACTAAACCTTCTAAGCCATAACCCTATATGGATGTTTCAATGCGTAGCTTCGAAAGAAGATAATTGTTTTCATTTAGTTGAGCTGTGATTAACTTAGGTTTCGGACTGACAAATGTTTTTATTAAACAGTCTACAGTTTTGCCTTCATCTGTAGAGCCGATTGAGGGATTTGAAGTTGCGGGCCATGATGATGAAACTGAGAAGAGCAAGAAGATCAAGAAATGCTGGTAAGGAAGAAAGGAAGGTTGTCAAGGCTTTGACTGCTTCAGTCAAAGACTTAAAGATGATGAAGTGTTCTCTATTTTGGGTTTCTGATATGACATGATTTCTTGAACTCTTAAATGGTTTTCTTGATTTCTCTTGCAAAAAAGTCGATCCAATGTAAGATGCAGTCACAGAATCATGCACAGGTGAGACACCGAAATAGTTGCAGCCATGTAATAATTTTGTTATGGCTTGGCACTTAAAAGATGATGAAATTTTTTTTGAGGAGAGGAAAATCAAATCAAATGATGAACCAAGAACTGATGAGTTGATTTAAAATCACAAAAACTGGATTGAGATGTTGTCAAGCAATGTATCTGCTCTGACACCAAGTTAAAATATGAAGAAATGTTGCTCTAATATTGAAACAAACTTTATTCAATTATAAGACTTGATTTCAGAGTGTAAAAACATTGTATTAGAGAGATATACCCAATGGGTATATATATTTGTAGAGATGGGCTTTAAGTACGACCCAAATGTAATAAAAGAAAAAACAAGTGGTACACAGCCGCTTTAACATAACTACAGCAATACACGAACAATTTATAGTTCATTGTATACAAAGAACCTACTTTAGCCTTAAGCAAAAATCATGTTACAAGTCGATTTGATCAATTGAACTAATGACAACCGCATAAGTTTTACATTAATTGTTTATTGTGGTGGCTGATCCCGGTTTCACATGAAGCTTGCGTATGTATATGCATGGATGGTACAACCTATTATTTGACATAATTTCAGAAATTTCCACTGCAGTTTTCCATATAAATGTCCTCGACATCTCAGTCTAAACTACTCTCTCATGTATCAACAAACATACTCACAAAAACAAACAAAAATTGCACCAAACATCATTATCATCCAGGATAAGATGCTAATCCCTATTTCCAAACTCATGAAGTGAAGCAAATAAGAATGTGTAAGCTCACAACAACCAAGCTAATTAACAACCCTACAATCCTCCCTAACCTCACCGCTCTCATCCTCCATTGTTCCTCATCAGAACAGCTTTCATCCTCCATTGCCACTTCACGAAGTCTTTATCCCCATTCCATCTTTCTATTGCTAATTGAGATCCTACTGCCATATATGTCCCTTTGACATATGGCCTTGATACAATTGCTGAATTCTCCTCATCTCCTACCATAATGCCTAATACCCTTTCTCAATCAACCTCGTAGCTCTGATACCAATTGTTGGGGAAAAGTTTCCTAAAACGCCTTCAGAATAAAACACAACGTTGTAGAAAAACAAATAGGAACAAATTGATGGTGAGGCAAAACAAACAACAGATAGTCACCAGCAAAATAATCACAGATCAAGCAATAAAATAAATAACACAAGAGATTTATAGTGGTTCCACTAACGTCTTGTTAGTGTACGTCCACTTGGGGAAAGGAGATTTTATTCCTTTTCTAAATAAGAAAATATTACAAGACTGATAATAGAGAAGAAGAAATAAAACTTTGAGAGATGTACCATACATTTACCTAATCCCTATCCTTATATAAGGATTAATACTTGGGGTTGAAGTTATTGATTTATGGTTATAAATCAATGCGTAATTAATTCTCCAATCAGAGAATTATTTCCTTACTTCAATATCCCAAAAGAAACTTCTTCACATTCTTCCACTTATGTAGGTAATTTACTGCCCTGTCTAATTTTACAAAAATGAGGCAATAAATTTTCTGATATCGTTTAAATCTTCTGCAATTGGAAATATTATATTACTCAAATTAACAAAATTTCCCAAATCTTCTCTAAATCAGAATATTGTATCACCATAATCAAAAATATCTTCCAAATCTTCTGTAAATGGAAATATTGTATCACAAATTCTAACAATCTCCACCTTGATACTATATTTTCTTGGAACCATACCAACTCCACCTACATCCTCTTACTCTAAGCATCTTCTCGGACAAGACACCATGGTTACTTTCCCCAATGAGCTTCGGCATGGCCATCACCCATTACACTTTGTCAACAAACTCCGACAATGCCACCGCCTGCCAACAAAGTGTTCAAAGTAACCCCTTCTTGTAAGACCTATCAATCTTCACCATGAAAACAAATGTCTCCATGAACCATCTCAGCTCTCTCCTCACACCGTGCCACCGCGTGGCACCTAGCATTTCGATAAGCAATTTCAGCTCGAGCAATGCCCAAACTTAACAGTCTGTAAAGACTTATGCATATCCACTGCTTTTTTCTTTAATCTCTGACCAACTTCAGATGATCCCTTCTTCTGCTTATCAAGTACATCCTCTTTGAAAAATCCCACCTTGTTGAAGCTCCCCCCTTTGATCATATTATGCCTATGCAGTAAATCAAAGTCCCTTCTCGTATGTCTAGCTTTGACATCTTTTGCATGAGAACTGTAGACTCCAACCCTTGAATCTCCAAGTATAGTGCTTCCCCTCAGGAAATACAAATTATGAAACATATCTCCCTTCATCACTACAAATGCACCCTTGGAAACCCGTAGACAATCCTTATCAACAGTCACCTCGCATCCTTTGTGTGCCAACTGCCCAAGAGATATCATTGACTTCCGAAGTCCTGGAACATAATGGACACCTGTCAAGATGCGTATTACCCCGTCATACATGCGAATCTGCACAGTACCTTCGCCCATGACTCTCCAACTAGCATCATTTCCCATAAGAATCAGTTCCCCCTTTTCTTTTAAAAGAATTAATATAATTATTATTAGGTGTCATATGAAACGACGCCTCCGTATCTAGCACCAAATGGTCTAATACATCTGATACTACCACTGTCAACAAGTCATCAGACAAAAATTTCTCCACCGCAACCAATGAATTTCCGGCTTCAATTTTTTTTCTTCAAGTCTGGACAATCTCTCTTCCAATGGCCTAGTTTCTTGCAAATATAGCACTTCCCATCTCTTGACTTTATTTTCTTCTTCTTCTCCCCTATCCCCATACCAACTAATAAGGCTTTCGTACTACTTCCTCCTTTAACTTCACTTAACCCCTTCATCTGATCCCTCAAGTCCTCAAATAGAAGTCCTGCCTTCACATCATCTACTGTTAGTGTATCTCTGGCATAGATAAGACTATTAGTGAAACCTGTGTATCGTTCCGGAAGAGAACACGAAAGAATCATTGCTTTTTGCTCCTCATCCACTTTCAAATCAGTAGTCTTCATCTTCATCACGAGATCTTCGAAGAAATTTAGATGTGCCTTCACTGAAGTACCCTCTCTCATCCGCATGGTGAAAAACGTCTTTAGCAAAATCAGACGGTTGGTTAGTGACTTCTTTAAATAGAGTTTTTCCAGCTTGGTCCAAATGTCCTTAGCAGTGGTTTCACCGCTAATCTTTGAAATGACATTTTCTCCCATCGCTAATTGTAAAGTAGTAAATGCCCATCGTTCCATCTCTTTCCTTTCCACGGCTGAAATATCATCCGTCAACTCTAAGGAGTAAACACCATAGGATGAACAATGTTCCTCATCAGAACAGCTTTCATTCTCCATTGCCACTTCTCGAAGTCTTTATTCCCATTCCATCTTTCTATAGCTAACTGAGATCCTATTGCCATGTATGTCCCTTTGACATATGGCCTTGATACAATTGCTGAACTCTCCTCATCTCCTACCATGATGCCTAATACCCTTTCTGAATCAACCTCATAGCTCTGATACCGATTGTTGGGGAAAAGTTTCCCAAAACGCCTTCGGAATAAAACCCAACCTTGCGGAAAAACAAATAGGAACAGATTGATGGTGAGACAAAACAAACAACAGATAGTCACCAGCAAAATAATCACAGATCAAGCAATAAAATAAATAACGCATGTAACACCCCTAAGTTCCACATCGTGGAAGCCTATGTGAAGTGTGTACTTATATAGTATATCCCATCTCTTACTAATGTCGAGGCCTTTTGAGGAACAAAACCCCACACCTATACGGTGGCTAAGTTAGGGACAATATCTTGCGCGAACGGAGGCGCGGGCTGTTATAGTGGTATCAGAGCTAATACCCAGCTGGAATCGTCGCTCCTGTGTGGACCACAACGCCTGGGTGAGGTGTTTGTGAGCCAACGGGGACGTTGGGCTCTGTAGGAGGGGAGAATGTAACACCCCTAAGTTCCACATCGTGGAAGCCTATGTGAAGTGGGTACTTATACAGTATATCCCATCTCTTACTAATGTCGAGGCCTTTTGAGGAACAAAACCCCACACCTATACGGTGGCTGTAACACCCCGAAAATTATATAACTGTGAAATTAACAAATTAAAGTATAATTAATTTGAAATAAAAGAACTAAGGGAAACGGGATACGCCATTGCGTTCGTCTCGGAAAAATACGCGAAATAGAGTCCGAGTTTTCGAAAAACGGAGTCCGTATGAAGAAGATATGGCATTCAGAAGTTTTGAATCAAATTAAAAATTCAAACAGAATAAAATAATTAAAAATCGGGCCCAGTGGGCCAGGGCGGATAAACACCCGCCTAGGCCACCCAGGTCGACTGGGCTGTCGACCTGGGCTACCCATGTCGACAGGGCTGTCGACAGCCCTGTCGACAGGTGTATCGACCTGGTCGAGCCCAGTCAACCTGGCTGGCCAGGTCGGTGTGTGGTCAAAATTCTGTGGTCTGCTTTGTCATTAGGGCTAGGTGGCGGGTTTTTATTGGTCTCTCTTCCTAATGAATGGCTACGATCTATCCAAGCAACATCAAGGGTCCTAATCAATTCTTAACCTCTATATAAACAACCCTAGACTAAACCCTAATCTATTCATTCAAATTAAGAACATAGCCGCCATGTTGTTGAGGAACGACTAAGGGTAGCCGCCAACTAGAGAGAGGATTAGGAAGAAAGTTCTAAAGCCTAAAGCAATTCAAGCAACCTAAAGCCAATCAATTCAACAAAGGAATCATATCTCTTAATTTGAGAATTCGCCGCAACCATTGTAAGTAGAGTATTACTTTGGTATAAATAAACAACTGTGTTGATGTGTATGCTTGAATTGTGGCAATGGAAGTAATTCATATTTGTGCAAAATTATGTTATTCATTATAAAGAACTACATGCGGTAGTTCTATGCAAATATACATTTGGAATATTGCGCAAATTATGTAGTCTATGTTGAAGCTACATGTATATAGTTGAGTGAAATTTATGCAAGTTTGGGCTTTGGTATTATGCCATCATGATGTATATTTTGTGCATAAATCATTTTGCAAGTAATTGAGACAAGTTTGGTTGTTATGGTTCATATGAAACTATGTTCGAATTTTGACACTATAATCCATGTATTAAGTCATGCTTTTGCAAAACTTATGAATATGGCTAGGCTATGAATTATATTTGGCATAATTGAAATCTATGATTAAGTCTATCTTGTTTAAAAGAATTATATGATGACATATGTGAGACATGGCTAGGTTAGACTCAAAAATCCCTTTTTGCAAGTTTAAAGCAAACACCATGATTAGGAATATTTATGCATAAGTATATTTATACCATCGTTATATGATTAGACTTAAACCATGATTAAGTTGAACTATGCTTTTGTGTTAGTAACAAAGTATCCCCTTTGTAAGCATGTAGAAACCTTATGAACATGACTTGTTTATGTTTATGCCATGAACAAAGTTAACCTTACTTATGCCATGCTTATGTTTGACATTATGCCATGTTTATGCTAGAAGTATTTATGCCATGCTTATGTTTGACATTATGCTATGCTTAAGCTAGGAATATTTATGACATGCTTATGTTTGACATTATGTTATGCTTAAGCTAGGAATATTTATGACATGCTTATGTTTGACATTATGCCTAAATAAGAATATAGGTTCATGTTGTAGTTAAACCTATGCAAGTTCACATGCTTTTATTCATGTCACCTATGTTACCACTATGCAAGTACACCAATTTCTATTTTGTATTTCCAACGTCGTGTTGCAAGTTCATGCGCTCACCTTCCCCTCTTTGTGTATACGCCATAAGCCTCCCCTTTCGCATGGCTAAATTGGGCTTTAAAAGGCTAAGCCCAATATATATGTACGGACGTGTAAAACGGGGGAAAATAACGTTGGGTTAAAATTAATTAATGAATGAAAATATAAAATAGAAGGGCCCAAATTCAAGTATGGGTTGGGCCCATGATTGGTGTAACCTTTACACCAATAACTTAATAATGGGCCGCAAATATTTACATATAAATAAAGAAGAATGACAAGATATGTAAATGTAGAAAATACGATGTGTTTAACCCGAGGTTGGATTGAGTTGTGATGTAAACCTGCCCGGAACCGCCCGGCTGTCCAGTAGTCACAACAATACCTATCCAATGTGAGAGGTTAAACATGGAGCCCAGCAAGGACCCGAGGTTAGACTGAGTTGTGGCGTAAGACTGCCCGGAACCAACCGGCAACAGGCAGCCACAACAATACCTGTCTAATGTGAGAGGTCAGGGCCTTAATAAGACAATTAAGGCTGAGTCAGGATTGTTAGGATTAAGTGGACTAAAGACTTAATCAAAATGGAACATGCTAAACTAAACGGACTGGTGGGGGTTAGGTTAGAAAACACTTAACCAACTTAGCATGTTGGCTAGAGATAGAAAACCTAGTAACGGGGGACCCTTTTCAGCAGTAACCCTAAAAGGTGTATCAGGATACCCTGAAACTAGGCAGGGTGGGGCACGATTACTGGGCTGATTGTAAGAGGTCAAAGCGACGGCGGTGGCGTAGCAGTGTGGTTCTAACGGAGTGCGGGCGTGCACACACTCCGGCGCAGAAAAATAAGGCACTGGACACCAGTAGCATACCTGTGCACTCTAAGGTTGTGTCGGGTTGCCACTATGGGACTTGATACACCCCATGGTGGGACCAGCATAGGTAACTACAGACATCGGGGGCCGTAAGACACATGTAACTATGCGAGTAGGAGCCGATCATCGTAGAATGGATCACACTACCCTGATTATGGGGTGCAAATTGGAAACTAGTTTATATGGGTTCAGAGATTAACATGGGGTACGATAGTATATTCGACCCTAGACAACTTAACCAAGTTTATTTTGCTTGCCCACTTCTTGTTTATACTTATCATACCCAGTTCTTTATTCATAGACAAAATAGTACTTGACTTACTCAGGCTTTATGTCTGACTCTACTTTTCTTTCGTCTTCTTTCTTCCGTTTCCCCCCCAGGTCCTCAGGGAGGGAACACAGCAGCTTGACCTACCTCAACATCCAGCTTGAAGAAGAGAAATGTATTGCTTGGACTTTCCTGTTTTGAACTATGGCTTTGGAAAATCCACTATGGGGCTTTTGCAGTTTATCTATGTTTTATTTATGCTTCTTTAAAATAATGTACTCAAGACAGATTATGAAAGTGTTATGTTATGATTTTGGAAAGGATGTTGTTGTAACACGTATTTGACTTTATGAAATAAAAGTTTGTTGTTCTTCCGCTGTTTACAAATATGTGTTCTTATATCTGTCTTGTATATCTGTGACTTGTACTTATAAACCTCCACCAAAATTAGGGCATTCCCTTTGAGAGTGACCCTAACGGAGGTGGGGTGTTTCACTTGGTATCAGAGCATAGGTTTACCAGATAAGATAAAAAGTTTTGAAAAATTATTTTCAAAAAGGAGATTTAAAGAAGCATTTTTAAAAGAAAAATATTATTTTATTTTAAAAGGCAAAGTCCACTCCCCAAAGCCATAGGTATTATCTCTTATCCTTCGTTTTGAATCTATCCTTTTTGTTTCAGCATGTCCCAAGATCTTAACTTGCCGGAAGGGGTGCCAATACCTGGTTGGTTTAGACGGTTCTTAGAAGCAAGGGCCACTCAGCCAGGTCCTACCATTCCTCCTCCCCCAGCGGAAGGAAAACATCCAGCTGCAGCAGCACCTTTTCCTCCACCTCCTCCTCGGGGAAACACTTTTGCTAAGATATGTAAAGATTTTAAAGCTATGGGAGGAAGGGATTTCCATGGAACTGAGTCCTTCGTAGCAGCTAGAAATTGGCTGAAAGAGACGGAGGATCTATTCATCATCTTTGAGGTAGAAGATAGGCAAAAAGTACAGTTGGCAGTGTGGCTATTGAAGGGCGAGGCTTCCTACTGGTGGGAAGTCACTAATGCTGAGAGACCAGTGGAGACATGGGAGGACTTTAGGGCAAGGTTTGAGACTAAATTTCTCTCAGATGCGGAAAGAAGTTTGCAGTTGGAAAAATTCTTATTTCTTAAGCAAGGGGACAAGACGGTCAGAGAATATGTGAATCAGTTCGATGAGCTGGCTAGGTTTGGGCTTGACCTAGTCAACACCCCGCACAAGAAGGCTCTCCGTTTCGTCAAAGGGTTGAATGAGCCATTACACAGTTTGGCCATGACCCATATACCCATGGGAGCCACGTATGAAAGATTGGTGCAAATGGCATTGCTGAATGAAGAGGATAAGGGCAAGAAGAAAGAGGGTTTGCAGCCCAAGAAGACAGACTTTAAGAAGGGCGGAAAAGGCAACAAAGAGAAGAGGAAGTGCAATTTCTGTGGCAAAGTGGGGCACTTAGTAAAGGACTGCCGGAAAAAGAAGGCCAAGGAGAATGGTGGGTGCTTTTCTTGCGGTGAGACAGGCCATAGGGCTAAGGACTGCCCAAAGAAACGAGGACAAGGGCAGAGGGCTGGATCCACCCCAGGGGCACATGTTCATGTGCTAGAAGCGCCACCTCTGCAACAGCGAGGTATAAGTACTTCCGTAGAAAGTGTAGTTTATCTTTATGATCACCCCGTTCGCACTTTATTTGATTCTGGCGCATCACACTCCTTTATCTCGTCTGCTTTAGTAGAATCTCTGCACCTAGAAACTAGTATGGTAGAGGACCCCTTAATTGTTTCAAACCCAATTGGGGGCCCAGCTCATTTGTCTATGATCTGTCTGGATTTGAAAATTTCTATTCTAAGTGTTGAATTTCTATGTAGTGCCTTTGTTTTGGGCTTTTCGGGGTATGGTTTGATTTTGGGTATGGATTGGCTATCCAGTAATGGGGCCGTCCTTGATTGTGAGAAAATGGTTGTTAGGCTCCTAACCCAGCTCGGTAATACTTTGGAAATTTCTTGTAATCCCTCGTATGCGGTTATGCTTAGTTATCTTGAATCGCTAGATGCCTCTGTTGAAAATTTGAAATCAGTTAGAGTGGTCCGGGAATATCCGGATGTCTTCGAAGAGGTGAAGGGCTTACCTCCGAAGCGGGAAATAGACTTCCGCATATATCTGGTAGATAATGCAAAGCCCGTTGCGTTGCCCGTTAGACATATGGCTCCACGAGAAAGGAAAGAGCTCAGTAAACAGATTAAAGAGCTTCTAGAAAAGGGGTTCATTAGGAGGAGCATTTCAGAATGGGGCGCTCCGGTGGTGTTCGCTACAAAGGCGGATGGTTCACTCCGTCTATGTGTTGACTATAGGGAGCTCAACAAGCTAACGAAAAAGAATAGGCACCCTCTCCCTAGAATTGACGATTTATTTGACCAGCTTGTAGGAGCGTCTGTTTTCTCCCAACTCGATTTAGCAACCGGTTTTCATCAGCTAAGGGTGGCTGAAGATAGCATCGATAAAACGGCTTTCAGAACCCCAGACGGCTTCTTTGAATGGCTTGTCATGCCTTTCGGCTTGACAAATGCACCTGCGTACTTCGTGGACCTAATGAGTAGGGTATTTAGAGATTTCCTCAACAAATTCGTAGTGGTCTTCGTAGATGATATCCTTATCTTCTCAAAGAGTGAAGAGGAACATGCTCAGCACCTAAGGGCAATCATGGAAACTTTGCGAGTCCATCAACTAAAAGCCAAATTCTCCAAATGCCACTTTTGGAGAGAAGAGGTGAGGTTCCTTGGGCACATAGTATCCAAACAAGGGTTAGCGGTGGACCCTGCGAAGGTAGTGGCGGTACAGGATTGGAAGACACCAAGGAATGCAACTGAGGTCCGAAGCTTTCTAGGACTAGCAGGTTTCTATCGAAAATTTATAAGGGATTTTGCGAAGATCTCAGCTCCGCTCACGAAATTGACTAAGAAAAATCTAGTGTTTAATTGGGATTTGGATTGCGAGTTTGCTTTCCAACGACTGAAAAGGGCTCTCACAACAGCCCCAGTTTTGACGCTGCCAGATGGGAGCAAGATGTTCACTGTTTATACGGATGCATGTGGGACAGGGCTAGGCGCCGTCTTAATGCAAGAAGGAAGGGTAGTAGCTTATGGCGGGAGGCAGTTGAAAGTGCACGAAAAGAACTACCCAACCCACGATCTTGAGTTAGCCGCCATCGTCTTTGCACTCAAGTCTTGGCGACACTATCTCCAAGGTGAGAAGTTCGAACTTTACACTGACCACAAATCGTTGAAATATCTTTTCTCGCAGAAGGATCTTAACTTGAGGCAACAAAGATGGATGGAGTTTCTTGCCTCGTACGATTTCGAAATCTCCTACACTCCGGGCAAAGGCAACGTAGTGGCAGACGCGTTGAGCCGAAAGAAATTGACCCTAAGCCCATTGTTTGTTGAAAGACAAAGCCTAGAGTTTATAGCCAGCTTCGACTTTAGGCCCTCCTCCGATTTCGTACCAGGCTTGCTAGCATCTCTCGAAGTACGGCCAACTTTAGTGGATTCAGTAGGGACAGCACAACGCGAAGACCCTCAACTTGTGGAAATAATTGGTAGGCTAATTAGGGGTGAGACTTCAAGTCACCTCAACAGATACTCCATCGACGATAAGGGTTTGCTAAGGCGAGACGGAAGACTATGCGACCCACAGACAAACGATTTAATAAAGAAGGTTCTCGAGGAAGCACATCACTCCAAGATGACGATACACCCAGGCGGGGATAAAATGTACAAAGACATAAAAAGGACTTTCTTCTGGAACGGCATGAAAAAGGACGTGGCAGAGTTCGTTTCTAAGTGTATGGTGTGCCAACAGGTTAAGGCGGAACAGAAAAAGCCTGGCGGACTGCTACATCCTCTGGAGGTCCCGCAGTGGAAGTGGGATAGCATCTCAATGGACTTCATCGATGGGCTGCCTAGGTCTAGGAGAGGCAACACTAGTATTTGGGTAATAGTGGATAGGCTTACTAAAAGCGCCCACTTTTTACCTGTCAAAAGTAAAAGAACTGCCTCATCCCTAGCATCACTTTACCTCAAGGAAATCGTTCGACTCCATGGAATATCGTCTAGCATTGTTAGTGACCGAGACCCCATCTTCACCAGTGAGTTTTGGCGGAGTCTGCAAGAAGCAGTAGGAACGCAGTTATGCTTGAGCACAGCCTATCATCCCCAAACCGACGGCCAAACAGAGAGTGAATAGAGTTTTGGAAGACCTTTTAAGGCTATGCGTCCTTGACTTCGGAGGGACATGGGAAGACCACCTTCCTTTAGTAGAATTCGCCTACAACAACAGCTATCAAGCAACCATCGGAATGGCGCCCTTCGAAGCTTTATACGGAAGACCGTGCCGATCGCCCACGTGTTGGTGGGAGTCCACGGATAAGCTCATACTTGAACCAGACATGATCCGAGAGACCTCAGAGAAAGTAGACTTAATACGAAGAAGGATGAAGACGGCCCAAGACAGACAAAAGTCCTATGCCGACAAGAGAAGGACCGACCTTGGATTTGAAGTTGGAGACAGAGTTTTTCTCAAGGTATCACCGCTAAGAAACGTTGTTCGTTTTGGAACCACAGGAAAGCTAGCGCCAAGATTCGTAGGGCCATTCCCTATTATCGAGAAGATTGGGAAAATGGCCTATAGATTAGAGCTACCCGAGAAGTTGGCTGGAGTCCACAACGTTTTTCACGTTTCACATCTCCGGAAATGTCTACACGAGTCTGCTGAAGTGGTAGAGCCAAATATCATCGAAGAGGCCGAAGTGGAACGCGAAGCAACCATAAGAAGAGTTCCAACCCGCATATTAGGAACGGAAGTGAAGAAGCTACGCAACCGTGAAGTCAAGCTCGTCAAAGTTCAGTGGAGCGACGCCGAGGGAGACGCGACTTGGGAAACTGAAGCTAAAATCCGTACTGCCTACCCTTTTCTGTTCGAGGGTACATCCTTGATCTTCCTTTTCCTTAAGTTGCGCTTTTATCTATCTATCTTTTTAGGTATATTTCCTCGACCGTATCTTTTAGGTAGAAAACCTTTGGATGAAAACATGTAGTTGAAACATGTTATGTATGAATGGTTGCAAGTGGTTGCAAGTGATTGCTAGTGGTTGCTCGTGGTTGCATATACACACACAATCTAGGTTTTAGATCGGCTCAGTCACTTCATATTGCATATGCATATATGTTTGCTTTCGTCTATGGTTGAACATTAATATGTTGACATGTGGATGTTGCATTTGTATTGAATGATTGTGCACTCATGTAGAATCAAGAATAGGAAAATTTGCATACATATTGGATTCATGGCACTTACATAATTCGCATTAAGGAGGTCAACTGAATCAGTAGACCGCCTGATTTTGCATTAGATAAGTTCATGTACACACACACTTCGCATATGATCATGAAGCATTAGAAGTCTTTTAAGGACAATGGATGCTCGTGTTTGATGGATGAGTAGATGGATGATT
Source organism: Allium sativum (assembly GCA_030737875.1). Lineage (NCBI taxonomy): Eukaryota > Viridiplantae > Streptophyta > Magnoliopsida > Asparagales > Amaryllidaceae > Allium > Allium sativum. Next base: position 804,341,007 of record CM060919.1, read on the forward strand.
GGATGTTAGGATATACATTCCTCCTAACTTGAAGATTTCGGGGACGAAATCCTTTTAAGTGGGGGAGAATGTAACACCCCGAAAATTCTATAACTGTGAAATTAACAAATTAAAGTATAATTAATTTGAAATCAAAGAACTAAGGGAAACGGGATACGCCATTGCGTTCGTCTCGGAAAAATACGCGAAATAGAGTCCGAGTTTTCGAAAAACGGAGTCCGTATGAAGAAGATATGGCATTCGGAAGTTTTGAATCAAATTTAAAATTCAAACAGAATAAAATAATTAAAAATCGGGCCCAGTGGGCCAGGGCGGATAAACACCCGCCTAGGCCACCCAGGTCGACTGGGCTGTCGACCTGGGCTACCCATGTCGACAGGGCTGTCGACAGCCCTGTCGACAGGTGTATCGACCTGGTCGAGCCCAGTCAACCTGGCTGGCCAGGTCGGTGTGTGGTCGAATTTCTGTGGTCTGCTTTGTCATTAGGGCTAGGTGGCGGGTTTTTATTGGTCTCTCTTCCTAATGAATGGCTACGATCTATCCAAGCAACATCAAGGGTCCTAATCAATTCTTAACCTCTATATAAACAACCCTAGACTAAACCCTAATCTATTCATTCAAATTAAGAACATAGCCGCCATGTTGCTGAGGAACGACTAAGGGTAGCCGCCAACTAGAGAGAGGATTAGGAAGAAAGTTCTAAAGCCTAAAGCAATTCAAGCAACCTAAAGCCAATCAATTCAACAAAGGAATCATATCTCTTAATTTGAGAATTCGCCGCAACCATTGTAAGTAGAGTATTACTTTGGTATAAATAAACAACTGTGTTGATGTGTATGCTTGAATTGTGGCAATGGAAGTAATTCATATTTGTGCAAAATTATGTTATTCATTATAAAGAACTACATGCGGTAGTTCTATGCAAATATACATTTGGAATATTGCGCAAATTATGTAGTCTATGTTGAAGCTACATGTATATAGTTGAGTGAAATTTATGCAAGTTTGGGCTTTGGTATTATGCCATCATGATGTATATTTTGTGCATAAATCATTTTGCAAGTAATTGAGACAAGTTTGGTTGTTATGGTTCATATGAAACTATGTTGGAATTTTGACACTATAATCCATGTATTAAGTCATGCTTTTGCAAAACTTATGAATATGGCTAGGCTATGAATTATATTTGGCATAATTGAAATCTATGATTAAGTCTATCTTGTTTAAAAGAATTATATGATGACATATGTGAGACATGGCTAGGTTAGACTCAAAAATCCCTTTTTGCAAGTTTAAAGCAAACACCATGATTAGGAATATTTACGCATAAGTATATTTATACCATCGTTATATGATTAGACTTAAACCATGATTAAGTTGAACTATGCTTTTGTGTTAGTAACAAAGTATCCCCTTTGTAAGCATGTAGAAACCTTATGAACATGACTTGTTTATGTTTATGCCATGAACAAAGTTAACCTTACTTATGCCATGCTTATGTTTGACATTATGCCATGTTTATGCTAGAAGTATTTATGCCATGCTTATGTTTGACATTATGCTATGCTTAAGCTAGGAATATTTATGACATGCTTATGTTTGACATTATGCTATGCTTAAGCTAGGAATATTTATGACATGCTTATGTTTGACATTATGCCTAAATAAGAATATAGGTTCATGTTGTAGTTAAACCTATGCAAGTTCACATGCTTTTATTCATGTCACCTATGTTACCACTATGCAAGTACACCAATTTCTATTTTGTATTTCCAACGTCGTGTTGCAAGTTCATGCGCTCACCTTCCCCTCTTTGTGTATACGCCATAAGCCTCCCCTTTCGCATGGCTAAATTGGGCTTTAAAAGGCTAAGCCCAATATATATGTACGGACGTGTAAAACGGGGGAAAATAACGTTGGGTTAAAATTAATTAATGAATGAAAATATAAAATAGAAGGGCCCAAATTCAAGTATGGGTTGGGCCCATGATTGGTGTAACCTTTACACCAATAACTTAATAATGGGCCGCAAATATTTACATATAAATAAAGAAGAATGACAAGATATGTAAATGTAGAAAATACGATGTGTTTAACCCGAGGTTGGATTGAGTTGTGATGTAAACCTGCCCGGAACCGCCCGGCTGTCCAGTAGTCACAACAATACCTATCCAATGTGAGAGGTTAAACATGGAGCCCAGCAAGGACCCGAGGTTAGACTGAGTTGTGGCGTAAGACTGCCCGGAACCAACCGGCAACAGGCAGCCACAACAATACCTGTCTAATGTGAGAGGTCAGGGCCTTAATAAGACAATTAAGGCTGAGTCAGGATTGTTAGGATTAAGTGGACTAAAGACTTAATCAAAATGGAACATGCTAAACTAAACGGACTGGTGGGGGTTAGGTTAGAAAACACTTAACCAACTTAGCATGTTGGCTAGAGATAGAAAACCTAGTAACGGGGGACCTTTTTCAGCAGTAACCCTAAAAGGTGTATCAGGATACCCTGAAACTAGGCAGGGTGGGGCACGATTACTGGGCTGATTGTAAGAGGTCAAAGCGACGGCGGTGGTGTAGCAGTGTAGGTTCTAACGGAGTGCGGGCGTGCACACACTCCGGCGCAGAAAAATAAGGCACTGGACACCAGTAGCATACCTGTGCACTCTAAGGTTGTGTCGGGTTGCCACTATGGGACTTGATACACCCCATGGTGGGACCAGCATAGGTAACTACAGACATCGGGGGCCGTAAGACACATGTAACTATGCGAGTAGGAGCCGATCATCGTAGAATGGATCACACTACCCTGATTATGGGGTGCAAATTGGAAACTAGTTTATATGGGTTCAGAGATTAACATGGGGTACGATAGTATATTCGACCCTAGACAACTTAACCAAGTTTATTTTGCTTGCCCACTTCTTGTTTATACTTATCATACCCAGTTCTTTATTCATAGACAAAATAGTACTTGACTTACTCAGGCTTTATGTCTGACTCTACTTTTCTTTCGTCTTCTTTCTTCCGTTTCCCCCCCCAGGTCCTCAGGGAGGGAACACAGCAGCTTGACCTACCTCAACATCCAGCTTGAAGAAGAGAAATGTATTGCTTGGACTTTCCTGTTTTGAACTATGGCTTTGGAAAATCCACTATGGGGCTTTTGCAGTTTATCTATGTTTTATTTATGCTTCTTTAAAATAATGTACTCAAGACAGATTATGAAAGTGTTATGTTATGATTTTGGAAAGGATGTTGTTGTAACACGTATTTGACTTTATGAAATAAAAGTTTGTTGTTCTTCCGCTGTTTACAAATATGTGTTCTTATATCTGTCTTGTATATCTGTGACTTGTACTTATAAACCTCCACCAAAATTAGGGCATTCCCTTTGAGAGTGACCCTAACGGAGGTGGGGTGTTTCAGTGGCTAAGTTGGGGACAATATCTTGCGCGAACGTAGGTGCGGGCTGTTACAACGCAAGAGATTTATAGTGGTTCCACTAATGTCTTGTTAGTGTACGTCCACTTGGGGAGAGGAGTTTTTATTCCTTTTCTAAATAAGAAAATATTACAAGACTGATAATAAGAAGAAGAAATACAACTTTGAGAGATGTACCATACATTTACCTAATCCCTATCCTTATATAAGGATTAATACTTGGGGTTGAAGTAATTTATTTATTGTTATAAATCAATGCCTAATTAATTCTCCAATCAGAGAATTAATTCCTTACTTCAATATCTCAAAAGAAACTTCTTCACATTCTTCCAGTTATGTAGGTAATTTATTGCGCAATCTAATTTTACAAAAAAGAGGCAATAAATTTTCTGATATCTTTCAAATCTTCTACAGTTGGAAATATTATTTTACTCAAATTAACAATATTTCCCAAATCTTCTCTAAATGGAAATATTGTATCACAGATTCTAACAATCTCCACCGTGATACTATATTTCCTTGAAAGCATACCAACTCCACCTACATCCTCTTACTCTAAGCATCTTCTCGGACAAGACACCATGGTTAATTTCTCCAATGAGCTTCGGCATGTCCATCACCCATTGCACTTTGTCAACAAACTCCGGCAACGTCACCGCCTGCCAACAATGTGTTCAAAGTACCGCCTTCTTGTAAGACCTATCAATCTTCACCATCAAAACAAACGTCTCCATGAACCATCTCAACTCTATCCCCACACCGTGCCATCGCATGGCACCTAGCATTTCGATAAGTGATTTCAGCTCGAGCAACGCCCGAACTTAGCAGTCTGCAAAGACTTATGCATATCCACTGCTTTCTTCTTTAATCTCTGACCAACTTCAGACGATCCCTTCTTCCTCTTATCAAGCACATCCTCTTGGCAAAATCCCATCTTGTTGAAGCTTTCCCCTTTGATCATATTCTGCTTATGCAAAAACTCAAAGTCCCTTCTCATATGTCTAGCATTGACATCTTTTTCACGAGAACTATAGACTCCAACCCTTGAATCTCCAAGTACAGTACTTCCTCTCAGGAGATACAAATTATGAAACATATCTACATTCATCACTACAAATGCACCCTTAGAAACCCTTAGACTATCCTTATCAACAGTCACTCGCATCCTTTGGATGCCAACTACTCAAGGGATATCATTGACTTCCAAATACCTAGAACAAAATGGACACCTGTCAAGATGTGTATTACCCCGTCGTACATGCGAATCTGCACAGTACCTTTGCCTATGACACTACAACTAGCATCATTTCTCATAAGAATCAGTTTCCCTGTTTTTCTTTTAAAAGAATTGAAATAATTCTTATTAGGTGTCATATGAAAAGACGCCCCCGTGTCTTGCACCAAATGGTCTGATACATCTGATACTACCGCTGTTAACAAGTCATCAGACAGAAATTTCTCCACCGCAACCGATGAATTTCTAGCTTAATTTTTTTTCTACAAGTCTGGACAATCTTTGTTCCAATGGCCTGGTTTCTTGCAAATGTAGCACTTCCTATCTCTTGACTTTATTCTCTTCTTCTTCTCCCCTTTCTCCATACCGGCTAATAAGGCTTCTGTACTACTTCCTCCTTTACATTCACTCAACCCCTTCAACTGATCCCTCAAGTCCGCAAATAAAAGACCTTCCTTCACATCATCTACTGTTAGTGTATCTCTGGAATAGATAAAACTGTTAGCGAAACTAGTGTATCGCTCCGGAAGAGAACACAAAATCATCATAGCTATTTGCTCCTCATCCAATTTCAAATCAGCAGTCTTCATATCTTCATCACGAGATCATCGTAGAAAGTTAGATGTGCCTTCACTGAAGTACCCTCTCTCATCCACATGGGGAAAAATGTCTTCAACAAAATCAGACGGTTGGTTAGTGACTTCTTTAAATAGAGTTTTTCCAGCTTGGATCAAATGTCCTTAGTAGTGGTCTCACTGCTAATCTCTGAAAAAACATTTTTTTCCCATTGCTAATTGTAAAGAAGTAAATGCCCATCGTTCCATCTCCTTCCTTTCCACGGCTGAAATATTATCCGTCAACTCCTCGGGAGAAAATACCACAGGATGAACATTGTTCCTCATCAGAACAACTTTCATCATCCATTGCCACTTCTCGAAGTCTTTATCCCCATTCCGTCTTTCTATTGCTAACTGAGATCCGGCTGCCATATATGCCCCTTTGACATACAGCCTTGATACAATTGCTGAATTCTCCTCATCTCCTACCATAATGCCTAACACCCTTTCTCAACAACCTCGTAGCTCTGATACCAATTGTTGGGGAAAGTTTCCCAAAACGCCTTCGGAATAAAACCCAACCTTGCGGAGAAACAAATAGGAACGGATTGATGGTGAGGCAAAACAAACAACAGATAGTCATCAGCAAAACAATCATAGATCAAGCAATAAAATAAATAACACAAGAGATTTATAGTGGTTACACTAATGTCTTGTTAGTGTACGTCCACTTGGGGAGAGGATATTTTATTCGTTTTCTAAATAAGAAAATATTACAAGACTGATAATAGAGAAGAAGAAGAAGAAATACAACTTTGAGAGATGTACCATACATTTACCTAATCCCTATCCTTATATAAGGATTAATACTTAGGGTTGAAATAATTGATTTATGATTACAAATCAATGCCTAATTAATTCTCCAATCAGAGAATTAATTCCTTACTTCTATATCCCAAAAGAAACTTTTTCACATTCTTCCACTTATGTAAGTAATTTATTGCCCTGTCTAATTTTACAAAAAAGAGGCAATAATTTTTTGATATCTTTCAAATCTTCTGCAGTTGGAAATATTATATTACTCAAATTAACAATATTTCCCAAATCTTCTCTAAATTGAAATATTGTATCATGATAATCAATTATATCCTCCAAATCTTCTACAAATGGAAATATTGTATCACAAATTCTAACACATTCCTCTGGTTGGTGTGCCACTTTTTTGAAAGGTTTGATCAGTCATGTTGTTCTAATTTCTGTTTTTATTACTACTAGATGCATAGTTAACACTTAAGTCACTTTCTTGAGCGTTTTTTGCTTTCAAGTATGGATTCATGAGATATGAGAATAGCATGAATATCATCAATTGATTAGAATTCCTTTTGTGATGCAATGATGGCTTCAACAGCTTCATATTCATCACTTAGACCGTTTAGAATAACAAGAAGTTGCTCAGGTTATGGTAGTTTACGGCCAGAAGCATCAAGCGTATCACAAATAGATTTGATTTTGCTTAGATATTCTCTTATAGTAATACCATCTTTTTTGTTTTTCTGGAGTTGCCCCTTGTAGAACATCACTTTAGCAGGAGACTGATTATTAAATGCCTTTTCCACGGGTTGCCATATATCATTGACTGATTTATATCCTGTAACTTGTAGCAAGGGATTCTGGTAAATAGAAGATAAGAGCCAAGAACTAATTAAACTATCTTGCCTATGATATTTGTATTCTTCGTTAGGAATAACTCTGCTGGCTTGATCAGCAGTGAATTTTGGTGGTACTTCCATTGTCTCCATGATAAAATCTTCTAGGACATAACCCTGTATGGATGTTTCAATGCGTAGCTTCCAAAGAAGATAATTGTTTTCATCTAGTTAAACTGTCATTAACTAAGATTTGGGACTAACAACTCTTTTTATTAAACTGTCTGCAGTGTTGCCTTCATTTGTAGAGCCAACTGAGGGATTTGAAGTTGTAGGCCATGATGATGAAACTGAGAAGGAATTTGAGCAAGAAGATCAAGAAATGTTGATCAGATAGGAAGAAAGGATGTCCAGGCTTGACTACTACAATCAAAGACTCAAAGATGATGAAGTCTTCTTCGATTTGGGTTTCTGATATGACATAGATTGAGTTTTGATGATTTTCTTGAACGGTTTTCTTGATTTTTCTAGCAATGAAATCGATCCAATGTAAGATGCAGTCACAAAATCACGCACAAGCGAGGCACTGAACTAGTTGCAGCTGTGTAATGATTTCGGTATGGCTTGGCACTTAAAAGATGATTGGTTTCCCTTCCCCGATGATGAAGTTTTTTTAAGGAGAGGGAAACCAACTCAAAGATGAAGCAGAACCAATGAGTTGATTTAAAATCACAAAAACCGGATTGAAATGCTGTTAAGCAATGTATTTGCTTTGACACCAAGTTAAAATACGAAGAAATGTTGCTCTAATATTGAAACGAACTTTATTCAATTGTAAGACTTGATTTCAGAGTGTAAAAACCATAGTTTTCATAACCCGACCCTGCCGCGGTCCGACCTCGAATAACCTTGAACCTTGGACCATCACGGCGCGGAACTCAATCAGACATCGTTCATGCATGAATCCTGGTCGGACCTTCAAACCAGTGGTTCAACCTTCAATTTTACACGGTTAAACCACGGTTTTTTTGTTTTTTTTCCTAATTCTCATTATGTAATTCTCTCTGATAATTTCATCTTTTGTATTGTTTTGAAAATAACAACTAAAATATTTCAAAAATTCATAATTGTTCCAACATCTAAACCGTAAACCTTACCACTTTATTCTAAAAATATGTGTTTGTCTGTGCCCTTGTTATTTGATTATATCATGCAATCTATTAATGTTAGTGAATAAGTATATGACTTTCAAATTTTACTATTTGTTTGAGTACACATAAAACTTGATTATCCACATTTCCACCATTAACAAACACGCGCGGTTCCTGACGGTTCGATTGGTCAGACCTTCAAAACTTTGGACCCTGAGTCATTACGGTCCGATTCACGGTCGGATTATAAAAAATATTGGTAAAAACTTTGTATTAGAGAGAAATACCGAGTGGGTATATATATTTGTAGAGATGGGCTTTAAGGACGGCCCAAATGTAATAAAAGAAAAAACAAGTGGTAGACAGCCGCTTTAGCATAACTACAGCAGTACCCGAACACTTGAGTTCATAGTATACATAGCACCTACTTCAGCCTTAAGGAAAAATCATGTTACAAGTGGATTTGATCAGTTGAACTAATGACAACAGCATAAGTTTTACATTAATTGTTTATTGTGGTGGCTGATCCCGGTTTTACATGAAGCCTGCGTATTATTTGACATAATTTCAGAAAGTTCCATTGCAGTTTTTCCATATAAATGTCATCGACATCTCAGTTTGAACTACTTTCTCATGTATCAACAAACACATTCACAAAAACAAACAACAACATGCACCAAACATCATTATCATCCAGGATAAGACACCAATCCCCATTTCCGAACTCATGAAGTGAAGCAAACAAGAATGTGTATGCTCACAACAACCAGACTAATTAACAACCCTACAATCCTCCCTAACCTCACCGCTCTCCCCCGTCAAAACCCCTATACTTCCCATCCTAACCATAGCACCCCCAAAATCCTCCCAAAACGCCTCCACGTCCCCGCTATAAAACTCCACCAGCTCATCCACCTCCCCTCCGTCCCCTCTGTACAGCTCCTGATCCGTGTGCAGCAACCCTCTCTTCTCCATCAGATTCCTGTAATATGTCTCGTCAAAGCTCAGGCTTGACTCATCCAGCCCACTCAACCCGTCATTGTTTCCATGCACGGGGCACACTTGTCGTAAGTCGTCCGCAAATGCAGGATCAATGGATGATGTCTCATTGTAAATCCGGGCTCGAAACACAAGGCAACGTGCAAACCCTATTGAGTGAGCCCCAGATAGAAGCACCAGGTCCCTTGCCGACAGCCCGTGCGACTTGAAATTGGCTATGAGTCCCGACAGGTTTAGGAATGGGGATGGTATTTGTTTATTTGCATCTTTAATGTTTGCGCTTATTGAGTCTCTTCTACCCAGAAGAACTTCATATGGAGAACCTCCTAGCTGAATTGTTATGAAAGAAAAAGAAACCATTAAAACACTGTCAAATACAATGATCGGTACTTAGCTAAATTACTTACTGCTACAATGGAGTCCCTGGCTGCAACAGCAAGAATGTCAGCACAGGAGACAACATTCCCTGTACAGACTACGCTTAGGGCTTCTTTTATGTCGTCGATCACTTCGTATCCTCTTATTGAATTGTTGTTTGGTCCTGCTGTCTTTTCTCCTGTCATCGTAGGCGTATCATCCAGTAGAATCGACGCATCACAACCCTGCAGTGCAACACTTGCATTTTAGATTTCAGAAAAATAAAAATAAACTGTAAGTATTATTTTTAAGTTTATAGAAGTTGTGATCACATTTACGAAACAGTCGTGAAAATGTAGCCGTAGCAGTGATGCACCCATTCTTGGATCGTCTGCTATTGCTGCTTCCACTATTTCTTGAATTGTGAACAAAGCTTCGGGACAGAATTCAAATTCATCGTAGAAGTCCGTGGAGAGCTTAAATGAAGATGAAGGTGAAGGTATGATCAAGAAACAGAGGAAAAATAAGGTGGAGAATGTCCGAAGAGTAGACATGAGTGTGACTCTGAGGTTTTATTAAGAAATAAATAATGAAGTTATGCACTTATATTATATGGATAAAGCATGGAAATGGTCTGTAACTTGTGATTTTTAAGAATGTACCAACTTTTGTTTTTTATAGAAGATCTAAAGGTTACAGTTGGTAATGGTGTTTGAGAAGAAATGTAGTGATATTGTTTTGGATGTGATAAAAAAATGTGTATCTACTAAGGTTAGATCACTATATAAGTGCTGGACATCAAATTGGTTAAGCGAATGTTTATATTGTAGTAATTTAAATTAATGGCCGTTAGCATCAAAATTACTTACAATGGATATATATTTCTGTTTGTTAATAACAAACAGATGTTGGATATTAATTAAATTAAAAATTAGGAGTAACTAGAAGGTCGATATAATTCAATCATATATAGAGAGTTTGCAAATTTGGGAATCACCATCAAATTTAATAATATAGAGCTAAAATACAAAAAATAAGAATATAATTTGATTTCTGCTGCCAAAATTGTGGAGTTTGTCGGTTTTCCATTGTGATGAAAAAGTTGATACCAATACTGAGGGTCCATCCTTCTAACGATACTATTCTTCGATGATGCATCAGGTGTTGGCCACCAACATGGCCCATTTGTAGTTAGGCTCCTCATTGAGGTAATATAATGAAGAAGTTTTTACCTATGTAGGCCTGTTTTACAAAACAATAACTAAAAGAGCCATATTCTAAAAGTAATTACAAATGTAGACCTGTTTCGGTGTACATGGTGTCTAAAGGCGAGTTTTGGAAACTTGCCTTCATTAAAACACGAATGCGAGTTTCCAAAACTCGCCTTCAGATAAATCCTGCACAACAGAAACAGTGAATTCATACACAAACACAAGCACAAGTTTCAAACCGCCTTACATTGAGGCTTCAACAAACACAAGCACCAGTTTCAAACACAAAGCAAATTCATAAACAAACAGGGTTATCCAATTAATAAGCGTACCAAAACAAGTTCATACACAAAACAAAAACATGCACTAGGTTCATCCATGGATACGAAATAAATAAACGTACCAAAATATAGCAAATTCAAACACTATCAGTTAGAACAATCAAATGTGCATTAGGTTCGCCTCGGTCGCCTGACCAATGGTGTGGAAGTTGAAGATGAACCACTGCCGCTGCTGCTCCTAGTGCGTCGTGCACTGCTGGTACGTGGTAATGTAGGTGCAGGTTGAGATGGACCATGCACAATTTCTTCGTGCGCTGCTGGAGGTGGAGGAGAACCTACAGGAGGAGGAGGACCTGCAGGAGGAGGAGGAGGTGGAGGAGAGGGTGGTTTCGGCCGATCCAGTTTGTTTCTGCACAAAATCACGTCTAAAATCTTCTGTATGTTCATGCACATTGCCCGTCCCTCATCGTCAGTCTGTGTCTCTCTAAGCTTCTCAGCCTCCTCCCATGCACGGTTAATACCAGCAACCTGCACATTTAAAAGAAAATTAGATAGAATGGATAAATGAAACTGAATGTATTTAATGGTACACACATCGACTTACCACGTTCCTCTCCAGTGGTGCTCTAGGAACGTACGATGCTACCGCAGTATCGACTCTGGGAGTAAGGACGTAGCGTCTTGTTACGTTCCAGAACCACCTCATGTACTTCGCCACGGATATGGGGGGATCCCTCTCGAACTCAATACTGTTATTGCGGGCATCCCACATAGCACGATACATCTGAAAGTCCTGCGCGGTGTAGCCCTCAATGTAAGGCGGTGCATCATCCGGTATATGCTGCCTCATGCCGAACTGCCTCATAACCCTATCGGGAAGGTGCCAAGCGGTGAAGCTGTAGGCTATCATAGGTACTCTCGCTGTCCAAAGGTGCCTATGAGCGCTGCACATGGGTGGTAGTGTGGCAAGTAGCTCCTGAGAGTACGGAAACCATGTAACCTTTTCGTCCGTAAGGACATCCAACTCATTGTGGTAAAAATACAGCTCTCGTCGCGGTGTATGTCGCGTATCCTTTTTTCCAAACCACCTGTTACACGATAATAAAAGGTACATATATTGGAAATGGTATGTGTTTAATAAAATAAACCATCAAATAAGTATATCTAGCTCCAAGCGGCATCGATGTGTCGATGGGAGGAGGAGTCACTACTACTAATCTTCTGACGGGAAGATAAGTCCAGGACCAAAGCTAAGTACAAAAAAATGTACTATTAATACAAGAGAATGATGCATCACATTGTATAACAGTAAATTATAGAAATTCGGTTCGTACCTGAAGTAGTGTCGGGCAACCGGCAACACAGTTATACTGTTGCAGCGCGGACTTAGACAATTCCTGGTATGCAGCGCGGACTTAGTGTGCATGTGACGACCCCTTAAACCAAGTAGTGCTGAATCACTCCTGATACGACTAGTCATATTCCCTACAGTATTACGCCAGACGAAACAGTGTCGTGCAGCACGTAAAGCAAACTGTATCAGTGACCTTTCACATCATTATTTGTTTTACCCTTTATTCACTTGTACACTACGCAACTATATATCTCTGTCGAAGTACTCACAACTTATCTCACTCCAACAACTTAGTTTCAAACCACTCTGTGCTTTACCACAACTATGCCTTCTTGGCCATCATCTCCAGACTCTGAGGAAGAGGCGTACAAACGAATGGAACTTCAGGCGCTTGCAGATGAACTCGAGTTTCTAAACGAACTGGACGCTCTGCTTGGACCACCATCCGAACAACGTCCCGTCTAACCTCCACATCAAGCCCAAGTACCAAACGTTCAACACATGCATGAACAGTCCGTCGTTGTACCACGACAAGAAGTTGGTTCTTATCAAGTACCACATGTTCCAATCCCTACTGAACAGGAAGGTGACTCTTATCAAGTTTGTTGCTACTGCGGTTATCCAGTTGAAGCTGTGGTTCGAGCAGATGGCAATGATATTAGTCGTCGCATTCTGCAATGTCCAGCCTATCCGAATGGGTGCAATTACACGGAATGGATAGACGAACCGATAGGGCAAAGGGGAATAAGATATGCAAACAAAATTGAACAACAGAATAGACAACTCCGTAACGTTTTTGAACAGTTGCGCCTTAACCGTGATGATTAAGCCGCTTCACATCCCAAGAACAATGTCAGATGTAGTTTGGTTATCGTACTATTTTCCTAATTAGCATTTGCTGTATTCTAAGATATAGTGTCTACTCTCGTGTTAGCATATGTTTTCTCCTAAGTTTTAGTACTTATTTCGGGATTACGATGTCTTGTAATTAGTGTTTTAGTTAATATTTGTTGTTATTCGGTTTATGAAATTCACTCCATTTGAATGTACACTTTACGGTATAATTAAAAACGGGCTAGTAGCGTCATGGTAGTTCGTAGTTATACGCATTGAACTTTAACTAAATATATATGATTCGCTCAAAGTCGGATTTCTTTGAAACAAGAAACATTAGAATCTAATGAACTATATTTTTATAACGGAAGAGAAAAATGAAGATTTCATAGTACGTATCTTTAGCTATGTCCAAATCAAATCTTCAGAAAGTCGCTGTGGAATCGTTTATAAACCATAACGATTTATTAATAGTTTATGCAGGATTTTCATATAGTATAAACTGAGCGTCGATTTTAATATACAATCGTTCTAATATGGGGTTGTGTTGAAGTTGGTTGTGTGGGTAAAATACAAAGGCGAGTTTTGGAAACTCGCCTTTGTATTTTAACGAAAGGCGAGTTTTCAAAACTCGCCTTTGTTAGCACAAACAGGCCTATATTTGTAATAACTTCTGAAACATGACTATATGTGTTATACTATTTTTAAACAGGGCTACATGGGTAAAAAGTCCTATAATGAATAATTTCAGTAATGATCAATGATAAATAAAATTTCATGTTGAAGTCACCACAATTCAAACAACATGTTATCCAAGTATAACCATGTTATCCTAGTATAACTGCACAACAACAATGGAAAACTAGCCGTTAAATTATATAATATAACATAACCAAAATATTTGTTACTGTTTTTCTTCTAATGTAACACCTGTTAATACTTGGTCAATCCTGGAAGACGTTAGGTTGTAAAATATACAAGTCATAGAATAAGCCTTGAATCATTATTGGATTTGAATAATTTAAATAAGCGTATGTAATATACATACTAACGGTTCCAACTAACATAGTGTGCATGACTATAATACAGGCTATATTTATTATGAACTCAAAATATATCAATTTGGAAATGTATAACTCAATCAATATCAACAAACAACATTCATAATCATGACAGCAACATAGAATATCAATTAACAAAAAAACAAATACCATACATAATTAAGTTATTGAATTCAATACATATTTAACCAATCTCATAATAATAATTGTTACAGTTCGAGCCACCTTTAGTTGTTTCATAAAAGAAGCATAAATAATTGCTCGACAGTAATTTTTCTTCGCATTGCTATCAAATACTTCAACTGTTGGATCATTTTCAAGAATATCTACTACGTCATTGCCACTAAAACTACCCATCAATCACCTCTTTTCTTCCGCTTCTTCTAGAAGTGCCCACGCGCATTCAATATCACAATAAATTAAAATTATCAGTTAAAACTAAAACGTCGATGCTCAAAGAAATGATGCACAAGTTCAATATTCAATAGGCTATTGTCATCACGTTACCTTCAATATAAATAAGTTTTATTTAGTTTTAATTGATAGAGGCAGTTCATATTCAATACGAAATTTAGTTTCGAAACTCAATTTTGAGATTCGATACGAAAAATGAGCTGAAAGGCTCAGTTTCAATTCGAAACTGATTTTTTGGCTCAGTTTTAAAAAGACTGAGCCTGGCCCAGTTTCGAATTGTGCCTTTCCGGACAATGCATACCTTTCGAAGTGAGCCAATGTTTAAAGAACTTTTGGGATTTGTATCTCATAAAGCACTTAATTTACTACTAGAGGAATTGCGTAGCATTTCAACTATGGGATTGAGTATCTACAGTTGTGGTTGTATTTTATGACATGTAAATGGAATGCCATGTGCACCTAAATTTGCGGACTTTAGACATTCAAATGGTTTCATACATCTAAGCATTATAGACTCTTATTGGAACCAATTGTCATGTACTACTCCCGCATTGCATTGTTCAACTCTCAATTTCCTAGACTTGCCCAAACGACAAGCATTAAAAAGCAAATACGATGAATCTGCAGATAATGTGAGACTTGATATGCAACAATAATTGAAACTGCTAGCATTGCCTCAAAAGAACATTATATTAGAACCCCCAGTGACAACTAAAAAGGTAGAACTTCGAAAAAAGAAATTCAGCTAAAAGAGATCCTTCTTCCTTTGAACATGTTGAAGAGTCATTGTTCTGTAGTTCAAATCTTCATCCGGTTGATCGTCACTTTAAAAAGCTTCACATCAAGTCCAAAACATGCGAAAACAATCAAATTGACGATTACTATTTGCTGCAACTACCCAAAAGTATGAAACCATATATAATTGATATAGATGACATGCCTAGTGATGGTAAATGTGGTTGTTGGTTGTGGCCAGTCAATTGGATCTTCATAATCGAAGATAGAAAAATCCATGTAAGTACGTATGTGAAGTCATGGTTAACAATCTAGTGCCACATCGGAGATTTTATAATATTAACAGATTGGATCAAACCCTATGTGGAACGAGTGAATAAGTACGTAGTTTCGATTGATAGTCATGCAGAGGAGACCACCGTTATTAATTAGTGAGTAAGCCAATGATTTTGTTTAAAGAAATTGTATTGACATAGCTTACATTGTTATAAAATAAAACAGAACAAATAATAAACAGAAGTTATTAGAGAGAACAAAAGAGATAGGGGACAGACCTTTTATTTCTATTGATTCAAGCATGTACCATTTCTATTACATTGGCTCCTTTATATATAGCCTTTGGAGCTGATGTTAAACTATTTCCCAAAATGTGGGACTAAATAGAGTATTATAAAGGCATATTCACTCTTATATATGTTATAACACTCCCCCTTGAATATGCATCTTCAGAATCTGGAATGCTCTGCTTACTTGAAGTTGTTTCTTTTAGAACATATATGATGATTGCTCTTGTTGACGTCAAAAGTTTGTCACTAGTGACGTTCAACCCCCAATCGTGTGAAGAGCACACGAATATTGGTTATAAAAATACGGAAAAAATAAAGGAAACGAGGAAGATGCACAGACTTTTTATAGTAGTTCGGTAAAGACTATGCCTACGTCCATTTATATATTATTTCTGCTTTAGATTACAAGTACAATGCTTTTTTCTATTTGAAGAAAAGAAGGGATACATCTATTTTTCTCTTCCACATAAAACCTCTTTGGGAAGAAGAAGAAGTAGAAGTCGAAAAGGGATCTTTTCCTCTTTAATCTTTGAGGTATTTATAGGTGGAGATGGTGACTTGAGCTGCTGTGACATGGCCTGGCCTTTCTGGGAAGACTTGGATGCGTGGAGTCAATTCCTTGGATAGAATAGTGGCTGGAAGACTGATTCCACTATTCATAAATAGTATCCTCGGAAGTTGCGGCTTACATGGCATCCATGGTGAGGTGTATCAAAAGTAGAGCTATGTCCGGATGTGGTTGACCGTCTTTTCTTCCTTGAAAGTCAGGCTAAGTATTTGAACAGCTCAGTTGGATATTTACATGTAGACCCGAAATACTCGGTCGATATGCCCCGTATGAGAGCGGTTCTCTCGGTCGACTGGGAGAGCGAGTCTTCCAGATTGAAATATTAACTTGTTTGAGAAGCGGATCAGCCCATTACGTGATGACTTCGGACCGACCTTCTGCTGGGCTTTCTAGAATGTGATCTGCTTAATTTGGCTGGTTGCGCCTTTGGGCTTCAATTTGACCCGTTTCGGCTTTTGCCAAAAAGAGAGCTAACATTTTGCCCCTCAGAATGCATCTTCTTCGACAGAGGGAGGTATGTTCTGAAGTATGAATCGAAGCACAATCATTTGAGTAGCTATGGTCGCGCCGGACCATATTAAGGCCAGAAACCCGGCGATTCTGATGATTGTATTAAGGCCAGAAAAATGACAACCGCATTAAGTTGTATTAAGGCCGAAAAACCGACAACCATCGGGAACCGTATTAAGGCCGATATGATCACCGTCTTTATGAGAGTTAGTTCCTGCAAAGACAAAAACAAACTGTTCTCGGCTTGGAGAAGGCTGATGGGTCGAGCATTTTATTCACTTGGCTTTGAGAGGTGGCGAGTATCAACCATACTCGGCGTAGTGGCAAGTATTAACCATACTCGGCTTAGTGGCGAGTGTTAACCATACTTGGCTTAGTGGCGAGCATTAATCATACTCGGCTTAGTGGCGAGCATCAACCATATTCATCTTAGTGGCGAGCATTAACCATACTCGGCTTAGTGGCGAGCATTAACCATACTCGGCTTTAGAATTCTCCAAACATTATCCATATTTGCAAAAGAAAATTCATTGCTGCTAAATAATTGTTACAGAGGAAAGAAATTCTAAGAAGGCACCGATTGATTCTAGAGCATGCCTAGGAGCTAAATCCTAACCCCGTACATGTGTACATCGAGGTGTCCTTTTTATTGAAAGAAATACATCAAAAAAATGTAATTAATGATAATATTGCGAGTTCTAGTCTCAGGGTCCTTTCCATTCCTAGGAGCTCGTAGATCGACTTGAGGATCTTGGGCAGAAGATCGCGGCGGCAAGGCCGGGGCATGATTCTTGACATATTCGGGAAGCTCCCCTTTTCTGACTCGATCCTCGATGAGATCGCGCAGATGCCGGCATTCATTGGTGCTATGTCCAGCTACGTTGTGGAATATGCAATGTTTGCCGGAATCCAGCTCCATCTGTGTTGGCTCTCGTCGAGGTGGTCTTGGAGTGGGCAGGGACCCTCGTATGTTAAGGTAGATATCGAGCAGAGAGGAATTGAGTTCGGTGTACTGATCGTACTTACTTTCGATCCGAGGTCGCACTTGACGCTAGCTCTTTTCCGGAGCCTTTGCTCTTCCTTTATTCTGGTCGCTGCTGTTGAATGGACCTTGTTGCTTGGCGGCTAAGACCTCTAGGCTCTCAATCTCAATGCTAGCATTTTCTTGTCGGAGGAATCGCTCGGCCTCCAAATAGAAATCATCAATATCTTTGGGGGGATCTCTTGTTAAAGAGATTGAGAATTCTGATCGGTTCTGAACTCCCGCAATGGCGGCCATAAGTACCTTCGATGGCTCGGGCCGATCGACTGACGCTACTGCCGCGCTGAACCTTTCGAGGAAGGACTTGAGCGTCACTTCTGATCGTTGCTTGACAGTGTATAAGAACATAACACTTTTTGGTCGGGAGATATGTACCCTGAATTGCTCAATGAAGCGGGTGACCAACGTGTTCCAGCTACTGATTGACTCTATTGTTAGCTGTCGAAACCACATTCCGGCTATGTCAGTAAGAATGATTGGGAAGCACTTAGCCGTGACGTTGGTCGATGCACTAACTACTTCCATATGTCGCATGTATCGCATGAGGTGGATGGTTGGATCAGTGCGACCGTTGTATGGTTCGACAGCCGGGAACTTGAAGTCCGGAGGGTTTCGGGAATTTCTGATTTCCCTGGTAAAGGGGCTGCGATTGACGTTATCTATGTCCTGCTGCGAGGAATTGCCCCGAATAAAGCATCGTATGATGCTTGCAAGCTGGCTTCCGTCTCCGAGGATTCGTTGCCATGAATTTAGTTCAGCATCCTAAAGAACTTCGGTGTGAGGATCCGGCAAAAGCATGCGCGGAAGGGTGGCCGTTGGCTGGGCCCGTCTTCCGAGAGTTGAGTGAAGGTGTGAGGGAAGGTGAGCTCTGGTAGGTGGTTCTGGAGAGAATGACCCCTCTTGAACCTAATGTGTAGTGGGTCGGGTCGTACCCATAACAGAGGGCCTAGGCTGATCCAGCATAGCATGTGATGTTCAGAGCTCGGGGGTGCCCCGCTAGGAACGAGGTTAGGAGGGTCTATGGTAGCGTTTTCTTCTACCACAGTAAGGACCGGTATGGTGGGGTGGCCTCCCTGGTTCGAAGGGAAGGCCGCACCGGCTTTTCGTTGAAGGGGAAGAGTGGTTAAACTGGTCTGCGGTAAGATTTCGGGTTGTGATGGGAATGGCATTGATTCTGATGGGCCCGGTGGTCGCTTGACTGGTTCGTTAGGTCGAGCTGTTTCCAAGAGTGGAGGCAAAGTGTTCGTCTGATCCAGATCTTGATCGTGAGCCTCCGGAGGTTCTGCAGCTGCGCTGGTCGCTGGAAGTGATACTCCTAGCTGTGATCGATCGGTTGGACCAAAGTAGGATGAAATAAAGGTGTAGCCTGATCAGTGGCCTGATTTTGTGCAAACCAAAGATCAGTTGTTGCCCCAGTCCCCACCGGTGGAGGAATTGATGTTGAAGCGTTCAATCCTGTCTCCAGTCAACCGATAAGGTGATCCATCAATTGTTGCTGCCGTTCGAGGAGTTTACCCTGAGATGTCATATGGTCTCTGAACTCGACCGTGATTTTATCCATGTCGTCCCGGGTAAGAAATCGAGACATATCTTCATAAGAGGAAACCTCGTGGCTCGCTTCCATAGCATTAGTATCGGCTGCATCAGCATTTGCGGGATGAGGGGATGTTGTATCTTTCTTTCGTTTGTTTGCCATGGACTAAGGCAATCTTCCCCCACCTGGCGCGCCAAAGTGTTGGCGTCAAAAGTTTGTCACTAGTGACGTTCAACCCCCAATCGTGTGAAGAGCACACGAATATTGATTATAAAATACGGAAAAAAATAAAGGAAACGGGGAAGACACATAGACTTTTAATAGTCGATCGGCAAAGACTGTGCCTACGTCCACTTTATATATTATTTCTTCTTTAGATTACAAGTACAATGCTTTTTTCTATTTGAAGAAAAGAAGGGATACAGCTATTTTTCTCTTCCACATAAAACCTCTCTGGGAAGAAGAAGAAGTAGAAGCCGAAAAAAGGTTCTTTTCCTCTTTAAGCTTTGAGGTATTTATAGGTGGAGATGGCGACTTGGGCTGCTGTGACGTGGCCCGACCTTTCTGGGAAGACTTGGACGCGTGGAGTCCATTCCTTGGATAGAATAGCGGCTGGAAGACTGATTCCACTATTCATAAATAGAATCCTCGGAAGTTGCGGCTTACGTGGCATACATGGTGAGGTGTATCAATAGTAGAGCTTTGTCAGGATGTGGTTGACCGCCTTTTCTTCCTTGAAAGTCGGGCTAAGTATTTGAACAGCTCAGCTGGATATTTCCATGTAGACCTGAAATACTCGGTCGATATGCCCCGTATGAGAGCGGTTCTCTTGATCGACTGGAAGAGTGAGTCTTCCAGAGTGAAACATTAACTTGTTGGAGAAGCGGATTGGCCCATTATATGATGACTTTGGACCGACCTTCTGCTGGGCTTCCTAGAATTCGATCTGCCTAATTTGGCTTGTTGCGCGATTTGGCTTCAATTTGACCTATTGCGGCTTTTGCCAAAAAGAGAGCTAACAGCTCTCTCTTATTATCATATTGCTTGAATATATTCGTCATGTCGATACGCCTATTGTTTTTGGCCTTCAAAACTCTATCAGGAAAACCCAATGGGAAAAACCTTGAACGTGAAAAAGAGTACACAACGTTTGACATTATGGATATCATATTAAAATGATATTTCTTAAAAGAGTTTGATGCTTTAGGATCAAAATAATGCCTAATTAAAAACCTTTTTATGAAAAAACCCGTGGGAAAAATCATAAACAAGGAAAATGGTGCAAATTTATTTCATCTTTATGTAACATGTTTTACGATGTTACAGTAAGGGTTGATACTTCAGGATCAAGATAATGCCTCATTAAAAGCCTTACTAACAAAAACCCAATGGGGAAAATATTAGTGAAGAAAAAGAGTACATTGTAGCATAATTTTATATGCTCCCCCTTATTTATAACTCATTATTCAATTAGTCTACTGATGTAGTCAACGCACGCCAATTTTGTACATCATCTTTTGGAATGTTGATTTGGAAATTGCCTTTAAGAACATACCAACCCGCTTTTCTTGAAGCTAAATTTGTTTCTCCTTTTTCTTGTTATCCTTTCATTCATGTGTAAAGAGAAGTTTTGAAGAAATGTGCTCCATCCTATCACCCTTGATATAATTCACTTGAATCTGAGCCATGCAAACTGCCTTGTCTTCATAAATAATAGTTCACTGCATCAAAAGATGTTTGATACTTCTGTATCAAAATGTTTCCTCATCGAAACCCTTACTAAGAAAACCCGATGGGAAAAATCTTAGTGAAGGAAAAAGAGTACAATATAAAATGTCATATTTACTACATCAAAAGGAGTATTATACTTCTGGATCAATGTAATGCCTCGTTAAAACCTTAATAAGAAAAACCCAGTGGGAAAAATTTTAAATAAGGAAAAAGAGTACATTATAACTTATTTTTGTATGTTACTTTTGGGTTGATACTTCTGGATCATGACAATGCCTCATTAAAACCTTACTAAGTAAACCTAGTAGGGGAAAACTTAGTTAAGAAAAAAAAGTGCATTATAACATACTAATGGATGCTCCCCCTGATTTAATAATTTCCTTTGAATTTGTATTCTTCTTTCAATAACTCAAATTGCTTATAGATACTTCTTAATGAAGTTTTTTTAAAAACTTCATGTGCATTTCTATTCTTCAGGCATGTTTTCTTATTTAAAACGCCTTCTTTTTGTGATTTGTATGCTACTAATATTCATTTTTGAATACACTTCATGTGCTTATAGTTTTGTGTTTCAACCGGGCTTGTATATTGCAATACACATTTGATGAATAAGACAACTTTCATTACAACAACACTAAGCAGATCTACTCATCTTGAAGTATATCAAGATTTTCATTTCAACAATACTTACAATAATGTTATAATCTATCGTCTATGTTCTTTGTATTATTTATAATAACAAATGTTATTTATGTTCTTCAGTAGCTTATATATTGTAATAAGTTTTTTATATCGTAACTACCACTTCAATGGATATTAAGAGTTTCATTATAACAATTCTTGAAAGCAGGAAGTTATCTGCTCATCATGAATTATATCAAGATTTCATGACAACAATACTTAGAAGAATGTTGTAATCAACATTTCTTGCTTTTGCATTATTTATCACTACCAAAGTTATTTAAATTCTTCAGGAATTTGTATACATTCATCGTTTATACCTTCATGGTATTATAAGCGTTTTAAACACTTTTAAGTATTTTAATCAATTCAAGTATCTCTGAAAGTACAATTCTCATGGCATATAATATGATGTTGACACTCTATGGTGCTTCAGTAACTTCAGTGTGCTTTTAATTTCTATTTTTATCTTATGAACTACAGGTTCATATCTTATGGACTGCAGGTCCATATATCTTATTTAGAAGAACTTCATGCTGGCCAATCATGTTTCTCTCTAATATGGGATTTTTAATCCATTTATAAATAAGCTCTTTATTATTTATTAATTTATCACGGTGATTATTTGTTGTCAATTCTATACATGATTTATTGAGATCTCAAAAATTGTCATGCTTTAGGTACCTAAACCACTTCTAGGGTTATTTTGACAATCATGTCATGAGTTTCTTTCAAAGCACCCTTAAGTATTTCTTCAGGAACACTCACCTCCTTTATTTTGCATCTTTATAACTTACTCCAAAGATATTTTGAACTGACTTTTATACCACATTTTTTGTTGTGATTTGCACTTTGGATCCTTCGGGGTTTCAAATGTATATTGCAGAAAGTCTATTAGAGACATAATAGATAATTTATGCACGTTACTTAGTACTTTGCATAATCTATATATTAGCAAATATTAAACATCGATGGTTCCTTTATCCTCTCCCTCAATGTTGACAAACATTGTCACTTTAAATAATAAACCTTCTTTGGATTCTCATTTTTGATCCATTATCGCATTATAGCTAGCAAATACATTAGATGTATTTCAATTGTAGGAGGATAATGCTCTTATTAGTTGATAAGATGCATTCATATTGCATTGCTTATTCCCTTTCATTGATATGATGACTTAGAGGAATTTTCCATCATTTGAATATGCACATGACTTCAGGTCATTCAATATTGATGTCAATCGACTTTATGAAATATTGAATAATATATGCATAATTTATAATATGAGCTCATAACAACTCCGGGTTGTTAATTAAATGTTCGCATATATGTGTATATACGTGCGTCCACGTATTACATATGTAATTGATTTGCATATTCTTTCTCGTTCGAGTTATCGATCTTAGAATAAATTGTTTATAAGGATCCAATCATTAATTTTTGCTTATCAAGCAATGTCAATGTGAATCTTAAAGATCGTATCATAATATCCAAGGCATCTGATTTGGAACTGCATTGAACTTCTGGTTCAAATAAAATATATAAACAACTTCAAGTTGTTAATCTATATTGAACTTCTGGTTCAAATAACTTATATTAAAAAAACTTCAAGTTGTTAAAATTTATTCTTCAATACAATATGTAAATATAAATATATAAGCAAGATATAACTCATTTTGAAAATTGTGCAATCTTTGGATACATTATCATTAACGCATATGATGTAACTTCTTTAAGAAGTACAGTGTAATTATTTCACAGAGTTTCAATTAAGCTTCAGGCTTCTTCTAACTGATTAGATCAGATATCTCATTCATCATTGCATTGATATTTTCTATAGTCGTTAAGTTTGCATCATCATCTTTGATATTTGAAAATATTTCAATGAAAATTCTTTTATAGATATATCAAAATATAATATCGCTTCTAGGATATTCCATAAACACCATTTATGGAGTTTTAATACATATTTTCTCTTTTAGGAAAAATTTATTAAGTTTTTCTACAAATATTTTATCATTTTTAATGGTGGAAATCTCTTCTACATATATTTTATTATTTTCAAATAAGAAGATCTCTTCTAGAGATATTTTACCATTTCAAAACATACAAATATCCTCTAAAGATATTTTGTTATCACCGCTTCATGGACGAACTTATCTCCTCCAAAGATATATATATATATATATATACAAACTATTAAAATGCCATATAAATATACAAAAATACATATCAAAACTTAGTTGCAGTAACAAAATTAGATGCATTAAATAAAAATAAGATTCAAGAGAGAAACGAAATCAATACTTCTGGAGTGTATGATATTCCTTCAGGGAACATATCTTTTATTTATGTAATTGCAGCGCAACAAAAAAAAAAAAATCTCTAGCATCTCTTCTAGGATGTTGGATTTGCTATATAAAATTAAATCTCTAAAACTTCTCTTCAAGAGATTAATATGCATACTATATCTTCAGGATATTCAGTTAATATAAACTGTACATGAAAGATGTCAGTTAGATGAAACCCGTTTAGAGATTTTCTATTGAATCCAATGTTATCGTCACATATTATGATGTGTTTGTCCCTTTTAACTTATTTTGGAAATACAATCTTTTTATGTCACAACTTTTAAGAAAGCTTCGGGTTTCTTTTTTTTTTCATAATCCAAGACTTCAGGTCTTGGGTTTTGAGTTATACAACTCCTTGTTAAAATAATTTCTTCACACAACTTCAGGTTGTTATTGAACCTATTTCTTCCATTATATCATATACTACTTTCCAAATAAATACATTAAAAAAATTATACCTACATCCATATTCTAAGCATGAAAATATAACATTTAATTTATAATAACCAATGCATTTATGATAATAATAACTGCAATTAACATTTATATGGCCTCGGATATAGCTATTGTCAAAGTAAAATGAGTTCATTACAAGTATATGAATCAATTGAGAAATGGTACTTATAGTAACACAATTTCATCTCAAGTTTAAGGTCAAGGAAATTTATTTCTCAATAATCAGATTTCCTAAAATAAATATCTCTTCTTGATATATATATATGTGTGTGTCTATGTATAATCTTCATACAAATATAATAACATCTTCAGGATGCAACAAACCTTACATCTGTAATTTTAGCAAATAAGATATATTGCATAAAAGATTTCTATCTCAAATAATAGATGCATTCAATAATTCATGGAAACTAAAACTTTTGATGATAAAGGAATTACAAGTTCTCAACTTTTATTTCAAATACTAAAAATTAAGTTTGTTGTGCATGCTTTCATTAATATTTCGTTCACTTCAGGTGCTAAATCAAAATTAACTTCAATAAATGAAAGCTTTTCTTTTTCTTCTTCAACATATGAACTTCAGGTTCATATTATTTCAGAATCCAAAGAATTAATATACTTTATGATTCTTTGTTTGTTTATTTTTCATAATTTACTTTTGGTGATAGATCAATATTAGATCTGAACTTAATACGATCTTCTAGAAACGTATTATATTTACATTTGTTTCTCTAAGAAACAATACAACATTTCTTTCGGAAACATGAATTATATAACAAAATCAAATTAAATTCAATGAACTTATTTGAATAAAGAAGAACAAAAATTTGTCGAATAAAAAAAAAATCACTACAATCAACATCTCATTTTAAATCATGTAGAGATCTCAAATATATATAATCTGAGTACAATTTTGAAATCAACAGCATGATTACATAAAAAAAATCAGATCTATAATAGAGTGAGATCTAAAATATAATTAACAAAATAAGAATCAGATCTCAAAGTGTAGATCTATATGAGTTCTAAAATTATAAGACTAAAAAAATCTAGAAGGTAACACAATAGATTTAAATGCAGAATGAGATAAGATCTAACGAAAATGGAGATTTTAAAAATCAAATCAATCAGATCAGAAAAATAACCTACCGTTTTGGGATCTATAACTAGATCTATAATCAAATCGTGCTGATAACGTGTTATAGAATAAAACAAAATAGATAATAAACAGAAGCCATTAAAGAGAACAAAAGAGATAGGGGAGAGACCTTTTATTTCTATTGATTCAAGTGTGTACCATTTCTATTACATTGGCTCCTTTATATATAGGCTTTGGAGCTGATGTTAAACCGATTCCCATGATGTGGGACTAAATTGAATATTATAAAAGCATATTCACTCTTATATATATTACAACATATATATATATATATTACAACATATATGAATTTATACAGATTTTATCATTATTTTATATGCATTGTTTAAAGGAATTGTATTCACATTTTGTTTGAATTTTAATTTTTAAAAGTATGGTAGTTATAGACCACTGTAATATAACATTTTGTTCGAATATGTCTTTTATTTAAAGGAATATGAATTTTGTATGAGTGAATATGAATTTTTAATACTGATTTTGTAGTTATAGATAATTGTAATATTCACATTTTGTTTGAATACTAATTTGTGAGTATGGATTATATCTATTTGAATGTGAAGTTTTGTTCTTCAATACTTTGCCTATTAGTCTAGTTATGATTTATAATAATTTACCATTCAGTTTTTATATGATCATCATTGACTATTGATAGTTAAATTATGATGTGATAGTCATTAATGGGGTTATCAAGTCATGGACTATGTTTAATCAATCAGACTTCGGAGGGGGCACATTATATTTTATAGTATAGTTCAACAAAACCCCACCGAACTAATATGGACGATGATACATGGTCGACTGCAATCTCAATGTTCGGTGGTACGTCGCAGCTCAAGAGAGATTGGTACTATATCAACGACATGCTTCCGAAAAAATAAAAAATTCGATGTTTCCCCACCGCTTCTGGAAGTTTTTCACAATCTCGATGATTGTAGGTAATTAGCACAAACAAAGTTCGGTGAATGTATACCGTTCTGAAAGTTTTTTGTTTTCAACAAACCACTGTCCAATCCTATGACCCATTATAGTATATGAGATTGACACTTCCCCACCGAGACTACTAACAACATAAGGATACCCTATCAAATTTCATTCTTCGACACCGCATATCGACGTAGTTTAATAAATTCGAAACCCCTGTCGAAACCGTTACTAAAGTTGCGACCCCATATCGACCTGTGTATCATTCCTTAAAACAAACATTAACACGGTCCATCACAATCATAAATAAGTATCATGATTAAAAATTAACAAAACAGTGCTCTCATACAACGAAAACTAAAACCTACAGTACCATAATTAATAAATTAGATAATTCACTTCATAATACCACCAACACTACCATAATACAACCAACACTGTCCATAATGGAGACATAATACCAAAACCATTGGTTTCATCCATCCAAATGACAACATTATACCAAAATGACAATATAACAGTCTAAACCAACACTATAAAAACACCACAATAAGGTCAACAACAGACATAATCATCGCTTCCCTTTTTCCCTTGTTTACAAACTCCACCATATTTTTTAGAAAATTTCTTTGCTTTTGACTTTTCTCATCCTATAGCAGTAGCATGTTCACCACCATTTGTGCTTTTGTTTCCCTTCGCCTGTGTCACTTGTGCTTCTTCTTCAACATAAACATCTTATCTGTAGATATCAAGCAATTCATCTTCCTCGATTCGTTTAACTCATTCCAGAACTTGAGACACTGCATCATTGGGTGTACAAGGTTTAATGAAATCGACAATATGACGAAGTTTCCATTTCTACAACTTTATATTCATACAGTAGTAATAGTAAAACATTAATAAAACGTGTTAAAATCTACTAAATAAACATATGAACTTATAATGTGAACCACAAGCGAGTTTTGTTCACTTGTTGGACATGTTTAGTAATGCATGATTATGGATTGGCCACGAAGGGATGTGACATGGACATATACCACTCCATATTCTGACCATCACAATCTAAAGGGCATAACACTTGGTTTGATGTTAAATTCTCACATAGAAGATGATTTCTCCACTCATTCTATGTCAAATCTCCAAAGTTAGAGTAGGCCGCCTTGTATGCCTTTGAAGAGGATTTCAATTTTTTTCCTCTATGGAAAAGAGATTAGCAATTGCATATTGTATTTTCTTCTTGGCAATATCTTACTCTGGAGAACTAGAACATGTCATTCTTAACCACTCCAACCATATTTTTTCTCCCCAGCCACGTGATTTCCGTGTGATTTATTGTATGTTAATTAATTTATTGATTTAAATTTCAAATTCTAACTTCAAACTTTTTTCCTTCATAAATTCTTCGTTTTAAGTTTGATTTCAGCAAACCAAATGTCTATCTTAACCAGAATTTCGTAACGGACCCAATGGCTCAACCCCCATTGCCTATTTCTTAATATTTTTCAGATTAATATTTATTTCATTAATGTTTTATTTTAACTGCTTTATTAAATCTGGGTTGTTACATTTTCCCATCCTTATAGGATTTCGTCCCCGAAATCTCCAAGGCTAGAAGAATGTTAAAAATATTATCACATCATTATCTACATCCATCAGTCATAGGCATCCATTATCCTTAGGATTTCTAATGCTTTATATGAACATATGCAATATTATAGTGTATATGCCCCCGACTAATGCAAGAAATTAGGTGGTCCACTGATGCAGTCGACCTCCTTTTATGCAATTTATGTCAGTGCCATGTATCTAAAATATATGCAATAAAATCCTAATGATACATTAAATTCTATATGCATGCTACAACCACCATCAAAATGCAGCAACATATGATAATCGTCCATTTTGTATCCATAAATTAAAAGTGAATTTAAAGCGCACACACATCCATATGCAATTATGTTAGTGTCCTATTTGTCGATCACTAATTAGTATCTAGTGTGTGTATATGTATCCATATCATCCACTAGCAACCACTTGCATCCACGCGAATCCATCAATCATAACATGTCCTAGTAATATGTTTAAACTACATCCCATTATCCATTGATTTCTCCTAAGACACACTAACTCAAATGATAGGAAATGGATAAGGTTCAAATTCAAAATTCAGAAAGGATTGAGAGCATGCTATCAAAAAGAAATTGAAAAGATGCCCAAATCCTCTGCTCTGGTTCCTATGTCACCTCATTGATGTCCTTTCCCAACTGAACCTTGATGAACTTAATTTCCTTGTTCCTTAACTTTTTTACTTCAGAATCCAAAATCTATGTAGGTGCTCGTCAAACAGATGCATCTTTCTCAACCTCAACCTCAACCTCCTTTAAGGTACTCGGCTCAACTACCACCGTAGAATCATGTAAGTATTTTCGTAAATGTAAAACGTGAAATACATCAAGAACTCTTGACAACCACTCCGGTAGCCGAATCCTATAAGCCATGTGACCTACCCTGTCCATTACAGGAAATGGCCCAACAAACCCCGGTGCTAACTTCCCAACTGAGCCAAATTGCACCACATTCCCTAGGGGTGATACTTTAATGAAAACCATGTCCCTTACACTGAACTCCAGATCTGTCCTCCTCTTATCCGAATATGAGTTTTTCCTGTCTAGAGATTCCTTCATCCTTTTCCGAATTAGGTCGATCATGTCCGATGTTTACTTGATCATCTCTAGTCTAAGAAGAAGCCTATCTTTACTCTCCCATCAACAAGATGGTGATCGCATGGACATCCACACAAAGCTTCGATAGGTGACATGCCAATGCTTGTCTGATAGCTGTTGTTAAAATTAATCAAACTCCACCAACGGAAGATGCTCCTCCTAAGTCCCCCTGAAGTCCAAAATGCATAGCCATAATAGATCCTCAAGAATCCAATTAACCCTATTGGTCTATCCATCTATTTAAGGGTGGCATGCGGCACTAAGTTTCAGTTGTGTCCCCAATGCCTCCTTCAGGCACTTCCAAAACTCGCTGGTAAAGATGGGGTCTTTTTCACTAATAATGCCTATGGAGACTCCATGAAGTCGGACAATATCCTTCAAATAAATCGAAGTTAACCAAGCTCCAGTTCTCTTACCCTTAACTAGGATGAAATGAGCGCTCTTAATTAGTCTATCCACGATTACCTAGATACCGGTTTTTACTTTCTTCGATCTAGGTAAACGTCTATAAAATCCATCGAGACACTCTCCCACTTTCGTAGTGGCACATCAAGAGGCTGAAGAAATCCACCAGGCTTTTGTTGTTCAGCCTTAACCCTTTGGCATGTTATACATCTTTCCACATAATTGGCCACGTCCTTCTTCAACCCTGTCCAATAGAAGACCCTCTTCATATCCATGTACATCTTGTCTCCTCCCGAATGAATGGTCATCCGAGAGTGATGGGCCTCAGACAATATCGCGCTCATCACATCTCCCGTGTAGGGCACACACAGCCTACCATCACGGCATAGCCATCCTCTCTCATCAACGGATCATCTAGAAAGGTACCTAGAGGTCTCTCCTCTACCAAGTTGGTCCAAAATACCAGCTTGCTATTGATTATCACGTTGTCTGGATCCAATATGTTCCAACAGAGTAGGTTGTACCTCAAGTGATGCTAATAATCCTAGTGCTTAATTTATAGATGGTTAGAAATCAAAAGATGAGATAAATTCCAAACTATGCCACTTTACGAATAACGGGCTCAAAGTCATCCTCTGCCTACTTAAAGTACCTTCCACTACATTCCCCTTCCATAAGGTATACAAAATCTCGAAATTATAGGATGCTAGAAACTCCATCCAACGCGGCTATCTCAGGTTAAGATTCTTTTGTGAAAATAAATACTTGAGGGACTTATGATCGGTATATAGCTCAAACCTCTCACCCAAAAACAAATGCCTCCAAGACTTAAGGGTGAACACAATAGCTGCTAGTTCTAAATCATAAGTAGGGTAATTCCTCTCATGTACCCTAAGCTGTCTACTGCCATAACAAACAACCCTACGCTCCTACATTAGGACCATGCTTAATCCTATGCTGCAAGCATCTGTATAAACTATGAACATCCTAGATCCATTTGGAAGAGTTAACACTGGAGCAGTCGTGAGAGCATTCTTCAATCTCATAAAGGAATCCTTGCAATTCACATCCCATGAGGATACCAAGTTCTTCTTAGTAAGGCAGGTAAAAAAATCTGAAATTCACGCAAAGTCCTTAATGAATTTCCGATAATACCCCGCCAAACCTAGAAAACTCCTCACATTGGTTGCAATTTTAGGGGCCTTCCAGTCTTGCACTGTAACCACTTTAGCAGGATCCACTGCTATACCATCTCTCGAAACCACATGCCCCAAGAATCTCACCTCCTTATGCCAAATGTAGCACTTTGATAATTTTGCCTGCAACTGATGGGAACGAAGAGTACG
The DNA here is from genome assembly GCA_030737875.1 of Allium sativum. Classification (NCBI taxonomy): domain Eukaryota; kingdom Viridiplantae; phylum Streptophyta; class Magnoliopsida; order Asparagales; family Amaryllidaceae; genus Allium; species Allium sativum. Next base: position 804,372,272 of record CM060919.1, read on the forward strand.
GATGAACTCTACCAAATGCAAAGCAATCCCGTCCTCATTTCTTGGGAACACCAAGATGCCATCTACAAACACTACCACAAACTTATTTAGGAACTCCCTAAACACATGGCTCATCAAATCAACAAAATATGTCAGTGCATTGGTTAGCCCAAATAGGCAAAACCAACCACTTGAAAAATCCATATGAAGTCCTAAAAATAATCTTATCTACACTATCATCTGCAACTCGAAGGTGATGAAACCCAGTCGCCAAATCCAATTGAGAGAAAACAAATGCACTCACTAACTGGTCAAATAAATCATCTATCCGAGGAAGTGGGTGTCGATTCATCTTTGTAAGCTTGTTCAATTCTCTATAATCCACACATAGACGAAGAGAGACATCCTCCTTAGTAGCTAAAACAATTGGTGCTCCCCACTTAGATATTTTCCATATAATAAAGCCTTTCTCTACCAGCTCACCCACTTGCTTACTCGGTTCACTTCTTTCCCTCGGTGCCATATGAAGCACGGGCAATGCAACATGCTTATAGTTCTCTGTCAAATAAATCCGAAAGTCGATCTCTCGTCTCGGAGTAAGCCTTCTCACCTCATTAAATACATCTGGAAAATCTCTTATAAGGGTACCAAGCTAAGATCATCAATAGAAGTATCTAGAGATTTTAAGAAGCTCAACATGGCTGACCCTTGCGGATCGCAAGGTTTATCGAGGGTCCTACCATGGTAAGTCATCAATCTCACTACCCTCCTCTCGCAGTCAAGAATAACACTATACATGGCCAACCAATCCATCCCCAAAATCATACCGTACCCCAAAAAACCTAATACATAGGCGTCATAATCAAACTCGACGCTTAATATGGAAAGTCTCAAACCCTTACACACCATAGACAAATGAGCCCAACCTCCTATAAGGTTTGAAACCACTACTGGATTAGAAACAAGAGATATACTAAGGTGCAGACAATTGACTAACGAAGTAGAAATAAACGAATGAGAAACACCAGAATCAAATAATGGCATAACTAGAAAGTCATAAAGAGATATCAAATCTTTAACTGTGACCTTCCTGCCTCTATCCTGACCGACACTGGACTTAGTTGCCTTTAATCCATGCATCTGCGCTCCATGTGCGTTAGCTTCTTGACCTTGCTTCTGAGGACACTGCTTACTATAATGACTAAGATGCCCACAATTAAAGCTATTCTCATTCTTAATAGTCTTCCTGCAGTCCTTCACAAAATGGCCCACTATGCCGTACCCATGGCATCTAATATCTTTCATTATCTGAGCTTTCTCTGGCCTCTCGCCCTTTTTCTCAATAATTTTCTTAGGCCACCATTCCTTCTTTCCAAACCATCTTTAGCCTCCTCAGCTTTACTTTCCTCGGAGTCACCTTTTCCTTTTCCTTTCTCATGCGTAAGAGCCATCTCAACAAGATTCTCGAACATAGCACCCATCGAAATATGAGTTAAAGCAAGTCCTTGTAGGGGTTGACTCAGACCCTTAGCAAATCTCATGGCATTCTTATGAGTCATATTCACCAAATCCGTTCTGAACCAAGCAAGCTCATTGAACTGATTATCTTATTCCTTCGTAAAAAGATCACCCTGTCTCAACCTAAGAAATTTATCCAATTGCATGCCCTCTTCCACCTAAGATAGAAAATTTCTTTCAAAACCCTCATAAACTCGTTCCACTAATAAGAAGCCTCACCTTTCAATTGCCATGCAACCAACTGAACTTTCCTCCAATCCTCAAGCTCCAAAGTCGAATTATGCGCTCGGTATTCCTGATCCATGCACAGACCTCAACAAAAGTCTCTGAACCAAGGAAGGTCTTGCAGCCCAGTGAAATATTTGCAAAGCTAATAGAAATCATTCGATGGTAGTGGATTAGGACGAGTCACTATGGCTGGAGCAGGAGTTTAGGCATTCTCTTTCCCTTCGGTTGGCGTTGTAGCTTCCACATACCTATGGAACCAAGTAAGAATGAGGATACACTCAGGAAAGTTTGGATCCCCAAACATGCTGCCAAAAGATAAGAGGGAAGGATTCAAGAGAACATTGTAATTGACTTGAGGGGATGTATTTTCAAAACAAACTTTTATTTTGAAAACACTTTTCTTAAAAAGGCCTTTTCTTTTAAAAACAATTTTTTTTGTCTGATCTTGTGAACTTAGGCTCTGATACCAAATGTAACACCCTACATCCCTTAACGTCACTCGTATAAGGATTTCGCTAAGGTATATGAAGCATATAGGTATAAAATAACATAACAGAAACTAAAATTCACAAGACAACATATGAAAACATAACAGAAATTTTTGAAACTTTATTTAAACTAGAACATAAGTGTCGTTGCATCATAAAATATATTTCAACCATAAATCCACAACTGTCTTATGTAAAAGCAATATAATCAGAGTACAAAATAAAAATCCCTCTCAACATCAAACATAAAAATAAGTTAAACATGGAATAATACAAAAACAAGTAAAGAATAAGACAAGCAGAAAACTCCAATAAGCTAAGATGGTCCGAAACGTTATCTGCTACTAGATCCTCCACCTCGAGAACCTGAGGGGAAGGAAAGAAAACCAGTCAAACATAAAGTCTGGTGAGTTTTGTAATTACAAGCATAAGCGATAAAAGAGGAAATCTAGGAAGTATAATTGTTTGAAGAATAATAAAAATAAAATGACAATAGAACAGGCAAGGATATAGTCGATTGTTGTCTCATTCAAATCATTCAATTTCTCCACCATTACTACAACTCATAACTAGGATGTAAAATAATTCTACCCATCGATTGGCTACTAAACCACAATAGTGATAACCTATGTAGAATATGGTCTCGGGTTTATCAGGCCCGACCATCAGCTCTAAGGACATAGCGTTAATCATATGTGTTATGATGTCTTATTTTCCCAAATCGGCATGATGCACGCTCATCACTCCATCGGAACGTGATTGTACCCACCTCATTTGGACCTCTTATTACTAACACAGTATAAGTGTGCCCTCCCCTCCTCCTCGTGAGAGACCTCCAGGTTGTGATAAAAAGTAATAATGCCTGATAGGGATCCCCAACCGAAAATGCAATTTGACTAAAGTCCCCCCTAGACTTAGTCCCCAATTTAATTTATTATCGCTAAGGCCAATATAGTATTATTGTTGACCGCCTAGTTACCCTAGAGCCCTATAGAATTGTCATCAAATGCTTAGGCTACTATAAATTAATTATTTTAATTGGCCATTTATTTTTCTTAATCAGCCTACTCCTGCTGCCGGAATGGACCATAATTATGAGCCACTTATTTTGCCTAATCATCCATCGCTTCCAGAATGGACTCCCACTATACATTTTCTTAATAAGCCATTTATTTTCCCTAATCATCTTACGCTGCTGGAACGAACCTCTATTCATGCTTATTAATCTAATCATATTAAACTTAATGTCCATTTTAAGTTTATTAATAAGCTTACTTATCCCATATAACTTTTTGTTACGTTATATGTTGCATTTAAACATTATCTTGTTTATTTCCATTATACAACCCAAACCTCGCTACTTAGCGTCTTTTCAAATTTCCAATTATTTAGTTTATCAGCGTAACACCCCATATTTTATACGTGGTAATTATATTAAGAAAACAATAAAATGAACATTTCTTAATTAAATATTCAGAAAAACAGACTTTACCATTGCATCAGTTACGAATATTTGGTTCAGATAGACTTTTGGTTTTCGTAATTCCGATTAAATATGAAGAAGTTATGCATATAAGAAGATTGAACAAAATATATACAGAATATATATATATTAAATAAGTAATACAGCGCAGTAGAGCAATGTTCACTGGGCGACCCGCCCTTAACTAGGTTAACCCCTGGGTCGACCCATGTTTGAGGCAGGTCGACCCTAGGTTCGACACAGGTAAAGGTGGGTCGACCCACCTGTGTGCAGGAACAGATTCTTGAGGTTGTATCTAGACTGTTTTCTTTTCTATATGCATATGCTAACTCAGCATTGGGTGTACGATTGGAGGTGAAAAGATAAAGTCTAACGGTATGGAATTTTCCTAGGTAATCTATAAAAATATGAAGATGTTGAGATGCTGCCAAAGACAAGATTAAAGAGGACAAATTCCATTTTTTTCTACAACAAATCTAGAAAGGACTTTCTTCAACAACAATACAAAAGAGATATTTTTCTGTACTTCAATCCAACCACTGTGAGTTCTAGTCCTTTTCAGATTTGATAATTAAACAGTGCTTTTGAAAGTGAAGAAATCTGAATCATAATCATGTAGTGTTTATACGTTTATATGTCACTGTTTCATTGTCAAAGTTTTCCAGTTATTACCAGTTGTATGCATACCCTATTATCCCTTTTCTATTTTAGATTAATTTACAGTCTTATGCATATTTTATTCAGTTTATGTGTTTTTAAATCAGATCTACGTTTTTCTGCTATTCCCTTTTATTTTGCGCTATACTTAGGCTATATATGCCTAGGCTATTCACATTCGATTGCGTAAATTGGGTTAATTTTGAATAACTTAAGATGACAGTACAAGTGAGAATTAGGCATATTAAAAACATGAAATCCAAGGACAATAAAATTAGGGATAATATGCAAAACATGTAGGTTAAACTAAATTGAATAATTAATTAGGACATGTTGGGAGAATCAGATGTAATTAAGTAAAATAGGTAACGTAATATACATATACATCTGGGCAGGTGCTTGTTTGGGGAAGGGCTTTTACACAAAATAACATTTATAGGAAATGTCATTTACAATCAGGCTTATCAATAAACTTAAACCTGATAAGTTATTATTTGTTAATTAATAAGCTGAGAGGTCCCACGTTTTATTGTTGGTATCCGGTTTTGGGACTCTTAAATCCTAGTTACTTGGGGGCACAAGCATAAGGGGTTAGCTTGTGTCGAGTTGTATGGAACCCGACTCGGTTAGTATCCATGTTAGTATCATAGAGGAGGGGCCTCGCACTAGATAGGGGCCAGGGCATGCTTTACTAAGTTGGATTGTAAGAGGTTCAAATGGAAGGTGGGTACGGGCGCATTCCAGTGGAGTCATGGGCGTGCATGGGTTTGATTAAGGGAAACTAAGAAGCTGTAACATTAACAAATAAGTTTGTGTCTTATAGTTGACAGGTTATGGATTAATACACCAACTATCGTAGTTGGCACATGATATTTGTGTAGTAGGGAGCCGACCACGTAGGTAGTAATTAGGGTAACACCTAATCTTTATATTCTACCAGTGGTGCAGTAACTTGATTCTTGGGATATGAATGAGAAGTGTACACAATTTTTACCTTATCTTATTATCTGGTTATCATGTTATCACGTGCTTGTCTATTTAATATAGTTTCATGTTCAACATTATTTACCTGTCTTGACACTCTCTATCTTATCCTATTGCTGAAAATCACTTGAACTCCCCAAACTTTACGTCTGACCTGTTTTTGTTTCCCTTCTCTCACTCTCTCTCTCCCTTTCTCCCTTCTGGTTCTCGAGCTGGTATCATTTTACAGTGATCAGGATTTCTTTCATCTTAGATTTGGACTTCTTTCGACTAGATGTACTACTTTGATTATTGTTCTATTTCGTTATGGCTTTTGAGAAGGGATATAGTTTTACATTTTTTACTCTGGTGTTTGGGATTATGGGTTTTTACTGTAGTTTTTGGTATTCGATGTTGTAACTGGTTTGAAACGATGTTTTTCTATAATAATAAAAGTTAATTTTCCGCTGCATATTTGTTATGTTTTATGAATTCTAGTTACTGTTTACATATTATGCGCCATAAAACTTAATGCATTCTCATATGGGTGACATTAAGGGATGTGGGGTGTTACATTTGGTATCAAAGCAAAGGTTACAGGATCAGAGAAAAGGTTTTTGAAAAAATATTTTTCAAAGGAAAGATTTTCAAATAAAACCAATTTTTGAAAAACATATCATCTCAAGTCACTTACAATATTCCTTCGATCTCCTTCTTAATTCTTGTTTTGTTGTTTTTCAGCATGTCTGGGGTTCCTAATCTTCCTAAGGGTATCCCACTCCCGATATGGTTCCGTAGATACTTAGAAGCTACAACACCTGCCATAGTTCAAGAAAATTTCCCTCCCTCACCTACGGCCGGAGTAGCTCCGCCTAATTCTGTAGTCAACTTCTCTAAGCTTTGTAAGGACTTTTGCACAAAGGGAGGCAAGCAGTTTCGAGGTACTGAGAGTTTTGTGGAGGCGCGCAATTGGCATAGGGAGACGTGGTATATCTTTAACTTGTGGGAGCTCGATGATGGGAGGAAAATTCAGTTCGCCGCTTGGCAACTGAAGGACAAAGCATCTTATTGGTCGGAGGTGATTCAGGCCGGACAGATGGTGGCTACTCGGGATGAATTTAAGACCAGATTCGAGATGAGATTCTTATCACAAGCGGAGGAAGGGATGCAAATGGAGAGGTTCTTGAATTTTAAGAAAGGTAGCATGACAATATAAGAATATGTTAACACCTTTAATCAACTACCAAGATTTTGGTTGGACTTGGTAAATAATCATCATAAGAAGGCCTTGAGATTTGCAAAAGGATTGAACCAACCACTCCAAGATTTAGCACTGACGCATGTACTGATGGGAGAAACTTTTGAGAGGCTTGTTGACAATGCTTTAATGCATGAGGATGGTAAAGAGGAAAAGAAAAGTTTAAGATCGAGGAGGAGAAACCCAAGGCTAAGAAGTGATGTCCCAAGAAGGGCATATCAAAGAAGGGAGGAAAACATGACAAGGCTTACATCAAGATAGAGGTTAAATGCCATGATTGTGCTGCTTTGGGGCATTTTTTGAGAGAATGCAAGAAGACGAGGAATGCTTTCTTTACTTGTGGATAAGTTGGACATTTTAAGGGGCAATGCCATAACAGGCAAGGGCAGAAGGCTGGATCGTCTAGAGGACAAGTTAATGCTCTTGAGGCTGGTGGACCGGATCATGGTAGGATAGTCGCAGTAGAAGATTTGATTTCTCTTTTTGACTATCCTATTAGAACTCTCTTTGATTCCAGTATTTCTCCTTCATTCATATCCAACTCTGTGGTAGATAATCTGAACCAATACAATAGTATTGTTTCTAATTCTGTTGTAGTCTCAAACCCCATAGGAGGAACGACTCATTTATCTATGATATGTAGGGGTTTGAGAATTTCTGTTATGGGAGTCGAATTTGAATGTGACGCGTATGTTCTTGGCTTTATGAGTTACGGATTAATTTTAGGAATGGATTGGCTAGCCATGTATGTTGCCATTCTTGATTTTGGGAGGAGAGTTTTTAGACTTTAAATGTGCCAAGGTAGAACTCTCGAAATTTCTTGTGACCCACAGAGGTCAGTTATGCTCAGTTTCCTAGATTCTCTTGATGCTTCCATTGATAATCTTCGATCTGTACCCATAGTTAGTGGTTTCCGGATGTGTTCGACGAGGTTAGGGAATTACCTCCGTGGCGAGAGATAGATTTTGGGATTTACTTAGTGGAGAATCCAAAACCAATCGCTTTACCAGCGTGCTATATGGCTCTTAAGGAGAGGAGAGCCCAGCAAACAAGTATGTGAGTTTTTGGAGAAAGGATTCATTAGACGGAGCATTTCTGAGTGGGAAGATCCAACCGTCTTTGCAACCAAGGTGGACGGCTTTCTTTGTCTATGCGTGCACTATAGAGAATTGAATAAACTCACTAAGAAGAATAGACACCCACTTTCGAGGATTGATGACTTGTTTGACCAACTAGTAGGCGCTTCGATTTTTTCACAGTTGGATCTAGCCATGGGATTTCATCAGCTTAGGGTAGCATATAATAGTATTGATAAGACAGCTTTCAGAACTCTAAATGGTTTCTTTGAGTGGTTGGTCACACCTTTTGGGCTGACCAATGCACCCACATACTTCGTGGACTAAACGAGTCGGGTGTTTAGGGAGTATCTAAATAAATTTGTGGTGGTTTTCATGGACGATATTCTAATTTTCTCGAGGAGCGAGGAAGAGCATGCCAGAAATTTACAGGAGGTTCTCAGTACTCTCAGATCACATCATCTTATGGCTAAATTTTCTAAGTGTAGTTTCTGGAGAAAGGAAGTAAGGTTCTTAAGGCACGTAGTATCCAAGGGCGGAATAGCGGTGGAACCCACTAAAGTTGTCGCAGTTCAAGATTGGAAAGCCCAAAGAACATGTCAGAAAAGGATAGGTGGGTTATTATAGAAAGTTCTTTAAGGGATTTGCACGGATATCAGCTTTGCTCACCCGTTTGACGTATAAAGAAGAACTTGGCTTTTGCTTGGTGCAATTATTGCGAGGTTCCAGAGATTGAAGAGGGCTCTTATATCAGCCCCTGTTCTGACCCTTCCCAATGGTATCAAGGTGTTTACGGTCAGGAAATTATGATTTCACGAGAAGAACTACCTCACCCACGACTTGGAGTTTGTTGCAATAATGTTCACACTTAAGTCTTACGACACTATTTGGAGAGAGATTTAAGATCTACATGGATCACAAGTCTCAAATATTTATTTTCGCAGAAGGATCTCAACTTAAGGAATAAGAGATGGATGGAGTTTCTTACGCCCTACGATTTTGAGATAGCTTATACCACAAGCAAGGGTAATGTGGTGTGGATGCATTGAGTAGGCAAAGGATGACCATGAGTCCTTTGTTAATAGAGTGGCAGAACTTGGAGTTTATCTCGACCTTTGATTTTAAACCATCTACGGATTTTACGTTTGGATTGTTAGCATCATTAGAGGTGCAAAATGCTCTTATGGAGTGCATTGTACCTACGTAGCAAGAGGCTCAATTTTGACGGACATCTTGGATTGACTTAGTAGAGGAAAGACCTCTAGTAACCTAGCTAGATATTTGGTTGATGAGAAAGGCTGGCTAAGACGAGACGGAAGGCTGTGTGTCCCTAGAGTTGGGGATTTGCTAAGATCAGTTCCTGAGGAGGCCCATCACTCTCGGATGACTATCCATCCGGGCGGTTACAAGATGTACCGAGATTTGAATTGAATTTTTCATTGGACTGACATAAAGAAAGATGTGGTAGAATTCATGGCCTAATTTTGACTTGTCAACAAGTCAAGGCTGAACAAAGGAAACCTGGAGGATTGCTTTAGCCCTTGGATATCCCACAATGGAAATGGGAGAGCGTCTCTATGGACTTCATTGATGGACCGCCCCGATCAAGGAAGGGCAACACGAGTATATGGGTTATAATGGATAGACTTACGAAGAGCTCTCACTTTATTTTGTTCAAGAGCAAGAGGACGACAACTTGGCTCACATTGATGTACCTTAGAGAGATCGTTTGACTTCACGGGTACCTTCCAATATAGTAAGTGGCTGTGACACCATCTTTACAAGTGAATATTGGAGGTGATTGCAAGAAGCCCTAGATACATAGTTAAGACTGAGCATGGCTTATCACCCTGTAACTGATGAATAAACCGAGAGGGTTAATCGAGTTTTGGAGGATCCACTAAGACTGTGTATATTAGAATTTGGAGGGACTTGGGAGGAACATCTCTCATTTGTTGAGTTCGCTTAGAACAATAGTTACCAGTCAAGCATAGGGATGGCGCCCTTCGTGGCACTTTATGGACAACCATGCAAATCGTCGACAAGTTGCTGGGAGTCGACAGACAAACTTCTACTTAGGCCAGAGACGGTGAGAGAGACTTCTAAGAAAATAAACCTTATTCAAAGAAGGATGAAAATAGAACAATATAGGCAGAAGTCATATGCCGATAAGAGAAGGACTAACTTGGAATTTAAAGTAGGAGATATGGTGTTTATCAAAGTATCGCCTTTAAGGAACGTAGTTCGATTTGGCTTGGTAAGGAAATTAACGCCAAGGTTCGTAGGACCATTTCCCATGGTTGAGAGGATAGGCCAAATGCCTACAAAGTTAGACCATTGGAGAGGTTGGCGGGAGTTCACGACGTGTTCCATGAAGTGTCTACATGATTAAGCGGAGGTAGTGAAACCAATTACGCTTGAGGATGTTGAAGTCGAGAAAGAGGCATCAGTTCGAAAAGTTCCTACCAATATTCCTGAATGGAAGTTCTTCATTTCTTCTTCCTCCAATCTATATTCTGAATAAAAATATGAAGATGTTAAGATGCTGCCTAAGCCAAGATTAAAGAGGAAACATTCCAATTTTTCTACAATAAATCTAAAGAGGACTTTCTTCAACAACAACAATATAAAAGAGATATTTTTTTGTACTTCAATCCTACCACTGTGAGTTCTTGCCATTTTCAGATTTGATAATTAAACACTACTTTTGACAGTGAATAAATCTAAATCATGTAGTGTTTATACGTTTATGTCTTTATATGCCAATATTTCACTATCAAAGTTTTTCAGTTACTACCAGTTATATGTATACCTTATTATCCTTTTTCTGCTTTGGATTTATTTACAGTCTTATGCTTGTTTTATTCGGTTTACGTACTTCTGAATTAGATCTATGTTTTTCTCTTATTCTTTTTATTTTGCGCTATACCTAGGCTATCTAATGCATAGGCTATTCATGTTCGAAAATTTTAAATTGGGTTAATTTGGAATAACTTAAGATGACAGTAAAAATGAGAATTAGGCATATTAAAATTATGAAATCTAAGGACTATAAAATTGGGGATAATACGCAAGACATGTAGGTTGAACTCAACTTAATAATTAAGTAGGACATGTTGGGAGAATCAGATGTAATTAAGTAAAAAAGGTAACTTAATATACATATACATTTGGGCCGATGCTTGTTTGGTGAAGGGGTTGTACACAAAATAACATTTATAGGAAATGTCAATTACAACCAGGCTTATTAATAAACTTAAACCAGCTAAGTTATTATATGTTAATTAATAAGCTAAGAAGTCCCATATTCTATTGTTGGTATCCAGTTTTGGGACTCTTAAATCCTAGTTACTTGAGGGCACATGCATAAGGGGTTGGCTTGTGTTGAGTTGTGTCGAACCCCGTATCAATCAATATCCTTGTTATTATCATAGAGGAGGATCACGCACTAGGTATGGGCTAGGGCATGCTTTAATGAATTGGATTGTAAGAGGTTTAAGTTGAAGGTGGATACGGGCATGTTCCGGCGGAGTTATGAGCGTGCATGGGTCCGATTAGGGGATACTAAGACGGTGCAACACCAACAACCAGGTCTGTATCTTATAATTGACGGGTTAGGTGGTGATACCCCCTACTGTCATAGCTGGCACATGATATTTGTGTAGTAGGGAGCCGATCGCATATGTAGTAATTAGGGTAAAACCTAATTTTGATATTCTACTAGTGGTGCAGTAACTTGATTCTTGGGATTGAACGAGAAGTGTACACGATCTTTACCTTGTCTTATTATCTAGTTATCATGTTATCTCATACTTTTCTATTTACTGTAGCTTCATGTTCATCATTATTTACCTAACTTGATACTTTCTATCTTAACATATTGCTGAAAATTACTGGAACTTGCCAGACTTTATGTCTGACCTATTTTTGTTTCCCTTCTCTCTCTCCCTTCCCCCTTCGGGTTCTCAGGGTGGTAGTGTTTATCAGTTATCAGGATTTCTTTCAGCTTGGATCTAGACTTCTTGGAATAGATGTATCGCTTTGATTATTGTTCTATTTTTTTTATAGCTTTTAAGAAGGAATATGGTTTTACATTTTGTACTCTGATCACAACACCAAACAGGCCATTTCGTAACAGTTTTTTTAGCTTCATTTCCTCATGGTTATTATTGTTAGGAAATTATCATTGTGATAAAAGCTTGTCACGGTTATTTCTGTAATCCCAGCCGAGATTTTCATACATTATTCAAAACACATGGGATATGATGTCATTTCCATTTTACTCTTATTTCTCTCGCTTCTCCATCATCTTCATTACTTTGAAATCTAATTAGGGTTTTTACTTATCACCGCCTCTACCCTTCTACCTGGAATTTGTGCCACCTTCATCACTCTGCTTCTGCCTCAAATTGCAATATCCTTCAGCAATCTCTCGCTTCTACCTCATTCCAAACATGGTATATTTCATTTTTATTAACCTTAGATTATCGTTCTATCACCTCCTTCTTGTTTCTTGGGTTCAATATTAATTAATTACGCAGATAGATTAGCACCGACTTTTTTCTCCTAATTCGGTCATTTCAGATTTATTTTACTAATAATTGGTTAGCGTTTATGGTAAGTTAGTTGGTTTGTTTGATTTTCTTGATTTTTGGTTAGCATTTAAAATAAATTTTAATATAAATACTATATTTTGTATATTTTACCAAACTTAAAATTCACTCTTAATTCTCTTTTCGTAAATTTTCGCATTGTTTTTCCTCATGTTTTTGGCTTGCAAGTGTTTCTCTAAAAAAACAGCGGTAAATTGTGTTTAAAGAATATAAATGTTTTTTTATTAAATATACGTATAAATAATTTCTCTTGAAAGAATTGACTTTCTCTTCATATAATTCTAATGTAATATAAAAGTAAAAGTGAGGCAAAATAAATAAATAAATTCGATTAATGTTCTTAAGGATTGCAAGTATTTGTTATTTGACTTGCTTTGTATTAATTGAAATAATCCGTCAATGCATATCTAAACCAAGCCATTTATTAGTAAATCATAAGTTTATGGGTCCTAGGCAATGTTGTTCCCATATGAATCAGGTGTCATTGGCTATTCATTTTAAACGCATAAGTTTTTGAAATTTACAGTTTAGTTCAACTGTACCATTCATATACATGTAGCTTTGAACTTGTGTTTGAATTTGAAGATAAATATTTTTAAATATTTATAGTATTATAGGAATTAGTTTTCAAAAAATGAAGGCTGGGAGCATATAAATTTGAAAAAAACGGTCTAAAATAAGTTGTTTTTAATTTAATACGTGTAATTTTGCATTATATACATGATCTCAATTATCTCAAATATATACTATATCAACGCATGAGTCAGGCTTTTGAAAATACATGGCTATGTTTAACATATTATAATGCGTTATGTATGCGTATGTGCATATAAATGTCTGATATGTATACATATATGCATATAAATACTTTGTTGGCATTTATTAAAGCAACAATAAGCAAGTTTCGGCACTTCTCAGTTGTTAATGCCTTTGTTTATATAATAGCAGGCTAAGGTGTGGTGTTGTTGTTCAAGTCTGACTATGTTGCATAATAAGTTGTAAGTTGATTGTCCATAGGTTTCATCAACATCTTCTCATTAAGCGATGCTATAAGATGAATAAAAAAATTGAGTAACTATCAAGCTACAACTTTATACACGGGAGAAAAAATTCACAGGATTAATCAAGTTAGTAAGTGCGACCATCCTAAAATGTCATGATCTCTTTCAATGTTATGGTTATAGGATGATTGATTCACTATGGGAGCTATAGGAGTTTGGTTTAAGGATTCTACACATAAAACTTTAGCATATTATGAATGATTAAGAAAAAAGAAGGGTTATGTAGTGAGTTGTATATCAATGGAAGCGACAGAATAATATTATAAAGGGGATTTTAAGCTCTGTCCATACACAAATGTAACAAGAAGAAGTGCACATGTGTTTCAATAAAGAAACTCTTAGAAATTTTAATTGTCATGTATTTCATGTTTGCTAGTACATAATTTTTTAAATTCTAGGAAGATATCTTATTAAAAGTGGGAGGTGAATCGGAATTAGAAGATAACTTTTCTCAATACAATGTCAAGGAGGCCTCAAATATCTTTGAAATACTTGCATTTTATAATTTATTAACCCATCCAAATTTGGCCCCAATATACACACTACATTCATTTCATTATGTTATATAAAAGCCTTTTTCATACACACATATATATATATACATATATCGTTGTCACATTATATCTAATTGTCGGTTGAATAAAATTCAAAACTCTAATCCCATAAGGAATTCATGTGCACATGTATGAATTGAAACATTATTAAAGATGTATCACAACGTCATAACATGGAAGATGTAGTTTATATTCCAGAACATTTGTTATCTTTAGCCCATCTAGAGTATTACTGTGAAGTGTACTTATTCATAACCGATAATTGGCAATATACAAATCTAGGCAATGTCATATATTATGTTATGGACGAATTATATAATAATAATGAAACGGGTGAATCCACCATCATCTTCTCTAGCAGCACCGACAAATAAACCAAGAGCTGGGTGGTGCATACCCAAAGCTGAGGCGACAGATGTGCAGTTGCAGTCTAATTTGGACTAAGCATGTTATCAACAAGGGGTCGACTGTAGTGTAATTCAGCCTGGTGGTTCCAGATATGAAACCACAACGGTCCGATCTCATGCAGCTTATGCTATGAAACAATTGTTCAGGTTATGGGTCTCAATCCCTGGAACCGCATATTCAGCCAAGCAGTTGTGCTTGCTTTTGATAACCCAGTTAAGCTTCTCTTATAATTGCTTATTTGCTAAAAAGTATAGTTGTGATGACCCGCCGCGCACCAGCCGACATTTCAAATGAAATGCGCTGTGCCTATGTCCAACCAACACGGGACGGTCGTCAAAGGAAAAGGAATTTGAAACGATGAATCACCGAGGAACCTGTAGTATATCTCACAGCACATGGAACAAAATATAATAATAATATAACTTGATATAAAACAGGAGAGACAGTATATAAGCTAAAAACTAAACCATCATAGCAGCGAAAAATTCAAAATACAGCCTATAATCCAAACCATCATTATTACAACTTTTAAAACTGTCTCTAAAGCAAAATAGGAAGGTACACTACTAATGCCCATAGTAGCGACCAGCAACAATACAGGGAGAATATATGGGACTGATACGTATAACCCTCCTGCTCGTCTCCGGACAGCTACTCGTGCATAACCAGCTAACCTATCTCTATTCTGCTCGTTTAGGAGCGCCTAGAGTGATAAGAAGAGACATAAAACTCTAGGTCAGACAAAAGTCTGGTGTGAGAGATAAGCAGCAAAAACAGAACAATAACAGGTATACATAACCATACCTGAACCTGGATCTGCAACCAAAGAGTTAGCACAACAGGATGTACAATACTCTAAGGTGACACTAACACACGGTGTGAAAATAATGGGGAGGGGGTGTGCATGTCATGGTGATAGCAAACATCAAACATATCAATCATCCTCACATCTCTCACTCAGTGCATAAAGTATACGATATCCACCAATTTGATCACCCAATTCTTTGTTACGATCACTCTGCCCCATGGAGTCATGACGGCTCCACTACACTGATTTGTAACCACTAATACTTTACTATGTCCACTCCGCCCCATGGAGTCATGACAACTCCACTGCACTGGCTCATAGCCCTGCTGCGATCACTTTGCCCCATGGAGTCATGACAACTCCACTGCACTGATCCATATCCAATATCCGTCTCTCAGTGGTGAGTCAAAACTATAGACATTGATAGCCCCTTTGCACATGTCCCGCAGCAAAGTCCAACTCATGAAGTTAACTCATTGGTTCCCATCTGGATCCTGAGTTCTACTTCCTATTTGGACTATCTTTACATCTCGGGTTTTGGTCATCATCCTCCTGGTCGTGATCTCCAATCGGTTCGGTTCGAGTGTACCTCTTCGGTTCGGTTCGGTCATGATTACCCCATCGGGTCGGATCGGGCTACTCCATTCAAATCAGTTCATGCATGGCAACTCCTCCAGGTCGGATCATGAGCACCCATTGGATTCGGGTCGGGCTCCTCGGTTCGTGATGTCCTCTCCAGAGCATCGGGTCGTGACTCTAACTGCGGGTTGGGGTCCTCCATTGGCTCGTGGGTCGAGCCTTCACCAGATCGGTTCATGGTGCTCGAGCAGGAGCGACTCGGTTTCAGGGTACTCTTACGCGAGCGGGTCGGGGTCATGGGATGCTCCACGAGCGGGTTCGGTGGTCCGATCCGATCCCCTTTTCCTGCACTGTTTCCTGCAAGTTTCCAGCAATTATTTACGCCACATAACGGCGTTTTCGACCATTTTAACTGTTCTATGCAATCACAAATCATACCAAACAGTCATAACAACATGTATAATCAACTATAAACACCAAAATGATGAATAATCGTGCCAATATGGATCAAACATACCCAAAACCCATGGTTTTCCCCTTAATCATGTTTTACCATAACTAATGATTGGATTAGAAAAACATATTCAAATTAGCCCAAATTTCTATCAGAGCCCTAAAATAATATTTAAGAATTTTTATGTATTTTTCCAGAATTTTAACATGGATAATTTCACTAATTAACACTAAGCACCCCTAATTAGCCGTAATTAGTGAAAAACAATGCAAATCACCCACCTTAGCCACAAATAAAACTTTAGATCTGAAACTATACTGTTTTGGCGCAGTTTCCAATGCAACACAGCAGCTCCAATTCTGATTAGACACTAATCTTCCTAGATTTGGTGTAGCTTAAGCCAATACACGATTAGAAGGCGATTTGGGATGAATTTAGAAGGTGGGGACCATTGTTAAGGTTGAAGAGAAACTTTGTCGCGGCTGGAAAATGACAAAGGAGGGTTCCTATAGCCCCTATCAGCCCTTATGCAACCTTAATCCCGAAACACCTAATGTGCCTAGCTGCTAATCACCCTAATTAGGCTCAGTTAAGTTGTTTTTCACCTTCACGTTGTTTCAGCCACATCTCCCAAACAATAAGTCCGTTTGGCTAATGTGACCACTCTACGAAAAGGTAAACCATCATCTGAATCCAACGGAAGTGGTTTCAGGTCAAAACTCCTTACCAATCGAAAATTATAGGAGAAACAAGATTCGCCAAGGGTAAAATGATCATTTAAAAATCGGCAAAAATCGGGAATATGGGAAATGACCCCAATAGTCATTTCCCAAAGTTACACGACCATACACTTCGCACATGAATGAAATAAATATTCTATGATCCTCCGATGCATAGAATGCGGTTCGTTACAATAGTGAATTTAAGCTTAAGTTGGACGTGGTTGGTCCCTTTGGTGTCACCGAAAGAACTTTCATGAAACGTCTCAACTTTATTTTCCATGGCTTGTTTGGATATTCAAACTTGTTGAAGTAGAGCTAGTACATAATTGAAGTGTGCTTATACTGATAAACTGATTGACGACCTCAAAGTCTTAGTCATTGCATATTTCTTACCTAAAAACGATAAGATTGACAAATATGTGGATGCATGGTAAACTGATTCCATTGAGCATGGATGTGACATTGTGCTCATCTGGAAGGTCAAAGGTTCATTTGAATTATGTGTCATCAGCTTGGTGCATATTTTGTAATTTTACATGCAAAACCTTGGTATTTTGGGTCTTAGAAAAAATTATTTACCATGTTGTTATTAGATGATCTGTAGCCTACAAGCATTATTACTTCAATTAATTTGTTTAGCACGAATCAAGTAAAATGCATCTTTCATATTTCTATTTTAAAAGATTAACATAGCAAACAGCCTGCTTCAACTTTTTGGTTGTACTAGGTGATTTATTTCTATAGGAAACTTCAAACAGGTAAAATTTCAGTACTGTAAAATTCTAGTAATTCAAACAGGTAAAATTTGACGTGACAAAGATAATGTTTTAGTGCTGTAAATTAAATGAATGAATACCTATCTCAAATCATCATTGGATGTTGAAAAATTACTTTATTGAAATTTTAGTTTTCTTTTACTTCATGTCCACACAAGCAAGAATTAATGTGCTTGGCTTATACAAAGCAAGAATTAGTAAAATAAAATAATACAAGGAAGTTAAGATGAAGTTGGGTAAAAAATCATTTTTTTTATGGAGCTAGCTTACTTGTTTGTGCATTTAACAGAAACTGATTAAATGCCTATTTTATGCTTTGGCAGGAAATTTAAAGATGCAAAAAGAATGTTCTGATACCTCTACGATTAACCATCTTCAGGAACTTAAGATTAAATGTGACTGTTGGCATGCATCTTTTATAAATGATTGATCATATGTGGTGGAATCGCAATTCCTTTGAGAGTATTTTCAGGTAACGTTAAGTTGCAGTAAGAGTTGACTAGCAATAAAGCTTCTAAAAATTGTCTTAACGTGTTAGTTTACATGGCTACCCTGGATTCTTAGATCTTGATTTTTCAGGTAATTAATAATACATGTGCACTGCTTTCATTATTTTCATGTTATGTTAAAACTATTAGACACCCATTAATTACCAACCAATGATTTCAACATTATCAAATTATCATATCTTGATTTTCAAGTAATGTTAAGTTGCAGCAAGAGTTGACTAGCAATCAAGATTTTAAAATTTGTGTTAACCTGTAAGTTTACATGGCTACCCTGGATTACATAGATCTTGATTTTTCAGGTAATTAATAATACATGTGTACTGCCTTCATTATTTTCATGTTATGTTAAAACTATTATAACTATACTTGTCAGTATTATGGATTCTGTTCCACACATAGTATATAGGTTTGAATACAATGTGATTTTATTTTATCATTGTTAGATTTGTAGTTTGTCACTGGTCTAACTTGACCGCCATATACAATGATCAGCTGTAGTATAACTAGTTACGTGATCGATTGTAGTATGTTCCAGCAACGCCCGTTTAAATGCAATGTGTGTCTTGAAGTACGTTATCACTTCATAGAATCCCCAAGCCACATCATTTCCTATTGCTGTGAAATCATCCTATTGTCTTAAGTTTGGCTGCTGGACTTAGTTATGAGCGATGCTAATCATGGTGGTTTAAGCTTTTTTTTTTTTTTTTTACGTTGGTTACTTTGTCTTATGATTTTAGAATTTTCAATGGTTTACCATTGCCTTCTGGTTTTATTGGAGGGGTTGGCATATGTGTTAGGGATTCCCCCATGGTGTGCAGTTGCCAATGCTATGATGGGTATGGTATCTGCAGCTTTGTCCCTTTAAACCATGTTGCTTGGTTAATGACTGTGCCTTGGCGTTTGTAGCCTCTCACCGTATCTTAACATCTGAAAGGTCCATATCTTTGCTGCTTATGGTACTATCTATGTTGTTGTCAAGGTTGTTTCTGGTTTTTGGATGGGTGCTCTATTGGTTTGTGTTCTTTTAGTCATACTGTTCTATGTATTTTTTTTTTTTTTTGAGAATCGCAAAGTTATAAGTTTCAAAGTAAGTCGTAACTTTGATTTTATTTGTTTAAACCACCACAGATCAAACAAAAAGCCCTAAACAAACCACCGTGTTTAGCACCGATCATAGCTAAATCTAGTAGCCAAACTTGAGATAATTGACCGATTTCACAACAATAGGAAATGAAGTGGCTTGGGGCGTTACTGGCTCGAGACAATAGGCAATTACATGTAAATTGATTGCATAACTTCATTGACAGCTCGAGATATGATTTCTGTACTTTGTCATGTATAATTGAAAAATGGTTTTAGCTTTTTTGTGGTTATAACATGGATAAGTGCAAATCATAACCTCTAACCGATGATAATACTCTAAATTGCTAATTTAGAACTTCATAGTATTTTATTTGTTGAACACTTTTAATGTACGAAACAAGCAAATTATATATGCAGCAGCATAATGTACAAACGATTTTCCAGTAAATGATCATATCCCATATGCCATTATTTAATATGCATGCAGCAGCATTGGTCGATATATATATATATATATATATATATATATATATATATATATATATATATATATATATATATATATATATATATAAACTGTGATAACTGAAATATAAGCGTTGATTTTCACATTGGTCTGATTACACTTTTGGTGAACTGTGCTATTTTCTTATATATTATTGTGATCTTTTATTTCTGGATCCTAACAGTGGTTTTTTATAGGTACAAAGCTGCGCAGGTTGAAGCTTTCTGGACGACCAGTGATAGGATTGAAGTTAATCTGGTAGATGATATGTATGTAGAGGTTGGTAAGACTAAATTTAGAATAAATATATTGAAGCTTGTTTTAAAACTTATTATGCATGTTAATGACGGTGTATAACTCTCGATATTTTAAACTTGTTATGTTTTCTATTTTAAATTTGGTATGTTCTACATGTTATTTGTTATTTAAATGTTATTAATGTGTATGTAGCCAACACTAGTATCGAATATATTTATTTAATATGAAATATAGGTGTTTTATTTATGCAGGGTACCAGTGCAGTTTCTCATGGTAATTAGTGTGGTAAATGCTGGAAACTTCGATAAACTAACATTTATAACCGTTATTAAAGGAATAATAGTCATGGTTATAACCATTGTAAAACTAGCATCGATCACATTTATAACCGCTAGAAGAATAAATATTATCATAGTTATAACTGTCAGAAAAGGAAATATTATTACGCTTATAACCGTGATAATATATGTGTTGGTATTTGTCACTGATATAACCGTGATAACATGCATGATAAATATCACCAAAGCACATTGGCTTAACGGTTATAAGCGTGAATAAACTGGTTACTTATGGTCATAAGCGTGCCGATTTGTCCTTTCTGGTGCTGTGAATGTTTGATATTACGAGACATATGGTTTTTATTGAGGCTTTTGGTATTTGATCTTGTAACTGGTTTGAAACGATGGTTTTCTTTAACAATAAAAGTTATTTTTCCGCAGCATATTTGTATCTGTCTTGTGATTTCTAGTTATTTTTTACCTATTAAGCTTTACAAAACTTAGTGCATCCTCATATGGGTGACATTAAGAGACGTGGGGTGTCACAATCAGTGATTACAGCTCAATTGTCCATTATTGTACTAATTATGTAAGACCCAATTAATCCTTTTATACTTAATTTATATTTTTTTCCCAATTATGCGCTTTTACAACCAATTTAACAAAAAAAATCAATATATGCAGAAATAAAAGGTAATAATAATTTAGGCTCTTTGAAAAGATCTAAATTCAACGTGAATTAAAAGGATAAAGGCCTAGACTCTCGCATCACCTAGGCTCAAATAAATAAGAAATGAAATAGGACAAAATCTTAATTGTACATAAAATAGTTCATGAAGAAAAAGAGATAGAAATAAACTGAATGATTTACAGTAACAGAATAAATTACTAAAATAGACTGAAGTAGGTATTGAGTCAGTAATCGGATATACAAGAATCAATTACAGAAAAGAAAGACTGAAATATGTAAATTACTGAAGAAATTGGCAATTGTTATACTATCCAAATAATCCCCAAATTATAATGATCTTGTAATCATAGAAAATACTCACATAATTATGCAATTCGATAGGCCAGGGTAGGAATCTCTATGAATAAATGTTCTCCAATCTTAAGTATGCAGAAGGCCTAAATCTCATAACTTCATTAAATTTTTTAGAGGAAAAGGTTCTATAAATGGAGGCAGAGAATAAAGGAAATGGATTAGAGAGGAATAGGATTAGGTTGGAGCTATATTTATAATAGAACTGGAAGATCTAGGACCATTAGATAAAAGGTTTGAAAGTTGGTCCATCAGATCAAAAGAAGTCTCCAGAAAACAACCGAAAAACCATCTGAATACATTAGTTGTAACACCCTGAATTTTCTGTGACTATTAAAAGAACGAATTTAAGAATACTTAATTGTTAAAGCGAGAATTAAGGGAAATGGGTTACGCCATTGCGTTCGTCTCGAAATTCTGCTTGGAACAGAGTTCAAGTTTTCGTAAATCGGACTTCATATGAGGAAGTTATGGCCCTTAGAAGTCTCAGAAATTTAAATAAATTAAAACAGTTTAGAATAAAACTTCGAAATTCAAAATTCAAATAGGGAAGCGGGCTGTGCGGGATTTCTCCCGCCCAAGGCCAGGTCGACCAGGGGGTCGACCTCCCTTACACAGGTCGACCAGGGGGTTGACCTCCCCCACACAGGTGGACCAGGGGGTCGACCTACCCCCCGGGGTAGATCTGAAATTTGACGATCCTGACTTATTGCTGAGTCACTAGGGCAGAGGTGGCCATCCTAGAAAACTCTATCTAGTCCGGACAGTTGGGATTGCTCCTATGTAATTTAACGGCTTAGGTTGATTTAACCTTCTATAAAAGCACGCATAGACTCAAACCCTAAACCTGAACTAAATTAGTCTCTTGGCCACCATGTTGCTGCTAGAGTAGTCCTTCTTCCTAAAGCTTAAGTATTAGCAAGTCAGAATTCTAATTCAAAAGACGAAAGAATCATTCTCTTCTCTAACCTGTCTTTGTGAGTACAATTTCTTTCACAAAATAATTAATAAATTAATTATGATGAGTTATAATTGGGATTATGAGAACATGTTTGTTGAATCATGTGATGTTGTTTAACTTTGTTATGTTGGTGAACATATGACAGTTTTGTTAACTTACTTTAGTAGATCTATTTCATATATCCAATCACATATGTTTAACTTGATTCATTTTATGACATCAGTATATATGCAAGTTTATATATAAGTTTGGATGTGAATCATATGCTAGTTTATATGTAAGATTGTATGCGAATCATATGTAAGTCTTAATTCACATGTCCAAATTGTATATGCAAGTTTAATACAAGTTTTTATGTAGATTATATGCAAGTTTAATACAAGTTTGTATGAAGATCATATGCAAGTTTATGTGAAAACCATGTTCATATATGCAAGTTCACCTTTATGTGTATAGATCTATGCAAATCATATCTTGTATAATTTTATCCGTGCCAGTTTGTAGTTTATGCAAATTATGCCTATTGCCCATGCAAGTTATTGATTATGCAAATTTATGATTATATAAATTATAATCATGCAAGTTTGATCCTTGCTAGCCTATTTTTATTTGCGAGTTAGATCTATTTTTACATGTTATGCAAGTTGTGATGTTTTTGTGAGTTAGGCTATTTGCTAGCCTACGTATTATATGCATTACACGAATAACGTGGGGCAATGGGAAAATATTAAATATTATTTGGCATAAAATGGCTCAAAAGCATATAATAAATTTGAGACATTTATTGGTCAAATTTATATGCATAGAAATCATGGACATAATTTAGGTGACAATTATGTGAAAGATTTGTGCGCGTACTTGTCAAGTATAATACACTCACAAGGATCATGTAATATGACGACCAATATTTCAGATATAAAGAAATAGCTAATAACGGAATAATAATATAGGAAAAGCAGTAAAAGGAAAAATCACACCAGGGATTTTTATACTGGTTCGGAGCACCGTCCTACTTCCAGTCCCAGATCTCTCTCTGGATTTTCACTAATCAACTACCTCACTTCACCCGGAGGAACAGGTTCACAATACCCGAGCAGCCGAACGGGATTTCACGCCTCTGACAACACGAGGACTTCAACTCTTGCCTGATCACACACATGACTTCAACACTTGCCTGATCACACACAGGACTTCAACACTTGCCTGATCACACACAGGTCTTCAACTAATACAATAGTTTTGACTTCTGCTTGTGTTCTTGATTCAACACGGATAGTCAACAGTTTGAGTACAATCTTCCTATAATCTGATCCTTAAGTATATACTTTGAATGTGTAGATTTAAGGAAGTAGAATGCTTGTTGAATCAAATAATATTAAATTGATTCAAGAATTCAAAAAGTATTTGAAATTTGGAGAGCTTTTGTTTTGCAAAGAGTATGAAAATATAATTCAGAAATTAGAGAGAATATACAATGATTTTGTTATTGTAAAACAAGTTTGAAGTTGTTTATATAATAGTAGAAAGGTAGTAATTCTTCATGAAGAGTTTCTATAAAAAGTTATGTCCATTTCCTTTGATTATTGAATAGAAATCTCTTCACGAATAGAAGCAACCTTTCATAAAAAAGCTTGTTATTCGAAAACGGTCGACTGGTTGAAAATCACCGGTCATCTGGTTGAGTTTCTGTAAAATTAAAAATTCCAGAAAAATAGCCGTTATGTGCAAAAAACAGCCTGACCGGTCGACCACCCATATTTGGACCGGTCGACCGGTTTATGGCTGTGGACCAGAGGACCTCGGTCCACAGTCTATATCACTCTGCAGTCTTTCCCGGTCGGATCCTGGATCGTTTGGGCTTTTTCTGTGACTTTTCAATTCCTCAAATATACAGATTTCAGCAACGAAGATATGATATTGTTTTGTGCATTCGTGTTATACATTGAGGATAAATTTTAACATATTTCTAACACAACTCAAAGTAAAAAACCTTATCAAAAATGATCTTCATTGCACCTTTATATGTTGGCATCGATCAAAATCTTGTCTCAACATTCTCCCCCTTTTTGATTGATGACAACACCTTGGATTTTCTCCCTCTAAATGTAAAGCTCCCCCTGAATTTCTGCAACATTGGTTAGTTCATAATATAAATAATCTTACCTTTTGATTCCTGCATTAACAAATGTTAGCACACATATACTATTACCATGTTAAGTACATGATTTTAAATGATAGTATATGTAACATGAATGATATGAATAATCATAAGAGAAAATATTTCTCCCCCTTTGTCATCGATTAAAAAGAATAAATACCATAATAAGCACAGTAATCGAGAGTAGTAGAGAATACAAATAATTATAGCACCTTTAAGGGATATTGAATCATGTGATTTTTTTTTTTTGATAAGTTGAGTTTTCAACGATATTCAAAGATGTCGAATAATCTTCTCTTTATTGTGGTGTACCTGCAAAAAGTATAAGACATATAGTTTTGGTACCCACTTGCTTTATTTGGGTCCATGGGTTAGATGGAAGGTAACCATACCCAAGAGGGTTTAATGGAACCTTTAAAGATAAAATTTTCATTATTAACCACTGAATCAAAATAATCATCGATATATTTTTCTCTGTTTTTCCAACTTATAAGAACCCAAATACTTAAGTAATCTCTAGTGATATTTCTATTCGTACTCCTATATTTATTACAAATACCGCTAGTTATAGAAGTATTCGAATTTCTATAATAATTGGGTTTTGGATGTGCATTAGTACTAGCAATGATAATCTTATTGTACATAAAAGCATATCTAGTACCATTTCTATGGTTATTATATCCTATACCACTTTTGTCATGTAAAGGTCGAGATCTAGATAAAATCATGTTTAAATCATTTTGACCTTCATTAAATTTTGCGAATTTATTTGAACATTTGATTCTACAGTCGCGATTGATATTTTCAAAAGAAACTTTGCTATTAATACCCTTATTTAATTCAGAATTCTTCCTTTTTAAAGTTCTATTCTCATTTTCGAGACAACTAATTTGAGATTCTGAATTATATAAAGATGATTGTAATTTTTCAACATTTTCTTTTGATTCAGAGATTGCTTTTTGCAAAATATTATTATTAACTTTTAAAGTCTCATATTCTTTAGATAATTCCAAATTCTTTTCAGTTAGAGCTCCATTCTCTTTTTCAAGAGACGAAATTAAAGAACTAGAATTTTTTAAAGAATCTTCTAATGATTTATTTCTATTTTGCAAAAGATCAATTTCCTTTAAATGAACATTGTTTTTATCTTCTAGTCGCTCATTTTCTTTTTGAAGGGAATCTTTTTGAGAAACAAGCTTTTCTATGGTGTTTTCAAAACATTTGGCTTGTTTTACCAAAAAATTGTTTTCTTCTTTTAATTTGGAATTTTCTTGCTCACAATTTTTAGCCTTGGCTACAATGATTACATTAAGATTACTCAAACTTTTAAAATCTTTCAACATTTTTTCATGGTTTAACAAAAGTTCTTCATATAAAGAATCTGTACATACCGATTGTCATCTGACTTTAGCCATGAGACATTTGTTTCCTTGCTCTCCTGATCCTGCTTTGTTGCTCTTCCATTTTCTCATTCCCTGACTAGATTTCTTTATTTCCATTTGTTCTAGGATGTTGTTACGATCTCTAGAACGCCATACCAAATGAAAGATTTGTGCGTGTGCTTGTCAAGTATAATACACTCACAAGGATCGTGTAATATGATGACCAATATTTCAGATATAAAGAAATAGATAATAACGGAATAATAATATAGAAAAAGCAGTAAAAGGAAAACTCACACCAGTGATTTTAATACTGGTTCAGAGCACCGTCCTACTTCCAGTCCCAGACCTCTCTCTGGATTTTCACTAATCAACTACCTCACTTCACCCAGAGGAACAGGTTCACAATACCCGAGCAGCCAAACAGGATTTCACGCCTCTAACAACACGAGGACTTCAACTCTTTCCTGATCACACACAGGACTTCAACACTTGCCTGATCACACACACATGACTTCAACACTTGCCCGATCACACACAGGTCTTCAACTAATACAATAGTTTTGACTTCTGCTTGTGTTCTTGATTCAACACGGATAGTCAACAGTTTGAGTACAATCTTCCTATAATCTGATCCTCAAGTATATACTTTGAATGCGTAGATTTAAGGAAGTAGAATGCTTGTTGAATAAAATAATATTAAATTGATTCAAGAATTCAACAAGTATTTGAAATTTGGAGAGCTTTTGTTTTGCAAAGAGTATGAAAATGTAATTCAAAAATTAGAGAGAATATAGAATGATTTTGTTATTGTAAAACAAGTTTGAAGTTGTTTATATAATAGTAGAAAGGTAGTAATTCTTCATGAAGAGTTTCTATAAAAAGTTACATCCATTTCCTTTGATTATTGAATAGAAATCTCTTCACAAATAGAAGCAACCTTTCATAAAAAAGCTTGCTGTTCGAAAACGGTCGACTGGTTGAAATTCACCGGTCATCTGGTTGAGTTTCTGTAAAATTAAAAATTCCAGAAAAATAGCTGTTATGTGCAAAAACAGCCTGACCGGTCGACCACCCATATTTGGACCGGTCGACCGATTTATGGCTGTGGACCAGAGGACCTCGGTCCACAATCTATATCACTCTGCACTCTTTCCTAGTCGGATCCTGGACCGTTTTGGCTTTTTCTATGACTTTTCAGTTCCTCAAATATACGGATTTCAGCAACGAAGATATGATATTGTTTTGTGCATTCATGTTATACTTTGAGGATAAATTTTTACATATTTCTAACAAAACTCAAAGTAAAAAACCTTATCTCTATGAAATGATCTTCATTGCACCTTTATATTTTGGCATCGATCAAAATCTTGTCTCAACATTATGGACATAGATTAATTTGGAAGTTATTAGCAATTTGAAATAGGGATATTAATTCAAATTAGGGTTGAATAGTAATGTGTAATAATAAATGCCTAAGACACGAGGTTAGACTCGTTTGTGGTATAAGACTGCCGGGACCCGCCCGACAAATCCAGCAACCACAAACAGTAGTCTAATGTGAGAGGCCAAAGGCATAAATTAAATGCGTAATAAATGCCTAAGACACGTGGTTGGACTCATTTGTGGTATAAGACTGCCCTGACCCGCCCGGCGCATTCAGCAACCGCAAACGGCAGTCTAATGTGAGAGGTCGTAGGCATAATTAAAAGATTCTTAGACACGAGGTTAAGTTTGGCTTATGGTGGAAGTCTACCTGGAACCGCCCGGCATATCTAGCGGCCACAAGCAATCGACTTAATGTGAGAGGCCTGTGCATTAATAATTAATTAATGCTGATCAAAGACGAATATGAATGGAAAACAGAAGTTTGGATGAGTTAAGTAATTCTCTGAGTACCAATTAGATGTTGATTTCGGTCTTCGGGGTTGATACTTAGGGAGTTATTCTCTTAACCAATGTATCTGTGAACCAAGATGTACTTAATCATAAATTAAGTAAAACATGTTATACGATATATATATATATGATACATAAAACATGATAAGTGGATAGGGTTAAGACCAGCATAACCAATAATCTGATAAGTGGATAGGGTTAAGACCGACTTAACCAATAATATATATTAATTTGATAAGTGGGTAGGGTTAAGACGGACTTAACCAATAATATATATATTAATTTGATAAGTGGGTAGGGTTAAGACAAGCTTAACCAATAATATATATATATATATTAATCTGATAAGTGGATAGAGTTAAGACAAACTTAACCAAAGAAACATATTGATCTGATAAGTGGATATGGTTAAGACCAACTCAACCAATAATATACAAGTGGATAGGGTTAAGACCAGCTTAACCAATAATATATATATTGATCTAAAAAGCGGATAGGGTTAAGACAAGCTTAACCAATGACACATGTTGATTTGATAAGTGGGTAACATTGGTGACATGTGGGATATAATTATAAACACTTAACCAAGTCGAAACATGTAAGAAAACATGAATAAGAGCGGGTTAAGTGGGAAATCCTAGTGGGGACTAAGCATAGGTGGAAAGCTTGTGTCAACTGTGGGGACCCTTTTCAACCAGTAAGCCATTTAGCATCTAAGTGAGCTCGATCTAGATCGAGGACGGGACACGCTTACTGGGTTTGATTGTAAGAGGTCAAAACGGGTTAGCGGTGGCAACGCAAGTCCAACGGGGTCATGTGCGTGCGTAGGCCCGGGCTGGTAGGTAAGATGTTGTTGCATCGTGTAGGTATAAGTCATGCATCTTTAGTGGTATCGGGTTGCCACTTTGGGGAGTGATACACCTCACTATGGGACCAGCACGGGTATCTACGAGTTAGGGAGTCGATCCAATGAGGGAAGGTAGTGGGTATGACTAGCGGAGATAGAAGCAAGCGACACCTATGAAGACAGCTAGGAGTCCAACTACCATATTATGAATAAATGTTGTAATTAGAATGGGGAGGGTAGTGGGTACAACTAGTGGAAATAGGGGCAGGCGGCACCTACAAAGACAGCTAGGGGTACATGAAACTACCATTATGATTATTATGTTCAGTAGGTGGGATCAACTTTTAGGGTGACTGGTAATGGTGCAGTATAGTAATTATCCTATAGTGATTAGGAGCGAGATTAACGCCAGAATATTCCTCTTGTTTGTTTTGTCTTGCCCACTTGTTTCACAGTCATTCCTCGTTTTACCAGTTTATGCCTTATCCTAATTACTTTAATAATTATATTGTTAAAGTTATTGGACTCGCCAGACTTTATGTATGACCCCTTTGTTTTCGCCTCTTTTCTTCCTCCCCCCCCCAGGTTCTCAGGGTAGGACTAGTGCTAGTGGAGCTTGTTTTGGATCTTTCTCTCTATTTTGAAGTGCTTGGATTGCTGAAAGTAAAGTTCATCTCATCTCTTTTATGGCTACTTATATTGGGGTTATGCTTTTTACTTTATGCACTCAGAAAATAATTTGTCAAGATGGATATTAAGTGTACTTGGTTTTATTGTTGGTTTTTGGTGTTTTTGTAACCAAACTATTTCTCTGCTGCAATAAAAGTTGTTTTAATTTTTCAAGTACCAATATATGTATCTGTCTTGTTATATTCTATTCTATACACCAATAATACTCCATGAAAGTTAATGCATTCCCTTTGAGAGTGATATTAATGGACGTGGGGTGTTACATATGGTATCAGAGCTGAAGGTTAACAAAACAGATAAGAGATTTTGAAAAACTATTTTTCAAAAGCATTTTATAAAGAAGTACTTTCAAAAATATGTTTTATGGAGAGTATTTTCAAGAGAAAAGTTTGTTTTAAAAACATAACCCCCAAGAGTCATATATCTTTCCTTCGATTCTCCGTTTTGAATCTCTTCCTCTTTCCTTTTTGAATTCTTCCTCCACGTATAGACGCTTTTTGTAAGATAGGTTAGAACTTCCGTACGATGCGAGAAAAACCGCTTCATAGGACTGGGACGTTTGTCAAAGCTAGAAGGGAGCGGAGGACTTGTTGGTACCTTTAAGATAGACGATGGGAGGAAGGTTCAATTAGCTGCTTGGTTAATAAATGACAAAGCCTCTAGGAGGTCACGAATGGAGAATGTACAGGAGAGACATGGATAGGACACACGATAAGAAAGTAAATCCAAAGAAAGGCGGTAAGGATAACAAGAGGCCAAGAGAAAAGGAAGGGCCACACTTGTGAAATATCTGACTACTTAAATAAAGATGTTAGAAAGAAGAAGAGGACAAGTTGTTATCGTTACGGAGAAACGGGACATCTTATTAGGATCGTCCAAAGAAGCAAAAGGCAAAGGTAAGGACAAAATACAAGATCTTCTGGAAGGCAGGCGCATTCCCTCACGGTTGGCATACCTGATAGAGGTAGAGATATCTGGGTTGGAAGTTTGGTTTTTCTTTTTTTGATCATCCTGTTCGAACCTTGTTTGAATTCTGGCGCTTCAAACTCGTCTGTATCTGCTTCGTTAGTTGAAACACTGCATTTAAATACTAGTCTAGTTATGGATCCCATAGTAGTCTCAAATCCTATTGGTGGTTCGGCTCATCTTTCGATGATTTGTCGGGATTTGAGAGTGTCTATCTTGGGCGTTGGGTTTGAATGCAACGCCTTCGTTCTTGGCTTCATGGGCTACGGCTTGATTCTAGACATGGATTGGCTAGCCAGATACATTGCCATCCTAGACTGTGAAAGAAGGGTAGTTAGATGGTTGACTCATTGTAGGAAGACCCTTGATATTTCTTGTGCCCTAGAGATCCGGTGATGCTTAGCTACCTAGAGTCTCTTGACGCATCCAACGATGATTTGGAATTTGTTCGTGTGGTCCGTGAATATGGTGACGTCTTCGGTGGAGTTCGGGGTTTACCCCCATGGCTCGAGATAGACTTTCGTATATACCTTGTAGATAATGCAAAGCCAGTTGCATTACCGGTGCGCCACATGGCTCTGAGAGAGAGAAGAGAACTCAATAAGCTAGTAAAGAAGGGGTTCATAAGAAGAAGCATTTCGGAATGGGGTGCTCCGATTGTTTTTGCTGCAAAGGCTGATGGTTCACCTAGATGGTGCGTGGACTATAGAGAGCTGAATAAGCTCACGAAGAAGAACATACACCTATTGCCAATGATAGATGATTTATTCGATCTGTTGGTTGGTACTTCGGTTTTGTCGTAGCTGGATTTGGCTACAGGATTTTGTCAGCTAAGGGTTTCTGAAGACAGCATAAATAAGACTGTATTTAGAACTCCTGACAGTTTCTTCGTGTGGCTCGTCATGCCTTTTGGTTTGACGAATGCACTCGCATACTTCGTTGACTTAATGAGTAGGGTGTTTAGGGAGTTTCTAAACAAGTTTGTGGTAGTCTTTGTGGACGATATCTTGATTTTCTCTAGAAGCGAGGAAGAGCATGCCCTACATCTTAGGGAAGTCTTAGAGACCCTACGAGCGCATCAACTTAAAGCTAAGTTCTCCAAATGCCATTTTTGGAGAAAAGAAGTGAGGATCTTAGGACACGTGGTCTCTAAGGAGGGGATAGCTGTGGATCCCGCAAAAGGTGGTGGCAATCCAAGATTGGAAGATTCCTAAGAACGCAACAGAAGTAAGAAGCTTTTTAGGGCTGGCGGGCTATTATAGGAAGTTTATTAAGGACTTCGCGAAGATATCAGCCCCACTTACTCGGTAAACGAAGAAGAACTTGACTTTTGCTTGGGATGTTTGACCATGACAATGCTTTCCAGCATTTGAAGAGGGCTTTGACGACAACTCCAATTTTTGTTTTGCCAGATGGAAGTAAGCCATTCACAGTGTATACCATGCTTGCGGGACAGGGCTTGGAGCAGTTTTCAATGCAAAAGGTGATATGCAAAAGGCGGCAAGTATGAGCATCGCTTATCATCCACAGACAGATGGACGGACAGAAAGGGGTGAATAGAATCCTTGAAGATCTTTTTAGGTTATGTATCCTAGATTTAGGGGGACATGAGAAGAGGCAATGAGCTTAGTGGTGTTCACGACGTATTTCACGTATCGCATTTGCGGAAGTGTTACAAGATACCGTGGAAGTAGTGGAGCCGAGCATGCTTAGAGAAGTGGAAGTAGAGTGAGATGCCACGATTAGACGAGCTCCTACATGCATCCTTGGGTCGGAGGTATTAAAGCTACGCAACAGAGAGGTCAAGTTGGTCAAAGTGCAATGGGGAGATGATCAAGGAGACGCGACTTGGGAAACGGAAGACAAGATGCGTACGCTGTACCTTTTCCTTTTTGAGGGTATATTTTTAACTTCTCCTTTTTCTACCGCTTTGTTTATGCTTGTCCTATCGTTTGGTATGTCTTCGCGATTTATCTTCGATCTTTAGTTAGGAAAAATCCTATGTTGTAGACATGTGTTTGAGACATGTTATGTTTGGTGGATGCAGATGGATGCAAGTGGTTACTAGTGGTTGCTCGTGGATGCATGTACACACACATTCGACACTAGATCGGCTCAATCACTTTCATATTGCATATAAATATATGTGCATATTTAAATTTAACGGATGTATAATGGTCGTGTTATCATATGGATGCTGCATTTTGATGAATGGTCGTGCACACATGTAGAAGCAATATGTATCATTAGGATTCTTTTGCATACATAATGGACGCATGGCACTATCATGATTTGCATTAAGGAGGCCAACTGAATCAGTGGACCGCCTGATTTTGCATTGGATAAGGAACATATACACACACTTTTTGCATAAGTTCATATGGCATTAGAAACCTTGTAAGGACAATGGATGCCTGTGTTTGATGGTTGAGTAGATGGATGATTGGATGTTAGGATATACATTCTCCTAAACATGGAGATTTTGGGGGCAAATCCTTTAAGGAGGGGAGAATGTAACACCCTGAATTTTCTATGACTATTAAAAGAATGAATTTAAGAATACTTAATTGTTAAAGTGAGAATTAAGGGAAACGGATAATGCCATTGCGTTCGTCTCGAAATTCTGCTTAGAATAGAGTCCAAGTTTTCGTAAATCGGACTTCGTATTAGGAAGTTATGGCTCTTAGAAGTTTCAGAAATTTAAATAAATTAAAACAGTTCAGAATAAAAATTCGAAATTCAAAATTCAAACAGGGAAGCGGGCTGGGCGGGATTTCTCCCGTCCAAGGCCAGGTCGACTAGGGGGTCGACCTGGGGGTCGACCTCTCCTACACAGGTCGACCAGGGGGTCGACCTACCCCCCGGGGCAGATCTGAAATTTGACAATCCTGACTTGTTGCTGAGTCTTACCTAACCTATTGCTGAGTCACTAGGCCAGAGTTGGCAATTCTAGATAGCTCTATCTAATCAGGATGGTTGGGACTGCTCCTATGATAATCTAACGGCTAAGGTTGATTTAAACTTCTATAAAAACACTCATAGACTCAACCCTATACCTAAACTAAATTAGTCTCTTGGCCACCATGCTGCTACTAGAATAGTTGTTCTTCCTAAAGCTTAGGAATTAGCAAGTCAGAATTCTAATTCAAAAGACGAACGAATCATTCTCTTCTCTAACCTGTCTTTGTGAGTACAATTTCTTTCACAAAATAATTAATAAATTAATTATGATGAGTTATAATTGGGATTATAAGAACATGTCTGTTGAATCATGTGATGTTGTTTAACTTTGTTATCGTTTGTTGGTGAACATATGACAGTTTTGTTAACTTATGTTTGTAGATCTATTTCATATGTCCAATCACATATGTTTAACTTGATTCATTTTATGACATCAGTATGTGTGCAAGTTTATATATAAGTTTAGATGTGAATCAGATGCTAATTTATATGTAATATTGTATGCGAATCATATTTAAGTCTTAATTCACATGTCTAAATTGTATATGCAAGTTTAATACAAGTTTGTATGTAGATTATATGCAAGTTTAATACAAGTTTGTATGATGATTATATGCAAGTTTATGCGAAAACCATGTTCATATATGCAAGTACACCTTTATGTGTATAGATCTATGCAAATCATATCTTGTATAATCCGACCCATGCCAGTTCGTAGTTTATGCAAATTATGCCTATTGCCTATGCAAGTTATTGATTATGCAAATTTATGATTGTATAAATTATAATCATGCAAGTTTTTAACCATGCTAACCTATTTTTATTTGCAAGTAAGATCTATTTTTACGTGTTATGCAAGTTGTGATGTTTTTGTGAGTTAAGCTATTTGCTTGCCTACGCATTATATGTATTGCACGAACAACGTGGGGCAATGGGAAAATATTAAATATTAATTGGCATAAAATGGCTCAAAAACATATAATAAATTTGAGACATTAATTGGCCTAATTTATATGCATAGAAATCATGGACATAATTTAGGTGACAATTATGGACATAGATTAATTTGGAAGTTATTGACAATTTGAAATAGGGATATTAATTCTAATTGGGGTTGAATAGTAATGTGTAATAATAAATGCCTAAGACATGAGGTTAGACTTGTTTGTGGTATAAGACTGCCCGGACCTGCCCGGCAAATCTTGCAACCACAAACAGTAGTTTAATGTGAGAGGTCAAGGACATAAATTAAATGCGTAATAAATGCCTAAGACACGAGGTTAGACTCGTTTGTGGTATAAGACTGCTCGGACACGCCCGACACATCCAGCAACCGAAAACAGTAGTCTAATGTGAGAGGTCGTAGGCATAATTAAAAGATGCTTAGACACGAGGTTAAGTCTGGCTTGTGGTGGAGTCTGCTCGGAACCGCCCGGCATATCCAGCGACCACAAGCAATCGACTTAATGTGAGAGGTCTGTACATTAATAATTAATCAATGCTGATCAAAGACGAATATGAATGACAAACAAAAGTTTGGTTGAGTTGAGTAATTCTCTGAGTACCAATCTGATGTTGATTTCGGTCTTCGGGGTTGATACTTAGGGAGTTATTCTCTTAACCAATGTATCTGTGAAACAAGATGTACTTAATCATAAATTAAGTAAAACATGTTATACGATATATATATGATACTTAAAACATGATAAGTGGATAGGGTTAAGATCAACTTAACCAATAATCTGATAAGTGGGTAGGGTTAAGACTGACTTAACCAATAATATATTTTAATTTGATAAGTGGGTAGGGTTAAGACCGACTTAACCAATAATATATATTAATTTGATAAGTGGGTAGAGTTAAGACCAGCTTAACCAATAATATATATATTAATCTGATAAGTGAATAGGGTTAAGACAAACTTAACCAATAATACATATTGATCTGATAAGTGGATAGGGTTAAGACTAACTCAACCAATAATATATAAGTGGATAGGGTTAAGACCAGCTTCACCAATAATATATATATATATTGATCTGGTAAGAGGATAGGGTTAAGACAAGCTTAACCAATGACACATGTTAATTTGATAAGTGGGTAACATGGGTGACATGTGGGATATAATTATAAACACTTAACCAAGTTGAAACATGTAAGAAGACATGAATAAGAGGGTGTTAAGTGGGAAATCCTAGTGAGGATCAAGCATAGGTGGAAAGCTTGTGTCAAGTGCGGGGACCCTTTTCAACCAGTAAACCATTTAGTATCTAAGTGAGATCGATCTAGATCGAGGACGGGACACGCTTACTGGGTTTGATTAAAAGAGGTCAAAACGGGTTAGCGATGGCAACGCAAGTCCAACGGGGTCATGTGCGTGCGTGTGCCCGGGCTGGTAGGTAAGACGTTGTTGCATCATGTAGGTATAAGCCGTGCATCTTTAGTGGTATCGGGTTGCCACTTTGGAAAATGATACACCTCACTGCGGGACCAGCACGGGTATCTATGAGTTAGGGAACCGATCAAATGGGGAAAGCAGTGGGTACGACTAGCGGAGATAGGAGCAGGCGGCACCTATGAAACCAGCTAGGAGTCCAACAACCATATTATGAATAAATGTTATAATTAGAATGAGGAGGGTAGTGGGTGCAACTAGTGGAGATAGGGGCAGGTGACACTTATGAAGATAGCTAGGGGTACACGAAACTACCATTATGATTATTATGTTTAGTAGGCGGGATCAACTTTTAGGGTGACTGGTAATGGTGCAGTATAGTAATTATCCTATAGTGATTAGGAGCGAGATTAATGCCAGAATATTCCTCATGTTTGTTTTATCTTGCCTACTTGTTTCACAGTCATTCCTTGTTTTACCAGTTTATGCCTTATCCTAATTACTTTAATAATTATATTGTTAAAGTTATTGGACTCGCTAGACTTTATGTCTGGCCCCTTTGTTTTTGCCTCTTTTCTTCCTCCCCCCCCCCAGGTTCTCAGGGTGGGACTAGTGCTAGTGGAGCTTGTTTTGGATCTTTCTCTCTCTTTGGAAGTGCTTGGATTGCTGAAACTAAAGTTCAGCTCATCTCTTTTATGTCTACTTATGTTGGGGTTATGCTTTTTACTGTATGCACTCAGAAAATAATTTGTCAAGATGGATATTAAGTGTACTTGGTTTTATTGTTAGTTTTTGGTGTTGTTGTAACAAAACTATTTCTCTGCTGCAATAAAAGTTGTTTTAATTTTTCAAGAACCAATATATGTATCTGTCTTGTTATATTTTGTTCTATGCACCAATAATACTCCATGAAAGTTAATGCATTCCCTTTGAGAGTGACATTAATGGACGTGGGGTGTTACATTAGTAACATGCGCACCAAGGTGCACACATTTAAAAGGAATGGGCCAACCCACTTGGGGCCTGGATCGACCCAACTTGAGACTGGTTGCCACAGTTCCACGTGATTTCCGGGTGATTTATTATGTATTAATTCGTTTGTTTATTTTAATTTCATATTCGAATTTCAAACTTCTTTCCTTCATAACTTATTCGTTCTAAGTCTGATTTCATCAAACAAAACGTCTATCTTAACCAAAATTTCGTAGCGGACCCAATGGCGCAACCCCTGCTGCCCAATTATCATTATTTTTTTGATTAATATTTATTTTATTAATCTTTTATTTAAATTTCTGTATTAAAACTTTGGGTTGTTGAAATCCCCAATTGTACAGATATAAGGCTACACATAAACATCTTTTAAATCGATTGCAGTCGCCTCGCTGATTTCATCTAAAAATTTAGGTTTTTAAACTATCAGATGTTTACATTAGCGAGTTGGTGGAAATGTTTGGCTTTCTCTGCAAATATGGGAGGAAGATCAACCCTGTGAAGTGTAAATTTAGGGTTGCATCTAGATTTTTTTTTGGCTTTATGGTTATTCTCGTGGGATTGAAGTCAGCCTCGAAAAGATCACCGCTATCAAGAACATTAGGTTAGCTACACAGATCAAAGACGTGCAAAACTTAAATGGAAAGGTAGATGCCATTAGCCATTCCATATCCAGAGCTACTGACAAATGCATCCCTTTCTTTGATCTGATCAAAATAGGAAAGCGCAATTTTATCTAGACACCAGATTGCATTTTAGAATCTGCTATACCATGTGGAAAGGCCCCAAATTTTGTTGAAACCGATAGATCATGATGACTTCTTCATTTATTTGGTTGTGTCATTGTATGCCATAAATTGTGTACCCGTACATGATAATCAACATGTTCAAGGACCTATTCATTATATAAGCAAAAGGCTAATGGGAGCAGAGCCTAACTATCCCAAGATTGAGAAACTGACCTACTACATTCTCATCACTTTTAAGAAGCTCTGTCATTACTTTTAAGCTCATCCGATTAAAGTTTATACTGGTCAACCACTACGAAAAGTGTTACAGCGACCTGAAGCATCAGGGAGGATGCTTAAGTGGAACATTGAAATAAGCCACTTTGATGTAATCAACGTTGAAATGACACAGATTTTAGAAACAATCAAAATCGCCGAAGTATACGTCTTCTATAAATCTACTAATGAAAATTACCAGTTTACTACGCAACATTTAATAAATATTTGACACTATTAAATGTATATGATGCAATTTTAATAATACAAATTATCATAGATTATCTAATCTACAAGGTATGTTATAGTATACAAGAAAACTCAAATAAATAAATATACTGTCGCACAACTCAAATGAGATAGACAACAATAGCTGCTCCAGCAAACTCAATTACAATTCAAATGCGGAATCATATAACAAGCAAGAAAATTACTGTATCACAAGATAAATAAGAAACAATACACAGAAAAATGTTTTCTTATTATTAGGACTGCATCACTACCACTACAAAGATGGCCAAGTCCAAAGCGCATGCAAATGGCCCTTTCACCTTGCTTGTACATGTCCTCTTTCCCAAACATACATTCATCTGTAAAATGGAAGTCTTTCCCCTAATGTTCGACGCATCACCGTCTCCTTCACCCTTGCTCGGTGCCTCGGCTCACTCGCTGCCAAATTTTGTTTTTTTCCAATATGTGCCCGTGCACGTGCATGCTCAAATGGTCGTGCGCGAAAGCTGAGCTCCTCCTCGTTGCCTCGCTTGACAAGTGTCATGCTTACACTTTTGGATAGAAGTGATTATAGGAGGAGTTATTTGGAAAATGAAAATGTCAAGATAAAGAGGAGCTGTGTTTTATATTTGCTGAGAAGAATAGAAAAATGTGAAGAAGAGAAGAAAACGTGTTGAGTTAAAACGAATGATTTTCCTCCTTAGTTCCCTTTGTTGTTTTCCACTGACACACACATTTTCTTCCTTTTTACAAGCATGGCAAAGTATGGTTTCATGTTATTACATTTAATGAAATACTGGATTACACAGTCAATGCGTTAAATGCAAATATGGATTTCTATGCATGCGTCTTTCTTTCCAGTGAATGTGTAAGTATATATTATTATAGACGTTACTTCATAGCTAAGTTTAAGTACCATTTGAATAAATAGAAAGTTCAGGAGTCATATGCCATTAAATGCAAAAGCATGTAAATTATGGGTCTTTTGATACCTCCTTCGTTGTTTTGTTGTGTACTACTTTTCTTCTTATGTGGTTCACACAACATTTTTACCACGTTAGTGGGTATAATTTCTGTTGGAAATTTTATGAATTATTTAAAAATATGAAATAAGTTTATGATGGCTCCTATTTGTGAATAGTACCACATCATGGGATTATAAGAAAGATGCAAGTATTTATACTTGTTTCTAAGAAGTCATGTTGGGGCCTTGGGCTCCCAATGTGTGCTTTGTTGTGAGGAGGGAGACCATGCATCATGACCACCACACATGCACGCGCGACCGACTGACCCGGCCCGGCCCGACTCGGCTTGGTTCGGTTCGGTTCGGGATTGGGCTTGGGCCTTGGGCCTTGGCTATGTGGTGTAGACACTTATATTTTTGGTCCAGAAAACATTGCGTTTTTCGAACTATTATTTAAATACAGAAAATATTTCTGAGCCGACTTTTATTTATGAAGCGGTAAACTCTTGACCCAGTATTTTCAACAGATCCTAATTTTCTTCCTCTGCCCAGTATTTTCGATTAACCCTAATCTCCGTCTATATTATTATCTTCAGTTGTAGACGAGATTACTGCAGAAAAAATATATACTATTTCTCTCCTCCGCCATTAAAATATTCTTACAGAATTTTTCGAGCAGTTATTAATTCAGAAATTGCAAATCTGCACTGATTTGTTGTGCAAAGCAAATCAGTTATTAATTTCAGAGAGGCTGTTTTATCCTAGAGGCGGCGGCAGAAGTACAAACTGGTTTTGCACCACTGACCAGATCGCCGAATCGTCTTCAAGAGAGCGACCTAGTCCGCGACTCAGCCATTGTTTCCCAACAATTTGAAGACGAAAAATGAAACAATGGCTTTGTCTGCTGCCCCATTCAGTCTCTGCGACCTAATCTCAAATCGCACTGCTTAAGAACAAATTCAGTCAACTTGATCAGCATCTGGATCCTCGAGCCAGCAGTATGGGTCGGAGATCTGGATCCCATGGTAGTTGTCGATGATGATTCATTGCGACAAATGATTGGATAGTGAAGAGCTGGAATTGGCGAGCAGAACAAATTGGACTTGCTAGACAGACTGCTCGTCAAATTGCAACCGGACAGTTTCATTATTTTCCAACAAAGTTCCGCCACAAGTGGTAGAAGAAGCTGAATAATAAAAAAGGAGTAATCACTTGGAGAATCAGACTTCATGAAGGTACATTCTATTAACGGGATTTATCCTCTATGCTGATTTTGCGCAATAAAACAAATATGGAACCATGAATGGTAGACAATTTTTAAACAGGATGCTGCTCATAATTGTTAGATCTAGGAATTTTCAACTTACACCTAAGATAGTTCCAAATTTGCTTGGAATATGTGCAGTTAAGATAAAGAAGTTTAATATCTTCATGAAGGTATTGAGCACAAATTACACTTAGGATCGGTAGATACATTCCAGGTGATAATTTTATCTTTGGTAGTGAACTTATTATTTGAAACCAGCAATGCATTTAAGGACATTCTGGGAGCACATGTACAATCCCAAATCAGAGAATTTGACCGAACACGGTTTCCATACTGAATTAAAATCAAAGTTTTCATTACCAATAGGCAACTAATGCTAGATATCACTGTCTTTTGTGAGATTTCCTCTGCGAGATACATAGCGTAAAGAATGCTTATGTAGATTTTGTTTTTCTGACTTAGATCGAGATTGAGTTCTAAGTATCTATTAAGACTGATAAGTAAAAATGCTGAAATTAATTTTTTTCCTGTGATTCAATTATGTTAGACTCTGAGTTTATGAATATTTTCCTATGAGAAAATATAAATACTCAAACATATGAACATTTAAAATAGTAAGCATCCACAACCGGCCAGTAAATAACAGAATGGAATCCGCAAGGAAACCATAAACGACAACAACAACCAACCCAAATGAATGATTCTGGACAGTTATTCTATAATACAAATTTAGAAAACCAGGTCATATGGCACAAAAGTGTCGGAACAGGCCAGACCCTGCACCGCAGGCAAACCTGACTGAGGAGCCTCTAACGGCTATGATTACTGAGATTCACCTTGTTGGTGAATCAAAGGGTTGGTGGGTAGACATTGGTGTTTCTCGCCATGTTTGCTATGATCGTGATATATTCACAATATACACGGTTGCTGACGATCAGAAAGTGTGTTGTGAGATCATCACACCACTTAAGCTGTAAAGACTGGTAATAATTAAAATAAAGCATATGATTGGAAATACATTGATTCTTAAAGATGTGATGCATCTAATATGTTTGAAACATTCAAAATTGAAATCAAGCAAATAGGAAAATTAAGAGACTACACAGTGATAGAGGAACAGAATACGAATCAAATTCTATTCTGGATTTTTTATGTGATATATTGTACATAAGAGAATTGCACCATATTCACCTGAAATGAACAGTAAAGCTGAAAAAATAGGACCTTTACCGAATTAGTAATTGTCATTTTATTAAATTTCGGTGCAACAAAACATTAGTGGGGGATATTTTATTGACTGCATGTTATGTTATGTTTAGAATCCCATAATCTAAGAATAAAATTTCACCTTATGAAATTTTAAAAAGAATTATAAATCCAATGTGTCATATTTTAGAACTTGGGTTTGTTTAACATATGTTTGCGCTCCAAACCCTAAGATAATAAAATTAGCTAGTAGAGCATATAAATGTGTATTTATAGGCTATGCTATTAATAGCAAAACATACAGTTTTCTTTATGACCTAAATACACATAATATAATTGAAACAAATGGTGCCGATTATTATGAAACAATTTTTTTTTTAAATTAAGGAATAGTGGTGGCACTTCTAGTATGCCTATTAGAACAGAATTTAATGAAAATTCTGAAATTGAACCTAGAAGAAGTAAAAGAACGAGAACCGTAAAAGACTTTGGTCCGGAGTTTTGTGTTTTTACTATAGAGGAGGATCCCTTAAACCTCCAAGAGGCCTTACCTTCTTTAGATGCCAATTTTTTGGCAAGAGGCTATAAATGATGAGATGGATTCTCTGGAATCCAATAAGACTTGGCATTTGGTAGATTTACCCCCGTTGTAAATCTATAGGCTGTAAATGGGTTCTTAAAAATTAAAACCTGATGGCACTATTGATAAATATAAAACACGACTAGTAGCTAAAGGTTTTAAGCAAAAAGAAAATATAGGTTTCTTTGACACTTTTTCACCAGTAACTAGAATTACATTCGTTTGGGTATTAATCTCACTTGCTTCTATTCATAATTTACGAATACACCAAATGGATGTAAAAACCACATTTTTGAACGGTGAATTAGAAGAAGAAATTTATATGGACTAGCCTGAAGGATTTGTAGTACATGGTCAAGAACATAAAGTATGCAAATTAGATGAATCATTATATGGTTTAAAACAAGTATCTAAACAATGGCATGTAAAATTTGATAATTAATCACTTCACATGGTTTTGAAGTTAATGAAAGTGACAAATGCATTTATTACAAATCTAAGAATGACATTTGCACTATTATATGCATTTATGTAGATGACCTACTCATCTTTGGGTCAAACATTCATGCCATAAATTCAGTCAAATCCTTATTAAGTGCCAATTTTAATATGAAAGATCTAGGTGAAGCGAGTGTAATCCCTGATATTAAGATTACTTGGTCAAAAAGGGGATTTTCTTTGGAACAATCCCATTAAACTAAGAAGACTCTAAAGAAATACAATTATATTGACTGCAAACTTGCATGTACACCATATGATCCTAGTGTAAAGTTATTTAAGAACACTGGTGAGGGTGTAAAACAGTCTGATTATGAGATCATCATTGGCAATCTTCGGGATGCCACTGATTGTACTAGACCTGTCATTGCCTATGTCATGGGATTATTGTGCAAGTTTACCAGTAGATCTAGTATAGAGCATTAACATGCTATTGAGAGGGTCATAAGATACCTAAAATAAACTATGAATCTTGGATTACATTATGAAAAAATTTCAGTTGTACTTGAAGGATATTCTGATACAGACTGAAATACTTTTTCTGATGATTCTATTGCGAACAGTGGCTATATATTTAGCATTGCTGGAAGAACTGTTTTTTGGGAAATCTAAGAAACAAAATATCTTGACTCAGTATACTATAGTGGCTGAGATAATAGCACTAGCCACAGCTAGTGAAGAAGCAGAGAAATAAAGAAATCTGCTAGTTGAGATCCCCATAAGGGAAAAACCGACACCAGTGGTGTAATCGATTGCGATAGTACCGCGGCTATTGCTAAAAGAATAGAACCATTATTACAACGGTAAAAGACGACGTCGTAAGCACAATACTGTAAAAGAACATCACATATATAGTGATGAAAAATTTGACAGCTATTGAAAGAAAAACAGAACCGATATTACAACGGTAAGAAATGACAGTCGTATGCACAGTATTGTTAGAGAACATCACATATAAGGTGATGATAATTTGCCAGAACCTTTGACGAAAGGACTGTCCAGAAAGAAAGTCCTTAATAATTATAAAAGAATGGGACTATTGCCCTGTGATTGTGGAATCACGCACAATGGTAACCCGACCTAAATGACTGGAGATCCCAAGAACTAGGTTCAATGGGTAAAAACAAGTTGTGTAGTGATTGTAGATGAACATGCTAAATTTTAGATTAAGAAGCATCTATTCCTGAAGTGATTAGAGGATGAGTTAATAAAAACTCTTAATGAGATCTATACTCTATTTGGAGTGGAGTACCTACCTTCAGGAGTGCTCTTGATAGACTCACCTTTGTGAATGTGGAAATTTGGCCATTTCCTATGAAGTTTTAGGCAAAACTTCTAGAGCGTTCACTAAACTGGGATAGACGTGCATGGCCATAAACGCATACGCTTATTTGATTGCACTGTCGAAAAGATTGTGTGTGGTTTGATGTCAGGAATAGAGTTCAAGACTACGTGTCACACTAGTAAAAACTGAATCTTATTCACTACGTAAAGATTCAAGTCGGATGACACCTTTGTTTATGCACAGTCTTATGTTTTTAGAAACTGCTTGATAATATTTTAAAAAATTCAAGTGGGGGATTGTTGGAAATTTTATGAATTATTTAAAAAATATGAAATAAGTTTATGATGGCTCCTATTTGTGAATAGTCCCACATCATGGGATTATAAGAAAGATGCAAGTATTTATACTTGTTTCTAAGAAGTCATGTTGGGGCCTTGGGCTCCCAATGCATGCTTTGTTGTGAGGAGGGAGACCATGCAT
Source organism: Allium sativum (assembly GCA_030737875.1). Lineage (NCBI taxonomy): Eukaryota > Viridiplantae > Streptophyta > Magnoliopsida > Asparagales > Amaryllidaceae > Allium > Allium sativum. The sequence goes on from CM060919.1 coordinate 804,416,336, forward strand.
CATGACCACCATAGACGCGCGCGCCCGACCGACCCGGCCCAGCTCGGTTCGGGATTGGCCTTGGGCCTTGGCTATGTGGTGTAGACACTTATATTTTTGGTCCAGAAAACACTGCGTTTTTCGAACTATTTTTTAAATACAGAAAATATTTCTGAGCTGACTTTTATTTATGAAGCGGTAAACTCTTGACCCAGTATTTTCAGCAGATCCTATTTTTCTTCCTCTGCCCAGTATTTTCGATTAACCCTTATCTCCGTCTATATTATTATCTTCAGTTGTAGACAAGATTACTACAGAAAAAAAAATACTATTTCTCTCCTCCGCCATTAAAATATTCTTAAAGAATTTTTCAAGCAGTTATTAATTTCGAAAGTGCAAATCTGCACTGATTTGTTGTGCAAAGCAAATCAGTTATTAATTTCAGAGAGGCTGTTTTATCCTAGAGGCGGCGGCGGAAGTACGAACTGGTTTTGCACTACCGACCAGATCACCGAATCGTCTTCAAGAGATCGACCTAGTCCGCGACTCAACCATTGTTTCCCAACAATTTCCAACGGCCCTTTTTCAGCTTTCGTTCAGAAAAATTATCCTATTTTCGTTTTTTGATGCATAAAACGTCTCAGTGGAGATATGACCCATTAAAAGCATAGATGAATTGCCATGTTTAATGTTGTTATTGGTATTTAATGATATTATTTTAGTTAAATTTAATTTTTTATAAGTTTTTAGACATAAAAAAATATGTAGACGAGATCCATTTGATATGTTGTTTTTTCTCATATGATCATATCAAAGTTCTCTACATTATAAACATGGTTAACATAATCTGTAATAGATTTTGGTGATACAAATTTTACATTTGAATAGATTTTTGAAGATATTACATGGCTTTACAGTCAGGTTATTTTGGACTATATACGCAAATCTGGCTTAACATTGATGATCCAATAACCAATATAAATGGCCTAAGTACGTAGCTCGGAGTACAATGAAGATGACAATAATCTAGAAGCTCAAAAAAATTCTTGGAATGAGCATCTCATTAACTCAAGCATACAAGCCATAAAACCTAGCAGAAATCGACTCAAAACAAACTCGTGCCACTCAGGTCAGGACATAGGGGAAGCTATCAAGCCAATGAGATAATAGGATTACAATCTATGGGAAAATAATGCAACTCTCCAGATTGGTGTGAAAGTACACTGATCTATATCGGTACCCATCTAGAATTACTCATCTCCACCGATCAAGATAACTGCCACGAGAACCTGGTTAACCGACATTCTCCATTACTCCACAACTTCCACTCCACTTCCCATGATTTTTGACTTCCCCCTATAAATATAAGGTACCCAGGCATTGTGGAGAAATTTTCTCATTCTTGAAGTTTTATTCAAAAAAAATTATTGATCCGGATCTCTACCGATCTGAAAAGTTTACTTGTAAAAATCTAAGTAAAACTAGTGAAATCTCTTTAAAAGTAGACATAGGTACACTTGGATAAACCACTATAATTGCTGTATGTGACTATATTTACTATTTCTCCTCATTTTCATTTATTGTTCTTCATTTATTCTCTACTCATAACGTATTCTTGTTGTTAGTACAATTTTGTATGTTAACATTTTGGTGCTTTCACTGAGAAACCAATGACTCTCAGTTCTAAGTCCTTCTCGTCTACTAGTGGATTCTAATTCCACTGAGGGAAGATATATTCCTTTCCCTGTCTTCCATGCGAAAAATGTTAAAGCCATTTGAAAATTGATATGACTGTTATGAAGAAAATGTCCTCTTTTTGTGCCAATATTCAGGTTCAAGGAGAAAAAAGCATTCAACAAGGAGCCCAAAGTCCTACTATTGAAGCAACGACCCTCCTACCTGGCTACCACTTCCATGGTGATAAGGCGGTTACTCTAAATTATACAATGAAAATGAAGTAGATGTTAGAAAAAAACACAGTAAGCTTTAGATCAGCTAATGAGGGAAAATCGAGACTTAAGGACCCAAGTGAACCGAATGAACTTAGAATGAAATTTATGAAGGAGACGCTCTCCAACTTTAGAATTCATGAATTTGGAAGGTCCTTTTCCTCGAAGCACAGTTATAGGAGCTAGTGCAGGAGTGTCGAGCAAGATTAACGTCAAGTTACAGGCCAGAATGTTCGGTGGCCCATCGAGAAGGAATATCGATCCAGATCTTATCAATTGTACCGATCTAGATCGAGCTAACCATGCCATTCTAAAATACAATGTAAGGGCCGATCTAGAGGATCCTCACCTTCATGTGATGCTAAACCACCTGGGTTCCTCTCAAGAAATCATTGCACTTCCCTTGCATCCTAATGACGATCAAATGCCAGAGTCAGGGGAAACGCAGCCAGTGATATTACCTGATGAGCTCAACTCGGGATTAGTGAGCCAAAGAGCCAAAGATATGAAATAGAGCCTGAAAAGTTATCCTATATCGATTCAAGACCTTATCCTAATTGTCATGGTATGGAAAATAACGAGAGTTAGTCAATGTTTTTTCAATGAAGATTGGGGACTTGAACGAAGACATAACTCGTTTATTGACGATATTTTTAAAGATGAATACCCCCGAAGATTCAATATGCCGCCAAAACTGCATTACACAGGAAACCGATTCGATGTAGCATCAGACAAGATACCAATGGTATATGAACTCAGTGCAAGCCACATGTGCTATTAAATGTAAAGCTTTCCCAATGTACTTGGATGGGATAACAACAATGTGTTTCACGAAATTGCCACCGAAATCGGTTTCATCTTTTCAGGCATTATGGAAAAAATTCCTGAACTAGTTTAGTATCCATACTGCGAAACAAAAATATATAATAGCCTTATCGAGTGTGCAACAAGTTCCAAGTGAGTCATTGAAGGATTACTTAGTGAGGTCCAATGCAACGATAATTAAAGTTAGTGAACCGGATGAAAAGACAATTTTAATGGCATTGATTAATGGGGTGGACTCGAATTCTGATTTTGGTGAATGGCTAATAGAGGAGCCTCCTCAACCCTGGACCAGTTTTACGTGAAATCCAATCAAATTCTATTAAAGGAAGAAACAAGGAGGACTCACAAAAAAAGAATGCAGGACCCAATCTTAAGGGCATTCAAATTAGCATGGCATTGCAGCAATCCATAGACAATTCAGTAAATTGAAAGTGAATGTTCAAAATCAGATTCAGCGAGGTGGCAATCGGGTAGGAAGCAGTAATGGTAAAAGAAACCACAATCGAAATAGATTTGCTTAGAGGAGCAACAAACCTAGAGCTTCAATGATTTCATCCGACTTAATGAATCATTGGAGAACATATATCTTGATACCTGTAATATGATTCAATACAAGAATGAACCTACTACGTAATCGACTAATAGAGAGAAATGATCTAGGAAGTTTTGTCTATTTCACGAAATCAAGATCATACAACAAAAAAGTGTCGTCATCTTCAAGATATTACTGAAAAAGACTGATTCATGAAGGAAAGCATGATGAATATAAAGTGCCTTGAGGGATATGGACAGGATGTCATGAGAAGTAACCATGGTAAGGTAACCCCCGGAGCTACCCCTCAGCAAAAGAACAAGTGAATTGCCATTAGCATAATAGTTGATGGACCACATCCATCTAGTAAAAGATAGAGGACTGTGCAACATTATGTGAATGTAGTGAAAACATGTAAAGTATAAGTGTTGAAAAACAATGGCTGAGTCACGGACTAGGTCGCTTTCTTGAAGACGATTCAGCGATCTGGTCAAAGGTGCGGACCAGTTCGTTCCTTCGCCGCCGCCTCTAGGATTACAGCCTCTAAAAACGATAACCGATTTGCTTGCACAACAAATCAGTGTATATTTGCACTTTCGAAAATAATATTGCTCGAATTTTCTGTAAGAAAGATTTAATGGCGGAGGCTAGAAGAGAAAACAGAACTCGGTGTATTTTCTGTCTGCAAATAAAAAGTATATATAGAACGAGAATTAGGGTTTGGGAGAAAAAACCGGATCTGCTAAAATTTCGGGAGACAATGTTTTTACCGTTGCACACTTTTTACCGTTGCAGAAAAAAATTATCGGTGCAAAAAATAATTTTCCATAAAAAAAACGGTTCGAAAACTGCAAAGTTTTATGGTCCAAAAATGTAAGTTTCTACACCACAAAGCCCAAGCCCGAGCCGGACCGGGCCGGGCCGGGTCGGGTCAAGTCGAGTCGGTCGCGCACGTGTGTGGTGTTCATGATGCGTGGTCTCCCTCTTCACAACAAAGCATGTATTGGAAGCCCAAGGCCCCAACATGATTTCTTAGAAACAAGTATAAATCCTTGCCTCTTCCATATAATCCAATGATGTGGGACTATTCACACATAGGAGCCATTCATACACTTATTCAACATTTTTAATAATTCACTTAATGTTTATAAAACATTTCCTACAATCCCCGACTTGAATTTTTAAAAATATTTTCGGGCAATTTCTAAAAACTTAAGATTGTGCATAAACAAAGGTGTCATCCGACTTGAACCTTTGCATAGTGAATAAGATTCAGTTTTTACTAGAGTAACATGTAGTCTTGAACTCTATTCCTGACATCAAACCACACACAACCTTTTCTATAGTGCAATCAAATAAGCCCGTGCATTTATGGTCATGCATGTCTATCCTAGTTTAGTGAATGCTCTAGAAGTTTTGCCCAAAAACTCCATAGGAAACAGCCACATTTCCACATTCACAAAGGTGAGTCTATCAAGAGTACTCCTGAAGGTATGTACTCCACTCCAAATAGAGTATAGATCTCATTAAGAGTTTCTATTAACTCATCCTCTAATCACTTCAGGAATACATGCTTCTTGATTTATTAAATAGCATGCACAACTCCTATCACTACACAAGTTGTTTTACCCATTGAACCTAGTTCTTGGGATCCCCAGTCATTTAGGTCGGGTTACCATTGTGCGTGACTCAACAATCAAAGGGCAATAGTCCCATTCTTTTAGAAGAATTGTGGACTTTCTCTCTTGACAGTCCTTTCGTCAAAGGATCTACCAAATTTTCTTCACTACGTACGTAATCCACTCTAATGGTACCTTTTGAAAGCAGTTCTCTAATCATGTTGTGCTTACGACGTATTTGTTATCTCTTAACCATTATAATAATGGTTCTGAACTTTTGCAATAGCCGCGGTACTATCGCAATGTATTAAAACAACCGGTATCGGTTTTTCCCATAAGGGAATCCCAGCTAGCAGATTTCTCAAATACTCTGCCTATTCACCAGCTGTAGCTAGTGCTATCATCTCAGACTCCATAGTAGACTGAGCCAAAATACTCTGTTTCTTGGATTTCCAAGAAACAACTCCTCCAGCGATGCTAAATATATAGCCACTGGTCGCTTTAGAATCATCAGATAAGGTATTCCAATCTGCATCAGAATATTCTTCAAGTACAACTGGAAACCTTTCATAATGTAATCCAAGGTTCATGGTTCGTTTAAGATATCTCATCACCCTTTCAGTAGCATGCCAGTGCTATATACTAGGTCTACTGGTAAACCTGCACAAAAATCCCACGACATAGACAATGTCGGGTCTAGTACAATCAGTGGCATACCGAAGGTTGCCAATGATGCTCGCATACTCAGACTGTCTTACACCTTCACCAATGTTCTTAAATAACTTTACACTGTGATCATATGGTGTACTTGCAAGTTTACAGTCAAAGTAATTATATTTCTTTAGGATCTTCTCAACGTAGTGAGATTGATCCAAAGAAATTCCCTTTTCAGACCTAGTAATTTTAATACCAAGGTTTACACTCGCCTCACCTAGATCTTTCATATCAAAATTGGTACTTAATAAGGATTTGACTGAGTTTATGGCATGAATGTTTGACCCAAAAATGAGTAGGTCATCTACATAAAGGCATATAATAGTGCAAATGTCATCCTCAGATTTGTAATAAATGCATTTGTCACTTTCATTAACTTTAAAACCATGTGAAATGATTAAATTATAATATTTTTCATGCCATTGTTTAGGTGCTTGTTTTAAACCATATAATGATTTATCTAATTTGCATACTTTATGTTCTTGACCATGTACCACAAATCCTTCAGGCTGGTCCATATATATTTCTTCGTCCAATTCACCGTTCAAAAATACGGTTTTCTCATCCATTTGGTGTATTAACAAATTATGAATAGAGGCAAGTGAGACTAATACCCAAATGGATGTGATTCTAGTAACAGGTGAAAAAGTGTTGAAGAAATCTATGTTTTCTTTTTGTTTAAAACCTTTGGCTACTAGTCGTGCTTTATATTTATCAATAGTGCCATCAGGTTTTAATTTTTTTTAAGTACCCCCATTTACAGCCTATAGACTTACAACCAGGGGGTAAATCTACCAAGTGCCAAGTCTTATTGATTCTAAAGAATCTGTCTCATCATTTATAGCCTCTTGCCAAAAATCGGCATCTAAGGAAGATAAGGCCTCTTGGAGGTTTATGGGATCCTCCTCAATAGTAAAAACACAAAAATCTGAACCAAAATTTTTTATGGTTCTTACTCTTTTACTTCTTCTAGGTTCAGCTTCAGAATTTTCATTAAGTTCTTTTCTAATAGGCATACTTGAAATGCCCCCACTATTCCTTAATTTAAAAGGAAATTTAGTTTCATAAAAATCAGCATCATTTGATTTACCTATATTATGTGCATTAAGGTCATAAAATCAGTATGCTTTGCTATTAATAGCATAGCCTATAAATACACATTCATATGCTCTACTTGCCAATTTTATTCTCTTAGGGTCTAGAATGCGAACATATGCTAAATAACCCCAAGTTCTAAAATATGAGACATTGGGTTTATGATTCTTTAAAATTTCATAAGGTGAAATTTTATTCTTAGATTTGGGGATTCTATTCAGAACATAGCATACACTCAATAAAAAAATCCCCCCACCAATGTTTTGTTGCACCATAATTTAGTAATATGGAAACTACAAGTTCGGTAAAGGTCCTATTTTTCCTTTCAGCTTTACCATTCATCTCAGGAGAATAGGGTGCAGTTATTTCATGTACTATACCATGTTGTTTATAGAATTCCAGAATTGAAGTGGATTCATATTTTGTTCCTCTATCACTACGAAGTCTCTTAATTTTCCTATTTGCTTGATTCTCAATCTCAATTTTGAATGTTTTAAACATGTCAAAAGCATCAATTTTATTTTTCATAAGGTATACATATGTGAAATCAGAACAGTCGTCAATAAAAGTGATAAAATAACGATGTCCTTGTCTAGTCAAAGTACCATCAAGTTCACATATGTCAGAATGAATCAAGTCTAAGGGTTCAAAAATTCTATCAACAGATATATGAGGTTTCTTCGTGATTTTTGCTTGTGTACAGAATTCACATTTATCAAGTTCAGATTCTGTCAAATTAAGAATCATATCTAGGGTGCTCATGCTGTGAATTATTTGTTTATTAACATGACATAATCTAGAGTGCCAAATATTAAAATCACACAACATATAAGCAGAAGTATTCACTTTATTTGTTTCAACATTCAGTTTAAACATACCGTCACAAGCATAACCCTTTCCCACAAAAGTTCCCTTATAATTTAGGGTATACAAATCAGCCCCAATAACTTGAGTAAACCCAGCCTTATTAAGGAGAAAGCCAGACACCAGATTCTTTCTAATCTCTAGAGTATGCATAACATCTTTCACAATTACTGTCTTTCAAGAGGTAAACTTAATTTCCACATTGCCAATCCCTGCAACTTTAGTGGTGTGAGAATCTCACAACAACAGTTTCTGATTTTCAGCAGCCGTGTATGTAGAGAACAAGCCGTGATCATAGCAGACATGGCGAGAGGCACCAGTGTCTACCCACCAACCCTCTGGTCCACCAACAAGGTGAATCTCAGTAATCATAGCCGTAAGAGGCTCTTCAGTCAGGTTAGCCTGCGGTGCAGAGCTTGGCATGTTCCGACACTTTCATGCCATATGACCTGGTTTTCCACAGTTGTAGCAAAGAAACAACTGTCCAGAATCATTCTTTTGGGCTGGTTTCTGCTATCCTTTTGGGTTTCCTTGCGGATTCCCATTCTGTTTGTTGCGCCTGTTCTGATTCTTAAAAGATTTCTGATTCGGTTTCAGAACAACGGGTGTGGTCTTTTTAGTGTTGTTGTTATTGACAATCAACACCTCTTCTTTCTGGTCCTGTTTGCGTGCCTCCTCCTCAATACGGAGGCACGTGATCAAGCTTTCTAAGGAAAATTCCTTAGTCTTATGACGTAAAACATTTTTAAAATCTTTCCAGTCAGTGGGTAATATGTCAATGATAAAAAAAATTTGAAATTCTTCGTCCAATGCCATACCTTCGGAGATGATCTCATGAGCTATTTTCTGCAGCTCATGAGACTACATCTCAACTGATATGTCGCCAGTCATCTGGTGCTTTAGGTAGCAGCTTACAACATATTTCATTGGCCCTGCCTCCTCTGTATCATACTTCTTTTTCAGTGCTTCCCAGATCTCCTTTGTTGTCTTCTCATCTGAGTTATAATAATCATACAGATCATCGCTCAATCCATTCAGAATGATGTTCTTGCATAAATAATCCTGTTCAGTCCAGGTCTGCAGTTGCTTTGACTGTTCAGTCCATGATGCCATCTCCGTTGCATCAGCCTCGTCTGGTTTATCTGGTAGCTGCAGTTTTTCAGCAGTCAGCGCAGCCACAACCTTTCTGATCATGAGGAAGAACTCCATCTTCTGATGCCATCGCTTCAAATGCAAGCCTTCGAATTTGAATGGAGCAGCAGTCACGAGAGGGTTCTGAAAGCAGAGGGTGGAGCAGCATCGTCTACGGTTGAGTTCAAAGCCATTGTTTCATATCGTCTTCAAATTGTTGAAAAACAATGGCTGAGTTGCTGACTAGGTCGCTTTCTTGAAGACGATTCGGCAATCTGGTCAAAGATGCAAACCAGTTCGTTCCTTCGCCGCCGCCTCTAGGATAAAACAGCCTCTAAAAACGATAAACGATTTGCTTGCACAACAAATCAGTGCAGATTTGCACTTTCGAAAATAATATTGCTCGAATTTTCTGTAAGAAAGATTTAATGGCGGAGGGTAGAAGAGAAAACAAAACTCGGTGTATTTTCTGTATGCAGATAAAAAGTATATATAGAACGAGAATTAGGGTTTGGGAGATAAAACCGGATCTACTAACATTTCGAGGGACAATTTTTTTACCGTTGCACAATTTTTACCGTTGCAGAAAAAAATTATCGGTGCAGAAAATAATTTTCCATAAAAAAAATGGTTCGAAAACTGCAAAGGTTTTATGGTCATAAAATATAACTGTCTACACCACAAAGCCCAAGCCCGAACCCGAGCCTGGTCAAGTCGAGTCGAATCGGTCGGTCGGTCGCGCGCGTGTGTGGTGTTCATGATGCATGGTCTCCCTCCTCACAACAAAGCACGTATTGGAAGCCCAAGGCCCCAAAATGATTTCTTAGAAACAAGTATAAATCCTTGCCTCTTCCATATAATCCCATGATATGGGACTATTCACACATTGGACCCATTCATACACTTATTCAATATTTTTAATAATTCACTTAATGTTTGTAAAACATTTCCACAATAAGGATTGTAACAACGCAGAAGAAATTCCACTAGCTAAGCAAAAAAACACAATGATGGATGATGTCATTTTCACAGATAATAAAGCCGATGGAGTGGAATCTCTATTAATTGATCCTTTAGTGAATACAACCAAGGTGGGCCCGACGTTGGTATGAAGAATCCATATTGATTATGAGAGCTCTATCAATATTTTATTCAAAGTAGCTTATGACTAAATGATGCTGGAAGCAAAGGATTGGAAATCGTGCACGGCTCGCATATATGGTTTCTATGGATCAGCTAATAAGCCAATCGACATGATGAAGTTGCCGGTTGAGCTAGGAGAAGGAGATCGCAAAAGAGTGTGGATTCTCCCATTTATTGTCTTGGATATTTATTCACCTTGACCGATCAAATGTCCTAAAAATTGGATCTTACCCTGGCCCTAGGCGTAGGAAGGAGTCAGCATATTTCCTTAAAGCAAACCATGATATGCTCCCTAAACACATATATGTGTGGAATCTCACCAGCACGAGCCACACTTTGAATCAAGGTTGTCAAAATGAGATTCAAATCGTAAATAGTAAAGTTTACGTTTTAAATCGAAACAGGATTCAAGTCGAAAATAGTGGATTTAAAAGATTCATACTTTAAAGTTCATATACACTTTGAAATTAACACTTATGTTTGAACTTCAATATTATAATCGTATAATTCAATTTTTATTTTATTCCATTTTTATCTTATTTAAGGTAACAAAGAATTGAATTTGTAGACTTATTTCAGTCTACTGAATGTACCAATATGTATTGAGTGAAAGTGATTTTAATTGATTTGAATAGAATTATAAATCAATCGCAAAGGGAGAGATTCTATTTGAAACGAAATTTAAATCATAGGATTTTGAGGTTTATGAAATAATGCTTTGAATAGTAACCTGAAGTTCATACAAGTGAAGCAGAAAAGGTGGGAGAGATTAGCTGGGCTAAAAGAGGAAGTGGAAAAGTTGAAAAGAAATGGTTTTACATGGGATTCCTCATACCCAGATTGGGTTTCTAACCCAGTGTCAGTAAAGAAATCTAGTGGAAAATAGCGTAATTGCATAAATTATTTAGACTTAAATAAGGCATGTCTGAAAGATAGTTCTCCACTCTTTAGGATTGACCAGCTTGTAGATTTGACCGTTGGCCACGAACTTCCCTTTTTCATAGATTCCTACTTCAGCTATAATCAAATTCCACTGCATGTTCTTAATAAAGAGGATACAAGATTTATAACTGATTTAGGGTTGTATTGTTATGTGGTGATGTCCTTTGGACTAAAAACCGATGGAGCTACATACCAAAGGCTGGTCAATCGAACGTTTAAGGAACATAGTAGAAAATCCATGGAGGTATACATGGACAATATGCTCGTGAAATCACGACTATCAGATGTTTACATTAGCGAGTTGGTGGAAATGTTTGGCTTTCTCTGCAAATATGGGAGGAAGATCAACCCTGTGAAGTGTAAATTTAGGGTTGCATCTAGAATTTTTTTTGGCTTTATGGTTATTCTCGTGGGATTGAAGTCAGCCTCGAAAAGATCACCGCTATCAAGAACATTAGGTTAGCTACACAGATCAAAGACGTGCAAAACTTAAATGGAAAGGTAGATGCCATTAGCCATTCCATATCCAGAGCTACTGACAAATGCATCCCTTTCTTTGATCTGATCAAAATAGGAAAGCGCAATTTTATCTAGACACCAGATTGCATTTTAGAATCTGCTATACCATGTGGAAAGGCCCCAAATTTTGTTGAAACCGATAGATCATGATGACTTCTTCATTTATTTGGTTGTGTCATTGTATGCCATAAATTGTGTACCCGTACATGATAATCAACATGTTCAAGGACCTATTCATTATATAAGCAAAAGGCTAATGGGAGCAGAGCCTAACTATCCCAAGATTGAGAAACTGACCTACTACATTCTCATCACTTTTAAGAAGCTCTGTCATTACTTTTAAGCTCATCCGATTAAAGTTTATACTGGTCAACCACTACGAAAAGTGTTACAGCGACCTGAAGCATCAGGGAGGATGCTTAAGTGGAACATTGAAATAAGCCACTTTGATGTAATCAACGTTGAAATGACACAGATTTTAGAAACAATCAAAATCGCCGAAGTATACGTCTTCTATAAATCTACTAATGAAAATTACCAGTTTACTACGCAACATTTAATAAATATTTGACACTATTAAATGTATATGATGCAATTTTAATAATACAAATTATCATAGATTATCTAATCTACAAGGTATGTTATAGTATACAAGAAAACTCAAATAAATAAATATACTGTCGCACAACTCAAATGAGATAGACAACAATAGCTGCTCCAGCAAACTCAATTACAATTCAAATGCGGAATCATATAACAAGCAAGAAAATTACTGTATCACAAGATAAATAAGAAACAATACACAGAAAAATGTTTTCTTATTATTAGGACTGCATCACTACCACTACAAAGATGGCCAAGTCCAAAGCGCATGCAAATGGCCCTTTCACCTTGCTTGTACATGTCCTCTTTCCCAAACATACATTCATCTGTAAAATGGATGTCTTTCCCCTAATGTTCGACGCATCACCGTCTCCTTCACCCTTGCTCGGTGCCTCGGCTCACTCGCTGCCAAATTTTGTTTTTTTCCAATATGTGCCCGTGCACATGCATGCACAAATGGTCATGCGCGAAAACTGAGCTCCTCCTCGTTGCCTCGCTTGACAAGTGTCATGCTTACACTTTTGGATAGAAGTGATTATAGGAGGAGTTATTTGGAAAATGAAAATGTCAAGATAAAGAGGAGCTGTGTTTTATATTTGCTGAGAAGAATAGAAAAATGTGAAGAAGAGAAGAAAACGTGTTGAGTTAAAACGAATGATTTTCCTCCTTAGTTCCCTTTGTTGTTTTCCACTGACACACACATTTTCTTCCTTTTTACAAGCATGGCAAAGTATGGTTTCATGTTATTACATTAAATGAAATACTGGTTTACACAGTCAATGCGTTAAATGAAAATATGGATTTCTATGCATGCGTCTTTCTTTCCAGTGAATGTGTAAGTATATATTATTATAGACGTTACTTCATAGCTAAGTTTAAGTACCATTTGAATAAATAGAAAGTTCAGGAGTCATACGCCATTAAATGCAAAAGCATGTAAATTATGGGTCTTTTGATACCTCCTTCGTTGTTTTGTTGTGTACTACTTTTCTTCTTATGTGGTTCACACAACATTTTTACCACGTTAGTGGGTATAATTTCTGTTGGAAATTTTATGAATTATTTAAAAATATGAAATAAGTTTATGATGGCTCCTATGATTATAAGAAAGATGCAAGTATTTATACTTGTTTCTAAGAAGTCATGTTGGGGCCTTGGGCTCCCAATGTGTGCTTTGTTGTGAGGAGGGAGACCATGCATCATGACCACCACACATGCACGCGCGACCGACTGACCCGGCCCGGCCCGACTCGGCTTGGTTCGGTTCGAGATTGGGCTTGGGCCTTGGGCCTTGGCTATGTGGTGTAGACACTTATATTTTTGGTCCAGAAAACATTGCGTTTTTTGAACTATTTTTTAAATACAGAAAATATTTCTGAGCCGACTTTTATTTATGAAGCGGTAAACTCTTGACCCAGTATTTTCAACAGATCCTAATTTTCTTCCTCTGCCCAGTATTTTCGATTAACCCTAATCTCCGTCTATATTATTATCTTCAGTTGTAGACGAGATTACTACAGAAAAAAATATATACTATTTCTCTCCTCCGCCATTAAAATATTCTTATAGAATTTTTCGAGCAGTTATTAATTTTGAAAGTGCAAATCGGCACTGATTTGTTGTGCAAAGCAAATCAGTTATTAATTTAAGAAAGGCTGTTTTATCCTAGAGGCGACGGCAGAAGTACAAACTGGTTTTGCACCACTGACCAGATCGTCGAATCGTCTTCAAGAGAGCGACCTAGTCCGTGACTCAGCCATTGTTTCCCAACAATTTGAAGACGAAAAATGAAACAATGGCTTTGTCTGCTGCCCCATTCAGTCTCTGCGACCTAATCTCAAATCGCACTGCTTAAGAACAAATTCAGTCAACTTGATCAGCATCTGGATCCTCGAGCCAGCAGTACGGGTTGGAGATCTGGATCCCATGGTAGTTGTCGATGATGATTCATTGCGACAAATGATTGGATAGTGAATAGCTGGAATTGGCGAACAGAACAAATTGGACTTGCTAGACAGACTGCTCGTCAAATTGCAACCGGACCGTTTCATTATTTTCCAACAAAGTTCTACCGCAAGTGGTAGAAGAAGCTGAATAATAAAAAGGGAGTAATCACTTGGAGAATCAGACTTCATGAAGGTACATTCTATTAACGGGATTTATCCTCTATGCTGATTTTGTGCAATAAAACAAATATGGAACCATGAATGGTAGACAATTTTTAAACAGGATGTTGCTCATAATTGTTAGATCTAGGAATTTTCAACTTACACCTAAGATAGTTCCAAATTTGCTTGGAATATGAGCAGTTAAGATAAAGAAGTTTAGTATCTTCATGAAGGTATTGAGCACAAATTTCACATAGGATCGGTAGATACATTCCAGGTGATAATTTTATCTTTGGTAGTGAACTTATTATTTGAAGCCAGCAATGCATTTAAGGACATTCTGGGAGCACATGTACAATCCCAAATCAGAGAATTTGACCGAACATGGTTTCCATACTGAATTAAAATCAAAGTTTTCATTACCAATAGGCAACTAATGCTAGATATCACTGTCTTTTGTGAGATTTCCTCTGCGAGATACATAGCGTAAAGAATGCTTATATAGATTTTGTTTTTCTGACTTAGATCGAGATTGAGTTCTAAGTATCTATTAAGATTGATAAGTAAAAATGCTGAAATTAATTTTTTTTCTGTGATTCAATTATGTTAGTCTCTGAGTTTATGAATATTTTCCTATGAGAAAATATAAATACTCAAACATATGAACATTTAAAATAGTAAGCATCCACAACCGGCCAGTAAATAACAGAATGGAATCCGCATGGAAACCATAAACGACAGCAACAACCAACCCAAATGAATGATTCTGGACAGTTTTTCTATAATACAAATTTAGAAAACCAGGTCATATGGCACAAAAGTGTCGGAACAGGCCAGACCCTGCACCGCAGGCAAACCTGACTGAGGAGCCTCTAACGGCTATGATTACTGAGATTCACCTTGTTGGTGAATCAAAGGGTTGGTGGGTAGACATTGGTGTTTCTCGCCATGTTTGCTATGATCGTGATATATTCACAATATACACGGTTGCTGACGATCAGAAAGTGTGTTGTTAGATCATCACACCACTTAAGCTGTAAAGACTGGTAATAATTAAAATAAAGCATATGATTGGAAATACATTGATTCTTAAAGATGTGATGCATCTAATATGTTTGAAACATTCAAAATTGAAATCAAGCAAATAGGAAAATTAAGAGACTACACAGTGATAGAGGAACAGAATACGAATCAAATTCTATTCTGGATTTTTTATGTGATATATTGTACATAAGAGAATTGCACCATATTCACCTGAAATGAACGGTAAAGCTGAAAAAATAGGACCTTTACCGAATTAGTAATTGTCATTTTATTAAATTTCGGTGCAACAAAACATTAGTGGGGGGATATTTTATTGACTGCATGCTATGTTATGTTTAGAATCCCATAATCTAAGAATAAAATTTCACCTTATGAAATTTTAAAAAGAATTATAAATCCAATGTGTCATATTTTAGAACTTGGGTTTGTTTAACATATGTTTGCGCTCCAAACCCTAAGATAATAAAATTAGCTAGTAGAGCACATGAATGTGTATTTATAGGCTATGCTATTAATAGCAAAACATACAGTTTTCTTTATGACCTAAATACACATAATATAATTGAAACAAATGGTGCCGATTATTATGAAACATTTTTTTTTTAAATTAAGGAATAGTGGGGGCACTTCTAGTATGCCTATTAGAACAGAATTTAATGAAAATTCTGAAATTGAACCTAGTAGAAGTAAAAGAACGAGAACCGTAAAAGACTTTGGTCCGGATTTTTGTGTTTTTACTATAGAGGAGGATCCCTTAAACCTCCAAGAGGCCTTACCTTCTTTAGATGCCAATTTTTTGGCAAGAGGCTATAAATGATGAGTTGGATTCTCTGGAATCCAATAAGACTTGGCATTTGGTAGATTTACCCCCGTTGTAAATCTATAGGCTGTAAATGGGTTCTTAAAAATTAAAACCTGATGGCACTATTGATAAATATAAAACACGACTAGTAGCTAAAGGTTTTAAGCAAAAAGAAAATATAGGTTTCTTTGACACTTTTTCACCAGTAACTAGAATTACATTCGTTTGGGTATTAATCTCACTTGCTTCTATTCATAATTTACGAATACACCAAATGGATGTAAAAACCACATTTTTGAACGGTGAATTAGAAGAAGAAATTTATATGGACCAGCCTGAAGGATTTGTAGTACATGGTCAAGAACATAAAGTATGCAAATTAGATGAATCATTATATGGTTTAAAACAAGTATCTAAACAATGGCATGAAAAATTTGATAATTAATCACTTCACATGGTTTTGAAGTTAATGAAAGTGACAAATGCATTTATTACAAATCTAAGAATGACATTTGCACTATTATATGCCTTTATGTAGATGACCTACTCATCTTTGGGTCAAACATTCATGCCATAAATTCAGTCAAATCCTTATTAAGTGCCAATTTTAATATGAAAGGTCTAGGTGAAGCGAGTGTAATCCCTGATATTAAGATTACTTGGTCAAAAAGGGGATTTTCTTTGGATCAATCCCGTTAAACTAAGAAGACTCTAAAGAAATACAATTATATTGACTGCAAACTTGCATGTACACCATATGATCCTAGTGTAAAGTTATTTAAGAACACTGGTGAGGGTGTAAAACAGTCTGATTATGAGATCATCATTGGCAATCTTCGGGATGCCACTGATTGTACTAGACCTGTCATTGCCTAAGTCATGGGATTATTGTGCAAGTTTACCGGTAGATCTAGTATAGAGCATTAACATGCTATTGAGAGGGTCATAAGATACCTAAAATAAACTATGAATCTTGGATTACATTATGAAAAAATTTCAGTTGTACTTGAAGGATATTCTGATACAGACTGAAATACTTTATCTGATGATTCTATTGCGAACAGTGGCTATATATTTAGCATTGCTGGAAGAACTATTTTTTGGGAAATCTAAGAAACAAAATATCTTGACTTAGTATACTATAGTGGCTGAGATAATAGCACTAGCCACAGCTAGTGAAGAAGCAGAGAAATAAAGAAATCTGCTAGTTGAGATCCCCATAAGGGAAAAACCGACACCAGTGGTGTAATCGATTGCGATAGTACCGCGGCTATTGCTAAAAGAATAGAACCATTATTACAACGGTAAAAGACGACGTCGTAAGCACAATACTGTAAAAGAACATCACATATATAGTGATGAAAAATTTGACAGCTATTGAAAGAAAAACAGAACCGATATTACAACGGTAAGAAATGACAGTCGTATGCACAGTATTGTTAGAGAACATCACATATAAGGTGATGATAATTTGCCAGAACCTTTGACGAAAGGACTGTCCAGAAAGAAAGTCCTTAATAATTATAAAAGAATGGGACTATTGCCCTGTGATTGTGGAATCACGCACAATGGTAACCCGACCTAAATGACTGGAGATCCCAAGAACTAGGTTCAATGGGTAAAAACAAGTTGTGTAGTGATTGTAGATGAACATGCTAAATTTTAGATTAAGAAGCATCTATTCCTGAAGTGATTAGAGGATGAGTTAATAAAAACTCTTAATGAGATCTATACTCTATTTGGAGTGGAGTACCTACCTTCAGGAGTGCTCTTGATAGACTCACCTTTGTGAATGTGGAAATTTGGCCATTTCCTATGAAGTTTTGGGCAAAACTTCTAGAGCGTTCACTAAACTGGGATAGACGTGCATGGCCATAAACGCACATGCTTATTTGATTGCACTGTAGAAAAGATTGTGTGTGGTTTGATGTCAGGAATAGAGTTCAAGACTACGTGTCACATTAGTAAAAACTGAATCTTATTCACTACGTAAAGGTTCAAGTCGGATGACACCTGTGTTTATGCACAGTCTTATGTTTTTAGAAACTGCTTGATAATATTTTAAAAAATTCAAGTGGGGGATTGTTGGAAATTTTATGAATTATTTAAAAAATATGAAATAAGTTTATGATGGCTCCTATTTGTGAATAGTCCCACATCATGGGATTATAAGAAAGATGCAAGTATTTATACTTGTTTCTAAGAAGTCATGTTGGGGCCTTGGGCTCCCAATGCATGCTTTGTTGTGAGGAGGGAGACCATGCATCATGACCACCGTAGACGCGCGCGCGACCGACCGACCCGGCCCAGCTCGGTTCGGGATTGGCCTTGGGCCTTGGCTATATGGTGTAGACACTTATATTTTTGATCCAGAAAACACTGCGTTTTTCGAACTATTTTTTAAATACAGAAAATATTTCTGAGCCGACTTTTATTTATGAAGCGGTAAACTCTTGACCCGGTATTTTCAGCAGATCCTATTTTTCTTCCTCTGCCCAGTATTTTCGATTAACCCTTATCTCCGTCTATATTATTATCTTCAGTTGTAGACAAGATTACTACAGAAAAAAAATACTATTTCTCTCCTCCGCAATTAAAATATTCTTAAAGAATTTTTCGAGCAGTTATTAAATTCGAAAGTGCAAATCTGCATTGATTTGTTGTGCAAAGCAAATCAGTTATTAATTTCAGAGAGGTTGTTTTATCCTAGAGGCGGCGGCGGAAGTACGAACTGGTTTTGCACTACCGACCAGATCACCGAATCGTCTTCAAGAGAGCGACCTAGCCCGCGACTCAACCATTGTTTCCCAACAATTTCCAACGGCCCTTTTTCAGCTTTCGTTCAGAAAAATTATCCTATTTTCGTTTTTTGATGCATAAAACGTCTCAGTGGAGATATGACCCATTAAAAGCATAGATGAATTGCCATGTTCAATGTTGTTATTGGTATTTAATGATATTTTTTAGTTAAATTTAATTTTTTATAAGTTTTCAGACATAAAAAAATATGTAGACGAGATCCATTTGATATGTTGTTTTTTCTCATATGATCATATCAAAGTTCTCTACATTATAAACATGGTTAACATAATCTATAATAGATTTTGGTGATACAAATTTTACATTTGAATAGATTTTTGAAGATAATACATGGCTTTACAGTCAGGTTATTTTGGACTATATACGCAAATCTGGCTTAACATTTGATGATCCAATAACCAATATAAATGGCCTAAGTACGTAGCTCGGAGTACAATGAAGATGACAATCATCTAGAAGCTCAAAAAAAATTCTTGGAATGAGCATCTCATTAACTCAAGCATACAAGCCATAAAACCTAGCAGAAATCGACTCAAAACAAACTCGTGCCACTCAGGTCAGGACATAGGGGAAGCTATCAAGCCAATGAGATAATAGGATTACAAGCTATGGGAAAATAATGCAACTCTCCAGATTGGTGTGTAAGTACACTGATCTATATTGGTACCCATCCAGAATTACTCATCTCCACCGATCAAGATAACTGCCACGAGAACCTGGTTAACCGACATTCTCCATTACTCCACAACTTCCACTCCACTTCCCATGATTTTTGACTTCCCCCTATAAATATAAGGTACCCAGGCATTGTGGAGAAATTTTCTCATTCTTGAAGTTTTATTCAAAAAAAATTATTGATCCGGATCTCTACCGATCTGAAAAGTTTACTTGTAAAAATCTAAGTAAAACTAGTGAAATCTCTTTAAAAGTAGACATAGGTACACTTGGATAAACCACTATAATTGCTGTATGTGACTATATTTACTATTTCTCCTCATTTTCATTTATTGTTCTTCATTTATTCTCTACTCATAACGTATTCTTGTTGTTAGTACAATTTTGTATGTTAACATTTTGGTGCTTTCACTGAGAAACCAATGACTCTCAGTTCTAAGTCCTTCTCGTCTACTAGTGGATTCTAATTCCACTGAGGGAAGATATATTCCTTTCCCTGTCTTCCATGCGAAAGATGTTAAAGTCATTTGAAAATTGATATGACTATTATGAAGAAAATGTCCTCTTTTTGTGCCAATATTCAGGTTCAAGGAGAAAAAAGCATTCAACAAGGAGCCCAAAGTCCTACTATTGAAGCAACGACCCTCCTACCTGGCTACCACTTCCATGGTGATAAGGCGGTTAATCAAAATGATACAATGAAAATGAAGTAGATGTTAGAAAAAAACACAGTAAGCTTTAGATCAGCTAATGAGGGAAAATCGAGACTTAAGGACCCACGTGAACCGAATGAACTCAGAATGAAATTTATGAAGGAGACGCTCTCCAACTTTAGAATTCATGAATTTGGAAGGTCATTTTCCTCGAAGCACGGTTATAGGAGCTAATGTAGGAGTTTCGAGCAAGATTAATGTCAAGTTACAGGCCAGAATGTTCGGTGGCCCATCGAGAAGGAATACCGATCCAGATCTTATCAATCGTACCGATCTAGATCGAGCTAACCATGCCATTCTAAAATGCAATGCAAGGGCCGATCTAGAGGATCCTTACTTCATGTGATGCTAAACCACCTGGGTTCCTCTCAATAAATCATTGCACTTCCCTTGCATCCTAATGACGATCAAATGCCAGAGTATGGGGAAACGCAGCCAGTGATATTACCTGATGAGCTCAACTCGGGATTAGTGAGCCAAAGAGCCAAAGATATGAAATAGAGCCTGAAAGTTATCCTATATCGATTCAAGACCTTATCCTAATTGTCATGGTATGGAAAATAACGAGAGTTAGTCAATGTTTTATCAATGAAGATTGGGGACTTGAACGAAGACATAACTCGTTTATTGACGATATTTTTAAAGATGAATACCCCCGAAGATTCAATATGCCACCAATACTGCATTACACAGGAAACCGATTCGATGCAGCATCAGACCAGATACCAATGGTATATGAAATGAGTGCAAGCCACATGTGCTATTAAATGTAAAGCTTTCCCAATATACTTGGATGGGATAACAACGACGTGTTTCACGAAATTGCCAACGAAATCGGCTTCATCTTTTCAGGCATTATGTAAAAAATTCCTGAACTAATTTTGTATCCATACTGTGAAACAAAAATATATAATAGCCTTATCGAGTGTGCAACAAGTTCCAAGTGAGCCATTGAAGGATTACTTAGTGAGGTTCAATGCAACGATAATAAAAGTTAGTGAACCGAATGAAAATACAATTTTAATGGCATTGATTAATGGGGTGGACTCGAATTCTGATTTTGGTGAATGGCTATTAGGGGAGCCTCCTAAACCCTGGACCAGTTTTACGTGAAATCCAATCAAATTCTATTAAAGGAAGAAACAAGGAGGACTCAAAAAAAAAGAAGGCAGGACCCAGTCTTAAGGGCATTCAAAGTGGCATGGCATTGCAGCAATCCATAGACAATTCAGTAAATTGAAAGTGAACGTCCAAAATCAGATTCAGCGAGGTGGCAATCGGGTAGGAAGCGGTAATGGTAAAAGAAACCACAATCGAAATAGATTTACTTAGAGGAGCAACAACCCTAGAGCTTCAATGATTTCATACGACTTAATGAATCATTGGAGAACATATATCTTGATACCTGTAATATGAATCAATACAAGAATGAGCCTACTACGTAATCGACTAATAGAGAGAAATGATCTAGGAAGTTTTGTCTATTTCACGAAATCAAGATCATACAACAAAAAAGTGTTATCATCTTCGAGATATTATTGAAAAAGACTGATTCATGAAGGAAAGCATGATGAATATAAAGTGCCTTAAGGGATATGGACAGGATGTCGTGAGAAGTAACCATGGTAAGGTAACACCCGGAGCTACCCCTCAGCAAAAGAACAAGTGAATTGTTATTAGCATAATAGTTGATGGACCACATCTGTCTAGTAAAAGCTAGAGGACTATGCAACATTATGTGAATGTAGTGAAAACATGTAAAGTATAAGTGTTGAAAAACAATGGCTGAGTCGCGGACTAGGTCGCTTTCTTGAAAACGATTCAGCGATCGGGTCAAAGGTGCAGACCAGTTCGTTCCTTCGCCGCCGCCTCTAGGATAAAACAGCCTCTAAAAACGATAACCGATTTGCTTGCACAACAAATCAGTGTAGATTTACACTTTCGAAAATAATATTGCTCGAATTTTCTGTAAGAAAGATTTAATGGCGGGGGCTAGAAGAGAAAACAGAACTCAGTGTATTTTCTGTCTGCAGATAAAAAGTATATAAAGAACGAGAATTAGGGTTTGGGAGAAAAACCGGATCTGCTAAAATTTCAGGGGATAATGTTTTTGCCGTTGCACACTTTTTACCGTTGCAGAAAAAAATTATCGGTGTAGAAAATAATTTTCCATAAAAAAAAACGGTTCGAAAACTGCAAAGTTTTATGGTCCAAAAATATAAGTTTCTACACCACAAAGCCCAAGCCCAAGCCCAAGCTTGAGCCGGACCAGGCCGGGTCGGGTCGAGTCGGACGGTCGGTCATGCGCGTGTGTGGTGTTAATGATGCATGGTCTTCCTCCTCACAACAAAGCATGTATTGGGAGCCCAAGGCCCCAACATGATTTCTTAGAAACAAGTAAAAATCCTTCACATATAGTAGCCATTCATGCACTTATTAACATTTTTAATAATCCACTTAATGTTTATAAAACATTTTCAACAATCCCCGACTTGGATTTTTAAAAATATTTTCGGGAAATTTCTAAAAATATAAGATTTTGCATAAACAAAGGTGTCATCCGACTTGAACTTTTGCATAGTGAATAAGATTCAGTTTTTACTAGAGTGACACGTAGTCTTGAACTCTATTCTTGACATCAAACCACACAAAACCTTTTCAATAGTGCAATCAAATAAGCCCGTGCATTTATGGTCATGCACGTCTATCCAAGTTTAGTGAATGCTCTAGAAGTTTTGCCCAAAAACTCCATAGGAAACAGCCACATTTCCACATTCACAAAGGTGAGTCTATCAAGAGTATTCCTAAAGGTATGTACTCCACTCCAAATAGAGTATAAATCTCATTAATAGTTTCTATTAACTCATCCTGTAATCACTTCAGGAATACATGCTTCTTGGTTTATTAAATAGCATGCTCAACTCCTATCACTACACAAGTTGTTTTACCCATTGAACCTAGTTCTTGGGATCTCCAGTCATTTAGGTTGGGTTACCATTGTGCGTGACTCAACAATCTAAGGGCAATAGTCCCATTCTTTTAGAAGAATTGTGGACTTTCTCTCTTGACAGTCCTTTCGTCAAAGGATCTGCCAAATTTTCTTCACTACGTACGTAATCCACTCTAATGGTACCTTTGGAAATCAGTTCTCTAACTGTGTTGTGCTTATGACGTGTTTGTTATCTTTTACCATTATAATAATGGTTTTGAACTTTTGCAATAGCCGCGGTACTATCGCAATGTATCAAAATAGCCGGTATTGATTTTTCCCATAAGGGAATCTCAGCTAGCAGATTTCTCAAATACTCTGCCTCTTCACCAGCTGTAGCTAGTGATATCATCTCAGACTCCATAGTAGACTGAGCCAAAATAGTCTGTTTCTTGGATTTCCAAGAAACAGCTACTCCAGCGATGCTAAATATATAGCCACTGGTCGCTTTAGAATCATCAGATAAGGTATTCCAGTCTGCATCAGAATATCCTTCAAGTACAGCTGGAAACCTTTCATAATGTAATCCAAGGTTCATGGTTCGTTTAAGATATCTCATCACCCTTTCAATAGCACACCACTGCTCTATACTAGGTCTACTGGTAAACCTGCACAATAATCCCACGACATAGACAATGTCGGGTCTAGTACAATCAGTGGCATACCGAAGGCTGCCAATGATGCTCGCATACTCAGACTGTCTTACATCTTCACCAGTGTTCTTAAATAACTTTACACTGTAATCATATGGTGTACTTGTAGGTTTACAGTCAAAGCAATTATATTTCTTTAGGATCTTCTCAATGTAGTGAGATTGATCCAAAGAAATTCCCTTTTCTGACCTAGTAATTTTAATACCAAGGATTACACTCGCCTCGCCTAGATCTTTCATATCAAAATTGGCACTTTATAAGGATTTGGGCTGAGTTTATGGCATGAGTGTTTAGCCCAAAAATGAGTAGGTCATCTACATAAAGGCATATAATAATGCAAATGTCATCCTCAGATTTGTAATAAATGCATTTGTCACTTTCATTAACTTTAAAACCATGTGAAATGATTAAATTATCAAATTTTTCATGCCATTGTTTAGGTGCTTGTTTTAAACCATATAATGATTTATCTAACTTGCATACTTTATGTTCTTGACCATGTACCACAAATCCTTCAGGCTAGTCCATATATATTTCTTCGTCTAATTCACCGTTCAAAAATGCGTTTTTTAACATCCATTTGGTGTATTAACAAATTATGAATAGAGGCAAGTGAGACTAATACCCGAATGGATGTGATTCTAGTAACAGGTGAAAAAGTGTTAAAGAAATCTATGTTTTCTTTTTGTTTAAAACCTTTGGCTACTAGTCATGCTTTATATTTATCAATAGTGCCATCAGGTTTTAATTTTTTTTTAAGTACCCCATTTACAGCCTATAGACTTACAACCAGGGGGTAAATCTACCAAGTGCCAAGTCTTATTGGATTCTAAAGAATCCATCTCATCATTTATAGCCTCTTGCCAAAAATCGGCATCTAAGGAAGATAAGGCCTCTTGGAGGTTTATGGGATCCTCCTCAATAGTAAAAACACAAAAATCTGAACCAAAATCCTTTATGGTTCTTACTCTTTTACTTCTTCTAGGTCCAGCTTCAGAATTTTCATTAAGTTCTGTTCTAATAGGCATACTTGAAATGCCTCCACTATTCCTTAATTTAAAAGGAAATTTAGTTTCATAAAAATCGGCATCATTTGATTCAACTATATTATGTGCATTAAGGTCATAAAATCTGTATGCTTTGCTATTAATAGCATAGCCTATAAATACACATTCATATGCTCTACTTGCCAATTTTATTCTCTTAAGGTCTGGAATGCGAACATATGATAAACAACCCCAAGTTCTAAAATATGAGACATTGGGTTTATGATTCTTTAAAATTTCATAAGGTGAAATTTTATTCTTAGATTTGGGGATTCTATTCAGAACATAGCATACACTCAATAAAATATCCCCCCACCAATGTTTTGTTGCACCATAATTTAGTAATATGGCAACTACAAGTTCGGTAAAGGTCCTATTTTTCCTTTCAGCTTTACCATTCATCTTAGGAGAATAGGGTGCAGTTCTTTCATGTACTATACCATGTTGTTTATAGAATTCTATAATTGAAGTGGATTCATATTCTGTTCCTCTATCACTACGAAGTCTCTTAATTTTCCTATTTGCTTGATTCTCAATCTCAGTTTTGAATGTTTTGAACCTGTCAAAAGCATCACTTTTATTTTTCATAAGGTATACATATGTGAAATCAGAACAGTCGTCAATAAAAGTGATAAAATAACGATGTCCTTGTCTAGTCAAAGTACCATCAAGTTCACATATGTCAGAATGAATCAAGTCTAAGGGTTCAGAAATTCTATCAACAGATATATGAGGTTTCTTTGTGATTTTTGCTTGTGTACAGAATTCACATTTATCAAGTTCAGATTCTGTCAAATTAGGAATCATATCTAGGGTGATCATGTTGTGAATTATTTGTTTATTAACAAGACATAATCTAGAGTGCCAAATATTAAAATCACACAACATATAAGCAGAATTATTCACTTTATTTGTTTCAACATTTAGTTTAAACATACCCTCATAAGCATAACCCTTTCCCACAAAAGTTCCTTTATAAGTTAGGGTATACAAATCAGCCCCAATAACTTGAGTAAACCCAGCCTTATTAAGGAGAAAGCCAGACACCAGATTCTTCCTAATCTCTGGAGTATGCATAACATCTTTCACAATTACAGTCTTTCCAGAGGAAAACTTAATTTCCACACTGCCAATCCCTACAACTTGAGTGGTGTGAGAATCTCCCAACAACACTTTCTGATTTTCCGCAGCCGTGTATGTAAAGAACAAGCCATGATCATAGCAGACATGGCGAGAGGCACCAGTGTCTACCCACCAACCCTCTGATCCACCAATAAGGTGAATCTCAGTAATCATAGCCGTAAGAGGCTCTTCAGTCAGGTTAGCCTGCGGTGCAGAGTTTGGCCTGTTCCGACACTTTCATGCCATATGACCTGGTTTTCCATAGTTGTAGCAAAGAAACAACTGTCCAGAATCATTCTTTTGGGCTGGTTTCTGCTATCCTTTTGGGTTTCCTTGCGGATTCCCATTCTATTTGTTGCGCCTGTTCTGATTCTTAAAAGATTTCTGATTCGGTTTCAGAACAGTGGGTGTGGTCTTTTTAGTGTTGTTGTTATTGACAATCAACACCTCTTCTTTCTGGTCCTGTTTGCGTGCCTCCTCCTCAATACGGAGGCGCGTGATCAAGCTTTCTAAGGAAAATTCCTTAGTCTTATGACGTAAAACATTTTTAAAATCTTTTCAGCCAGGGGGTAATTTGTCAATGATAACAAAAATTTGAAATTCTTCGTCCAATGCCATACCTTCGGAGATGATCTCATGAGCTATTTTCTGCAGCTCATGAGACTACATCTCAACTGATCTGTCGTCAGTCATCTGGTACTTTAGGTAGCGGCTTACAACATATTTCTTTGGCCCTGCCTCCTCTATATCATACTTCTTTTTCAGTGCTTCCTAGATCTCCTTTGCTGTCTTCTCATATGAGTTATAGTAATCATACAGATCATCGCTCAATCCATTCAGAATGAAGTTCTTGCATAGATAATCATGTTCAGTCCAGGTCTGCAGTTGCTTTGATTGTTCATTCCATGATGCCATCTCCGCTGCATCAGCCTCGTCAGGTTTATCTGGTAGCTGCTGTTTCTCAGCAGTCAGCGTAGCCACAACCTTTCTGATCATGAGGAAGAACTCCATCTTTTGATGCCATCGCTTGAAATGCAAGCCTTCGAATTTGAATGGAGCAGCAGTCACGAGAGGGTTCTGAAAAGCAGAGGGTGGAGCAGCATCGTCTACGGTTGAGTTCGAAGCCATTGTTTCATATCGTCTTCAAATTGTTGAGAAACAATGGCTAAGTCGCGGACTAGGTCGCTTTCTTGAAGACGATTCGGCGATCTGGTCAAAGGTGCAAACCAGTTCGTTCCTTCGCCGCTGCCTCTAGGATAAAACAGCCTCTAAAAACGATAATCGATTTGCTTGCACAACAAATCAGTATAGATTTGCATTTTCGAAAATAATATTGCTCAAATTTTCTGTAAGAAAGATTTAATGGCGGAGGCTAGAAGAGAAAACAGAACTCGGTGTTATTTCTGTCTGCAGATAAAAAGTATATATAGAACGAGAATTAGGGTTTGGGAGAAAAAATCGGATCTGCTAACATTTCAGGGGACAATGTTTTTACCGTTGCACACTTTTTACCATTGCAGAAAAAAATTATCGGTGCAGAAAATAATTTTCCATAAAAAAACGGTTTGAAAACTACAAAGGTTTTATGGTCATAAAATATAAGTGTCTACACCACAAAGCCCAAGCCCGAACCCGAGCCGGGTCAAGTCAAGTCGAATCGGTCGGCCGGTCACGTGCATGTGTGGTGTTCATGATGCATGGTCTCCCTCCTCACAACAAAACATGTATTGGGAGCCCAAGGCCCCAAAATGATTTCTTAGAAACAAGTATAAATCCTTGCCTCTTCCATATAATCCCATGATGTGGGACTATTCATACATAGGAGCCATTCATACACTTATTCAATATTTTTAATAATTCCCTTAATATTTGTAAAACATTTCCAACAATAAGTATTGTAACAACGCAGAAGAAATTCCACTAGCTAAGCAAAAAAACACAATAATGGATAATGTCATTTTCACAGATAATAAAGCCGATGGAGTGGAATCTCTATTAATTGATCCTTTAGTGAATACAACCAAGGTGGGCCCGACATTGGTATGAAGAATCCATATTGATTACGAGAGCTCTATCAATATTTTATTCAAAGTAGCTTATGACTAAATGATGCTGGAAGCAAAGGATTGGAAATCGTGCACGGTTCGCATATATGGTTTCAATGGATTAGCTAATAAGCCAATCGATATGATGAAGTTGTCGGCTGAGCTAGGTGAAGGAGATCGCAAAAGAGTGCAGATTCTCCCATTTATTGTCTTGGATATTTATTCACCTTGACCGATCAAATGTCCTAAAAATTGGATCTTACCTTGGCCCTAGGCGTAGGAAGGAGTCAGCATATTTCCTTAAAGCAAACCATGATATGCTCCCTAAACTCATATATGTGTGGAATCTCACCAGCACGAGCCACACTTTGAATCAAGGTTGTCAAAATGAGATTCAAATCGTAAATAGTAAAGTTTACGTTTTAAATCGAAACAGGATTCAAGTCGAAAATAGTGGATATAAAAGATTCATACTTTAAAGTTCATATACACTTTGAAATTAACACTTATGTTTGAACTTCAACATTATAATAATATAATTCAATTTTTATTTTATTCCATTTTTATCTTATTTAAGGTAACAAAGAATTGAATTTGTAGACTTATTTCAGTCTACTGAATGTACCAATATGTATTGAGTGAAAGTGATTTTAATTGATTTGAATAGAATTATAAATCAATCGCAAAGGGAGAGATTCTATTTGAAACGAAATTTAAGTCATAGGATTTTGAGGTTTATGAAATAATGCTTTGAATATTAACCTGAAGTTCATACAAGTGAAGTAGAAAAGGTGGGAGAGATTAGCTGGGCTAAAAGAGGAAATGGAAAAGTTGAAAAGAAATGGTTTTACATGGGATTCCTCATACCCAAATTGGGTTTCTAACCCAGTGTCAGTAAAGAAATCTAATGGAAAATATCGTAATTGCATAAATTATTTAGACTTAAATAAGGCATGTCTGAAAGATAGTTCTCCACTCTTTAGGATTGACCAGCTTGTAGATTTGACCGTTAGCCACGAACTTCCCTTTTTCATAGATTCCTACTTCAGCTATAATCAAATTCCACTGCATGTTCTTAATTAAGAGGATACAAGATTTATAACTGATTTAGGGTTGTATTGTTATGTGGTGATGTCCTTTGGACTAAAAACCGATGGAGCTACATACCAAAGGCTGGTCAATCGAACGTTTAAGGAACATAGTAGAAAATCCATGGAGGTATACATGGACAATATGCTCGTGAAATCATGACTATCAGATGTTTACATTAGCGAGTTGGTGGAAATGTTTGGCTTTCTCTGCAAATATGGGAGGAAGATCAACCCTATGAAGTGTAAATTTGGGGTTGCATCTAGAATTTTTTTAGGCTTTATGGTTATTCTCGTGGGATTGAAGTCAGTCTCAAAAAGATCACCGCTATCAAGAACATTAGGTTAGCTACACAGATCAAAGACGTGCAAAACTTAAATGGAAAGGTAGATGCCATTAGCCATTCCATATCCAGAGCTACTGACAAATGCATCCCTTTCTTTGATCTGATCAAAATAGGAAAGCGCAATTTTATCTAGACACCAGATTGCGTTTTAGAATCTGCTATACCATGTGGAAAGGCATCAAATTTTGTTGAAACCGATAGATCATGATGACTTCTTCATTTATTTGGTTGTGTCATTGTATGCCATAAATTGTGTACTCTTACATGATAATAAACATGTTCAAGGACCTATTCATTATATAAGCAAAAGGCTAATGGGAGCAGAGCCTAACTATCCCACAATTGGGAAACTGACCTACTACATTCTCATCTTTTTTTAGAAGCTCTGCTTTTACTTTTAAGCTCATCCAATTAAAGTTTATACTTGTCAACCACTACGAAAAGTGGTACAGTGACCTGAAGCATCAGGGAGGATGCTTAAGTGGAACATTGAAATAAGCCACTTTGATGTAACCAACGTTGAAATGACACAGATTTTAGAAACAGTCAAAATCGCCAAAATATACGTCTTCTATAAATCTATTAATGAAAATTACCAATTTACTACACAACATTTAATAAATATTGGTCGCTATTAAATGTATATGATGCAATTTTAGTAATACAAATTATCAGAGATTGTCTAATCTACAAGGTATGTTATAGTGTACAAGAAAACTCAAATAAATAAATCTACTGTTGTACAACTCAAATGAGATAGACAACAATAGCTGCTGCAACAAACTCAATTACAATTCAAATGCGGAATCATATAACAAGCAAAAAAGATATTGTATCACAAGATAAAAAAGAAACAATACACAGAAAAATGTTTTCTTATTATTAGGACTGCATCACTACCACTACAAAGATGGCCAAGTCCAAAGCGCATGCAAATGGCCCTTTCACCTTGCTTGTGCATGTCCTCTTTCCCAAACATACATTCATCTGTAAAATGGTAGTCTTTCCCCTAAAGTTCGACGCATCACCGTCTCCTTCACCCTTGCCTGGTGCCTCGGCCCACTCGCTGCCAAATTTTGATTTTTCCAATATGAGCCTGTGCACAAATGGTCGTGCGTGAAAGCTGAGCTCCTCCTCGTTGCCTCACTTGACAAGTGTCATGCTTACACTTTTGGATAGAAGTGATTACAGAAGGAGTTATTTGGAAAATGAAAATGTCAAAATAAAGAGGAGCTGTGTTTTACATTTGCTGAGAAGAATAATAAATGTGAAGAAGAGAAGAAAACGTGTTGAGTTAAAACGAATGATTTTCCTCCTTGGTTCCCTTTGTTGTTTTCCACTGACACACACATTTTCTTCCGTTTTACAAGCATGGAAAAGTATGGTTTCATGTTATTACATTTAGGGTGCGTTCTTAACGAACGTGAGCGTGGCATTTGAGCGTGGTACTATAGCGAAGGGGAATTGTGTTTTTAGCGACGAACGGGGTATTTGAGCGTGGTATTTAATTGTTAAATTAATGGTTTTGATTTAATTAAATTCTAATTGCATCAAACTATAACGACAACATATTTCATAACACGACCACTTTTTTCATAAAACATAAAGAACACAACGGTACTGGAATTAAAACAACTACATGAAAATCTACAATAAACGACGATGAGGTAATAAGTTCAACTCCGATGAAATAAAGGCACATAAGCCCTCATCGCTAAGCTCCTGAGCAATATCAACATTCCGCTCATCGTTGCGAAAAATCGTCAAAATCTCCCAAAGATCCACAGGCGTCCCCGATCTCCGAACAAGCTCCAAACAACGAGCAGCAAGCTGTCTAGTATGGTCGGTCACCCACGAGTTGGCACGTTCTGCCTGTCTGCGCCTAGAGGGCTGACCAGACGGTGGATCGCCCGAAGCCATCCAACCAGTATAGAAACTCGCGTCCCCGGGGGAGAAAGAACCAGCTGCTGCAGGCGCTGGTGGAGGTGCTGGTGCAGTAGGAGGCGCAACCTGAGGAATCGGATACGCACAAGTATCTTTCTGCAAACAACCCTCGAACATAATGTCCTGCTCTCGAAACTTCATCGGCGAGTGCTTCCTAAATTTTCTGAATCGTCTGCCACTGCCGGTACTCCAAAATTCATCAGGACCGTCTAGATAATCGAACTCCTCATTCCATACACCCCCAGGTGTTCTAAGCAGCATGTCCCAATCACGAAAAGCTCGCTTCATGTTGTCCCATTTGTTTTTAATCTGGTTTTCTATGAACTCCAAATTAAAACGGTTGTTCATTGTTGTTGCGACTGTTGTGTGGAAACCACTGACGCTTGTATTGCGCTCCGCTATGAACTCAACGCAAACATCTATGAAAGAGGACTCCTGGTCGTCCGTCCAATTCGCAAAAGGCTGCGAGGTAGCAGTGGTGGAAGTGGAAGCCATCTGCGTAAAAAAAAAAAAAAAAAATCGAAAAAAAAAATATGGTTGAGAATTGAAAAATAAACTCAACTGTAAAAAAATTTACCGTTTTTGCAGCTCGAAATTGCTCAAAAAATTCGAAATAAGTGGTAAAAGGGGAGAGGTTTCGGGTTGGAATGAGGAGGAAGGGGGGTTCGTTCTTATAGCCAGCGTAATGGTACGTTGGAAAATTAACCGTTGGCGTCCGACGCGTCGGACGCCAACGGTTAATTTTCCAACGTTCGAGAATCGTGGAATCTGGAAGGGGTAAAATGTGCTCGCGTCCGACGCGTCGGACGCCAAAAAAAAAATGAGCATGCCAAATTTTGGCTGCGA
This sequence comes from Allium sativum, assembly GCA_030737875.1. Classification (NCBI taxonomy): domain Eukaryota; kingdom Viridiplantae; phylum Streptophyta; class Magnoliopsida; order Asparagales; family Amaryllidaceae; genus Allium; species Allium sativum. The sequence continues at coordinate 804,448,493 of CM060919.1, forward strand.
ACGCACCCTTAATGAAATACTGGTTTACACAGTCAATGCATTAAATGAAAATATGGATTTCTATGCATGCGTCTTTCTTTTCAGTGAATGTGTAAGTATATATTATTATAGACGTTACTTCATATAGGTAAGTTTAAGTACCATTTGAATAAATAGAAAGTGCAGGAGTCATACGCCATTAAATGCAAAAGCATGTGGACTGTATAAAGTGTACATGTATATTATATGGTTTGAAAATGTCAGTTTCCACCGTAACTCATTGCAACAACTCCTTTCGCGTTCAAACCGCTAACGATAAAAATAAAAATACCATAGCATACGGTAATGTGTTACGATCATAAAACGATAATAAAATAGACAATCTGATTTATTTTGTGAATTTTCAAAAACGCTGATATTTGACTTAAAATACATCAAATAGAAAATTAATTATTTTTCTGAAACAAAAATTATAAGAAAATTTCAATAAATTAAATTAGAAATGCATGCATAAGAAATCTTATTTAAATTTGAAACCTATATTTTATTATATTTAAATTCAAATATAACGACTCAAAAATGCAAGTTGTTACGTGCGCCCCTCGAATGGTCATCAAGTGACAAACTTTAGCAGATTTCATAGTAGAATCCACCACATTAAAGGAGATGGAAGATCAAGATGGTTCGCCATCCATCCAGTGCTAGGTGTTTACATATGGAACGCATGACGATATATTTTATGGTGTTGGAGTCATGATTGTGACTCCTAAAGAGCGATAGATTTGCTATGTCTTAAGACCCAACTTTCCAACAACTAATAACAAGGCAGAGTACGAGGTCTTGATCGCTAGACTCAAGCTAGCCAAAGAATTGGGAGTCAAATCGATCCAGATCTTTTAGCGACTGCCAAATAGCGGTCTGTCAAGTAAGGGGAGAATTTCAGACGAAGGAAGCGTGACTAGCTCCCTATCTCAACCAAGTTCAAGGACTATTGGTCGTTTTTGAACATTTCACTATATCACATATTCCCCGTTAGCAAAATGAAAAGACAGAGTCTTTAGCAAAGTTGGTCAGCTTTGAAGATGCACAATTGGTTGATGCAGTTCCGGTGGAAATTCTTGATGTTCCGAGCATCAACCAAATGAAAATTGATCAGGTACAGAAAATGAAGCCATATAAGGAATCCTGGATGACTTCGATTAAAAACTTATTGTTGAACGAAATCCTTTCCGAGAGAAGAGTGAGAAGCGATCCATCCTTCAATAAACGACATATTATATCATCCAAGAGGGCGTAATTTATAGGAAGGGTTTTTTGCTTCTGTTGCTTTGGTGTGTGGCCCACGATGATGCTAAGTGAGTGATGCATGAAGTTCATGAAGGAGAGTGTGAAGATGACACCGGGGAGCAAACACTAGTAAGGAAAATACTCAGTTACAGGTATTTTTGGTAAATTGTTAATTGGGATACAACTGATTACTCATGGCAATGTAACAAATGCCAGAAATTCACCAAGATCCAAGAGCCCCTCTAATAAAGCTAACATAGATAATCAGTCCTCAGCCATCCACGATCTGGGGTGTTAATATCATCGGTCCTTTACCAATTTCGCTAAATATGCTATTATTGCGGTTGATTACTTCACTAAATGGGCAGAAGCTAGGCCATTGACGACCATTTCTACTAAGATAGTGATCAACTTTATTGTATGGAGTATCGTATTATGACACCCCACGTCCGTTAATGTCACTCTAATGAGAATGCACTAAGTTTCGTGAAGCGCAATGAGTAAATAGTAACTAAATATACAAGACAGATATAACTAATGCAACGAAAAAACTTAAACTTTTTACTAATCAGGAAAACAATGTTTCAAACCCAAAGTTACAACATCATGTTTTCTCCAATATTAAAAGCAATCTTGTAACGACCAGGCGGAATTGGACTCTTGAATTTCGAAAATAATACATAAACTTGTATTATTTGCCAAAACTCAAGTATAGAAAACACGAGATAGTAAATAGAAAGAAATTAGAGGGTGAGAAGAAAAAAAAAATATTAGAATAGAAGAAGAATAACAACTAACCAACACATCACAAAGTCTCATATCGCAGCAGAATAAAATATAATATAGAAATAAATCTTTGTTGAGAGCTTGAAACAATACTTACATTTCATCAGAGTATATTATACAACACAAGCTGGATAGTTATAACAATTTGTCCTCATTTACAACACACAGCGGAATAAATACTAAATACATATCATACATCTGAACTCCTCCAATATGTCTTCTGAAGTACATATCATCTTAACCTAAACCTGTAAAACCGGGCCTAACCCGAGCATTGCAAATGCTGGATCAGTCTGGTGATCCAAAGTGAGAAAACTCGCTAAGTATAAAGGTATCATCCAACTTCATTTTAAAGTCAAACATTTCTTTTCAAAAGAAAAGGATAATCGTAAAACCAATCCACACATAAACACGGAAGGTTTTTACCTTACGATAAACCAAAACATTTTGGAATCATACCTAATCTGATATTATAATAGTGTCTAAATCAAATAAATAACCATCTAGCAAAATGCTTGCATCTCATGCTCTATAAACGTAATATATAATCAAAAAGGTTCTTATTGTAGATTGGATTCCGGCTATGACAAGATATGGAACCACCTTCCGATAGTGTATCTTTAGAGGGGAATACACAGGGTTCAACAAGAATATCTTGCAAGCCAACCACACATGACCAACCACTCATTTCACTTGAGTGTATTGAATGTATATCACCAACGATTGGGCTCAAAAAACCGTTTCTTGAAAAGGGACATGATCGATAGAATAAAGAAGGAAATAAATTTTCTCTAGATAGGTGATTATACACTGTAATTGAGAGCGACCTACTTAGCCATGTTGTCTGCCCGATTTTTGTCATTTCCCAGTTGAAGAGGATTAAGGTTAACATTATCTTTAGAAGAACACATCACCATTCACTTTGAATGCCACATCGTTAGATCCATAAAATCACTAATTGATATCCGAAAAAATATTCTAGGTGTTTAGCTAAGAGAAGGCGACTTCTCCACCAACAGAAGTATGTTTGTAGAAATTAATGTACGTGACTCTAAAGAAATACTCTGTCAAACATCCGTCCATTCAAGTCATCCAGGAACATGATGAACCAAAGGTACCCTTCTACCACATCCTAGGTATCACCCTATAGATCAGTAGCGAGTTGTCCTTGCAATCCATAGATTTCAACCACAATAGAACCCTAGTATATCTCCAGGTCAAATAAGAGATTTTAAGTGGTTCTTCCGATTTATGAAGATCCATGGTCTTTGATTGCTTCATCTCGATCATCATCTGATATCTTCCACATTTTTGTATTTGTTGGTCGGAATGGTATTCAAATATAAATTCGATTCCGGTCTTTTCGTTACAACAATCGTATAGGCCAGATTTGATAGTCCGTTATTTAACCATCAAATAAAACAACCATTCAATCATAAAATAAAAATAGATTTATTGGTTTAGTATTCGACATCATTTGACTTCTTTTAATTGAAAATAATTAATGAATGGTTAATTTAAATATTCCAATATTTGGAAAACAACATTTCACTTCTTACATCAATATACTAATATTCGCAGAACCACTTCATTTTAATATTCAGAAAAATATACTATAACAATATCCAACATTACATTCAACTGTACATTTACTACGGCATAATTCATTTTCTATAATTGGGATATCAGTTTAACTTGTTATTCGTAAAATGATCATTACGAAAATCTCTTTTATTCTATGCATTTCTATACTTCAACATTCATTAGTTCCTGAACGTAAATTGGTAAGAGAATAATCTCCTAAGTATCAACCCCAAAGATTGAAATTAACGTCAAATTAATACTTAGAAAATCACTCAACTCAACTAATCTCCAGTTAGGTTCCAATTCTTTAATTTCTTATTTTAACTCCTTATCTACTCATATTATTTCACTTATAACCCATTCAACCATTTTTCACTTTGAAAATCTCGTTCCAAATCCATTCATTTTATTTAATCTCATTATTAAGTATCGCCAACTCAAATCACTTCTCATCTCTTTTTATAAACCTTGTTTATAAAACTCTGGTTTAATATAAAAACCCTCTTTACCTCGTTTCTTTTTACTTAATTCAAACATTAAGTAGACGTTTATTTTAAGCTTTCGTGTTCGCTTAAAATCCCTTTTATAACTTCATTCATAAAACTCGGGTTTTAATATAAATCCGATCATAAACTCTTTTCACAATTTAACTATAATTAATTTCAAACTCCATTACTTACCTAAATTAAAATAATAATTTACCTCAACATTAACTACTGTAAAAGTAGTTAACTGCTTTATTAACTAAAATAAATAATAAATTTCCTTTTTAAAATCTTATTAAAATTAAACAAATGTTCATTAAACTATTTCATTTGATTAATTTAAAGTAAATTAATCAAATAACCAATTCCAATTAAAACAGTCGACTTAGTCAACGTAAACCGTGATTATCTCGTTAATCAATTCCAGTTAGTCCATCCTTTAAATTAATTAATAATATAATTAATTTTAATAATCCATTTAATTGTCTTTGAAAATAATTAATCCCACTCTTAACTCTTAGGTTAAATTATACTCACTTGCTTATAAAATCTTATTATCATAAGAATTTGCTTTATAAAACAATCTAATAATTACATTAATTTTTGATTAATAATAATAAATATTAATTTCCTTTTTATAAACTTTCATTCAAAATAATAGATTTTAAAAAATCTATCTTCAGTTATAAAATAATTTTACAGCTTCATTTATGTCGATTCACCTGATGGTAAATCAACGTTTATAAACTAATTGATTTTTAAGTTATATGCTGCCAATTACTCAACCCTTGATTTTTAAGCTATATGCTGCCAAATACTTAACCAATATTGCTCATTTGTTAATATCATAATAAATGTTGAACTACGATTCAACACTCAATAAACAAATCAATCACCTAATCAGGTTGGTCAAATAGTTCATATAATTGTAATATGAAATTAAACAATAAATGTGAGGAATCCATTTGGATCCCTCCAACCTGTTTTTCCCTGCATCCAAATAGGTTACCTCAACATAATATCATTCAATTTAATAAACAAATTTAATATTCAACGATCAACCAATAACAGAAATTGAAATACTCATCTATTAATTTTATACGTTTATTATTATAAAAGTAACCAGCAAGGTAAGTTATCTCGTTTGGAAATAATCGTTAAAATGATGATTTGATTTTTGTTTAAAATAAACGAACATTTAAACCAACCAATTCATCCAATATGTAAATATTTAGCACATATTCAAAAAACATCAAACAATTATCAAAATTGCATACAAATATTAAATCCGACTTATATAAAATATAAGTGGGATAAAAATGAGTGAGTTATACTCACTTGATGTTGTTTATCGCTGAAGTAGTTTGGTTACTATTAAATTAAAAAAAGTTTAGTTTAACTACAAATTCTAGCTGCTCCCAACCTTGTCCAAATATATTCCATGATGTAGTATTCTAGGGTTCCGGTGCAACTCGTTTGGTTCAATTCTGGAAAAGCATGCAGAAGTTATAGACATTATAAGTTAATGGTTTAATTAAATTATTTCTCCTAATTATATTATTATTTAACCTACTTAATTAAATACCCTTAAGTTAATTACCTTGGTTCGGGTACATCTCAGGCCGACTTTGTTTCTTCCTTCACGCTTACTATGCTCACGCGATCTGCTTTGTAACTGAATCTATTTGAAGACCCTGCACCATTTAAAATTATATAACCATACTATTTTCCAATTGGGTAATTAACTCCTTAAGTAAAACTAATTGAAATAATTACGTTTAACGTTTTTGATTATCCGGTTGATTAAGCACTGCTCTTCGTTCCCCATTGTAAAATACTTCGTTCATCACCATATCAGTTGTCAAGTTTTCATCTTCTCTGCATTATTCCATTCTGCTCCACTTCTTTTTGTTCTACGACCTTCTTCTTTCTCACTAATGAGCCCAACTTTTTCTTGCTCTTCAAAATGTTTCCACTTTTGTTTGGTTTCATTTCTGCCCCACTTTACTACTGTTTCCTTATGTTATTTTCTGCTAGCAACCTTCAATTTTCCTTCCCACTACACCTTCATGACTTTTGTAAGCTTGTTTCTAGTCCCCCAAGTTTGACACGATCTTTCTTTTTATTTTCTTCCCAACTTCTACTTTCTATCACCACACAACGAGCCCTAATTTTATCTTTATTTCTTTGTCTTGCAAACTGGTCCAATGGAATCTATTTACAATTTTCGAAACCGAGGCCCAACATGTTCCTGCTCAATCAATGAGTCTAGTCATCTTAAAATGCTATAGTGACAAGCCCGCAAATTCCTTCCTACTTCGTTCAGCTGCTTCTGTTTAAATCATACCCATGTCTTCCTTCTTCGAACCCACACATGCTGCCCCAGCCTTACTACAGCTCCATTCTTTGACCCGCGAAGGTCGATCATAGGTTGGCGACCGATGCACCTACGTGCCCTCAACCACCGCTTCAAATGCAAGCTACCTCGACATCCCCATTTTCCTTAAGGCTGACCTCGACCGCAATGCCTTCAGTCCCCATTTCCGGCCAAACCGCTGCCCCAAATAACATCGTAGCGGTTCACTAGGTAGATCTTGTCGAGTTCTATAATACTGATGTTGAAACAATTTCGAGAAGATGAAAGGATTTGGAGAAAATCGAGAGAGATTTTGAGAGTTTTCTGGCCATTTGTTTGATACGGTGGGGGTGCATAAATTGTTGACCACACGCAAATATAAATTAGGGTTCTGACACGTTTGGGGGTATATATATGGTTAGAGAATTTATATTAAAATATTATATGAAACTTCATCGTGAAGTATCACGTTAAAATACCCATGTACGATTTTCAATTGAGATGAAACTCGTAATCCTAACATAAAAAATATTCCAGACATGATGGGTCAAGTTTCATCGAATTATGGGATCATAAGTAAAAATCACTTTATAATTCGCACGTGAATAAACATGCGTTTAAATTGCCCACGATCACAAAATAAATCTAAATAACTTGAAATTTGAAATACTACAAATACTAACTATTACGGATTTAACAAAATTAGTTTCATTGAAAACCGAAGTCGTTTGAAAACTAAAAATTCTATTATTTTATATTTTCGAATTAAATCGAATATATGATTAATTAAAAATCTAAGCATTTACTCTCTGCACGATCAAAGGATAGGTCCAACCGATATGAAAATCGAAATCCTATAATAACTTATTAATACGGTTGCAACGGCAACAGTATCGTCGTATTCCGAGACTGTTTCTTGGAATGCTATTTTATAAGTAAAACAACGATAATTTTGATAGTGAAATGCCTGATGTCCAAAAATAGTGAACTATCTACCTATTCTAACTCTAAACATCAATACGAATTCAACAGAATTCGTTTCGCATCTTAGTTCGATCGTTATCTTGAGTTATCAATAAATTCCTTTCAAATCAATTTAAATTTATTAACTTAATCGTTATAATTTATAACCAATTCCATAGCGACTATTGTAAAATTTGAATAGGACATAACTATCAATCTATAATATGAAATCTCTATTTTTCTCTTTCATTAGAAAATTATAATCAACTTGATTTAAACGTTTCTTATTTCACAAAATTCAGACTTATATCGGATCATGTATATTCAATTGAAGTTCAAAACGTTATATTATGAACTACCACGTCGTTATGAGCTCGATTAAAAAATTAAATATAAATTATACATTATGACTTCGTTATATAAGTGAATTCTATATTTTAAATCCATTTATAAATTCCAAATCAATATTTAAAATGATAAAATAAATTAAATACTTGACTACCAAAAATATGGGACATTACAAATCTATCTCATAAGCAGAGTACAAGAAACATAACAATACGCCTCAAATATCATTACAATAAGCATGAATAAACTGAAGAAAATACTTGAAAAAGGAGAGCTATTCAAGTCCAAGCAGAATAACGATCTCAATTATTGACCACTCTCACTCTGAGAGCCTGGAGGGAAAGGAATGGAGAGAAGAAAAACAAAAAGGGGTCAGATATAAGTCTGGCGAGTTTTAGTAATTTCTAGCATATGTATATGAAAAGGTGTCGAGATAGATCAATAATACTGGAAGAGAAAATACAGTAAAACATGTATATACGCAAGAGGTAAACGAGATGCCAAACAACATAAAGGTAGATTAAACTTCTCAATCATATCCCAAGAATCAAACTAACTGCACTAACTTTACTAGTATTACATGATTAGGTGTTACCCTAATTACTACCCATGTGATCGGCTCCCTGTTACCCGGATATTCTATGTCAGCCCCGGCAGTAGGATGTATCAGTCCCTAACCCAACAACTTATAAAACACAGCCATATCCGTAAGTGTTACTTATGGCTTAGTTTCCATTAGTCAGACTCATGCACGCTTATGACTCTGCCAGAACGTGCCTTGTATACCCCCTAAACCTCGAACCTCTTATAATCAAGTTCAGTAAAATATGCCCTGACCCCTACCTAGTGCGGGGTCCCTACCGAGATATCAACAGGGATACTGACTGATATTGGTTCCACACAACCTGACACAAGCCAACCCTTAGACTTGTGTCCCTATGTACCTAGGATTTAAGAACCCCGACAACCTGATACAACAACTAGACTTGGTACCTCTTTAGCTTGTTATTTAACAGGTGTAAATTAACAGGTTTAAGTTCAATAATAAGCCCGGTTGTAAAATTAAATTTATCTAAATGTTATTAGTGTACAACGCTTTTCCCAAACAAGCACCTGCCCAGAGGTACAACTAGACTTACAGTAATTTACTTAGTATTCACATCTGGTACTATTACGTTCTTACATGTCATACTTAATATCACATTAAGGCCAATTCAATTGATTATAATGTCGCATGTTCTTCCTAACATGTAATTAACCCAACTTTTATTTTGAGCATAACGACTGTGTTACACACCCGATTAGATAATAATACTAGTAAATAGATATAAGTCGGTCAACAGGCCTGACCGATAGCACAAGTAGTACTGACAATGCATGCAGATTGCATGCAAAAGAGTTTAATGCGGATAGGCAGTTAAGCACATACATAAATCTGCATCAATCGGTAAAGTCGGTTGCGAATAAATATCTTTAGCAACTTTTTTCGCCACTTGCAATAACTGTATTTTATTACAACCGGTAAAGCCAGTTGCGGAAAACATAATAACAATAAGTATCAACTTTTAATGTTTAACTTTCAATATTTACCTTTAAATAGTTAATATTAAATGATTAACTACTAGTAATTATATAATAATTAAGATGTAATATCCCGAATTTCTAAGCTATTTAATATTAAATATTTAAATTTATTTTAAATGTTGAGTTAGAAATATAAATAGATTTTATAATGAATTTATCGATTTAAAAATCGATATACGATCTAATATCAAATCATCGTAATGCAAAAAACAAAATATTTGAATTCAGAGTTAAAACTGAATCGAAATGGTTCAGTTGATCAATTTAAATTTTATATTGAATTAGAGTCAATAATAATTATTTATCGATGAATTTCATTGATTTGAATTTAAAATATATTTTTAATCAATTTTAATTTATATGTGAAATAACCAAATTTCAAACGATCTCGGAATTTGACGAAAACTGTTCCATCGTGTCCGGAATATTTAATTATGGTAGGATGTAAATTTTCATCACAATGGGAGCTCGTATGAGGTCATTTAAACAAGAAGATTCAGATGTAAGCTTTGCTAGAATAATATATATATATATACTTAGCTTCCCGAGTACACTAACCAAGTTAGCTTCTTAGATACACTTGGTTCCTATTTAAAATCGAGACCGTTATTCTTTTTTCTTTTTCTTTTTGGTTCTTCTGAAAATTAGGATAAAGCAAAGTCGACCTCTTCCAGATTCATTCGAAAAATCCCTCTTCATAAAATCATTAAAAATTAAAATGCGATTCTCCCCCTCATTTCCTAAACAAAACCCAGCTTCCATTTGAATGGAGTTAAAACCGTATTGTCCTCATTCTTTTCCAGTGAACAAAAATTCTCAAATCTAAATAAATCGTAAAAAAAGGAGAGGTAATCAAATTCGATTTCGAGTTCTTATCTGAAGTCGTGCTCTTCCATTTCTTAGGGTCTCTTCGCGTGCGATGGTGATTTGAGGATTCAACGTTGATTAATTTTAGGGCAGAAGGGCCTGTTGCGATCTTCGCGATTTGAGGGAGCAACTGGTACTCGTGAGTTGGTGTTAGTTACTGCTTAGGTCTGGTCTTCGATACAGAGGGTTATTCGAAGACATCGGTGTTGTTTTGAGGGTATTTGGCAATTATTGGAGCTAGTCAGAGATAGCAGGTATCGCGTATTCAGGGGAAATAGGCAAAGGTGTTCGATTTGGTGTTTCATGTTGAAAAAGAGAAGGGAATGAGGAGATAAATTCTTGGCAAATTACTTTTGAGTCAATAGGGTGGGTCTAAAACTCAATCTGGAAACGTGAAGCCTGGTGTTTGTTTGGAGACGGCATGGTGTGGATGTTCCTCATAAGTGGCAAGGAAATGGAGAATTTGCAAGTAAAAACTGAAATTTGAATTTAATATGTATTTAGTAAATTATTTAGCAGTTTAATTAGTCAACTGTAGTAGAGTTATATGGTGAAATAAATGAATTTTATAATCTTGTTATACAAGGTTTAATCAGGAGGCTAACCGAGTCAGAAGCATAGATTTGAAGTTAACGAGCGGGGAATTAAATTGGAATAAGTCACGAATATAATCATGGTGAGTAAATTTCACTTAAAATTTTATTTTTATCATCAAAAATAAATTGTTTGCTACTTGGTTGTATTTATATTTTTTTTCCCTGTCTTGGTTACTATATACATTAGTTATATTAGGCTTGGTAATTGTGGCTATTATTATATATATTGGATATTTCCCGTAATCTCATTAGCGGATGCCCGTAGTATCATTAGCGGATGATCCTATGCGCGCCACAATATATTATAGTAAGTGACATTCATATCGCGATATCCTGCCTTGAAGTAAGATTGGTGTTAAAACTGAAAATTGATTCCAACACCAAAGGTGCTATATGAGCACTACACCAAATGGTTAAACTAAAATGTGGAACCGCGTAATTACAAAATAAAGAGCATAAAATGAAGAAAAAGTTTTTTTATAGTGGTTCGATCAAACTTGATCTAAATCCACTTTCGAATCAATTCTCATTATGATATTTTATTTTACATCATACATGGATTCTCTCTTTACATTCATATCTCACTTTTCTCTCTTTCTAGGATCTAAATTACACTTAATTAGGCAAAGGAATTGGAGAGATCTCTGGCTTTGTGATGATGAATATATAAATCTACAATCACTTAGGTGCTTTGATGCCCTTCCATGATTTGATAGGAATTTTGTGTTAGATCCGTAGAGAGGACTGAAGAAGATTTGAGATCGCTTGAATCGCGTTGGAGAGATTTCTTGTGTAACTTGAATGAGATTTGATCTGTTTGATGTATGAAGTCGTTTGATCCATGGAAGCCATTAATGAAGTTGTACGAGAGCTTCAAATTTGGCGGCACTTCATTGTAAGAATGAAATTCCCCCTCCTCTATGAAGGAATGAGTGGGGTATTTATAGGAGATGTTTTAGAGAAGTGGCAGAGTTGTAATTATGGGTGCGATGTGCTTTAGGTCGCGAATGGTCTAAAAATCATGTGCGGGATTAGGGAGCACGACCTAAAGGTTGCGTGCTAAATGCATAAACGGCCTAACATAAAATGCATGTCCAACGAGCTAATGAATACCCATAATTAACAAGCTTGGACAATATTTCACCACGGGGTCCTCAAAGTTGCAATTCATATCTTCAAATACAAGTTCTTGGAACGATTTCTGCATGTTATAACATGGTTCATGTGGCATGCAACGACCCAACTTAACAGTATAATATTGGAATGATACAAAAATATGTTCCTTGTTTTACACTGAGCTTATGACCCAAAGATGGTGGTATTAGATGGTCTTAACGACCTAAAATGTAATCCATACTTTGCAGCTTAATTAAGCTCCACGATCCATTGGCCACGTCACTTATTAATGCAGTAGCGCATGCGGATCTCGATCAGATGAGCTAAGAGGACCTTCATGTACAACGACCTAAAGATAGTATACATGGTCTACCTGCTGTGATAGCACAAACTGTAATGGTTGTCAATGTAGTTGTGGTTTGAAACATGCAGAATAATTAAACATGCATGCCAGCTGTCATCATGCTTTTGATTAACACGTGACCTTATTGCAAGCATTCAAGTGTCCTCATGCTATTAATAACCTGGACGCTCTTATTCCAACGACCCAAATGCATAATATCAGTCCTTGCTTGTTCCCAACGTGTTGTTCCAATAGCCTATGCTGCTTTGAGATGTAAATGACCCAAAATAGTCCTAGAGAACTAAGCTTGTTGAGGAAGATCTAAGCATGCATGTGAAACGGTCCAAGAAACATCAGTGAGCTAGCACGGACCCAAAATAATGGAACGAGCTAGAGAATATTTACAGACTAAAATGTGTGTACGAGCTAAAGCATACGTGCGAGCTAATTGAGAGTGAGCTGCTTGGACCGAGTGCCGACGTGACAGTGATCTACATGTAGCAGTGTGCTAACTAGAGCACGAGCTAGTCGAGACCACGACCCAAAATGAAGCCATGGGCTAAATGAAGCCGAGCGTCGACTTTCTTTAATACTTTATTGTTTTGAACTACGTTTTGATAACGGGGTTAACATTTGCCCCTCGAAGCTTGTATTTTTTGCTTGCAAGAAAATGAGGGCTTTAAAATAAATGCTATTGTTGATATCTTTTGGCTGGCTTGATCTGATATGAAACTTACATCTGCTATTTGTAGACGCTTCAATTTTGAATTTCAGAATCTATTGTTTAGCGGTCTTGTGCTATGGTTCGATTGCCTCGGTTTTTACTTGGGATATTTTTCATCGCTACAACCTATTTTACAACAACAGAAATATTGCATATTTTTGGGCTAATATTTTGTTATTGACTGCCCAAATCAACAACAGATTAGTCAGTTAAACATTTAGGTATGACGAATTTTCATTGAATGAAGTTTTTCACAGACCCGTTTAATTCAATGATTTAAAATCTATTGAATATGGTCTGAAAAAACACAATACTTTAACTTGGATTCATGTTGACACTTAAAATCAACTAGTCGACATAACTTGACTGTGGATTTCAAGTGTTGTTATTCTAGCTGACTCTCATGTTAATGTAAAATATTTCATATTTAAGAAATTTGTAGTTGTGACTTATCTTCTGCTTCTTCTTTGAGAAGCTTTGACATTCATGCCCTTTGTTTAGGAAGTCATTATTAGTCTTCATTATAGGAAGAATTTTCTATAGCTCAATGTTTGTCTTGTCGATCAGTTCTAACATTGGAGACTCCATCGGATGCCTCGTGTTTTGGAGAAGTCGTTATAAATCCAATGTTCGTCCTCTCTTGTTGACTAAATCAACATTATAGGGTTCATTGAGCATTGTTGCTTTCTCCTGTGGAAGAAGTTGTTTCTCTATGGAAAGGATTTTTAGTTGTCGCGTCATTTCGTAGTGCGAACTCCAACGACGTTTGAGGGTTGCATCGCTTCACGCCACGAACTCCCACACTTCGTTTCACTTTTAGTGAACTCCGACGCTTCGTTTCACGCAACGAATTACAGCGAACCTTTGGTGGGTTGCATCGCTTCACGCCACAAACTGCCACGCTTCATTTCACTTATAGTGAACTCCAGCGCTACCTTTCGCACAACGAATTCCAATGAACCTTTGGTGGATTGCATCGCTTCGTGCCACGAACTCCTACGCTTCGTTTCACTTATAGTGAACTCCAGCACTTCGTTTCGCGCAACGAATTCCAGTGAACCTTTGGTGGGTTGCATCGCTTCGCACCATGAACTCCCATGCTTCATTTCACTTATAGTGAATTCCAGCGCTTCGTTTCGCACAACGAATTGCAGTAAACCTTTGGTGGGTTGCATCGCTTCGCGCCGCGAATTCCCATGCTTCGTTTCACTTATAGTGAACTCCGGCGCTTCGTTTCATGCAACAAATTCCAACGAACCTTTGGTGGGTTGCATCGCTTCACGCCATGAACTCCCACGCTTCGTTTCACTTATAGTGAACCCAAGCGCTTCGTTTCGCGCGATGAATTCCGGCGAACCTTTGGGATTTCAGATCCGTTGCTGCTCGCTTCGGTCTTTGTTGTTTGAATCATTGGGACTTTCTTTATTCACTTTCAAAGTATCACTTTTCATCCTTGCGCTATGCATATCGATGGGTACAACACTTTGGCAATTAAATTGGTGTTATTAGGACAGTCTCGCTTGGTCGGAATTTGAGAAAACGAATGCTTACGGAACAGCCTACAATGAGGAAATCTTCTTTAGCAAATTTTCATGTATATTTTTGCAAATCAGAGATTTATACAAGCAGGTAATATTTCATTCGTATAACTATTGTTCGGTACAATGCATGTAAATATTTACCGACTTTTTTTACAAGAAAGTAGAACATAGCAATGAGTAAAGTAATGCAGGAAGTAAAGTAAAGGCGATAGTGATTGCTTATTCTGAGTTGTAGATATTAGATCATCATCAACGGTTGTCAGTTGATTATCAGCTTTGGAATTGCTTGAGCATAAGCTTTGCTTGGACTAGATTGGTCATTTGATGCCCCTTGCCCCTAAGGAGTTGCAGAAGGATTTGCCCCTAGAGAATTCTTCACATATTTTGGCAGATGGTTCTTCTTAATCAACTCTTCAATCAATGATTTCAGGTGCCTGCACTCGTTGGCGTTGTGGTCTGGCTGACTATGAAACCGGCAGAACTTCCCAGATTTAGTTAGATGGTCATTCATTTTAATTGGCTGAGGTTCCAGATAATCTTCTGCATCTTTTATGGAAAGATAGATGTTCTCAGGAGTGTCATTCAGGGGAGTTAGATCCGACGAATCAAGAAGACGAAACTTCTTATTAGCCTTGTTGTCATTCCTGTCATTGGCTCACTTCTGCCCTTGAGTATTCTTCTGATTAGATTGGATAGTTGCACTTTTAGGAGCTTCAAGAAGTTGGTTACCACTAATGATCTGAAAAGGTATAGGATTATCGTCCACTCTCATGTACTCCTCTACTTTCTTATAGAACTTGTCAAGCGTAGTCGGTTCCTTCATCTTTATCCCATTTTCGAATTCACTTGTTTTGTCTATAGCATCGAGTAAAGCCATGAGAATTATACGTGGCTCTGGATTCCTTACTTCAGGAAGGGCAATATTAAATCGACTGAGGAAGGTTTTAATGGTTTCTCCTGGCTTCTGCTTCATGGCTGAGAGCGTTATGGCATCCTTGGCTTTGGTAGCATACAAGTGGAGCTGCTCCTTGAACTTTCTGGTTAGGTCAGAGAACCGGCCTATGGATTTGGGTGGCAGCTTTGTGAACCATAATGACGCAGCACCTTCTAAGTAGAGAGGAAAGTATGTGCATCTCACCTCATCAGTCGCTTTAGCCACACTCATATGCCACTTGTACTTGAATAGGAAGTAGTTAGGAACAACAAGGCCGTTGTACGGAGGCAAAATCGGAGGATTGAACTTCTTTGGACATTATACTTCAAGGAATCTTTCAGTGAATGGAGTCCTGTCAGGAGAGAAATCCCATTCTCTTTCATCGTCTTTGCTAGCTTGATTCCTTTTCATGATTTGTTCTACCATATTTGAGATGTATTCTTCAGTGTTATGCTGCTTTGCGAAGCTAAGCTGTTTACCAAATGTTCGTTTAGGCAAACGGTCTCGATTAGAGGGCTTAGGTGTTTGCCTTCTCGATGAGGAAGTACCCCCATGACGGGACTAGTGACCTTTCGAGCATTCACTTCGTAATGATTCCTAGCCTTTGATTTCAATTCTTCGATGTTAGCTTCATCCTTGTCACTCGTCCAATCAAAATCATTTTCCATGTTGTCATTGCGGTTTTGATCGGAAGCGAGCGATTTGTCATTCTCTTCAAGATCAACATGGACTTTTGGAGGGGCTGGATTTGGTCGAGCATTAAGGATGGTGTCAAGTTTCTCCATCATAGATTTAGTAGAAGCATCCGCCCTTTGATTTAAATTAGCAATAGCGGCATTTAATTCATTTCTAGTCACACTGGCTCCACTTATCGAGTTTTCACCAACATCAAAATGGTTAGCAAGCGGTGTTTCTTCATTGGCAATATTATTGGCATTTCCGACATCTTTCGTATGGTCTTCTTAGAATTCACCCTTATGTTGGATAAGGAAATGGTTTAGAACTTCAATGCAAGGCTTTTAGACTTGAGAAAAAGTGTGAAGAAAGGAGATATGAATGCGGCCCCATGGTAGGCGCCAAATGTTAAAACCGAAAATCGATTTCAACACCAAAGGTGCTGTATGAGCACTTCACCAAATGGTTAGACTAAAATGTGGAACCTCATAATTACAAAATAAAGAGCATAAAATGAAGACAAAGAGTTTTTATAGTGGTTCGATCAAAATTGATCTACATCCACTTTCGAATCAATTCTCATTATGATATTTTGTTTTACATCATACATGGATTCGCTCTTTACATTCATATCTCACTTTTCTCTCTTTCTAGGATCAAAATTACACTTAATTTGGCAAAGGAATTAGAGAGATCTCTGTCTTTGTGATGATGGATATTAAAATCTTCAATCACTTAGGTGCTTTGATGCTCTTTCATGATTTGATAGGAATTTTGTGTTAGATTCAAATTTAGAGAGGATTGGACAAGATTTGAGATTTCCTGAATCATGTTGGAGAAATTTCTAGTGTAACTTGAATGAGATTTAATCCACTTGATGTATGAAGTTGTTTGATCCATGGAAGCCATTAATGAAGTTGCAGGAGAGCTTCAAATTTGGCGGCACTTCGTTGTAAGAATGAAATTCCCCCTCCTCTATGAAGGAATGCATGGGGTATTTATAGGTGATGTTTTAGAGGAGTGGCAGAGTCGTAATTATGGGTGCTAAGTGCTTTCGATCACGAACGATCTAAAACTCCTGTGCGGCCTTAGGGAGTACGACCTAAAGGTTGCGTGCTAAATGCATAAACGGCCCAACATAAAAAGCATGTCCAACGAGCTAATAAATACCCACAATTAACAAGCTTGGAGCATATTTCACCATGGGTCCTTAATGTTGCAATTCATATCTTCATATACAAGCTCTTGGAATGATTTCTGCATGTTATAACATGGTTCATGTGGCATGCAACGACCCAGCTTAACAGTATAATATCGGAACGATACAAAAATACGTTCCTTGTTTTACACTGAGCTTATGACCCGAAGATGGTAGTCTTAGATGGTCTCAACGACCTAAAATGTAATCCATACTTTGCAGCTTTATCAAGCTCCATGGTCCAGTGGGCACGTCACTTATTAATGCACTAGCCCAGGCGGTTCTCGATCAGATGAGCTAAGAGGACCTTCATGTACAACGACCTAATGATAATATACACGGTCTAATTGTTGTGGTAGCATAAACTGTAATGGTCTTCAATGTTGCGGTTTGAAACATGCAGAACAATCTAAACATGCGCGCCAACTGTCATCATGCTTTTGATTAACACGTGACCTGCTTGCTAGCATTCAAGTGTGTTCATGCTATTAATAACCTGGACGCTCTTATTCCAACGACCCAAATGCATGATATCGGTCCTTGCTTGTTCACAACGTGTTGTGCCAATAGCCTATGTTGCTTTGAGATGTAAACAACCCAAAATAGTCATGGTGATCTAAGCATGTTAAGAACGATCTAAGCTTGCATGTGAAGCGGTCTAGGAAACATCAGTGAGCTGGCACAAACCCAAAAAAATGGAACGGGTTAGAGAATATTTGCGGACTAAAATGTGTGTATGAGCTAAAGCATACGTGCGAGCTAATTAAGAGCGAGCTGCTTGGACCGATGCTGACGTGGCAGCGATCTACATGTAGCAGTGTGTTGACTAGAGCGCGAGCTAGTCGAGACTATGACCCAAAATGAAGCCACGGACTAAACGAAGGTCACGGGTTAAATGAATATGAGCTTCGACTTTCGTTAATACTTTATTGTTTTGAACAACATTTTCATAGCAGGGTCAACAATTGGTATTATTTATGTTGAGCAATATATGTGGATGTAAGGAAAACAGGTTGGAGGAATCCCTCAAATTTATTTATTGTTGTTTACCTGTATATATATAAATGTGTAATGTGTTGAATTGAATTGATGGATGGTGAATTTGAATGTTGAATATCACTGGCCCTAGATATTTATATTTAGAAATATAAAAGGAAAAGGATTTTTAGATTTAAAGGGGAAATTTATTTTCCGAAATAAAAACTAAATTTCGAATAGGTTAGAAAATATTAACTTGTTTTTAGTAATATAAACAAGTAACTGAATTATAAATGAGGTTTATCAATGGAAAGGAATATTATCATTTGATAATATTAAATTTTAAATTCAAGTATGAGTTTAAAAAGAGAAATTTATTTTTCGAAGTGCAAATAGGATTTTCAAATGGAATTTGAAATATAAGCTTGTTTTAAATATTTAAAACAATAAGTTAAATTTATAAACGATGTTTATAAATAGAAGTTGATAATTATCATGAGATAATTTGAGAATTCAAATTCAAGTATGAATTTGAAAGGGATTTATATATTTGAATTTATTTCAGGGAAATGAAACGATGAAAATCAATTTAATGTTAGTGATGTAAAATGAATAGAAATAAATCCATATGGATTTATGATTAGAATTCGACCGTGTCAAATAAAAAATATATTTCCAAATAAGATATTGGGATTATATTGGATAGAAACTAAAATTTATAATTTAAATATAAAAATAGATTCCTTGTTAAGTTATATATATAAGTTTTAAAAATAAAATATTCCAAATGGGGATCAATTTCCAAATAGATTATTAAAATGGAAGTTTGTTTAAATAAAGAAGTTGACTTATAAACCATGTTTATAAATGTAATGAATAAATTCTCATCGGATAAATTGGAAATGGATTTTTCCAAATATAAGAAACGACATTTAAAATCATATTTTAAAATGAGGTAAAAGAGGGATTTTTTTAATGATTAGTGATGTCAGTTTTGTATTACAAAATCTTATCCGTCTCGAGATAAGAATGTTGTCGATCAAGGTCTGAGAGGTAATTAAAATACCCCAATGTGAACGACTTCACTATTATCAAGGGATGATATTAGTTTGTAATGGTAAAGGATGTTAAATAATTTGATTTTTCAATAAAGGAAAATTATAATTGGAATTTGATTATATCGAGTTTTATAAATAATTTAATTTGGGTGGATTAGGATTAAATATACAATTCGAGTTTTGAACAAATTCATAACCCAGTTATGGAGGTGGAATAAAACAAATTGACAAGTTGAACAATCAGGATTGTTAAGTCACGGCTTGAATTATTTTAAAATATTAAAAATGGAGTTGGAATTGATATCTAATTGAGGTTTTAAAACGTTATATTAATTTGATTAAAACGAACTCGCCGCGGCGTGGTTGTTCATAAATTGACGATTTGAACTTTAGTTGAGTATAAAGAACTCAATAAAAGTCAGAATTCGATGAAACAAGAAACGTTAGGACTGATAAAATAATAGTTTTCTAATGGAAGAGAAAATTTTGGGTTTTGTATTATAGGTTTTGAGTTATGTCAAAATCAAATTTCAGAAAAGTCACTGTATAATCATTCAAAAACCATAAGGATTAATTAATTAATTAATTAATTAAAGGGATTTTTAGTAAATATAAATTCGAATTTCCATTAGAAGAATCCAGATTTGAGTTATAAAATAAGTACGAACTCAAGTGGAGTAGATGAATTGGTTATCCAAATAAAAACAGATTTTTAATTAACAAATGAAGTTAACAAATTTCAAAGAAATTAGTTAATAGTGTTTGAATCAAACTTAACTTGGTTTGGGGGAATGTAAATTATTGGATGAAATTGGAAAATCAAATGTGAAACTCGAGTTAGAAATGGAATTTGATTTGTGTATTAGCGAATTAAAATATATTCGAATATGAAATGTTCAAATCGAAAGTGCATTAGGCAAAAGAGCGAATTAACGAAACGGTTTGTAGATTTTGTTAAAAAGGGAATGGATTGACTGAGATGAGTTGGAAATGGACATATATATGTAAATAGGTATGGGATGAAGAATATAAAGAGAGTATGAAGGTTATAGTTTAAGTGCCTGACAAAAAGGTACATGTTTAAATTCAATATGAGTTTTTATGCACCGAATCGGCAATACGCTTGGTTTTTTTATTTTCTTTATGAATGGAAAGGGCCTAAAGAGGTGAGTTGGAGTTTGAGCTTTTGACCCGTACAAAGGAGGCGCTGGCGAAATTTTCCAGAAATTTAAGGATTTAGAACATTTTAAGAAATTTTGATAATAGAGATCAATATGTCGATATATATAAAATTTGTTAAGAGAACCGGAAATTAGGTAATGAATGAATATTAATTAAAAGGGCCAATTATTTTTGATTTGTTTGATGGATGTTTATTTTCCTTTGATAGTTAAAACCCCGACTATCAAAGATTTTTGACCATTGTTGTCAATACGGAGAGACCGGTTGGATTTATTTCCGGAAAACCACTCCGTATAGGCATAGGCATTGCGAATTGGATTATGCTGAAGATAATTAAAGACGAAGTGGAATACAACGGTTATTCTGTTTGTCCAGACCCAAGACAACTTGTATGGACGAATGTCCGACAGAGTATTCCTAACATATCGCATAAGATGGTCTTTTCGAGATATTACATCTGGTGGCGGAGAAATTCGTTTCTCTTAGCTTTTTATATCCGTGATATTTTGGAAAGATCAACTAGTGATTTGACGGGTTTGATGATGTGGCATTCAAAGTGTATGGTGGCCAGATGTTCTAAAAAGTAAACGTAGCCTCAAGCCTCACAACTGAAAAATGACAAAAATCGGGCAGGCAGCATAGCTAGGTGGGTCATGCCCAAGCATGGTATATTTGTCACCGATCTAGAGAAAATTCATTAATTATTCTTCTTTCGATTCTGTATCTTACGAATTACGGTTGGATGACCGACAACCGTTGTAACAACCCGAAAATCTGGGCCAGTTTAAAATTTTTATTTTGGCAATTTTAGCGAATTTTGATTATTTAAAATGAATTATTTTAAATAATATCGACGAGAAATTTATTTTGAGTAGAATTCGATCGTATATATTATATAGATCGTCGTTAGAATATAAATATTTATTTATAATTATAAAAGGAATTGAAAATGGCGCGGTAGTTCGATAATTCGATTTCAAACTTCAATTAAATGTACCGGGTGCAAAATAAATCGGATTTTAGTGAAACCAAAAACAATAGGATCTATTTGATAATATCTTTCCAACGAATCCGAAAAATCAAAATTTCATAGCGGGGATAAAAAGATATGTCCAGTTGAAAATTCTGAATAGTCGCTATGGAATTCAGGCCCTTAAAAATAGCCATTTTGCAAACGACCTCGGATTTCGACGAAACCACTTTTGTTGGAACTGTAATGTCAAATTATTGCTAGGTTTCAAATTTCATAATTTTTCAAATCAATATGTGAGCGTGGCAAAGGAAAACGCGTTTGACCATTTTCAGTTGATTTTAATCGACTGGAAATTGGCCATTTTTCAAACGGTCTCAGAATTCGACGAAATTAGTTTTGTTAGGACCGTAACGTCAATACGAAGCCAGAAAATATTTTTCTGGAATTTTTCGAGTTAGTATGTGACCCCTGTAAAATGAAATGTACGTTTAAAATTCAATATAATGATTTAAATGTAAATTCCACGGAAACTGATTCAAACGGTCGAATCAGCCTGTGATACATATCCCATTGTGTTCAGAATGGGGGTGTTTAGCTAGGGGCGACAGTCGTTGGATTTTGAATGGCGTTTGGATGATTATTTTTGATAATAAGAATACTCGAATTAAATAATATTAAAATCCTAACCTATATACCCTAGAAATTCTATAACCCTAGGTCAAACGAATTCCCTGGTCAACACTGAAATAAAATAAAATAAAACCGCCTCCCTTTCTTTAAAACGAATGGATCTCGTTCACCCTTGATTGGCTCCTCCGGTCTCCTAGCTGACGCTACTACTGGCGATGGTCGATGAAATAAAGCGGTTCGTCGAAGGGAGGGCTCTCTCCAGAAGGCGGCGCTGGACCCCTGGCAAGCTCAGGCAATCGAATTCCGACCTGGAAGTCGTCGTGTTTGTCTTAGGTTTCTGGTGAAAGGGGAGCGTCGAAGTCGACGCTGTGGCAGGCGCGCAGAGCTGCCTCGAAGGGTGACAAGGTGGCGAATTCCGATCGGTTTCAGGTCGATCGTGGCGGCGGCAAAATCGCGCCTTAGGGGCTGATCGGGTTCCTTAAGCAGATTACAGTGAGTTTTCCCCTTTAATTTATTCAAAATAATATTGTCTGAAAAAAGAAGAAGAGGAAAACGAAAACAAAAATCTGAAAATTTAATATTTATGCTCTAGTTTTAAAATCTGAAATTATTATATATATTATAATTTTAAAATCTGAAATTATTATATATATTATAATTTTAAAATCTAAATTTTTTATATAAGTATTGTGTTAAAATAAAATATGGATTTTTATATAGAATGTTTGAAATAAAATAAAAATCTTTGTTTTTGAAAAGTAAAATTTGCATTACTTATAAAATAAAAATCTTTGTTTTTGAAAAGTAAAATTTGCATTACTTATAAAATAAAAATCTTTGTCTTTGAAAAGAATAAAATTTGCATGGCTTAGAAAATATAAACTTGAAGTGTTTTAAAATATAACTTTGAATTGATTTTAAATATAAAAATTAGCATTGTTGAAAAAAAAAATATAGTAAAGTTTAGAATAAATATAGTAAAGTTTAAAATATATAGGAATTGTTTTGAAAATATATATCGTAATGTTTTGAAAATATATATATCGCATTGTTTTTAAAATAGAAATAGCAGATTAAAAAGATGATTTTTATATATTGAATAGCGAAGTTAAAATTCGATTTTTATATATTGAATAGCGAAGTAAAAATTCGATTTTTATATATTGAATAGCGAAGTAAAAATTCGATTTTTATATATTGAATAGCGAAGTAAAAAATTCGATTTTTATATATTGAATAGCGAAGTAAAAAATTCGATTTTTATACATTGAATAGCGAAGTAAAAATTCGATTTTTATATATTGAATAGCGAAGTAAAAATTCGATTTTATATATGTAGTGAATACAGATGACGAAAGTGATGAAAGAAGAAACGGCGAAGATTTCTACATAAGGAGAGTCGTGGCGTTGGATTAGCTATTCTATGAGAACTTCTCACCTTTTAATTTTGTTTTCTAGTTAATAATATATACTAGGATGCAGACGGTGTTTAGTAGCACCCGACACCCGTCGTCCACAGACCATGGACGGCTTGTATGCTTGTTTGTTTGATTTTGATGTGTAGTTGATTGTGTGATGTGATGTGAAATGAAATAAAATATTTTATAGTGGAAAATATTTTATAGTTAAAAATAGAATTTTTAACGTGTATATGAAATGAAATTAATTAATATAAACAAATCGAACGATTTGTTTATATACACACATTTGACTGATATTGATTAGGACGATAAATTTTACACATCGCCCAACTGCACAAATAAAATCTGTGTTTGATTGTTTGAAACCCCACATGGGTATTGGGATGATATTTGACGTACACTAATCCCGATTGTTTAGTTGTATGTCGATCGATTGATTGACAGACTGTTATAAGCGTTAAATATTGATATTCGATGCTTATATAGTGTAGATTGCACTTTGGATGATGGTTGATTATTCATCGTTGTTACTGAATACATGTGTTGTAGAAATTCCATATAATTAACATTATATGGTAATTGATTGGGCTTCATTCAATATTTGAAATAGAAATATTTGAATAGAAATATTTGAAAAGAAATATTTGGAAAAGGAATATTTGAAATAGAATATTTGAAAATAGAAATATATGAAGCCGTGTTGATTAGATTGACGCCATTTTGACGTGAACGATATTTATATCGATTTTATTCATTTTATAATGAATATCGAAAGTGATTTCAAATTCTGATATTTTGAAAAGAATTGAAGTTCAAACCGAATTCGAAATTGAATTGAATAGAAAATGAATTTGAATTGAATTGAATAGAAAACGAATTGAATTTAATAGAAAACGAATTCGAATTGAATTTAATAGAAAACGAATTCGAATTGAATAGAATAGAAAACGAATTTGAATTGAATCGAATAGAAAACGAATTTGAATTGAATTGAATTGAAAACAAATCTGAATTGAATTGAATTCAATTGAAAACGAATTGAAATAAAATTGAAATCGATTCGAATAGAAATCAAATAGAAGTGAATGGAAAAAGAATTTATAAGGAAAAAATCAATTTTGATTTGAATTTGAAATAAAGGTTGAAATTGTTTTTGAAACAAATTTGAAATGATTTATAAAATTCATTTTAAAAAGGAAGTCGACGAAATATATATAATATATATATAATGGCCTGAATAGAACGCGCCGCGCCGTGCCGCGGCAGTTCGTGAATTTCGACCATTGACTTCGAACGGACATTGCGGGAGATCCGACCGTCGGATTCTCCTAAAACCGGAACCATTGGGTTCGCATCGAAAAGAGCTTTCTAACGAATATTAGAAATTTGAAATCTAACGGTTGGATTTGGAATTATGTCCAAATCAAATTTGGAAAAGGTCGCTGTAAGTGCAGTTCGATGGCCGTTGATGGAAATCGACTGCACGGGCCTTGATAAAATTATTAAAAATAGTAATAATTTGTGTAAAATCATAAGAAATGATTTAGAAAGAATTGGGATGAAAAACTCCATATTTGAAAAGATAAAAATAGATTTTTATCGAAATGAACTAGTTTTGAACTAGAACTATAATTCTATTTATTTTTAAATAAATAAATTGAATTTGAAAATGGTTTTGAAAATAACCAGAATTTCCAATAATTATATTGGAATGGATTTGAATCGAAATTGTCTTCGGAATATTTCGATGTTGGATTTCGCGATGATACAGATATTGTTATGGGAATTTGAAAGATATATATATATATTGTTATTTCCAATACGATATTTGTTGGTCGTAGAATTTGATATTGAATATAAGCATTTTCTACTCAGAGCCTTGTATTTAATATCAAATGTGATTTGGGTTTGTCGTGAATGGTGTCTTCATTAACACTGTTCTTGAACCCAATTGAGAAAAGCTTAAATCTTTTTATTTGGATTTAATGAAGTGTACCAATTAAATAATATTTGATTGGAATTGAATTGATATTGATTTTTGGGTTTATCGTGAATAGTGTTTTAAATAACACTTGTTCTTTAACCCGATAATTAATAGAATGTGATTTTGGGTTGTCGTGAACGGTATCTTCAATAATACTGTTCTTAGATCCAAAGGAGTTAAGAAAATCAGAAACTAACTGGAGATTAGTTGAGTTGAATGGTTTCTGGGGTATTGATCTGATGTTGGTTTCGGCCTTCAGGGTTAATACTTAGGGAATTGCTCACTTGCTAATTTATGGTTAGGGTCTGATTGAAATGTAATGTGATTTTGGGTTTATAGTGAACCGTGTTTTGAAATGACACTGATTCTTTAACCCAGTTAAAGATTAAAACCAAGTGGAGTTTTAATGAATCTTTAATTAGATTGAAAAGATCGAGAATGGAGTATCACCAGTTTTGCTCCAAAGCGATAGTTAAATCTTTAATTAGATTTGAACGTGAAATGGTAATTGAATTTACCGATAACACCGTGGTGTTAGATATGGAGTACTACCAGTTTTGCTTCATGGGATGAATAGGTTGGGATTGGGAAATAAAATAAATAATTACTTCGGTGTGGTTCGCTAATCTCGACTAGTTTGGAAAACCATAATTTGGTTTGAAATGACATCCAAAGGAAGATTAAAGGATAAATTTTAAAGAATTTATCTTGGATAAAATTAATGGGAACCTTTCCCTAAGAATTGAAATTTAGAAACTAGCTGTAGGTTAGCTAAGAAGAATGGTTTCCAGGGTATTGATCTGATGTTGGTTTCGGCCTTCGGGGTTAATATTTGGGAAATTGTTCTCTTGTTGATTTACGGTTAGTAGCTACGGAATTGGAATGAGGCGTATGTTGTGTTTGTGTAACATTCGTTTTTAATATACGCGGGTTGTTCGGAAAGGCCGGGTTTATACCCATTCTGAATAACCGATTCGATGATATGTCGAAGATGAAGACGGTGGTCGAAGACCGGAAGTCTTCACATCGTTTCGGTGATTACTGATGATCTTGATTGGGTTGTACACCCAAGATGAGGGAATCAGTTGGTGGTCGTCCAGACGTACTTGGAGATAGATGGATATGCGAGGAAAGTGCCTCCGGCTTCGTTCAGACCTAGAACGGACTTGTAAATGGATGGTGTGTCTGACATTGTATTCTTTTATATTGTATTCGTTGATCTCTACTAAATATATATCTGTTTGGCGGCGGGGAATTTATTCTCTTGCTTAACGCCCTTCTCTGAGACATACGAGCTCAGAGGTTATATATTGGCAGAAATCAGTGGTACGATATGGATTGATAGTGTGGCATGCTGAGATGCAGTGATCCAAACTTTTGTTGAAAAGCAAAGTTTGGTGGATGATGATCAAAGCGCAGCTTTGATATAGCATGGCTTTGTGTATAGCGTTGATTCGCGGGCCCCACACCCCGGTATGGTGGTAAACTGGTGGTTTGATCAGTATGCTTTTTAGTGAATGGGCACCTTAGTGGTGTCGAGGATTCGGTCGACCGAGATGAGCTTAGTGCTCAGGGATATATAGAGTAGGCGGTGTTTTCTCTCGCTGGGACGTAAGCCGCGGTGGTACTCTGGTCCCAAATGTGCGGATGTGCAGACGGTGTTTTCTCTTGTTGGGACGTAAGCCGTGAGGAATTGCATTACGCGATCGATCTTTCGAATCAGGAGCCACCATGATGGAAATCCAATTTCCGATACGTGTATTTCGGTTTTATTTGTAGAGCCTAGTATGGCGACATAGTGGGATGGGGCGCTTATGCCGTATATGATTGATACTTATGATTTGAAGATATTTTATACAATATGCACTTATAATAGTATCAAATGATTTGTTTTAAACGTACCAAGCATGTTTGGCTATTATAAGGGAAAACCCTATCCTCCGGCTGCGTTGCATTGTGTGATGGGACCTGGGTCTTATAATAGCTTCATTTTTCTTTATTTAGCATTGCGCTGTTTGTTTTATGCACTGGTATTCTTAGGAGGAAATCCGTTCCGTTTTATACGGCGTGGTCCCTTGATTTACCTAACTTTAAAATAAAGATTTACAACTGTTTTAGTTCTCACACCAGTCCCATGACTGACCTGGAGTTTATTATTTTAACCTAAACTCTGGGTGCCCTTATTTTCGACACGGGCAGCTAGTAGTTTTGGTTTTGCAGATTTATATTCACAGGATCCTGGTTTACAGCTGGAATGATATCCGGAAAGCTTTGTATCCGTATATCTCTTCTAGTTGTGTATTGTATTATTTTCCGCTGCGATGTATTTACATGTAATTTAAATCTCTGATATTTCGGTGTAATATTCATTTATACTCTGTATATTCTTGTATTCTGGTGCATTGTTGTAATATACAATGAAATGTTCTTTCGTTTACGTTCTGTTGTGGCTTGTTCTCGAACTATCCGCGCTTTCCTCACCGGGGAAGTTACGGGTTTTCACAACCGTGGTCGATAATATATTCTCTACACTCAAGCATAATTGGTGGGCGGTCATGTGTGGTCGGGTTGCAAGATGTTCTTGCTGAACCTCGGTGGATGCCCTCTAGAGTACACTAATTGAGAGGTGGTCCCATACCTTATCATAGTTGAAATCCAATCTCCAATAAGCGCCCTGCAGTTTTTAATTTTATATTATATATATGTAGAGCGTGAGATGCAAGCGTTCTACTAGATGGTTATTTATTTGATTAGACATTTTTATAATATCACTGGATTTTGATATCAAAATGGTTTGGTTATAGTAAGGTAACGAAACGACCCAAACTTCCCTGTAAAGGAAAGTATGGATTGCTTTGAGAACAACACTGATCAGAACACAAATAGAAGAACATTTCATTGCTTATTACAACAATTACATCAGAGTACAAGAACATTCCAGAATATGAATAAATAATATATATCATAAAAATATCAGAGATTTAAATTATATTTTCAAAATACATAGTTGCGGAAAAATAATACAAAATACAACTGAAAGAAATACCAGATACAGAGCTTTCTGAATATCGCCTC